>OV702299.1:364878365-366128365 GCA_916181665.1 Avena sativa | reverse complement strand
AGGCAGAGGTGCGTGCGCGTGTGTGGTGTGGAGCCAAGGGGTGGCGGCGGCTGGGAGTGAGGGGTTTGGTTAGATGGGGATTAGGGTTAGGTAGATTTTAGGGTTTGGGGTAGTAGGTGGCTGCCGGTTGGGCCTTTTGGGCCTGGCCGGTGGCGGCCTCCCCCACTAAAATAATTTAGATTTTTATTTAGTTTTTAAATATTTTTTTTTATAAATAGTTTTAGACAAATAAATGATCCGGGCAGACCAAGGGTTTATGTTTGAAGTCGAGAGGGGAGTATTTAGAAAACCAAGATAGGCTTTGTAAAAATAGTTTTTAGGCAAATAGATGTATGCTGATGACATGATGATGCACAGAGGTAAATGCAGACAATTTTCTAGTAGTGGTTTTACCCGGGGTGCTACAATTCGACACCACTAACAATGGATCTCTCCCTCGAGATCCGCCTCATGGTACCGGGAAGAAGAGCGGTGATCTGAATCTTCTCGCATCGTGTAGATCCCCGCGACACCACTAACAAGAGGTCGTTGTCCGTGATCGTCGAGAGAACACTCCGGGAAACAAAGGCGAAGGTAGAGGTATCAACCAATCAATCCACCTCTAACTTCGATAGAAAGAGAGAATCGATGCATTCTCATCCACTTCAATGTACACAAGCGAATAGAGTGAGTAGTCGGCATGGGGGCCAATCCATCACGCACCCAAACTATTACTCTGCACAATCAGTAGAAAAGCGTGCAACCATTCTCGGAATCAGACTGAAGATCTCGACAATCGAGGTTCAGAAACAAAGGAGTGATGCAGACTCTGCATCAGATCTGGCGTAGATGATGTCGTCGCGTCGGAAAACACCGAAAGGCACGAGAAGGAACAAAGAGAAGTCCACCAGACGAAGGGTTCCTCGGATAGCATGAAGACCAGATGTAGCAACACCGTTACCAAAGGAGGAAGCGAAACCCTGAAGGTACGATGGAACCCAACCACGAGAAATCCTGGACTCGAAGAGAGAGAAGAGAGCGGATTCAAAACATGCAGAGGTGAGAGGAGAGCAGCAGAGGGGTAAGAAGTAAAACCAGACCTAATCAGAACTATCCAACCGATTTTGCAAAAATAGTTTTGACACTCTACTTCGACCGTTAGCTAGGTTATCCTACAGGCTGGACTTGTGGGGTATCGCAACTGCTGAGCTCTGATACCACTCTGTAACACCCTCAGAATCGTCCCTATGCAAGTTTAAGCGCTTCCCGCCAAAACCCGCATATAAACGATTCAAAGGTGCCCACCAGGCACTTGCGTGCGGGTGGAAAACGAAGTAATACCATTACACAATAGTCCTCGATGGAACCCACAAAACATACATATACAACACCGACTCAAAGAGTCAAGAATACAGATTTACCGTACAAAGATCCAAATCACCTTGAAAACAATATAGCGTCCGAGTACGGACAAGATGCAAATTGAGCTAAGAGACCTGAAGAATAACCAATGGCGTCCATAACCCTGCCCAGGCCAAGCCGGAAGGGTAACCCTGCTAACGACGTCGATCTCAAAACCTGCTTAAACAAAAGGGGTGCCGACAAAGGGCAAAGGAAAAAGAGGAGCGTCAGTACTGAGGCCAGTACACGGCGAGGCTAGAATTCGGCGGTCCTCGCCTACATAGGTATGGTGGACTGAAGCGGCAGCGGCAGCATGCACTAAACAACCTATAGAGACTCGATACAACTGTCGGCTATCAGGGAGGGATAAGAAAGACCTATTCGGAACCAACCTAATACTAACACCAAGCATACCCATCCTGGTATTTCCCCCTCGAGACCAAACGAGGAAGTCAACCGAGGAACTCACACAGTTGGCAGTTTTATTTATTCAGTTATCGTTGCAGCAATTACTAGTCAGGTATAGATAATCATCCTGATATAATAAGCAGTGGGCACTTTTAGTTAACCATTCCGTTGTAGTTGCAACACTTACTAGTCAGATACAATTAGCATGAGATATCCCAAACCCAGAAGTTGTTGGTACTTTTATTTAGCCATTCCGTTGTAGTGGAGCAGATTACTAGTCATATCGGATACAAGTCAAATTATAACCGTAAACTTTAGTTATAGTTGTCTATGATCGAGAACTGTGCTCCAAGTCGTCCATAACCGCGGACACGGCTTTTCAAAAAGATTTAACCCTGCAGGGGTGCACCAAAGTATCCACACGCACTTCGACCCTTTTGCCAGATCAGTTAACATACACCCATTGGTATGTCGGCGGGGCCTAAGTCATGACGTTTCCCAGACCCAAAGCAAGTACATGGGGGCCACCCCACTAAGCTACCCGCAATGAAGTCGGCCGGTCTCCGAGAGGGACTCAGGGTTTGCGTCAATGGTTGTAAACGACTGGGAACCCGAAAATGAGACTGGGCTTATCGATACCGCGAAAACATTCCGCTTACCTAAACAGTACAGGTGCAGTACTTCGCACAATTTAAATTAAGCAGTAAAGCATGGCATAAGTACAGGATAGTAATAAAGCCCCAAACTACTTGTGGCCCCCGGTACAATACTTTGAAATCAGGTACTAATCGATGGGGGTGCCCATACACCCCACCTGTGGTTAGCGCGCTCGATCTCGGAACAGGTGTCAAGAACTCGGGGTCCTACGGGACACAAGTGGACGGTTAACAACCAAATAACATCTATTGCCCACCTGTGCCTCTGCATTTACCTACTTCAATTTTAGTTATTAAACAATAATTAAAGCCATGATCATCTCCAACAAATAAACATACGGCGATAATCCAACAACTGTGGTACTTGACGACACGCAACAGCACTTGAGTAAGCAACTACGACACGCAAGTCCAACTATCTACCAAACAACAGGTAATAGGATGTGTCCAAGGCAATATAAGGCTGCAAGGGATGTCCCGGGTACGAAAACTAGAGCACCGCAACACAGATAGCAATAGATCAACAGGAGGGAATAAATACTATAAAAGTAAGATAGGTAGAAAGGGGGAGGTGCTCGCCTGAAAAACATTGCCGAAGATTCATCCGAAGGTCGGGTCGACACTCGCATCAACTCATCGGCCTAATCCGTGAAGAAGCAAAGCACTAGAAGAAACACCGGATGGACTATTTAATACTACGGCAAAAGATCGGGCATGATGCATGTATGGTGTATGGCATGGCAAAGGTGCGATGCATTAAGGCAATATTAAGCGGAAACCGGGGTCCCGACATTTAATTAAACGGTTCAAGTTATTTATCTACCCCGCAAATTAAATGTTGGATTAGCAAGGCAAAAGATAGCACCGGTTCGCTACACAAATTTAAATTGGGACCAATATAAGACTAGATTTGCCCGCATATGGCCTCCATGTTTAATTTAGGTGAATCGGCATAAGTCCCCCAAACCACATGACAATATGTATGCAAGCATGGAAATTTTATATGCAACAAGTAATATTATTTATAAAATATAGGTCACGGAAAAGAGGGTCACACTTTGATCCGAAGATCTAAGGGCGATGTGGTTCGGGTTCGGTCTCGCCGGGATCGGTCTTCGAATCCGGGCATCAGGCTTCGGTCTTGGCGTCCGTGTAGAAGACCTTGGGGTTCCGGCTCCGATTGTCGATGTCGGGCTCGATGGCGAACTTGAGTCTCGGAGGGGTCAGGCTATGAATTCCGTGAAGGAGATCTTGGGGCTCGACGGCCTTGGTGTTTGGAGGGGTTCGGGTTGGTCTTTGGATCCTCAGGATCAAGGCTTCAAATTTCGGGAAGGAGATCTTGGTGATACTGAGGGTTCTTCCGGATCGGTCTTTGGGGTTGCAGCTTTGGATCCGAGAACAACTTATCGTTTAGGTCGATCTTGTCCGATAGGAGATCTTGCTACCAATCTAGCCTACAGTTCACGCAGACAAACTGAGCCAAAACTGAATAGAGCCACACGACAGGATCAACAGAACCACACATACAAAGGAGAGCAGGTTCCCAATGGGAACGATTACTGCAGGATCACGGCCGATCCTGGCGGCACAGACGAGCAGGCGACCGGCGCTACAGGGGAAGCAGAGGCGGCACGCACGGGGCTCGAGGAAGGACGGCGGTTGACCGGGACGGTGAACGCTGTTGCAGGAGCCGGCGCTCGCGAGAGGAAGGAAGCGGCGTGGCGCGACTCGAGGAGGAGACGCCGGAGAGGCCGACGGTGGCGCTGGAGCTTGGCGGTGAAGAACCGGGCCGACGTGGTGCGGAGGGGACGCCGGCGGCGGCGTCTCCGGTGGAGGAAGAAGAGGCGGCCGCGGACGCCTGGGAGGCTCCAGGAAGCGGGGGTGAACCGCGGCGGCGGCGGCCTCGACGGGGAGGAGGGGAACGGCCCCCGGGTCGGCGACGAGGAGGCGCGGGGTCGACGGGGCGGAGGCGTGCTGCTGGCGGCGAGGTCGGGTCGGGGGGGCCTCCCGTGGCGGCGGCGCTGGGCCAGGAGGAGGGGGGCGCCAGGGAGAACGGCGGCGGGCGCCCAGTGAGGATGGCGGCGGGGTTTGCGGGAGGCAGGAGAGGAGCGGGTGGGTTGGTGAGCGATGCGGGAGGGAGGCGCGTGCGAGGCCAAGGGTGCGGCAGCGAGCGAGAGGAGAGGGAGACGGACGCGTGCGTTACGCGTCGGTGGGGTGGGCCAGCGGAGTGGGGTGGACGGGGATCGCGGGGTGGTGGGCCAGGAAGGACGCGGGGTAGGGTTGACCGGGTCGGGACAGTGCCAGTTTAGCCAGGAGGGTCGTGTCGGGCAGGTGGTCCGCGTGGCCGCTGAGTGCAACACAGGCAGAGGTGCGTGCGCGTGTGTGGTGTGGAGCCAAGGGGTGGCGGCGGCTGGGAGTGAGGGGTGGGGTTAGATGGGGATTAGGGTTAGGTAGATTTTAGGGTTTGGGGTAGTAGGTGGCTGCCGGTTGGGCCTTTTGGGCCTGGCCGGTGGCGGCCTCCCCCACTAAAATAATTTAGATTTTTATTTAGTTTTTAAATATTTTTTTTATAAATAGTTTTAGACAAATAAATGATCCGGGCAGACCAAGGGTTTATGTTTGAAGTCGAGAGGGGAGTATTTAGAAAACCAAGATAGGCTTTGTAAAAATAATTTTTAGGCAAATAGATGCATGCTGATGAAATGATGATGCACAGAGGTAAATGCAGACAATTTTCTAGTAGTGGTTTTACCCGGGGTGCTACAGTGACCATTTTGGAAAATGCAAAATAGGTTTAGGTTTTAAACTAAATGGAATGATTCCACTTTGATTTTAGGACACAGGGAAGGATTTTTGTATCCACTCTATTACAAGAATATATTTTCAATTAATATCTTAAAGCTTGATTTGAGGATAGGGTTATTAACTTTAGAAGGAGTTTTGAATTCTTGGTTTTCTTTGATATACCATGGTGTAATGCAACACAATGTTTTTGTTTTATACTAAAGCCTCAAACCACTTGGATAGTCATGCTAATCTTTTCTCATTTTTCTGTGTGACTTAGGAAAGTTTGATCAATCCTAAAATTTTATTTTCATTTAAAGATTTTAACAAGATGAAACAATTCAAACACTTGCTAATTTTTTTTATTTTAACATTCCAAAAATTAGGATAATTTTGGGATGTTGCAGACTACCACCCTTAAAAGGAATCTCGTCCTCGAGATTCGAGAAGGCTAGAAAGGATTAGGTTCGGGTTACACTAGGGTACTACCACCCTTGAAAGATTGTATTTGTTAGGTTCTTCTGATGGGTCGGTGTGGATTGTTGATTTGTAAGATCCATTCACACTAACATAATTCGTCGTAGCTTGATGGACGGATTGGGCTTCTTTCCTTTGGCATTTCCTTTGCCACAACCATTCTTCCTTTTCTGAGGACAATCTAACGCGTAATGCACTGTTTCACCATACTTATAGCATGTCACCTGGCTAGAATCTTTCTTGGGCTTCTTCACGCTACTGCCTCTATTACTATTACCATCGTCGTTTTTATCCTTTCCAGCTACATTCACATGTTTTGGACAATTATCAGCACTATGCCCAGATTGTGACACTGGAAGCATAGGACTTTGCTTAGATCCTTCCTCCCTTTTGGATGAAGATGTACTTCAAACTCTTATTATCTGTGAACACATCACAATGTTTTCCCATGAGGTAGTGTCTCCATACCTTGAGTGCATGAAACACAGACGCAAGTTCCAAATCATGTGTGGGGTAGTTGTGTTCGTGGTTCTTAAGTTGTCGGGAGGCATAGGATACCACTTTCCCATCCTGCATCAATACACCTCCAAGTCCTTGTCGAGAAGCATCACAATATACTTGAAAATCCTTCTGGATATCAGGCAGACACAGAACTGGTGCCGTTACAAGGCGTTTCTTCAACTCTTGAAAACTTGGTTCACATGCCTCGGTCCATAGGAATTTCTTTTCCTTCTGCAATAGTTCCATCATGGGTTTTTCTATTTTGGAAGAGTTTTCAATGAACCTCCGGTAATATCCTGCGAGGCCCCCAAAAAAAACTCCTAATATCTCCCACATTCTTGGGTGACTCCCATTCCGTCACGGAAGCTACCTTACTAGGATCTACGGCAACTCCTTTTGCCGACACAACATGAACAAGGAATCCCACTTCCTTTAGCCAGAATTCGCATTTGCTGAATTTGGCATTCAACTTGTGTTCTCTTAGTTTCTCCATAATAAGGCGCAGATGTTTCTCATGTTCCTTCTCATCCTTAGAGTATATGAGTATATCATCTATGAATACCACGATAAACTTGTCCAAATATTCCATGAACACCTTGTTCATCATGTCATGAAGTATGCCGGGGCATTGGTTAGACCAAAGGACATCACGGTGTACTCATACAATCCGTATCTTGTGGTGAAAGCTGTTTTGGGTACATCCTGTTCTCGAATCTTTAGCTGAAAGTAGCCTAATCGTAGATCGATCTTTGAGAACACACTTGCTCCCTTTAACTGGTCAAACAAGTCATTGATGTTGGGCAGAGGATACTTATTCTTAATCGTCACTCCGTTCAACGAGCGGTAGTCCACAACCAGCCTCTGGTTTTTATCCTTCTTTTCCGCAAATAGGACAGGTGCTCCCCAAGATGACGCGCTGGGTTGGATGAATCCCTTGTCCAATTGTTCCCTAAGCAGTTTCTTGAGTTCTTTTAACTCGTCCACATCCATCTTGTATGGTATCTTAGCTATCGGCCCTGTGCCAGGCATCAAGTCAATGAGGAACTCGATATCATGATCGGGAGGCATTCCGGGTAGCTCCTCTGGGAAGACATCTGGGTATTCCTTTACAATAGGTACCTCCTCCAAGATAATCCCCTTAAGGGAGTTCACCATGGCTTCCTTAAGTGCAAAATTTGACTTGATATGAATTCTCTTCCCTTCCGGTGTTGTGAGCATGACAGTTCTTTTGGCACAATCTATGACATCCTTCATATTCGGTCATCCAATTCATGCCCAAGATTATGTCTAATCCTTGTGATTCTGGAACTACTAGACTTGTGGGAAAGATGTGTGTCCCAGTCCTTAGTTCTAATTCCTGGCAACCGGAGTTTGCCACTATTTCTCCCCCAGGAGAACTTACCCAGGAAAGTTTATAGTCTCCGTAGGTATCTTTCCTCTATCCACATATACCCTTGACATGAATGAATGCGATGCACCAGTATCAAAAAGAACAACTGCAGGAATAGAATTGAGTTTGGTTCACCATGGCTTTGACAAACGGATTTGGCTTCTTTCCGTTTACATTGCCATGATTGTGTCCATTTCCATTCCCATTGCGGTTTTTATGCCCATTGTGTTTGTGGCCTCCATGGTGATGCCTGTTATGGTTGTGGCCATTATTGTTATAAGGTGGTGGTGAGGAATTGCGATGCTTCTGGTACGGAACAGAGTGTTTGTCAGGGTTAGATTTCCTCTTGTGGTTTTCTATGCTCTTCCTCTTTGATTCAACCACAATGGCTCTGTCCAGGAGTTCCTGAGAGTTGTCAAATTTATGAGCCACAAGCCGAATGGATATCTCATCATTGAGCCCTCTTAAGAACTCCTCCTGTCTCTTGGCATCAGTGGAAACGTCATCGGGTGCATAACGGGCTAGCTTATTGAAAAGCTCCCCATACTCGGTGATAGAATGGTGCAGCTGGTGTAGGTCGCGAAACTCGCGCCTCTGTAGAGTCATGACACCAGCAGCCACATGATGAGTGCGAAAAGCTAACTCAAACTGTTCCCAAGTGATAGCATCAATATCCGGGTGGGTGACTTGGTAGTTATCCCACCATTCTGTAGCAGGTCCTTCAAGCTGGGGTGCGGCATAACGTACCATGTCGGCTCCGACAGCTTGCACGGTGTCTAGCTTCTTGTTGGTTGTACGTAGCCAGTCATCTGCGATGATTGGTTCGGCGCTCCTAGTGAAGATAGGTTGGTTCAACCTCAAAAACCGAGTCAAGCGATCCTGTTGAGGTGGTGGCGGAGGTGGTGGTGGCGGCGGGTTGTTGTTGTTGTTTTGCATGTTCTGAGTGAGCAGTTGGATTAGCTGGTTCTGAGTGGCCAAGAGTTGTGCTATTTCCGGAGGAATTTCGGTGTTCGCTCGTCTTGGCGGCATCTGTGGGGCTTGAGAGAAAAGTTAATAACTAGACAGAAGGACTAAGTAGTAAACTCCTACCCTTATGAAAACACACCAAGCACACAAGACACACAAGACACAATAACACAACTTAACACAGAAAACAACCAAGTTTAACTAAACCAGAATTGTCTTCGTATTTATTACAATCGCGAATAACGTTCTACTATAGAATTAAAGGTGGTCCAACTATTACACATCCTCCACGCCTTCCTCTTCCTTGTCCTCGAACGAGTAGCCCTCCTGCTCTAGGGTTGTCTTGTACAACTCCATCTCCTTTGTGGTGGCTTCAAGCTTCTCTTGGATTTTTGGTATACGAGACGAGATTGAAGTAGAACCACTTTAAATTTTTCCTAAGATATCACCCCTTGATGATCATCAATGGTGTGTTGCATCTCCCACCAGGTTGCAGCGTCGTCCTTTAGGAATTGGGTGGCATAATGAAGCAATTTTTTGACTTCAATGTTGGCATCCTTCATTCTTTCTTCAACCTGGAGCATCCACTTCTTTGCATCGGCGTGACTCTTACGCTTGGTGGAGTTGAGTTCCTTGTCCTCCTTATTGATATGGTCCATCCGTCGAGTTGACCAAGGTTTAGAGTAGGAACGAATGGAATATGGAAAGAAGAAGATTAACCCATACAAGAAATTTTATTTAGAAATAAGGTTTTCATTAGCTATGGTAATAAACCATACAAGATAGCAAACAATTTGTCGCATCTATATTTAGCAAAATCTTATTCAGGTTTGGTTCCTAATAGGTCACTTGGAATCTTCGAGGCTTCGAGTCTCCAAAAGTCCTCGTGCTCTTGATAGTCTTCATGTTCTTCATAATCTTCAATCTTTCGAGTTCTTTAGTTAATAACATTGACTTAAGGCCTTTGAAGTCTTTAATCTCGTAGCTTCAGTCTTGGAACATCTTTCATGGAGGTCTTCAAGTCCCGACTTAATCGAAACATTGAGATGATCTTCTTTGAAAAGGTAATCTTGAGAAAAGTTTCTCCTTGAAGTGTGTAGTGGTCATTTTCTAATGTTGAAAAGAAGAGACTTAAGAAATTTTAAAACCCCAAGGTAGATGATGAGAAGTATGAGAGTTTTCTGAAATAACTTAGAAAATATTTGTCCTAAGGTTTTCCATGTCTAGGGTCACGATCTATAGTCAACTTATGCTCTGATACCATCTGTAGTGACCTCGGATCGGTAAGGATCCTAAGTCCCTGCGATTAACATGCTAGTCCCTGGATCAATAGCTAGCACTCACAGTCGATGAAATATCATGTAAAACATAGGTCTTTATTACATGAATTGAACAATCCAGAGTTCACTTTATTTCAACAAAAGCGATATAAATACAACTTGGAGTCCCATCAATGCCACAGGCAGGTTGAGTGAAGACCCGCGATCCTAGCGCACCTTTCAATGATCTCCGAAATTCTGCACATGAAACGTGCAACCAACAAGTTGGGTCAATACTTTGAATGTATTGGCAAATTACACCAAGGAAATAAAGGACTATCTCTACATGCAAGGCTAGTTTAGGCTGTAGAGTTCATTTGCTCAAAGCTAGTTTTCTTAAGTAGAGAGAAGAAGAGAGGATTGTCCTACTTTGTAAACATTTGCTTAGATAAAATAAGTTCGAGTGGCACACGAGGATATTACGCACCAAGTGTCCAAACAACCAAACTCTTGGATATTACGCACCAAGCGTCACTTGGATATTACACACCAAGTTCCCAAATTCCCACCCATTAGCGATATTACGCACTCCATGGGGTTTCAAAACTTTGTTTTTAGAAAAGAAGAAGAAGATCCTTCAGAGGCTCCATCCTTCAGACGCTCATTGTTGTTCTGTTACCGTGAACACGGCTGATCGATCAGATTGCAATACTCTCGAGAGTTTGTGCACTTTACCCACAATCCATGATCAAGTCCTTTTACAGACAAGACCATGGCGAGGCTTTCCCTTAGTAGCCCCTCTACCTTCCGGATCCAACCGTGCCAAGAACCTCCAAATGTTGGTACCCAGGTGAGGTTTCCCACTAAGTACTAGGCCAAGACAGAGCCCATAATGTATTGTGGTTGCACTGGAAGCTTCTGAATTCTGAAACATGGCAGACTTCTTTGATTCCTGGGCGGCCGTCCTCCACCAAAATCTCACTCGTTGACCCGACAACCATTCCTCCCAGAAGAAAACTTAGTTTTATTTTGAAGTGGATTTGAGAAGAAAATTTTGCTCTAGAGAGCCTTTATACTTAGGAAAATTCTTTGTCCTTCGAACCCCCCAACGGTACTTTGTATATATAGCATAGCAAGCAATACTTAGCAAAAACAGGGGTAACCTATTAGGAGGGAAAATCCTAAGTATAGATCTACTCATGGCATACTACAAAATCATCGCACTTGCAAAATAATACTAAGGGGAAAATCTACTAGAACATCCTACACATGCATACTACAGAATTTTGAAGATCACATGCATAGAATCAAAACTGGGACAAAATTATGAACAAGTGGTGTAACTTGCCTTATGTTGATAATATGGGTGTTAGATTGTATTTCTCCGCAGCAATCGCACTCTCCGAACAATCTAATACGAGGACAAAGTAGTTCCAATCAAAACAATTGCAAACCTAGCAAACACAACAAGGATGATCAAAAACATGCATGATGGTTTAATAAGTCATAATGGTTGTAATTGGTTCTCTGAACAATACTAACACATGATGCATGCAGGAGATCATTTAATGCAATAGGATATCTATTATTAATACTTGATTGCCAATCTAGGGGTTTTAATAGTTCTGTTGAACTTCTATACTAATTGCCGTATTAAATTTGTATCTAAAGTATACTAGATAGAGGGCATTAATACGAACCAGTAGCAATTGGATTCAACTTAATCGGAGTTATAAATCTTTTCTTATGATTTAAATAGTGTTTAATGGAGTTTAAATCATTTAAACAATTTCTGTTGTCTAAAATTCAAACTAAATACAGATCTGTAATCTACATGACAATGTGATTCTAGAGACACATTATTCATATTTTTGTGAGTTATAAATTATTTACTATGAATTTAATACTCTAAAAGTCCATCAAAACTATTTAAATCACTATAGCAATTTTACACTGCAAAATTTGGATCTAACAGCATATTAATGTTTTATATGAAATTATGAATCCATAGACACTTTATTTGTATTTTTAGGATCTACAGATAGTTTACTATGATTTATTATGTCTAAAAACTCATTAAACCATTTAATTTATTACAGTAAATATGTACTGTAAAAGTTATATCTAATCTTGTATTATTGTTCTAAACAATTTTATGAATCCAACCATATATTATTTATAATTTTTGGACATGAATTCAATTTTATATGAATTTTACAAGATTGGACATAATTCTGGCTATTTTAAATATTAAAATCAAATAACTCGCGCTGACTGGGCTCTGACCTGCTAACCTGGCAGATGACGAAGCGATGACGCAGCACGCTGACGAGGCGTGTGCCACGCGGCGCGATCCTAGTGGACGATACCTCTTCGTGGCTGGATCTAATCTAGACCACCAGATGGGAATCCGATGGTCCTGGATCGAAGCTCCCTGGGACTCACCGGAGATGACGTCACCGGCGGCGGAGCGTCTCGGAGGTGATGGCTAGCGACGTCCCTGTGGTCTTTGGTGATGGGAAAAAGGTCGACGAGAAGCGCACGCTCTCTGTGGTACTCCTCCTACCCTCGGTGTAGATCGTTTCCCCCTGGCGTGGTCGCAGAGCTCGGCTGGAGCGGCGCGACTTCGGTGAGACTCCGACGAGCAATTTCGGCAGCTCGGGTGTTCCTGCGAGAGGGAAAAGTGGGTGAGAAGGTGCGGTACTGCACGGGTATTAAATCCATAGGACAAAGGAGGGAAGGGGCGACAGGGACGTCGACCTCAAGCTCGGCCTCGAGCTTCGGTAATGGCGATGGCGTCGGGGTTCAAAATCGTCGTAGGTGGCTAGGGTTTAAATAGGCGGTTTGCGTTCGAGAGGGTCCGCGGGGTTCAACGATCCCGTCGCGAATATGGGGGAGATTGGTTCTGGGAGTTCTTCCCGTTCACGACACGAGGAGGAAGATGACGGGCGGGCCCTGCATGTCAGAGAGAGAGGCGGGGGAAACGGGCTGGCTGGCGCGGCACTAACTGGGTCGGCTGTTGCGCGCCGCTCGCGCGCGGGAGAGAAGGAGAGGGAGGAGAGAGTTGGTGGGTTGGGCTTGGCCTGGTGCGGGGCGCGCACGTGGTAGGCAGGGAAGGAGGGGGAGCAGGCGGGCTGGGCCGCTGGTTAGGTTTAGTTGTTCTCTTTTTTTGTATTTCTTTTTTATTCTTTTTCATTTCTGGTAATTCTTTTGTAGTTTTAGTTTTATAGCTCTAAATTGAGCAAACTCAAAATCTGTATTTTTCTAAAATCAAACCGCACTCAATACACCTAATAAAGATTGTTTTTGATCTAAATAAGAATATCACTATGCCATTATGCATATAAGTCATTATGTGACCATTTTGGAAAATGCAAAATAGGTTTAGGTTTTAAACTAAATGGAATGATTCCACTTTGATTTTAGGATATAGGGAAGGATATTTGTATCCACTCTATTACAAGAATATATTTTTCAATTAATATCTTAAAGCTTGATTTGAGGATAGGGTTATTAACTTTAGAAGGAGTTTTGAATTCTTGGTTTTCTTTGATATACCATGGTGTAATGCAACACAATGTTTTTGTTTTATACAAAAGCCTCAAACCACTTGGATAGTCATGCTAATCTTTTCTCATTTTTCTGTGTGACTTAGGAAAGTTTGATCAATCCTAAAATTTTCTTTTCATTTAAAGATTTTAACAAGATGAAACAATCCAAACACTTGTTAATTTTTTTTAACATTCCAAAAATTAGGATAATTTTGGGATGTTACAATATGAGAGTTATTACAAGTGACTATTCTATAAAATAAAAAATAAAAACCTAAACTAAAGTCTTGATCTTCAAATCTAGTACCTGCAAAATAAACATAAACAAAATAAAGAAAGTTAAGGTTAGAAGAATATTACTCTCAGACTTGATAGTGAAGTGCACTAATCAAGGTTCATCATTGAGTAATCTTTTAAAAAGGGGAAAATTTCACCAATATGAAAGAATATATCTTTCATAATTTTAAGCCATAAGTCAAATAAACAGCAAGGAGGGGCAAATTTCACCAGCCAAGTAAAAGTAAACAGATAAAGGTAACTTCACAACCAGGACATATCCACAATCTGTGCAGGAGGCACACAAGCAGCACACACACCAAACTGCATGGTGTGTGTGCTGTCAGCACCACTTCAACATCACAACCAAACAAAACCATCAGCACAGCCGTGGGAATACAACCCCACATCACTTTCTTGTTCATACACACCAAGAACAGCCACCAGTAGCTAAACCCAGCCAAATCCAAGCTAAATCACACCAAACAAAACATTGGATCACACCACAAAAATGGTGACATAAGGAGGGGGTGGATCAGGTGGATAGCAAGCCCAAGATCAAGCCATCAGGACCAGGAGGAGAAGGGATAGATCAAGGACAAGCCAGGAGATGGAAATACCAGGGGAGCATCAGATCAAGATCAACCACAGGAATCCCCACATCAAGTGACAGTGGTGAGTAAATAGACCATCACATGCTCTATCTGTCTAAGATTAGACAAGCATACATGATCTGTCACTTATTCAAACTCTTAGAAATCACCCAAGTGGGGTGAATCCATCATTGAGGTTATAAACTCTAAAAGCAATCAGAAAAGTATAAGGATCCGACTAAATATCAGAACAACATCATTGATCTAGCTATCAAGCTATATTTCAATTCAAGAATGAACATAGCTAAGATTTAAACTTCTAGGCACATCTCTAAGACAAGAGTATCACCTTAGAATTTAATCTTATGGATCTATACAAGTGATCAAGCCTACCATAATTTTTCCCAAACTTTGATTCAAGAAACAGTAGCTGGTATCACTACTAGAACCCATCCATGTGAATCAACAAGTTAAAGGATTAATCCCTAAACCTCAGACCAACATCATGGGTCTTAGGGATTTAAGAAAAGAAGTTTCTACTTATCTTTAATGGCAAACTCATTTTAAGCTTGAACCAAACCAAACCAAGAAATAGAATCTAATCTTGTGTGTCATACAAAGATGGTGTCACAAGAACAGTTCTACACTAATCAGATTAAGCATTCAATCTTCACAGATTCAACCAACCAACTACAAATCATTTTCCTGTCATCACAGGAATCATAATTAAGAAAATCCCTATGTATATATTCACTATTTGAAACCATTTGATCTCAAACTACATATGAATTCTTAAATCCAACAAGTGCTAATACAGTGACTTCATCACATAACACTCACTGTCATTAACCAAGTAATGACAATGGCGTGTTATTAAACCACTAGAATTCCAAGTATTGCTTCTAGAGCAACTTTATCATCTGACCATATCAAAATTAATCCATAGAATCATCTGATAAACCACTAGCATCACCACAGCTAATTATCAGTAGTAAGCCACAACAAGTCACCACTTATCAGGTTCAAGGATCATTAACACATGATCCAATTCATTAGTTACTTAATCAACAGCAGGGTATGAACCCTAAGAAGAACCAAGAACCCTAATCAGGACAGGACAGTAACCAGCAAGGCCACTACCAACATCTAGCATGGGAGGGCCTAGCAAAAAGAGCACGATAGGAGAGGAAGCACTCACCGAAGATCCTCGCTGTAGAATAGAAGAGGAAGCTGAGGGGACGACTACCATGGCGGCACGGGGAGCACCACAAAGGGGGCGCTGTGACCCATACAGCGCCACAACAGCGACCATAGCCACGCTTGGGGGCGAGAAGCATCTCCATGGCACACGACAGCAGCGACGGCATCAGATCAACGCCAACCCCAAACCCTAGGGTTCGGGACGGCATCGATCTGGTCGCAGGAGGGCTCCAAGTCCAAACCCAATTGGACATGAGGGAAGAGTGGGGTCGACAACCTCTTCCTGCACCACGACGGCGGCCAGGGCAGTCCACGGCGGTGCGAATCGCCGGCAACAGCACCGCTGACCACGGGTCAGGGAAGGAGAAGAAGAGAGGTGAGCTCGAGAGAGAGACAGGGAGTGATGGGCTGGGTTAGGCTAGGGACCCTTCAGGGTAGTTGTTTTGACTTTGCCTAATGGGCCATAAGGGCCCAATAAAAATAAGCCAGCCCAAATCATTTAGAGCCTGTTTTAATAATTGGAAAAGACCAAAATGCCCCTAAACCTAAATAAATTCTAGAAAATAAAATAAAAATCCGAAAATTATAAATAAGATATTTTTGGATTTACAATAATACAAACTATCCAAATAAATTAAGAGATAAAATTTTAGACATATAAATTTTATTAAGAATTTTGTAATTTATATATTCCTTATGTAATTTTACAAAATTATTGAAAGTTGATAAAAATAAATAAAAATCACTTTCATTACATATTAATATTGTAGTACTTTATAAAAATGTTAAAAAAATATTTAATGTCAATTTTTGGTAATTTATTAATTAAATAAAAGGCAGATAAATTAAAATAAAATAAAAAGAATACAATATTCAATAAATATTAAAAAAATATTTATAAATTCTTTCTCATTAAAAGAATTTCTATAATTTAAATCAATGGGGGAAGAATACATATAAAGCTAAATGATGCATTAGATTACTTTGCATAATCATTTTTCTTCTTTAAATATTGTCCTTACCAGGCAATAATGATGTTTTTGTAGACATAGAAGCTCAAGGTCCAGTGCAAGCATCAGACTTCACTACCTTGCCATCACAAGGCAAGTTCATCACTTGCTCATATCCTTTGAAGAGTCTTTATCAAAGTATTTGCAAATTGTGTGTTATCATATATTCTCCAAAGAAAGAAAATATTATTTTCATAATTAAAGAAATCATAGATATCATCCTAAGTGATGATATATTGGAGCAATATAACTTAGGGTTCTATTTGCAACAATGATGGTCAATTAGGGACTTAATAACCCCTGACATCAGTGATTCTAGCGCCGCATATTACGCGTTATCCATGAGATTTAGAATGGGACAGAGAAGTCAGATGTATATTCTTTCTCTCGCATGAAGCCGGATGTGTAGGTCGTGGCTGTTATCCTTGTAGTGTGTGTATTATTTGGTAATTCGTAGAGGATATGTAGCATATGGGTGGGAACCCTCAACGTCCCACGATAGTTCTGGCATCTAACAGTTTGTACAAACCATTGCCGTAATTCATTATGTGGGCATGGTGTACACCAAGGAGGCATGCGAGGTTGCAAAGGGGGCAGTGATTGGCTTGGACCAACTACTGGGCCCCACATCATGGAATTGTGGACGGGAAAGTATGCCCGGTTGTGCAACAAGGAGTTGACCTCTCATGGGTAAAGTAACGCACCTCTACAGAGTGTAAGAATTGTAACTTGTTACTCCCTGTTCCGGGAAGGAGCTACGAAAGTGGCAGGAAAGGAACTCCATGAAAGTTCTGGTCAACCTGTGAAGGCTGATGGTCATAGATTTTTATAATAAAATCAATCTTTGAATAAAGATTTACAAAAACTGCATAGTGCCAAGGACTTATAGTCCGAGATGGTAGTTAGAGCATCAAACTTCCCACCTTGCATATAATGAACTTATTGGGTAACGTTGTTACTCATCCTTTCCTTTGATCCCTTGCTTAGACTCTGAGGATCCCGAGGAGCCTAACCTATCAGGAGGTGTTGAAGGAGTGGATTACGAAATTCACTATGGTGTTGATGATAACGAGTCCAACTAAGTATCCTAGTTAGTTGTAACCAATGGAGCCGAGTAGCATAAAGTCTATAGAATAAGTTGCTAAGCTCAACTCCTAGTTGGAGTTGCTACTTTTAAATTCCGCTGAAACACTTTATATTTTGGTTTGTAATTTGAAACCGTTTGAAGTCTTGAAATTCTGGTATTGTAATAATAATAATGTGTGAATGTTTGTAATATGGACCCACAATGTTTCTGTTGTACCACTCTGAGGGATGTGATATTTACGGAACGGTGTTCTGTGGGTGTCATGTCAACGACTATAGTAAACTACACATGCAGTGGTATGCTGGGTCACCATAGTTTGTATCAGAGAAAATTGCTTTGACCTTAGGTTGGAAACCTAGTAAGGGGTATTAACTGTAGGAGAGTGTAGCAACGACAAAGAATTCTCTAAAAGTAATATAATGGGTATTCAAATGAGAATATTCCGTTATATGTTTTAGTGCGATAATTCTTTGTTATAATGCAATCTATTATTGGTTACTAATAAAATATTTTCTTACATACAGAGCTATGGCACCAAAGTTTCCAAAACAGACTTTGGTAAGGAAAGAGGAGACTCTAGATGATAATCAAGGATCATTCAGAGACCAACTTCGTCAACTTTTAAAGATTTTTAGTTGTCCAACTAGAATTCCAGTGAACACTATAACCTATTATGATGGCCGAACGTTATCCAAGTATCGTGTGAGTATCCAGCTCCCTGAGGAGCTTGGATTATATCACGATCTACCTATAGGTGAAGGTAGGAGTCACTTAGCAGCATATCATGTTGCTGTTGTGGAGGCGATAGCTAATATCCGGGAGCATAAAGCCAAGGATTTAAAAGGTAGCACATTCTCTGTGATACCTCATGATTCTATAGACTCGGAGCGTATGCCGGATCATCTTACTTTGGTTAAGAAGCATCCAAAGTTAGCTTCCAAGTTTATGGATAGATACCGAACACTCATTGCGTCTTTTTATAAGACACATCAAGTGATTGTCAAAGATAAAAATGACATGTTAGAGGATCTAACTGATCCGGAAAGGAGGAAGTAGTTATCATTCCAGTTAGAGAAGGAAGCAAGTAGTAGTGCAACACCTATCTTTAAGGATATACTTATAGATCCTGAATCTATTATACCATATCCTTATTCACCAAGTCCCGAACCTATATATGATCCTTCTGTGGATATGAGGTATGCAGTACCACAGGGTTTAGAGGATGGTTCTGATCAGAACTTCCTATTGAGAATTCTGATGGTTGGAGAAGGGGATCATATGAAGGATCTCATGAACACCAGATGTCAACAGATTGTTTTGAAAGAAATGTTGGACAAGCTAGCTAGATGGGTGCAAGAATTAACCCTAGTAACATTAGTAGAAATGCCATGTCGATAGATAATCAGGATGAAGAAGAAGATCCTGAGGAGAGAGTGTTTGAATCATCAACATCTTCTCAAAACCCAGGGAATGTACATTATCCAGTGTTTAACTATCTTGCCCAAAGGAGCACCTGGGAAGCAGCAGGATCTGTGTATCCTGTTGACAACTCAAGGAATGAAGCTCGGGAGATGCAAGCAGGAGATAATGTTGAATATGTTTCTAAAGACTTTTCAGCTAAGCTAGAGGGAGTCAATGCACTCAGATTGAGTAATAACTCAAGTTCTGACACTTAAGATACTGAGTATGTTCCTTCTGGAAGGCCATTTGTTTCACAAACTGTGCGACGAACGACACGTCATCACGGTTGGACATCAGGCATGTATGATGAGCGTAGTTACTACTAGAAGTAGGCAACTAGTTAGAGGTATCAAGTACTGTGTATTGTACCCCAAGAAATATGATAGTTAGATAAATAAGGTAGTGTTGTGATTATATCTATATGGTATATGTTGTAATGACTTTGTATTATTATGATATTACGTATAATATGTAAAATGCATAATTGGATTTTCTTTGGATCTTCATTGCGTGACTAGTTCTGTGCGTAAAGTCGAGCTCGGAACACATGTGCATGATGTGATTATGAGTATTCGCTTTATGTTGCATGATTATAGGGTCATGGATACGGGTGTAGAAATCGAAACTGAGCAGCAGCTAATGGAACGAGAGGCCAAGGAGAAGGCAGATGCAGATGCATCAAATCAGGGAGCATTGCCACCACCACCACCACCAATGAGGCCGTTAATGTAGCAGAACTTTATGCAGTGTATGCAAATGATGCAAGAGAACTAGAATAAGTTCATGGAAGAGTTGCTGGGACGAGTAAATCAGAGGGCAGGAGTGAGTCTATCTGACTTCCAAAATGCAAGGCTGGTACCTTTTGCATCAGCTCCTAAACCAATGGATGCAGAAGATTGGTTAGCAGATATAGAAAGAAAACTGAAGACTGTAGGTTGCAATGACGAGGATAAATTGAGGTATGCAACTCATCTTTTGACTGGACCTGCAGCATCATGGTGGGAGAATCAGCTGGCCATGCAACAACCAGGAAGGGAGTTCACCTGGGAGGAGTTTAAGCAGAGATTCCGTGAATATCATGTTCCGGAGAGTGTTATGGAGTTGAAGCGGAGAGAATTTGAGTGTCCACCTTCTACCTTTAGGCACCATTAAGAGAGCATAGTTGTCATTCTGTGTGCAATGTTCCAAAGCTTATTAATTGATGCATATTGTGTTATTACTTGCTCTTGTGCTACTTGTTTCTAGTCACCCTAGTGAACTTTACAGGTGTCCTATGCATTATATTGCTACTCTATGAGGGACAAGCTGATTTCCACTATGCTATGTTTTCTGCATGTGAAACAAACAAACGTTTTTAAATGCATGTTATTCATGATCTTTGTTTGTAGCTTGTCATGTTGCATGCATTGTTACTATGTCCTATTATTAGAACTCCATCTTTCATGCACATGTTTAGAGTTCTTTGATCCCATCTTTCAATGCTTGCAAATGGTTGGATCTTTATTGTGAGGGTGCATGTCACCTCAAAAATTATTCTTTTTATCACTTACCTACTCGAGGACGAGAATGAGTTAAGCTTGGGGATGCTGATATGTTGGAAACGTATCTATAATTTTTGATGCTCCATGCTTGTATTGTATCTACTTTGCTTTACTTGTCCACACTTTGAGGTGCTTTTTACATGTTTTCTGGTACTAACCTATTAACAAGTTGCAATAGTGCTAGATGCCTGTTTTATGCTGTTTTTGGTTTCAGAAAAGTTAGTAAAGAAATATTCTCGGAATTGGACGGGACAAAGGACAAAGTCAATTACTTTCCGTAGGGAACAAGAAGTCCAGAGGAGAGTCGGAGAGGTCAGCTAGGGGGGCCAGACCCACCCCAGGCGCGGGGCAGGTGGGCCCACGCCTGGCTAGGGTTTGGTGGCCCTGGCCGCCTCCCGGTCTCGCCCCTTCACCTATAAGAAGCCCCTAATGCAGAAACCCTGAGTACCCAATCAGAAATCCATGAAACCGTCTGTAGCCGCCGCCACCATCGTCCCTAGATCGGGGGGGGGGGGGGATCTCAAGTTCTTCCCGGCACCCTGCCGGAGGGGAGATCATCCCGGAGGCCTTCTCTCCAGTATGATGCGTGAGTAGTTCCACCTTGGACTATGGGTCCATGTAGTAGCTAGATGGTTGTATCTCCTCCTTTGTGCTTTCATGTATAGATATTGTGAGCTCCGTTCATGATCAAGATCTAATCTATTTGTAATCATGCATGTTGTGTTTGCGGGGATCCGATGGATATTGAGATTATTATGTTGGTTTGATTAATGGTTTTATCTTTATGATTCTATCATGTCTGTGTTGTTTGTGATCTTGCATGCTCTTTGTTGTTAGTAGCTATCTTGGCCAAGTAGTTGCTAGTGACTCCAAGAGGGGGTATTTATGCTCGATAGTGGGTTCATGCCTCTAGTTTCCTAGGGAAGTGACAATAATCTCTTCGGTTGTAGATGTGATTTTGCTACTAGGGAGAAAACAACGGTCTCTTGTTCATGGAACATGTGGACTGTTTACCTTACACACTTTGCTTAAAGAAGTTGTTTGTTGCTTGCAACTTAATACTAGAGGGGGTTCGGATGATAACCTGAAGGTGGACTTCTAGGCATAGATGCAGTTGGATGGAGGTCTATGTATATTGTTGTATTGCCCAATCAGCCTCATAGGATCTTTCTGACTAGTAATTGCATTGTTATGCCTTGCTCAGTTCCTGTCAATTGCCTCGCTGTAATTTGTTTACCCTTCATGCCATGTTGTTTATCTAAGGAGAGCACCTCTAGTGAACTATGGACCCCGGTCCAATCTTTACCATTGATACATCTTCACTGTTACCTGTTTACTTGCTGCAAACCACCATTACCTTCCACACCATACGTTTAATCCTTTGTTACAGCAAACCGGTGAGCCTGACAACCTCACTGATTTGTTGGGGCAAAGTCTTGAGTTTGTGTTGTGCAGGTCTCCGCGTTGCTTGCAACACCTGTGTGACGTTTCCTTCCTCCTACTAGTTCGATAATCACGGTTTCTTACTAAGGGAAACTTGCTGCTTCATACGTTGCTCTTGGGGTTTCCAACGAAGCGTCCCACGACAAGTACTGGGCGCCATCACACGCCTACCTCTCTCGCTAGCTGGATATGAAGAATTCCTGCGTAGGAGTGCACGCTCAAACCGCCATGGCTGCCTTCATCGATGGGTTGGAAAGGGGCACATTGATCCGACATAAGATGAAGCGCCTGCAGGACAATCACCAGCTAGATCTCAACTAGATGATTTAGTTGGCCAGTGAGCCGACGACGATGGTCGCGGCTCCCTGCCGGCAACAGCCGTTCCAACTCAAGCTCGGAGGAACAACAACACAAAGCGAAAGACCCCGCCAGAATAAAAGCAAACCTCCGACATGGTCGCTATGACCTTTGCGGGGCGAGGTGATGGCGGACAGCGTGGCCGAGGACGGGGAGCCGATCGTGGGCAGCAGCGAGGCAGTAAAACTGCCTCGGAAGTGCTCCGCGTTCCCCAAACCTACGAAGAGTACCGTGATATGCCGTGCCTCGTACACCTCGACGCCAACGGCAAGGCCACCCACACCAATCGCCATTGCAAGTTCGTCAACGATCTCAAGGAGGACCCGAAGTCCGACTACAAGCAAAGTCGAAGAACAGACCGCGAGGCAAGGGCAAGGGGAAGAAGAAGGAAGAGGAGTCAAAGGATTCAAGTGACATGGACAAGGACGTTGACCCCAAGCACGCCTCCAAGAGAGATGGCAAGGGAAAGAACCCCTTCGAGAAGAAGGCGGCAGTTTTCCACACTTTCCTTGGCACCCCCACCGTCCGACAACAGAAGACCTCCATGAGGATACTGATGGCCACTCTACCCTCAGTTCCCCAATACCTGCGCTGGTCGGACATTCCAATTACTTGGGAGAGGAAGGATCACCCAGACCTCATCCCTACGGAGAACCAGTACGCCATGGTCATCAACCCCTTGATTGACGGCAATGAGTTCACCAAATGTATGGTGGATAGTGGAAGCAACATCAACATCATGTACTTGGATACACTGCACAAGATGAACTTGACGGAGGCTAACCTAAGGCAGACCAGCACCATCTTCCACAGTGTAGTTCCTGGTTGGGAGGCACGGTCCCTTGGGTGCATCACGCTTCAGGTCGCTTTTGGTGACGTAAAAAATTACCACCAAGAACGCATGACCTTTGAGGTGGTCCCCTTTAAGAGCGTGTAACACGTCATATTCGGCTGCGGCATCTTCCACGCCTTCATGGCCAAGCCATGCTTTGTCTACAACAATCTCAAGATACCTAGACCAAACGGTGTCATCACCGTATCTGGAAGCTTTACCAAGGAAAGGGACTGCAAGATTGGAGAAGCAGCCTTTGCAGAAGCTGTCCTCTACAGTGAAGAATTCAAGGAGATCCAAAGAAAGGTCGATGCCTCGAAGATGCCCACGTCGAAGAAACAGATTTCTGACTCCGCCCCAGCATTCAAGGCCGCCATCGAGACCAAGACGATGGAACTTATGGTAGGCGATTCCTCCAAGACCACTACCATTGGGACGAACCTAGACCCTAAATAGGAAAGCGCGCTCGTCGAGTTCCTCCGTGTGAACAGGGACATCTTTGCCTGGCAAACTGCCGACATGAAAGGTGTACCTAGGGAACTTGCCGAGCACGGCATGAATATTGATCCAAAATGTAAACCAGTGAAACAACCTCTATGATGCTTCAGAGACGAGAAGAGACGCGCCATAGGCAAAGAGATAGATAGGTTACTTAAGGCTAGTTTTATCCGAGAAGTCCTTCACACCCGATGGGTGGCCAATCCTGTACTTGTCCCCAAAAAGGGAACCAAAGAATTAATAATGTGCGTTGATTACACCGTCTTGAACAAAGCATGTCCCAAAGATCCGTTTTCTTTGCCTCGCATTGACCAAGTCATTTACTCGACGGCTGGCTCGGAGCTTTTGTGTTTTCTCGATGCATACTCAGGATACCACCAGATCAAGATGTGGAAGTCGGACCAATTGGCCACTTCGTTCACTACACCATACTGTATGTTTTGCTATGTCACGATGCCCTTTGGGCTGAAAAATGCAGGTGCTACGTACCAGCGGACAATGCAACATTGCCTACACGATTAAATTGGTCGGAACGTTCATGCTTATGTGGACGATATAGCGGTGATGTCTAAAAAGTCAAACGACTTAATCTTCGACTTAAAAGAAACCTTTGATAATCTCCGGAAATACAACATGATGCTTAACCCTAAGAAGTGTGTCTTCGGGGTCCCAGCCGGCAAATTGTTGGGCTTTATCATTTCCTAGCGTGGAATCGAGGTCAACCCAGAGAAAATAAAGGCCATCTTAAACATAAACCGTTTGACATGCCTAAAGGACATACAACAACTAACAAGTTGCGTTGAAGCAGTTAGTCGGTTTGTCAGCCCACTTGGAGAGAAGGCTCTACCACTGTACAAGTTGCCGAAGAAGGCAGACAAATTCACGTTGACGGATGAGGCAGATGCAGCATTGAAGCAGCTCAAGGAGATACTTTCCTCAACACCTATCCTTGCAGCACCCGAGCCTGGGGAGCCCATGTTAATTTACATGGCGGCCACCAACCGGTAATCAACATCGTCGTCGTGGTAGAGCGGAAAGAGCCAGGCTATGAGCACGGAGTTCAATGACCAGTTTACTATGTAAGCGAGGTCTTGACGGAGTCCAAGCAGCATTACCCGCACTACCAAAAGATAGCTTATGGAGTGTTCCTTGCTTCTCGGAAGCTACGACACTACTTCCAGGAGCACCCTATCACAGTGGTGAGCAAGACTCCACTGTCCGACATCATCAACAACATCGACGCTACAGGAAGGGTCGCAAAGTGGGGCATTGAGCTTGCCGCCTTCGAGATCACCTACAAGATACGCGTCGCTATCAAGTCACAAGCCTTGACGGATTTCATCGCAGATTGGACGGAGATGCCAGATGCTACCGCAATGTCGGAGCCAGAATATTGGGTGATGCACTTTGACGGATCAAAGCTACTCAACGGCTCGAGGGCTGGTGTACTACTACAGTCACCAACCAGGGACAAGCAACACTACGTCCTGCAGATCCACTTCGAGGCTACAAACAACATGGCGAAGTATGAAGCACTCATTCACGGACTACGCGTAGCCAAGGATATTGGCATCAATCGCATAGTTTGCTGTGGAGATTCCGACTTGGTTGCCCAGCAGGTGGCTGGCACCTGGAACGCACGGAACCCTATGATGGCGACATATCGAGACGAAGTGGACGAGATAACCAAGAGCTTGTTGGGCTACGAGGTCAAGTATGTACCTAGGGATCAAACGAGGCGGCTGATCTACTGTCTAAGCTTGGATCAGGGCACAAACGAATTCCGCCTGGCGTTTTCCTGGAGCATCTACGGACACCATCCGTGAAGGGAGCAGACACCGACAACTCGGATAGAGTTGACTCTTTCGTTCAGCAGTAACAAATGTCCCTCCGGCTAGGACACAACCGTTCATGGAATATCTCGTACACAGAACTTTGCCCGACAACGAAGTCGAAAGACGGCAAATAGTACGTCGAGCAATGGGCTATACCATAATCAGTGGACAGCTCTACAAAATAAGCACTACTTGTGTATACCTTAAGTGTGTTTCCCAGCAAGAAGGTATTGAAATCCTCAGCGAAATCCATCTCGGAGATTGCGGGCATCACGCCGCTCCTCGATTGTTGGTAGCTAAAGCCTTTCGGCAAGGATTCTACTGGCTAACCGCGAAGGCGGACGCCGACAAGCTGGTTGAGACATGCATGGGATGCCAGTATTATGCCCCACAACCACATGTTCATGCTGAAGAATTGCGAACAATACCAATAACTTGGCCGTTTGCAGTCTGGGGGCTGGACATGGTTGGTCTGTTGCAGAAAACACCATGTGGGTTTACGCATCTTCTAGTATCAGTTGATAAATTCACCAAATGGATATAAGCTAAACCCATTAGATAGCTCGATGGGGCAACTGCCCTTAGGTTCGTTCAGGATCTAGTGGTGAGATTTGGTCTCCCACATAGCATTATCACCGACAACGGCAGCAACTTGTCACTCGGAGATGTGGAAGCTTATTATTGGGACAAGGGCATCCAACTTGACCTAGCATCTGTGTTACACCCATAGTACAATGGCCAAGTTGAGCAAGCCAACGGATTAATTCTGCAGGGAATCAAGCCACGCCTTAAGACACCGCTACATAGAGCAGCTGGAGCCTAGGCGGAGGAGTTACCATCTATGCTGTGGAGTTTACAAACTACACCCAACAGATCCACCGGCTACACCCCTTAGTTCATGGTATATGGAGCAGAAGCCATCCTGCCTTCCAACATTCTTCATGATGCACCAAGAGTTTCCACCTACGACAAAGATGACACTGAAGAATCTCGATGCCTAGATGTGGACCTTCTCGAGGAGGAGCGCGTTTTGGCATGCCAAAGATCCGCCATCTACCAGCAGAAGCTACGTAGCTACCATAGTCACCGCGTTCAGCATCACTCTTTTAAAGAGGGGGATCTGGTGCTCCAACTTAAGCAGAAGAAGTCACACAAATTATCCCTGCCATGGGAAGTACCGTTCATCATAAGCAAGGCGCTGCTCAATGGGTCTTACTACCTCGTTGACAATCGTGAACTTGAGGATAGACCCAACAAAGATCATAAGCGTAAGCGATGTGACCCGGATGCTGACTACCCGGAGCTTGATCGTCCATGGAACATAGCACAAGTACGTCGTTTCTACACTTAGCATTTTTTTATCTATTGTGTACCTCTTATATGATCAATGAAATAAAGCTCTCTGGTTCACTCATATTTTTGAGTTTTTTACCTCCTTTAGTGTTCATTTTTGGATCATACAAAACCTTTATGCACAAGCTTTCGATTGCACTTGTGAAACTTCCGCCTACGGGTGTTAGCTTAAGTTTTCTGGTCTATACGTTCTTTGTCGTTTTTATGCGGATTCTGGAGTAGTGACTTTTGGCACTTATTGTCGGCGATTTTGTACTTAGGTTATTGACGGTGCCATTGGGCATCATCACCTGAGCGCATAGTTCTGACAACGAGTCTTCTGACTCATGAAAAGTCAAGCATAAAACCAGAGTAATGGTTAATGTGACACCCCCGGGATCAGGGCTAAACAAATCCCAGACCTCCGTCTAACATAAGCTTAACCTTGAGCTCGAGAATATCCAGTGAAGAATCAGTAACACAACAGTGACCCTACGACACAAAATTTATTACAGCAAGCTCATAACTAAGCAGAGAACCAAATTATTACAAGCAGAGGTCACTGACCACAAACGTCAAACAACGGAAGGAAAATTATGCTATTAAGTATAGCAAACTTAACAAATGTCCTAAGAGGCCTGAAGCATAACGATGACGTCCCAGCCCATAGGTTCCATGCTGCCGGCCGGGAACCCCAAGCTACTCGTCGATGTCGATGTAGTACCAAACTGATCTTCAGGGAACACTTTGCCAAAAGTATCAACAAAGCAAGGGCGAGTACATGGTGTACTCTACAAGACTTATGGCTGGTGGAGTTGTTTTGCATAAAGCCATGTTTGTTTATAAAACAAGACAGAGGAGAAGGTCGTCTATTCATAGTATTTTAAAAGGGGATAAGATAGCGACATCTCCAAAATATTGATCATCATCTTTTATATCCACAAAATCATTATCATCTACCAACTAGGATCACCCCCTCGTACCCATGATGAAGCATCCTTAAGCACACGTTGATCTGCCAAGTTTTACGATTATGTTATAGTTCTCTGTGATCTTAGAATCTGGTCAGCAAGTGTTCATAACCGTGAACATGACTTTTCGAAAAGATTTAACCCTACAGGGGTGTACAACTTTATCCACACGTGCCAATCGACTCTTAATGCCAGATCATTAGCCCTCTTCCTTGGAAGGCTGACAGAGGGTGGTTGTCCACGACCTTTACCTTGATTTCGCCAAGACCATGAGTCACGCAATAAGTATGGTTCCGCCGTAATGGGTCAAATCCTGAAGCCGGTACTTAAAGATGTGAGGCGAGGTTGGTTTACCAGGGGCGCCATCTACCCCAAGCAACCCGGTCCACGCTTCCCTACCTATTATGAATGCACCTTCACCCGACAAATCTTTCAAAAGATTTTCTATGGATATGTCGAATGGAACGCCTGAACTATGTGACTCATGGAATCTACTAGGCAAGTTAATCAGGCGAGGGGTTCCCATGCCCCGTGTGGTTGTATGCTCATCTCGGTTCCAAAGGCAAGAACTCAGTTCCTAGTGGTGGCGAGCATGGAACTAGAAAAACCACATCCCACCGTGGCCTCCCATACAAGCCTTAGCATGTTTAACTCATATCACTTCTAATATCATCTCATCACATTATCCTGTCATACTAGATTCTCTGCATCTGATACATCATTTGGATGGACCAGACTCAAAGGCTATCCATGGCTAAGCAAGACACAGAATAAGCTCTAGCAGTGCACACAAGCCAAACCTAGTTATGCTAGGAGTAGTGGATCAGGTAATATAAGCTAAAAGGGAGTAATGCAATAGATAGGATACTCTATCTATCGATAAAAGACCATAGTAGAATCGTATGGAACAAGGCAGAATTGAAATGCTTTCGAAATCATAGGATTATATCATGGTGGGGCTATGCTTGCCTTTGCCCGTTGATAAACAATAAGAAGATCTTCGATAGCCTTGTACTTGACTTGGTTACAGTTGGTCAAGTAGTGTTCGTCAATCTTCGAACTTCGACGGTCTTGATCTCGCTCTTCGATATCGATCTTGATATCTCATTCTACTGGGAAGAAGCAAACATCAGAAAGAAAGGGGGAAACAATCAAGACATGGCATCGATGCAATGCTCAAGCAAGGATGATGATATGACAAGTTAATTTGTATCGAAATGTAACCCTAAGGCATGCTCGACAACTTAATCGGGCTTCCGAGGGGTATAAACCCTAACTCGGGGAAACTCTGGAATCACCTATGAGGGGTTACTATGTTCTTATATTTAAACTTGTCATTTAAGTTGTTTAACAATGCATGATTATAGATTAGAGAGATAGAGCTCATTTTTCTGAACATTTTGATATATTATACACATTTTTTTGACTTATAAATCATTAGATATTGAATTTACAACTTTATACCATTTTATGGAATTATTAAAACTATTATTAAAAGCTTTTACTGCATCAGGATGATGTCATAACACGACCCAGGACTTTTTTTACCACACCTGATCCTACCCACAGTGACTGACCGGTGGGGCCGAAGCCACATCAGCAGCCACACAAGCAAAGTAGGACCGGGGGTTTGACCAGCCTGACCCACAGGCTAGCGTCACAGTGACGTCACCCTGACATCACTTGATGGTGATCCTCCAAGGTGACGCACGGGGACGGCGCTAGGTGGCTCACGGGGAAGCGTGGGTTGCATGGTTCGACGCGGAGCGACGCGGGCTGCCTAAAGGTGGTGGCGCCGCCATGATTTGGTAGCCAGAGCTTTGGCAACGACAACGTTTGACGACGAGCGGCGGCGATGTTCGGCGATAGGGCAAACCAGAGAGGGGGAAGGGGCTAGGAGAGGTTCTTAAGAACCGTGAGCTCACCCTGATGCTTGAGGTAGGGTCAGAGAGGCAAGGCGAGGCTGGATTTCATGGCAACGACGGCTACCGGCGTCGGGTCGGAGGTTCTGATTGGGACAGATAGGACCACGCCGGCTTGATCTGCTAGGGGCAAAAGAACGAGATGGACGAGGCGGTCACCGTGGTTTACCTAGATAGGCTCGGGGTGCTCCAGAACGTCGACGTCCCAGAGCTCCGACGAGCTAGGGTTCCAGAGAGAATATGATAAGGATGGAGGAGGGGAACTGGGGCTCGTTCTCTGCGGTCTCGGGGTCCTTATAGGCGGAAAGAGCGGTGGCCGCACGTATCTTGGCGAGGGGTTCATCGCAGTGACGGCGGACGGCTCCGACGGCGACACGCAGCAGCTCCTCGACGACGTCCTTCTGGTGCGAGGTAGAAGAAAAGGGGAAAAGAGATGAAGCGGTACGGGCCTGGTGCTGGGCCGCGCTTGGGATGGCCTGGGCCGCCGCGGCTGCGCGAGCGACAGACAGAGGGGAGATGAGAGAGGAAAGGAGACGGGGTCGGCCTGGCTGGATGCTGCTGCTCTATTTTTTTAGCAAAACCCTTTTTCTTTTTATGATTTCAAAATCTGTTTTGTATTCATATTTGAAATCTATTTTGGGTAATTCAAAAATACCAGAGGGGTTTGTAAAAATAGTAAAATATTTTGGGGCCCTCTTAGTCCATTTGGGATCCATAATTTTGGCACTTTTCAAAATACAAAACTTTTTTGAATGCATTTCAAAAGAGAGGAGAAGATTAGGGTTTTAGGGTTTTGATTTATTTCTTAAATGCACAATTTAAATTATGATGCTCATGAATGCACAAACAACCCTAACATAAGAATAACTAAAACTGGGGTGTTACAGATAAGCCAGCACTTGCTTAAAAAATATGTACATGTTGGAACCAGTTCCTGAGTAGCAGGAAAATAACAACCATTTTTTTTCCGCCTTAAGTTAACAAGTAGTTTTTTCCACATACAATTCTAGAGGAAACAAATATTACATATTGTTTTTTTCATTCCTCTGGCACAGGTGACTTGGACGCAGCATCATCAGCAGCAGGAGAGCCATCCTCCTCGAAGTCGGCGGTGTTGAGAGACCCGGAGGAGCTTTGATTGTCGCCGTCAATAGTCTCCATGGGCACGAAGATGTTATGGTCGACCAACTCGGAGACCCTGGTATCAAAACCCACGAGCGATGCCAAGATAGCTTTGTGATCTATTTTCTGGCCATCGTCGTCCATGTCGGGGATGCCGGAGGTCACCGTGTCGATGTTGGTGTTTTTGTAGTGCGCCTTGACCATTGAGAGTGCCATCCTCGCGCCGTCTTGGGTACATGAAGCTTTCCAGCTTACAATACGCTCGGGGGCTTGGCGCAAAATCTCTGAGAACTTCATCACAGAATCCACCACTTTGATGTTGATCTGGAGATGCTTGGCTACCTCCTTGGCCTGCTTGATGGCGGTGTTGATAAAGTTGCCGGAAGGACCATGCATTCTTTTGGCGAAGGAGGCGATTGGGTCAACCGAATAGGAGCTGCAAATTTCCGACAAAGGAACGCATGAGTTCAATAACACTAAAAATTCAGAGTATCTAACTTACAGAAGTACAAGACGGAGAATCACTTACTGAAGATGCTAATCTCAGCCTGCTGTAGGGTATCCGCCATGGAGTCCCGTTCTTTTCGGAGGATCTTGTATGCTTCAAGATTGCGCCGATTTTGCTCATCGGCAGCTTTCTTCTGCTCTTTCAGCATCGTGATCTCCTCCTTCAAGCGGTTCATCTCCGTGTTAGCGGATTTCTGTAGGACCTTCATGGAGTCTTCAGCATATCCTTCCTCTCCTGCTTAAGGATCTTGTTTTTTCTATCCGACAACTGAATATGCTTGGATTGCTCCACAATGTCCTTGGACATGTAAATAGCTTATTCAAGTCGGAGAAAGAACAGTACATGGTGAGTACTTGGGGAATGTTGGCACAAGACCAAGTCGGAGTACGAAAACGAAAGGAAAAACAGACTCTTGCTCTTGGTGATTTGATCCTTCAAGAAGGTAGTTTTACCCTTTTCGGCTTCCAAATCCGCACGCATCTTCTGGAACTTCTCGTTGGCCACGCCTCTCCGAGCATTCTCATTCTATGGAAAGAAAATTTAAAGTTGTTTAGTCTACTTGAAGAATCTAGCCGGATAACTATCCACCTAGTGGCTTGGGGGCTACAGTGAGAGTTTCTTAACTTGGCAATATTCTTGGTCTTTCTTTAAGGATCTAGTTGGAACTAATTCAGTTTTCAACTAGAAGCTTGGGGGCTACAGTATAAAGTTTTTTAACTCAGTCATATGCTTAATCTTTCTTTAAGTATCTAGTCGGAACTAATACAATTACAACTAGAGACTTGGGGGCTACAATATCGAAATTTACAAACACTGCGTATGCTACTCTAAAAGTATCTAGTAAGAATAATTCATTCAAACTAAATACTTGGGGGCTATAGTGAGAAGTTTTCTAGCTTAGTCACTCTTAGAGCATTTAGACGCAAAGGCCTATGGTTTTCCGTCTAAATCCTCGGGGGCTATAGTGGGATACTCATATGAAATGCAGAAGGCAAATAAAACTTACAAGTGCGATGATCTTGAGTTTGGTAGTGCTCTTAACAAGCAACTTGCCAAAGGAAAGGCTGTTTCCTCACAAGGTATTCGCTTGTCGGAGAAGCTCCTCAAGAACACAGGTTGGAGATGTCGGCACTGCACCAGGAACCAAAGAGGAGCTGCTCGGTGTGAGCGCCAGGAAGACTATCTTCGGGAATTCTGTGGTTGTCTTGGGTGCAGAGGCGCCGCCTTCAGCAGACGTTCCACCCACCACCACCGCCTTACTGCTACCGATGGCATCCTTAGCTGGAGCTTCAGCCATTCGAGTTGCGGTGCTTTCTTGCGTTGCCTACTCACCGACAACGGCAAGTTCTGCGGAGGCACCTGAGTCCACTTCCATGGCGGAAGGGACAGATGCATCCTTGGCCTGTGAACTTGTCGGAGCGGGTGTAGGATGGACGCTGGGAGTGACAGGGGCGATGGTGGGAGATGCGTGGGGAGACACATCACGATGCAACATATCTTTAATATTTTTAGAAGCCTCCAAAGTTTTGGAGGTCTTCTTCAAACTAGTACTGGCCTTCTTCCTGAAACATGCAAAAAGTATAAGTACAGGAATAAGACGAGCAATGGACAAATGTCGGAGAGAAAGAGGCTTACACAACAGGGGTTCTTTGGCAAAAGGAATCCCGAAAACTCTTCTTTTTCCCGCCTCCAGGGCGGCAGTGGACTTCTTGGAGGCTCCACCCTCCGTCTTCTTCTTCTTGTCTCCGTCGGCAGCGTTAGAGGTGGAGCTCTTCCGCTTTCGTGCCAGCGGGACATCGTCGTAGGACACAACGGTGACTTCCTTCATCTTCGGTTCATAGATTTGGACAGCCATGCTATCCTCCTCTAGACTGCTAAGCTGTTAAGTGAAATCCCAAAAGTGTTAGATGAGATGGTAATGGTTGGACGGAAGAACTGGAGTATATGTAATACACGGAAAATAAACACGTACCTTTGGGCACTTTCCCTCCACGAACATGTCGTAGGTGATGGCGAAGCCACGCTTCCTATCCTTCACCTTGACGATGTCCTTGAGGCGGAGCTTGACGGATTCACTCGAGAAGTTATCCTCGCAGATGCGGAGGCTATCCTTCCTATCCTTAGAGTACTCGTGCATCAGCTTGGAGCGGTGCTGTAGAGGCTGGATCCGCCTGACGAACCAGCACATGGCAAGGTACAACCCGGCCAGACCCGTGTCTACGAACCACTCTATCTGCCTAATGCCACGGGAGGCTTTGTTGTCGGAGGGAAGGGTGGCTTGGGACCCCCATGTCGGGGCTTCGGCAGTGGCTCCATCGACGAAGTCTGGATACGTTTCTTCTCGGCCAGCCAGAGGGATATCTGGGCCATAGAAGTACGTCTGTTGCCAGTTCTTGCAAGACTCATTGCCGACGATGTCGGGGAACCGCCGGCTAGGATGGATCTTAAAACTGATTGTCCCACAGTTCCTGAGCTGGTCCTTGCCGGCTCTGGCTTCCCTCTTGACGGTGAAGAAATAAATAAAGAGATCTAGCCTAGGCCTAATCCCTAAGTAACCCTCACAGAGCGCCGTGTAGTTGCTAAGCGCGAGGATGCTATTGGGGGAAAGGTTCTGAGGCTGTACTCGGTAATGGCTAAGGACAGCTAGAAAGAAATTGGAGATAGGCAAGGAAACGCCACGTACCAATTGGGCCTTGAGGTACACCTTCTCTCCGGCTTGGGGATATGGGGTGACCTCGCCGCTCGGCGCCGCCCGCCAGACGAGCCCCTCCGTCGCAGGGAGGTAGCCCTCGACTAGCAGTTCCTTGATGTTGCGGTCCGTGATGTCCGAGTCACGCCATTCCCCTTTGTGGGAATCGCTCTCCTCTTCCAGCAACTCCAGCGCTAATGGATTGTGGTCGCCGCCGGTGGATTCGACCACCGCAGACTTTGGTAGCACCAGGACCTCTGGGGGCACATGAACGGTGCTCACCGGCTTTGCCGCGGCATCGCTTGACGCTGCCATGGAGGGAACAGAGCTTCTGCTTGCCATCAGAGAGGTAGAGGTGGTGACTGTAAGGATTGAAGGGCTAGGGTTTTTTGCGTGCGCGCGGAGAGCTCGAGGTGGTGTTCACTGGAGGAAGAAGACGACGCAGGAGGAGAATGAGGTGAAAAGTAAAAATCTACCGCAGTTACAATTTATAACCCCTGGTGTCAAGATTCGTGCAAGATGATCGAATGGTCGGCGCGTGGACGACATGTGCGGGCACGTGCGCAGAAATTTCGCCATGTTCCCAACCGTCGCCACCAACGGTTCATATCGCTTGCGCGGGAAAAACGGACATGATTCTGTTCTCTGCATGTGTGAGTTACGAGGCATCGCTGACCTATGTCTACGTCGTTCTAGCTGTCACTAGCAGGTGAACCATCACATCGGAATATTCCGGCATGGACGGATCCAGTTCGGCTACGTAAGAGTACGATAGAAGATTCAGCAAGTCTCCGAGTTACGAGTTGAAGACGGAGAAAACCTTGCAGGGTTCTTGGGAGGACTACAAGATATTGCTTGAGGATTTTCTGACATCATCTAGACGGAACATTCAACCTGAAGAGGCAAGACGACGCAAGATCTCGGAGTTCTCCGGCGGCTACTGTTGGGGATAAGCTATATGGGTATCCTCATAGCATGTCTCCTATCCGGATAACCCGGGTGGCCCACAGTTGGTAGCATGGCCCATGGCCTGCTGGGCGGCCCATTTAGATGGATCCAGAAGGGAGACCCATGCCGGATAAAGGAAGGCTACGGAGGAGTCACCGACGTACCCGGAGCCTTGGAGTGCAAGACACGCTAGACTAGTTGTAAGCAGTGTAGGACTCTGTAACCTGTCTGGCTAGGACTTTTCCCTGTAACCCTAGGACCTGGCGACTATATAAGTCGGGCCTATTGGAGTCTTTAGGACACGATAAATTAGACTCTCTAGTCACCTCGCACAACGAACCAATCCCTGTAACTCGGCGTATTGCCCTTATTCCGCCACCGTTGTGGGATCTGAACCTAGGTAAGCTGTGTAACCTCATACCCGTCAACCGCCAGCCTTCCCCCATGTCTCTAAACACGCACTATGAGGACCCCTCCATGGCGTACTCGTCGGTAATACCAGGACAATGGGTATCTTAATTTCCTCTCTAGGTTTAGTTTTATCTAGAGTACCCATAACATCTACACATGATGTTGTGGTGGTGGCACGGCAGATGCCATGGGTAGGCTAAAGTATGGGGCCAATGGATACTAGTGGGATCTGGGGAGGGAAGATGTAGTGATTTCTACACACAATTGACTAGAACACAGATCATTATTTCTCCTCGACCAAGTTACAAGTGCTCCTTGAGCTGTATCAGAGAGAAGAGGAAGCAGATCACTTCTATGCGAGCCCTCTGGTCTCAAATGAATCGATCCCTCTCCCAGGTAGCCGTGCCCCTCCTTATAAAGGGGTCCCTTGGTTCCTCCTAGGGCTAACGTGGCAAGCATATTCTCGGAATATGCTTGTCCCAAAGTGGTAACTCGGCAGACCTCTTTCCGTGTCCCCCTTCTATCGATGGCAAAGACCCAGAACCCCCACCTGTGAGCCTCGGACTTGCCCACTATCACCTCTGTGACACCTGTCTGCCCCTCTGCGGCTCTGCTCTTTGTCTTTAGCGCTTGCCCCTGTGTAGATTCCTCCTAGCTAGTAGGTAGGGTTTGGCTCTGGGATCCTTCTCCTTCTCCTACAAGCTTCCAATTACTCGGCCTCGTCTCGGATAACTCGGCTCGGCCTTCACCCGCGCATGAGCTGATCAACCTTATTCAGCCGAGTTAACTCACACGTTGGCCGAGTAAGGTATTAATTACTTGATTTTGGCTAGGCCATGCCTAATTCGGCCGAGCATTGCATAACTCGTCCGAATTAGCTTATAACTAGGCATATGGCCGAGCACTGCATAACTCAGCCGAATTAGCTTATAACTCGGCATATGGTAAGAAAGGTTCCTTCCTACTTTCCACTATCTTGACCCTACCTGGGGTCATCCCCCCAACATTAGTCCCCGAAGCTGGTGTGGTCCTGCCGAAGATTTCGGCCGGGCTACATCAGTTTCTAGACATTCGTTCCTTCTCATTTCCTATCTGAGGTGTTTCTTAGCCGACTCTCTTTTCTAGTTATCCTTCTTTTGTTCATCCTCTCTTGCCGAGGTATGACCTGTGTTCCGAGTCATTCTCATTTTTCCGGGGTATCCACTTGGCTTCTTGAGTAAGCCTCATCCTACATGTACCAATCATTACTGCAACAGTGTTTGCTAACACGCTACAGTAATTACTGCGCCTGTCGCGTCGGCGCAGTGACGCTTCGATAAACGCAACGGTCACACTGCCTGTTACCCTCTCGCACCGTGTGGCCCTCGCTGTGGCTCCACTCTCCGTCTATGGATGGGTGATACACGCGCTTACGCGGTTACCGTGGCACTGCCATGATCCCACTACCGCTCGCCCTACGCGTTTATAAGTAGGGGAGTGGGGGTGGGTTGATTCACTTTTCCCCTCCCCACTCCCTTCGTCTTCCTCCCAACGCCGCCGTAGCCGCTTGCGCTGCAGTTACCGCGCCACCGCAGTTCCTCCTCGACGTCCACGTTGTAGCTCTTCTGCTCTTGCGAGCTCACCGCCGCGTCCCCGCTTTCGGGTTTCCGCCGGTGAGCTTCTCCGCAGCGTTTTGCGCCGCCGCTAGGTCTCTTCCCTAGGCGCTGTTCTTGTTTTCCTCAATTTCCTGCGGCGGTTATTTCTCTGCTCCGCCGCCGCGTTTGTCGCCGTCGCGACGGGGCCCTGCACTTCTAGGCCTCTCCCCTCCGCTAGTTATTCTTCCGTTGACTCCTCCAACGAATCTATGTCTAGCTCTACCAGCCGCGCCCTCTTCGGGGAAGATGGGCTTATGGTGGGTCCAGAATGGGGCTCCTAGCAAGGTTCCACGGTCACTCGCCAAGACGTCGAGTGGCTGTGCAAGACTCGCCGCATCCCTACCGGGTAAACTACCGCTTACCCGGCAAAGAATCTTCCCCTGTATTCGATGAGGGCGTGTTCGTGGTTTTCATGTCTCACTTTGCCCGAGGATTTGGCCTCCCTCTTAGTGATTTCGCTAGGAGATTCTTAGATTAGTTCGGCCTTTAGCCGCATCACCTGCCGGATAATGACATAGCTTCTCTTTTGGCCTTTATCTCAGCTTCGGAGGGATACTTCGGCCTTTGGCCTTCAGTAGACGTATGGTCTAAATTTTTCCAAATCCGAGCTAACGTTGTGCCGGATAAATCTCTTCAACCCTCCGAGAAATCTCTAACCCAATTTGGGGCCGCCTCCATTACACCTTGGAAAAACTCCGTGTTTCCCCGTGTTGCGGGTCTCGAGTATTGTAAGAAATGGCATAGATCATTTTTCTATGTCAAGAATACCGGAGCAGAAGATAAGATTCGGCTCCCTGCCTTCTCAATCGGGCCTCCTTCAAAGAAGAACAGGCTCTATAACCCGAAGAAATCCCATGCTCTTGCCGAGGCATTCGAGCTCCGGCTTAAGGAATTGACCCGTGTCGGGCTTCGGGGCGAAGATCTGATGACCACGTTTATCAGCAGCCAAATTTCTTCCTTCCAACTCCGTTCCCACAAGATTTTCTATATGAGCGGTCCCTTGGATCCCAACCGAGTTTCTACGGTCGAGCTTGATGACTACCAAATTTACAAACGTGTCCGGGCTATCTTCAAGACTGAGATGCCCGAGGAATGGAAGTGGGGAATGAAGCCATTCTCTCGCGAGAATCATCCTCCTCAGGTAAATTAGACATGTGTGGTTTCATCCGAGTTATTCTTCCATTATTTTTTTTGCAAACTCTTGTTTGCTTTTCTCGCAGAGATTTTTGGAGCAGACCACTGAAGACGCCGAGGTTTTGGCTCTTCCCTGGACCGCTGACCGCAATACCCCGGAAACGGAGAACCTTATCCGAAGGAGTTCATTCCTAAGCCGGAGGCTGCTCCTGTTCGCGCTCGGAGCAAGACCTCGGCCCGTGCTGATGAAGGTGATTCGGATGACGTCCAAATTCTCGAGGTAGTTGCCGTGGTGCCTATATCTTACGCATTTCTGGATCCTTCTTTCCTAGCTAATCAGGCTGGCCAGGTGCACGAGGTCAAACCTCTCGCTTCAGAAGCCCATATTGCTTCCAAGAAGCACGCCGCCTCGAAGAATCCTTCTGATGCTGCCCCTAGGAAGCGAACCAAGAAATCTTCCCAGCACATTCTGAGGCGCAAAACTATGCCTGGAGTTACTGGGTAAGTTTCCCTTTATATTGTCGTTCGTATTTCTTGTTTCTCTCTTTCTATCTCCGAATTATCTTTTACTTCTTTGCAGAGCTCCTCTTTCCGCCAAGCTTAGCGGTCTGAGTATGACATCTCATACTACTCGGTCGCCTTCACCATCACCTCCGGAAGATGTCCGGGTTCCTAGTCCTCCTCATGATGAATCTCCTCTAGAGCCAGCTAATTCATCTCCTTGGAGAGACGAGCCCATTGCTCCCCCCGTTGTCTCTGATGATACCCCGATGCCGGATCACCCGACTGATTTGGCTGTTCCCCTCAAGGTCCCCGAAGTTACTTCCATTGATCCTTCGCCTTCTGCAGTTCCAGCTTCTGCGCAGACGTCTGCCGAGGTTACCACTAACTCGGCTCCTTTGGAGACTGTCATTCCTCCTGCTGCAAATGATGTCGCCCCCAGTTTAGAGGTTGTTGCTCCTGCCGAAGTTCCCGCCAAAAGCAAGAAAGTCATTGCCGCAAAACCCTTGCCATCTCAGAAGGGGCAATCAAGCTCCTCTCAGCCCAGCATTGTTGATATGCTTCATAAGGGGGATCCTACTACTAAGCCTGGTGTTGCCCTTGCCACCGACACACAACTAGTTCTCCACAAGTGTCCGGCGGCCGTGGCAGTTACGCAACAGGCCAGAGGTAAAGTGTTGACACGCACTGAGAGTGGGAATAGCCTCGGCTCGTTGGTGGAGTATGCCAACAATTGGAATGCCGCCGATCAACTTGAAGGCAATCCGAGTAGCCAACCATTCCAGCTCTCCGACATCAGTAGCCGCTTACATATGGCTGCTAAGATTGTTCTTCAAAGTGACAAGATGAACAAGGTGAGCATATCAATTTATACTTTGTCTTTTATCCATATGATATTATATACCCACCAGTCCCTGAGCTTGCAACCAAATAACTTGCTATTCGTCTGGAAGCTTTTCTTGTTCATAATATGGTAACTTGCCTGTGCAATCGATAATGTTTGCTGTGTATGTTAAAATACAACTAATCATCTAAAACCGAGTCGAATTCCTCCTTGGTTTGGATTTGCTTTAGTTTTGAATATCCAGCCATCTAGATCCGAGTCAAGTTTTTCTTTATTCGGATCTGCTTTAGTTTTGAATATCCAGCCATCTAGATCTGAGTCAAGTTTTTCTTGATTCGGATCTGCTTTAGTTTTGAATATCCAGCCATCTAGATTCGAGTCAAGTTTTTCTTGATTCGGATCTGCTTTAGTTTTGAATATCCAGCCATCTAGATTCGAGTCAAGTTTTTCTTGACTCGGATCTGCTTTAGTTTTGAATATCCAACCATCTAGATCCGAGTCAAGTTTTTCTTGATTCAGATCTCTTTGTGGGATGGTTTGTATAACTTGTTCTTATTTTCAGGTTGCTCATGATCGGCGAACGGGCGAATTTCAAAGGTTGCTCTTCTCGCACAAGAAGCTTCAAGATAAATTTGACAAAACGCTCCCTGTTGTGAAGAAGACTGGTAAACTACTCGGCTTTTAGTGCCCTCTACCTTTGTAGAAAAAACCCCTTCTTGTGTTAATTTCCGATATGATGTGCAGTTAATGTCAACAATCTAAATACTCGGCTGACAAAGAAGGTTTCCACCCTTGAAGGTTAGTTACCCCTTTTCCCTTTTACTTATCCACCTTTGTTCGAAGTGAATCTTGGGTGTCTTACAGTATTACGGCTTCGGCGTATCCGAGTTACGAACATTTGTAGCATCGCATCAAGAATGCATACCCATGCCTGATATGATGCTGCACTTTTTAGAGCCAGCTGACATTCACTCGGTGCAACTTAAAGAAAAAATATGACGATATAGCCCAGCTACGCGTCGAGGTTGAATCTCTTAAACTTTCCCAGGAATCCGAGTTAGAGAAAGTCGATCAAGAGTTTTCCGAGGAGAAGAATCGACAAAGTCTGCAGCTTCATAAAGACAAGGAGCTTCTTGATGCCGCCGAGCTAAAGAATCAGGCAATGACCAAAGAAATCACTCGTTTTGCGAAGAATAAAGATAACTGGGCTCTAGATCTTCAGAAAATGCTGCGTTATGTTCACCGTGAGTTCCTGTATCTAGTAGAGTCATTCTTTGCTCGTACCTTTTCTTGACTTAAGCGATGTTTTTGCTTAAAGACCATTTTCCGGAAGCCAAATCCGTGAGTTCAAAGGTTGTGATTTCTGCTCGCGGCCACCGAGGTGTCCCTATTGTTCCGAATCAAGAATATTCCATTGAGGATCTCCTAGTTGTCATTGCAGCTGCTATCGAGCCAATGAAAGTCATGTGAAAAGACCTGGTGCAAGTGGCTATTCGGGCCTATCATGTGCTCTGGCTAAGTGAGCCGAAGATTAAGAAAGTTGAAGTGCTCGTGGCGAGGCTGATGGAATCTCAAACTCGGTTGAATATTTGGCGCGAATCTGCTGGACGAGCCGGAGCCGACATGGCGCTTACTGCTGTCTTGTCATGGTACGAGGATATCTCCCTCAATACCTTGATGAATCTGTGTACTGGGTCTCCTTGGGTTTAAAATCCGGAGTATGTTGCCCGCCGCCAAGCTCGTGCCTATCAGCTTATCGAGTACGCCGATGTTCGTCATTAGAACGAAGGGCCGAGCTTTCTCCCTGAGGATGCTGAAGATGAAGCTGAGGCTGCGGATGAAGATGAATCTGATGGAGATTCTGGTGATGAGGGTGCCTCAGATGAAGATTCTGATAATGCTGATGAGTCCAGTGATAGCTTGGGAGGAAATGCCGAGGCTCGATCCTCCTCCAAGGGAATCGAAGCTTCTCAAGCTCAAGGTGGAGTTTCTCAGCAAATGAACCTTGCCCAAGATGTTCCTGCGACGTTCGTTGACGCCAAAGTAACCTCCGCAGAAGCTCGAGCAACCGCCGAGGCCCCTGCTCCTAAGGTCATTCCTTCTAGCGAGTCCGAGGTAGCCTCGGCAGCACCCGAGGTACCAATATCGGACACTCCTGCTGCCTCTACTGTTCCTCTCGTGGGTGATTCGGTAGCTGCCGATGCTTGAGCTTAAAAGCTCTTTTTTGTTGAAGTCCCCAGTATGCCGGGTGTATGCTGTCCCTTAAACAATCTTTTTCCATTTGTACTGTTTTGATCCGTTTAACGTTAGCATTGTATGCCGTAGTAATGTTGTTACTCTATCTAGTCGAATTTGTGTAATTCGTATCTTTTTTTGCAAAATTTTAACTTCGTAAATCCGAATCATGTTTCCACATGTCTGATTTTCGTTTGTCCTCCATCTTGTGTCTTTTGTCTATTCTTTAGTCGCAAACTCTTGGCTTTACATTTTTGTCTCAAAGGCTATGAGTCCTTAAGTACATATATCTTTTAGTTTGATAAACTTACTACCTTTCTGAATGATTTGTTGGTAAGATAAAATAAATAGGGTACTTTTCCACATTATACCTCGAACTTCTGAGGTCAATTACTCATATGACTATGATAGTATAAGTTTATGGGAAATTCCCTGAGTTATTGATCGGGTTGCCCATGTAATCATTCATATTACATATGTGATTGATGATGGACAAGACAGGGCAGTCCCCGAGTTACTTGTCGGGCCATCGAGGTTTCATACATAACCAAATCGACAAGCAGTATAGGGTAGTCCCCGAGTTACTGCTCGAGTTATTGAAGTTGCATGCATAAAAAACGATAAATAGCGTTGGGTAATTTCGAGTCATTGCTCAAGCTGCCGAAGTTTGATACATAATTAAAAAAATGATAAGTAACCTGGGGTAGTCCCCGAGTAACTTGATAGAGATGCCGAAGTTTCATACATCACAGAAAATGACAAATGTTATGGGGTAGTCCCCGAGTCATTGCTCAAGCTGCCAAAGTGTCATACATAATAGAAAATGACAAAGAACATGGGGAAGTCCCCTAGTTACTGCTCAAGCTACTGCAATCTCGTTAATTCATGTCTGATACATCAATTTGATACATAATATTGCTGGATACAATACACTTCCTCTAAGTGTAAAACGGACGAAGTAAGGCCACATTCCACGGTCTTTTTGATTCGTCTCCGGACTTATTCGCCTTGTTCTTTTTTGGTGTTTGAGCATCGATTAGATAGTATGCATCATTGTGCAATGCTTTGCTCACGATAAATGGGCCTTCCCATGGAGGTGAGAGCTTATGCATGCCGGCTGTGCGTTGCACTAGCCGAAGAACTAGATCTCCTTCCTTAAAAACTCTTGGACTCACTTTCTTGCTATGATATTGTCTGAGGTCTTGCTGATAAATAGCTGATCTTGAGAGTGCCAACTCTCTTGCTTCTTCTAGAAGGTCCATATCATCTTGCCGTGATATTTCATTTACTTTGGCGCTTGTGTACTGGATCACTCTTGGCGAGTCATGCATTATGTCGGATGGAAGTACAACTTCTGCCCCATATACCAGAAAGAACGGGGTATACCCCGTCGATCTATTCGGGGTGGTCCTGAGGCTCCACAACACTGCTGGGAGTTCCTCAATCCAGCATCCTGCTGACCTGTGCAGCGGTTCAATCAGCCGAGGTTTTATCCCGGAAAATACTAGTCCATTTGATCTTTCTACTTTCCCATTCGAGGCCAGGTGAGCCACCGAGGCAATATGGAGTCTTATGTTCTTCTCTTGGCAGAATCTAGCAAAGGCTCCTTCAGCGAAGTTTGTGCCATTATCTGTGATGATCCTGTGTGGGTAACCATATCTCAAGATAATATCTTTGAGGAATTTCACGCTATGGGCCCGTCACATTTTCTTATTGGCTTCACTTCTATCCACTTTATGAATTTGTCCACCATGACCAGAATGTGAGTCATTCCGTCGCGAGGCGGCTTAAATGGACCTACTATATCTAAACACCACACAGAGAAAGGCCAGGTGATTGGTATCACTTTTAACTCGGATGAAGGCAGATGTATTTTGCTGGCATATCTCTGGCAGCCATTACACTTTGTTACCAATTATTTTGCTTCCTTCATCATAGTTGGCCAATAAAATCCATGCTTAAATGCTTTGGCCACTAGGGCTCTCGATGAGGCATGATGTCCACATTCTCCTTGATGTATATCCAAAAGGATTTCCCGCCCTTCTGCCGAGTCAACGCATCGTTGCAGTATATTTGTCACACTTCTCTTATAAATCTCATTATTTATGATTGTGTAGGCTTTTGCTCTTCTCACTATCTGCGTGGCCATCACCTCATCATCCGGCAAAATCTCTTCTTTGAGGAACGAGAATATGGGTTGTGCCCATGTCGGCGTGACGTTTTCCGGGAAAATGATGTTGTTAATGTCCATTATTTCTGCCAACGTAACATTTGTGGGCTTTTCCCAATCCATTTTAGGGATAAGCAGATCAATCTCCGAGTAGTTCGGCTCACATGATTTGTCATTCTCCATTGGGACGCACCCTTCCATGTGATCTTCCGAGATACGAATTGACTCGGATTCTGGCGAAGGTGTAATTGATGGTCTTCTTAGGTGTTCCAGGGCTATACCAGGCGGTATTGATTGTCTGGTTGATCCGAGCTTCGACAACGTATCTGCAGCATCATTTTCTGCCCGAGGTATGTGATGGATTTCACATCCATCAAAATAACCACTAATATTTTGCACATGAAACCTATATAGGGCCATATTCGCATCTAGTGCGTCCCAATTCCCCGATACTTGCTGTACTACGAGGTCTGAATCCTCGTAACACAGAATTTGACGTATGCCGATCTCTTTTGCCATTTTAGGCCATGGACAACCGCTTCATATTCGTCTACATTGTTTGATGCAGCGAAATGTATTTGCAACACATATTTTAGCTGATCCTTTTTCGGTGAGGTGAGCATTATTCCTGCTCCTAGCCCATTTCTTAACTTGGACCAGTCAAAGTGCATCGTCCAATAATTCGGATCTGGCAATGGGGGCTCATACTGCACCTCGGCCCAGTCTACGAAAAGTCGGCCACTGCCTGAGACTTAATTGCATCTCGCCTATCAAACTGCGGAGCATAAGGCGATAACTCAATTGCCCATTTTGCTATTCGGCCACTCGCGTCTTTGTTGCTTAGTATCTCGGCTATTGGTTCTTCACAAATCACCTTTATTGGGTGCTCTTCAAAATAATGTTTGAGTTTCTTTGCTGACATGTATACTCCGTAAGCCATTTTCTGGTAATGTGGGTAGTTTTGCTTGGAGGCCGATAATACCCCACTCAGGTAATATACCGATCTTTGCAACGACTTGCCTTCTTCGTTTCGTTCCACGACAACTACTGCACTTACCACCCTGTTGGTTGCTGCCACATAGAGTCGCATAGGCTCTTTTGACAATGGGGAAGCCAAGATAGGCGCCGTTGCCAGCATATTTTTTAACTCATGAAAGGCGCTATCGGCCTGAGGTGTCCAGGTGAACTTGTTGGATTTTTTCATTAATTGATACAAAGGCAATGCTTTTTCACCTAGCCGACTCACGAACCGACTCAGGGATGCAAGACACCCTGTAAACTTTTGTACATCATTCAGGCATTTCGGCAGTTCCATTCTTTCAACTGCACGGATCTTATTAGGATTTGCCTCTATACCTCGGCTGGATACGAGGAAACCGAGTAATTTTCCGGCTGGCACACCAAAGGTACATTTTTCCGGGTTAAGCTTCATTCAAAACCTTCTTAAGTTCGCGAATGTTTGCCGAATATCCTCTAGGATCATATTGCTCTCTTTGGTTTTTATAACCACATCATCAACATATACTTGCACATTTTTTCCAATTTGGTCATGTAGGCATTTTTGCATGCATCTTTGGTACGTGGATCCTCTATTACGCAGGCCGAATGGCATGGTGCGATAGCAATAAGCCCCATACGGGGTGATAAACACGGTCTTTATTTGATCAGCCGGGTTTAACGGGATCTGGTGGAAACTAGAATACGCGTGTACAAATGATAACAGCTCACAGCCTGTAGTTGAATCAATGACTTGGTCTATCCTAGGAAAAGGAAAAGGATCTTTGGGACACGCCTTGTTAAGGTTCGTGTAATCGATGCACATTCGCCAAACGACGGCTACATTTGGGTCATCCTTTTTCTTTTCTACCAACACCGGATTTGATAGCTAATCCGGATGAAGTACTTCCATGATAAACCCAGCTGCAAGGAGCCGAGCTATCTCATCCCATATTATCTTTCTCCTATCTTCGGCGAAGCGGCAGAGAGGTTGCTTCACCGGCCTTGCTCCTGGCCTTACGTGCAAAGAGTGCTCAGCCAACTCCCTCGGTACTCCTTGCAGGTCCTGTGTTGACCACGCAAAGATGTCCCGATTCTCACGGAGGAAGTTGGTGAGCTCGCTTTCCTATTTGTCGTCCAGGACGACACCAATAGTGATGATACGCTCTAGGAATTGATCATCGATCTGGATCTTTTTCGTTTCCTTAGTCAGCTGGAATGATACACTTCCATGTGGGTTGGCAAGTGCCGGCATGTTAAGCTGTGCCGACTGAGCTAGAGCTGCCACCTCCTGAATTCATCTTTTTTCCCTTGGAATTACCAAAGACTCGGCCAGGTTTGATCCGGCTGAAGCACATTCCATTTATTTCCTATAATCTCCATCTACTGTTATCACCCCTTGAGGTCCTGGTGAAGGAAATATGCCCTAGAGGCAAATCATAGAGATGATTATATTTGATATGTATCCATGAGTTATTGTAATGTTCCTTGAATATCCATGTCAGGCAACTTGTATTGATTGGCGATTATGTGAATTGTTTGTGAAACTCTTTACTTGTATGGTTATTTAAGAGTTGTCCCTATTCGGAGTTCATGTGAGGACACACGTGAATATTAGACTAGCACATCGATTGGTTGATGACTATGTTTCGCAAGTCATAGACATGGAGATGTCAAACCAATGATGTGGACACATGTTATGAACATGACGTTGGACTGACCCAACCTGAGACTGGCAATTAGTTGCAGCTCTCTCTCTACACATCGTGTACGTTTTGTCTTTAGACCTGAGATTGTCGCATGTACTTGAGATGTGAATCGACTTACTTTGGGGCTATCAAACGCTGCACCGTAACAGGGTAGTTAAAAAGGTAGCTTTCGGGTTTGTCCTGAAGCATGCGGCAAGGCATGGTCAATCAAGATGGGATTTGCCCCTCTCTACTTGAGAGAGATATCTCTGGGCCCCTCGAGTGATCGGATCCAGAAATGCATGGTCGTGCCACATATGGTTAAGAGTTAACCTAGTATAGGGATTCCGAATCATGGTATCGAGAAAGGGAGGTTGGCTTGGAGCTAGACCAAATATCGTGAGGCAAAAGGAAAGACATGTACTAAACCTTGTGATGGTTCGTCCGATATGTTCTTTGTATGCGTTTAGGAGTTGGCACGTCTTGCTAGAGGCCGCTACTAACGATTGACAAAATAAGTGTATTCGTGTTTTCCTTAGCACCTCGGCTGCCCTGATCACCGGAGGATCTGCTGCAGTTGGCTTTGGAGCTGCTTGCTTTGTTGTTACCTGTCCTCCTGTCGCCGGATCCTTGCTAGGCCCGGTGCCTGCACCTGCCGCTGGTGCTGGAGCCATCATCACCTCTATGCTGCCTGCGGAGCGAGCGCCACGCTAACCGCTGTCAGCACTGAGGGGAGGATCTTCTGCGATGATGATCCGACACGGATAGACGTAGGAGGTGTCAATGCCGACGTAGATCTTGTGAGTGCCCAGGTTGATGAAGATGCCGTTGCGCGGGGGCGCCCTCCTCTTGAAGTTGCCAGCGTTGTCGCTGACGTAGTCCCAGATGTCAAATCACTGGACTAGGCCAGAAACAACCCGCTTGCCGGTGTCGATGAAGTTTCCCGTTCGGATCTTGACTCCAGCTAGCACCGCTGCTGGCCCCACGGTGGGCGCCAACTGTCGTGGTGGTGGCACGACATATACCATGGGTAGGCTAAAGTATGGGGCCAATGGATACTAGTGGGATCTGGGAGGGAAGATGTAGTGATTTCTACACATAACTGACTAGAACACAGATCTTTATTTCTCCTCAACCAAGTTACAAGTTCTCCTTGAGCTGTATCAGAGAGAATATGAAGAAGATCACTGCTACGCGAGCCCTCTGGTCTCAAATGAATCGATCCCTCTCCCAGGTAGCCATGCCCCTCCTTATAAAGGGGTCCCTTGGTTCCTCCTAGGGCTAACGTGGCAAGCATATTCTCGGAATATGCTTGTCCCAAAGTGGTAACTAGGCGGACCTCTTTCCGTGCCTCCCTTCTATCGATGGCAAAGACCCAGAACCCCCACATGTGAGCCTCAGGCTTTCCCACTATCACCTCCGTGACGCCTGTCTGCCCCTCTGACGGCTCTGCTCTTTGTCTTTAGCGCTTGGCCCTGTGTAGATTCCTCCTAGCCAGTAGCTAGGGTTTGACTCTGGGATCCTTCTCCTTATCCTGCAAGCTTCCCGTTACTTGGCCTCGTCTCGCATAACTCGTCTCGGCCTTCACCCGCGCATGAGCTGATCAACCTTATTCGGCCGACTTAACTCACACGTCGGTCGAGTAAGGTATAAATTACTTGATTTTGGCTAGGCCATGCCTAATTTGGCCAAGCACTGCATAACTTAGCCATATTAGCTTATAACTCGGCATATGGTAAGAAAGGTTCCTTCCTACTTTCCACTATCTTGACCCTACCTAGGGTCATCCCCCCCAACACATGAACCTAGCATATTAAAACGCTCAAAGACTTTTTTGGCTTCCTTAGCAACACCATTGAACTCTTTTAGTAAGGTTTCATGAATAAATTCTCCCTTTTCAGGATCCTTTACTTACGTTAGTTCGAGAAACAAAATTTGCATCATGGGGTTAAGGTTAACAAACCTAGACTCCAACATATGAACTAGAGAAGTTGCAGCAATTTCATAATTAGGAACAAGTTCTACAATAGATCTATCCTCAATATCCTCATGTTTGCTAACATGATTAAAGAATTCTTCAATATTTTCTTTCCCAATATGGAGCCACTACCTATTGAAAGGTCTTTCAGGGTGAACTTGGGGATCAACATGGTGAGCTAGAGCAAGGTGACAACTAGAGTGGGAACTATTTTTTTGTGTTTTTCATAAGAGAAAGCAAACCAAACTAAAATATTTTTTTTGGTGTTTTTGATAAAAAGAGGCAAACAAAACAAAGCAAAAGAAACTAAGCAAAACAAAAACAAAGTAAAGAGAAAGGTTGAGAAGGACTCCCCTTGTGAAGATGTCCTTAGCATCCCCGACAACGGCGCCAGAAAAAGCTTGATGTTGGCGTTGTATCTAAGTGAAAGCGCTTCATCGGGAAACCCCAAGAGCAAGATGTGATGCAGCACAACAGCAAGTTTTCCCTCAGTAAGAAATCGAGGTTATCGAACCAGTAGGAGGAAGTAAACGTCTCAAAGGTGTTGCAAGCAACTTGGAGACCCGCACAACACAAACTCAAGACTTTGCCCCAACGAACAATGAGGTTGTCAATCTCACTGGTTTGCTGTAACAAAAGATTAACTGTATGGTGTGGAAGGTAACAATGGTTTGCAACAAGTAAACAGTAACAATGGAAGATGTATAAATGGTAAAGATTGGACCGGGGTCCATAGTTCACTAGAGGTGTTCTCCTTAGATAAACAAACATGGCATGCTGGGTAAACAAATTATAGCAGGGCAATTGATAGGACTGAGCAAGGCATAACAATGCAATACTAGACATCAAGATCCTATGAGATTCGATTGGGCAATACAACAAGATACATAGACCGCCATCCAACTACATCTATGACTGGAAGTCCACCTTTGGGTTATCATCCGAACCCCCTCCAGTATTAAGTTGCAAGCAACAGACAACTGCTTTAAGCAAAGTATGTAAGTTAAACAATCCACTAATTAATCTGACATAGTAATCTCAATATCCATTGGATCCCCGCAAACACAACATGCATGATTACAAATAGATGAGATCTTGATCATGAACGGAGCTCACAAGATCTAGACATGAAAGCACAAAGGAGGATATACAACCATCTAGCTACTACATGGACCCGTAGTCCAAGGTGGAACTGCTCACGCTTCATACCGGAGGCTGGCATGATGAAGAAGAAGGCCTCTGGGATGATCTCCCCTCCGGTAGGGTGCCGGGAAGAGATTCAGATCCCCCCTATCTAGGGACAATGGTGGCAGCGTCTACAGACGGTTTAGTGGAATATTGATCGGGTCCTTAGGGTTTAGGCATCAGGGGCTTCTTATAGGCGAAGAGGCGAGGCAGGAGGGCGGCCAGGGGGCTCACACCCTGCCCAGGCGCGGCCTAGGGTGAGACCGTGCCTGGGGGGTGCGGCCACCCTGTGGCTCTCCTCTGTCTCTCCTCTGGACTCCGTGTTCTCCTAGGTGAAATATTGACTTTAGCTTTTGTCCCGTCCAATTCTGAGAATATTTCCTTACTAGCTTTTCTGGAACCAAAAACAACAAAAAACAGGCAACTGGCACTGTGGCAACTTGTTAATAGGTTAGTACCAGAAAACATATAAAAACACCTCAAAGTGTAGACAAAGCAAAGAAAAGTAGATACTAAACAAGCATGGAACATCAAAAATTATAGATACGTTTCCGACGTATCAAGCATCCCCAAGCTTAACTCCTGCTCGTCCTCGAGTAGGTAAGTGATAAAAAGAATAATTTTTGAGGTGACATGCACCATCAAAACCAAGATCAAACCATTTGGAAGCATTGAAAGCTGGGATCAAAGAACTCTAAACATGAGCATGAAAGATGGAGTTCTAATAGTAATACAAAGTAACTATGCATGCAACATGAAAGGCTACAAACAAATATCATGAATAACATGCATTGAAAAACGCTTGTTTGTTTCACATACATAAAACATGGCATAGTGGCATTCAGCTTGTCCCTCATAGAGTAGCAAATAGATGCATAGGACACCTTCAAAGTTCGTAAGAGTGACTAGATACAAATAGCACAAGAACAAATAATATCAACAATATGCATCAATCAATAAGTTTTGGGACAATGCACATAGAACTAAGAATGGAAACTATGCTCTCTTAACTAGTGCCTATAGGCAGAAGGTGGAGACTCAATATAATAGTGGAAGAAAGGCCCTTCACAAAGGGAAGCAGGGATCTCAAGTTTCAAAAAGAGCTTCCAAAAATTATGGTACTTGTTAGATTTTAGCCCTCATTGCCCCTATCATAAGCATCTTGAAGTGATTAAGGTTAAAGTGAAAAAACTATGGAGTATATGCTTGACAAAGTATAAGTTGGCAATCTCATGTCCCTTGAATATGAGAGCCGCTCCTCATGCTACTCAACTTTAGTCACCTATAAGTTCTTGTCATAGTAAGTACATGTGTATCATAAAGAACCGCCAACGGGGTACCCCTTGCACATGGTACAGGAGCTATCCCATAACCAAAATGACAAAGCAAGCAGACAATGAGCATCTCAGCGATCTTTTTATTTGCTATTTGCATAGGTTTTTTTAGGATGCTTCACAGATTGCTCATTATGGTGATGCTACAAGTTTCCACCATGATTAGGCATGGCTTAGGCTAGCGTCCCAGGCGTTTCTCTAACACATATACATAACTCCATGAACTTACAAGCTCCCCTTTTATTTCACACCGACGACATCCATAGACAAAAGAGCATGATATCAACTGTGTACAAAGTACAAGTGCAATGTTGAAAGCATTCCCCATGACAGCACGGTTCTGCTAATTCCAACGTATAAGTGCAAGCATATACAACATAGATGACACAATGGTTCAAGTTTATTAGGGGCAAGAAAAATAAAGTGTGCCATCAAGTTTGTGAGAGCTTTAATCACTAAGTTTTCACATAACAAAATACTTTTTCATTGGAAGATAGATGAAAACAAGAATATACTTGGAATGGTGTAACATACCATGCATAGGAATTTATAGTGGACACTTTGGAATAACTTGGTTTCTTGGGAGTTGGATTCATGAGTAGAACTTACTCATACAAGTGGAGGCTAGCAAAAGACTAGGAGCGACCAACTACGATAGCAATAATGGCCATAATCATGCAGAGCGACAAAACATTACTAATCAAAGCATAGAGTGGTACTACAAGTCAAGTACTAAATGATCATAGAGGCTATGGTGACTTGTTCATAGTCATAACATGGTGTGAGCATGTGACAAGTCAACCCAAATAAATCATCAAAGGAGAATACCACAATACTATGATTTTGCATGCTAAAACAACACATGATTTTTTTCAAGGCATACTAAGCAATCCCAATTGTTTGGAACAAGTCATGCTACAGCAATAATCACTAAGCATAAGGTCAAAACAACACCTAGCATGATATGATAAAGTCTAAGTCACAGTCAAAGCAAGCTCCTCTTGTACTAATTCAAGCAAGAACTTTCTACTCCTTTCTAACACCAATCAACTTATTTGAAACAACACTGCGAGAGCGGGGGTCCAAACTACTTTATTCAATCAAACTAAGCAAAGCAAATGAAAACTAAGACGCTCCAACAACAACACAATAGTGCATAAAACAAGAAAAATGAAGTGTCTAGAAAGACCTGAGCTTTTTATTGATGAAGAAGGGGATGCCTTGGGCATCCCCAAGCTTTGACGCTTGTACCTCTTGGATATTTATTGGGGTGACACCGGGGTGGCATCCCCAAGCTTGAGCTTTTTTCCATTCTTCATCTCATTACATCATTCTCTCTCTACACCTGAAATTTTTTCCTTCATACAAAACCTCACACAATCTTCATTAGCAACATTAGTGTATTCAAAATATAATAGACCCTTGGGTTTAGCTTTAGAACGACAAAACTTTTCACTAAAAACACAAGCTACTATAGCAATTCCCTCAAAAAGCTCAATTTCCCAAATACAACCCAAAAAGAAATCAATAAGAAGCAAATGCAAATAATGACAGAAATCTGTCAAAACAGACCATCAGGTAGAAACCGATTTTTTCGAAGACCTTCTGTTGCTCAAATCACAAAGTGTTGAACTAACGAAAGTTAGCTAACATACTGGGGTATTTTTTTTGTAAATTTTAAGCTCAATCCGGCTTACAGAGACTCCTCACGAATTTTATGGTGGAGCACAAAATTCTTTTTCAGGACAGCAACTCCCCAAATCTTACTTCCCTCTCATTAGAGTTCATTCTTGTCACAAAAAGAAAACAAAAAAAGGATAAGGAGAGTTCATTACTGAAGTAATAACTTCCAAGACTCAAGAAAACTCTTGGGTTATCTCCAAACAAGTACTTTTCTTTAATGCCTTTAAGTTAGGCACACGAAGCAAGAAATCAACTGTTTTCAAATGAAGAATTAAGATCAATACTTGCAATCTCTTCAACTAGGAAAGGTATCTCATCCAAATGAGTTTTGGAGGATCCCTTATCATCTCTCTTTGGTTCACTACTTTCATCCAAAGGATTTTCAGGAACTATCCAATCAAAATTCTTTTCTAAGGCTTCACGCATTCCAACAAGCTTAAAGGGTATGGGTATATTAATTTCCTCTCTAGGTTTAGTTTTATCTAGAGTACCACTAACATCTACACATGAACCTAGCATATTAAAACGCTCAAATACTTTTTTGGCTTCCTTAACAACACCATTAAACTCTTTTAGTAAGATTTCAAGAATAAATTATCTCTTTTTAGGATCCTTTTCTTCCTTTAGTTTGAGAAACAAAATTTGCATCATGGGGTTAAGGTTAACAAACCTAGCCTCCAACATATGAACTAGAGAAGTTGCAGCAATTTCATAATTAGGAACAAGTTCTGCAACAGATCTATCCTCAATATCCTCATGTTTGCTAACATGATTAAAGAATTCTTCAATATTTTATTTCCCAATTATGGAGCCACTACCTATTGAAAGGTCTTTCAGGGTGAACTTGGGGATCAACATGGTGAGCTAGAGTAAGGTGACAACTAGAGTGGGAACTAATTTTTTTTGTGTTTTTGATAAGACAAAGCAAACCAAACTAAACTATTTTTTTTGGAGTTTTTGATAAAAATAGGCAAACAAAACCAAGCAAAAGAAACTAAGCAAAACAAAAAAAGTAAAGAGAAAGGTTGAGAAGGACTCCCCTTGTGAAGACGTCCTTAGCCTCCCCGGCAATGGAGCCATAAAAAGCGGCTTCGTCAGGAAAACCCAAGAGCAAGGTGTGATGCAGCACAGCAGAAAGTTTTACCTCGGTAAGAAACCGAGGTTATAGAACTAGTAGGAGGAAGAAAACCTCTCAAAGATGTTGCAAGCAACTTGGAGACCCGCGCAACACAAACTCAAGACTTTTCCCCAACAAAGAGTGAGGTTGTCAATCTCACTGGTTTGCTGTAACAAAGGATTAACTGTATGGTATGTAAGGTAACAGTGGTTTGCAACAAGTAAACAGTAACAGTGGAAGATGTATCAATGGTAAAGATTGGACCGGGGTCCATAGTTCACTAGAGGTGTTCTCCTTAGATAAACAAACATGGCATGCTGGATAAACAAATTATAGCAGGGCAATTGACAGGATTGAACAAGGCATAACAATGCAAATACTAGACATCAAAATCCTATGAGATTCAATTGGGCAATACAACAAGATACATAGACCGCCATCCAACTGCATCTATGACTAGAAGTCCACCTTATGGTAATCATCCAAACCCCCTCTAGTATTAAGTTGCAAGCAACAGACAACTGCTTTAAGCAAAGTGTGTAAGGTAAACAATCCACTTGTTCCATGAACAAGAGACCGTTGTTTTCTCCCTAGTAGCAACAACACATCTACAACATTAGAGATTTCTGTCACTTACCTTAGATAAAATAGAGGCATGAACCCACTATCGAGCATAAATACCCCCTCTTGGAGTCACTAGCAACTACTTGGCCAAGATAGCTACTAACAACGGAAAGCATGCAAGATCACAAACAACCCAGTCATGATAGAATAAATAAGACAAAACCATTAATCAATCTGACATAGTAATCTCAATATCCATCGGATCCCCGCAAACATAACATGCATGATTACAAATAGATGAGATCTTGATCATGGACAGAGCTCACAAGATCTAGACATGAAAGCACAAAGGATGAGATACAACCATCTAGCTACTACATGGACCCGTAGTCCAAGGTGGAACTACTCACGCTTCATACCGGATGTTGTGGATATGCTATATGGGTATCCTCATAGCTTGTCTCCTATCCGGATAACCCGGGTGGCCACAGTTGGTAGCATGGCCCATGGCCTGCTGGGCAGCCCAATTAGATGGATCCAGAAGGGAGGCCCAAGACGGATAAAGGAAGGCTACGGAGGAGTCACTGACGTACCCGGAGCCTTGGAGTGCAAGAGACGCTAGACTAGTTGTATGAAGTGTAGGACTCTGTAACCTGTCCGGCTAGGAATTTCGCTATAACCCTAGGACTTGGCGACTATATAAGTTGGACCTATGGGAGCCTTTAGGGCAGAACTCAACTCATACCTCGCACAGCGAACCGGTCCCTGTAACTCGGCGTATTGACATTATAGTGATTTATAGCAGGAGTAGGATTCTGCCACCGTTGTGGGATCTGAACCTGGGTAAGCTGTGTTACCTCATACCCGTCAACCGTACGCCTTACCCGACGTCTCTAAACACAAACTGTGAGGACCCCTCCATGGCATACTCATCGGCAATACAACGACAGTTGGCGCCCAGCGTGGGGCAAGAGGCGCTTCAAGCTCTATAGCGGGCGAGGTCCAAGATCTTCACGGGAATCGGCAAAACTATAGCCATCGGTCACGTTCTCTTCTCCGGCAATGTTCCGATCATCCCTCCTGACGAGTTCTAGATCCTGGCGAAGACGAACCCTACGCGGTGCTGAATCGTCCCCATCGAAGATATCCACCTCTTCATCGGCGAACTGACTCGGGCACTAGTTCCCTGGGAGTCAGAGGAGCGTCAAGACCCGCATGGACCGCCTATGGGCAGGATACGTTCGCGGAAGGATCGATGTCGGATCTCTCTTCGGAGTTTGCTGGCAAAGATCAAAAAATTCAAGGCCCCCCAAAACTGCCCCTGTGCAGGATATAACGGTGGAAGATCGCTGCAAGTCCGTCGGTTTCGTCCGCGCGTCTGGACAGGAGATCCAAGTTCGTCGGAGTGGTGACCATCTTCGATCTGGCACGTTGCGTTTAGAGAGATCGCAAAAACCCCCCGCGATTACCTTGCCAGTGGATCCGTATACGGGCCGATCTAGCTCATTACCCCTATGATGATGCTATGTATCACTTTGTAGAAGGATTGGACCAGGGTACGCTTCTCCGACATACGCTAAGGTGGCAGCAGGCTTCAGGGCGCCTCACCTTCGAAAGCATGGTGAACACCGTCAATAGCTACGCGAAGGCTGAGGAGGAAGCTCAGACAGAACTTGCGCTCATTGACAGAGCCCCTCCGCCTCAGCCACCGCCACCTCCGCATCTAGTCATCGCCGTAGCTACGCTACCACCACCAGTCATCGTTGCTGCTGCTGCACCTCCACCCCTGTCATTGAGGAAGCCCCGGAACCCTCCGACTCCGTGCTTGACACGCTCTACACCAACATCAGCGCAGATTCAGAGGAGATAGACTTCAGCCCGGATGAGCTAGACTCTGCCATGCAGGAGATGGAGGAGGATTACAAGCGCGACGAGCAGGCCAACAACACCGTCGCGTCCTGAGAGGTATTCGTCGCCATAGGGACGGAGATGGATGAAGATCAACCCGGATGAGCTCCGCCTACAACGCTGGACAAGGGGAAGGGACCACCTGTTGCTGTCGACAATGATCGTGCAAAGGTCATGCCTCCTCCGCCTAACCCAGTGCAGCAGCCACAGGAACTCGGCACCGGTCCGAGCAACAACAACACCGCAAACCCGCCGCCTCCGGCGTCTACGTCTGATGCTGCCCAAGTCACTCCAGCCGATAGAGTGATGTACGGTAATCTCCTCGTAGAGCTCATGACCGTGGATCATATTCGCAATGTAGTCCAGCTTGACGAGAGGCGCCAGCAGCTGCTGGAGGATGCACAGGTCATCGCGGAGCAAGGCGCTAAGCTAGATCGAGATCTGGCCAACGCGCAGAAGTCAATAGAGAAAGCTAGAGCAATGGAGGCTGAGTACAAGACTCTGCTACAATAGCAGAAGGCCAAGAAAGCTCTGGATCGCGTCATCAACGATCCTGGTGTACGGCGAAACCTAGGATGGGATCCCTCGAAGCCGACACATGCCAAGCCATACATTGACAGTTCCTCTTCTCAACCTCTCCGTTGCCAAAACCCTTTTGGAGCAGGATAGGTCACCCGCAGCTATGGATCAGGTCTATGACCTAGTGGCCAAGGCGGTGAAATAATAGGAAAAGTCCACCTTTTAGAGGCTTGAGTCTGACCTAGCGTTCTGCCAGTCTAGCCAACATAAGCCGCCAAGGGACATATCTCCTCATGATGTCGGGTCACAGATGGGTTCATCACAACAAAGACGGAGGGATGCATGCAACAGGAAGGACGCTATCCCCATATCCTCCGAATATGGAGGCAAGGCCCAACCTCGTCGCCCATCTCCACCGCCCCGCTCTTCCCGACATCGCGATGATACGAAGGCTCACCGTCGTACGGATATGCCCCCGACAAAGCAGAGAGGCATCATCATCAGCGATAACATGGAGCAGACCCGGCATGACGGAGATAGAAACCAAGGACACAAGAGCAGGTCGCGCCATGACCCTCCGTGTCCGAAAAGCAACCACGACAAGCGTGAGGCGTCGTAGGAAGGTAACAACAAGAAGGCTAACCCACCACCACCTCCACCTCCGTCGCCACCTAGCAGCCACCATGGCGAAGGAGGCCCGCATCATTCACGCAGCCCATCCCCTGATGGCAAGAAGAAGAAAAGAAGCCCAGAGCCATACGACGCACATTCGCATATGGACAAGATCCACGAGGCCCGGGAAGGACCATACCTGGGACCACGTTGCTTTGGAGCTGTGATACGGTCCGCAACTTACCCCAAAGGTTTCCGGATTGACAAGACCATCAAACCCTATGACAGCATCGCCAAGCTAGCTACATGGTTGCAGGACTACGGTAACACGGTGGAAATCGCCGGGGGTAACCCCAACGTCGCCGCCAAGTACCTCCCACTGATGTTGGGGGGCACGGCCCGGCAATGGATTGATGACTTGCCGGAGAGATCCATCTGCAATTGGTTGGACATGCAAGAAGCGTTCACCAAGAACTTCGAGGGTACGTACAAACGTCCATGTACTATTGGCGATCTACAACGGTGTGTGCAAGATAAAGACGAGACATCTCGTGCCTACCTCTCCAGCTGGCTGGATATGAAGAATTCCTGCGCAGGAGTGCACGCTCAGACCGCCATGGCCGCCTTAATTGACGGGTTGGAAAGGGGCGCATTGCTCCGACATAAGTTGAAGCGTCTGCAGGAAAATCACTAGCTAGATCTCAACCAGATGATTCAGTTGGCTAGTGAGTTCGCGACTGCCGACGACGACGCCCGCGGCTCCCTGCCGGCAACGGCCGTTCCAACTCAAGCTCGGAGGAATAGCAACACTAAGCGGAAGACCCTGCCTGAAGAAAAGCAAACCTCCGACATGGTCGCTATGACATTTGCAGGACGAGGTGATGTCGAACAGTGTGGCCGAGGACGGGGAGCTGGTCGTGGGCAGCAGCGAGGCAGTGAAACTACCTCGGCAGCGCTCCGTGTTCCGTAGACCTATGAAGAGTACCGTGATATGTCGTGCCTCGTACACCTCAACACCAACGGCATATCCACTCACACCAATATCCATTGCAAGTTCATCAACGATCTCAAGGAGGACCCGGAGTCCGGCTACAAGCGAAGTCGGAAGAACAGACCACGAGGCAAGGGCAAGGGGAAGAAGAAGGAAGAGGAGTCCAAGGATTCAAGTGACATGGATGAGGATGTTGACCCCAAGCACTCCGCCAAGAGCGATGGCAAGGGTAAGAACCCCTTCAAGAAGAAGAAGGCAGTTGTCAGGGTCCCAACCTTTAAATAAGGTAGAGTCCCCTGTGTTTACAATGCTAGTCCCTGGATCAATAGCTAGCATCCACAGTTAAGATGTAATATCAAGAAACAAAGGTCATATTATAACTTTATAACCAGGAATAACATAATTTTATTACATCATACATAGCTCATTTGGCTATTACATTACATTGCAGCGGAATAACTATAAGTATGGGGTCCTTCATCTTCAAAGTGCCACAGGCAGGCATGTTGGTTGTAGACTTTGTAATCCTAATCAATCAATCTTCACTAAAATCAATCAAACCTGCAACATTACAAGTTACAGCCACATGGGTCAATACATTTGAATTGTATTGGCAAGTTTCACTACTGTGTTGAATATAAGTGGATCCTATCATTACATGCATTTTTTGGCTAAGTAGGGTTTTAAGGCTCATTTGCAGAAAGCAAAAATTTATCCTATCTTTTCAAAATGGTTTTGATCTTTTGTCAATTCTGTTTATCAAAATCCTTTGAACTACTTGCTATCCCCAAGTATTCAAGTCCTTTGTCAAAAAAAATCTCTTGAGCTCCTTGGTAACCCCAAGTGCATCAAGTTTTCATCAAAATCTCTTGAGCTCCTTGGTAACCCCAAGTGCATCAAGTTTTCATCAAAATCTCTTGAGCTCCTTGGTAACCCCAAGTGCATCAAGTCTTTTGTTGTCACTTAGAAAATTTTCTTTTAGAAATTGGAATGTCGAGATTTCCCATAGCTTCAAGCTTTAGTTGCTCAGTATTGTCCATAACCGGGGACACGGCTAAGTACTTAGATTTTATTATCTTCTGCAGAAGTTGTACACTTTACCCACATGTCACACTCCCATCTTGTTGCCACCAGTGGCCACTGGATTGGTGCTCACCAAGATGGAGTACCAGCAGATTGAGAATGTGACGAAGTCTTTCCAGAGGGTCCTCCCATACACCATTGCTAGCTTGTCTTCAGTACCCATGTAGGATTCCAGGTCCCCATGTCCAGTAACTTGAAGACAATGCATGGGTCTTCCCAATGTAGTTGACTAAGCCAGAGCCATAAATAGCATGTGGTTGCACACAAAAGCCACAATTGGAGAAACATGTTCAATCTCTAAGTTTCCTGGGTGGTTTCCTTTGGAGCACAACACAAAGAGATTGCCATAGACATGGTTCCTTTTGTTGCCACCTTCTCCAAAACTCAAAGTATCCTTGGCCACCCAGGTGGTTCATTGAGTCCTTGTTTTATTATATAAAAACACAAGTCTTTTCTCAACTTCATAAAATCTCAACATGTAACTCTTTTCAAAATATAGCATGGCTAAGCATGTAACAACTACATTGTTTTCACTAAGGAATGTATAGGGAATCCTATTAGGATTTAGCATAGCATAAGTATAGAAATTCTTTTCATGCATTGTTTCAAAATCCACTAATTAAAATGAAAATAGTAAGACTTTAGATGATAGTGTCACTTGCCTTTCTTTTGGTAGGGAATGTTGGTTTACTCCTTGATCTTGCTAGTCTCACACTTTTCTAACTTCACTATAATCAATCAAGCAAACACAATATCAACTAGCATTCCAACCAATATTCAATCAAACATTTCACACACATAAAACAATGGGATCTAAGTCATGCATGCAAGCATGCAAAAGATAGTTTTATTTGCAAAGGTGGTCTCCACTAGGCTTGTAAACTTTGTAAGGTTCAAAGTGATCATTTTCCAAAGTGGAAAAGTCATTTGCAAAAGGGTTTTATCCATAAACCAATTTTTAATCCTTTCATTATTTTATGTGGTGGAAAATATTTTTATCAAAGCAACAACTTTAAGTTGTTCACCAAATAAGTTGTTGTTTCTCAAAACTTGGTGTTTAGGGTCAGTAGGTTTGATCCAAAACATTTTCCCAAAGTTTTTACTCCAAAACATTTTCATAACAAAACCATTATTTTTATTTAGCTAGAAATGGGCTAAATCAATTAATCCATCCTAAACTTCACCAAATTCATTTTTAACTCCATGGGTTGGTTCCTAGGGTCAGTAAGTTCACCACAAACTAATTTTCCAAGATTTCAACCTCAAAAACATTTTTGAATATTTTTTCTAATCTAAACAAGCATACAAATGCTTTTGCAAAAACAAACAATCTAACAGATACTATTTACTAAACAAATGGCATGGTTGACTAGGGCTTGTTCCACTGATTCCAACGATATAAAGTTTGCAATTTTTGGACGTGTGGATCAAAAGTTACAAGGGTTTCAATCTGCAACTCAAATCAGTTTTCAAATTCTGTTTTAAACCAAAAACTGGCCACACGTCATGTTTCTATTGGGCGGTACCGCTTCGCGCGGATTGCGCGGTGTGGGGCGTTGGATCTAATTTAAACGAACGGATCAGATGGGGCGTGTACCGGTTCGCCTAGTTCTAATTGCAGCCACAAGATTTTAATCCAACGGCCACAGATGCTTGGCCAAAGGCTGGCGGCACTGCGCGGCGGCAGATGGCAGCGACGGTCAGGCGAGGAGCTAGCGGCGGTTCTAGGAAGCAAAGAACGAAGTGGGGATGCTCACCGTGATCGCGAGGACGTGGTGATGCTTGTCGTGTGGTCGGCGTGGCAAGGGGCGCTCTGGGTCTGCAGCAATTCCTCACGGAGTCAAGGACGGCATCAGGCGGCTCTGGACGTGGTCGGAGACGGTGCCATGGTTCGCCCCGAGGGAAAATGAAGACACAGTTAGACGCGAAAGATCAATGCGAAGCTGCCTGTGTGAAGGAGAAGAAGAGGGGCGGTCGGATTCTACCTGGGGACTTTGCCGGAGTAGTAAACAGACGCGGTGGCGCTCAGAGCTTGTCGAAGACGGCGTTCTGGGGCACCCGCGGTTGAATGGACGGTACATAGAGGAGCGTTTGGGAGTGGGGAAGGTGTGAGCTTGGTCGGGGAGGTAAGGGGTGGCGCGGTTTGGTCGGAATTGTCGCCGGAGTGTCGTCGGAGCAGCGGCGGTGCAAGGCTGATTCGAGGCAGCCTAGGGGCTCTCTGGTAGCGGGGTTTGAGGGGAAATGAAGAGGAGAGGGAGGGGATTTATCACGCGTGATCACTGCGAGGTTTAAATGCTGCATTAAGGTGAATTGACGATGGAAAATCAACGGCAGAAACGGGGAAGAACGGGTCGCGGGTGTAGACGATGAACAGGAGAGGGTGGGGTCGGCTGGTCAGTGAGAAAGGGAGTGAGGGGGAGGGTCCACCGGTCAGTTTCTGTGCGGGTGCGGTTCTGAGTGGAAAACGTTTCGCCGCGGGAGAGAGTAGGTGGGCTGGATTGGGTCTTGTTGGGCTTGGCCAGTTGGGTTGAGTCCAATTCTTATTTTTTTCTTTCAAATTGTTTTTCCTTTTCTGTTCCTATTTTCTGTTTTGAAAATCAAACAACAAATCAAACAATCAAAATAATTCAAACAATCACCACACTTTGCAATTAAATTTGGTTCTGTTTAACAACATAAACCAAAATCCAAAATAAAATAATATTTTTATTTTAGAGTCCATTTATAATTAAATAAATAGAGCTTGTTTAATAAATCAAAATAGAATTTGTTTTATTTAAAATCTCCATTGTAAACTAATTATTTCAAAAACCAAAATAGTAGGTTTTATTTGAGAATATAAGGTAATTGGAAAACTTGTTTGAATTAAATAAATAAGTTTTGATGGTTAATTAAAATAGTAAAATCTTTATTTATAAAACTTGGATATTAAATCCTTATTAATTTATTTTAAATAAACCTTTACTATTTTTATCAAAACAAAATGTTTTATTTCAAAAGCTTGGCCAAGGTTTAATTTGGCTCTATAAAATAATCTTTATTTATAAAACTTCTATTTCATTTGAAAACCAAAACTTTTATTTAAAAGATCCAAAATAGTAATTTTAAATATTTTTATTTTCCTTTATTAAATGTTTATCTTTTTAAATCCCTTTAGGATTTATTTGATCCAAATTGGTTTGAAGGTTTCCAATTGGTTTCAAAAAGTTTCTTCTCACCCTGAAAATCAACAAAGTTTTATTTTATTCATTTATTTTTCACATTACAAGATTTGGAAAATCTTGGGATGTGACAGGCTACCACCCTTAAAATAAATCTCGTCCCGAGATTTGGGAAGGCTAGGGTTACAAGTAGGCTCAAAACAACTAGGGTACTACCACCCTTAAAAATTTTCAAACAAAAATTACAAGTTGGCTTGCTTGAGATCTTGGGGAAACTTCTCTGGGAAAACTTCTGCTTAGTGTCCATTGTTTCCATACTTGACTCATGGGCCAAGGTTGAGTTTCTCCATAGGCTTGTTCAACTTGTTCTTCATCTTTTCTGGACAGTTGCTGGCATAATGTCCAGGGTTCTTGCAATTGAAACAGTTGATATCTTTGAGTTCTTTACGTGGCTCTTGTGGACAAGTTGCCACATAATGGCCTAGCTCTTTGCAGTTGTTGCACACCACTTGGCTAATCTCCTTATTCTTCTGGTTCTCTGGGCATTCACTGGAATAGTGTCCCATTTCCTTACATTTATGAAATTGCACATGGCTTTTGTCCTTCTTTTGCTTTTTGGGTTTCTCCAAAGCTAGGAGTGCATCTAGTTCATGTTGTTCATAGGTTATCTGGTAGGTAGGAATGTCTACATGTTTCTTGGTCCTTTTATTGCCCTTTAGAAAATTCACATTCCTCTTATTTGATCCCTTGAATTGGGTTGTTTTTCTTGGAGGTATAAGTGGACCTTTTCCTTTGTCATCAACCTTCTTGGTAGACTTGGATCCTTCTTGATGGTTTGCAATCATTTGTTGCACTCCACCTTGTTTCCTTTGTTCAACAATGGAATAGATGGGGCATTGGATAGGAACATGGTTGTTTCCTTCACATAGGTAGCAAGTAGCTTGAGAAGTGGGACATTGCCCAACAGGATGTTTCTCTTCATAGTTGGGGCATTGATCTCCATGCTCTTTGGAAGTATGATCCTTGTCTCCACAAATAATGCAAGCTGGGGCTCCATCTAGAATAACATTTCTGTCATCCCTGTTGTCACTAACTCTTTTGGAATAGTTTTCTTCCATATTGATCATTTGTTCAGTCACCTTAAGCATCAATTGGCCTTGAGTTTCCAAAAATCCTTGCAGGGTTGGATCTTCTCCACTAGTGTTGGCTATGAATTGAGCTGTCACTTGGTTCAACTGGTGTTGGGTTGCTATGAGCTCTTTCATGCTGTCCTCTTGGTTGGTGTTGGTATCATCAACCTTGATGTTGGAGTCTCTTGGAGTAGTCATCTGTTTGGGTTGGATGAGGGTTAGAATAGGCAAGATATTTCTAAGGAATCAATTCTAATCACACACATCACAATTCACTCAAGCAATGTGCAAGCATTCACAAACAGCTTTTCACTCAAACAACAAAGTTCAAGCACTTACTTAGGCAACAAAATATTTTTGTTACACCACATAAGTTGGTGGTTTTTGACTTTAACTAAAATATGGTGGTCCATCTATATGGTTCACTTGTGATCTTTCCTTCCTTCATGATTCTTCTTGTATGAGATCATGGTTTCCTTGAGTTCCCTTAGTATCCATATCTTGAGCAAGATTTCCTTGTTTCACTTGTAGTCCTTTGTGGTATCCAAGTTGGAAGTCCTTGTGGAATATGCTGAAGATGTTGAAGTCATTAGAGTTGAAGATGTTGAAGTCATTAGAGCTGAAAATGTTGAAGAAGTCCTTTGCACATGGTGTAGTCTTTGGCCATGGGTAGGTTTTTCCATCAAGTTGAAATAGATGAGATGTAGGATCAAAATCAAAGTGGTTGAGGAAAGAGTTTACAAGATTGTTTGTAAATAAGTTTTGGTACAAATACAACTCCTATTTTTCTAAGGGTTTTTTTCCAATCCTAGGTTTACAAATCCTACAAGCAACACAATGCTCTGATACCATCTGTCAGGGTCCCAACCTTTAAATAAGGTAGAGTCCCCTGTGTTTACAATGCTAGTCCTTGGATCAATAGCTAGCATCCACAGTTAAGATGTAATATCAAGAAACAAAGGTCATATAACTTTATAACCAGCAATAACATAATTTTATTACATCATACATAGCTCATTTGGCTATTACATTACATTGCAGCGGAATAACTATAAGTATGGGGTCCTTCATCTTCAAAGTGCCACAGGCAGGCATGTTGGTTGTAGACTTTGTAATCCTAATCAATCAATCTTCACTAAAATCAATCAAACCTGCAACATTACAAGTTACAGCCACATGGGTCAATACATTTGAATTGTATTGGCAAGTTTCACTACTGTGTTGAATATAAGTGGATCCTATCATTACATGCATTTTTGGCTAAGTAGGGTTTTAAGGCTCATTTGCAGAAAGCAAAACTTTATCCTATCTTTTCAAAATGGTTTTGATCTTTTGTCAATTCTCTATATCAAAATCCTTTGAACTACTTGCTATCCCCAAGTATTCAAGTCCTTTGTCAAAAAAAATCTCTTGAGCTCCTTGGTAACCCCAAGTGCATCAAGTTTTCATCAAAATCTCTTGAGCTCCTTGGTAACCCCAAGTGCATCAAGTTTTCATCAAAATCTCTTGAGCTCCTTGGTAACCCCAAGTGCATCAAGTCTTTTGTTGTCACTTAGAAAATTTTCTTTTAGAAATTGGAATGTCGAGATTTCCCATAGCTTCAAGCTTTAGTTGCTCATTATTGTCCATAACCAGGGACACGGCTAAGTACTTAGATTTTATTATCTTCTGCAGAAGTTGTACACTTTACCCACATGTCACACTCCCATCTTGTTGCCACCAGTGGCCACTGGATTGGTGCTCACCAAGATGGAGTATCGGCAGATTGAGAATGTGACGAAGTCTTTCCAGAGGGTCCTCCCATACACCATTGCTAGCTTGTCTTCAGTACCCATGTAGGATTCCAGGTCCCCATGTCCAGTAACTTGAAGACAATGCATGGGTCTTCCCAATGTAGTTGACTAAGCCAGAGCCATAAATAGCATGTGGTTGCACACGAAAGCCACAATTGGAGAAACATGTTCAATCTCTAAGTTTCCTGGGTGGTTTCCTTTGGAGCACAACACAAAGAGATTGCCATAGACATGGTTCCTTTTGTTGACACCTTCTCCAAAACTCAAAGTATCCTTGGCCACCCAGGTGGTTCATTGAGTCCTTGTTTTATTATATAAAAACACAAGTCTTTTCTCAACTTCATAAAATCTCAACATGTAACTCTTTTCAAAATATAGCATGGCTAAGCATGTAACAACTACATTGTTTTCACTAAGGAATGTATAGGCAATCCTATTAGGATTTAGCATAGCATAAGTATAGAAATTCTTTTCATGCATGTTTTCAAAATCCACTAAGTATAATGAAAATAGTAGGACTTTAGATGATAGTGTCACTTGCCTTTCTTTTGGTAGGGAATGTTGGTTTACTCCTTGATCTTGCTAGTCTCACACTTTTCTAACTTCACTACAATCAATCAAGCAAACACAATATCAACTAGCATTCCAACCAATATTCAATCAAACATTTCACACACATAAAACAATGGGATCTAAGTCATGCATGCAAGCATGCAAAAGATAGTTTTATTTGCAAAGGTGGTCTCCACTAGGCTTGTAAACTTTGTAAGGTTCAAAGTGATCATTTTCCAAAGTGGCAAAGTCATTTGCAAAAGGGTTTTATCCATAAACCAATTTTTAATCCTTTCATTATTTTATGTGGTGGAAAATATTTTTATCAAAGCAACAACTTTAAGTTGTTCACCAAATAAGTTGTTGTTTCTCAAAACTTGGTGTTTAGGGTCAGTAGGTTTGATCCAAAACATTTTCCCAAAGTTTTTACTCCAAAACATTTTCATAAAAAAACCATTATTTTTATTTAGCTAGAATTGGGCTAAATCAATTAATCCATCCTAAACTTCACCAAATTCATTTTTAACTCCATGGGTTGGTTCCTAGGGTCAGTAAGTTCACCACAAACTAATTTTCCAAGATTTCAACCTCAAAAACATTTTTGAATAATTTTTCTAATCTAAACAAGCATACAAATGCTTTTGCAAAAACAAACAATCTAACGGATACTATTTACTAAACAAATGGCATGGTTGACTAGGGCTTGTTCCACTGATTCCAACGATATAAAGTTTGCAATTTTTGGATGTGTGGATCAAAAGTTACAAGGGTTTCAATTTGCAACTCAAATCAGTTTTCAAATTCTATTTTAAACCAAAAACTGGCCACGCGTCATGTTTCTATTGGGTGGTACCGCTTCGCGCGGATTGCGCGCTGTGGGGCGTTGGATGTAATTTAAACGAACGGATCAGATGGGGCGTGTACCGGTTCGCCTAGTTCTAATTGCAGCCACCAGATTTTAATCCAACGGCCACAGATGCTTGGCCAAAGGCTGGCGGCGCTGCGCGGCGGCAGACGGCGGCGACGGTCAGGCGAGGAGCTAGCGGTGGTTCTAGGAAGCAAAGAACGAAGTGGGGATGCTCACCGTGATCGCGAGGACGTGGTGATGCTTGTCGTGTGGTTGGCGTGGCAAGGGGCGCTCTGGGTCTGCAGCAATTCCTCACCGGAGTCAAGGACGGCTCTGGACGTGGTCGGAGCGGTGCCGTGGTTCGCCCCGAGGGAAAATGAAGACACAGTTAGATGCGCAAGATCAATGCGAAGCTGCCTGCGTGAAGGAGAAGAAGAGGGGCGGTCGGATTCTACCTGGGGACTTCGCCGGAGAAGTAAACAGACGTGGCGGTGCTCAGAGCTTGTCGAAGATGGCGTTCTGGGGCGCCCGCGGTTGAATGGACGGTACAGAGAGGAGCGTCTGGGAGTGGAGAAGGTGTGAGCTTGGTCGGGGAGGTAAGGGGTGGCGCGGTTCGATCGGAATTGTCGCCGGAGTGTCGTCGGAGCAGCGGCGGTGCAAGGCTGATTCGAGGCAGCCTAGGGGCTCTCTGGTAGCGGGGTTTGAGGGGAAATGAAGAGGAGAGGGAGGTGATTTATCACGCGTGATCACTGCGAGGTTTCAAAGCTGCATTAAGGTGAATTGACGACGCAAAATCAACGGCAGAAACGGAGAAGAACGGGTCGCGGGTGTAGACGATGAACAGGAGAGGGTGGGGTCGGTTGGTCAGTGAGAAAGGGAGTGAGGGGGAGGGTCCACCGGTCAGTTTCTGTGCGGGTGCGGTTCTGAGTGGAAAACGTTTCGCCGCGGGAGAGAGTAGGTGGTCTGGATTGGGTCTTGTTGGGCTTGGCCAGTTGGGCTGAGTCCAATTCTTATTTTTTTCTTTCAAATTGTTTTTCTTTTTCTGTTCCTATTTTATGTTTTGAAAATCAAACAACAAATCAAACAATCAAAATAATTCAAGCAATCACCACACTTTGCAATTAAATTTGGTTCTGTTTAACAACATAAACCAAAATCCAAAATAAAATAATATTTTTATTTTAGAGTCCATTTATAATTAAATAAATAGACCTTGTTTAATAAATCAAAATAGAATTTGTTTTATTTAAAATCTCCATTGTAAACTAATTATTTCAAAAACCAAAATAGTAGGTTTTATTTGAGAATATAAGGTAATTGGAGAACTTGTTTGAATTAAATAAATAAGTTTTGATGGTTAATTAAAATAGTAAAATCTTTATTTATAAAACTTGGATATTAAATCCTTATTAATTTATTTTAAATAAACCTTTACTATTTTTATCAAAACAAAATTTTTTATTTCAAAAGCTTGGCCAAGGTTTAATTTGGCTCTATAAAATAATCATTATTTATAAAACTTCTATTTCATTTGAAAACCAAAACTTTTATTTAAAAGATCCAAAATAGTAATTTTAAATATTTTTATTTTCCTTTATTAAATGTTTATCTTTTTAAATCCCTTTAAGATTTATTTGATCCAAATTGGTTTGAAGGTTTCCAATTGGTTTCAAAAAGTTTCTTCTCACCCTGAAAATCAACAAAGTTTTATTTTATTCATTTATTTTTCACATTACAAGATTTGGAAAATCTTGGGATGTGACAGCAGTCTTCCACGCCTTTCTTGGCACCCCCACTATCCGACAACAAAAGACCTCTATGATGATACTGATGGCCACTCTACCCCCAGTTCCCCAGTACCTGCGCTAGTCGGAGATTCCAATTACTTGGGATAGGAAGGATCACCCAGACCTCATCCCTACAGAGAACCAGTACGCCATGGTCATCAACCCCCTGATTGATGGCAATGAGTTCACCAAATGTATGGTGGATAGTGGAAGCAGCATCAACATCATGTACCTAGATACGCTGCATAAGATGAACTTGACGGAAGCTAACCTAAGGCGGACCAGCACCATCTTCCACGACATAGTTCCTGGTCGGGAGGCTCGGTCCCTTGGGTGCATCACACTTCAGGTCGCTTTTGGTGCTGTTAATAACTACCGCCAAGAACGCATGACCTTTGAGGTGGTCCCCTTCAAAAGCGTGTACCACGTCATATTCGGACGCGACATCTTCCACGCGTTCATGGACAAGCCATGCTTCGTCTACAACAAGCTCAAGATACCCGGACCAAACGGTGTCATCACCGTATCCAGAAGCATTACCAAGGCAAGGGACTGCGAGATTGGAGAAGCAGCCTTTGCGGAAGCTATCCTCTACAGCGAAGAATTCAAGGATATCCAGAGCAAGGTCGATGCCTCGGAGATGCCGGCGTCGAAGAAGCAAATTTCTGACTCTGCCCCAGCTTTCAAGGCCGCCATCGAAACCAAGTCGGTGGAACTTGTGGTAGGTGATGCCTTCAAGACCACCTCCATTGGGACGAACCTGGATCCCAAATAGGAAAGCGTGCTCATTGAGTTCCTCCGTGATAATAGGGACATCTTTGCCTGGCAACCTACCGACACGAAAGGTGTACCTGGGAACTTGCTGAGCACAGCTTGAACATTGATCCAAAATGCAAACCGGTGAAACAACCTTTACGACGCTTCGGAGACGAGAAGATACACGCCATAGGCAAAGATATAGCTAGGTTACTTAAGGCTAGTTTTATCCGAGAAGTCCTTCACACCCGATGGGTGGCCAATTCTGTACTTGTCCCCAAAAAGGGAACCAAATAATTAAGAATGTGCGTTGATTACACCGGCTTGAACAAAGCGTGTCCCAAAGATCTGTTTGCTTTGCCCCGCATTGACCAAGTCATTGACTCGACGGCAGGCTCGGAACTTTTGTGTTTTCTCAATGCATACTCACGATACCACCAAATTAAGATGAGGAAGTCGGACCAATTGGCCACTTCGTTCACCACACCTTACGGCACGTTCTGCTATGTCACGATGCCCTTTGGGCTGAAAAACGTAGGTGCTACGTACCAGCGGACAATGCAACATTGCCTACATGATAAAATTGGTCGGAATGATCATGCCTATGTGGACAATATAGCGGTGATGTCTAAAAAGTCAAATGACTTAATCTCCGACTTAAAGGAAACCTTTGATAATCTCCGGAAATACAACATGATGCTTAACCCTAAGAAGTGCGTCTTCGAGGTTCCAGCCGACAAATTGTTGGGCTTCATTGTTTCCCAGCGTTGAATCGAGGTGAACCCGGAGAAAATCAAGGACATCTTAAACATAAACCGTCCAACATGCTTGAAGGACATACAACGGCTAACAGGTTGCGTTGCAGCAGTTAGTCGGTTCGTCAGCCGACTTGGAGAGAAGGCTCTGCCGCTGTACAAGTTGCTGAAGAAGGCGGACAAATTTACATGGACGAACGAGGAAGATGCAGCTCTGAAGCAGCTAAAGGAGATATTATCCTCGGCGCCTATCCTTGCAGCACCTGAGCCCGGGAAACCTATGTTAATCTACATGGTGGCCACCAACCAGGTAATCAGCATCGTCGTCGTGGTAGAGCGAAAAAAACCAGGCTATGAGTACGGATTTCAACGACTAGTTTATTATGTAAGCGAGGTCTTGACAGAGTCCAAGCAGCGTTACCCGCACTAACAGAAGATAGCTTATGGAGTGTTCCTTGCTTCTCGGAATCTAAGGCACTACTTCCAGGAGCACCCTATCACAGTGGTGAGCAAGGCTCCACTGTCCGACATCATCAACAACAGCGATGCCACAGGAAGGGTTGCGAAGTGGGGAATTGAACTTGCCGCCTTAGAGATCGCCTACAAGAGACGTGACGCTATCAATTCACAAGCCTTGGCAGATTTTATGGTAGATTGGACAGAGATGGCAAATGCTACCCCAATGCCGGAGCCAGAATATTGGGTGATGCACTTTGACGGATCAAAGCTACTCAATGGCTCGGGGGCTGGTGTACTGTTATAGTCACCAACCGGGGAAAAGCTACACTACGTTCTTCATATCCACTTCGTGGCTACGAACAACATGGCGGAGTATGAAGCACTCATTCACGGACTACACGTAGACAAGGATATTGGCATCAAGCACATAGTTTGCTGTGGAGATTCCGACTTGGTTGCCCAGCAGGTGGCTGGCACCTAGAACGCGCGGAACCCTATGATGGTGGCATATCGAGACGAAGTGGACGAGATAGCCAAGAGCTTCTTGGGCTACGAAGTCAAGTATGTACCTAGGGAGCAAAACAAGGCGGATGATCTACTGTCTAAACTTGGATCAGGGCACAAACAAATTCCACGTGGCATTTTCTTGGAGCATCTACGAACACCATCCGTGAAGGGAGCAGACATCAACAACCCGGATAGAGTTGACTCTTTCATTCACACAATGACAAAGGTCCCTCCATCTTGGACACTACCGTTCATGAAATATCTCGTACACGGAACTTTGCCCGACGATGAAGTCGAAAGACGGCAAATAGTACATCGAGCAAAGGGCTACACCATAATCAATGGACAGCTCTACAAAATAAGCACCACTGGTGTATACCTTAAGTGTGTTTCCCAGCAAGAAGGTATTGAAATCTTATGTGAGATCCATGTCGGAGATTGCGGGCATCACGCCGCTCCTCGATCTTTGGTCTCCAAAGCCTTCTGGCAAGGATTCTACTGGCTAACCGCGAAGGTGGACGCCGACAAGTTGGTTGAGACATGCATGGGATGCCAGTATTATGCCCGACAACCCCATGTTCCAGCTGAAGAATTGCGAACAATATCAATAACTTGGTTGTTTGTAGTCTGGGGGCTAGACATGGTTGGTCCATTACAGACTACACCATGTGGGTTTACGTATCTGCTAGTAGCAGTTGATAAATTCACCAAATGGATAGAAGCAAAACCCATTAGAAAGCTTGATGGGGCAACTGCCCTTAGGTTTGTCTGTGATCTAGTGGTGAGATTTGGTCTCCCACATAGCATCATCACTGACAACGGTAGCAACTTATCACTCAGATAATTGGAAGCTTATTGTTGGGACAAGGGAATCCGACTTGACCTAGCGTCTGTGGCACACCCACAGTCCAATTGACAAGTTGAGCGAGCCAATGGATTAATTCTGCAGGGAACCAACGTCTTGAGGCACCGCTACATAGAGAAGATGGAGCCTGGGCGGAGGAATTACCATATGTGATGTGGAGTTTACGAACTACACCCAACAGATCCACCGGCTACAACCCTTACTTCAAGGTATATGGAGCAGAAGCCATCCTGCCTTCCGACATTCTTCACGATGCACCAAGAGTTGCCGCCTACGACGAAGATGACGCTGAAGAATCCAGACGCCTAGATGTGGACCTTCTCGAGGAAGAGCGTGTTTTGGCATGCCAAAGATCCGCCATCTACCAGCAGAAGCTATGTAGCTACCATAGTCGCCGTGTTTGGCATCAACTCGTTTAAAGAGGGGGATATGGTGCTCCGACTTAAGCAGAATAAGTCACACAAATTATCCCCGCCATGGGAAGGACTGTTCATCATAAGCAAGGCGCTGCTCAATGGGTCTTACTACCTTGTTGACAATCGTGAACTTAAGGATAGACCCAGCAAAGATCATAAGCGGAAGCGACGTGAGCCGGATGATGACTACCCGTAGCTTGATCTGCCATGGAACATAGCACGGCCACGTCCTTTTTACACTTAGCACATTTTTTATCTATTGTGTACCTCTTATATGATCAATGAAATAAAGCTCTCTGGTTCACTCATATTTCTGAGTCTTTTACCTAATTTAGTGTTCATTTTTTGGATCGTATAAAAACCTTTATGCGCAAGTTTGCATTTGCACTTGTGAAAATTCCGCCTACAGGTGTTAGCTTAAGTTTTCTAGTATACACGTTCTTTGTTGTTCTTATGTGGATTCTGGAGTAGTGACTTTTGGCACTTATTGTCGGCGATTTTGGACTCAGAGGAGCTTTGTTGGTCACCGTCAATGGTCTCTAAGGGCACGAAGATGTTTTGATCGACCAACTCGGCAACCCTTGTATCATAGCCCATGAGATATGCCCAGATAGACTTATGGTCAATCTTCTGGCCGTCATCGTCTATGTTGGGAAGACCTGAGGTTATCACGTTGATGTTAGCATCTTCATAATGCGCCTTGACAATTGATAGTTCCATCCTTGCACTAGCCCGTGTACATGAAGCTTTCCAGCTTAAAATACGCTCGGGGGCTTGGCGTAGGATCTCCGAGAACTTCATCACAGAATCCACTGCTTTGATATTTATATGTAGGGGCTTGGCTATCTCCTTGGCCTGCCTGATGGCAGTGCTGATAAAGTTGCCAGCGAGGATCATGCATTCCTTAGTCGGAGGATGTGATTGGGTTAAACCAATAGGAGCTGAAATTCCGACAAGGGAGCACATGAGTTCAGTAACACAAATATTCAAAGTACCTGACTTACAGTAGTACAAGACAGAGATTCACTTACCAAAGATGCTTGCCTCGGCTTGCTGAAGCGTCTCCGCCATGGAGTCCCGTTCTTGTCGGAGGATCTTATATGCTTCAAGATTGCGCTGATTCTGCTCATCGGCAACTTTCTTCTGCTCTTTCAGCATCCCGATCTCCTCCTTCAAGCGGTTGATCTCAGTGTTGGCGGACTCTTGCAGGGCCTTCATGGAATCCTCGTGCATCTTGAGGGTATCAATCCTTTCCTGCTTAAGGATCTTCTTTTCGTTATCCAGCAACGGAATGTGCTTGGATTGCTCAACAATGTCCTTGGCCTTGGCGATGGTAACTGCAATTCGGAGAAAGACCAGTACACAGTGAGTAATCGGAGAGTGACGGCACAAGACCAAGGCAGAGTACGAAAACAAAAATAAAAATAGACTCTTGCTCTTGGTGATTTGTTCCTTCAAGAAGGCAGTTTTACCCTTTTCAGCTTCGAACTCCGCACGCATCTTGTGGAAATTCTCGTTGGCAACACCTCTCTGCGCATTCTCATTCCGTGAAAAGAACATTTAAAGATGTTTAGTCTACCTGGAGCATCTAGCCGGATTACTATCCACCTAGAGGCTTGGGGGCTACAGAGCGAGTTTTTAAACTTGGCAATATTCTTTAGTCTTTCTTTAAGCATCTAGTCGGAATCCATTCAGTTTTCAACTAGAAGCTTGGGGGCTACAGTATAAAGTTTTTTAACTCAATCATATACTTAGTCTTTCTTTAAGCATCTAGTCGGAACTAATTCAGTTTTCAACTAGAATCTTGGGGGCTACAATGTCAAAATTTACAAACTCTGCGTATGCTACTCTGAAAGTATCTAGTCGGAATAATTCATTCAGACTAAATACTTGGGGCTATAGTGAGAAGTTTTCTAGCATAGTCACTCTTAGAGCATTCAGATACAAAGACCTATGGTTTTTCGTCTAAATCCTCGGGGGCTACAGTGGGATACTCATATGAAATGCAAAAGGCAAATAAAACTTACAAGTGCGATGATCTTGAGGTTGGTAGCGCTCTTGGCAAACAACTTGCTGAAGGAAAGGCTATTTACTCACAAGATATCTACTTGTCGGAGAAGATCCTCAAGATTGCAGGTTGGATATGTTGGCGCTGCACCAGGAACCAGAGTGGAGCTACTCGGCGTAAGCGCTGGGTAGACTATCTTCGAGAGCTCTGTGGTTATCCTGGGTGCAGAGGTGCCGCCTTCGATGGACATTCCACCCACCATTACCGCCTTGCCGCTACCGATGGAATCCTTAGCCGGAGCTTCAGCCATTCTGGTTGCGGTGCTTTCTTGCGTCGCCTATTTTCTGGCAACGACGAGATCCGCGGAGGCCACTGAGTCCACTTCCATGGAGGAAGGGTCGGACGCATCCTTAGACGGAGAGCTTGTCGAAGCAGGCGTGGGATGGATGCTGGGAGTAATAGGGGCGATGGAGGGAGATGCTTGGTGAGGCACATCTCGCTGCAACATACCTTTAATGTTTTTAGAAGCCCCCAATGTTTTGGAGGTCTTCTTGAAACTCAAGCCAGCTTTCTTCCTGAAACGTGCAAAAGTATAAGTACAGGAAAAAGACGAACAATGGACAATGTCGGAGGAAAATAAGCTTACACGATAGTGGGTGCTTTGGTAAAAGGGATCCTGGTAATCTTTCTTTTCTCCGCCTCCAGGGAGGCAGTGGACTTCTTGGAGGCTCGACCCTCCGTCTTCTTCTTCTTACCTCCGTCGACAACGTCAGAGGTGGAGCTCCTCCGCTTTCGCGCCAACGGGACATCATCGTCGGACACGACAGTGACTTCCTTCATCTTTGGATCATAAATTTGGACAGCCATGTCGTCCTCCTTTAGACTCTTAAGATGTTAAGTGAAATCACAAGGTGTTAGATAAGATGATAAACACAAGACGGAAGAACTAGAGCAAATGTCATGCACAAAAAATAAACAGGTACTTCTAGGCACTTGCCCTCCTCGAACATGTCGTAGGTGATGGTGAAGCCACGCTTCCTATCCTTCACCTTGACGATGTCCTTGGGGCGGAGCTTGATGGAGTCGCTGGAGAATTTGTCCTCGGAGATGCGGAAGCTATCCTTCCTCTCCTTAGAGTACTCGTGCATCAACTTTGAGCGGTGCTGCAGAGGCTGGATCTGCCTGACGAACCAGCACATGGCTAGGTCCAATCCGGTTAGACCCGTCTCCATGAACCACTCTATCCGCCTTATGGCGCGGGAGGTGTCGTTGTCAAGGGTAGCCTGGGATATCCATGTCGGGGCTTCGGCAGCGGCTCCATCCAAAAAGTCCGGATACGTCACTTCTCGGCCAGACAAAGGGATATATGGGCCGTAGAAATATGTTTGTTGCCAGTTTTTACATGACTCATGGCCGACGATTTCAGGGAACCGCCGGCCAGGCCGGATCTTAAAACTAATTGTGCCACACTTCCTGAGCTCATCCTTGCTGGCTCCGGCTTCCCGCTTGACGGTGAAGAAATAGATGAACAAGTATAACCTAGGCCTAATCCCTAGGTATCCCTCGCAAAGCGCCGCGTAGTTTCTAAGCGCGAGTATACTATTGGAGGATAGGTTCTGAGGTTGAACTCGGTAATGGTTGAGGATAGCTAGGAAGAAATTGGAGATGGGCAGGGAAATGCCGCGTACCAATTGTGCTTTGAGGTACACCTTCGCTCCGGCTTGGGGAGAAGGAGTGACCTCGCCGGCCGGCAACGTCTGCCAGACTAGCCCCTCCGTCACGGGGAGGTAGCCTTCGACGACCACCTCCTTGATATCACTGTCCGTGATATTTGAACCGCGCCAATCTCCCTTTTGGGACTCGCCTTCTTCCTCCAGCATCTCCAGCACCGCTGGAATTTGGTCGCCGCCGGTAGATTCGACCACCTCGGACTTGGGTAGCAACAGGCCCTCTAGACGCACGTGGACGGTACTCGCCGGCTTTGCCGCGGTATCAGACGCTGCCGCCATGGATGTGCTAGTGTTGTTGCTCGCCATTGAATGGAAGGGGAGGTGACTGGAGAGATTGGGAAGCTAGGGTTTTTTGTGTGCGGGCGGAGGGCTCGAGGAGGTGCTCGCAGGAGGAAGACGAAGGCGCGGGGGAAGAATGAGGTGAAAAGTAAAAATCCACCGCAGTTCTAATTTATAACCCCTAGAATCAAGATTCGTGAGAGGTGGTCGAATGGTCGGCGCGTGGACGATGTGTGCGGGCGCGTGCGCGTTCCGCCACGTTCTCAACCATCGCTGCTAACGGTTCGTATCCTTCGCGTGGGAAAAACGGACATGATTGTGTTCTCTGCGTGTGTGAGTTACGAGGCGCCGCTGACCTGTGTCTACGTCATCCTAGCTATCACTAGAAGGTGAACCATCACATCGGAATATTCTGGCATGGACGGATCCAGTCCAGCTATGAGAAGAGTATGATGGAAGATTCAGCGTTTCTCCGACTTGCAAGTTGAAGACGGAGAATATTGCAGGGTTCTTGGGAGGACTACAAGATATTGCTTGATTATTTGCCAACATCCATCTAGACGGAGCATTCAACCTGAAGAGGCAAGACGGCGCAAGATCTCGGAGTTCTCTGGGGGCTACTGTTGGGGATATGCTACATGGGTATCCTCATAGCATGTCTCCTATCCGGATAACCCGGGTGGCCCACAGTTGGTAGCATGGTCCATGGCCTGCTGGGCGGCCCAGTTAGATGGATCCAGAAGGGAGACCCATGCCGGATAAAGGAAGGCTACGGAGGATTCACCGATGTACCCGGAGCCTTGGAGTGCAAGACACACTAGACTAGTTGTATGCAGTGCAAGACACGCTAGGACTTTCCCTGTAACCCTAGGACCTGGCGACTATATAAGTCGGGCCTATGGGAGCCTTTAGGGCAGAACTCAACTCATATCTCGCACAGTGAACCGGTCCCTGTAACTCGGCGTATTGCCATTATAGTGATTTATAGCAGGAGTAGGATTCCGCCACCGTTGTGGGATCTGAACCTGGGTAAGTTGTGTTACCTCGTACCCGTCAACCGCCTGCCTTACCCCACGTCTCTAAACACGTAGTGTGAGGACCCCTCCATGGCGTACTCGTCGGCAATACCACGACATCGGAGGCTGGCATGATGAAGAATAAGGCCTCCGGGATGATCTCCCCTCCGGCAGGGTGCCGGGAAGAGCTTCAGAACCCCCTGATATAGGGACGATGGTGGCGGCGGCTATAGACGGTTTCATGGAATATTGATCGGGTCCTTAGGGTTTAGGCATCGGGGGCTTCTTATAGGCGAAAAGACGAGGCAGGAGGGCGGCCAGGGGGCCAACACCCTGCCCAGACGCGGCCTAGGGTGGGCCCGTGCTCGGGGGAGGGTGCGGTCGCCCTGTGGCTCCCCTTTGTCTCTCCTCTGGACTCCGTGTTCTCCTCGGTGAAATATTGACTTTAGCTTCTGTCCCATCCAATTCCGAGAATATTTCCTTACTAGCTTTTCTGGAACCAAAAACAGCATAAAATAGGCAACTGGCACTCTGGCAACTTGTTAATAGGTTAGTACCTGAAAACATATAAAAACACCTCAAAGTGTAGACAAAGTAAAGCAAAGTAGATACTAAACAAGCATGGAACATAAAAAATTATAGATACGTTTCCGACGTATCAGCCACCAGGGTGTGTGGATGCCTCCTGGCCCTCCTCCATCTCTTTTTTGGACTCCTTCTCGTGTCTAGAAAAATAGGAACATCGGTCTTCGTTTCGTCCAATTCCAAGTATATTTCTTTACTAACTTTTTAGAAACCAAAAACAGCAGAAAACAGGAACTGGCACTATGGCTTCTTGTCAATAGGTTAGTTCCAGAAAATGTATGAAAATACCTCAAAGTGTAGACAAAACATAAGAAACTTGATACAAAACAAGCATGGAGCATCAAAAATTATAGATACGTTTATGATGTCTCAATGAGTAGTAGCACTAGATCACCATCGTAGGTGTGAGTTTATATCCGGTCCCACTATATCGTAGCTTCACAGAATGTTTCTTAAAACCATCTTATTAGTTGTTGTGATGTGTTGTTTGCAATGTATGGTTTGTATGTGTGTTTGGAATGAACGAAAAAGAGTTGTTGGTTTTCAAACCTTGGCCATACTCGGAGTTTAGGGCTTTTGAATCATACCCATAAGCCATAGAAATTTCCCACTTATCTTATGATCTACCTCAATCTTCAGATGAATCGCGGCAACACCGGTGTAAGCAACTCATCCTAGGACCCGATGGTTCAGATCTGCAAATGCTAGTAGCAAATCGCGAAGCCGTTAGAACCGAGCGTCAAGCCAATCTCACCACTCTTCAGTAGGTCGCCCAAATGGCGCATGACAACCAAGGCCATGGAAATCAGGACCACCATGGATCTAAGCTCAAGAACTTCCAAAACACCAATCCTCCTATGTTCAGCAAATCGGAAGAGCCCTTAGATGCTGATGACTGGCTGCAAACAATGGAGAACAACTTAGAAGTTGCAGGAGTAGATGAGGCATAGAAAGTACTGTTTGCCACTCACTATCTGGCAGGTTCTGCAAGAGCATGGTGGAATAGCACGCGCACAATGAACGGAGGACAAATGATGACTTGGGAGGAATTCAAGCTCAAGTTCAGCAGGACTCGTGTGCTCCCAGGTTTGATCCTGAGGATGAGGGATGAATTCAAGGAGTTGTAGCCGGAAAAAATGACTGTGGTGGAATACTATGACAGATTTTTGTCTCTATTTAGGTATGCCCACGATGAAACTGGCACTGAAGCAAAGAAGAAGGAAAGATTCCTGAATGGTTTGCATGATGAGATGTAGACAGTGTTAGTCAATATTCCTTTCGCTGATCTAGAATCTCTAGTGGATTCTGCTATCCAAATGGAAGGAAAGATCAATCAAGCCAGTGAGAACCGTAAGCGTCGTATGATGCACCAGCCTGGACCATACCATGCCCCAAAGTACCGCCCCAGCTCGACTGCAGGATTTGCACCAAGGAACAACAGGCCAACTATGTCCCATACAAACTTTCCCAATTGTGGCGGAGGAAACCCGAGGCCCAGAGGCCACAACAACTACAACAATGGCAACCCCAATAAATTCAACCGTGCACCACCAAGGTCCAACAACAACAAAAATAATACTGCCCCAAGGACTGGAAGCAATTTTATGCCTATTGCCGGGAAGGACAAGTCAATGGTAACCTGCTTTGAATGTGGAGTTACGGGTCACTACTCCAATGAGTGCCCCCAAGAAGCTTGCTACAACACCCAATGTCACTGCACCTGCTGTTGGGGGGATGACCCCAGGTAGGGTCAAGGTAAGTAAAAAGAGAAAGGAGCATTCATGATCAAGGCCGGATCTTGATACGATCCGGACGAGTCATGTAGAAGTCGGACGAATGAGGTCCGACTTACCTCGAGTCAAGTAGTTAAGACTTGACTCGACCAACATATGAGATATGTCGGTGTAACACTGTCACACGTCTTAAGTGCAGGTTAAGGTCAAGCCGAGTCATGCGAGGCGAGGCCAGGTCAAGGGAAGCTTGTCCAAGAAGGAGGAGGCAAACCCCAAAGTCAACACTAGCCACTATCTCTCTCTGGAATTGGTACACTGCCAAGTGCTACAGACAAGAAGAAGAGAAGCAGAGGAGTAGAGGAAGGTCACGGAGGTGACTGTCCTCGGGCCCGAGGCTCACATGTGGTGTATTTTGTGTCTTTGCCATCGATAGAAGGGGGACACGGAAAGAGGCCCGTCGAGTTACCGCTTTGGGACAAGCATATTCCACGAATATGCTTGTCCACGCCAGCCCTAGAAGGCACCATACCACTCCTTTATAAGGAGGTACTGGGCGTCTGTAGAAGGGGATCGATTCATTTTTCTCACAGAGTATTAGTTGTAGCTTCTTTTTCTTCTCGCTCATACAGCTCGAGGAGAAAGTGTAGCTCTATTGGTCTTGAATAAAGATTGAGTTCTAGCATTCTGAGTGTAGAAACCACTACACCTTCCCTCCCTGGATCCCACTAGCATCCATTGGCCCCAACCTAAGCCTACCCATGGCATCTGTCCTGTCACCACCATGACACCTGCCCAGCAGCAGCGTTGTGTCACCCCTGGAAAGATATTTTCCCCAGGCAACCCGCACAACTGTACCGGCTGTCTGTTCCACATGAATGCGGAAGAAGCCCAGGAAGCGCCAGATGTCATGCTGGGTATGTTTTCTGTTAACTCAGTACTTGCAAGAGTGTTGTTTTATTCTGGAGTATCGCACTCGTTTGTTACCAAATAATTTTTCATGTACTAGTAAGATTCAACCAACAAATTTGAATCATGTTAAGATATTTGAAATACCTAGGTCAACTTCCAAAGCTATAAAAATTTCGAAGGTCGTACCTATCAGAATACATGGAATAGATTTGTATGCCAATTTAATAGTACTTGGAACAAAAGGTTTGAAACTAGTAGTAGGAATGGATTGGATGTCGAAACATCAAGGATTAATAGACTGTGGCAAGAAAGCCTAACCATGACCAGTAGCACCGGAGTATCAGTAGAGCATGTGTCTGAGATGTTGCCTCGCCAATTCAAGTGCAACAAGAGTTTAGCCCAACCAACCCTAGACCATGTCAAAGTAGTCTACGAATACCCCGATATGTTCCCAGATGAATTACACTATATGCCCCTAGATCGGGATATCGAGTTTATCATTGAACTAAATCCTGGAACCGGACCCATAGCTCAGAGACCCTATAGTATGAACCCAGCTGAAGTAGTGGAGCTCAAGAAGCAACTTGATGACATGTTGAGCAAAAATCTGATACAACCAAGTGCATCACCATGGAGATCACCTGTTTTGTTTGTGGATAAGAAAGATGGTGCCACCCGTTTGTGTACGGATTACTGGAAGCTGGATGACGACACCATCAAGAACAAATACCCACTGCCAAAGATAGAAGATTTGTTTGATCAGCTGACTGGTGCCAGAGTGTTTTCTAAGATTAATCTTACAACTAGTTATCATCAACTAAAGATCCGCGCAACGGATATCCCAAAGACTTCTTTCACTACCCGATATGGATTGTATGAGTACAATGTCATGTCATTTGGTTTAACCAATGCCCCCGCTTATTTCATGAATCTCATGAATAAGTTTTTTATGATCTTCTTGGATAAGTTTGTCATTGTTTTTATCGATGACATTCTGATCTATTCCAAGTTAGAAGAGGAACATGAGTAGCACCTAAGAACCATCCTTGAAACCCTTAGAGAGCATCATTTGTATGCCAAGTTTATCAAATGTGAGTTCTGGTTACAGGAAGTAGGATTCCTAGGACATATCTTGTCGGCAGGAGGAGTTGCCGTCGACCCCGCCAAGATTAAGGATGTTGAAGAATGGAAAGCCCCAACCACTCAACCCGAAGTTCGCACATTTCTTGGATTAGCGGGATATTACCGCAAGTTTGTTGAAGGATTTTCAAGCATCAAAAGGCCGATGACCCAGCTGTTGAAGAAAGACAAGAAGTTTGAATGGACGGACAAATGTGAAGCAAGTTTTCAAGAGCTCAAGAAGAGATTGATTTCAGCCCCAATTTTGATCATGCCGGATATCACGAAGCCTTTTGACATATATTGTGATGCATCCAAGGTTGGCTCGGATCTGTGTTGATGCAGGAAGGCAAAGTAATATCATATCTGTCCAGACAACTAAAGCACCATGAGCAGAATTATTCCACCCATGACTTAGAATTGGTAGCCATAGTTTTAGCCTTGAAGACATAGCGCCATTACCTGATGGGTAACCGGTGTGATATTTATATAGAACACAGGAGTTTGAAGTATATTTTCACCCAGAAGGAGCTGAATATGAGGCAACATAGATGGATAGAGTTAATCAAGGATTATGACCTTGACATTCACTACCACCCTGGCAAGGCCAATGTGGTAGCGGATGCTCTTAGTAGACTGCCGTGTAGATTAAACACCATGATTATGAAAGAGCAGCCAAGTTTGCATAAGGAGTTGGAGAATTTTAGAATGGAGCTGGTTAGCAACAGATTTCTAGCCAATATTGAACTTCAACCCACTTTGATTAGTCAGCTAAAGTAATCTTAGAAAGGAAATGCCAGTATTGATGGAATTAAGCGTCGTATCGGTACAGGGAAGGTACCCGAATTCAAGGAAGATGAAGAAGGAGTTCTGTGGTATAAGGGACGAATCTGTGTGCCAGCAGATTCAGAGTTGAAGCAAGTCATTTTGCAAGAAGCCAATGATACTCTTTATTCTATTCATCCGGGAGGAACGAAGATGTATCAGGATTTGAAGGAGCAATTTCGGTGGCGCAAGATGAATAGAGAAGTCGGAATCTATATCGCCAAGTGTGATATCTGTCAGAGAGTCAAAGCGGAACACCAGCGACCCACGGGACTTTTGCAGCCATTGCAAATTCCAGCATGGAAATGGGATTCTGTTGGAATGGATTTCATCACTAGATTGCCTACATCTAGTAGAGGAAATGATTCTAGTTGGGTCATAGTAGATAGACTGTCCAAAGTAGCTCATTTCATACCTGTCAAGAACACTTATCAAAGCTCGAAGCTGGCAGAGTTGTATATGCTAGAATAGTCAGTCTGCACGGAACCCCCAAGACAATTGTGTCAGATCAAGGAACCTAGTTTACCTCAAGATTTTGGAAGAGAGTCCAAGAAGGATTAGGAACCAAACTGAACTTTAGCACAGCCTATCACCCACAGACCGACGGACAAACAAAAAGAGGAAACCAGATACTAGAAGATATGCTGAGAGCCTATGTACGAGAATATGGATATAAATGGGAAGACTACCTGCCTTTCGCAAAATTATCATACAAAAATACTTATCTGGCCAGTTTGCAAATGGCCCCATTTGAGTTTTTGTATGGAAGGAAGTGTCGTACCCCCCTGAATTTGTCGCAAATAGGAGAGAGTCAGATATTTGGACGAGACATCCTACGAGAAGCCGAAGAGAAGGTTCCCAAGATCCATGAGCACCTCAGGATCGCTCAATCCAGACAGAAGAGTTACACTGACAAGAGACGTCGATACCTGACCTTCAATATCAAAGACTTTGTGTATCTCAAAGTATCACGCTTGAAAGGAATGCAACATTTTCAACTCAAAGGGAAGCTTGCACCTAGATATATCGGACCCTTCAAGATTTTAAGTTGCCGAGGAGAAGTATCCTATCAGATAGAACTGCCTGAAGAGATGTCAGCCGTACATGATGTGTTTCATATCTCGTTACTTCGGAAATGCTTAGAAGTTCCAAAGAAGACCGAAGTTTTCAAGAAAATTGATTACAGAGACGTGGATATCAACAAGGATTTAACCTATCGTGAAGTACCCATCCGTATTTTGGAAGAAGCTTTCTCAAAATCCAGTGGAGCAACCCATATATGGAGTATCAAGTTTCTCAAAATTCAGTGGAGCAACCATATTGAACAAGAAGACACCTGGGAAAGATAAGATTATATGAGAACTGAGTTTCCCAATCTCTTTAGTTCCTAGTTTTTCCTGAATCTTGGGACGAGATTGTGTTTAAGGGGGAAAGGTTTGTAACATCTCAAAAATATTAATGAGAATATCAATTTCCAATCAACCAAAAATTAGGGTTAACAAAAGCTTTTAATTTTAAAACTATATACATGCATGTGTGCTTATGAGTGATGGTGAATGCTTGCTATGCCATGTTTGTTTATTGTAAATGATGAGGTTTGGTTTAAAGATCAAAACCATATCATATAGGTCAAATCAAACGCAAAACAAAGCAAGAGAAAATCAATATATGAAGCATATGACCTAATGGTCATTTTTGCAAAAGTTAACACTAAGCTCACTTTGAGCATCTCTAGCAAATAATTTCAAACGGAAACAATTCCATTTATTTTCTCACCTTGCTAGACCAAGTGACAATGAACACAAGGAGCTTTCAGAACTTACAGAAACAAATTCAACTGCATTTGAGAGACTTTCAAAAATTGAATCTATCATAGGCATCAAGATAGCCATTTTGGGAAAACCATCAAAACCTTCACCACTTGGCAAACCCTTGCACCCAGAGACTACCAAGCTTCTGACCAACACCCACACCAAAAATAATTTAAAAATTTAAATGTTTAGTTCATGTGGCCATTTAATCAAACACTTGGTGATCACAGTACAGATTTACCTACTCTACACTGTTGCGATCATCTTTGTACTCGACCAAGCCTCCACTACTCGCCCTTACTCACCTTAGTACCAGCCCGTGCAGAAGAGCCCCTCTTGTCTCTACCAATTGATTAGTGCAAACTTGTACCCGAGCTCACCATGCCACCCCGACGTGGAGACACTGCTACACGTCACGCTGCCCTCACACATGATGTCTAGGAGCTAGCCGTGACCTCACCGCCACTGCCTGTGTACGCCTCGACCAACGACAACCCCTGGAGAAGCCAGCGCAGCTGCGCCCATTAATTTCTCGACCATGCCGATCACCGCGCTACAGCACCGAGCCGCCCCATGCAACCACGTCATGCCTCGCTCTCTCCTTGCGTCAATGTGATCACCGCGATGCCAGTAACCTCCCAGACATGCCTGTTTGACCCCCCGAGCTTTGTGACCACCGTACGCCGTGAAGAACGCCCGCGGTACCAGAGCAGAGCATGGACGCCCCCGACCGATGGAGACCGCGGCTCGCCATGCCACTGTGCGCATGACGATCGCCAAGGAGCCATGTGTCGACCTACACCCTTAGCCATGCCGATAGCCCACTGTAACGACGTCGCCGACGAGCCTGAGCCATGTCGCACTGCCCCTCTCGCTGGGGTATAAATAGACCCCTCCCCTTCCTCAAAACTCACACCACTCGACTCACCTCTCCCCCAGAAACCTCTCTGACCCATCCTCGGAGCAAGGCGAGCACCACACCGCCTGAATTTCACTGGAGCCTGCCGTTGCAGTGATGGAAGGAAGCTAGCGCTAGGAGTCTCCCAGGAGCCGCCAAGAGCACCAATTGAACCGCCGTCATCGACAAGCTCGTTCTCCCACCTCGTCGGACCTAGCTGGAGCCCTGGTAAGCCCCCGACGACCCCCACCGTAGATCTAGGGTTAGAATCTCGTGCGCATCGTGCAATGGAGACAACAACGTGGAGCTGTCGATCGTGCTCTAATCATGTGGCCCAGATTAGCGCATACCCCTTCGGTTTAGATCAGCCGCTGACGCTGGGACCAACCCCGGTGTAGCCCGCTACGTGCGCGTCGCGTAGTTGGGACAGGCCAGTAACGTTCTCGTGCGAGCCCACAAATTCAAACCTAGGTTTTTACTTTTTCAAAACCCTCTACTATAAGTAACTTTGAAATTCAATTCAAGAAGATTCACTGAACAAAATTGCATAATTCCAATTTTGTTAAAAAGGTAATGAAAATATCTAAACACTCCCGTTGGATTCAAACAGTTTGAATTTGCAGATCATCCCTAGTAAAAATTACACGGCAGAGACTTTTACAACTTCAAACATTTTTATAAAATCAACCATACATGCTTTTGAGTTGATTCCAACTCTCACAAATCACATTTGCCATGACCTACCTGAATATGTAAAAATATATAATTTTACATGCGGTAGTCCTGGACTAGTATTAAAAGAATGCTATATAGACATTTCTGGTCATTTTAATATAATTAAGTGGCATTATTTAAACCTTGTAAATTATGCCACCCACTTTAAATCACATTCCCAAGCATTGGAATATGTGGTGATGACATGTGTCAACACGATCCCATATTTTATAATTAGAGAATATTAAATCTTAAGTAGTTTTCAATGAGTAGAAATTGCTTTTCTAAAATAAGATAAATAAGGTCCTGTCAATATTTCTTGTAGTTATGGATATGATGCTAGATCATCTAGTGTGGATCCTTATGTGTTAAATACAAGTAGTTAAGTATCGTTTGGTAATTGTGTAGCTTGTATTTATTAATAGACGCTAGTATCAACCCGGGCTACAAGGAGGAAGGATTCTACGAAGAAGAAAAAGAGGAGAAGTTCGACCACTATACCAACCAAGGCAAGCTATACTATGCAAGTTAGAACTATGCATGCTATGGTGACACAGCCATGATTATACCAATCCCAAGTTTCATCTGCAAGCTTTATCTTTTCTTCCTTTTATCAAAGTTGCTCAAATAGTTAATTAATTGATGATTAGTGGAGAAATAGGAAAGATGTCATCAAGAGCATAGAACTAGGTGTAGGTAGTTACACTTTATTAGTATCCCTCCAATAGTGACACCCTCATTGATAGATGCTAGTGCTAAACTAATCTTGATAACTATAGATGGGAACACTTAGAGAAAATGATTATGAAAACCTTGGAATGATGAGTCATTCTATTGAAATATTTTGACATGTGTGATGGAACACAATGAGTTGAAGATGATACTGAATGAAGCATGTGCCATGACTTTGATAAAAACTGATGGTTGGTTTCGGATGCGATACCATTCCAACTTTATCATACAACCACAATACTTGAGTTGGGTAGGGCTTAACTGGAAGTTTAATTATGTGTCTTAGTATGGGTTCCCTCGTGGAAAGAGGATGAGCTGAGGCTACCTCGTGAATATGAATGTCCATCTATGTAGTGCCCAGGATGGAAGATGGCCATGGCTGGGAGGCCAAACTCATAGGGGAGGTGCCTATACTAGGGTATGTAAATTGAAAGGTTAGGATTAATTATCTGCATACCAAGTATGATGATTCAGGGTTACCCCTGAAGGATGTATCGAATGTTGTGGTGAAAGTGTACCACCTCTGCGGAGTGTCAAACTATTCGAATAGCCGCGTTTGCGGTCATGGACAGTTGGATGGTCATACTGTTCCGTTGTCAGATGTTTTCAAAATGACTTGTGACTTGAAATATGACTTTCACTTGACCACATAGGTTGGTGGACATGAAAACTAGGTTCCCACTTGAGTAATCTAGACAAATAAAGTTAGGTATTTACTACTAAGTACTTACGAAATAAAATTGGCTTATTGCAAACAGACCTAGAGCTTATGACTCCTACTAGAATGGTATTACTACTTTAGTGATAGTTTGCGAGTACTTAAAAAGTACTCATGGCTTTGTCCCGGGCTAGACTATGAAGGGGAGTACGAGGAGGACAGACAACAAGATGCCTATGATAACTAGGATCATCTCCCATCGTCAGCATTGCTTGTGACAATGAAGATGGAGCCTCTACTACGTTTATTTCCACTGCTTTGATGTGTATTAAGGCTTGATCATGAGATCAACTATTTGTAAGACTATTATGGTTTGTAATGGATGATGTATTGTGCTATCAATTCTGTTATGTCTCGCAAAAATGGTAATCCTGGGATTGCAATGTATGGCATAACAAGCATCTGGACTTAAAAAATCCGGGTGTTTACAATGACGACTAAAAGTATCCCCAATCAGCCAATGCCCGAGGACAGAAACCAATTTGAGGATTCGGCTATGTATCCCCAATCGGGCAATGCCCCAGGACAACACCCAAATTGAGGATTTAGCTAAGTTAAATCGGGAAATTTGTGTGCACACTATGAAATTTGTTAGTACATAGTGCGGAAAGCCCCCAAATCACTCATTGAAAACTACAACTACCTATATCGAGCCTAATTGCCGTCGATTTGGGGCCAAACCCTAACTGCTATGTAGATCGGGAACTTACCCTGGTCGATAGTGGCGCCATCGATGACGATGGAGCAGTAGCAGGCGCTATCGGAGCGTGCAAAGAAGCTCTGGCCGCGGGGGTTGGGGCCATCCGCACGGGCGCAAAAACCCTATCCAAAGAGTCGAGGGTAACCCCAACTCTGGCGGGGGATTTTCCGGCCTGCTTGGCCGTAGATGCGGCTTCCTCCGCGGATATAGACGACGCAGCCGCCGTCGCGGCCACCGCCGTTGCCGCCCGAGTTCCACGTGCGCAGATGGTTGTGGGAGCCCCTGAGCGCCCTTGCGAGGGCTGCCTCGCCGCTGGCAGCGAGCTTCTCCAATTGAACAGCCGCCCATAGGCTATGCTCTTTCACCTTGCTGATGCTGGGGCCGCGGAATGGAGGAGGAGGAGCAGCGGCCATGGTTGCGAAACAGGGGTGAGGGGTGTGAACTGGCATGGGAGTTAAGCTGAAAATGTCCCGTCTCCCGCCCTTTCCCACGCGTGTAAGTTGTAGGCACGCAACACTCGTCAGGGCCTGGCTGGGTGAAAACGACCGATTTCGGCGTTTCCAACGGGCCAAGTTTTGGGCTGCTTTAAAAAACATGCGATGCAACAATTCGGTACGACCTAGCAAGCCAAACGGGAGAAAAGGAAATCAACCCAACCAAACACGCCCAAGATACAAGTGGTGGTATGTACTGTTAAGGACAAAAATGATATGCTCTGTATTACATATCATTAGGTGGTCGTGGGATCCACGGTTCAATAATTACAAGGTTAGGGAAAATATACCATGATAACAATCATTTTTTTGATTGGGGATCGGTCCCGAAGGACCAAAAACTTTCATTGGTGGCGGCACAAATTACAAGTAGACCAGAAAGAAAGGAAAAATTACAACAAGGTCCTTACAATAAGCACCAAGAACCCTAGATCTATTACCAGAAACGCAATCAGGTCCAGATCCACTTCCACCACACGCAAGAAACTGTTCTTCTTGTTCAACCGTGGTGACATCAGGGACATGACCACTTGGGTCACAGCAGCGGGCGCCAAACAAGATGAAGAAGGGAGACCTTCATCGAAGGAGGTTGAGATCGCCCTTGAGCCAGCCTTGAGGCGCCAGCAAAGAGGGTGGGAGTGGCCGTCCTTTGGCCGAAGAAGTCGGCAGTGACACCGCCGCCGAGAGAATACTCCCAGGAACCACGCCGCTCCAGATGCTCCAGATGCAGCCCACCATCGCTGCTTGAGAGCACCACTTTGAACAGCTTGACGTCTTCCCAACAACTTCCCCGCTTGCTCTAGATGACATCAGATTGAGGAAGAAATCGCCGCCACACCTTCTCCACGCGACCAATACGGCGAGAAATGGCTTCGAATCTTCCAGATCGACCCCACCTGGAACCATAACACTGATATACTGCTTCCAATCCAATCCGGCAACCGCTGAATAGCAGACCACCTCCTCCTCGCCACCACGGCCGACCGGGAGGGGCACGCCAATCCGTACACCTCGTCGCCGCAGATCTCCCCCTCCCCCGCCACCATGGCGTCCAGGAGAACCAACAGAGCTAGGCTCACCAAGAACAGATGGAAACAAGCCGCCTCTAGTTTATTTCGGGAAGCAACGCTCCCTCTCCGCCCGCTCAGCTCCGACCATAGGAGCAGCCACCGGCGACGACGGAACCTTAGTTGCAGGATCTGGACGGCCAAATCTCGCATCTTGCTTCTAACGGGCATGGAGCCCAAACATGGGGGAAGGCCAAAACTACACCTAACTAATCTAGCTACTCCGGCGCCGACTCTCGGCACCACTCATCGGCTATTCTGACGATGACGCCATGGGAGGGCCCCGGTCTCGAGGAGGGAGCTCTCAAGTGGTGCCTCTCTATTTGTGCGGGAGAAGAACGGGAAACGGTTAGTCCCAGTTCTAAGATGTGAGCTCACAATGATAACAATCGTGTCATATCTTCAAAACATGTGACACCGTCCTGCTACAAATGGCAAGGAAAATTGGTTACATATTGCTCACGGACAACAGTTGCATATGCAAAATGCAATCTTTAAGATAAGAGAAAGATATGATCTACACCACTTTAAAAATGACAAGTCATCGATGCGTCACATATCATCTAGCTCGTCTGCAATGCATACTAGTTTTCATGACCATATATGGCATCCTTGGTTCTAACCTTTTTCTACTAAAAGAAATTGCAGTAATATTAGTTAGCAAAAGCCATAAAATAAGGAATCCACGAGTTTTGTTCATTTAGCACACTTGAACATAGCTAATTAGAGCATGTACAATGTTAGGTGATTACAAATGTGTCTAAAAAAATTAACCATTTTTAATAACACTGGTGCTTATTTATACTAGGCATATGCCTAACTAGGCACCTCTCTTGTATAAATAAGGGATTTCTATTTTGGTGCCTCTGATTCGTGAGCTGTACTCACTTTTTCCGAGCCGCTTAACATTTCCTCATTTTTTCCCTGCTCCTTGTCCAAAACTCTTCATTGATCTGAAACTCGCTGTCCGTCAGGTCTCGTTAGTGGACCCTCGCTGTTACGTGCTGACAAGTGGGGCCGCATGTAGTCGGGTCCCGTAGTAGACCCTCACCGTTACGTGCTGACAAGTAGGACCCCCCATTACGTGCTGACAAGTGGGGCCACGTTCAGTCGGATCCCGTAGTAGGATCCCCCCATGTTGGTCTGCGTGGGGCCGGCTTGTTGGGAACGCGTTTTGGGGGATGTGGTGTGGGACCATGTGGGGCGCGTTTGGTAGTTGCGTGCGCCATGTCGCCTAAATTGAAAGATTTCTCTTTTGTTATTTTTATGATTGGCCTTTTTAAGAGCGTATTTTCCACTTTATGTCGCTAACAGTTGTGTTAATTTTTGCCCAAAAGGACAGCGAATTTAGAGCAGCTTCTCTCTTTATTTATGGTTCCTTTTGGCCCTCGTATTTTCCCCATCTGGTAGCAAATCTAACCAACACCATAAATATGTAGATAAAGAAGCTAATATAGGATATATATAAACAGAGCAGATGTAGATAAAGCAGCTAATATAGGATATATAGTACGGTAATTAAACGAGGTTCGGCAAAGCAGCGGACAAGTTCAACACAGACAACAAAACGAAAGAAGCTGCGTTACAGCATTAGCATCAACACAAGATCGGTGGCCCCTCATGGCCTCCGCTTGGAGGGCCTCCACCTCCTCCCTCTAGCGCTTCCTGCACTTCTTGCTACACATTTCCTTGACCTTGGGCGCCTTGGGCTTGATCGAGGGCATGTGACCCTCCTCGATGGCCACCTCTAGACGTTGCGGAGGTGAAAACCGAGCGCATGGTGCTTGGCTCTGAAGACGTGGACGTTCTTTGACAGGTCGTAGGTCTTCACGTCCTCAGCATGCCTCACAAGGGATTTGAAGTCGTTGGTGAGGCCCCTGGTACAGAAGGGCACCTGTAGACATCACGCGCGAAGAAGTTGTTGAACTGGACAGACTTCGGCTTCCTCAGCACCTGACGAGTCTTGGTGTTCATGGACTCGTCGTCACTGCAGACGTCACTGCTATCCATGTCGTGGTGGTGGCACGGCAGATGCCATGGGTAGGCTAAAGTTTGGGGCCAATGGATACTAGTGGGATCTGGGGAGGAAAGATGTAGTTAATTCTACACACAAATGAATAACACACAAATCTTTATTTCTCCTCCTCTGAGATACAAGTGCTCCTTGAGCTGTATACATGAAGAGAATAAGAACTTCTACTAGCCTAACAGTACCAAGATGAGTCGATCCCCTTCTCAGAGTCCAAGCCTCTCCTTATAAAGGGGTGCCTTGGCTCCTTTAGGGCTGGCGTGGCAAGCATATTCGAAGAATATGCTTATCCTAATATAGTAACTCGGTGGCCTCCTTTCCGTGTCGCCCTTATAATGACGACAAGGTTTCAGAGAACCCCACCTGCACGCCTCGGGCTCCAGGACTGTCACCTCCGTGACCTCCTTCTGCCCTTCGCCGCTATGCGCCTTGTCTTTTGTGTTTGGCTCTGTTCAGATTCTTCCTAGCTTGTGACTAGGGTTTGACTATAGGCACTTCCTTCTCCTGCAAGCTTCATGTCATTCGGCCCTGCCTCGCTTAACTCGGCTTGGCCTTCACCTGCATTCAGATTATTCGGGCTCACCCGACCGACTTAAACAGTACGTCGGCCGGGTAACGTATGGCTCTTCTCATAAGTGTCCTGCTCTTGCTTACCTCGGCTGATTTAGACAGTAACTCGGAATTTGGACGGGGAACTTCCTTTTGTCTTTCCCCGTCTTGACCCTATCCGGGGTCACCTCCCCAACAATAGTCCCCGAAGCTGGTATGGTCCTGCCTATAACCTCGGCCGAGCCATATCAGTTTCCCAATACTCGTGTATCCTTGTTTCCGAGTTACTTTTCCGCCGTCCGAGGTATCCGCGCAGCTTCTCGCGCACGTCTCATCCTACGTGTAACACTTATCATTGTTTCTCTAGTTTTTTGTTCCTCTACAGTGCCCACTAACAAGCTACAGTAATTACTATGGTTGTCGCGTCGGCGCTGCAACGCCTCGCGCACCGCAACGGTCAGGAGGCCTGATCCTCTCCTGCGTCGTGTGGTCGTCGGTGTGGTTCCAAGCGGTTACGCTGCATACACGATCTACACGGTTAGTGCCCGCACGCACGATCCCACTACAGCGCCAAGCCCACGCGGTTATAAAGAGGGGCACGGGGCTAGAGGATTTACTTTCCTCCTTCGCTCCCCATTGCCCTTCTTCATCCTCTCGCCCTCGCATTTGTTTGTGCTCGTGCGGCCGTGCGCTCGTCGGAATCTTCGACGGTGAGGCCCCAATTCCTCTGCTCCGTCGACCTCGTCCCCGTGCGCTTGCTCCAGCGTCGTCGCCGGTGAGTTTCTCTGCTCTCATTGCCTAGATTTCCCTCTAGACGCGTCTGCCGCTCTCTAGATTTCCCGCGGCGGTTTCTTTTCCGCTCCGCCGCCGTTCTCGCTTAGGACCATGACGGGGCCTTGCACTTCTAGACTTTGCTCCGCCGCTAGTTTCTCTTCCGTGGACTCCTCCGGCGACCCCATGTCAAGCTCCGTTAGCGGCGCACTCATTGAAGATGACGATGCAGCGTCTGGCCCAGAGCGGGGCTACTGGCAAGGTTCCACCGTTACCCGCCGAGAGGTTGAGTGGTTGATTAGAACTCGACGGATTCCTGCCGAGGTAGCCTGTCGCTTACCTGGCAGCGAATCCTCTCCTGTTCTTAAAGAGGGTCCCATTTCGCTCGCGGGTTCGGTATTCCCCTTAGTGATTTTGCTAGGGAATTCCTCAATTACTTCGGCCTGCAGCCGCATCATCTTCCGGCTAATGCCATCGCTTCTCTATCCGCCTTTATCTCGGCCTCGGAAGGATACTTTGGCCTCTGGCCGTCAGTGCATGTATGGTCCAAGTTCTTCCAGATCCGATCCAATGTCGTTCTAGACAAATCCCTTCAGCCTTCCGAGAAATTGCTTACCCAGTGTGGAGCAGCGTCCATCACTCCTCGGAGGAAATCCGAGTTTCCTCGCGTTGCTGGTCTTGAGTCATGCAAGAAGTGGCATAGATCGTTTTTCTATGTCAAGAACTCTGGGAAGGAAGATAAGATTCGGCTTCCTGCTTTCTCCATTGGACCCCCTTCCAAGAAGAACTGGACTTATAATCCCAGGAAGAGCCATGCTCTGGCCGAGGTCTTTGAGATTCGGCTGAAGGATCTGATCCGCGCCGGGTTACACGGCGAGGATCTGATGACCACCTTCGTCAGCAGCCGGATCTGCCCCTTTCAGCAACGCACGCATAAGCTCTGCTATGTGAGCGGTCCCCTTGATCCCAACCGAGTCTCCACTGTTGAGCTCGACAATTATCTTATTTTCAAGCGTGTCCGAGCTATCTTTAAGACGGAGATGCTGGAGGATTGGGCCTTGGGACTGAAGCCGTTCACCCGTGGGAACCCCCCTCCCGAGGTAAATTCATGCATTTACGTTTTGCCCCCCAATCGCGTTCGTGATTCCTTTTGCTAATTCCTTTTTCTCTTTTCTTGCAGAGATTTGCGGAGCAGAAGATTGAAGATACCGAGGTTTTGGCCCTCCCGTGGACCACAGATCAGAACACCCCGGATAGCGGGGAACCTGACTCGGAGGAGTTCGTTCCCAAGTCGGACCTCGCTCCGGCTCGTGCCCGTGGCAAGACCTCGGCTCACGAGGAGGAAGGTGATTCGGACGACGTCCAAATTCTTGAGGTAGTTGCCGCAATGCCTATCTCTTATGCATTTCCGGCTTCTACTTCCCCAGCTAATCAGGCCGGTCAGGTGCACGAAGCCGAGCCTCTCGCCTCCCAACCTCCTGCTACCCCGCGGAAGCGTGCCGCTCCAACAGGTGCCTCCGAAGCCGCCCCCAAGAAGCGAACTAAAAAGTCATCCCAGCACCTTCTGAAGCGTAAAACTATGCCCGGGGTTACTGGGTGAGTTACTTTTCATTTGTATTTCTTGTTTCTCTCTTTCTGTCTTCTGACCTGACTCTCTGTGCCTTTGTAGAGCTCCTCTTTCTGTTAAGCCCAGTGGTCCTAGCATGACGAGTCATACGACTCGGCCGCCTTCTCCTCCGCCTCCTGAAGATACTAGAGTTCCTAGTCCTGCTCGCGCAGACTCTCCTCCCGCTCTGAATCAGACGTCATCTCGCCAGGATGCGCCTGAGGTCTCTCCTGTTGATGCCAACACAACTCGGCCAGTAGATATTTCTACTGAGCCTGCTGCCTCCTCCATGAATCCCGGAGTTTACCCCGAGATTCCTTTGACCCCCACAGTCTCTACTGCACCTCCGACTCCAGCCGAGGATATTACTATCTCGGCGCCCTCAGAAACCGTAATCCCTCCTGTTTCCAAGGACACCACCCCTAGCGCCGAGGTAACGGCTCCTGCCGACGCCTCTTCTAAGGCCAGGAAGGTCGTCATCACCAAACCTCCCTCATCTCAGAAAGGGCTTGCTAGCTCTTCTCAGCCTACAATTGCTGATGCACTCCGCAAGGGGGTTTCTTCTGCCAAGACCATTGTCACCCCGGCCGCTGATACTCAACTCGCTCTTCACAGGAGTCCCGCGGCGGCGGTGGCTACACAACACGTCCGAGGGAAAATCCTGACTCGTACTGAGAGTGGGAATAGCCTCGGCTCGTTGGTTGAGTATGCCAATAACTGGAACGCTGCTGATCAGCTCGAGGGAAATCCAAGCAGTCAGCCATTTCAACTTTCCGACATCAGCAGTCGCTTGCATCTGGCTGCCAAGATCGTGCTTGACAGCGATAAGATGAACAAGGTAATTGTTTTTATTGACGTTTGATTAGTCATTCGAATGATATTATATATATACTCTAGTCCCCGAAGCTTGCAAACGAATAACTTGTTATTCGTTTGGAAGGTTTATTAGGTTTTGCCTGATTTGGTTGTGTCTTAGTGTTCAAATATCCAGCCACCTAGATCTGAGTTATGCTTTGCTTAATTTGGATCTGTCCTAGCTTCGAATATCCAGCCACCTAGGTCCGAGTTAAGCTTTGCTTGATTCGGATCTGGCTTAGCTTCGAATATCCAGCCACCTAGGTCCGAGTTAAGCTTTGCTTGATTCGGATCTGGCTTAGCTTCGAATATCCAGCCACCTAGGTCCGAGTTAAGCTTTCCTTGATTCGGATCTGGCTTTGCTTCAAATATCCAGCCACCTAGGTCCGAGTTAAGCTTTGCTTGATTCGGATCTGTCTTAGCTTCGAATATCCACCCACCTAGGTCCGAGTTAAGCTTTGCTTGATTCGGATCTGGCTTTGCTTCGAATATCCAGCGACCTAGGTCCGAGTTAAGCTTTGCTTGATTCGGATCTGGCTTAGCTTCGAATATCCATCCACCTAGGTCCGAGTTAAGCTTTGCTTGATTCGGATCTGGCTTAGCTTCGAGTATCTCACTGCTATTTATTTTGTCGCTTAGGTTGCGCATGATCGGCGGACTGCCGAATTCCAAAGGCTGCTTTTCGCACATAAGAAATTGCAGGATAAGTATGAGAAGGTCATTCCCATGGTGAAAAAAGCTGGTAAGTTAATAAACTTTTGCATTGTCCCTAGAGTTCTTATTGTTTTGGACGTGAGGTGTTAGCTCATTTTGCTGGTGAATAGGTAATATCAACAATCTTAATATCCATCTTGAGAAGAAAGTCAAGGCCCTGGAAGGTTAGTTACCCTTTTTCTTTATAGATTTCTGTTCGAGACTTATACCGGGTTTCTTTTAACCCTTTTGGCTTTGGTATAGCCGAGTTACAAACTTTTGCAGCGTCACATCAAGAATGCATACCCATGCCTGATATGATGCTGTATTTTTTAGAACAAGCCGCTACTCACTCGGCGCAGCTGCAATATAAAGATGATGAGATAATTCGCTTGCGCGCCGAGGTGGAGTCCCTCAAGCTCTCTCAGAAGTCTGAGTTAGAGAAAGTTGACCAGGAGTTCTCCGAAGAGAAGAATCGGCTAGCTCTGCAATTGCAGAAAAATAAAGAACTCCTCGAGGCTACCGAACTCAAGACACGGGCGATGAGAGAGGAGATCACTCACTTTGAGAAAACCAAGGGTGATTGGGCTCAAGATCTTTAGAGAATGCTGAGCTATATTCATCGTAAGCCTCTGACCGTGGCCGAGTTATCTTTTTCTCTTTCTTACTGTTGACCGATGTACTTTTATTTTGCGTAGACCACTTTCCAGAAGCTAAGCCCGTGAGATCTAGAGCGGTGGTTAATGCTCATATGCGCCGAGGTGTCCCCGCAGATGTGAGCCCAGAATACTCGATGGAAGACTACTTGGTTGCCGTTGGAGCTGCCGTTGGTCCGATGAAGATTATGGGCAGGGACTTGGTGCAGGCAGCCATCCGGGCCTACCATGTTCTCTGGACGAATACTTCTGGAACTCCTGATATTGATGAGATCAAGATACTGGTGGAAAGATTGATGGCATCCCAGAACCAGTTAAATCTCTGGAGGGAGTCCGCTGGACGAGCTGGTGTTGATATGGCGCTCACAGTCGTTATGTCATGGTACGAGGATATTTCCCTCGATACCTTGATAAATTTGCACACTGGCTCTCGTTGGATTGAGGATCCAGAATTCGTCGCTCGCCGACAAGATCGTGCCTTCCAGCTTGTTGAGTATGCGGACATGCATAACTGGATCGAAGGGCCGAGTTTCCTTTCTAACCAGGCGGATGACGTCGAAGTCGAAGATGCCTCTGATGATAACTCGGCCGACCAGGACGAGGATGAGGGTGACTCAGATACTTCTGGTGATTCCAGCGCAAGCTCGGATGGGGACGGCGATGCGCGATCATCCTCCAAAGGGACTGGGCATTCTCAAGCTCAAGCTAATGTTTCTCAACAGCCCTGGGCTTCCCCCGAAGTCGCTCCTGGTTCTGTGGAGGGCGAAGCAACTTCGGCCGAGGTGTCGTCTACCTTGGAGCGCCTAGTGCCTGACCAAGTCGCTGCCCCTTAGGTTCAAAAAAACTTTAACTTGTTTCTTATCCCCGGTATGCCGGGTGTATGATGTGTGTGAAACAATTGTCCAACTTTCTGTGTGGTATGAACCTCTTTTGCCTTTTGTCGCTGAGGAACGTATGATGGCGATCGTTATTAGTTTGTCTAAATAGATCTTGTTGGTTTAAATCTTTGCTTTGGTGGTCTTCAATCTCATAAGTTCGGATTGCGTATTTTCATTTGACCCATCTTAGTTCTGCGTTTAATTTTGCTTGGCCTTTATAAGTTCGACGGCTCAACCATTGTGTTGTTGATCGCTATCCGAGCCATAAATCCCGAAGCCCATATTTGGGGGAATTGAAATAATATTGTTCAAGGTAACTTTTGACCTATCGTTCGGGGTGCCGAAGTTTAATGCCCATTTTTGTGATGGGTGACCATCATGGGGCAATTCCCCTAGTTAGTGCTCTAGAAATCGAGCTTTTAATACTTAACTCGTGATAAGGGATAATATATTATAGTCCCCGAGTTCCTTGCCCGAGGGACTGAGATTCAACACATAATTCAGGAATAAAAAATAACGTTGATCAGTCCCTGTGTCATTGCTCAAAGTGCATAACTCAAAGTGCCGAGGTTTAGTACATAATCCATAAATGAGAAATAACTTAGGGCAGTCCCCGAGTCACTGCCCGTGGTGCCAAGGTTTAATACATAACCCAAAATGAAAAATAACATAGGGCAGTCCCCGAGTCACTGCTCAAGGTGCCGAGGTTTGATACATAACCTGAAATAAGAAATAACATAGGGCAGTCCCCGAGTCACTGCTCAAGGTGCCGAGGTTTGATACATAACCCAAAATAAGAAAGAATATAGGGCAGTCCCCGAGTCACTGCTCAAGGTGCCGAGGTTTAATGCATAGTTGATACTTCGTCCTGAAGCATCACTTTACAACGCGTCATAGATGACTCCTATGAGTAAAATGGACGAAGTAAAGCTATGTTCCATGGTCTTTTCGATTCTTCGCCGGCTTTGTCTGCCTTGTTCTTTTCTGGTGACTGAGCATCAATTAGGTAATATGCATCATTGTGCAATGCTTTGCTCACGATGAATGGTCCTTCCCATGGGGGTGATAGTTTGTGCATGACAGCCGTGCGTTGCACTAACCGAAGAACCAAATCTTCTTCTTTAAACACTCTTGGATTGACTTTCTTGCTGTGATATCGTCACAAGTCCTGTTGATAAATAGCTGATCTTGATAGTGCCAATTCCCTGGCTTCTTCTAGCAGATCGACATCATCTTGCCGAGCTATCTCATTTACCTCAGCGATTGTATACTGGGTAACTCTTGGCGAGTCGTGTATTATGTCGGCTGGAAGCACGGCTTCTGCTCCATATACCAGAAAAAATGGGGTATACCCTGTTGACCTATTCGGGGTAGTTCTGAGGCTCCATAGCACTGCTGGTAGTTCCTCGATCCAACACCCTGCCGATCTTTGCAGTGGTTCGACGAGCCGGGGTTTTATTCCAGACAATACTAGTCCATTGGATCTTTCTACTTGCTCATTAGATGCTGGGTGAGCCACCGAGGCGACATCTAGTCTTATGTGTTTTTCTTGACAGAATCTAGCAAAAGCTCCTTCAGCAAAGTTTGTACCATTGTCTGTAATAACACTGTGTGGGTAACCATATCTCAAGATAATACCTTTATGGAATTTTACCGCTGTGGGTCCATCACATTTTTTTATTAGTTTCACTTCAATCCATTTTGTGAATTTGTCGACCATGACTAAAATGTGGGTCATCCCGCCCCGGGCCGGCTTGATTGGTCCCACCATATCTAAACACCATACAGAAAACGGCCAAGTAATTGGTATGGTTTTTAACTCGGACGATGGCATATGTATCTTGTTGGCATATCTCTGGCAACCATTACACTTTTCCACCAGTTCTTTGGCCTCTCTCAACGCTGTTGGCCAATAAAATCCATGCCTGAATGCTTTGGCCACTAAAGCTCTGGACGAGGCGTGATGCCCGCATTCTCCTTGATGTATATCTAGGAGGATCTCCTGGCCTTCCGCCGAATTCACACATCTTTGCAACACGCTTGTGACGCTTCTTTTATACAGCTCATTGTTTATGATTGTATAAGCTTTAGCTCTTCTCACCGTCTGTCTAGCCAGTACCTCATTACTCGGCAAGGTTGCATCTTTAAGGAAGGAAAATATGGGTTGCGCCCATGTTGGCATGATTTTCTCTGGGATAATCTCATTATCTATTTCCATATTTTCTGCCGACATAACCACCTCGGATTTTTCCATATCCATCCGTGCATCGGTCGGGTTGCCTGGCGGAAATTCTGGGTTACATTCTTTGTCAACTTCCATCTGCATACAAAGATGGATTCGGACTCTGGTGATGGTGTTATTGATGGTTTTCTCAGGTGCTCTAGGGCGATACCTGGGGGAATTGATTGCCTGGTTGATCCGAGTTTTGACAGCGTGTCTGTCGCGTCGTTTTCTGCCCGAGGTATATGATGAAATTCACATCCATCAAAGTATCCACTGAGTTTTTGTGCATATAATCTATATAAGGCCATATTGGCATCTAGGGCATCCCAATTGCCTGATACCTGTTGTAATACTAGATCTGAATCTCCGTAGCATAAGATCCGGCGTATCCCAATCTCTTTTGCCACCTTTAATCCATGGACGAGTGCTTCGTACTCGGCTACATTGTTCGATGCGGCAAAATGTATTTGTAGCACATATTTTAGCTGATCTCTTTTTGGCGAGGTTAACACTATTCCTGCCCCCAAGCCATTCCTTAGCTTGGAACCGTCGAAGTGCATTGTCCAATAATTCGGATCTGGTAATGGTGGCTCATATTGTACCTCGGCCAAATCCACAAAGAAGTCGGCCACTGCCTGAGATTTAATTGCATCTCGCCTATCGAATTGCGGAGCATAAGGTGACAGTTCAATTGCCCATTTTTCTATTCGGCCGCTTGCATCTTTGTTGCTCAATATGTCGGCTATGGGTGCTTCACAGATTACTTTGATCGGGTGCTCTTCGAAGTAATGTTTAAGTTTCTTTGCCGACATGTACACTCCATACGCCATCTTCTGATAATGTGTAGTTCTACTTTGAGGCTGATAGTACCTCACTTAGGTAATATACCGGCCTTTGTACTAATTTGTCATCTTCAATTCGTTCCACCACGATCACAGCACTTACTACTCTGTTCGTCGCGGCTATGTAGAGTAACATAGGCTCTTTTGACAATGGAGAGGCCAGGATTGGCGTTGTGACCAACATCTTCTTCAGTTCATGGAACGCATTATCTGCTTGTGGTGTCCAAATGAACTTATCAGATTTTTTCATCAGTTGATAAAGTGGTAATGCCTTCTCTTCCAGCCGACATACAAATCGGCTAAGCGAGGCCAGGCAACCTGTGAACTTCTGTACGTTATTTAGACATCTCGACAATTCCATCCTTTCTACTGCTCTTATCTTAGTTGGGTTGGCCTCTATACCTCAGCTAGATACGAGAAAACCGAGTAGTTTTCCAGCCGGTACACCGAAGGTGCATTTTTCCGGGTTAAGCTTCATTCGGAACCTTCTCAAGTTCGCGAATGTCTGCCGAATATCATCCAGTAGCGTTTTGCTTTCTTTGGTTTTGATAACCACATCATCTACATATACTTGTACATTTTTTCCTATCTGGTCATGCAGACATTTTTGCATACATCTCTGGTACGTTGCCCCTGCGTTGCGCAGGCCGAATGGCATGGGTGCGATAGCAATAAGCCCCGTACGGGGTAATAAACGCAGTCTTTATTTGATCGGCCGGATTTAACAGTATCTGGTGAAAACCAGAATACGCGTCTACAAATGATAACAACTCACAACCAGCGGTCGAATCAATGACCTGGTCTATTCTAGGTAAAGGAAAGGGATCTTTTGGACACGCCTTGTTCAGGTTCGTGTAATCAATACACATTCGCCATACGACGGCTACATTTGGATCATCCTTTTTCTTTTCTACCAACACCGGGTTTGATAACCAATCCGGATAAAGCACTTCCATGATGAACCCGGCCGCCAGGAGCCGAGCTATCTCATCCCCTATTATCTTTCTCCTGTCTTCGGCGAAGCGGCGGAGAGGTTGCTTCACCGGCCTTGATCCTGGCCTTACATGCAGAGAGTGCTCAACCAAGTCCTTCGGCACACCTTGCAGGTCTTGAGTTGACCATGCAAAGATGTCCCGATTCTCACGGAGGAAGTTGGTGAGATTGCCTTCCTATTTGGCATCTAGGCCGGCACCAATTGTGATGGTGCGTTCTGGGAACTACTCATCTATCTGGACTTTTTTCGTTTCTTTAGTCGGCTGGAAAGAAACACTTCCATGTGGGTTGGCCAATGCCGGCATATTTAGTTGCGCCGACTGAGCGAGAGCCGCTACCTCCTGAATCCTTCTTTTTTCCATTGCGATCACCAATGACTCGGCCAGGTTCGATCCGGCCAAGGCACATTCCATTGACTTCATGTAATCTCCTGCTACAGTTATCACCCCTTGTGGTCCGGGCAGTTTCATTTTCAAGTAAGTTATGTGGCAGCTGCTCATGAATTTGGCCAATGCCAGCCGCCCGAGTAAAGCATGATAACAACTCTCTAGATCCACCACCTCAAACTCCAAATTTTCTGCTCTGCAGTTATCCCTTGTGCCGAATAACACATCTACTCGAACCTTTCCAATGGGTTCGCATGAAAGTCCTGGCACTATTCCATGGAACGTGGTTCTCGTGGATTGCAGCATATTCTGCTATATTCCGAGTTTATGCATTGTATCCTTGTACATGATATTGATAATGCTCCCATTGTAAATGAGTACTTTTGAAAATTTCACATTAATGCTTGGTCCGACAAATGTCGGATCTAGTACGAGTGCGTATGACCCCGGATTCGGCATTATGTTGGGGTGATCCTTTATGCTCCAAGTTACTTCTTGATCTAACCAAGGCACATATCTTGGTACGGCCGGCATAACTGCATTTACTTCCATATGCCGGCGCTGTACACTTTGCCTGTCTTGCTGTTCTATTATGAACACGCAATATGATTGATGATGTTCCCTGTAATCATTGCGTGCATTATTTCCGGGGTTTGCCCTTCCATCCTGACCCTGATTCATCACTTGATGCACTGCATCTCTCCGGTCCGAGTTGTCATACCTCGGGGGAGGAGGGGTAACATTAGTTGCTGTGCATTTGCTCCAGTTAACTGCGGCTGCTTCCGCTGATGTTCCTGGTGGGAAGGTTCTTGCATGCGCGCCGGGTTACCCATTGCATTTTTCATCTAGGCGCATTGCCGAGTTGTATGATTGTCCGGCTTGGCCGGGTTTGGAGTATGAAACTTACACGGTTGATCCAACATGGACTCAAATGTGTACTTCGGCCTTTCCTTCCATTGCTTCTTCTGTTCTGGTGTCCACTGTCTCTTTCCTTCATTCTTTGGTGTCCATTGTTGAGGACCATTCTTCTGCCGCTAATTGTTTCCGTGACTCGGCTGATCTTGCACTACCGCTGCCACCTGACTGGAGGCATATCTGTAATCCGGTCTTTCCTCTCTTCTTCTTCCTCTGAACTCATTGCGCCTCGATGACCCGGCCGCATCTCTTGCATATTGATCTTGATGCTCCCGATGATCTGCCGACATCAGCTCTGGTTGCGTCGGATCTCCCAATGCATACGAATCTGCTATCCTGATGGTTTCTGCCAAAGTTGTTGGCATATCTCTTTGCAGTCGCTGCCACAAGACACTAGCATAACGGCATCCTTGAGCGAACCAAGCTATCGCTTGTGATTCTATAACTCCCTCGCATGAATTCCTAAGGTTACACCACCGAGCTAAGAATTCTCTGTCTGTCTCATTCGGCCTTTGCTTGCACATGGCTAGCTGCTGCGGCCTGTTTGGACTTTTATAAGTACTGGTGAAGTTTCTGACAAACATCTCTTCGAAATCCAACCAACAGTTGATGCTGCCTGGAGGCAGATTATTCAGCCATACTCTGGCTGGCCCTTCCAGCATTTGCGGGACATATCTTACTGCCCATCGCAAGTTTCCACTTGCTATTTTTACAGTCGTGGCATAATAAATCAACCAATCATGTGGTTTGGTGCTCCCATTGTATGTTTTCGTGCCTCTTGCCAGCTGAAAGTTCGGCACTGGTGGCTCGCCCATGATCCGTGGTCCGAAACATGCCGGACCCGGCGGACCCTGCTCTTCTAACAACTCGGACCAGTACAGTCGGTCTAGTTTTACTCTTGCATCATTTGATGGCAAATCTCCGTACATAATTCTTTCCTGCGTTCCATAGCGGTTATTTCCACCATGAACTGCATATTCCATTTCTGAATAACCATCATTGTACCTCTCATTCACCTGATTGTGGCGAGCTGGTATCACTTCTCTTTCCTCCCGAGGTTCATACCTCGGTTGAGGATTAGGCGGCGGATCTCTCCTTCCTTCTGTCGGGATATTATTCTCATGATTTCCTCTTCCGAGATCCCCATTACCTCGGCTTCCGTTTCCTTTATCGGCACGGCCGGGGTTTCTTTCGCCACTGTTACCTCGGCTTCCATTTCCTCTGTTTTCATTTGCTTTTCCGGCTATTGCCGGATCATATGGAACAATTTGCTTATTTCTTTTTCCCGAAGTTACTGCTCTGTCTTTTCGCGCATTGTTTCCGGGTGAGGATGCTGCTGCTACAGATAGGGAAGGTGCTACACCAGCCGAATGAACCATTCGCGAGGCACCAGGCCTTGCCGGGTCTGCACTGAGGATTTCTTCATTCTGCTGGTTCGCAATGCGCACCAGCTCATTCACTCTTTCTTGCTGTTTTTGCCGGGCTTCACCGGTCAGCCCTTCCAATTCCAGTGCCGCGGCATTCGCAGCCCTTAGGTTTTTCGCCGGGGTGTTATACCTCGGCAAACCTAGATCGACTGAATATCCCTCACGGGCTTCATGCTCTTTGTTGATATCATTCATGAGGTTTTTTCCTCTCAACCTTAGCTCATCAACCAGCTCAGGGGCAACATCTAACTTATTTGCCTTAGCATATTCTCGCAGGGTCCTGTTTAGGTACTCCCGCAATGCCGACACCTTTTTTGCCTCTACAAGTACTTTCTGCCTGGTTTCTTCTAATTCTGCCTGAGCATTAGCCGGATCAAGTATCGGCGCCACAGGCGTAGTCAGATTATATATAGTTGTCTGGAGAATATTCTCTGGTCTTTCCATAGGTGGCCATCTTACCCTTGGTGCCTTCGGGGTTGTCTCCTGCACCTCGGCTGGGTTGGCTGCCGAAGGATTTACCTCGGTGGGCGGTAGAGCTGCCTGCTTTGTGGTCACCTATACTCCCGTCGTCGGATCCTTGCTCGATCCGGCGCCTGCTGCTCCCGCCTGCACCCCGGCTGCGACCATCACCTCGACGTTGCCGATGAGGCGTTCTCCACGCGGACCGTTTTCGGCGCTAAGGGGAGGCTCTCCTGCAACAACAACTTGGTGAGGATAAATGCCGGAGGTGTCGACGCCGACGTAGATCTGGTGCATGCCCAGGTTGATGAAGACGCCATTGCGCGGAGGAGTTTTTCCCCTGAAGTTGCCTGCGTTATCACTGACATAGTCACAGAGATCTAATCTCCGGACTAAGCCAGAGACAACACGCTCGCCATTATGGATGAAGTTTACCGTCCGGATCATGACTCCAGCTAGCACTGCTGCTGGCCCCACGGTGGGCGCCAACTGTCGTGGTGGTGGCACGACAGATGCCATGGGTAGGCTAAAGTTTGGGGCCAATGGATACTAGTGGGATCTGGGGAGGGAAGATGTAGTTGATTCTACACACAAATGAATAACACACAAATATTTATTTCTCCTCCTCTGAGATACAAGTGCTCCTTGAGCTGTATACAGGAAGAGAATAAGAACTTCTACTAGCCTAACGGTACCAATATGAGTCGATCCCCTTCTCAGAGTCCAAGCCTCTCCTTATAAAGGGGTGCCTTGGCTCCTTTAGGGCTGACGTGGCAAGCATATTCGAAGAATATGCTTGTCCCAATATAGTAACTCGACGGCCTCCTTTCCATGTCGCCCTTATAATGACGACAAGGTTTTAGAGAACCCCACCTGCACGCCTCGGGCTCTAGGACTGTCACCTCCATGACCTCCTTCTGCCCTTCTGCCGCTTTGTGCCTTGTCCTTTGTGTTTGGCTCTATTCAGATTCTTCCTAGCTTGTGCCTAAGGTTTGACTATAGGCACTTCCTTCTCCTACAAGCTTCATGTCATTCAGCCCTACCTCGCTTAACTCGGCTTGGCCTTCACCTGTATTCAGATTATTTGGGCTTACCCGACCGACTTAAACAGTACGTCGGCCGGGTAACGTATGGCTCTTCTCATAAGTGTCCTTCTCTTGATTACCTCGGCCGACCTTTACAGGATTCGGCCGATTTAGACAGTAACTCGGAATTTGGACGGGGAACTTCCTTTTGTCTTTCCCCGTCCTGACCCTATCCGGGGTCACCTCCCCAACAATCCACCTTTTTGTAAAAAAATAGTAGAGTTCAATAAATACATGATTGAGATACCTTGATTATCTGGATTGATTACTTGCTTAAATTAGCCGATTGAGATCCCCTGATTATTCCCCAATCCCCAAATCTCTAACCAAATCGAATACTGATCCCAATTATAGATCGGTGCTAGTACTGATCCCAACTAGGGGCATTCATCAAAATACGAGATCTAACACAAGAGGATTAGCTTTTATAAAAATACCTAGCATCCAATGATTGAAAATACGAACAGCCGAGCCCTAATAACACATGATCTAGCATCCAATGATGGGAATGGGGGAAGAACAAAGGAAGGAGAGAAAACCCTAGTTACCTCCGACCATGGGTCGGCTAAGCTGGTATCGAAGGGGTTCCCCGGCCTGATGTAATCATTTTCCTCGTAGGGGTCCCAGCCGTGCGGGATCTGCCGGAGACCGGAAGGGGCCTCCTCGCTGGCGGCTATGGCGAAAGCGGGGACGGGGTTCTGGACGGAGACGGCGGCTGCCTTCTTTGCCTCAATGGGTGACTGTACAGGGACGGGGGCCTCCTCGCCGGCGGCCTTGGAGGCGACGATGGCCACCGCGCCATTCTTCTCCATCGTCGTCGTGTCTAGGGTTTTCTTGGGGGTTTGCAGAAGGTGATGGGACAATGGAGATGGTTGCGTGAGTGAGTGAGCGAGTGATGGGTGAGAGTGAGGAGGCCTCTATAAAGGTGAAGGGAGGAGACATTCCGTTGCACCACCGTGCACCGCGTAACCGCGTACGCTAGTGCACTGTGCACGGATACACGCGTCCGCGACCTCCCTGTGCACCGCGACACGCGTACCGTGCATCATGTTTCCTCCCTCGTGTCTAACCTTGGCCACTTAGTTGTGCTCAGTTATACCCTCGAGTGTAACACTAGCAGTTTGGTTGTACTAAGTTTTTCCCTCTGGTACTAACACTGCCGTGTGCAATATAATCACTTTTACCCTCCGGTGGTTGGTCAACAGAGAGTAAATGAATGGGTTTTAGCTAGCTAATTGAGTCATTTTATGCACAACAAATTCAAAAAGATCAAAACATAGTGGCATCTATCCAGAGAGTCTTATTATGTGACCTGCCACCATAAGAAATGTATATAAATCAAGTTTTAACGTAAATCACCACTTCTCAAATCACCTACTATCTATGAAGGTTCATGGCTTTCTACTCAAGCCTCTTCCCAAAACATCCCTCCCTAAAACATAATTTGTCTGAATGAGGCAATAATTGTCAAATTGATATATATTTGAATTGCAAATAGTTTGATGCATGCCTAGATGTATTTTATTGTATAAAAGAAGCATTTTCCATTTTTTAAATCTCTTTCGGTTTTCTATTTAAACCCCCTTGTCAATTTTGCCCTTGGTTTTTAAGTTCTACTCACTTTTTCCCTTGGTTTTTAACTTCTACTTAGTTTTCCCCTCTCTCTTAGTCACAAACTCTCACACATGTGTTCATCTTGGCTGCTACGCTCTGATTGGTCGAGACAGTTGTCACGCAGATCATACCCACCAACCGTTGATCCTCTGATTGATCCTTTGTGATCTAGCGGACATGATAACCCCTGTATCTGTTGGGGGCACCCCCTATCCATGCAAAATAACGAGTTTGCCACCAATACTTTAACTCCATAAACAAATGATTTTGAATATAATTTGAAGGGAAAGTGTTAAAAGGTGTATAATTTTTGCATTATATTTCACTCCATGAAAATGATAAATGATCAGGATTTTATTAGCACAACATTATCATGTCCTAAGTGCGATTTCAAAGAGTTCAAAGGTGTATAATTTTTTCCATATGCAAGTTTATGCATTACATTCTATGAAAATGATAATCTCTCAAGATTTTCTTAGCACATCATTATCACGTATTAAGTGCGATTTCATAGTGTTCAAAGGTTTATAATTTTTGTATACGCAACTGTAGGGATCACTTTTCATGCTCTAAAAATGGTAAACAGGGGTGTGGGCCCCCTGGCCCTCCACCGACCTTTCCTCCTTCGCCTATAAGAAGCCTCTGACCCAAAAACCCTAAATAATCCATCATACTTCCAGAGAAAGTTCTGTAGCGCCGCCGCCACCGAAGGGGAGATTCGGGGGACAGAAAGTCTCTGTTCCGACACCCTGCCGGGACAGGGAAGTGCACCCGGAGCCATCTCCATCGATCTCCACCACCATCTTCATCATCGTTGCTGATTCCCATGATGAGGAGGGATTAGTTCTTCGTCGAGGCTAAGGGCTCTACCGGTAGCTATGTGTTCATCTCTCTCTCTATGCATGATCTTGTTGTGGTCATGAGCTTTGTAATCAAGTAGATATACCTTGCTACTCAAGTGCTTTAATAGATCTCTGCTCCCCCCATGTGTGTGAAAGTGACAGCGTGCATGCCATGGTGGCACTTAGGCTAGAGTCTACTGATACGTCGGAAACGTATCTATAATTTTTGATGCTCCATTCTTGTTTAGTATATACTTTGCTTTTCTTGTCTACACTTTGAGGTGATTTTTACATGTTTTCTGGTACTAACCTATTAACAAGTTGCCACAGTGCCAGTTGCCTGTTTTCTGTTGTTTTTGGTTTCAGAGAAGTTAGTAAAGAAATATTCTCGGAATTGGACGGGACAAACGTCAAATTCAATTACTTTCTGTGGGGAACAAGAAGTCCAGAGGGGAGACGGAGAAGCGAGCCAGGGAGGCCAACCCCCCCCAGCGCGGCCAGGGGTGGGCCCACACCTGGGTAGGGTTTGACCCCCCCTGGTCGCCTCCTCGGCCTCCCCCTTCGCCTATAAGAATCCCCCATTGCAGAAACCCTAAGCACCTGATCAAATCTCCACGAAATCATCTATAGCTGCCGCCACCATCGTCCCTAGATCGGGGGATCTAAAGTTCTTCCCGGCACCCTGCCGGAGGGGAGATCATCCCGGAGGCCTTATCTCTGGTATGATGTGTGAGTAGTTCCACCTTGGACTATGGGTCCATGTAGTATCTAGATGGTTGTATCTCCTCCTTTGTGCTTTCATGTATAGATCTTGTGAGCTTCATTCATGATCAAGATCTAATCTATTTGAAATCATGCATGTTGTGTTTGCGGGGATACGATGGATATTGAGATTATTATGTTGGTTTGATTAATGGTTTTGTCTTTATGATTCTATCATGTCTGTGTTGTTTGTGATCTTGCATGCTCTCCGTTGTTAGTAGCTATCTTGGCCAAGTAGTTGCTAGTGACTCCAAGAGGGGGTATTTATGCTCAATAGTAGGTTCATGCCTCTAGTTTCCAAGGGAAGTGACATAAATCTCTTCGGTTATAGATGTGATGTTGCTATTAGGGAGAAAACAACCGTCTCTTGTTCATGGAACATGTGGACTGTTTACCTTACACACTTTTCTTAAATAAGTTGTCTGTTGCTTGCAACTTAATACTGGAGGGGGTTCGGATGATAACCTGAAGGTGGACTTCTAGTCATAGATGCAGTTGGATGGCGGTCTATGTATCTTGTTGTATTTCCCAATTTAATCTCATAGGATCTTTCTAACTAGTAATTCTTGCTAAGTTCCTGTCAATTGCCCTGCTATAATTTGTTTACCCTCCATGCCATGTTGTTTATCTAAGGAGAGCACCTCTAGTGAAGTATGGACCGGGTCCAATCTTTACCATTGATACATCTTCCATTGTTACTTGTTTACTTGCTACAAACCATTACCTTCCACACCATACGTTTAATCCTTTGTTATAGCAAACTAGTGAGCTTGTCAACCTCACTGATTCGTTGGGGCAAAGTCTTGAGTTTGTGTTGTTCAGGTCTCTGCGTTGCTTGCAACACCTGTGTGACATTTCCTTCCTCCTTCTGGTTCGACAACCTCGGTCTCAACTGAGGGAAAACTTGCTGCTTGCTCTTCACACCCTACGCTTGGGGTTACCAACGAAGTGCCACATCGAGCATCATCAAGGCTTTTCTAGCGCCGTTGCCGGGGAGGCTAAGGACGTCTTCATAAGGGGAGTCCTTCACTTCCTTTCTCTTTACTTTGTTTTTAGTTTGCTTTGTTTCTTTTGCTTGGTTTTGTTTTCCTCTTTCAAAAAAACAAAAAAAATTAGTTCCTGCTCTAGTTTCTACCATGTATGGTTTTGGACCAACCTTTGTTCCCGTAACATCCCAAAAATACCCAAACTTAGATCAACAAACACTAATCATCAAGATTAGGGCTAACAAAAACTTTTCTAAGTAAACCCATGAATGCATGTATATGTGTATGCATGGATTTTGAATTTCTTTAAAAACCACCTTGTTTGTGTGATCCATTGCTTGTAAAATGTTTCTTAGATGAAATGAACATCATCTAAAACATTTCCCACACTTTTCCTAAAGACAAGTAAATCAAAACAAATATATGAAGTGAATGGTCATTTTGACCAATTTAACTCCCATGCCTACTTTGGCTGTCTCAAACTTTCAAAACCTAACAGAAACTTTTCTGGATCTTTGCACCCCTTGAATGTACTCATAACAAGGTACCAAGGCCCACTTTGTGATCATCCACAAACTTTCAAATGCATAGTTTAAATGACAATTCAAAATTGAATCTTCTTCATATGGGAAGATCCCACTTTTTCAAAACCCACTCAAACAAGCTCAACTTTCAAAACCCAAGCATCTGCAGACTCACCAGAACCAATCTAGCAAACCCACCAAAAATCATTTCAAAATTCAAAACTTGATTTCATGCGGCCATTTCATCAAACAGGTTGCAGACACAAATCAAACAAAACATCAAACACTATAGTGTGCAGTGTTTTGAGCCTAACTTGTTCCCTAGTTAGCTCACACACAACCCAGTAGATCATCTAGAAAGATTAGCCCAACACTAACACCCCTGTGAGCTTGCCATTGCCATTAATGGTGAACAGCCGAGCACCTCAATGCCGCCCCATTGTGAACAGCAGGCTAGAGGAAGAACTAGCCGTGCCAACCTTGTCTGGGAGGCAGCCCACCGTCCATCGCCACTGCCTGTCCCAGCCGCGAGCATTGCCAAGCCCTGGACCACGCGCACAAGACACGCCCAGACCATGCCGAGCGTGCGCCAGAGCGCCACCCTCGACCAGCACCCACAGACCGCGCTCCGCCCTCGCCGCGTGCATACACAATCCCCACCGACCCAGGAGACTGCCAGACATCCCCGTTTGCCGCCCCGTGCCATACAGCCACCGCCCGCCGTCGAAGACGCCGCCTCTACCGCGCAGAGCACCGACCGTTCCAGACCAAACCACACCGCCCCATGCCTCGCGACCATGTCGTTGAGCATCGCCAGGAGACACAGCACCGTCCCCTACCCTTGCCCATGCCTTTAGTCGCCTGTAACGTCGCCCCCGACGAGCTCACCGTGCGCCCCGACAGTCCCCTCGCTCGACTATAAATAGAGGCCACCCCCGCACGATTTCTTCACACCATCTCACTCCCCTCTCCTCACTGACCGTGCCACACCATTCTTAGAGCAAGCCGAGCACCACCTCGCCGGAATTTCACTGGAGCCTGCCGCTGCTGGAGAAGAAAGGAGCCGGCGATTGGAGTCGCCCCAGGAGAAGCCACCGGTACCAGGAGGTTCGCCGTCGTCGACTTCGTCGTTCGCCCGCCTCGCCGACCCTCGCCCGTACCCCGGTGAGACCCCAGCACCCCTTACTGTCCGCGCTAGGTTTCGTTCTCGCCGGAGTTGTCCCGCGTCGACGATGACCCTCAGCCGTTGGATTAGAACTAGATCGAACGATCCACGTCGCCCCATACCGCTTCGCCCAGCCCCGTGTCACTGACGAGTGGGGACACCCACTTAAGCAGCCCGCGGGAGCACTGCGCTTAGCAGGCCGGCCCAGTAACTTTTCCCGCGTAGCCCAACAATTCAAATTAAATCCTTTTCTATTTAAATTCAAAAACACTTCAACACCCAACTTCAAAAATCAACCCAGATCGATTCAGTACACCAAATTGGATGAAACCAATTTTGTTGGAAAGGTCTGTGAATGCTTAATCCAAGCCCGTTGGATTCAAGTCATTTGGATCTGTAGATCACCCATAGTAAAAATAATAAGGCAGAAGCTTTTCTGCATTCAAACATTTTTCAAATTTAAACCATAAAAGCTTTTGAGTTGATTCCAACTCTCAAAAATCACATTTAACCATACATTTCAGAATATATAAAAATATATAGGTTTACTTGCAGAAATATTGTTCAAGGAATAAAAGAATGCTTCATAAGCATTTCTAGCCACTTTAATTAATTAAAATAAAAGGGTAAAACCTTATTAAATTGTGACACCACTTTAAATCACATTCCCATGGACTACAATATGTGTTGATGACATGTGTCAACATGATCCCATGTTTTGGTTTGGAGAATATTAAATCTTAAGTAGGTTTTCAATGAGTAGAAATTACTTTTCTAAAAATAAAAGGAATTAAATCAAGCCTTAACCTTGTAATGTTAGGGATGATGCTAGATCATCCATAGGACCCTTGTGTGTGGTGATTGCAAGTAGTTAAGTATTGTTTGGTGATTGTGTACCTCGTATTTATTCATAGACGCTAGTACCGACCAAGGATACGAGGAGGAAGGAGGATACTACGAAGAGGAAGCCGAGGAGAACTTTAACCACTGCTCTGCACAAGGCAAGCTGATATTGACACTGATGCAAGCTAACACTTGCAAGGTACTATACCTATGCAAGCTTATACTGATATTGATGCAAGCTAACCCTTGCAAGATACCCTACTAATGCCACAAACCCATACTTGTGAGATGACTACTTTATGCCTTAAGCATATGTGATCATACCCACTAGCTAAACCAATCCTAGTTTTATGGCAAGCTTCTCACCTTATTTCTTTATCAAAGTTTACTTAGAGTCTACCTAAGAGTTTGGTAGATACCAGACAATTGTGCGGAAGGTTGCATAAAGAGCATAAAATTTGGCCTAAGCTAGAAACCTTGATATCAGCCTAAGATATAAGGTTGGACTTAGAGAAACTCCACTAGTTACCACCCCTCATTAGTACTACCCCCAACTGTAGATGCTAGTGCTAAGCTTAAAACTTGATCAACTTTAGATGGGATTACTTGGTGGAAAAATGGTTATGAAAACCTTGGAATGATGGATCATTCTATTGAAATGTTTTGGACATGTGTTTCCAAACACTTGATGATTTTGGTGATGAAAATGTTGAGGCATGAGCCTTAGCCCTTTATAAAACTGATGGTTGCCTGGATGCGATACCATTCCAATTTTAGCGTACAACCACAATACCCGAATATTGGGTAGGGCTTGACTGGAAACTTATATACCTTAGTATTAGTTCCCTCACGGCCAAGGTCTGAGCTGAGGCTACATTGTGAAGATTGTCCACCTGTGCAGTACCCAAGATGACAGTGGCCATGGTTGGGAGGCCAAACTCACAGGAGAGGTGCTTATACTAGGGAGTGTAATTGAAAGGTTAGGATTGATTATCCGCATACTGAGTATGGTGAATTCAGGATTTGTTCCTGACGGATGTATCGAATGTTATGGTGAAAGTGTACAATCTCTGCAGAGTGTCAAACTATTCGAATAGCCGCGTCCGCGGTTATGGACAGTTGGAGTGGCCATACTGTTCCCCCGTCAGACTTTTAAAATAACTTGTGAAATGAATTGAGACTTTGACTTGACCACAACAGAGTTGTGACCTGAATTACAAGATCCCATTTAGGAGTTATAAAATTGTGACCAGCTTTGGAACCTAGAAGAGATAAACCTGGCTTTTTGCAAAACAACCCTAGAGCCTAGTGTCCTATTATCCAAAAACCCCTTATCTGTTAGTATTAGTTTGCGAGTACTTAAAGAGTACTCATGGCTTTGTCCCTGGCTATTCCCATGGCCAGACTATGAAGAGGAGTACCTGGAAGATGGACCCCAGGAAGGTTACGACAACTAGGATCATCTCCCATCGTTAGCATTGCCTGTGACCCCGAAGATGGAGCTTCGCCTACTCTACCGTTATTATTACGTATTCCGCTGCTTGATGTTGTATTAAGAACTGGATCATGAGATCCTATTTGTGTAAGAACTTATGTATCGTTTGTAATGGATGAAGTACTATGGTATCCAACTCTGTTATGTCCCGCAAAAATGGTAATGCTGGGATTGCGATGTATGGCATAACAGGCATCTAGGATTGAAAAATCCGGGTGTTGATAGTTCCCCCTATGGTAGAAATGTCCACTTTTAAGCAAAAAGGTGAAGAAAGTTTTAAAGGAGCTTGGTCTAGAATCTCTGCTTTATAGAGGGAAACTGAGCCTAAGGTGAGCCTTAGCTTGGTTATTGATAGTTTCTACCGCGGTATTGCTCTTCGTTATAGATATGCTTTGGATGCTATGGCTGAGAAAGATATTTTTCTATGCACTAAGGATGAAGCTTTTGATGCCATAAAAAAGTTGATTGCAATTTATAATACACCTGGCAAGTCTGATTCCTCTTTCACAAATATTTTTGTCAGGTTGAACACTCTTGACACTAGTATTACTGCTATGAATAGTTGCTATCACATGCTTAGGGCTTACCATGATTATGTTCCCATAAATTCTGAGTCTACAAAGTGGTTTCCCACAATCAAAGTCTCAATAAACACTACACTTTTCGATGCTCGCTGTGATATCATGTCTGAATTTTGCCTCATGCCTAAAGATATTTATGATTCCTTGAGTCTTTGGGAGCTTACTGAAGGAGGATAGGAAATCTCTCTTACCAACAATGCCACTATATTTCCCATTGGCATAGCTGAAGGTGCGTTTACAAAAATCGCAGGGAAAATGGTGTCTCCTGATTATCTTGTTATTGAATGTGTAGGCAAGGGACATATTACACTTGGAAGATCCCTACTGAAACACTTTGGAGCGGTAATAGATGTGGGAAAAGGCATCATGCATTTTGCTCCTCTGGTAAGCAATCAAATCTTTCCTAAAGAGAAGAAGAAAGGTAAGAAAGGAAAGAACAAGAGTGTTAATGCTTCTTCATTTGAAAATACTTGATTCTTCTTGCTTCTTGTGCCTAACTTAAAGGCGTTAAAGAAAAGTACTTGTTGGGAGATAACCCAAGAGTTCCCTTGAGTATTGGAAGTTATTACTTCAGTAATGACCTCTCCTTATCCTTTTTGTTTGCTTTTTGTGCCAAGAATGACCTCTAATGAGAGGGAAGTAAGATTTGGGAGTTGTTGTCCTGAAACAGATTTCTGTCCTTCACAAAATAAATTCGTGAGAAGTCTCTGTAACTCCGATTGATCTCAAAATTTACAAATAAATCCCCCAGTATGTTACCTAACTTTCGTTAGTTTAGCACTTTTTTATTTGAGCAACAGAAGATGTTCGAAAAAATCAGTTTCTACCTACTGGTCTGTTTTGACAGATTTCTGCCATTATTTGCATTTGCTTCTTATTGATTCCTTTTTGAGTTCTCTTTAGGTGAATTGAGTTTTTTGAAGGATTACTACAGTAGATTGTGTTTTTAGTGAAAAGTCTTGTTGTTCCAAAGCTTTGCCATAGATCTAATATCTTTTGAATACACTAATGTTGCTAATGAAGATTGTGTGAAGTTTTGTATGAAGGAAAATTTTCAGGTGTAAAGAGAGAATGATGCAATGAGATGAAGAATGGAAAAAAGTTCAAGATTGGGGATGCCACCATGGTGTCACCCCAATAAATCCAAGAGGTACAAGAATCAAAGCTTGGGGATACCCAAGGAATCCCCTTCTTCATCAATAAAAATCTCAGGTCTGTCTAGACACTTTGTTTTTATTGGTTCATGCACAGTTGTGTTGTTCTTGGAGCATCTTAGTTTTTGTTTGCTTTGCTTAGGTTGTTTAGTTTGCTTGAATAAACAAGTTTGGACCCCCGTTCTCGCGGTGTTGTTTTGCAAATAAGTTGCTTGGTGTTGCAAAGGAGTAGTAAGTTCTTGCTTGAAGTGTAAGAGGAGCTTGCGTTGACTGTGACTTAGACTTTAGCATGACATGCTAGGTGTTGTTTTGACCTTATGCTTAATGATTATTGTTGTAGAATGTCTTGTTCCAAACAATTGGGATTGCTTAGTGTGCCTTGAAGAAATTATGCGTTGTTTTAGCATGCAAAAGCATAGTATTGTGGTATTCTCCTTTGATGCTTTGCTTGGGTTGACTTGGCACATGCTCACACCATGTTATGACTATGACAAGTCACCATTAGCCTCTATGATCATTTAGTCCTTGACTTGTGTACCACTCTTTGCTTTGATTAGTATGCTTTGTTGCTCTGCATGATTATGGCCATTATTGCTCTCTTAGTTGGTTGATCCCAGTCTTTTGCTAGCCTCCACTTGTATGAGTAAGTTCTACTCATGCTTCCAAATCCCAAGAAACCAAGTTATTACAAAGTGTCCACTATAAACTCCTATGCATGGTGTGTTACACCATTCCAAGTATATTCTTGTTTTCAACTATCTTCCAATTAAAAACTATTTTGTTATGTGAAAACTTAGTGATTAAAGCCCTCACGAACTTGATGGCACACTTTATATTCTTTGCCCCTAATAAACTTAAACCATTGTGACAACTTTGTTGTATATGCTTGCACTTATAAGTTGGTATTAGCAGAACCGTGTTGTCACGGGGAACGTTTTCAACATTGCACTTGTACTTTGTACTTAGTTGATATCATGTTCTTTTGTCTATGGATGTCACCGGTGTGAAATAAAGAGGGAACTTGTAAGTCCATGGAGTTTGTATCCTATGTTAGAGAAATGCCTGGACCGCTAGCCTAAGCCATGCCTAATCATGGTGGAAACTTGCAGCATCACCATAGTGAGCTATCTATGAAGCATCCTCAATAAAAAGCTATGCATATGGTAAATAAAAAGATTGCTGAGATGCTCATTGTCTCCTTGCCTTGTCATTTTGGTTATGGGAAAGCTCATGTACCATGTGCAAGGGGTACCCCGTTGGTGGTTCTCAATGATATGCAAATAATTACAATGACAAGAACTTACCTGGGCCCAAAGTTGAGTATGCATGACGTGTGGCCCTCGTATTCAAGGGACATGAGATTGCCAACTTATACTTCGTCAAGCATATACTCCATATTTGCCACTTTAACCGTAACCACTTCAAGATGCTTATGATAGGGGCAATGAGCGCTGAAAGCTAACAAGTACCATAATTTTTGGAAGCTCTTTTTGAAACTTGTAATCCGTGCTTCCTTTACAAAAAGGCCTTTCTTCCACCATTATTGAGTCTCCACCTTCTACCTTTAGGCACCATTAAGAGCGCATAGTTGTCATTCTGTGTGCAGTGTTCCAAAGCTTATTAATTGATGCATATTGTGATATTACGTGTTCTTGTGCTATTTGTTTCTAGTCATCCTTGTGAACTTTGAAGGTGTCCTATGCATCTATATTGCTACTCTATGAGGGACAAGCTGATTGCCACTATGCTATGTTTTCTGCATGTGAAACAAACAAACGTTTTTCAATGCATGTTATTCATGATCTTTGTTTGTAGCTTGTCATGTTGCATGCATAGTTACTATGTCCTATTGTTAGAACTCCATCTTTCATGAACATGTTTAGAGTTCTTTGATCCCAGCTTCCAATGTTTGCAATGGGTTGGATCTTTATTGTGAGGGTGCATGTCACATCAAAAATTATTCTTTTATCACTTACCTACTCGAGGACGAGCAGGAGTTAAGCTTGGGGATGTTGATACGTCGGAAACATATCTATAATTTTTGATGCTCCATGTTTGTTTAGTATCTACTTTGCTTTGATTGTCTACACTTTGAGGTGCTTTTTACATGTTTTCTGGTACTAACCTATTAACAAGTTGCCACAGTGCCAGTTGCCTGTTTTTTGCTGTTTTTTGTTTCAGAAAAGTTAGTAAATAAATATTCTCGGAATTGAACGGGATAAACATCAAAGTCAATTACTTTCTGTGGGGAATAAGAAGTCCAGAGGGGAGACAGAGAAGCGGGCCAGGGAGGCCACCCCCCCCCCAAGGCACGGCTAGGGGTGGGCCCGCGCTTGGGTAGGGTTTGACCACCCTGGTCGCCTCCTCGGCCTTCCCCTTCGCCTATAAAAAGCCCCCGATGCAGAAACTGTAACATCCCAGCATTTAGGAACCTAACGAAGGGTAGATTTAGGATTATGTATTGTTGCATGCATCTATTTGTGAAAAGGTGGGTAAAATTTTCGCCAAATAAAACTTTAAGTGATAAATGTTTCTTTCTTACTTTAAGAATAGATTTTGACTTAAAGGAGGATTGTTGTCAACTTTGATGTGATCTTAAAAGAAGTATGTGTGTTTTGAAATGGGTTTGAATTTAAAAAACTTAAGTGTTTGAATAATAATTTAAAAGATTTAGATATAAGATTTGAATCTTAAATTAATTAAGATATAGGTAGTATAACTTAAATCTCAAAACAATAGAAATTATGAAATTCATTTTCATATTATGAAGACATAAATAAATTACAACAGAATAAAGAATAAGGATATTCTTCATTAATAATAATATAATCTTTATTACAATTGACTAAAATAAATATTACAAGAACTATAAAAGAAAATTACATCTACTAACTATCCTAAATCTAAAACCTAAAGTACATCTTCATTTTTATCTTTGAATCTGCAAAACAAATATTAAACAGAAATAAAACAAGATTAGTGTTAGTAGATATTTCTTTCAGATATGTCAGTGAGGTGCACTTGACAATCTCATCATTGAGAAATGTTAAGGAGGGGCAAGTTTCACCAATATGAAAGATTCCATCTTTCATAAATTCCTAGTCAGAATACAAATGATAGCCAAAAAGGGACCAATTCACCAGCCAAGGTAAAAGTAAATTGGTAATAGTAAGTTCAAATTTTCTGCACCTTTCCATATGTGCATAGTAGGCACACAGGCTGCACACACAAGCATGCAAAGGGTGTGATGTCGAATTCACAAGCACAGCCAGATCAAACAAAACCAGAGCACAGCCGTGGGGAAGCACCTCAGTGCAACACCACACCACACCACAGCACAGCCAGGGTGAACAGCAAGTAAACCAAGAACAGCAGCCAAACCAACCACCAGATTAACCCAAACATCACCAGGATGGTGACATAAGGAGGGGGATGAACCAGGTGGACAGCAAGGCCAAGCCCAGGAGCTAGGAGGAGCAGGCTAGATCCAGATCAAGCACAGGAGTCCAGCAAAACTAGATCAAGATCATCACCAACTTACTCCACAAATATCAGCTTTTGTGCTGAGTTTCATAAAACCTTCACATGATCTAATCATCTTATTTAGAGAAAGGCATGTGTTGTTTTACAAAACAAACCGTCAGAAGACACCCAAGTGCGGTGAATCCATCATAGGGATTTCTAAAAATCTAAAGGCAAACAGCAAAGCACCAGAATCCAACCAGAGCTCAGAGCAACATCCTTGCTCTGGTTGTCAAACAATATTCTACAATTCAATCATACATATACCTATGATCTATTTCTAGGCACATCCCTAAAAGAAGGGTAGCACCTTAGAAACAAATCTTTGGGATCCATAGATTGATCAAGCTCACTATCATTTTTCCAAGCTATGATTCAATATAGAATAGCTGGTACCGCTACCAGGACTATCTAGATGAACCAATTAGATAAGATTTGAATCCCTAAGCCTCAGACCAACATCATTGGTCATAGGGAATTCAGATAAGAGCATCTCTATTTATGTTTCAAAGCCAAGATTATTTTAAACATAAACTAACCAAATCCATGGTTTAGAATCAAACTTGTGTGCCATACATGATGGTGTCACAAGAACAATCCATTATGAATCAGGAAAGACAGTAAATCATCATAGATTCAGACAATCAACTAACTAATCATTTTCCTGTTAACACAGGAATCATAACTAGGATATTTTTATGTTACACTTCACTGTTTGAGATCATGCTGATCTCAGACCACATGTTAATTCCCAAACTAATAGCACTAGGACAGTAGCTGTATCCTACCATAATCAGGACCATGAATCCAATAAACAGTAGAAAGCTATCAAATCATTAGCTTTACCAAGCATGTTTCCCATACAACCACATCATCTGAATTAGATGCAATCCAAGCATCAAATCATCTAGTAAGCCACCAGAAACATCATATATCATTTTAAGCAACAATCCTCAGGCCAATAAGCATTTAGCATGTGTACAGATCATTTAAACATGAATCAATTCATCCAGTACATGAACAAGCACATCACAGGAACCCAAAAGGGATAATCATCCTAATCTGAATCAGACAGTAGCCATAGAGGACACTGCTAACATCTAGCATCAAATAAGCAAACACAGAGAGCACCAGGAGAGGGGAATCAAACTCACCGTACGTCCTCGCTGAAGGATAGAAGAGGAAGCAGGGGGCCGACGGACATGGCGGCACGGGGAGCACCCCAGAGGGGGTGCTGCAACCCGCACGGCGCCACGGCAACGACCCTGATTACGCCTGGAGGTGCAGAGCATCACCTCAACGCACGATGACCACGGTCGCACTTGAATCCATGCCAATCCCCAAACCCTAGGGTTCGAGACGGCATCGATCCATCGCAGGAGAGCCCTAGGCTCGAATCCAATTGGATAGAACGAACGGACGTCGTCAACAACCCCCTAATACACCACGGTGGCGACCAGAATGGCCGACGGCGGCAGGAATCGCCGGTGGCGGCATCGCCGGCCATAGGGTCGGGGTCAGAAGAGGAGAAGATGAACTCGAGAGAGAGAGACAATGAGGAGTGGGCCGAGCTGGGCCAGACCCTTCGAGGTGGCTCTTTTGTCTAGTACTAGTGGGCCAACAGGGCCCAATAAGAATAACCAGCCCAGAAACAATTTCAGGCCTGTTTTAATAAAAATAAAAAGACCAAAATACCCCTGAACTTAATAAAATTCTAGAAAATAAAATAAAAATCCAAAAATTATAAATAAAATATTTTTGGATTCACAAAAATCCAAACTACCCAAATAAATTAAAAGTATAAAATTTTAGATATTTAAATTTTATTAGGAATTTTGTAAATTATATATTCTTTATGGAATTTTACAAAATTATTGAAAGGCGATAAAATTAATTAAAATTCACTTTCATTATGTATTAATATGGTAGTATTTTAGAAAAATACTAAATAAATATTTAATCACCATTTTTAATGTATAATTGATAATTCCTAAAAGGATTATTAAATCAATAAAAATCAAATAAAAGGGAAATAAAATAAAATAATTCAATATATGTTATAAAATATTAAAAAGTAATATTTATAAATCCTTTATTACTAAAAAGGGACTTTTTGGGGTAAATGCATATATAAATTAAATAATGCATGACATTACTTGCATAATCATTTTGCTTCTTTAAATATTGTCCTTACCAGGCAATAATGATGTTTTTGTAGAACTAGAAGCTCAAGGTACAGTGCAAGCATCAGACTTCACTACCTTTCCATCACAATGCAAGTTCATCACTTGCTCATGTCCTTTGAAGAGTCTTTATCAAAGTATTTACAAATTGTGTGTTATCATATATGCTATAAAGAAAGAAAATTTTATTTTCACAAATAAATAAATTATAGATATCATCCTAAGTGGTGATATGATGGAGCAATAGAACTTAGAGTTCTAATTGCAACAATGATAATCAAGTAGGGACTTAATAACCCCTGACATCAGTGATTCTAGCGCCGTATATTACGCGTTAGCCATGAGATTTGGAATGGGACAGAGAAGTCAGCTGTATCTTCTTCCTATCGCATGAAGCCGGATGTGCAGGTCGTGGCTATTATCCTTGTAGCATGCATATTAATTCGTAATTCGTAGAGGATATGCAGCGAATGGGTGGGAACCCTCAACGTCCCACGATAGTTCTGGCATCTAACGGTTTGTACAAGACATTGCCGTAATTTATTATGTGGGCTTGGTGTACACCAAGGAGGCATGCGGGGTCGCGAAGGGGGCAGTGATTGGCTTGGACCAACTACTAGGCCCCACATCATGGAATTGTGGACCGGAAAGTATGCCCGGTTGTGCAACAAGGAGTTGATCTCTCATGGGTAAAGTAACGCACCTCTGCAGAGTGTTAGAATTATAACTTGTTACTCCCTATTCCGGGAAGGAGCTACGAACGCAGTAGGAAAGGAACTCCATGAAAGTTCTAGTCAACCTGTGAAGGCTGATTGTCATAGTCTTTCAGAATAAAATCAATCTTTGAAGAAAGATTTACAAAAACTGCATAGTGCCAAGGATTTATAATCCGAGGTGGTAGTTAGAGTATCAAACTTCCCACCTTGCATATAATGAACTTGTTGGGTAACGTTGTTACTCATTCTTTCCTTTGATCCCTTTCTTAGACTCTGAGGATTCCGAAGACGTGCCAATGTATGCAGCCGAATGCCAAGAAGACGTGTTCTACGAGGAACCTGATCTATCCGGAGGAGTTGAAGGCGTGGACTACGAGATCCGCTACGGTGTCGATGAGAACGAGTCCACTTAAGGGTCTAGTTAGTAGTAACTAATGGAGCCGAGCAGCATGAGCTCTATAAAATAAGCTGTTGAGCCCCACTCCTAGTCGGAGTTGTTACTTTTATATTTCCGCTAAACATCTTATATTTTGGTTTGTAAGTTGGATCTTTTGGAAGTCTTGAACTTTCGGTATTGTAATAATAATAATGTGTGTACCTTTGTAATATGGACCCACAATGTTTTTGTTGTACCACTCTGAGGGATGTGATATTTACGAAACGGTGTTCTGTGGATGTCATGTCAACGACTATAGTGTACTACACATGCAGTGGTATGCTGGGTCACCGCAGTTGGTATCAGAGCAAATTTCTTTGACCTTAGGTTGGAAACCTAGTTAAGGGTATTACCTGTAGGAGATTTGGCAACGATAAAGAATTCTCTAAAAGTATTATAATGGGTATTCAAATGAGAATATTCCATTATATATTTTAGTGCGATAATTCTTTGTTATGATGCAATATATTATTGGATACTAATCAAAACTATTTTTCTGATATACAGAGATATCGCACCAAAGTTTCCAAAACAGACTTTGGTAAGGAAAGAGGAGACTCTTGATGATTATCAAGGATCATTTACAGACCAACTTCGTCAACTTCTAAAGATTTTTAATTGTCCAACTAGAATTCCAGTGAATACTATCACTTATCTTGATGGCCGGATGTTATCCAAGTACCGTGTGAGTATCCAACTTCCAGAGAAGCTTAGACTGTACCATGATCTACCCATAGGAGAAGGTAGGAGTCATTTAGCAGCCTATCATGTTGCTGTTGTGGAGGCAATAGCTAATATCCGGGAGCAGAAAACCAAGGAGCTAGAAGGTAGCATATTTTCTGTGATACCTCATGATTCTATAGACTCGGAGCCTATACCGAATCATCTTAATTTAGTTAAGAAGCATCCTAAGTTAGCTTCCAAGTTTATGGACAGATACCGGACACTCGTTGTGTCTTTTTATAAGACTCATCAAGTGATTGTTCAAGACAAAAATGATATGTTAGAGGATCTAACTGATCCGGAAAGGAGGAAGCAGTTAGCATCCCAGTTAGAGAGAGAAGCAAGTAGTAGTGCAACACCTATCTTTAAGGATATACCTATAGATCCGGAGTCTTTTACACCATATCCTTACTCACCAAGACCTGAACCTACACATGATCCTACAATAGATATGCGGTATGCAGTACCACAGGGCTCAGAGGATGGTTCTGACTCAGAACTTCCTATTGAGAATTCGGATGGATGGAGAATGGGATCATATGATGGATCTCATGAACACCAGATGTCCACAGATGGTTCTAACAGAAATGTTGGACAATCTAGTTGGATGGGTGCAAGGATGAATCCTAATAACAGAAGTAGGAATACCATGTCAATAGATGATCAGGAAGAAGAAGAAGATCCTGAGGAAAGAGTGTTTGAATCATCAACATATTTTCAAAGCCCAGGGAATATACATTATCCAGTATTCAATTATCTGGTCCATGAGAGCACCTGGGGAGCAGCAGGATCTGCGTATCCTGTTGACAACTCTAGAGATGAAGCTCAGGAGATGCAGGCTGGAGATAATGTTGAATATGTTTCTGAAGACTTTTCAGCTGAGCTGGAGGGAGTCGATGCGCTCAGGTTGAGTAATGACTCAAGTCCTGATACTTCAGATACAGAGTATGTTCCTTCTGGAAGGCCATTTGTTCCACAAACTGTGCGACGGTCAACACGTCATCACGGTTGGACCTCAGGCATGTATGATGAGCGTAGTTACTATTAGAAAGAGACAACTAGATAGTAGTATCAAGTACTATGTATTGTACTCTAGAAATAAGGTAGTTTTGTAAAATACCAATATGGTATATGTTGTAATGACTTTATATCATTATGATATTATAAGTAAAATGCATATTTGGATTTCTTTGGATCTTTATTGTGTGACTAGTTATGTGCATAAAGTTGAGCTCAGAACACATGTGCATGATGTAATTATGAGTATTCGCTTTATGATGCAGGACTAGGGGGTCATGGATACGGGGGTAGAAATGGAAACTGAGCAGCAGCGGATGGAGCGTGAGGCCAAGGAAAAAATCCGATGTCGATACAGTAAATCAAGGAGCATTACCACCACCACCAATGAGGCCGTTAATGGAGCAGAACTTTATGCAATGTATGCAAATGATGCAAGAGACCCAGAACAAGTTCATGGAAGAATTGCTGGGTAGAGCAAATCATAGGGCACCTGAAGGTGCAGGAGTGAGTTTATCTGATTTCCAGAATGCAAGACCGTTATCTTTTGCATCAGCTCTTGAACCAATGGATGCAGAAGACTGGTTAGCAGATACAGAGAGGAAGCTGAAAACTGTAGGTTGCAATGATGAGGAAAAATTGAGGTATGCAACTCATCTGCTGACCGGACCTGCAGCATCATGGTGGGAAAATCAATTAGCTATGCAACCACCAGGAAGGGAGTTTACCTGGGAGGAGTTCAAGCAGAGATTACATGAATATCATGTTCCGGAAAGCGTCATGGAGTTGAAGAGGAGAGAATTTGAGGAGCTTCAGCAAGGATATACTAGTGTCATGAAGTACATCCGGGAGTTTAGCCAATTGTATCGTTATGCTGAGGAGGATGTTAACACCGAAGAGAAAAGGAAGAAACGTTTCTTGCGTGGATTAAATCCGTTTGTGAAGATGCAGCTAAGGTTAGCCAATAAGCAAACTTATCAGCAGTTGTTGGATGCAGCCATTACTTTTGAGGATGATTACAAGAATGTCTAAGAGGACCGGAGGAAGAGAGCCAAGAAGGAAACCAAGAGAATTCAGGCAAGCAAACATAAACCTAACCTGGAGTTCAAACCCCAGAATAGCAATTATGGCAACAACAACAATAACAATAACAAGGGCAGTGGTGGAAATCAATCTAATCCGAGAAGGAATGTTATCTGTAACAACTGTGGAATTCCAGGGCATTTCCAGAGGGAGTGCAAAAAGCCTGTAGTGATCTGTTACGGTTGTGGCAGAAGGGGCATATCAAGCCGGATTATCCGAGCAAACCACTGGGAGGATGGCCTACCAAGGGAGGAGGACAAGCCAGTGGAGGAAATGGACAGCCCAATAAAGGAGGAAACAATGGCAAGAACAATAATGGCAAGAGAAACCGACCTATCGGAAAACTGAATTGTGCAACCCTCGAGGAGGTGGATAATTCGGAGCATGCAGTAATAGGTACGCTCAATATCCTTACCAATCCCGAAAAAGTTATATTTGATACTGGTGCAACTACTTCATTCATTTCTGAAGAATTATGTGATAAGTTCGGGATTAGAAGGGCAACATTAGAACGTCCTATGACCGTAGTTACGGCACGAGGGAATGTGATTGTACGCCACATAAAACAAGATCAGGTTATCTCGATCTGTGGTTGTACATATTTCGCAGACCTTTATGTGATTCCTTTGAAGGGAATTGCAGTACTGCTGGGGATGGATTGGATGATGGAACATGAAGCTCAGATTAATTGTGAGGAGAAAACTGTCTCAATCGAAACTCCAAGTGGAGCAAGGATAGTTTACCAGGCAGATAAACACAGTCATATCATGGTGGATCTGCAGTTGAACTCAATGAAGGAAGTCAAATTAGAAGAAATTCCTGTAGTTAATGAATTCCAAGATGTTTTCCCAACGGAATTACCAGGAATGCCACCTGACCGGGAGATAGAGTTCACCATTGACCTAATACCTGGTACAACACCAATAGCTCAGGCACCATATAAAATGGGACCCAAGGAGTTGAAAGAACTCAAGGAGCAAATTGATGAGTTAGCAAGGAAAGGATTTATTCAGGAAAGTGTATCTCCATGGGGAACACCAGTAATTTTTGTGGATAAGAGAGATGGTGGAAGACGAATGTGTGGCGATTATAGAAATCTGAACAACGTGACGATCAAGAACAAGTATCCTTTACCAAGAATTCAAGATTTGTTTGATCAAGTGAAAGGAGCTGGAGTATTTTCAAAGATCGATTTAAGATGTGGATACCATCAAATAAAAATCAAGCCGGAAGATGTTCCAAAAATAGAATTTGTCTCAAGATATGGACACCATGAGTATCTGGTGGTACCATTTGGTTTGACCAATGCACCGGCAATATTCATGAATCTGATGAACAAGATCTTCATGCCATATTTGGATAAGTTTGTCATCGTATTTATAGATGATATTCTGATATATTCCAAGGATAAGGAAGAGCATGCTGACCATTTGAGAATAGCATTGCAGACTTTAAGAGAACATAAGCTTTATGCTAAGTTCAGTAAGTGTGAGTTCTGGTTAGATGAGGTAGAATTCCTCGGTCATGTGATCAATAAAGATGGGATTGTTGTGAATCCATCTAAAGTTCAGTCGGTACTAGAGTGGACTACACCAACCAATGTGAAACAAATTCAAGGTTTCCTAGGAATGGCTGGTTATTATCGGAGATTCATTGAAGGTTTCTCCAAAATAGCCGGACCAATGACCAAATTATTAAGTAAAAATACACCATTTAAGTGGGATGAGAAGTGTGAAGCAAGTTTCCAAGAGTTGAAAACAAGATTAACCACATCTCCAATCTTAGCAGTTCCTGAAACAGGGAAGGATTTCAACGTATACTGTGATGCATCTAAAGAAGGTTTGGGTTGTGTATTAATGCAAGATCGGAAAGTAATTGCTTATGGTTCAAGACAATTGAAACCACATGAAGTCAACTATCCAACTCATGATTTAGAGTTAGCAGCAGTATTTTTGCACTGAAAGGATGGAAGCATTTTGTTTATGGAGCCAGATGTGAGTTATACACTGACCATAAAAGTCTCAAATATTTCTTCACTCAAAAAGAATTGAACATGAGACAGAAGCGTTGGTTGGAATTAATCAAAGATTATGATCTAACAATCAATTACACCCCCGGAAAAGCAAATGTTGTAGCAGATGCTTTAAGCAGAAAGAGTGCAGATATTCAGCCTAGCAACAGAGAGTTACCCAAAGAGTTACAAATGGACTTGGAAAGATTAGAACTCCAATTCATCAGGACAGAGGTTCTTGGAGGATTAGCGACTATGCAGGTAGTTGCAGAACATGACAGTGATCTTAAGCAAGAAATTTTTAGACGTCAAGAAGAAGACCCTTTTATTGAGGAGGAAATTCAGAGGATATCTCAAGGGCAAAAATTAGTTTTTTGCCTTGGAGATTATGGATCTTTATGGTTCCAAGATCGTTTATGTGTTCTAGATGTGACTGAGATCAGAAATGTCATACTCAAAGAAGCACATGCTACCCCATATTCTATACATCCAAGGAGTACTAAGATGTATATGGATTTAAAGGAACTATTCTGGTGGAATAACATGAAAAGAGATATTGCTAAATATGTATCTGAATGCCATACTTGTCAAAGAGTGAAAGCTGAACATCAAAATCCAGCAGGACCATTACAACCCTTAGAAATTCCTGAATGGAAATGGGAGGAAATAGGCATGGATTTTATCACAGGATTACGTATGACATCAAAAAAGAAGAACATGATATGGGTAATAGTGGACAGACTCACTAAGAGTGCACATTTTATTCCAGTGAATCAAAAGGATAATGCCGAGAAGTTAGTTGAAGTATATGTTAAAGAGATAGTAAGTAAGCATGGAGTACCCAAGAAGATCGTAACTGATAGGGGATCAGTGTTTGCTTAAGCATTTTGGAAGCAATTGCATGAAGCACTTGGTTCAAAGTTAGATTTTAGCACGGCATATCATCCTAAGACAGGAGGTCAAACTGAAAGAACAAATCAAATACTAGAACACATGTTGAGGTCTTGTGCACTAGATTTTGGAGGAACATGGGAGGATCACTTACCATTGGCAGAATTTTCTTATAACAATAGCTATCAGAGTAGTCTGAAGGCAGCTCCATATGAGGTTCTGTATGGAAGGAAGTGTAGATCACCAATTTGTTGGTATGAACCTAGAAGCAGCAAAGAATTTGCGCTAGATTATATCAAGGAGAGACAAGACATCATTGATAAGATCAGGGATAGACTGAAAATAGCCCAGAGCAGGAAGAAAAGTTATGCGGATCAAAGCCGAAGATCATGGCATCCAGAAGTAGGAGATATGGTCTATTTGAAAGTAAGTCCAATGAAAGGAGTAAAAAAGGTTCGGAGTAAAAGGGAAATTAAGTCCAAGATATATCGGACCATTCAAAATACTGAGTCAAACCAGAACTATAGCTTATGCTTTAGAGTTACCATCAAGACTAGCTGAAGTGCATAATGTTTTTCATGTGTCACAACTTTGCAAATGTTTGAAAGTTCCAGAGGATGCAATAACACATCAAGAGATAGAACTACAAGCAGACCTGACTTATATTGAAAAGCCCCACAAGATTCTGGAAGAAAATTGGAAAAGATTGAGGAATAGGGCAATCAAATATTGCAAGGTATAATGGGAACATCACCCTAAAAGGGAAGCCACATGGGAGAAGGAAGAGGATTTAAGAAAGACTTATCCAGAACTATTCAGGTACATCTCTAACAAACTTCGGGACGAAGTTTAATTTAAGGGGGAGAAGTCTGTAACATCCCAGCATTTAGGAACCTAACGAAGGGTAGATTTAGGATTATGTATTGTTGCATGCATCTATTTGTGAAAAGGTGGGTAAAATTTTCGCCAAATAAAACTTGAAGTGATCAATGTTTATTTCTTACTTGAAGATTAGATTTTGACTTAAAGGAGGATTGTTATAAACTTTGATGTGATCTTAAAAGAAGTATGTCTGTTTTGAAATGGGTTTGAATTTAAAAAAACTTAAGTGTTTGAATAATAATTTAAAGATTTAGATATAAGATTTGAATCTTAAATTAATTAAGATATAGGTAGTATAACTTAAATCTCAAAACAATAGAAATTATGAAATTCATTTTCATATTATAAAGACATAAACAAATTACAACAGAATAAAGAATAAGGATATACTTTATTAATAATAATATAATCTTTATTACAATTGACTAAAATAAAGATTACAAGAACTATAAAAGAAAAATTACAAAGGACTAAGAAAATTACATCTGCTAACTATCCTATATCTAAAACCTAAACTACATCTTCATCTTTATCTTTGAATCTACAAAACAAAGATTAAACAGAAATAAAACAAGATTACTGTTAGTAGATATTTCTCTCAGATATGTCAGTGAGGTGCACTTGACAATCTCATCATTGAGAAATGTTAAGGAGGGGCAAGTTTCACCAATATGAAAGATTTCATGTTTCATAAATTCCCAGTCAGAATACAAATGACAGCCAAAAAGGGACCAATTCACCAGCCAAGGTAAAAGTAAATTGGTAATAGTAAGTTCAAATTTTCTGAACCTATCCATATGTGCATAGAAGGCACACAGGCTGCACACACACAAGCATGGAAAGGGTGTGCTGTCGACTTCACAAGCACAGCCAGATCAAACAAAACCAGAGCACAGCCGTGGGGAAGCACCTCAGTGCAACACCACACCACACCACATCACACCACACCACAGCCAGGGTGAACAGCAAGTAAACCAAGAACAGCAGCGAAACCAACCACCAGATTAACCCAAACATCACCAGGATGGTGACATAAGGAGGGGGATGAACCAGGTGGACAGCAAGGCCAAGCCCAGGAGCTAGGAGGAGCAGGCTAGCTCCAGATCAAGCACAGGATTCCAGCAAAACTAGATCAAGATCATCACCAAGTTACTCCACAAATATCAGCTTTTGTGCTAAGTTTCATAAAACCTTCACATGATTTAATCATCTTATTTAGAGAAAGGCATGTGTTGTTTTACAAAAAAACCCACAGAAGACACCCAAGTGGGGTGAATCCATCATAGGAATTTCTAAAAATCTAAAGGCAAACAGCAAAGCACCAGAATCCAACCAGAGCTCAGAGCAACATCCTTGCTCTGGTTGTCAAACAATATTCTACAATTCAATCATACATATACCTATGATCTATTTCTAGGCACATCCCTAAAATAAGGGTAGCACCTTAGAAACAAATCTTTGGGATCCATAGATTGATCAAGCTCACTATCATTTTTCCAAGCTATGATTCAATATAGAATAGCTGGTACCACTACCAGGACTATCTAGATGAACCAATTAGATAAGATTTGAATCCCTAAGCCTCAGACCAACATCATTGGTCATAGGGAATTCAGATAAGAGCATCTCTATTTATGTTTCAAAGCCAAGATTATTTTAAACATAAACTAACCAAATCCATGGTTTAGAATCAAACTTGTGTGCCATACATGATGGTGTCACAAGAACAATCCATTGTGAATCAGGAAAGACAGTAAATCATCATAGATTCAGACAATCAACTAACTAATCATTTTCCTGTTAACACAGGAATCATAACTAGGATGTTTTTATGTTACACTTCACTGTTTGAGATCATGATGATCTCAGACCACATGTTAATTCCGAAACTAACAGCACTAGGACAGTAGCTGTATCCTACCATAATCAGGACTATGAATCCAATAAACAGTAGAAAGCTATCAAATCATTAGCTTTACCAAGCATGTTTCCCATACAACCACATCATCTGAATCAGATGCAATCCAAGCATCAAATCATCTAGTAAGCCACCAGAAACATCATATATCATTTTAAGCAACAATCCTCAGGCCAATAAGCATTTAGCATGTGTACAGATCATTTAAACATGAATCAATTCATCCAGTACATGAACAAGAACATCACAGGAACCCAAAAGGGATAATCATCCTAATCTGAATCAGACAGTAGCCAGAGAGGACACTGCTAACATCTAGCATCGAATCAGCAAACACAGAGAGCAGCAGGAGAGGGGAATCAAACTCATCGTAGGTCCTTGCTGAAGGATAGAAGAGGAAGCAGGGGGGCGATGGACATGGCGGCACGGGGAGCACCCCAGAGGGGGCGCTGCAACCCGCACGGCGCCACGGCAACGACCATGATTACGCCTGGAGGTGCAGAGCATCACCTCAACGCACGACGACCATGGTCGCACTTGAATCCATGTTAATCCCCAAACCCTAGGGTTTGGGACGGCATCGATCCATCGCAAGAGAGACCTAGGCTCGAATCCAATTGGATAGAATGAACGGATGTCGTCAACAAACCCCTAATACACCACGGCGGCGACCAGAACGGCTGACGGCGGTAGGAATCGCCGGTGGCGGCATCGCCGGCCATAGGGTCGGGGTCAGAATAGGAGAAGATGAACTAGAGAGAGAGAGAGAGAGAGAGAGAGAGAGAGAGAGAGAGAGAGAGAGAGAGAGAGAGAGAGAGAGAGAGAGAGAGAGAGAGAGAGAGAGAGAGAGAGAGAGAGAGAGAGAGAGAGAGAGAGAGAGAGAGAGAGAGAGGAGTGGGCCAAGCTGGGCCAGACCCTTCGGGGTGGCTCTTTTGTCTAGTACTAGTGGGCCAATAGGGCCCAATAAGAATAACCAGCCCAGAAACAATTTCAGGCCTCTTTTAATAAAAAGAAAAGGACCAAAATACCCCTGAAATCAATAAAATTCTAGAAAATAAAATAAAAATCCAAAAATTATAAATAAAATATTTTTGGATTCACAAAAATCCAAACTACCCAAGTAAATTAAAAGTATAAAATTTTAGACATTTAAATTTTATTAGGAATTTTGTAAATTATGTATTCCTTATGGATTTTTACAAAATTATTGAAAGGTGATAAAATTAATTAAAATTCACTTTCATTATGTATTAATATGGTAGTATTTTAGAAAAATACTAAATAAATATTTAATCACCAATTTTAATGTATAATTGATAATTCCTAAAAGGATTATTAAATCAATAAAAATCAAATAAAAGGGAAATAAAATAAAATAATTCAATATATGTTACTCCCTCCGATCCTAAAAAAGTGTCACGGTTTTGAACTAACTCTAATTCAAAATGGCGACACTTATTTAGGATCGGAGGTAGTATAAAATATTAAAAAGTAATATATATAAATCCTTTATTACTAAAAAGGGACTTTTGGGGTAAATGCATATAAAAATTAAATAATGCATGACATTACTTGCATTATCATTTTGCTTATTTAAATATTGTCCTTACCGGGAAATAATGATGTTTTTGTAGAACTAGAAGCTCAAGGTCCAGTGCAAGCATCAGACTTCACTACCTTGCCATCACAAGGCAAGTTCATCACTTGCTCATGTCCTTTGAAGAGTCTTTATCAAAGTATTTACAAATTGTGTGTTATCATATATGCTATAAAGAAAGAAAATATTATTTTCACAAATAAATAAATTATAGATATCATCCTAAGTGGTGATATGATGGAGCAATAGAACTTAGAGTTCTAATTGCAATAATGATAATCAAGTAGGGACTTAATAACCCCTGACATCAGTGATTCTAGCGCCGTATATTACGCGTTAGCCATGAGATTTGGAATGGGACAGAGAAGTCAGCTGTATCTTCTTCCTCTCGCATGAAGCCGGATGTGCAGGTTGTTGTTGTTATCCTCGTAGCGTGCATATTAATTGGTAATTCATAGAGGATATGCAGCATATGGAGCCGAGCAGCATGAGCTCTATAAAATAAGTTGTTGAGCCCTACTCCTAGTCGGAGTTGTTACTTTTAAATTTCCGCTGAACATCTTATATTTTGGTTTGTAAGTTGGATCTTTTGGAAGTCTTGAACTTCCGGTATTGTAATAATAATAATGTGTGTACCTTTGTAATATGGACCTGCAATGTTTCTGTTGTACCACTCTGAGGGATGTGATATTTACGGAACGGTGTTCTGTGGATGTCATGTCAACGACTATAGTTTACTACACATGCAGTGGTATCCTGGATCACCGCAGAAACCCTAAGCACCCGACCAAATCTCCACGAAACCTTCTGTAGCCGCGGCCACCATCGTCCCTAGATTGGGAGGATCTGAAGTTCTTCCCGGCACCCTGCCGGAGGGGATATCATCACGGAGGCCTTATCTCCGGTATGATGCATGAGTAGTTCCACCTTGGACTATGGGTCCATGTAGTAGCTAGATGGTTGTATCTCCTCCTTTGTGCTTTCATGTATAGATCTTGTCAGCTTCGTTCATGATCAAGATCTAATCTATTTGTAATCATGCATGTTGTGTTTGCGGGGATCCGATGGATATTGAGATCATTATGTTGGTTTGATTAATGGTTTTGTCTTTATGATTATATCATCTCTGTGTTGTTTGTGATCTTGCATGCTCTCCGTTGTTAGTAGCTATCTTGTCCAAGTAGTTGCTAGTGACTCCAAGAGGGGGTATTTATGCTCGATAGTAGGTTCATGCCTCTAGTTTCCAAGGGAAGTGAGAGAAATCTCTTTGGTTGTAGATATGTTATTGCTACTAGGGAGAAAACAACGGTCACTTGATCATGGAACATGTGGACTATTTACCTTACACACTTTGCTTAAAGCAGTTGTCTGTTGCTTGCAACTTAATACTGGAGGGGGTTCGGATGATAACCTGAAGGTGGACTTCTAGTCATAGATGCAGTTGGATTGTGGTCTATGTCTCTTGTTTTATTGCCCAATCGAATCTCATATGATCTTTCTGACTAGTAATTGCATTGTTATGCCTTGCTTAGTTCCTGTCAATTGCCCTGTTGTAATTTGTTTACCCTTCATGCCATGTTGTTTATCTAAGGAGAGCACCTCTAGTGAACTATGGACCCCGGTCCAGTCTTCACCATTGATACATGTTCCACTGTTACTTGTTTACTTGCTGCAAACCATTACCTTCCACACCATATGTTTAATCCTTTATTACAGCAAACTGGTGAGCTTGACAACCTCACTGATTCGTTGGGGCAAAGTCTTGAGTTTGTGTTGTGCAGGTCCCCGCGTTGCTTGCAACACCTGTGTGACGTTTCCTTCCTCCTTATGGTTCGACAACCTCAGTCTCAACTGAGTGAAAACTTGCCGCTTGCTCTTCACACCCTACGCTTGGGGTTACCAACGAAGTGCCACCTCGAGCATCATCATCTCTATAAATACTCATCGTGCTTTCATAAATCTATGCTTTTCCCCACGTGTGTGAAAGTGACAGCATGCACACCGTGTGTGGCACTTAATATAGGTTACATATATATTTATCATGAGTATATTTTGAGTTGGTTTTCTCTATGAAATTGTGGTGTTTGTTGGAACCATCTAGCGCTCAAGGTGACAGTGTGGGGTTATCTAGATTGGGAAATGCGGACTTTGAGGATTGCTGTTATAGCCCTACCATGGATTAGAGTGTCCAACCAGAGAGTAGTTAAGAGTAGTATCATTAAGAGAAGATATTTATATGAGAGAGTGTTCACTAGTGAAAGTATGATCCCTAGGCCTTTTTTCTAAGCATTGAAACACCGTTTGCATCTAGATCTGTTGCATGTTTGCTTGCTTCCATCTTTATTTCAGTTTCACACACGTTATCCCACGTCAACAACAAGCAGAAGCTCTTTTCTGGCACTGTTACTATCTCTTCGCCGAACTATTGCACCTATACACCTGACAAGTGTATTGGGTGTGTTGGGGACACAAGAGACTTCTTGTATCTTGATTGTAGGATTGCTTGAGAGGGAATACCTTTGACCACTTCCTCCCTGAGTTCGATAAACCTTGGGTAATCCCCTTAAGGGAAACTTGTTGCTGTTCTATAAACCTATGCACTTGGAGGCCCAACAACTGTCTATAAGAATAGAAGTGCGTAGACATCAAGCTATTTTCTGGCGCCGTTGCCGGGGAGGTTTTGGGCCTTTTAACTTTCCTCCACGTCAAGCTCCATCAAAGATATTTTCTTGCGCCGTTGCCGGGGAGGAAGGTAAAAGGCACTCACACTGGTTACCCCACGGCAACAGCAAGCCAGAAAGCTATTTTCTAGCGCCGTTGCCGAGGAGGTAAGGTAAAAGGTACTCACATCCTCTTGGTGTGTGAGTGCTCGAAGTTATTTCCTTTAGATTCTGCAATTTTGTCTTTTGTTTCTTGTTTTCACTAGTTAGGATTAATGGAAAAGAACAACAAAATTAGAGAGCTTTATAGTATTTATCTTGAGTTAGGACATAAAGTGTTTGAAGAGAAAATTAAAAAACATATGGAACTTTATTTGCATGCTAATAGCAATGTTATTAGTATGAATTCTTTGGACACCATTATTGCTAATGCTATGGAAAAGTCTAAGCTTAGGGAAGCTAGTTTTTATGAAAATGATCTTTTTAGTTCCCTAGCTTTGGAAGATAGCTATTCTATTGCTTATGATGATACCAAACCTCCAATATATGATGATTACAATGATGAATATGATATTTTCAGTCCACCTACTATTGAGGAGAAAGTTAATTGTGATTACAATATGCCTCCTATATTTGATGATTATGGTGATGAGAATATTAATGATAACTATTTTGTTGAATTTGCTCCCACTATGATTAATAAGCATTACTATGCTTATGTGGAGAGTAATAATTATTTTATGCATGTGGGTCATGATAATAATGTTTTATGTGATAGTTATATTGTTAATTTTATTCATGTTGCTACTAAAAATTATTATGAGAGAGGGAAACATGGTCTTATGCATCTCAATAATATTAAGTTTCCCCTCTTTATGTTGAAAATCTTGAAGTTGCACTTGTTTTGCTTTCCTATGCTTGTTGCTTTGTGCTTTCATGACTTGTTTCTTTACAAGATTCCTATGAATATGAAGTGGGTTAGAAATATATGTGTTTTGAATTTTCTTCTTGATGCTCTCTTTTACTCCAATTCATATTTCTTATGTGAGCATCTTCTCAAACTATCATGCCTAACTTAAAGGCGTTAAAGAAAAGTACTTGTTGGGAGATAACCCAAGAGTTTTGTTGAGTCTTGGAAGTTATTACTTCAGTAATGACCTCTCCTTATCCTTTTTATTTGCTTTTTGTGCCAATAATGACCTCTAATGAGAGGGAAGTAATATTTGGGGAGTTGTTGTCCCGAAACAGATTTCTGTCCTCCACATATAAATTCGTGAGGAGTCTCTATAAGTCGTATTGAGCTGAAAATTTACGAATAAATCCCCCAGTATGTTAGCTAAGTTTCATTAGTTCAACACTTTTTGATTTGAGCAACATAAGGTCTTCAAAAATAGTTTTCTACCTGCTGGTCTGTTTTGACAGATTTCTGCCATTATTTGCATTTGCATCTTATTGATTCCTTTTTGGGTTCTTTTTGGCAAATTGAGCTTTTTGAGGGAATTTCTACAGTAGCTTGTGTTTTTCGTGAAAGTTTTGCTGTTCTAAAACTAAAACCCAAGGGTCTATTATCTTTTGAATGCACTAATGTTGCTAATGAAGATTGTGTGAAGTTTTGTATGAAGGAAACTTTTCAGGTGTAGGGAAAGAATGATGTAATGAGATGAAGAATGGAAAAAAGCTCAAGCTTGCGGATGCCACACCGTGTCACCCCAAGAAACATTCAAGAGGTACAAGCGTCAAAGCTTGGGGATGCCCAAGGCATCCCCTTCTTCATCAATAAAAATCTCAGGTCTTTCTAGACACTTCATTTTTTTGTTTCATGCACTGTTGTGTTGTTCTTGGAGCGTCTTTGTTTTTTGTTTTTAGTTTTCGTTTGCTTAGTTTGCTTGAGTAAGTTGGTTAGATTCTATCACACTTCTTTTGGAGAGAGACACACTCTGTTTTCATTGCCTAGAAGACTCTAGTTTTCATTCTTATTGTTTTGTGAGTGTTTTCTTTTGCTAGCACTGTGTTTAGCTTTAGTTTTCTTGTGCTTTCAGCTTAGAACTTTTTAGTTCTTCTTTGTGTATTTGTGATACAAGCTCACTGATCTTTGTTGATTATTATCCTTGTGAGTTGTTTCAAATAAGTCGATTGGTGTTGGAAAAAGAGTAGAAAGCTTCATGCTTAAGTGGTACAAAAGGGAGCTTGTTTTTGATGTGTCTTAGACCTTATCATGTCATGCTAGATGTTTTTTTGACCTTATTCTTAGTGATTATTTCTGTATCATGACTTGTTCCAAACAATTGGGATTGCTTAGTGCGCCTTGAAAGAATCATGCGTTGTTTTAACATACAAAAGCATAGTATTGTGATATTCTCCTTTGATCCTTTGTTTGGGTTGACTTGGCACATGCTCACACCATGTTTTGACTACGAACAAGTCACCATAGCCTCTATGATCATTTATTCCTTGACTTGTAGTACCACTCTATGCTTTGATTAGTAATGTTTTGTCGCTCTGCATGATTATGGCCATTATTGCTCTCTTAGTTGGTTGCTCCCAGTCTTTTGCTAGCCTCCACTTGTATGAGTAAGCTCTACTCATGCTTCCAACTCCCAAGAAACCAAGTTATTCCAAAGTGTCCACTATAAATTCCTATGCATGGTGTGTTACACCATTCCAAGTATATTCATGTTTTATCTATCTTTCAAATTAAACTTTTTCTATGAAACTTAGTGATTAAAGCTCTCACAAACTGGATGGCACACTTTATTTTTCTTTCCTCTAATAAACTTGAACCGTTGTGTCATCTATGTTGTATATGCTTGCACTTATACGTTGGAATTAGCAGAACCGTGTTTTCACGGGGAACGCTTTCAACATTGCACTTATACATTGTACACAGTTGATATCATGCTCTTTTATCTATGGATGTCGCCGGTGTGAAATAAAAGGGGAGCTTGTAAGTCCATGAAGTTATGTATGTGTTAACACCCGGATTTTTAATCCCAGATGCCCCATACATCGCAATCCTAGGATTACCATTTTTGCGAGACATAACAGAATTGGATACCATAGTACATCATCCATTACAAACCGTACATAAGTTCTTACACAAATAGGGATCTCATGATCCAGTTCTTAATACAACATCAAGCAGTGGAATACGTAATAATAACGATAGCGTAGGCGAAGCTCCATCTTTGGGTTCACAGGCAATGCTGACGATGGGAGATGATCCTAGTTGTCGTAACCTTCTTGGGGTCCATCCTCCAGGTACTCCTCTTCATAGTCTGGCCATGGGAATAGCCAGGGACAAAGCCATGAGTACTCTTTAAGTACTCGCAAACTAATACTAACAAGTGAAAGGGGTTTTTGATAATAGGGCACTAGGCTCTAGGGTTGTTTTGCAAAAGCCAGATTTATCTCTACTAAGTTTAGAAGCAATGAATGCTAGTTAAGGTTTTATAACACCTAAGTGGGAACTTGTATTTCAAATCACAACCATGTTGTGGTCAAGTCAAGATCTCAATTTATTTCACAAGTCTTTTGAAAACATCTGACGGGGGAACAGTATGGCCACTCCAACTGTCCATAACCGTGGACGCGGCTATTCGAATAGTTTGACACTCTGCAGATATTGTACACTTTCACCACAACATTCGATACATCCGTCAGGAACAAATCCTGAATTCACCATACTCAGTATGTGGATAATCAATCCTAACCTTTCAATTACACGCCTTAGTATAAGCACCTCTCCTGTGAGTTTGGCCTCCCAACCATGACCAACTTTCATCTTGGGTACTGCACAGGTGGAAAATCTTCACAAGGTAGCCTCATCTCAGACCTTGGCCGTGAGGGAACTAATACTAAGGTATATAAGTTTCCAGTCAAGCCCTACCCAATCTTCGGGTATTGTGGTTGTACGATAAAATTGGAATGGTATTGCATCCAGACAACCATCAGTTTTATAAAGGGCTAAGGCTCATGCCTCAACATTTTTATCACCAAAATCATCAGGTGTTCGGAAACACATGTCCAAAACATTTCAATAGAATGATCCATCATTCCAAGGTTTTCATAACCATTTTTCCACCAAGTATTCCCATCTAGAGTGGTCAAGTTTTATGCTTAGCACTAGAATCTACAGGTGGAGGTAAGCATTAATGAGGGGTGGTAAACTAGTGGAGTTTTCACTAAGTTTAATCTCATGCCCTAAGATGACATCAAGATTATCTGGCTTAGGCCAAGTTTAATGCTCTTTGTGCAACCTTCTAGTATCTTTATAGTATCTACCATTTATTTCAGTACACTCTAAGTAAGAGCTTTGATAAGGAAATAAAGTAATAAACTTGCAAATAAAACTAGGATTGGTTTATCAAGTGGTTATGATCATATATGCTTTAAGGCATATAGTTGACATGGTAACAAGCAAGTATTGGCTTGCATAGGTCAACTTGATTAGTAAGGCTTGCAAGTATTGGCTTGCACACTATCAGTATAAGCTTGCTAAATTGCAAGTGTTAGCTTGCAAGGTTAATAGCTTGCACATTCACTAGTAGTATTAGGCTTGCCTTGTGCAGAGCAGTGGTTGAAGTTCTCCTCGGCTTCTTCTTCGTAGTATCCTTCTTCTTCCTCGTATCCTTGGTCGGTACTAGAGTCTATAAATAAATACGATGTACACAATCACCAAACGATACTTAACTACTTGCAATCATCACACACAAGGGTCCTATAGATGATCTAACATCATCACTAACATTACAAGATTAAAGCTTGGTTTAATTCCTTTTTATTTTTAGAAAAGTAATTTCTACTCATTGAAAAACTACTTAAGATTTAATATTCTCCAAACCAAATATAGGATCATGTTGACACATGTCATCACCACATATTGTAGTTCATGGGAATGTGTTTTAAAGTGGTGTCACAATTTAATAAGGTTGTACCCTTTTATTTTAATTAATTAAAGTGGCTAGAAATGCCTATGGGGCATTCTTTTATTACTTGAACATTCTTTCTGTAAGTAAACCTATATATTTTTATATATTCTGAAAGGTATGGTTAAATGTGATTTTTGAGAGTTGGAATCAACTCAAAAGCTATTATGGTTTAAATTTGAAAAATGTTTGAATGCAGAAAAGCTTCTGCCTTGTTATTTTTACCATGGGTGATCTATAGATCCAAATGACTTGAATCCAACGGGCTTGGCTTCAGCATTCCCGGTCCTTTCTAACAAAATTGGTTTCATTCAATTTGGTGCACTGAATCAATCTGGGTTGATTTTTGAAATTGGGTACAGAAGTGTGTTTGAAATAAAATGGAAAAGGTTTAATTCAAATAACTGGGCTGCGCGGGAAAAGTTAACGGGCCAGCCTGCTAAGCGTAGCGCTTCCTCGGGCTGTTTAAGTGGTTTTTCCCACTCGTCAGTGAGACAGGGGGTGCGAAGCGGTATGGGGCGATGTGGGACGTTCGATCTGGTTCTAATCCAACGGCTGGGAGTCATCGTCAACGTTGGGCAATGCCGGCGAGACAGAAACCTAGCGCGGCCAGTGGGGGTTGCTGGGGGCTCATCGGGGTGCAGGCGAGGGTCGGCGAGGCGGGCGAACGACGAAGTCGACAACGGTGAATCTCCTGGTACCGGTGGCTCCTCCTGGGGCGGCTCCAATCGCTGGCTTCCTTCTTCTCCAGAGGCACCGGGCTCCGGTGAAATTCCGGCGATGCGCTACTCGCATTGATTCGAGAACGGTGTGGCACGATCAGTGATGAGAGGGGAGTAGAATGGTGTGCTCAATTCGGCTGGGGGTGGCCTCTATTTATAGTCGAGCGAGGGGACCGACGGGGCGCACGGTGAGCTCGTCGGGGGCGATGGTACAGATGGCTATTGGCATGGGCGAAGGTAGGGGACAGTGCGGTGTTCCCTGGCGATGCTCAACGATACGGTGGCGAGACGTGGGGCGGTGCGGGTTGTTCTGGAACACGCGACGTTCTGCGCGGCAGAGGCGGCGTCTTCAACAGCGAGCGGTGGCTGTGCGGCATGGGGCGGCGAACGGGGATGTCTGGCGGTCTCCTGGGTCAGTGGCGATCGTGTATGCACGCGGCGAGGGCGGCACGCGGTCTGTGGGCTTCGGTCGAGGGTGGCGCTCTGGCGCATGCTCGGCACGGTTGGCAGAGGCACGGGCGCGGCGTTCCTGGGTGCTCTGGTCGGTGTCTTCGAGGCAGGGCTGGTCTAGAGGGGGCGATGAGGAATGGGTGATCTCCCAGACAAGGTTGGCACGGCTAGTTTCCTCACTAGCTTGCTGTCGACATGTGGGTGGCAAGGGTGGCTTCGGCTATTCAGCATTGATGATATTGGAAAGCTTACGGTGGTGATAGTGCTTGGTTACTCTTGCTAGATGATCTACTGAGCTGGTTGTGAGCTAGATAGGGAACTAGTTAGGCTCAAAACACTGCACACTATAGTGTTTTGATTTTGTTTGATTTGTGTGTGCCAAGTGTTTGATGAAATGGCCGCATGAATTCAAGTTTTGAATTTTGAAAAGAATTTTTGGTGGGTGTGCTAGATTGGTGCTGGTGAGTCTGCAGATGCTTGGGTTTTGAAAGTGGAGCTTGTTTGTGTGGTTTTTGAAAAAGTGGGATCTTCCCATATGATAAAGATTCAATTTTGATTTGTCATTTAAACTATGCATTTGAAAGTTTCTAGATGATCACAAAGTGGGTATTGATACTTTGTTATGAGTACAATCAAGGGGTGCAAAGATCCAGAGAAGTTTATGTTAGGTTCTGAAAGTTTGAGACAGCCAAAGTAGGCATTAGTTAAATTGGTCAAAATGACCATTCACTCATTTATCTTTGTTTTGATTTATTTGTCTTTGAGACATGTGTGGGAATTGTTTAGATGATGTTTCTTTCACCTAAGCAACATTTTACAAGCAAAGAAACACACAAACAAGGTGGTTCAAAAGAATTCAAAATGAAATGCATACTCACATGCATGCTTTCATAATTTTATTTAGAAAAGTTTTTGTTAACCCTAATTTTGATGATTAGAGTTTGATGATCTAAGTTTAGTATTTTTGGGATGTTACAGTATGTGTGTTATAGAAACGCCTAGGCCGCTAGCCTAATCCATGCCTAATCATGGTGGAAACTTGCAGCATCACCATAATGACATCTATGAAGCTTTCTTCTTATAAAAATAGAGAGACATATTGAAAAGAGGAAAGAGAGAAAAAACACCATTTTCCCATGGTAAATAAGAAGATTGCTGAGATGCTCATTGTCTATTTGCCTTGTCATTTTGATATGGGATAGCTCCTGTATCATGTGCAAGGGGTACCCCATTGGCGGTTCTCTATGATACACATGTACTTACTATGACAAGAACGTACATGTGACTAAAGTTGAGTAGCATGAGGAGCGGCCCTTGTATTCAAGGGACATGAGATTGCCAACTTATACTTTGTCAAGCATATACTCCATCCTTGTTCACTTTAACCTTACTCACTTCAAGATGCTTATGATAGGGACAATGAGAGCTGAAAGCTAACAAGTACCATAATTTTTGGAAGCTCTTTTTGAAACTTGAAATCCCTGCTTCCCTATATGAAGGGCCTTTCTTACACCATTATATTGAGTCTCCACCTTATACCTTTAGGCACCATTAAGAGAGCATAGTTGCCATTCTTAGTTCTATGTGCAGTGTCCCAAAACTTATTGATTGATGCATATTGTTGATATTACTTGTTCTTGTGCTATTTGTATCTAGTCACTCTTATGAACTTTGAAGGTGTCCTATGCATCTATTTGCTACTCCATGAGGAACAAGATGAATGCCACTATGCTATGTTTTCTATATGTGAAAGAAACAAAAGTCTTTCAATGCATTGTTATTCATGATCTTTGTTTGTAACCTTTCATGTTGCATGCATAGTTACTTTGTCTTACTGTTAGAACTCCATCTTTCATGATCATGTTTAGAGTTCTTTGATCCCAGCTTTCAATGCTTGCAAATGGTTTGATCTTGGTTTTGATGGTACATGTCACCTCAAAAATTATTATTTTATCACTTACCTACTCGAGAACGAGCAGGAGTTAAGCTTGGGGATGCTTGATACGTCGGAAACGTATTTATAATTGTTGATGCCCCATCTTGTTTTATATCCACTTTGCTTTGCTTAGTCTACACTTTGAGGTATTTTTGTATGTTTTTTCTGGACTAACCTATTAACAAGATGCCACAGTGCCAGTTGCCTGTTTTCTTCTGTCTTTGGTTCTAGAAAAGGCAGAAAATCAATATTCTCGGAATTAGACGGGACAAAATTCAAAGTCATTATTTTCCCAGAGCAACACGGAACCATGAATGTCACATCCCAAAATTTTCCAAATTTTGAAATGTGAAAAATAAATAAACAAAATAAAATTTTGTTGAAATTTAGGGTGAGAAGAAACTTTTTGATTCCAAATGGAAACATCAAAACCTATTTTGATCAAATAAAATCCTAAAGGGATTTAAAAAGATAAACAATTAATAAATAAAGTTATAATAGTTGGAATCACTATTTTTGGATCTTTTAATAAAAAGATATGGTTTTCAAAAGAAAAGGTGGAAATATAAATAAGGATTATTTTATAGAGCCAAATTAAATCTTGGCCAAGATTTTGAAATAAAATATTTCTATTTGATAAAAAGAGTGAAGGTTTATTTAAATAAAATAATGAGGATTTATTAATATCCAATTTTATTAAAGTAAAGGCTTTTCCATTTTAAATAAATACTAAAACTTGTTAAATTATTTTAAATAAGTTTTCCAAGTGTTTTATTTATTCAAATATAACCTACTGAAATGATTTTGATATTATTTTAGATTTCAAATAGAGTTTTTAAATAAATTAAATCCTATTTGAATTAATGACTAAGGTCTATTTATTTAATTATTAATGGATCCTAAAAAGAATAAAAATTATTTTATTTTAGACTTTGGATTATGATGTTAAACAAAATTAAAATCAATACAAAGTTTGGTGGTGATTTGTTTGATTTGTTGTTTGAATTATTTGGTTAAAAATCAAAATAGAAATTCAAATTGGAAAAAGAAAAGGCTTTCTGAATAAAAAATGAAACAAACAGACCCAACCCATCTGGCCCACTAAGCCCAGCAAGAGCCCACCCGGCATACCCTCACCGAAGTGTTTTCTCACGCGAAACCGCACCCACACAGACGCAGACAAGCAGGCCCCACTCCCACTTCCCCCACCTCGTTGATGGACGGGCCCCACGCCAGCACGTCGTCGTTCTCACCCGCGGCCAGCTCCTCGCGACCGTTTTATGCGCTTTGATTCAAGGCTTAATTCCGATTGATGGAGTGATCAATTCACGCCAGTAATCACGCGTACATAAGCGCCCACATCTCTTCTCTCTTTCCCCCCAAACAGCGCCTCCCCCTGCCACCAGGCTGCAGGAATTTTGAGCTCAAGCCCTCTCTGTTCCGACGGCGTTCCCGGCCAATTCCGGCGAACCACATCCGCCCCTTTCCTCACAGAGCACGCTATCTTGCTCTCCAGTCCCGTGCGCACCTGCCTATGTGCTCCATTCACTCGCACGTGCTCCAAAAAGTCGGCTTCGTCATCACCTGAGCACCGCCGCGTCTGTCCCTTCTCCAGCGAACTCCCTAGGTACCCTCCGTTCGCCCCAGCACCTCCTGTTGATGCTCCCATCATCCCAGGTCAGTACGCATCTAACTGTATGCTCCGCTCGCCTCGGCGCGACCTGCAGCTCCATCCCCGACGTCAAACAGAACCGCCTGACGCCGCCACCGACTCCGGCGAGGAATTGCCAGCAGCTCCGAGAGCCCCTCGCCAAGCCAACGCCACCTCGAGCTTCGCCAACCCTCTGCGAGCACGGTGATCTTTTTCCCTTCTTCCCTTGCTTCCTGTAATCGCCACGACGCCACCGTCTGACCGTGCGCCGCCAGCGCCGCCCACTCTTGGTCAAGCGCATAGCATCCGTTGGATCTGAATCCTTTGGCTGAGATTAGAACTTAGACGAAGGGGTATGTGTGCATCTGAGCCGCTCGATCTTAGTTAAATCCTACGGTCCAGAGAGCTCGATCCACCCGAAGCGGTACCGGCCAATAGAATCACGCCGCGTGGCACTGGTTTCGTTTTAAAAACAGGAAATGTCCTATTAGAATTGCAAATTTGGAAAATTCATAACTTTAGTTCTACACGTCCAAATTTTGCAAATTTTATATCAATGGAATCAGTAGAACAATTACTTTGCAACCATGCACTTTGTTTAATGTTTTTCTACTGGAAAATTGGTTGAACTTGCAGAAACATGTGTAGGATTATTTTGAATATAAAAATTGTTCTAGATATATTTTTAGTATGAAATCTTTGCAAAATGGTTTGTTGTGAACCTACTGACCATAGGAACCCACTTATGGATTTAAAAATGTATTTTGTGAAGTTAAAGAGTAAATATATGAATTAGCACATTTCTAGTCAAATAAAAATATTGATTATGATTTAGAAATGATTTTTGAGTAAAACCTTTGGGAAATTATTTGATTCAAACCTTCTGACCCTAAACACCAAGTTTTGAGAATTAAAATATATTTGGTGAACCCTTTAAAGAATATTGCTTTGTTAAAAGCATTTTCAACCACATAAAATATTGATTTGATTTAAAAATGGTTTATAGATAAAACCTTTTGCAAATGGTTTTACCACTTCAGTAAATGACCACTTTTGAACTTTATAATGTTTAGAGCCTAGTAGAAACCACTTTTGCAAATAAAACTATCTTTTGCATGCTTGCATGCATGACCTTGTTTCTATTATTTTATGTGTGATAAATTGGTTGGAATGCTAGTTGAATCTATGTTTGCTTGATTGAATTGTAGTGGAATTAGAAGAGTGTGATATTTGCAAGATCAAGAAGTGAACCATCATTCTCTACTAAAAAGGCAAGTGACACTATCATCTATGTCCTACTATTTTCATTACACTTAGTGGATTTTGTAACATGCATAGAAAGGTTTACTATATTTTATGCTATGCTAAATCCTAATTTGATACCCCTATATATTCCTTAGTGGAAACATTGTAGTTGTAGTATGCTTAGCCCTGCTATATATTTGGGATGGGATACATGTTATGAATATATGAAGTGTTGAAAAGATATATATTTTATATAATAAAACAAGTACTCAATGAACCACCTGGGTGGACAAGGATACTCAAGTTTTGGACAAGGTGGCAACAAAAGGAACCATGTTTATATGGCCATCTCTTTTTGTATGTGCACTAGAATAAAACCACCCAGGGACTTAGAGATTGAACATGTTTCTCGTACAGTGGCTTCCGTGTACAGCCACATGCTAAATGGGCTCTGGCTTAGTCAACTACATAGTGGAAGACCCATGCATTGGCATCTTCAGGTTAACTAGAATTGTGTAAGGGAACTTGTAACCCTACATTGGTGCCTGGATGACAAGCTAGCATTGTGTATTGGGAGGACTCCTATGGAAAGACTTTGTCACATTCTCAATCTGCCAGTACTCCATCTTGGTGAGTACTTATCCAGCGACTACTGGTGGCATCAAGATGAGATTGTGTCATGTGGGTAAAGTGTACAACTTCTGCAGAAGATCAAAATTCGAAGTACTTAGCCGTGTCCCCGGTTATGGACAATTCTAAGCAACTAAGGCCTGAAGCTATGGAAGATCTCGACATTCCAATTTCTCAAAGTAAAACTTGATGGTGACAACAAGGGATTTGAAGCACTTGGAGTTTTCCAAGAAGTTCAAAAATATTTGACAAAATATCAAAACTATTTTGAAAAGATAGGATAAAACTATATTGCTTTCTGAAAATGAGCATAAACCCTACTTAGCCAAATATGCATGTAATGATAGGATCCACTTATTTCTACATAGTAGTGAAACTTGCCAATACAATTCAAATGTATTGACCCTTGTGGCTGCAACTTATTATGTTGCAGGTTTGTTTGATGTTAGTGAAGTTTGTTGAATAGGATTACAAGTCTACAACCAACATGATTGCATGTGGCACTTTGAAGATGAAGGACTCCATGCTTTATAGATTTCTGTTGCAATGTAATGTGATAGCTAAATAAGCTATGTAAGATGTAATAAATTATTTTATTCCTGGTTATAAAGTTGTATTATGACCTTTGTTTCTTAATATTACATCTTAACTGTGGATGCTAGCTATTGATCCAGGGACTAGCATTGTAAACACATGGATCTCTACCTTATTAAAGGTTGGGAACCTTACAATGAAGCAGAGACGGAGTAGGGCACCAGGGTGGCCACCCCCCCTCCAGGCGCGGGCAAGCCCTGGTGGCGCCTATAGGGGGTGTGGGCCCCTGGCCCTCCACCGACCTTGCCTCCTTTGCCTATAAGAAGCCTCTAACCCAAAAACCCTAAAGAATCCATCATACTTCCAAAAAAAGTTCCGCAGCGTCGCCGCCACCGAAGGGGAGATTCGGGGGACAGAAAGTCTCTATTCCGGCACCCTGCCGAGACGGGGAGATGCCCCCGGAGCGATATCCATCGATCTTTACCACCATCTTCATCACCGTTGCTGATTCCCATGATGAGGAGGGAGTAGTTCTTCCTCGAGGCTAAGGTCTCTACCAGTAGCTATGTGTTCATCTCTCTCTATGTGTGTGATCTTGTTGTGGTCATGAGCTTTGTAATCAAGATGTTTATACAAGGACAACTTAATATCTCTATGAATAAAGTGGGAAACATCATCATACATGATTGCCTCTAGGGCATATTCCCAACAGGACCTTGTTGGACATGGTACGATCAATGATCAGTCGGACAGATGTACCTTTGTCATTTTGGGGTTATTGTCTAGAAATTATGGCATCCACACTAAACAAAGTACCATAAAAGTCGGTAGAAAGACACCGCATGAGATGTGGATAGGCAAAAAGCCTAGCTTGTCTTTTCTTAAGATTTGAGGTTGTGAAGCATTTGTCAAGCGACTTCAGTCGGACAAGCTTACGGGCAAGTCGGATAAGTGTATTTTCGTGGGATATCCAAGGGAAACCTCGGGTTACTACTTCTACAACCGAGAAGAGGGCAAAATGTTTGTCGCTCGGAACAGTGTCTTCTTAGAGAAAGAGTTTCTCTATCGGGGAGTCAGTGGGATGATGTCTACGCACGTCTATTCTTGTAGACAGTTGTTGGGCCTCCAAGTGCAGAGGTTTGTAGAACAGCATCAAGTTTCCCTTAAGTGGATTACCCAAGTTTATCGAACTCAGGGAGGAAGTGGTCAAAGGTATCCCTCTCAAGCAACCCTGCAATCAAGATACAAGAAGTCTCTTGTGTCCCCAACACACCCAATAAACTTGTCAGGTGTATAGGTGCACTAGTTCGTGGAAGAGATAGTGAAATACAAGTGGTAATGGTGCCAGAAAATAGCTTCTGACTTGTTGTTGACGTGGGAGAACGTGTGTGAGTGCCAGAAAAGAGCTTGACGGTGAGTTAAAGACTAAAGCAAGCAAACATGCAACAAATCTAGATGCAAACGGTGTTTCAATGTTTAGAAACAAGGCCTAGGGATCATACTTTCACTAGTGAACACTCTCTCAAATAAATATCCTCTCTTTATGACACTACTCTTAACTACTCTCCGGTTGGACACTCTAATCATCGGTAGGGCTATAACAGCACTCCTCAAAGTCCGCCTTCCCCAATCTAGATAACCCCACACTGTCACCTTGAGCGCTAGATGGTTCCAACAAACACCACAATTTCATAGAGACATCCAACTCAAAATATACTCATGAATATATATGTAATCTAGCTTAAGTACCACACACGGCGTGCACGCTATCACACACGTGGGGAAAGCATAGATCTATTAAAGCACGATGAGTATTTATGTAGACACAAGCCTAAGTGCCACCATGGCGTGCACGCTATCACTTTCACACACATGGGGAGAGCAGATATCTATTGAAGCACTTGAGTAGAAAGGTAGATCTACTTGATTACAAAGCTCATGACCACAACAAGATCATGCATAGAGAGAGAGATGAACACATAGCTACCGGTAGAGCCCTTAGCCTCGAGGAAGAACTACTCCCTCCTCATCATGGGAATCAGCAACGGTGATGGAGATGGCGATGGAGATCGATGGAGATGGCTCCCGGGGCACTTCCCCGTCTCGGCAGGGTGCCAGAACAGAGACATTTTGTCCCCCGAATCTCCCCTTTGGTGGCGGCGGCGCTACAGAGGTTTTCTTGGATTTTTCTGGATGATTTAGGGTTTTCTCCCCGGGGGCTTCTTATAGGCGCAGGAGGCAAGGTCGGTGGAGGGCCAGGGGGCCCACACCCCCTGTAGGCACCACCAGGGTTGGCTCGCGCCTGGGGGGTGCGGCCAACCTGGTGCCCTACTCTGTCTCTGTTTCGTGATTCCGTGTTGCTCCGGGAAAATAGGAAGATCGGCTTTTGTCCCATCCAATTCCGAGAATATTGATTTTCTGCCTTTTCTGGAACCAAAAACAGAAGAAAACAGGCAACTGGCACTGTGGCATCTTGTTCATAGGTTAGTCCAAAAAAACATATAAAAACACCTCAAAGTGTAGACAAAGCATAAGACAAATGATACAAAACAAGCATGGAACATAAAAAATTATAGATACGTTTACGACATATCATGGGAGCACGGTGCAGCTCGAAGAAATTAGAGAGGAGCATGCTAGTAGCGAGTCGACAAAAACCTTGGAGGATGAGCCGGTCATGGTAGCTGAGCCGGCAGCAGCAGCACCTATACTACGAAGATCGGCAAGATTATGAAGTGTTCGTAATGTATTACTGTTAGATAGTGATGAGCCAGTGATGACTGCAAGTGCACAAATCGGTTGAAGCTAGTTTTGAATAAAGATATCGATTCCATAGAGAGCAGGAGTCTGAAGTCTAAGAATTCTTGAATTAAATACTGGAAATAGAATTGCTAAATAAAGTTCTAAGTGATAGGATAAAATGCAAGTAATGTGTAAAAAGGTTTTTTTGGGTTTTTGGTATAAGAGAACAATGCATAAAGTAAATAAAACTGAATATAGAAAGTAAGTATCGCGTATGTAAAAGAGATTTGAAACTTCAGTGGGAGAAAGAGTTCTCAGGGATTGGCGGATCCACCACTAGCATTATAAAGGGCTAAGGTAAAGATTATCATCATGAACATTCTCAACTATGTATGTGTGGGACAAACTCCGTATTTGGACAAAGAGGCAGCAACCACTGCTCAAATCATCCTCATAACCACAGCAGACAGCAATCAACATCAATTGAATTACCACGCTATTAAGGGACATAATCCCGCAGAACGTATCCCATGGCATGGATAGTGTTTTATGAGTTTCATCGAGTCCCAAGTTGATACGTAAGGGGTTCCAACAGCTTTATAGTCACTATAAGTGCTAACATCCCTCCGTCTACCAACAAGTAGTTCCCTACATCAAGTCCCTACAAGAGGCAAATATTGGAGAGGTCGACTTCTCCCAACATCAATATGTAGACAATCTAACACATGGTCATAGCGATGAATATCATAATAAATTTTATCTTATTCCAATCTCATACTAGTGTTTCTCCATCTCCCCAAGAACTAATGATCTACTCAGACATGGACGCAGATAACATCATAGTAATGGTAATGGAAGCGATCATTGATGAATAGTACTTGTATAAATCCACAACTAGTGCAAGAATTACAACAAGATGTAGATGGGATGGATGGAGATGATAGTGGTGATGAAGATGCAGCGGTTGATGAAGATTTAGATGGATGCCTTGGCCTCATAGATCTGTGTAGGGTGAAGATGGATCCCTAGGGCAAGTTCCCCCTCCAGATGCCTTCCAGAGGTTAGGTTTTGGCGACTCCTGAGTATTATGTATGTCATATCTCTGAACCAGTTGCACGGGGTGAAACTATTTGAGGAGGAGGATGTGGCACCAACTATACGGTGGGAACTATACGGCAGCCCGCCGTATAGTTGGTCGTCAACTCTTCTGTCTCCGCTTCTCGTTTCGGGTTTTCTTCTGGTATTATTAATATTTCCCAAATAAGAGATTTACGTAGTTTTTGGCTCCTTTTCTCTCCAGTACAACTGCTCCAAGAATTGTGTCCTTTGGATCCATCATCTGATCTGATCCTAGTGAAAATAAACATAAAAAGTGCGTGTGAACGCCGTAAAGTACCCAACATCTACAATGCAAAATAATAATGTAAAACATGATGCAAATATGCACTCATCAACTTCCCCAAGCTTATACTCTTGCTCGTCCCGAGCAAGTTTAGGTTAATGGATGTGATTCTCATATTCATGAAGCTAAGTCGATAAAATAAATGAGGCAATTGCAGCATGTGTCTATCATAAAGGATACATATAAGTAAGTTCATGAATAGTACCTTACTCGAACCATCTGAATAATATTAGCAGGCTTCCACATCTTAGGAACTAATAGTTCACAAAATATTATTCTCCACATGATGTAAAAGTATTCAATTCAACCGAATGAGTTAGTGAGGTAGTTCCAAGTGTTTTTAGGATTAACATATTCACTTGGGATTCAAAATCTCAAATGTCTCTTTGTCTTACTACAATATAGTGGTATATGCCTATTTGCTCTTTGCACATTCGCTCTTTTTCTTCATCTTTCTTTTTCTTCTTTCTATATATATATATATATATATATATATATATATATATATATATATATTTGTGCTCACACTTTTGTTTAAGTGTTGTGCAAAGGAGCTATCCATATATTCCACATCATGTAGGAATTTCAAAGTTTAACGATCTCAATTATCAAATTCCAAATATATATGAAGCATCTTTATAACTTGAGTATTCTACCTCAAACTTGTTCTCACTCTATTTCATAGCACTTATATTTTCTCCTTTGTTCAAGGTTTTCTTTTTCATCTTAATTAATTAGATAGTTTCTTATTTTTGTGAATCAAACCAATTACCTACAACATATTGATCAAACTATCTTTATATGTTCCATTAATACCAATGGTGTGGAAGACTCCTATTGCTATCATCAAGTGCAAGTAAAATCATACTAAAGTCATTCATATATCCAATAAGACAACTTCAGACTCAATAATGCTCCATATATTATAGTAAACTCAGAATTCCATAATAGGGATCAACTATTCCTGAAGGGAATCTAATGATGCAAACTTTATTTATGAGTTCGAACTAATGCAAAACTAGAATAGAAATAAAAACTTGTAAGATAGATTACAAGGTCTTAAAGATCTCCCCAAGCTTGGAATCAAGCCAGGCGGGATCAAATAATACCTTGCGATTATTTGATACCGTGTTTTATTGAAGGCCACTATGGTGCCATAGCATGAAGAACTGCGGTGCGTAGCTTCTTGTTGGTGTCCTCCAGATTAGTGATGCGGTTGTAGCACCTGCGCAAATCAGATTGCGGTGTATCCATGCTATCAACGAGCTTGGTCATCATTGGGAGAAGATCACCCTTCTCCTCTATCTCCTTGAGGCGGTGACAGACTTTCATGCGATGGAGTAGCTCCTGCTTCTGATATACTTCTAGTGCCCGCACGCAATAGGCCTCGAGCGGGGAAACGCCGGTTCCTTGATAGGACCTGCACCAACATTAGGTATTTCCTTACGCTTATGCGACCTTGGATCTGTAGTGATGAACTTGACCGTCTCTACACGTCCTTTTCGGTGTGGCTTGTGGCCTTCTCTCTCTTCTTGAGTTCTTTTCATCGCCACCCAGTCGATCTCCGGGGGTAGACGTCGCGGCAGATGTAAACGTCACTCACCCATTCATCGGGGTCGCTGTTGTAGAAGCTTGGCTTGACGTACTCTTGGTACCGCGGGCTAAACCTCTCCACCTCCTCATCATCGTCCTCCATCGACGGGCTGCTAGAAAGGTCCCTAGGAGCAATGAGCCCCATAGGTTTTCCATGGCATGGGACAGAATAGAGCATAGATGGATTTGTTCCTGGTGATTGTGATTAGAGAGAGGCACAAGGGCAGTATATAAGAGCGGTCAGGGGTCGATAAAAGTTGCGAGAAACACCAAATTTCCGTCCAAGAAAACAATCCAAACTGACTAGAAAAATACTTCCAAATATTTCCTGCCCAAGTCAGTTAGATTACCGACAAAAAACGACAAAAAACAATTTTTTATAATGAAAAATAATAAAAACTGGTCGAGGGTATTAAATCTTTAACTACCAACTATACGACGGGAGAATTTTCTCCGGTCGTAAAGTTGCGGCCATATAGATAACGCACCTCGAAAATTATTTTGAGAAGAGGGTACAAAACATTTAACGACCAACTATAGGGAAGGAGATTTTTCTCCGACCGTATAGTTGCAGTATCCAAAAATTATTTTGCAAAGAGGATACAGAACGTTTAACGATCAACTATACGGCGGGAGAGTTTTCTCCGGCCATATAGTTGCGGCTGTATAGTTGCAGAAACCCCTTAAAAACTTCAGAAAAATAAGAGGAATTTATAGGAAAAAAAATTGAAGTAGAAACTGAGAAAACAAAGCACTTATTAGAGTTAGAAAACTTACCTCCCACTTACCGTTTATTTAGTCGGGAGTGTCAAGATCCTCCAACAACAAGGACTTCTTATTCTTCGGAGGATTTGATCTTAGTTCATATAGTAATTCTTGAAAACAAGAATCATTAAGACTAAAACTTCTCTCGATAAGATCGGTGTCTTGTTGGGTAATTATAGATGATGCATCCACTACTTTTGCCTCTTGTCTATGCATAATCTGCAACTCAAATTTTTGAAGTAAAAGGATCCAACGGATCAGTCTTGGCTTATGAAACTTCCTGTTGAGGACTTCTTTTAAACCATCACGATCTATATGAACTCTCACTTTTGTATCAACAATATAGGAACGGAACTTATCACAAGAGAAAAATACAGCAAAAAGTTCCCTTTCTTCCTTAGGATAATTCTTTTGAGCACTATTAAGAGTTCTACTAGTATGATGTATAATATTAAATCTGCGACCTATGTGTTATCCCAGAGTTACTCCTACAACATCATCACTAGCTTCACATATTAAATCAAAAGTCAGGTCCCATATAGGTGGTTTAATGACGGGAACACGAGACAAAGTGTATTTAAGCTTATCAAAGGCAATAAGGCATTTATCATCAAAATTGAATCTTACTCCTTTTTGCAACAGATTATTCAAAGGTTTAGAAACTCCAGAAAAATTTCTAATGAACCTTCTATAAAAACCTATAGGACCAAGAAAACTTCTTATACCTTTTACGTCCCTTGGTTGTGGCATTCTCTCTATTGCTTCAACTTTAGCCCTATCTACTTCAATACCCTTACCTAATACTTTGTGTCCAAGGACTATCCCTTCTTTGACCATAAAATGGCACTTCTCCTAGTTTAACACAAGATTAGTCTCTTCGCAACGCTGCAAAATTCTATTGCGATTTTCCAAGCAACTAGTAAACGAAGTTCCATAGACAGAAAAATCATCCATAAATACTTCCATTATAAGTTCTATAAAATCTGCAAATATAGCAGTCATGCATCTTTGAAAAGTAGTTGGAGCATTACATAGACCAAAAGGCGTGCGTTAGTAAGCATGTAAACAATAAGGACTAATGAAAGTTGTTTTAAGTTGGTCTTTAGGATGAACAGCTATTTGTGAAAAACCCGAGTATCCGTCCAAGTAGCAAAAATGAGTGTGGTTTGCTAACCTTTCTAAAGTTTGATCTATGAACTTTAAAGGCTAGTGATATTTCCTAGTCTCCTTATTCAATTTTCTGAAATCTATGCACATCCTATGTCCAACAACAGTTCTAGTAGGTATCAATTCATTGTTTTCATTCGGAACAACTGTAAAGCCGCCTTTCTTAGGAACACAATGAACAGGACTTACCCATTCACTTTCTTTTATAGTATAGAATATACCTGCATCAAGTGGGTGTACTATTTCTTTTCTTACCACTTCCTTCATTTTAGGCTTTAGTCTTCTGTTAAATTCCGCAAATGGTTTAGCACCTTCCTCCATGAATATCCGATGGGAGGCTATCATGGGACTAATACCCTTCAAGTCATCCACTGAGTACCCAAAGGCCTTGCGGTGCTCCTTTAGTACCTTCATAAGTTCTTATTCTTCCCCTAAAAGTTTAGCACTAATAATATGGAATTTATTAGTATCATCTAAGAATCTATACTTAAGATTATCTGGTAGAGTTTTTAATTCTAGGGGTGGTAGCTCTTCGTCCCCTCTCTTTTCTAGTTCTTCAAAATCTCCATCAGTTGGAGGTTCTTCATTGGGAAATGAATCAAATTCATTTTCTAATTCTTCTAGAGTTTTATCCTCCATAATTATTTCTCCACAATTTGGATCTTCATTTATTTCTTCATCTTGATTATTTAAGAAAAGAGCTGCCATTTCTTCAATAGTTTTCTCCTTCTCTTCTTCTTTTATGATTAGAGGTTTGTATTTAAATTTAGAAAAATGGAATTCTTTTTCCGCTTCCCCAAGCCTAAGGGATACAACCTCCTTTTTTAAATCGACTATAGCACCTATATCACTCAAAATGTTTCTTCCAAATATAATTGGGCAAAGAGTGTCAATTGGCATATCAACAACTACAAAATCAATATGGAAATTTTTATTGTTAATTGTGATAACTGCATCTTCAACTACTCCCATTGGAATTCTAAGATTTTTTATTGGCTAACATGATTGTCATATTAGTATTTTGTATTGTAGCCGGTGCTATCTCTTCTTTTATTTCTAGATAAAAGTCATAAGATATAACATTAACTTCAGTGCGAAGATCACATAAACCGTAATGCAAGGTTTCTTTAAATATGCAGGAAAGAATAGGCTTACCCACATCTTTTACCTTTATATTACCTTCAACCAATACGGAAGTCTCTTCATCAAGTTCAACTATGTTACAATGTGCATACATAGCCATGATTGCTTCCTTGGTTACCTCTTCATCTTTGGTTTCATCTAGATATTTTTCAATTATTGGCACACTTTCCTCTTCTTTCTCCTCCTGTACTGCTTTGACCTGTTCATACTGTAAAATATGCTATTGTGCAGTGTTAGGAAAAGGTATCTCATACATTGGTTCTAGGGAGGCTATAGTTGCTTTAACTTCTCTTTTATTTTTAGGTTCAGGTGGTGGATCAAACTTGGGACCAACCTTTGGAGCTTCTATGTGTTCTGTAAAAGCATTGATAGCTTGCAATATAAGATCTGAATCTAAATAAAGATCTTTAGTTAATTCATTAACATGGCCTTTTTATTATATTCGTGAATACATTCATGATATATTTCCGTGCCTCCTTCACTTCCTAGACCAAAATGCCAAGAAACTCTATGATCACGAATTCTATTAAGTTGTAAGATCCCACCTTTATAAAGGTAACGATCCCTGTGATTGCAATGCTAGTCCCTCGGTCAATTGCTAGCATCCATAGTTTAAGATGAAGTACACAGAAACAAAGGTCATTATTGCATCGTTATTCTAGATATAACATAGTCTTTTACAACTCCATAGCCATAGGCTAGTACAAGAGTTTAACTTAACAATATAAAAATAGAAGTCTTCGTCTTCATGTGCCACAGGCAAGCATGTTGAGTGTAGACTCATAACCCCTAATCCTCATCAGAGTAACCTGCAACATCACAAGTTACAGCCACAGTGGGTCAATACATTGGAATAGTATTGGCAAGTGATACCTTAGTAGAATATTAGCATCTAGTTACTACATGAATTTGGCTAAGTGTATCTTAGGCTTGCTTTGCTCAAAATAGGTTTTACCTATCAGTTGAAAACACTAAGTTTTTGTTTGGCAAAAACTTTCCCAAGGAACCGCCAATAGAAATTGGTGAACCTTCACCCTTGTTCAACCACAAGTTTTAACTTAGAAATTGGGATGAGGAGATTATTGATAGCTTCCATGTCTTGATGCTCAAGTTGTCCATTACCGGGGACACGGCTAAGTACTTAGTTTCTTCCTTCTGCAGAGGTGGTGCACTTTCCCCACAAGACTTGGTTTCACCAAGACAGGACCTTTCAAAAGCCTTCCCTTAGACCAAATGGACGCGTTCCCACCTATCATCCCTCTACCACCAACTGTCCAAATGGCTAAGTTATTGCAACCTATATGATCCAGGCAGAGCCCATAATGCCATGTGGTTGCACTAGAAGCTTCTTAACATTTGGCATCTCAAATCCCTTTGTTCCTGGGTGGCAATCCACAAGTGAGATACACAAGGTAAACCATATAAATGGGCCTTGTGTAACCACTCAACCACAAACCACCAAGCAATTACCATTCCACCCAGGTGTTTCATTCACTTAGTTGTTTTATTAAGAAAAATCATAAGTCAAAGACTTAGCAATATTTTCCATAGCATGTATATATTCCACCCTTGGTTACTACTAGCTAGGCTAAGCATGGCAATAGCAAGTATCTTAACTTAGAGAAAATTCTAACAATTCTACAACTACTAAGATTTCCCATAGCATAGCATATAGATACTTAGCAAAAAATTCATGCAAGCCCTATACAAAATATTTCTAATGCATAGTCAAAATATTGGGACAAAAATATGAAGCACCACTTGCCTTGGTAGTTGGGGGAGTAGCAACAATCTTCACAACCACAATCACTATTAGCACCAAAATCTACACATAAAATGATAGCACCAAATTCACATATCAAAATAAACAAGCAAAAATATATGAATGCATGCAAGTGAAATGTGATGATTTTTATAAATCAAACAAGACAAGTGAAACAGTACTAAATCATAAACAAAACAATTATACACTAAATAAAATTAATTTGGCCCTTAGAACATTTTCCATACAATTTTTATATACAAAATAATCTTATAAATGTCTCTTCAAAAACAACCTATTTTACAGATGCAATTTATTAAAAAAAAGTTCATAATTGGATAGAATTCTTTCTCCTGATTCCAATGATATAAAATTTACAAAATTTGAACGTGTGGATCAAAAGTTATGAATTTTGCAAGTTTGAACAACTAATAGATCTAATTCCAGATTTTAAATCAAAACCGTTTCGTGCAATACCGTTTCGTGTGGATCGATCAACGAGAGCCGTTGGAATTAAGTTGCAGCGCACGGCCAGATCTGCGCGTACCGGTTCACTAAAGTGATCTAATCCTAAGCATCAAATCTAGATCTAACGGCTACGGCGCTTGCGACCAAAATCTGGCGGCGCAAATGGGTGTTAGCGGCGGCGGCGCTTTTATTAGCGACGCTCCGGTGATTCCAGAGGGGGCTAGGGGCTGGGTAGTGGCTTACCAGACTCGCGTGAACACGACGGTGCTCAAGGTGTCGTTGGCGTGGGCGGGGGCGTGCTGCAGAGGTCGTTGGGGCTCGTCGGAGTTGCGAGCGGCGTCGGGTTTGTGCAGACGACGACGTTGACGACGTTCGGAATCGCCCTAGCACAAGCCAGTGGTGTTAGCAGTTGCGCAAGGACAAGGCGAATCTGATAGTATGCACGCGAGGTCAAGAGGCGCTCAGATTTTACCTAAATCGCTCGTCGGAGTCGAGCGGCGGCTCAGGCGTTTGCGGGCGTGAACGGGGATGGCGACTAGGTCACGAGCAGGCAAACCAGAGGTGTCAGCATATGCACAAGGACACAAGGGTCACGCTCGTTTGAACCAGAAGCAAAGGGGCGGTCAGAGCTCACCGTAATCGCTTGCCAGAGCTCGTCGGACAGCGGCGGTGCAAATCGAAATACTGGCAGCCTGGTGGCGAGGTGAGTGTGCTGTGTGGGGGGAAATGACCGCGGTGGCGAGGTGTTTAAGTAGCCAGGAGGGGCAAGAGAATTACGTAGTGGTTCAATGCCAATTAAGCGAGCAATCAACGCGGCGTTTCTGGAGGAAACGGCGGTGGCGACACTGTCTGCGCGCGCGGGGGTGGGGAAGAAGAAGCTGACCTGGCTTGGGCCCAGTGGCAGTGTCAGCGGGGCAGAGCGGGTGCAGGTGAGAGAGAGAGAAGAGGGGAACCCGGGTGGGCTGGCTTTTGGGCCGATACTGCTGTTGGGCTGGAATGGTGGTGCCGGCCCTTTTTCCATTTCTTTTATCTTTTTCTTTTTCTGTTTGATTTTCTAGGAATCCTTTTCAAATGAATTCAAAGTGGTTTGAATTCAAACAACTCCTGGATTTTTGTAAGGTGAAACAAGTACACATTTGGCTACAGAACAATGTCGTACACTTGGAAATACATTGGCACATTGAAATTTAAAAATAAACAATGCCTTTATCAATTGTTTAATAAAGTCATATGAATGGTTTTAAATTCATACTTTGTTTTGAAAACTTTGTTTAAGTTTTTAGAAAATAACAATCAACCATAGGATGAATACACTACTGATTAAAACAAGGTCTTCCTTCTAATAAGGTAGCAATAACGCTAATGCCTTGCTTGCATAAAACAATAGATCACAAGGTTTCTGATTTTTTTGAGGAAATGATCCTAAAATGAGTATGAATGCATGAATGATGTGCAATTTTGAAAACATGATTTTACGGATGTTACAAATCTAACCCCCTTAAGGTGAATCTCGCTCTCGAGATTCGGATTGGCTAGCAAATAGGTGAGGGTGGTCTTTCCGAAGGTTATCTTCTCTTTCCCATGTTGCTTCCTCTTCGGAATGATGGTTCCACTGAACTTTGCAGAATTTGATAGTCTTTGTCCGAGTAACTCTTTCTGTAGTCTCAAGAATCTTGATAGGTTTTTCCTCATAGGTGAGATCACTTTCCAATTGGACTTCCTCCAAAGGTATAGTATCCTTCAAAGAAGTCTCCTCCATCTCTGGATGGCATTTCTTTAGCTGACTCACATGAAACACATTGTGAACGACAGACAGTGATTTAGGCAGTTCAATCTCATATGCTACTTCTCCTTTATGACTCGGAATCTTGAATGGTCCAACATATCTTGGGGCCAATTTTCCTTTGACTCTGAATCTTTTCACTCCACGAAGTGGTGACACTCTAAGATAAGATCTATCACCCACCTCATAGGTGACTTCTCTATGCTTAGGACCTGTGTAGCTCTTCTGTCGGGACTGTGCTATCTTCAATCTGTCTTTTACTAACTTGACTTTCTCTTCGGCCTCTTCGATTAGTTCTGGCCCGGACAAGTTTCTTTCTCCCACACCATTCCATAGCAATGGGGTAGTACACTTTCTCCCATAGAGAAACTCAAACGGTGACATCTCTATACTGGCTTGATAGTTGTTGTTATAAGAGAATTCTACGTAAGGCAGACTTTCATCCCAACTAGCTCCATAGTCTAGGGCACATCCCCTCAACATATCCTCTAAAATCTGGTTGGTCCTTTCTGTCTGTCCATCAGTCTAGGATGAAAAGAGATACTGAATTCTAATCTCGTTCCCAATGACTCATGCAGTTGCCTCCAAAAATGAGAAGTGAATTGAGTTCCCCTATCAGACACAATACTCTTGGGTACTCCATGTAGACACACAATCCTATTCATATAGATCTTGGCCAACTTAGCAATTGTATAGGTTGTCTGGTATGAAATGAGCCACTTTAGTTAGGTGATCCACTATGACCCAAATAGAATCGTATCCTGACCTGGTCCTTATCAATCCGGTGATGAAATCCATGCCAATCTTGTCCCACTTCTAATCAGGAATAGGTAGTGGTTGTAACAATCCTGCTAGTTTCTGATGTTCTGCTTTTACTCTACTACACACATCACACAAAGCAATATGTTCGGCGATGTCTTTCTTGAGATTATTCCACCAAAATCTTTCCTTCATATCCATGTACATTTTGGTGTTACCCGGTTGAATGGAATATGGTGAGTTGTGTGCTTCTTGTAAAATCAGTTTCCGAAGCTCCGGATCTTGCGGAACATAGATACGTTTTCCATACCATAAAGTACCTTGTTCGTCTTCATGGAATCCTTTGGCTTTTCCTTTACCAATCTTTTCTTTAATCTCTTCAATTTCCTTGTCCGTCTTTTGGGCTTCCTTGATTTTGTCCAATAAGGTGGAACATCTAATGACATGAGATGTCCCTCAGGCACAATCTCTAATCTGAGGTCTCTAAATTGGGCACACAGATCATCTGGCAACTCTCCCTTAGTAAGGCCATTCACAAATACCTTACGGCTTAGTGCATCCGCTACAACATTTGCTTTACCGGGGTGGTATTTCAAACTCAAGTCGTAGTCCTTGATGAGTTCTAGCCATCTTCTTTGTCTCATGTTGATTTCTCTCTGAGTGAAGATATACTTCAAACTTTTGTGATCTGTGAACACTTCACATCGCTTTCCCAAAAGATAATGTCTCCATGTTTTGAGTGCATGTACAACAGAGGCTAACTCTAAATCATGAGTAGGATAATTTACCTCATGAGTTTTGAGTTGTCTCGAGGCATAAGCCACAACTTTCCCTTCTTGTATCAGAACTGCACCTAATCCATGATGAGATACATCACAATAAACATGGAAATCCTTCTCCAAATCTGGCAGACATAGGACTGGTGCTGTCACTAGTCTCTTCTTCAATTCTTGGAAACTGAGTTCACATCCTTCAGTCCAAGCAAATTTCATGTCTTTCTTTAGTAATTCCGTCATTGGCTTAGCTACCTTGGAGAAATTCTCAATGAAACTTCTATAGTATCCTGCCAAGCCAAGAAAACTACGAACTTCTTGCACTGACTTAGGAGATTCCCATTCAGTTACAGCTGACACTTTTGTGGGATCAACTGCTACACCATATCCTGACACAATGTGTCCAAGAAATCCAACTTCATTCAACCAGAATTCACACTTGCTGAATTTGGCATACAGCTTATGCTCTCTAAGCTTCTCAAGTATCAAACGCAAATGTCCTTCATGCTCTTCTTTGCTCTTGGAGTAGATCAAAATGTCATCGATGAAAATGACAACAAACTTGTCAAGGAACTCCATGAACACCTTGTTCATCATATTCATGAAGTAAGCTGGTGCATTGGTCAAACCAAATGGCATCACGGTGTACTCATACAATCCATACCTAGTGGTGAAAGCGGTCTTAGGTATGTCTTGTTCCCTTATCTTAAGATGAAAATAACCTGACCGGAGATCAATCTTTGAGAACACACAGGCTCCTTCTAATTGATCAAACAAGTCATTGATTCTGGGCAAAGGATATTTGTTCTTGATAGTCACCTCATTGAGTGAACGATAATCGATGCATAACCTTTGACTCTATCTTTCTTTTCCACAAACAAGACTGGTGCTCCCCAAGATGAAGAACTTGGTTGAATAAATCCTTTCTGCAACTGTTCTCCAAGTTGTTTCTTGAGTTCTTTCAACTCAGCAACTGACATCTTGTAAGGTCTCTTTGCTATTGGTCCTGATCCTGGTAGCAAGTCAATCAGAAATTCCACATCTCTATATGGTGGCATTCCCAGCAATTCTTCCGGAAACACATCGGGATATTCTCTCACAATTGGCACACTGTCTATGCTAACCCCCTTAAGAGAATTTAGCTTACTCCCTTTTGATTCAAAGTTGGTCTTGAATCTAATCCTTTTATTATCCGGGGTTGTGAGTGTGACAGTATGATTGGCACAATCTAGCACTCCCTTGTACTTAGTCATCCAGTCCATTCCCAAAATGACATCCAATCCTTGGGAATTTAGAATTATCAAATTAACGATAAACTTATACTTCCCAAACTCTATGACTAGGTCATGACATCCTGAGTTCACTATCATTTCTCCACCAGGAGAACTTACTTTTATAGGACACCCAATAGTTTCAACTAGAAGTTCATTTCTATCAACAAATGCTCTTGATATGAATGAATGCGATGCGCTAGTATCAAAAAGAACAAGTGCTAGAACAGAATTGAGTTTGAACTTACCAGCCACAGCATCAGGTTCCTCATAAATCTCTTCCACATTGATGTGGTTTACTTGTCCCTTCTGGAAAGGGTTGGGATTCGTGGCTCCTTCAACCTTCTTCTCTGGGCACTCATTTGCATAATGCCCCATCTTCTTGCACTTGAAACATTCAACCTGACTGATATCCCTCTTTGCAGGCTGACTACCACTTCCACCTCCACTGTGGTGACTCTTGTGTCCACTCTTGTGGTTCTTGTACTTGTCATTATCATGACTACGGTGATGCTTGTTGTCATGATGGCGGTTGTGGTTGTGGTGGTTGTTGTACTTTCCATGTTTGTGGGATCTAGAACTCCCACTATCATCATGATGGGAACGCTTGTGAGACAATCCCGAGATGTGCTTGTCAGAGCTGTGCTTCCTCTTTCTGCTTTCAACCTGTTTCATCTTGTTCTCCAAGATGGTAGCCTTGTCACAAAGTGATTGGTAGGTTGGGACATAGGCAACAGATAGTTGCAGATTCAGTTCGTCATTCAATCCTTCGAGGAATTTCTCCTTCCTCTTGGCATCAGTATCAACTTCGTCCGGTGCATAACGTGCCAGATTGTTGAATTCCTCAATATATTCAGCCACACTGCAGTGACGCTGTTTCAGGTTATGGAACTCCTTCTTCTTCAAATTCATCACCCCGGATGAGATGTGAGCTGTGCGAAAACCATCCTCAAAGATAGCCCAAGTTACATCCTCAATGGGAGTGGTGATCTGGAAGTTATCCCACCAAGTAGCTGCTGGTCCTTCCAACAGATGTGTTGCAAACCTGACCTTCTCCTCGTCGGTTCAGCCGACAGTTACCAAATCCTTTTTCATAGAACATAGCCAATCATTGGCCACCATTGGATCAGTGGTTCCTGAGAACTTTGCAGGCCTCAGTCTTAGGAATCTGGTGAGAATGTCAAATCTTGGTGGATTGTTTGGGTTGTTGTTGTTGTTATTCTGATTCTGCATAAAAGTGGTCATCATCTGCATCAGTTGTGCCTGTGCTGTCATCAACTGCTGCATCTCGGGGGGTGACATTGTTGTTGTTTGGGTTGGGGTTGGCACGTCGAGGAAGCATCTGTGGTTTTCATAAGGATAAGAATGAGATACCCATAGATGCTTATCATGCACAATAAATCACATAGACAAACACCAAACCAAGCATCAAAATAACATAAGGTTCAAACAACGTAAACAACAAGTTTGGAAAATCAAACACACCATAGCAAGCCACCCACATGTTGGATGGTCATTGCGACTCAATAAACAAAAGTACGGTAAATGAAAGATAAATGAGTAGTCATCACTACTCCTCCGCATCAACCTCCACATCAACAAGTGTAAGACCTGCATTCTCCATAGCGGTCTTGTATTCCTCAACATTGGTAGTCAAGGCCTCTATCTTGGCCCTAAGAGCCCTCTTCTGTGAGCGAAGCCTCTCGATCACTCCTTGCTGATGCTCGAGCTGGAAGTCCTTGGCCTCCAGCTCTTCCTTCATCTCCCGGATCTTCTTGTTCCGGTCTTGGACTCTCTTCTCCTGGCTCTTGAATTTCTTGTCTTGGCTTTCAAACCTGGCCTCCATTTCCTTGACTATCTTGTCTTGCTCCGCGAAGAGCTTGTCCTTCTCTTGGAGCTGAACCTGGAGCTCGTCATTGCTAAGCATGATGTTGGTCCTATCAGTATCTAGGTGCCTAATAAGAACCTCTAGGTCCTGAAGGTACAAACGAATCGGCTCCACCGTCTCTCTAGCAGCATCCTCGAACTCAATAGCCTCACCCTCCTTGTCGCGTCTCCCGAAAAGGTGAAAGTAAAGGCCTCTAAGCTCTCTGGAGTGTCTCCCTACCAGTCGCCCAAGTAACTCTTGCATGACTATATCTAAGCCTCTCTCCTTGTCGTCATGCATCAGCTTGAAAGTGATGGCCTCCGTGGCTGGCTCTGCCTGGTGTCCCGGTTGAGTGACTCTAAAGCCCCAAAGGTCCTTCCTCTCAAACTTGGTGAGGGGAAGCGTCATGATGCTAGGGAGTGGATGGTTGAGCACACTAGTGAGCTTAATGAGACGAGTACCAAAACGAGTTCCCTTGAACTCTTCGGTCATGCTGATAGTAACATTAGGCATCTATTTATATAAGATAGAGAAAAGTTAGATTCAACATCAATAGAGAAAAACACAAGACAAAGTATCACAATCATATATTTTGCAACAATCACACAAGTCATGGCATACACAAATCCATTACAAGCATCAAAGGTTCAACATAACTTAGATAAATATTTGGAAATAAAACGATAAGTGTGGTAGTCCAACTAACGAAGCATATCACAATCCCAACTCACTTGCCAAGTTGGCTAACAGGGCATCCCTAGAGGCAATCTGTCGATCTTGATCACATGACTCCATGGATAAGTCAATGATGTCTTCTCTTAAATGTTGGTTAGTAGCCTCTAACTCTTGGGTATGCTTCTGATATTCCCTAAGGTCATTTTGGGTGTTGACCATTCTACACTTGAGTCTATCACCAAGGTCCTTGATGGCATTCCAAGATGCATTTCTTGCAGAGTCAAAGAATGTTGTGTGCATTTCTGAGTTGGTGACCATGCAGAATCCTGACTCCTTGTGGTTGTCTTCCTTGTTTTTGTACAAGTGAAGTTGCACCCACCAGTACTCTACTCCTTCATCCATCACGGGGAATCCTTTGTACACAGCTGCACCATGTATCCCCATGGTAACCATGAGATTCTTGAGGGCCTTGGGGAATTCAGTCTCACACTCCAAGGTCATGGTCATGAGTGGTATCTTCCTCACGGCTTCGTTGATGGAGTTAATCTACAAATAGAGATGAGAGAGAAGATTAGAAAAGTTTACGAGAAGAAAAGACAAGTGTGGAAATTGTTCAAAAAATTTCCTTAGTGGTTTCTAATCCAATCCTAGGGTTATAATCCTACAGGCAACACAGTGCTCTGATACCATCTCTAAGATCCCACCTTTATAAAGGTAAAGATCCATGTGATTGTAATGCTAGTCCCTGGATCAATTGCTAGCATCCACAGTTTAAGATGAAGTACATAGAACCAAAGGTCATTATTGCATCGTCATTCCAGAGATAACATAGTCTTTTACAACTCCATAGCCATAGGCTAGTACAAGAGTTTAACTTAACAATATAAAAATAGAAGTCTTCATCTTCATGTGCCACAGGCAAGCATGTTGAGTGTAGACTCATAACCCCTAATCCTCATCAGAGTAATCTGCAACATCACAAGTTACAGCCACAATGGGTCAATACATTGGAATAGTATTGGCAAGTGATACCTTAGTATAATATTAGCATCTAGTTACTACATGAATTTGGCTAAGTGTAGCTTAGGCTTGCTTTGCTCAAAATAGGTTTTACCTATCAGTTGAAAACACTAAGTTTTTGTTTGGCAAAAACATTCCCAAAGAACCACCAATAGAAATTGGCGAACCTTCACCCTTGTTCAACCACAAGTTTTAACTTAGAAATTGGGATGAGGAGATTATTGATAGCTTCCATGTCTTGATGCTCAAGTTTTCCATTACCGGGGACACGGCTAAGTACTTAGTTTCTTCCTTCTGCAGAGGTGGTGCACTTTCCCCACAAGACTTGGTTTCACCAAGACAGGACCTTTCAGAAGCCTTCCCTTAGACCAAATGGACGCGTTCCCACCTATCATCCCTCCACCACCAGCTGTCCAAATGGCTAAGTTATTGCAACCTATATGATCCAGGCAGAGCCCATAATGCCATGTGGTTGCACTAGAAGCTTCTTAACATTTGGCATCTCAAATCCCTTTGTTCCTGGGTGGCAATCCACAAGTGAGATACACAAGGTAAACCATAGAAATGGGCCTTGTGTAACCACTCAACCACAAACCACCAAGCAATTACCATTCCACCCAGGTGTTTCATTCACTTAGTTGTTTTATTAAGCAAAATCATAAGTCAAAGACTTAGAAATATTTTCCATAGCATGTATATATTCCACCCTTGGTTACTACTAGCTAGGCTAAGAATGGCAATAGCAAGTATCTTAACTTAGAGAAAATTCTAACAATTCTACAACTACTAGGATTTCCCATAGCATAGCATATAGATACTTAGAAAAAAAATCATGCAAGCCCTATACAAAATATTTCTAATGCATAGTCAAAATATTGGGACAAAAAAATGAAGCACCACTTGCCTTGGTAGTTCAGGGAGTAGCAACAATATTCACAACCACAATCACTATTAGCACCAAAATCTACACATAAAATGATAGCACCAAATTCACATATCAAAATAAACAAGCAAAAATATATGAATGCATGCAAGTGCCATGTGATGATTTTTATAAATCAAACAAGACAAGTGAAATATTACTAAATCATAAACAAAAAAATTATACACTAAATAAAATTAATTTGGCCCTTAGAACATTTTCCATATAATTTTTATATACAAAATAAGCTTATAAATGTCTCTTCAAAAACAACCTATTTTATAGATGCAATTTATTAAACAAAGTGCATAATTGAATAGAATTATTTCTCTTGATTCCAATGATATAAAATTTACAAAATTTGAACGTATGGATCAAAAGTTATGAATTTTGCAAGTTTGAACAACTAATAGATCTAATTCCAGATTTTAAATCAAAACACAGACACGCGGCGCTTTCTGATTCATCGAGTTTCGTATGGATCAATCAACGAGAGCCGTTGGATTTAAGTTGCAGCGCATGGCCAGATCTGCGCGAACCGGTTCACTTAAGTGATCTAATCCTGAGCATCAGATCTAGATCTAACGGCTGCGGCACTTGCGACCAAAATCTGGCGGCGCAAATGGGTGCTGGCGGCGGCGGCGCTTCTGTCAGCGACGCTCCGGTGATTCCAGTGGGGGATAGGGGCTGGGTAGTGGCTTACCAGACTCGCATGAACACGACGGTGCTCAAGGTGTCATTGGCGTGGGCGAGGGCGTGCTGCAGAGGTCGTTGGGGCTAGTCGGAGTTGCGGGCGGCGTCGGGTTCGTGCAGACGAAGACGTTGACGACGTTCGGGATCGCCCTAGCACAAGCCAGTGGTGTTAGCAGTTGTGCAAGGACAAGGCGAATCTGATAGTATGCACGCGAGGTCAAGGGGCGCTCGGATTTTACCTAAATCGCTCGTCGGAGTCGAGCGGCGGCTCGGGCGTTTGCGGGCGTGAACGGGGACGGCGACCTGGGTCACGAGTAGGCAAACCAGAGGTGTCACCATATGCACAGGACATGAGGGTCACACTCGTTTGAACCAGAAGCAAAGGGGCGGTCGGAGCTCTCCGTAATCGCTTGCCGTAGCTCGTCGGACAGCGGCGGTGCAAATCGAAATACTGGCAGCCTGGTGACGAGGTGAGTGTGCTGTGTGGAGGGAAATGACAGCGGTGGCGAGGTGTTTTAGTAGACAGGAGGGGCGAGAGAATTACACAGTGGTTCAATGTCAATTAAGCGAGCAATCAACGCGGCGTTTCTGGAGGAAACGGCGGTGGCGACAGAGTCTGCGCGCGGGGGTGCGGAAGAAGAAGCTGACCTGGCTTGGGCCCAGTGGCAGTGTCAGCGGGGCAGAGCGGGTGCAGGTGAGAGAGAGAGAAGAGGGGAACCCAGGTGGGCAGGCTTTTGAGCCGATACTGCTGTTGGGATGGAATGGTGGCGCCGGCCCTTTTCCATTTCTTTTATCTTTTTCTTTTTCTGTTTGATTTTCTAGGAATCCTTTTCAAATGAATTTAAAGTGGTTTGAATTCAAACAACTCCTGGATTTTTGTAAGGTGAAACAAGTACACATTTGGCTACAGAACAATGTCGTACACTTGGAAATACATTGGCACATTGAAATTTAAAAATAAACAATGCCTTTATCAATTGTTTAATAAAGTCATATGAATGGTTTTAAATTCATACTTTGTTTTGAAAACTTTGTTTAAGTTTTTAGAAAATATAAATCAACCATAGGATCAATTCACTACTGATCAAAACAAGGTGTTCCTTCTAATAAGGTAGCAATAAGGCTAATGCCTTGCTTGCATAAAACAATAGATCACAAGGTTTCTGATTTTTTTGAGGAAATGATCCTAAAATTAGTATGAATGCATGAATGATGTGCAACTTTGAAACATGATTTTTGGGATGTTACATAAGTAAAGCCCAAGCTTTAGTTATAGGTAAATCCATCAAATCTCCTCTCGTGCAAGAGTCTAGTTCAATTCTATTAGGTTCAATCAAACCGCCATAAAAGATATGTAGTAAATACCATTCAGGTAAATCATGATGAGGACATTGTCTAAGTAAATATTTAAATCTTATATAAGATCTTACTAGTCCTTCATTGGGACGGTTCTTCCAAGCCATTATAAGACGCCTGATTCCAAATGATTTTAATAATGGGTAATATTTAGATAGGAATTCGCAAGCTAAATCATACCAAGTAGTAGTGGCTTCTGAGGGTAGAGATCTATACCATGAGAGAGTTGTACTTGTCAAAGTTTGACTAAAAAGTTTAACCCCTACCTCATCAGCGGTATACCCCGTTAATTGGAACATGCCACATATATCTTTGAAACATGCAATATGCTCATATGGATCAGGATCTTCTTCATCTCCAGTAAATTACTTCTTGTGTAGAATACCAAGTAGTAGAGGATTTATTTCAAACCCCGTCGTCTTCTCGTTGGAGTTGTCTCTTTTATAAATACTATATGGCTTCTCAAAACGGTTGAGTGGGTTAGCACTAGTCATCTGCTGAAACTCCATCATGTTGGTGGAAACCTATAACTCAAAACTAAACAAAACTTAACAAAACTAAAGTAAATAAGCAAAAACTAAAAGACCTACAGCGCTTAGCTCCCCGGCAACGGTGCCAGAAAATAGCTTGATGACTGCGAGTGCACAGATCGGTTGTAGCTAGTTTCGAAATAAAGATATCGATCCCACAGGGAGCAGGAGTCTAAAGTCTAAGAATTCTTGAAGTAAATACTGAAAATAGAATTGCTAAATAAAGTTCTAAGTGACAAGATAAAATGCGAGTAATGTGTAAAAAGGTGTTTTGGGGTTTTTGGTATAAGAGAACAATGCGTAAAGTAAATAAAACTGAATACACAAAGTAAGTATCGCGTATGTAAAAGAGATTTGAAACTTCAGTGGGAGAAAGCGTTCTCAGGGATTGGCGGATACACCACTAGCATTATAAAGGGCTAAGGTAAAGATTATCATCATGAACATTCTCAACTATGTATGTGTGGGAGGAACTCTGTATTTGGACAAAGAGGCAGCAACCACTGCTCATATCATCCTCATAACTACAGCAGATAACAATTAACATCAATTGAATTATAGCGCTATTAAGGGACATAATCCCGCAAGACGTATCCCATGGCATGGAAAGTGTTTTATGAGTTTCCTCGATTCCCAAGTCGATACATAAGGGGTGCCAACAACTTTATAGTCACTATAAGTGCTAACATCCCTCTGTCTACCAACAAGTAGTTCCCTACATCAAGGCCCCACAAGAGGCAAATATTGGAGAGGTCGACTTCCCCCAACATCAATATGAAGACAATCTAACACATGGTCACAGCGATGAATATCATAATAAACTTTATCTTATTCAAATCTCATACTAGGGTTTCTCCATCTCCCAAGAACTAATGATCTACTCAGACATGGAGGCAGATAGCATCATAGTAATGGTAATGGAAGTGATCATTGATGAATAGTACTTGTATAAATCCACAACTAGTGCAAGAATTACAAGATCTAGATTGGATGGATGGAGATGATATTGGTGATGAAGATGCAGCAGTTGATGAAGATGTAGATCAATGCCTTGGCCTCCCAGATCTGTGTAGGGCGAAGATGGATCCCTAGGGCAAGTTCCCCCTCCAGATGCCTTCCGGAGGTTAGGTTTCGGAGATTTTTGGGTGTTCTATATGTCATCTTTCTAAACTAGTTGCACGGGGTGAAACTATTTGAGGAGGCGGAGGCAGCGCCAACTATACGGAGGGAACTATATGGCGGCCCGACGTATAGTTGGTCGTCAACTCTTATGTATCTGCTTCTCGCTTTGGGTTTTCTTCTGGTATTATTAATATTTCCCAAATAAGCGATTTACGTAGTTTTTGGCCCCTTTTCTCTCTAGTACAACTGCTCCAAGAATTGTGTCCTTTGGATCCATCATCTGATCCTGGCGAAAATAAACATAAAAAGTGTGTGCGAACGCCGTAAAATACCAAAATCTTACATCTACAATGCAAAATAATAATGTAAAACATGATGCTAATATGCACTCATCAGCCGGTAAATTATTCGGAAGCGATTGTGGTATATGATTCCAAGTCATGGCTTGGAGCCATGAGATCCCAGTTAAAGACCATGGATGAAAATCAAGTTTGGAACTTGGTTGATCTGCCAGATGGTGCAAGACCCGTCGAGTGCAAATGGGTCTTTAAGAAGAAAACTGACATGGATGGAAATGTTTCCGTCTATAAATCACGTCTTGTCGCGAAGGGGTTCCGACAAGTTCAAGGAGTTGATTACGACGAGACTTTCTTGCTCGTAGCGATGCTTAAATCAGTTCGGATCATGTTAGCTATAACAGCCTATTTTGACTATGAGATATGGCAGATGGATGTCAAAACGGCTTGCCTTAACGGAAATTTAACCGAGGACATGTATATGATACAGCCCGAGGGTTTTGTTGATCTGGCTAACGCTGACAAGTTTGCAAACTTCAGAAATCCATTTATGGGTTGAAGTAAGCATCTCGGAGTTGGAACATTCGTTTTGATGAGGTGGTCAAATCATTTGGCTTCATCAAGAGTGATCATGATTCTTGTTTATACAAGAAGTTTAGTGGCAACAAAGTAAACTTTCTAATCTTATGTGTGGATGACATATTACTGATTTGAAATGATGTCCAGATGTTGCAAGAAACCAAGGAATCATTGGAAAGGAGTTTCTCAATGAAATACTTGGGAGAGGCAACATATATTGTCAGAATCCGGATCTATAGAGATAGATCAAGACGGATCATTGGATTGAGTCAGAGTACTTATTTGGACAAAGTGTTGAAAAAGTTCAACATGGAATCGTCTAAGAAGGGGTTCTTACCGATGTCCCATGGTGTAAAACTTAGCAAGACTCGGTGTCCTTCGACGACTGATGAGAAAAGTCGGATGAGTGCGATTCTATATGCTTCTGCAGTCGGATCCATCATGTATGCCATGATTTGTACTAGGCTCTAAGTGTTGTGAGCAGATACCAGGCTGATCCTGGAGAAATCCTGGAGAAATCCTGGAGATACCAGGCTGATCCTAAAGTACTTGAGAAGGACTAAGGATATGTTTTTGGTTTATGGAGGTGAAGATGAACTCAGTGTAAAGGGTTACACAGATGTGAGTTATCTTACCGACTCTGATGATTCTTGTTCGCAATCTAGGTATGTGTTTGTGATAAACGGAGGGGTTGTGAGCTGGAAGAGTTCCAAGCAAGAGACTATGTCTACATCTACAACAGAGGCTGAGTATATTGCCGCCTCGAAGGTAGCAAAAGAAGCTATTTGGATGAGGAATTTCCTCATGGATCTTGATGTGGTTCAAGGCTCGTCCAATCTGTTAGACGTGTATTGTAACAACAATGGTGCTATTGCACAAGCCAATGAACCTAGACAGCACCAGAAGAACAATCACATACTCATGTGGTACCACCTGATTCGCCAGTTTGTGGATCATGGTGATATCAAGTTATACAAGGTACACACGGATGCTGTAACATCCCTAAAATCATGATTTCAAAGATTGCATATCATTCATGCATGCATATAGAATTGAGATCATTTTCAAAACTCATTTCAGAAAAACAAAGCACATAGTGCTATCATTTCATGTGAGCAAACTTAAATCAAATGGTCATCCCCATTTGAAAGTTGAATGTTTATGAACCTAGATTGTTTGCCTTCTTTGTTGAATATATTGAGTGTGGAAATTTGAACCAAGTTTTACAAAATGGAAATGGTTCAAAAACCATTTTTCAAACACTTGCAAATCAGGTACCAAGTCCCTGATATTTTGTTCTCCAAGAGTGACCAAGCTTTTGCAAAGCAACCACATCATTTCATGCCTAGTATTTGAGACTATTGCACCCTGCAAAAACCCCAAGTGATTTGAATTCAAATGAGACTTGATTTCATTTTAAAACCTTTCCTGAAAATCAAAACAGAAAAAGAAAAGGACAAAAGAAAAGAAAAGGGCCAGGCGCCAGGATTCTAGCCCAGCAACAGAACTGGCCCAACTAGCCCACCCGGCCTTCCTCTTTCTCTCTCGCACGCGCAAGCGCACCCAAGCAGTCGCTGACAACCAGACCCCACCTCCTCTCTGCGCGTTTCACTGACGAGCGGGCCCTCTCCACGTCAGCATCGTCTTCCCCAAATCCCGCGCACGAACTCCGCCGCTGCCCGTTGCTGCCTTGATTTCGCGAGGTAAATTGCATTGATGCAGCAAGCGTTTCTTGTCGAGCCTCTGGCTATATAATCCCCACACTCTCGCGACCATTTCCCCTCAAACAATTTCTCCTTCACGCCACCAGGCTACCCACACGCTCGACGCCGCCGCTGTTCCGACGACCGCACCGACGAATTCCGGTAAGCCCCGTGTTCCCCTCTCTCTCTGAATCATGCTATCAAATCCAGCAAGTCTTTGCGCACCTACTGACACTCCCCATTTGTCCTCGCATGATCCGTAGCTCCAGCAACGACTCCGACTGACCGCCACCGTTCTCTGCACGAACTCCGGCGACCTCTCTTTGTAAGTAGCCGCCGCCCCTTGGCCTCTGACTGATACATCTAGAATCCCCGTCGTCTTGCGCATCTAACAGTACCTCTCTTTTGGCTTAGCGCAACGAGGAACCTCGCCAACATCAACGACTGACCGTACCTGACGCGTTCGCAAACTCCGGCGAGGAATCTCTGACGACCCCGTGCGCCCCTTCCCAAGCCATCACCACCTTGAGCATCAGCAGCCTCCTGCGGTTCTGGTAAGCATCTCCTCTCTTCCCCGGGCGACCTAGAACGCCAGCACCGCCGCTGACTGACGCGCCGCCGCCGCTAGCGCCGCTCGATTTTGGTTAGATGATTTATAGCCGTCAGATCCAGATCCAGCGCGTAGAATTAGTCCACTTAGCGAAGCGGTATGGTTAGATCTGAACCGTGCATCGTTAGTTAGATCCTACGGCTTGCGAGCGTGATCCGGAGCGAATTGGTACGCGCCATTAGGAACATGACGCGTGGCTAGGGTTAGATTCAAAAACAGATTTGAAATCAGAATTTGATCCAAAATTGAAATAGCTATAACTTTTGATTCCCACGTTAGATTTTTGCAAATTTTATGTCGTTGGAATCAGGAAGACAAGACCTTTCTGAATCTGCAATGTGTTTAGTAAAAAGTTTCTGTTAAAATGTCTTTTTATGCAGAAACTTGTTTAGGACTATTTTGAGTATAGGATTTGTTTAGGATTTTGTTTTAGGTCAAAATAAACTTGGATTGGCAAGATTTTTGACTTGCTGATGTTTCAGTATCTTGCACTTGCTTGGTGGATTTTCAAAAATCATCACTTAGCATTCTTGCATGCATGCATACATATTTTTGTTTGTATATGAATTGTATGTGATTGTGGTTATAATCTTTGTGTAGATTTTGGTGCTAGTGATTGTGATTGTGAAGAGTGCTACTCTCCCCATTACCAAGGCAAGTGGTACTTCATGAATATTTCCATCCCTATATTTTGTACAAGCATTAGAAGTATTTTGCTAAGTCTTGCATGTTGTTATTTTTGCCAAATGCTATGTTGGGAAATCCTAAGTAGTTATAGAATTGTAGAATTGCTAGGAAATTTCCTAGGTTAAGTTACTATGCCATGCTTAGCCTAGCTAGTAGCAAACAAGGGTTGGTAAAGTATCTACATGCTATGATGAAAATATTTATAAGTCTTTGGACTTATGTTTTCCTAATAAAACAACTAAGTCAATGAACCTCCTGGGTGGAATGGGACTTGAATGGTGGTTTTTGGTTGAGTGGCTACACAAGGCCCATGGACATGGTTTACCTTGTGTATCTCACTTGTGGTATGCCACCCAGGCACAAAGGGATTTTAGAGGCCAAGTGTTGAGAAGCTTATAGTGCAACCACTTGGCAATATGGGCTCTGCCTGGATCACATAAGTTTCTAGAACTTAGCCATTTGGACAGTTGGTGGTAGTGGGAATGATAGGTTGGAGCGCGTCCATTTGGTCTAAGGAAAGGCTTCTGAAAGGTCCTGTCTTGGGAAACCAAGTCTGGTGGGGAAAGTGCACAACCTCTGCAGATGGAAAATCTAAGTACTTAGCCAAGTCCATGGCAATGGACAACTTGAGCATCAAGACATGGAAGCTATCAAGAATCTCATCACTCCAACTTCTAAGTAAAACTTGTGGGTGAACAAGGATGAAGGACCTCAATGTCTATTGATGGTTTCTTGGGAAATGTTTTGACAAAGAAAAACTTAGTGAATTCAACTAATAGGAAAAACCTATTTTGAGCAAAGCAAGCCAAGCTACACTTAGCCAAAATTCATATAGTAATATAGTCCACTTAAAATTTACTAAGGTATGACTTGCCAATACTATTCCAAAGTATTGACCCACTGTGGCTGTAACTTGTGATGTTGCAGGTTACTCCGATGATGATTAGGTGTCATGAGTCTACACTCAACATGCTTGCCTGTGGCACATGAAGATGAAGACTTATGTTTATTTACTTATTCCAAAACTCTTGTATTAGGCCTGTGGCCTTGAGTTGTAAAAGACTATGTTTTATCTCTGGAATGGATGTAATAAATGACCTTTGTATCTGTGTACTTCATCTTAAACTGTGGATGCTAGCAATGATCCAGGGACTAGCATTGCAATCACAGGGATCCTTTTCCTTTACAAAGGAGGGATCTTACAGATGGTATCAGAGCACTGTGTTGCCTGTAGGATTATGACCCTAGGATTGGAAAACCACTAAGGAAAAAAAATTCAACTACTTCTACACTTGTCTATTCTTCTCGTAAACTTTTCTAATCATCTCTTTCTCATCTCTATTTGTAGATGAACTCCATCAACGAAGCCGTGAAGAAAGGACCACTCATGATCATGACCTTGGAGTGTGAGACTGAGTTTCCCAAAATTCTCAAGGACCTCATGGTGGCAATGGAAGTACATGGTGCAGCTGTGTACAAAGGCTTTCCAGTGATGGATGAAGGAGTTGAGTACTGGTGGGTGCAACTTCACTTGTACAAAAACAAGGAAGACAACCACAAAGAAAGAGGATTCTGCATGTACACCAACACTGTGATGCACACCACATTCTTTGAGTCAGCAAGAGAAGCAGCTTGGAGGACTATCAAAGAACTTAGTGCTAGAGTCAAGTGCAGAATTCTCAACCTCCAAAAAGACTTGGAGAAAGAGAAGGAACATACCCAAGAGTTGGAAGCCACCAACCAAACCTTAAGAGGAGATATTATAGACTTAGTGATGGAATCATGTGAGCAAGATAGGCTGATTGCCTCTAGGAACATTGTGTTAGCCAACAGATCCAGTGAGATAGGATTGTAAATGTACTTCGTTAGTTGGACCACCACCTATCACCTTATTTTCCAAAATGATACCTTAAATAAGTTTGGACCTTGGTTGATGTAATGGATTCATGTATGCATGACTTGTGTGATTTTGTGTTCCAAGGAATTATATGTGAGGTTTGTCTTTGTTTTATCTTAAACAGTGTTGTTCTAACTTTTTTATCTTATAAATAGATGCCTATTACCATCAGCACTGTTGAGGAGTTCCAGGTTACCCGCTTTGGTCCTCGTATCGTTGAGCTTACCACTTTGCTCAATCTCCCTCTTCCCACCATCATGGTGCATCCACTCACCAAGTTCGAGAGGAAGGACCTCTGGGGCTTCAAGGTGAACCAGCCCGGACGCCAGACAGAGCCTACTACGGAGGCCATCGTCTTCAAGCTTATGCACGATGACAGGGAGAGAGGCATGGAGGTAGTTATGCAGGACCTGATAGGACGTCTGTTAGGCCGGCACTCCCGACAGGTTAGAGGCACCCACTTCCACGTCTTCGGAAGACGTGATGAGGACAGAGAGTCCATCGACTTTGAGGACGACTCGAGGGACGCAGCAGAGCCGATACGCCTGTACCTCCAGGATTTAGAGTCTCTCATTAGGCACGTGGACACGGACAGGACCAATTTCATGCTCAGTAATGACGAGCTCCAGGTGCAGCTTCGCGAGAAGGACAAGCTCTTCGCGCAGCAGGATGAGATAGTCAAGGAAATGGAGGCGAAGTTCGAGACCTAGGACCGGAAGTTCAAGAGTCAGGAGAAACGTGTCCAGGATAGGAACAAGAAGATCCGGGACATGACTGAAGAACTGAAGTCCAAGGACTTCGAGCTAGAGCAGCAGCAGATGGTGATTGAGAGACTTCGTTCCCAGAAGAGGGCTCTCAAGGCCAAGATTGAGTCCTTGACCACTACTATTGAGGAGAACAAGACCGCGATGGAGAACGCAGGTCTTACCTTTGTCGAGGAGGAGATTGATGCTGACGAGTAGACTTGACTACTCGTTTATCTTTTATTATCGTACTTGTTATTTGTGAACTTGTTATTGGACCATCCGACATGTGGATGGCTTGCCACTTGTGTGTTTTACTTTGAGAACTCGTTATCTGGTTGTTGAACTTTATCTTCTGTTGCATGCTTGTGTTTGCTTATGTGATGTATTGTGCATGAAAACATCTATGGGTATCTCATTCTTATCTCTATTTGAACAAACCACAGATGCATCCCCGTCGCGCAAACCCCAACAACAACAACATCACTCCAGAAATGCAGCAAATGATGAATGCTCAAACACAGCTCATGCAAATGATGACAACATTCATTCAGAACCAAAACAACAACAACAACAAGAACAACAACAACAACAACAACCCCAATAACAACAACAATAACAACAACAACCCTCCGGGTTTTGATATGCTCACTAGATTTCTGCGATTGAGGCCAGCTAAGTTCTCGGGGACAACTGATCCCATGGTGGCCAATGATTGGCTGCGTTCTGTAAAGAAGGACCTAGTAACCGTGGGCTGCACGGACGCTGAAAATGTCAGATTTGCAGCACATCTGCTGGAAGGGCTAGCCGCCACTTGGTGGGACAACTTCCAAATCACCACTCCTATAGATGAGGTGACTTGGGCTATCTTTGAGGACGGCTTTCGCACTGCTCATATCTCATCGGGAATAATGAGCCTGAAAAAGAAAGAGTTCCACAATCTGAAGCAGCGCCACCGCAACGTGGCTGAATACATTGAAGAGTTCAACAATCTGGCGCGTTATGCACCAGATGAGGTTGACACTGATGCCAAGAGAAAGGAAAAATTTCTGGAAGGCTTGAATGATGAGCTGAATCTGCAGCTGGCTGTGGCATATGTTCCCACTTATCAGTCGCTCTGTGACAAGGCTGCTATATTGGAGAACAAAATGAAGCAAGTCGAGAGTAGAAAGAGAAAGCACTCCGACAAGCACAGCTCGGGATCGTCTCACAAACGATCTCACTATGATGACAGTGGAAGCTCAGGATCCCACAAACATGGGAAATTCAACAAGCACCACAACCACAACCGTCATGACAACAAGCATCACCGCAGTCATGACAATGACAAGTACAAGAACCACAAGAGTGGACATAAGAGCCACCATAGTGGTAATGGAAGTGGGAGTGGAAGTCAGCCTGCTAAGAGAGACATCAGTCAGGTTGAATGCTTCAAATGCAAGAAGATGGGACACTATGCAAATGAGTGCCCCGAAAAGAAAGTTGAAGGACCTATCAAGCCCAATCCTTTCCAGAAAGGACAGGTGAACCACATCAGTGTGGAGGAGGTCTATGAGGATCCTGACGCTGTTGCTGGTAAGTTCAGACTCAATTCCATTCCAGCATTTGTACTCTTTGATACTGGTGCATCGCATTCATTCATATCAAAGGCATTTGTTGATAGAAATGGGTTTCCGTCTGAAAACATTGGGTGTCCAATAAAAGTTAGTTCTCCGGGTGGAGAAATGATAGTAAGTCTTGGATGCCGGGATCTAGTAATAGAATTTGGAAAAATAAGTTTCCAGTGAGTCTGATAATCCTAGATTTCCAAGGACTGGACGTAATATTGGGAATGGATTAGATGGCTAAGTATGAAGGGGTACTAGACTGTGCTAATCGTACTGTTGCACTCACGACCCCGGAGAGAAAAAGAACTAAATTCAAGTCAAACTTTGAATCCAAAGGAAGTAAGCTTAATTCTCTTAAGGGGGTTAGCATGGACAGTGTACCAATTGTGTGTGAGTATCCGGATGTATTTCCGGAAGAGTTGCCAGGAATGCCACCAGATAGAGATGTGGAGTTTCTGATAGATTTGGTACCAGGTTCTGGACCAATAGCAAAGAGACCATATAAAATGTCAGTTGATGAACTGAAAGAACTCAAGAAGCAACTAGGAGAACAGTTGCAGAAAGGATTTATTCAACCAAGTTCTTCATCTTGGGGAGCCCAGTCTTGGTTGTGGAGAAGAAAGATAGAATTCAAAGGTTATGCATAGATTACCGTTCACTCAACGAGGTAACTATCAAGAACAAATATCCTTTGCCTAGAATCAATGACTTATTTGATCAGCTTGAAGGAGCATGTGTGTTCTCAAAGATTGATCTAAGGTCAGGCTATTTTCAACTCAAGATAAGAGAGCAAGACATACCTAAAACAGCATTCACCACAAGGTATGGATTGTATGAGTATACTGTGATGCCTTTTGGCTTGACCAATGCTCCAGCATACTTCATGAATATGATGAACAAGGTGTTCATGGAATTTATTGACAAGTTTGTTGTCGTTTTCATCGATGACATCTTAGTCTACTCCAAGAGCAAAGAAGAGCATGAAGGGCACTTGCGTTTGATACTTGAGAAGTTGAGAGAGCATAAACTTTATGCCAAATTCAGCAAGTGTGAGTTCTGGTTAGAAGAAGTTGGTTTTCTTGGTCATGTTATGACAAAGGATGGTGTAGCAGTTGATCCTGCTAAAGTTTCAGCTATGACTGAATGGGAATCTCCTAAGAACGTGAAAGAGGTTCGCAGTTTCCTTGGCTTAGCAGGTTACTACAGAAGGTTCATTGAGAATTTCTCTAAGGTAGCTAAGCCCATGACTGAATTATTAAAGAAAGACAAGAAGTTTGCTTGGTCTGAAGGTTGTGAAGTCAGCTTTCAGGAATTGAAGAAGAGACTTGTGACAACACCAGTTCTATGTCTGCCAGATTTGGAAAAGGATTTCCAAGTATATTGTGATGCGTCTCATCAAGGTCTGGGTGCCGTACTTATGCAAGACGGTAAATTTGTGGCTTATGCCTCGAGACAACTCAAAACTCATGAGGTGAACTATCCTACTCATGATTTGGAGTTAGCCTCTGTCGTCCATGCACTCAAAACATGGAGGCACTACCTTTTGGGAAAGCGTTGCGAAGTGTTCACCGACCACAAGAGTTTGAAGTATATCTTCACCCAGAAGGAAATCAATATGAGACAAAGAAGATGGTTAGAGATTATCAAGGACTATGACTTAAGTTTGCAATACCACCCCGGTAAAGCAAATGTTGTAGCAGATGCTCTAAGTCGTAAGGTATTTGTGAATGGGCTTACCAAAGGAGAATTTCCAGATGATTTGTGCACCCAATTCAGAAAACTCAGATTGGAGATTGTGCCTGAAGGACATCTCATGTCTTTGGATGTTCACTTTGTTGGACAAGATCCGAGAAGCTCAGAAAACCGATAAGGAAATTGAAGAGACTAAGGAAAAGATTGGCCATGGGAAAGCTAAAAATTTCCATGAAGACGAACAGGGTACTTTATGGCATGGGAAACGTATCTGTGTTCCACAAAATCCGGAGTTACGGAAACTAATTTTGCAGGAAGCACACAACTCTCCGTATTCTATTCACCCGGGTAACACCAAAATGTACATGGACATGAAAGAGAGATTTTGGTGGAACAACCTCAAGAGAGACATCGCCGAACATATTGCTTTGTGTGATGTGTGTAGTAGAGTAAAAGCGGAGCATCAGAAACCAGCAGGTTTGCTTCAACCACTACCTATTCCTGATTGGAAGTGGGACAAGATTGGTATGGATTTTATTACCGGATTACCAAGGACCAGATCAGGATATGATTCCATATGGGTAGTAGTGGATCGCCTAACTAAAGTGGCTCATTTCATACCGGTGAAGACAACTTATACAAGTGCCAGGTTAGCCAAAATCTACATGAGTAGAATTGTATGTCTGCATGGTGTGCCCAAGAGTATTGTGTCTGATAGAGGAACTCAGTTCACTTCTCATTTTTGGAGACAGCTTCATGAATCATTAGGAACGAGGTTGGAATTCAGCACTCCTTTTCATCCTCAAACCGATGGACAAACTGAAAGGACAAATCAAATCCTGGAAGATATGTTAAGGGCATGTGCTCTAGACTATGGAGCTAGTTGGGATGAAAGTCTACCTTACGCAGAATTTTCTTATAACAACAGCTATCAAGCCAGCATTGAGATGGCACCATTTGAGTTTCTCTACGGAACGAAGTGTACCACCCCATTGTTATGGAATGGTGTGGGAGAAAGAAGTTTATTCGGGCCAGATCTTATCAAAGAAGCCAAAGAGAAGGTCAAGTTGGTTAAGGACAGATTGAAGATAGCACAGTCCCGACAGAAAAGCTACGCAGATCCTAAGCGTAGAGAAGTCACCTGCGAAGTTGGTGATAGAGCCTATCTTAGAGTATCACCACTTCGTGGAGTGAAAAGATTCGGAGTCAAAGGAAAGTTGGCACCAAGATACGTTGGGCCATTCAAGATTCTGAGTCGCAAAGGAGAAGTTGCTTATGAAATAGAACTACCAGAATCTCTATCAGCTGTCCATAATGTCTTTCATGTGAGTCAACTTAAGAAATGTCACCCAGAAATGGAAGAAACTTCTTTGAAGGATACTATACCTTTGGAAGAGGTTCAGCTAGAAAGTGACCTCACATATGAGGAGAAGCCTATCAAAATTCTTGAGACTGCAGAAAGAGTCACAAGGACAAAGACTATCAAGTTTTGCAAAGTGCAATGGAATCATCATTCCGAAGAGGAAGCAACATGGGAAAGAGAAGATGAACTTCGGAAAGACCACCCTCACCTATTTGCTAGCCAATCCGAATCTCGAGGGCGAGATTCACCTTAAGGGGGTTAGATTTGTAACATCCCTAAAATCATGATTTCAAAGATTGCATATCATTCATGCATGCATATAGAATTGAGATCATTTTCAAAACTCATTTCAGAAAAACAAAGCACATAGTGCTATCATTTCATGTGAGCAAACTTAAATCAAATGGTCATCCCCATTTGAAAGTTGAATGTTTATGAACCTAGATTGTTTGCCTTCTTTGTTGAATAGATTGAGTGTGGAAATTTGAACCAAGTTTTACAAAATGGAAATGGTTCAAAAACCATTTTTCAAACACTTGCAAATCAGGTACCAAGTCCCTGATATTTTGTTCTCCAAGAGTGACCAAGCTTTTGCAAACCAACCACATGATTTCATGCCTAGTATTTGAGACTATTGCACCCTGCAAAAACCCCAAGTGATTTGAATTCAAATGAGACTTGATTTCATTTGAAAACCTTTCCTAAAAATCAAAACAGAAAAAGAAAAGGTCAAAAGAAAAGAAAAGGGCCAGGCGCCAGGATTCTAGCCCAGCAACAGAACTGGCCCAACTAGCCCACCCGGCCTTCCTCTTTCTCTCTCGCACGTGCAAGCGCACCCAAGCAGTCGCTGACAACCAGACCCCACCTCCTCTCTACGCGTTTCACTGACGAGCGGGCCCTCTCCATGTCAGCGTCGTCTTCCCCAAATCCCGCGCACGAACTCCGCCGCTGCCCGTTGCTGCCTTGATTTCGCGAGGTAAATTGCATTGATGCAGCAAGCGTTTCTTGTCGAGCCTCTGGCTATATAATCCCCACACTCTCGCGACCATTTCCCCTCAAACAATTTCTCCTTCACGCCACCAGGCTGCCCACAACTCGCTCGTCACCGCCGCTGTTCCGACGACCGCGCCGACGAATTCCGGTGAGCCCCGTGTTCCCCTCTCTCTCTGAACCATGCTATCAAATCCAGCAAGTCTTTGCGCACCTACTGACACTCCCCATTTGTCCTCGCATGATCCGTAGCTCCAGCAACGACTCCGACTGACCGCCACCATTCTCTGCACGAACTCCGGCGACCTCTCTTTGTAAGTAGCCGCCGCCCCTTGGCCTCTGACTGATACACCTAGAATCCCCGTCGTCTTGCGCATCTAACAGTACCTATCTTTTGGCTTAGCGTGACGAGGAACCTCGCCAACATCGACGACTGACCGTACCTGACGCGTTCGCAAACTCCGGCGAGGAATCTCCGACGACCCCGTGCGCCCCTTCCCAAGCCATCGCCACCTTGAGCATCAGCAGCCTCCTGCGGTTCTGGTAAGCATCTCCTCTCTTCCCCGGGCGACCTAGAACGCCAGCACCGCCGCTGACTGACGTGCCACTGCCAGCCGCCGCCGCTAGCGCCGCTCGATTTTGGTTAGATGATTTATAGCCATCAGATCCAGATCCAGCGCGTAGAATTAGTCCACTTAGCGAAGCGGTATGGTTAGATCTGAACCGTGCATCGTTAGTTAGATCCTACGGCTCGCGAGCGTGATCCGGAGCGAATCGGTACGCGCCAGTAGGAACAAGATGCGTGGCTAGGGTTAGATTCAAAAACAGATTTGAAATCAGAATTTGATCCAAAATTGAAATAGCTATAACTTTTGATTCCCATGTTAGATTTTTGCAAATTTTATGTCGTTGGAATTAGGAAGACAAGCCCTTTCTGAATCTGAAATGTGTTTAGTAAAAAGTTTCTGTTAAAATGTCTTTTTATGCAGAAACTTGTTTAGGACTATTTTGAGTATAGGATTTGTTTAGGATTTTGTTTTAGGGCAAAATAAACTTGGATTGGCAAGATTTTTGACTTGCTTATGTTTCAGTATCTTGCACTTGCTTGGTGGATTTTCAAAAATCATCACTTAGCATTCTTGCATGCATGCATACATATTTTTGTTTGTATATGAATTGTATGTGATTGTGGTTATAATCTTTGTGTAGATTTTGGTGCTAGTGATTGTGATTGTGAAGAGTGCTACTCTCCCCATTACCAAGGCAAGTGGTACTTCATGAATATTTCCATCCGTATATTTTGTACAAGCATTAGAAGTATTTTGCTAAGTCTTGCATGTTGTTATTTTTGCCAAATGCTATGTTGGGAAATCCTAAGTAGTTGTAGAATTGTAGAATTGCTAGGAAATTTCCTAGGTTAAGTTACTATGCCATGCTTAGCCTAGATAGTAGCAAACAAGGGTTGGTAAAGTATCTACATGCTATGATGAAAATATTTCTAAGTCTTTGGACTTATGTTTTCCTAATAAAACAACTAAGTCAATGAACCTCCTGGGTGGAATGGGACTTGAATGGTGGTTTTTGGTTGAGTGGCTACACAAGGCCCATGGACATGGTTTACCTTGTGTATCTCACTTGTGGTATGCCACCCAGGCACAAAGGGATTTTAGAGGCCAAGTGTTGAGAAGCTTATAGTGCAACCACTTGGCAATATGGGCTCTGCCTGGATCACATAAGTTGCTAGAACTTAGCCATTTGGACAGTTGGTGGTAGTGGGAATGATAGGTTGGAGCGCGTCCATTTGGTCTAAGGAAAGGCTTCTGAAAGGTCCTGTCTTGGGAAACCAAGTCTGGTGGGGAAAGTGCACAACCTCTGCAGATGGAAAATCCAAGTACTTAGCCAAGTCCATGGCAATGGACAACTTGAGCATCAAGACATGGAAGCTATCAAGAATCTCATCGCTCCAACTTCTAAGTAAAACTTGTGGGTGAACAAGGATGAAGGACCTCAATGTCTATTGATGGTTTCTTGGGAAATGTTTTGACAAAGAAAAACTTAGTGAATTCAACTAATAGGAAAAACCTATTTTGAGCAAAGCAAGCCAAGCTACACTTAGCCAAAATTCATATAGTAATATAGTCCACTTAAAATTTACTAAGGTATGACTTGCCAATACTATTCCAAAGTATTGACCCACTGTGGCTGTAACTTGTGATGTTGCAGGTTACTTCGATGATGATTAGGTGTCATGAGTCTACACTCAACATGCTTGCCTGTGGCACATGAAGATGAAGACTTATGTTTATTTACTTATTCCAAAACTCTTGTATTAGGCCTGTGGCCTTGAGTTGTAAAAGACTATGTTTTATCCCTGGAATGGATGTAATAAATGACCTTTGTATCTGTGTACTTCATCTTAAACTGTGGATGCTAGCAATGATCCAGGGACTAGCATTGCAATCACAGGGATCCTTTTCCTTTACAAAGGAGGGATCTTACAGATGCAAATATTGCGGATCCGTTGACAAAGCCATTACCACAGCCAAAGCATGAGGCGCACCTAAGAGCTATGGGCATTAGATGCCTAGACATGTGATGTCGGAAGATTGACTCTAGTGCAAGTGGGAGACTATTGGGAATATGCCCTAGAGGCAATCATGTATGATGATGTTTTCCATTGTATTCATAAAGTTATTATGTTCTCCTTGTATAAACATCTGATGTGTATCATTGAATATGTGATTCAGTTGTGGAACTATACATTCATTTTGTTTGTACTAAATGTCCTTGGTCATTGAGGTTATGTTGGACACACAATTTAGACCAATGTGAAAGTCGATTGATGACTCGGTTCCACTTGTCATGGGCATGGTGATGCTATTCCGACTTACACAGATTCGGCTAAAGAGTTTAGCGAGTCGGATTGACCCATATTGAGGTACAATGAACAAGTTGTCATTTGTATATCTCAATCAATGTAATCCTTAGACCTGAGGTTGTTGCACAGCCCGAGTTGAGGATCACCGACTTAGGTTCTGTCAAACGTTGATCCATAACTGGGCAGTTATAAAGGCAGAGTTCGGGTCGGCTGAGAATCAAACTGCGTGATGTGAATAGCCAAGATGATATTTTGCCCCTCCAGTAGGAGAGATATTCTCTGTGACCTCTCGGATGATATGATTTGGAAAGCATGGCCATGCACGACTCGGTTAAGTGTTAACTGAGGCGATCGACTAAGATTTAGTCGGATGAATCAGTTATCTCGGATCTAGGGACGATGGTGGCGGTGGCTACACACGGTTTCGTGGAGATTTAATCGGGTGCTTAGGGTTTCTGCATCGGGGGCTTCTTATAGGCGAAGGGGGAGGACGAGGAGGCGGCCAGGGGTGCCAAACCCTATCCAGGCGCGGGGTGGGGCCCACCCGCGCCTGGGGGAGGTTTGGCGTCCCTGGCCCGCTTCCTCGTCTCCCCTCTGGACTTCTTATTCCCCACGGAAAGTAATTGACTTTGACGTTTGTCCCGTCCAATTCCAAGAATATTTCTTTACTAACTTTTCTGAAACCAAAAATAGCAGAAAACAGGCATCTGGCACTGTTGCAACTTGTTAGTAGGTTAGTACCAGAAAACATGTAAAAAGCACCTCAAAGTGTAGACAAGCAAAGCAAAGTAGGTACTAAACAAGCATGGAGCATCAAAAATTATAGATACATTTCCAACGTATCAGATACTATAGCAGGAGGAACAACCATGGGAAAGCAAGTGAGTGTTGCACAAAAATTACTTGATGATATGCAAAACAACCATGCCCAATGGCATGTGGAAAGAACCTCAAAAAGGGTGAATTCAATCACCGAGGTAAACAATGAATAGGTTACTGTAAAGGTAGATGAGTTACTCAACATAGTAAAGGGCAAGGAAGATACCCAAATTAATGTTATCACTACTGATATTAATGATGTTAATTTTATAGCTCGGAGTCCTTATAATCTTGCTTGGAAGAATCGAAATTTTGACTCTAATGTTCATAAATATTATTCTAATCTTGTAGAAGCTCCTTAATAATTATGATAACCATAATGGAGAAAATCATGGCAATCTCTCTTTTGAACATACTATTAGAACTTTTATGTAAGCTCAAACCAAGCAAAATAATATGCTTATAAAATCATGGAGAACCATGATACTAGTATTGGTAAATTATCTAACCAGACCGTTGCAATTAGCAATGATGTGCATGCTCTACAGGAATGGAGAAAAATCATGGAGGCACAATTGGGCAAGGTAGCTGAGATCCAAGCTCTCATACTTGCCAAATTTGCTGGAAAGCCCGAGCCAAATCTGGTAGAAGACCTCAAGATGATGAGGGCAGATATAAATGAAGAGAAGCCTGAGGAGTTGTATTATAGCAACATGCCAGTAACTGAATATACCATGAAAGATATATTAAGAATGATCTCCATAAAGAATTCTGGTCTAGAACAAAATAATGATGCTACATATCAATAATTTATACAACAAGTAGCATCTAAATTTCATGAACTAGAAATGGAGTATAAGAGACCAGCTGATAAGCTTCCTGCTAAGCTAGATGATATCTTTGAGCCTACTATTAACACTATTAAATTAAAATTGGTGTTAATGAGATATATGCACTTTCTGATCTTGGTGCAAGTGTCTCAACAATTCCCAAGAGTCTATTTGACAAGTTAAACTTGAGGCCTTTTACAACCACTGAAATGAGACTCTATCTTGCCGATTTAAGATATAAACAAGCTATTGGGATAAAAGAAAATATAGTTGTTAAAACTAAAGGAAGTCATGCTCTCATTGATCTTGTTATAGTGGACATGCCTGAAGATCTCATATCACATACAATTCTAGGTAGTCCATTCCTAAGAACTATTAAAGCTTTGATCAATCTACATGAAGGGAATGTGAGAATAGGACTACCATCTAGAAATCCTTTTATAGTCAACTTCCCTAGGAAGAAGAAGGCCCAGCCTAATAATGATGATGTTATAATCACACTAAAATGCAATTACTTTGGAGTGGATGTTACACTCACAAAACCTAAATGATCACCATATGGGTCAAGCTAATTGAACTTAACTATAAGCGCTTCATGGGAGGCAACTCATGTGAAATAGAAGTTTTTACTCTTGTGTTAGTTTTTGTTTTGTTTTGTTTGTTTCATTTTTGTTTAATTTGTTTTTAATAAAGAGTGTTCAAGAAGTTCTTTGGAAAGAGGAGAAGAAAATAAGGTAATCCTTGATCTTTTATTTACTAACACATGGCCTGAAGGTATTGCTGATTTTTCTGAGGTCTATTTGCTGTTATTTTGTCATTTTCTAAGATATGCAAAGGCGCTCGAAGCTATTAACCAAATTCCACAAGTTTTTCAGCCTCTAGGACGCATTACGACCTCTGGTACGACCGGGCGACCCCGTACCACGCGCACGTACCACATCGCAGCTGTGGAAAAAAGAAGTGTTGATTTTTGCCGCATGACTCAGTGGCTGTAACGACCGCTGGTATGACCAAAGGAGGTTGTCCCCCCGTATCGTACTAGCTCTAGGGCCGGCCCTGAGGGGGGTATAGAGGGGCGGCCGCCTCGAGCCCCCGAAACCAGGGCCCCAAAATCCGAACTAGCTAAGCTAAGGCATAGGCAATGGAGGCGAAGATTATTTGACAACGTCATTAGAACAGGTTGCAACTTCAGTAGAAGAATGATCGCCATAAATAATTCTGGTCTAGAACAAGGTAATGATGCTACATACCAATAATTTATACAACAAGTAGCATCTAAAGTTCATGAACTAGAAATGGAGTATAAGACACCAGCCGATAAGCTTACTGCTAAGCTAGATGATATCTTTGAGCCTACTATTAAATTAAATTGGTGTTAATGAGATATATGCACTTTGTGATCTTGGTGCAAGTGTCTCAACAATTTCCAAGAGTCTATTTGACAAGTTAAACTTGGGGCCTTTTACAACCACTGAAATGAGACTCTATCTTGCTGATTTAAGATATAAACAAGCTATTGGGATAAAAGAAAACATAGTTGTTAAAACTAAAGGAAGTCATGCTCTTATTGATCTTGTTATAGTGGACGTGCCTGAAGATTCCATAGCACATATAATTCTAGGTAGTCCATTCCTAAGAACTATTAAAGCTTTGATCAATCTACATGAAAGGAATGTGAGAATAGGACTACCATCTAGAGATCATTTTATAGTCAACTTCCCTAGGAAGAAGAAGGCCAAGCCTAATAATGATGATGGTATAATCATACTAAAAGCCAATTACTTTGGAGTGGATCTTACACTCACAAAACCTAAATGATCACCATCTGAGTCAAGCTAATTGAACTTAACCAGAAGTGTTTCATGGGAGGCAACCCATGTGAAATAAAAGTTTTTACTCTTGTGTTAGTTTTTGTTTTGTTTTGTTTGTTTCATTTGTTTTTAAGAAAGAGTGTTCAAGAAGTTCTTTGGAAAGAGGAGAAGAAAATAAGGTAATCTTTGATCTTTTATTTACTAACACATGGCCTTAAGGTATTGCTGATTTTTACGAAGTCTATTTGCTGTTATTTTGTCATTTGCTAAGATATGCAAAGGCGCTAGAAGCTATTAACCAAATTCCACAAGTTTTTCAGCTTCTAGGATGCATTACGACATCTGGTATGACCGAGCGACCCCGTACAACGCACACGTACCACATCGCAGCTATGGAAAAAAGAAGTGTTGATTTTTGCCGCATGACTTAGTGGCCGTAACGACCACTGGTATGACCAGAGGAGGTTGTCCCCCCGTATCGTACCAGCCCCAGGGTCGGCCGCCCCGGGCCCCCGAAACCAAGGGGCCCCAAAATCCGAACTATCTAAGCTACGGCATAGGCAGCGGAGGTGAAGATTATTTGACAATGTCATTAGAATAGGTTGCAACTTCTGTAGAAAGACGAAGTGTTATGCTCCATGCAGCTGGAACTTTTGGGCCTACTATTTGGTTAACTCAGGCCTTCCTTTTTTATTTGTTAAGGCTTTTTTCCATTAATGATGTATGAAGTGTAAGTGGGATATGTCTCAACCCAAAAAAAGTGGAGCTGTGTCTTTCGCTAAAAAAGAGAGTGTGGAGTTGTCTCCACTTGATCAAAAAAAATCGGATGGCGGTAACTATCCAGAAATCTACTATTCTCTTCGTCTCATATTACTTATCGTAGTTTTAACCAAGTTTAGTGTAGATGCATATGTATGTAGATAATATTTTAGTGCTCTCTCCGTATTGAAAATGATATATCAAAATTATCTAAATTTGGATGTATCTAGACACTTTATAATGTAAAGATACATCTCAGTTACAAATCTGCAACATCCTTTTTTAGGAAGGAATGAGTATGTAGGATTTCTCATTTTAAAAAAGTTGCGACAACTAGGACTGAGGGGGTAGACTCCCTCAAAAAGAAAAGCACACGGTCAACTCATTTTTTTCTTAAACAAAAGTTGACTTTTCCCCCGTTGCATGTTTATTTCTCTTATAATCCTAGAAATGCAATCCCATGACAGATACCGTTCTGACTGATGTTCTCGCATCCCAAAATTTTCCAAATTTTGAAATGTGAAAAATAAATAAACAAAATAAATAATTGTTGAAATTTAAGGTGAAAAGAAACTTTTTGATTCCAAATATAAACATCAAAACCCATTTTGAACAAATAAAATCCTAAAGGGATTTAAAAAGATAAACAAATAATAAATAAAATTAGAAAAGTTGGAATCACCATTTTGGGTCTTTAAATAAAAAGATATGGATTTTATAAGCAAAGGAAGAAATAAATAAATAAGGACTATTTTAAAAAGCCAAATTAAATCTTGGCCAAACAAATGAAATGAAAGATTTTTGTTTAATAAAAAGAGTAAAGGATTATTTAAATAAAATTATAAGGATTTATTAATATCCAATTTTATTTAAATAAAGACATTTCCCAATTTAAATGAACATTAACACATATTAAAGTATTTTAAATAATAATTCAAAGTGAAGTTATTTTGAATAAATAAAACCTACTAAAAAAGGTTTGGTAAAATTTAGAATTCAAATAAAGTTTGAAAACATAATTAAAACCTTATTTGAATTAAGACAAGGGCCTATTTTAAATAATTAATATGCCCTAAAAGAATAAAATAAATACTCTAAATTGGACTTTAGAATATGTTAATAAACAATATTAAAATATACTCAAAGTTTGGCAAAGATTTGAATTCAAAAGGGATTTGAATTATTTGAACAAAAATCAAAACAGAATAATAGAAAAGGAAAAAGAAAAAGATTCAGTATAAAAAAAGAAACAAAACCCAGCCCAGAGACAGGGCCTAGTCCAGCCCAGCAACTAGCCCATATTCTCTCCCCGCAGCGAAACGTTTTTCACCCGGCAGCACACCCGCGCAGTCACTGACAGCAGGACCCCACCTAATCTCCACTCACCTCACTGAAGAATGGGACCCACTAGCCAGCGCAGCGTCATCAACCTCGCGACTGTCCCCCCCCCCCATCACACCTCGTCGTTCTGCCGCGATTCAATCCTCGTTAATTCGAGTTATTGGCAATGTTAATTCCTCCAGCAATGACGCATTCTTAAACGCCCACTCCTCCTCTCTCTTTTCCCCCAGGCGCCATCTCCTCTCGGCCACCAGGCTGCCACAATCGCAACCTCGAAACCCCATGCCCCGACGAGCGACTCCGGCCGATTCCAGCGACGTAGATCCTTCCCTTGCCTCCTAGTACCCACGAGACTACTCCCCAGACCATTGCGCATCTACCGGTGGTTCCAGCTTGGACGTGCTTGCCCCAGAGCGTCGGCAAGAACGACCTGTGAACACCGCTGACGTCTGCCACAACTCCGGCGACCCCTCCCCGTAAGAACAGACTGCCCCTTTCTCTGTAAGATCCCTCCCTTTATAAAGGTAAGGATCCCTATGATTGCAATGCTAGTCCCTGGATCAATGCTAGCATCCACAGTTTAAGATAAAGTACACAGAAACAAAAGTCATTATTACATATCATTCCAGAGACAAACATAGTTTTTTACAAACTCCATGGCCACAGGCCTAATACAAGAGTTCAAATATATAATAAGATAAATAAGTCTTCATCTTCATGTGCCACAGGCAAGCATGTTGAGTGTAGACTCATAACCCCTAATCATCATCAGAATAACCTGCAACATCACAAGTTACAGCCACAGTGGGTCAATACATTGGAATAGTATTGGCAAGTGATACCTTAGTAGAATTTTAGTAGACTAGATACTATATGCATTTTTGGCTAAGTGTAGCTTAGGCTTGCTTTGCTCAAAATAGGTTTTACCTATCAGTTGAAAACACAAACTTTTTCTTTGACAAAACTTACCCAAGGAATCACCAATAGAAATTGGTGAACCTTCACCCTTGTTCACCCACAAGTTTTTACTTAGAAATTGGGATGAGGAGATTCTTGATAGCTTCCATGTCTTGATGCTCAAGTTGTCCAATACCAGGGACATGGCTAAGTACTTAGATTCTTCCATCTGCAGAGGTTGTGCACTTTCCCCACAAGACTTGATTTTCACCAAGACAGGACCTTTCAGAAGCCTTCCCTTAGACCAAATGGACGCATTCCAACCTATCATCCCACTACCACCAACTGTCCAAATGGCTAAGTTATTGCAACCTATATGATCCAGGCAGAGCCCATATTGCCATGTGGCTGCACTAGAAGCTTCTTAACATTTGGCCTCTCAAATCCCTTTGTTCCTGGGTGGCTTTCCACAATTGAGATACACAAGGTAAGCCATAGAAATGGTCCTTGTGTAACCACTCAACATAAACCATTCTTTCCATTCCACCCAGGTGTTTCATTCACTTAGTTGTTTTATTAAGCAAAAAACATAAGTCCAAAGACTTAGAAATATTTTCTTATAGCATGAATATATAACCACCCTTGTTTTCTACTAGCTAGGCTAAGCATGGCATTTATAAGCATAACTTAGAAATTTCTAGCAATTCTACAACAACTAGGATTCCCCAAGCATAGCATATAGATCAAAATATTCATGCAAGTCTAGCAAAATATTTCTAGTGCATAGTTGTAAAAAAACATAGGAATAAAATTATGAAGCACCACTTGCCTTGGTAATTTGGGGAGTAGCAACAATCCTCACAATCACAATCACTATTTGCACCAAAATCTACACATAAAATAATGGCACCAAATCACATACAAAATATATACAAACAAAAATATATGTATGCATGCAAAATGCCATGTCATGATTTTCTACACCAAACAATACAAGTGCACAGTACTTAATCTTAAACAAGTTCAAAAATTCCAATTAAACTTTATTTGAACAACAAAACATTTTTCATATAATTACTATACACAAATTATGCCTACAAATGTTCCTATAAAAACAATCATTTTAACAGAGGCAAAACATTAAACACATTGCATAAATAGAAAGGATTTTCTCTCCTGATTCCAATGATATAAAATTTGTCAAATTTGGACATGGGAATCAAAAGTTATGAATTTTACAAGTTTAAACATCTAATAGATCTAAATTATGATTTTAAATCAAACCTATAGACACGCGGCGTGTTCTGATTGGTTGATACCGATTCGCGCGGATCGGCTAACGTGGACCACACGATCTAAATGATATCGCATGGCCAGATCTACTCCGTACCCCTTCGATAAGTGATTCTATCAGATTCGTTGGATCTAGATCTAACGGTCCTGGACCATGCGACCAAAGTTCGGCGGCGCCTGCGACGGTGGCGCGGCGGCGGCGCTCTGTCAGCGACGCTCTGGCGAATACAGAGAGGGCTGGGGTGTGTGGCGTGGCTTACCAGACTCGCACGGTCACGAGGAAGCTCAACGTGGTCGTTGTTGGCGAAGGGGTGCACCGTAGATGTCGCTGGAGCTCGTCGGAGTTGTGCGCGGCGTCGGGTGCTTGCAGACGTCGATGTTGCCGAGGCTCTGCATCGCCCTATCACGAGTCAGTGGTGTCAAAAGCTGCACAAGGACAAGGCGAACTTGACAGTATACACGCGGGGTCAAGGGGCGCTCGATTCTTACCGCTATTGCTTGTCGGAGTCGAGCGGTGGTTCTGGTGTTTGCGGGCGTGAACGAAGACGGCGACCTGGGTCACGAGCTGGAAAACTAGGGACGTTAGCAGATGCACAAGGACGTGGCGGTCACGCTCGTTTGAGCCAGAAGCAGAGGGGCGGTCGGAGCTTACCGGAATCGCCCGCTGGAGTGCGTCTGTGCAGCGGCGGAGTGAGTTCGAATACGCGCAGCCTGGTGGCGGAGTGGTGGCGCTAGGTGAGGGGAAATGCTCGCGGTGCAGAGGGGGTTAAATAGCCAGGAGGGGGGCGGCGATTACGCGCTGCATCAATGGTAATAACGCGGGCAGTGACTGCGGCGAGGTAACGGCGGAGCGCCTCGGCCGCGCGTTGATTGAGGACGATGCTGACGGGGCATGGTGGGGTCTGGTTGTCAGCGGGTGGGTGCATGCGGGCGCGGTGAGAAACAGAGAAGAAAGGGGGAACCCGGGTGGGCTGATTCGTTTGCTGGGCTGGAATTGTGGCGCCAGGCCCAATTGGGTTTTCAAATCCTTTTTCTTTTTCCAGAATGAATTTCAAGATTTATTTTCAAATAATTCAAAAGCATTTGAAAACCAAACCTTTTCTGGATTTTTCTAAACTATAAACTTCATAAAATTAGACATAAAACCTTGCTGTCTCATTGGATTTGCTTGGTCTTATTGGAAAAATCAAAAATAAATAGTGTCATAGCATTTGATTTGAATATGTTTTGAAGATGGTTTTAAAACCATATTTGTTTTGTAAATTTTGGTCCAAGCACTAACATTCAACCAAAACAACCTGAGAGCAACAAAGCTTGGTTTAAAACAATTATACTATCATTTGAGAGTGGCATTAGATTAATGCATGCTCACATACAATAATAGCACTTAGTGCTTCTGATTTCTTGGAATGAGTTTGATATTTGATCCCTAAATGATATGCATGCATGAATGATATGAAATCTTGAAATCATGATTTTAGGGATGTTACAAATCTAACCCCCTTAAGGTGAATCTCGCCCTCGAGATTCGGGTTGGCTAGCAAATAGGTGAGGGTGGTCTTTCCGAAGATCATCTTCTCTTTCCCATGTGCCTTCTTCTTCGGAATGATGGTTCCATTGAACCTTGCAGAATTTGATACTCTTAGTCCGAGTAACTCTTGCTGCAGTCTCAAGAATCTTGATAGGTTTTTCCTCATAAGTGAGATCACTTTCCAATTGAACTTCCTCCAATGGTATAGTATCCTTCAAAGAAGTCTCTTCCATTTCTGGATGGCATTTCTTTAGCTGACTCACATGAAACACATTGTGAACAGCAGACAATGATTCTGGCAATTCAATCTCATAAGCTACTTCTCCTTTATGACTCAAAATCTTGAATGGTCCAACATCTTGGGGCCAATTTACCTTTGACACCAAATCTCTTCACTCCACGAAGTGGTGACACTCTAAGATAAGCTCTATCACCCACTTCATAGGTGACTTCTCTATGCTTAGGATCTGCGTAGCTCTTTTGTCTGGACTGTGCTATCTTCAATCTGTCCTTAACTAGTTTGACTTTCTCTTCAGCCTCTTTGATTATTTCTGGTCTGAATAAACTTCTTTATCCCACACCATTCCATAGTAATGGGGTGGTACACTTTCTCCCATAGAGAAACTCAAATGGTGCCATCTCAATACTGGCTTGATAGCTGTTCCTCAAAAGCAGTGCTAAATTCCAACCTCGTTCCCAATGACTCATGTAGTTGTCTCCAAAAATGAGAAGTGAATTGAGTTCCCCTATCTGACACAATACTCTTGGGTACTCCATGCAGACATACAATCCTACTCATATATATCTTGGCTAACTTAGCACTTGTATAGGTTGTTTTCACGATTATAAAATGAGCCACTTTAGTTAGGCGATCCACTACTACCCAAATAGAGTCATATCGTGACCTAGTCCTTGGAAATCTGGTGATGAAATCCATGCCAATCTTGTCCCATTTCCAATCAGGAATAGGTAGTGGTTGTAACAATCCTGCTGGTTTCTGATGTTCCGCTTTCACTCTACTACATACATCACACAAAGCAATATGTTCGGCGATGTCCTTCTTGAGATTATTCCACCAAAATATTTCCTTCATATCCATGTACATTTTGGTGTTACCCGGATGAATGGAATACGGTGAGTTGTGTGCTTCTTGTAAAATCAGTTTCCGAAGTTCCGGATCTTGTGGAACACAGATACATTTTCCATGCCATAAAGTACCTTGTTCATCTTCATGGAATCCTTTGGCTTTTCCCTTGCCAATCTTTTCCTTAATCTCTTCAAGTTCCTTATCTGTCTTTTGGGCTTCTTTTATTTTGTCCAACAAGGTGGGTTGAACATCCAATGACATGAGATATCCTTCAGGCACAATCTCCAATCTGAGATCTCTAAATTGGGCACACAGATCATCTGGCAATTCTCCCCTAGTAAGGCCATTCACAAAAACCTTACGGCTTAGAGCATCCGCTACAACATTTGCTTTACCGGGGTGGTATTGCAAACTCAAGTCATAGTCCTTGATGAGTTCTAGCCATCTTCTTTGTCTCATGTTAATTTCTTTCTAGGTGAATATATACTTCAAACTTTTGTGATCTGTGAACAATTCACATCGCTTTCCCAAAAGATAGTGTCTCCATGTTTTGAGTGCATGGACAACAGAGGCTAACTCTAAATCATGAGTAGGGTAATTTACCTCATGAGTTTTGAGTTGTCTCGAGGCATAAGCCACAACTTTCTCTTCTTGCATAAGTACTGCACCTAATCCATGATGAGATGCATCACAATACACTTGGAAATCCTTCTCCAAATCTGGCAGACATAAGACTAGTGCTGTCACTAGTCTCTTCTTCAACTCTTGGAAACTGAGTTCACATCCTTCAGACCAAGAAAATTTCTTGTCTTTCTTTAGTAACTCTTTCATTGGCTTAGCTATCTTGGAGAGATTCTCAATGAACCTTCTGTAGTATCCTGCCAAGCCAAGGAAACTACAAACCTCTTTTCTGACTTAGGAGATTCCCATTCAGTTACAGCTGAAACCTTAGCAGGATCAACTGCTACACCATCTCCTGACACAACGTGTCCAAGAAATCCAACTTCATTCAACCAAAACTCACACTTGCTGAATTTGGCATACAGCTTATGCTCTCTAAGCTTCTCAAGTATCAAACGCAAATGTCCTTCATGCTCTTCCTTGTTCTTGGAGTAGATCAAAATGTCATTGATGAAAACGACAAAAAACTTATCAAGGAACTCCATGAACACCTTGTTCATCATATTCATGAAATAAGTTGGTGCATTGGTTAAACCAAATGGCATCACGGTGTACTCATACAATCCATACCTAGTGGTGAAAGTTGTCTTAGGTATGTCTTGTTCCCTTATTTTGAGCTGGAAATAACCTGATCAAAGATCAATCTTTGAGAATACACATGCCCCTTCTAGCTGATCAAACAAGTCATTGATTCTAGGCAAAGGGTATTTGTTCTTGATAGTCACCTCATTGAGTGAACGATAATCTATGCATAACCTTTGACTTATATCCTTCTTTTCCACAAACAATACTGGTGCTCCCCAAGATGAAGAACTTGGTTGAATAAATCCTTTCTGCAACTGTTCTCCAAGTTGTTTCTTGAGTTCTTTCAACTCATCAACTGACATCTTGTATGGTCTCTTTGCTATTGGTCCTGATCCTGGTAGCAAGTCAATAAGAAACTCCACATCTCTATCTGGTGGCATTCCTGGTAATTCTTCCAGAAACACATCTGGATATTCACTCACAATTGGCACACTATCTATGCTAACCCCCTTAAGAGAATTTAGCTTACTCCCTTTTGATTCAAAGTTAGTCTTGAATCTAATCCTTTTGTTTTCTGGAGTTGTGAGTGTGACAGTATGGTTGGCACAATCTAGTACTCCCTTGTGCTTAGTCATCCAGTCCATTCCCAAAATGACATCCAATCCTTGGGAGTTTAGGATTATCAGATTAATGGGAAACTTATACTTCCCAAACTCTATGACTAGATCATGACATCCTGAGTTCACTATCATTTCTCTGCCAGGAGAACTTACTTTTATAGGACACCCAATAGTTTCTACCGGTATTTCATTTCTTTCAACAAATGCTCTTGATATGAATGAATGAGATGCACCAGTATCAAGGAGAACAAATGTTGGAACAGAATTGAGTTTGAACTTACCAGCAACAGCATCAGGTTCCTCATAAAATTCTTCCACATTGATGTGGTTTGCTTGCCCCTTCTGGAAAGGGTTGGGCTTGTTGGGTCCTTCAAATTATTTTCCGGGAACTCATTTGCATAATGCCCCATCTTCTTGCACTTAAAACATTCAACCTGACTAAGATCCTTCTTGACAGGCTGGCTTCCACTACCACTTCCACTTCCATTGTGGTGGCTCTTATATCCACACTTGTGATTCCTGTACTTGTCATTGTCATGACTTCGGTGGTGCTTGTTGTCATGATGACGGTTGTGGTTGTGGTATTTGTTGTACTTTCCATGCTTGTGGGATCCAGAATTCCCACTATCATCATAATGGGAACGCTTGTGAGACGATCCCGAGCTGTGCTTGTCAGAGTGCTTCCTCTTCCTGCTTTCAACTTGTTTCATCTTGCTCTCCAAGATGGCAGCCTTGTCACATAAAGATTGATAAGTGGGGACATAGGCCACAGCTAACTGCAGGTTCAGTTCATCGTTCAAACCTTCAAGGAACTTCTCCTTCCTCTTGGCATCAGTGTCCACTTCATCCGGTGCATAACGCGCCAGATTGTTGAACTCCTCAATATATTCAGCCACGCTGCGGTGGCTCTTCTTCAAGTTGTGAAATTCCTTCTTCTTCAAACTCATCACTCCGGATGAGATGTGAGCAGTGCGGAAACCATCTTCAAAGATAGCCCATGTCACATCCGCAATGGGAGTGGTGATCTGGAAGTTATCCCACCAAGTGGCTGCTGGTCCTTCCAACAAGTGTGCTGCAAATCTGACCTTCTCTTCATCAGTACAGCCAACAGTTATCAAGTCCTTGTTCACAGAGCGTAGGCAATCATTGGCCACCATAGGATCAGTAGTTCCTGAGAACTTTGTTGGCCTCAGTCTTAAGAACCTGGTAAGCATGTCAAAACCCGGTGGGTTATTCTGATTGTTGTTGTTGTTGTTATTATTATTGTTGTTGTTGTTTTGGTTCTGTATGAACGTGGTCATCATCTGCATCAGTTGCGTCTGATCTGTCATCATCTGTTGCATCTCAGGGGTGATATTGTTGTTGTTAGGGTTGAGATTGGCACGTCGGGGAGGCATCTGTGGTTTTCAATAAGGATAAGAATGAGATACCCATATATGTTTAACATGCACAATACATTACATAAACAATCACCAAGCATGCATCAAAATAACGAAAGTTCAACAACATAAACAACAAGTTTTGAAAGGTAACACACCAATAGCAAGCCATCCACACGTTGGATGGTCATTGCGACTCAATAATCAAAAGCATGGTAAATAAAAAGTAAATGAGTAGTCATCACTACTCCTCTGCATCAACCTCCTCATCAACAAGTGTAAGACCTGCATTCTCCATAGCGGTCTTGTATTCCTAGACATTGGTAGTCAAGTCCTCTATCTTGGATTTGAGATCCCTCTTCTGTGAACGAAGTCTCTCAATCACAGTCTGCTGATGCTCGAGCTCGAAGTCCTTGGTCTCTAGTTATGCAGTCATCTCTCGAATCCTCTTGTTCCTATCTTGGACTCTTTTCTTTTGACTCTTGAACTTTCTATCTTGACTCTCGAACTTGGCCTCCATTTCCTTGACTATCTCATCTTGCTTCGCGAAGAGCTTGTCCTTCTCACGAAGCTACACCTGGAGCTCGTCATTGCTAAGCATGACGTTGGTCCTATCAGTATCTAGGTGCCTAAGAAGAGCCTCTTAGTCCTGGAGGTATAGACGAATCGGCTCTGCCGTCTCCCTAGCAGTGTCCTCGAATTCAATGGCCTCACCATCCTCATCACGTCTACCGAAGGCGTGGAAGTGAGTACCTCTAACCTCCCGAGAGTGTCTCCCTAACAGACGCGCAAGTAAATCCTTCATGACTACCTCTAGGCCTCTCTCCCTGTCATCATGCATGAACTTGAAGATGATTGCCTCCGTGGTAGGCTCAGTCTGGCGTCCTGGCTGATTAACCTTGAAGCCCCAAAGGTCTTTCCTCTCAAACTTGGTGAGGGGAAGCACCATGATGCTAGGAAGCGGAAGATTGAGCAGACTAGTGAGCTCAATAAGTCGAGTGCCAAAACGATTTCCTTTGAACTCTTCAGCTGTGTTGATAGTAACGTTAGGCATCTATTTTATAAGATAGAAAAAGTTAGAATCAACACAATTAAAGACAGATCACAAGACAAGGCATCACATGCATATCTTTGACAATCAAAACACAAGTCATGGCATACATAAAACCATTACAAGCATCCAAGGTTCAACTTATTTTAAACAACATTTGGGAAACAAAATGAAAGTGTGGTGGTCCAACTAACGAAGTACGTTACAATCCCATCTCACTTGCCAAGTTGGCTAACAGGGCATCCCTAGAGGCAATCTGTCGATCCTGATCACATGATTCCATTGCTAAGTCTATGATGTCCTCTCTTAAACGTTGATTGGTAGCCTCTAACTCTTGGGTATGCTTCTTTTCTTCCCTAAGGTCATTCTGAGTGTTGAGCATTCTGCACTTGATTCTATCACGAAGCTCTTTGATGGCCTTCCAAGCTGCATCCCTTGCTGAATCAAAGAATGTGGTGTGCATCACTGAGTTGGTGACCATGCAGAATCCTGATTCTTTGTGGTTGTCTTCCTTGTTTTTATACAAGTGAAGTTGCACCCACCAGTATTCAACTCCTTCATCCATCACAGGAAAACCTTTGTACACACCTGCACCATGTATTCCCATGGCAACCATGAGGTCCTTGAGAGCCTTGGGGAATTCTGTCTCACATTCCAAAGTCATAGTCATGAGTGGTCCCTTCCTCACGGCTTCGTTGATGGAGTTCATCTACAAATAGAGATGAGAAAGAAGATTAGAAAGTTTACGAGAAGAAAAGACAAGTGTGGAAGTTGTTGAAAAAAAATTTCCTTAGTGGTTTCCAATCTAGGGTCATAATCCTACAGGCAACACAGTGCTCGGATACCATCTGTAAGATCCCTCCCTTTATAAAGGTAAGGATCCCTGTGATTGCAATGCTAGTCCCTGGATCAATGCTAGCATCCACAGTTTAAGATGAAGTACACAGAAACAAAGGTCATCATTACATATCATTCCAGAGACAAACATAGTTTTTTACAAACTCCATGGCCACAGGCCTAATACAAGAGTTCAAATATATAATAAGATAAATAAGTCTTCATCTTCATGTGCCATAGGCAAGCATGTTGAGTGTAGACTCATAACCCCTAATCATCATCAGAATAACCTGCAACATCACAAGTTACAGCCACAGTGGGTCAATACATTGGAATAGTATTGGCAAGTGATACCTTAGTAGAATTTTAGTAGACTAGATACTATATGCATTTTTGGCTAAGTGTAGCTTAGGCTTGCTTTGCTCAAAATAGGTTTTACCTATCAGTTGAAAACACTAAGTTTTTCTTTGACAAAACTTACCCAAGGAATCAGCAATAGAAATTGGTGAACCTTCACCCTTGTTCACCCACAAGTTTTTACTTAGAAATTGGGATGAGGAGATTCTTGATAGCTTCCATGTCTTGATGCTCAAGTTGTCCAATACCAGGGACATGGCTAAGTACTTAGATTCTTCCATCTGCAGAGGTTGTGCACTTTCCCCACAAGACTTGATTTTCACCAAGACAGGACCTTTCAGAAGCCTTCCCTTAGACCAAATGGACGCATTCCAACCTATCATCCCACTACCACCAACTGTCCAAATGGCTAAGTTATTGCAACCTATATGATCCAGGCAGAGCCCATATTGCCATGTGGCTGCACTAGAAGCTTCTTAACATTTGGCCTCTCAAATTCCTTTGTTCCTGGGTGGCTTTCCACAAGTGAGATACACAAGGTAAGCCATAGAAATGGGCCTTGTGTAACCACTCAACATAAACCATTCTTTCCATTCCACCCAGGTGTTTCATTCACTTAGTTGTTTTATTAAGCAAAAAACCTAAGTCCAAAGACTTAGAAATATTTTCTCATAGCATGAATATATAACCACCCTTGGTTGCTACTATCTAGGCTAAGCATGGCATTGATAAGCATAACTTAGAAATTTCTAGCAATTCTACAACTACTAGGATTCCCCAAGCATAGCATATATATCAAAATATTCATGCAAGTCTAGCAAAATATTTCTAGTGCATAGTTGAAAAAAAACATAGGAATAAAATTATGAAGCATCACTTGCCTTGGTAATTTGGGGAGTAGCAACAATCCTCACAATCACAATCACTATTTGCGGCTTAAAACAATAGCTCATATCGAAGCTGATGGCTCTCTCCTCCTCTCCTCCTCTTCCTACTTCCACGGCGGCGGTTTTCTCCGGTGATCGACGTAGGTTGCTCGGGAGTTGGAGGGCCATAATCAGAGAGGTGGATGGGGGTTTGATTAGTACTTGCCGACGGGGCCTGATCTCGAGGGAGAGTTCGGGACAGGTGTCGTTGCGCGATGTTTCGGGACAGATCCTAGCGAGTTGGTGTTCGGTGGTGGAATTTTCATACGGGATGCGTCTGGTACACGAAGGTTGGCACGTTCTCGTGGGTACACCGGTGGTGGTGCAGGGGGCGGTTCCTCGCGGTGTCGCCGGTGTGTCGCCCTATGTGCGTACGTGCCGGGTGATACGTCTCGGTGGTTGCAGGAGAGTTGCGGGCGCTGACGGTGGGGCTTCGCTGGAGGAGGGCCACCCGCCAGGAGAGGCGCGGGATACTTATACGGCGGAGCACGATCCACAGTCAGTTTCGCCTCCACTCCGTGTTTTCTCTAACCCTAGTTCGGGAGCCGTTTCCCCTCTCGCCATTTCCAGATATCGCGGTGTGTGTGGTGTGGTGTGGTGTTCATCCGGGAGCCTCCAATTCTCCACCCGTTGTCGCCGCGGGCTGTTTCTCCGGTGAAGTGGAGCGGAGTTGCTTCGGGGGATTGCAGATCGTTTGCTCAGGTGGTGGCTGCGGAATCTGAGATGGATCGGCGGTTTCGCGGTGGGCGTGGCTCCCCTTCTCGTCCTCCAGTCCGATCTGGTCCCTATGCGAGCAGATTCGGATCTGGGTATGGACAAGGTCGTTTCCCTGTCGATCATAGGGGTTTGGAAGGGGATCATAGGGAGAGTGGATGGATCCGTGAGCAGGAGCGGCGCCGCGAGGAGCAGGATGCTCGGCGTCGGGATGCAAGGCACAGAGATGAATTGAGGCAGGCGGAGATTGAGGCCAGGATGGAGGATCAACGCAGGGAGGCCTTGGCGCGGGAGAGGGCGCTGTCGGAGGCTCGCCGGCGTGAAGCGAAACAGGCTCGTAATCGGGGCCGTTGGAGTCACCGCCCGGAGATGCAGCAAGGTTCTGGGTCTGATGCTACTGCTTCGTCATTCCCAGGCAGATCAGGTAACTCTGATTCGAACCCTAGAAGGGGGGAGCCGGTTTTTGCGCGTACAGTTGAACAGGTTAATGTTCCTAGGGTTGTGATGAACACTTCTGTACCTGTAACTCGCTCTGTTTCTGGTCTGAACATCTCGGCGTCTACCTCTGTTAATGTGCCTGTTGGGGGGGCTCGCCCTATGAATTTATCTCCAAATTTGTCAGTTACTCAGTCTGATGTTGTTGCTACTACTCTGGTGGGGTCCTCTGTACCACCACCAGTAGTGAGTATGCCTAGGGATGGTAATGTGGTTGGAGGTTATGGTGATGTGCAGTTGCTAGATGTGATTCAGGAAGAGGTTGTGTGTGACAATTGTGGGAAGGATCATAGGATTTTGGTCTGTCAAGAGAGGAAACCTTGGGAGTATGTTCCTCTTTTCTTTGGCAGTACTGATTTTGAGCAGGGTTTCCATTCTCTTCCTGTGGTGGAGTCAAATGTTCAGTCTATGGAACAATTGCATTATGCTCATATAAGTGTGGTTAGGGGTGATGTTACTGGAAATGATTTGGAGAAGGAATTTCAAATGTGGGCTGATGCTTTGGGATCTGAATGGAGGTTTAATGCTAGGTCTATTAATGATGTGGAATTTCTGATGAGGTTCCCTTCTGCCAGATCCATTGATGACTTCCACTTTGGGAAGGTCTTCATGAAAACAATCCCTGATGTTGTTATTCAATTATCTAAGTGGAATGGGGACTTGCAACCTGTTGACTGGTTGGAGGAAGCCTGGTTTAGAATTGTTGGCATCCCTATGAAGTACAGGGAGAAATCAACTGTCTTCTATGTTGCTTCTTTGGTGGGCAAGCCTGTGGCCCTGGACAGGAACAGTTTGAGGAACTTGGCCTATGTAAGGGTGAAGATTTCTTGTCTGGATGTTTCTCTGGTTCCTAATACCAGAAGGGGGGAGATGTAGGGTGGAATTTATGAATTCAAATACACCAGGGAGATTTTTGCTCCAGATGCTGTGTCCACCCTGCCTTCTGCTATGGGGATTGATGGACAGGATGGTGATGATAGGCTGGATAAGGAGACTGAGGGTGAAGCTGAGCATAGGAGACCTGATGCTGAAAGTGGGCAAAGAACTGTTCCTGGTGCAGGTGGTGATGGGGGTGCTGGGGGTCGTCAACATGGTGGTATTGGCGAAGCTAGATTGGACAAAGGAAAACAGGTTATGGTGGAGCAGGAGGATTCTGGGGGGGTTTCCTTTGGGACTAAAATGGCTAACATCTGGGCTAGCTCTGGAGGTGATGGCCGTTCAAGGGGAATTGTGATTAGAGAAAATGTAGCAGGTGGTTCTGGTGGTGGTGGGACAGGTACTCAATCCAGAACAGTTGATGTGGGGATGCAAGTTGATGCTCAGGAAAATGTGTCTAATGGGGGTGGGTTGGGTAGTGCTCACATGGAAGTTTTACAGAACTTACCCTCTACTGTGGTTAATGAGTCCAGTGTTGAGATTGTTGCTGGTCCCCAGAGGTTTGATGATTTTATCAGGAGTCTGTTGAAAGATAGGAGCAGTGACAAACATTATGAGCTTATGAAGCAGTATGGCCATTTGCTGGGAGAGGAGGAGGAGCAAGTTGAGGGTGCCCAGGCAAGAAATGATAGTGCATCTACTGATACCTCTTTTGGTTCTTCTTCGGATAGTGGAAAAAAAGGACTGTTGGGGGATGTGGGATGGAGGGTGCTCAAGACATGGAAATTATCAATCAAGATCAAGAAGTGGTGGTTGTCGATTTGTCTCAACCTGATGGTTCTACTCAGGAAAGTGTGGGTTCTCAATCTGAACAGGTGCCTGGTGTGGAAGAACAAGGTGTAAGAAGGAGTTCAAGGGTGGCTGATCAAGGTGGTGCTATAAATATGGATGAAGGGCATTTGGCTCAGCAACTTCCTAGAGATTTATCAGGTACAAATTTAACTTTGCATAATTCTTTTGCTGCTCTGGATGATGATATCATTATGCATAGAGCGTTAGAAATGGGGATAGATGCTTCTTCTATATCTTTGGAACATATTAAATCTTTAAAAGAGTTAGAAATTGCTAGACATAGTTTACAGGATAGGAGACAGGTAGTGAATGACTGTGATGTTGATCTGAATGAGAAGGTTTTGTTTCTGGATTGGAAGGATGCTAGTAATGATGAGGAGGAATTTACTCCTGTGGTTTCTAGGAAACAAAAGAAAAAGTTGAGAACTGGTTCTGTTATGAGGGAGAGAAAGTTAAAGGCTGCTGCTGTGAAGGTTCACAATTATCACCCTATGAGTGGTATTGTGACTGGAACAAGGGAGAGAAAATCTGTATTATGATAGGTGCTATTTTGAATATTAGAGGTGTGGGGAAGAAGGGTGCAGGTGTTTATCTGAACAATCTGCTGAGACAGGAGAGGGTGGATTTTATTGGTTTACAGGAAACTATTAAGAAAGACTATTCTGATGCTTTTTTCAGGAGGATTGATCCTATGAATCAATTCTCTTGGAGCTGGCTGCCTTCTGTGGGAAGGTCTGGAGGCATTTTGGGGGGCCTACGTTCCTCTAAATTGACTCAAATTGGTGTGTCTGTGGGGAAATTTCATGTTAAGATGAAGGTGTTTGATGTTTTGAAACAGATTCAGTGGCACTTGGTGATTGTGTATGGGGCTACTCAAGAGGAGAATAAAGAGGAGTTTTTGGTTGAGTTAGCTGAAGTTTGTCAGGATCAAACTATTCCTTTGTTGGTCGGTGGTGATTTTAATGTGATCAGGTGTGCTTCTGAGAAAAATAAGGGTCATTCTTTGAATAAGTGGGGGCATATGTTTAATTCGATTATTAATGCGTATGGCTTAAGGGAGATCATCATGTCTGGTGGGCAGTTTACTTGGTCCAACAACCAGAAAAATCCGACTTTGGAGAAGTTGGATAGAATCTTAGTCTGTAAAGAATGGGAGAAGTTGTTTCCTCTTACTACAGTGCACAAGTTGTCTAGAGAAGTTTCTGATCATAGTCCTTTGATTCTGGATACTATGGAAGGGCAGGAAACAGGTAGCAGGGAATTCAGATTTGAGAAAAGCTGGTTACAGTGTGATGATTTTTTGACCAGGGTGGAAAAAGTTTGGAAAAAACGTGTGAATGGCAAGAACAGTCTTGATAGGTTGCAGAAAAAACTTAAAAATGTCAAAAATGATTTGAAAGGATGGGGTGCTCATTTAAGGGGTGAGGACAAAAAAAGGAAGAAGAGGCTGGTGGAGGAGCTGCAGGAGCTTGAAAATATTGAGGAGTTGATTTTGCTTACTGCTGAACAACTGAAAAGAAAAGCAGTTATTCAGAAAGAGCTGCTAGAGGTGTATGAAAATGAGGAGAGATTTTGGCAGCAGAGATGAAGGGACAATTGGTTACTTAGAGGTGGTAATAATACTGAATATTTTCATAGATTGCTAATGGGGTGAGGAGAAAGAAAATGATTTTTTCAATGAAAGATGGGGAGAATGAGATTCAGGGGACTCGTGATCTCCTGCAGCATGCTACTAGTTATTATAAATCCTTGTTTGGACCTGCTGGTGGGTTCTCTATTAGGCTTGCAGATGACAATTGGCAGGACTGGGAGAAGCTTAATGATGAAGATAGGGAAAGGATGGGGGTGCCCTTTACTGAGAAAGAGGTTAAAGAGGTTATTGATCAGATGGAGAAAAATAAAGCTGCTGGTCCTGATGGAAATCCTATTGAATTCTATCAACATTGTTGGGCAGTTATTAAAGCAGATGTTATGGCTGTGTTTGATGATTTTTTTGCTCATAAGATTGATTTGAGGAGCATTAATTATGGTGTGATTACTCTGCTGCCAAAAGGTGATGATGCTGATAGGATCCAGAAATATAGACCTATTTGTCTGCTCCAGGTGCTGTTTAAGATTTTTACTAAAACTCTGAAGTTAGAACTGAGCCTGTGATGGGGAAACTAATTGATACTTGCCAGACTGCTTTTATTAAGGGGGGGTTTATTGCAAATGGGGTGACTTTGTTACATGAGATCTTAAAAGAGTCGAAAAGTCAGAAGCAGCAGGGTGTGGTTTTAAAAATTGACTTTGAGAAAGCTTATGACAAGGTCAATTGGGACTTTTTGTTTTACTGCTGTAGGCAGAAAGGTTTTAGTGAAGATTGGATGATTTGGTTAAAAAGTGTTGTGACTCAGGGTACTCTCAGTGTTAAGGTCAATGGGGAAACTGGTCGTTACTTTGGCAGCTTTAAAGGGGTCAGGCAAGGAGACCTTTTTTCTCCTTTTTTATTCAATTTGGCAGGGGAATGTTTGGCTAAGATGGTGCTTAATGCACAGGCTGGTGGGTTGTTTATAGGTTTGGTTGATAATTTGTTTGATAAAGGGATTGCTATTTTGCAATATGCTGATGATACCATCCTGTTTATTAAAGATGATCCTGAGGGGGCTAGAAACTTGAAACTGCTGCTGTATTTGTTTGAATCCATGTCTGGTCTCAAGATTAACTTTGAGAAGAGTGAGGTGCTGATGGTTTTAGATGATGAGGAGAAACTATCCAGTTATGCTGAACTGTTCAACTGTCAGAAGGGTAGTTGGCCAATCAAATATTTGGGGCTGCCGGTTTGTAGCAGGAGATGCTCAGTGGCTGAGATGAGTTTTATTGGTGACAGGTTGAAGAAAAAGTTAGATGGTTGGATGGGGGGCTTTATCCCTAGGAGGGAGACATGTTAAAATCACTGCTTGTGTCTCTAGTGTGGCTATTTACCTCATGACTATGTTTCTTCTGCATAAGTCAAATGTGGAAGAAATTGAGAAACAGACTAGAGCTTTCTTTTGGTATGGGAAGGTGGGAAAAAAGAAATATCATCTGGTTAAATGGAAGTATGTGTGTAGGCCTGGGAAAAAAGGTGGATTGGGGATTAAAAACATTAGGCTTTTTAACATTTGCTTGTTGTGTAAAGTGGTGGTGGCGTCTAGAAGCTGAGGAAGGTCCATGGCAAGTTTTTGTGAGAAAGAAATATTTGAAAAAAGGTGGGATCAGTACTGTGAAGCATAGACAGAATGATTCTCCATGTTGGCATGATTTGATTAAGATCAGGGATCTTTATTTGGCTGGTAGGAGAATGAGGGTTGGTAATGGGGAGTTGACTGACTTCTGGCATGATGCTTGGTGCCTCGATACTCCTTTGAAAGATAGGTTCCCTGATTTATTTGATATTTGCCAGAATCAAATGATCACTGTTGCTGATATGGCAAGAAAAGGCTGGAGGTGTTCTTTTAGGAGATGGCTGGATACTGATGGGTTGAATCATCAGGAGCAAATGAGACAGTTACTGTCTGGGGTGTATTTGAGTCAGGAAAAAGACAGGCCAATGTGGATGTGGAATAAATCTGGCAAGTTCTCTGTTAAGTCAATGTACACACATCTGTCGAATGTTGGGATTGATAGAAGTTTTAAGCATCTGTGGAAAGCTAAAATTCCCCTAAAGATCAAAATTTGGTTATGGCTCATCTGGCACAATGCTATTCTCACCAAAGACAACATGAGGAGGAAGAATTGGGTAGGAGACTTCACTTGTAGGTTCTGTAGTGAGGATGAGAGCATTGGTCACTTGTTCTTTTCTTGTGTGGCAGCTAGATACGTTTGGGGGGTAGTTGCCAGAGCTATTGGTGCCGCGAATAGACCTGGGTCCTTTTCTCAATACTTTTGGTGGGCTTCGCAGTATGTGGGTGTTAGCAGGAATGTGTAGATTACGGTGGTGGCTGCAATCTGCTGGGCCATTTGGAAGCTCAGGAATAGGGCTTGTTTTGCAAAAAAGATCATTAACTCACCTGTTGATTTGATTATATATGCTTGTGTGTTCATTCGCTATTGGGCAGGGCTGCATGGGGAGAATGATCGGGCGGTGCTGCAAGCTGGAGCAGATACTTTGCAGCAGAATGCGCTGGCTGATGCGGCAGCTATGGATGTGGCTCCTGTTCCTTTTCTGGGACAACCTACAATCCCTGGAGGTCATGCTCATGAAGCTCTGGAACTGGAAAGGGGGCGGGAGAAGAGAAGGAGAACTTGAAAAAACAAAGGACTGGGCTGCGAGAAGACGGTGGTGGCATCTCATGTGGTCTTTTTATTCGATTTGGTCTGATAGCTGTTTACCTGTGTTTGATAGTACTATTTCCCACTAGCCTGAGGGCGGTGTTCTTGCGTCTCCAGCCTCCTTCTTCTTTCTATATGTTTAGTTTGTTTGGTGTGTAAGTTGGACCTCTTGGATCATTGTTTGACCCCCTAGGTGGGTCAGTACTACGTTGATGTGTGTGTGGTTGTTGTTCCGTTGTCTGATGATAATGGAACCCGATCCCTCTTCCTGGGGGATTGTATGGAAAAAAACAATCACTATTTGCACCAAAATCTACACATAAAATAATGGCACCAAATCACATACAAAATATATACAAACAAAAATATATGAATGCATGCAAAATGCCATGTCATGATTTTCTACACCAAACAACACAAGTGCACAGTACTGAATCTTAAACAAGTTCAAAAAAATTCCAATCAAACTTTATTTGAACAACAAAACATTTTTCATATAATTACTATACACAAATTATGCCTACAAATGTTTCTGTAAAAACAATCATTTTAACAGAGGCATAACATTAAACACATTGCATAAATGGAAAGGATTTTCTCTCCTGATTCCAATGATATAAAATTTGTCAAATTTGGACGTGGGAATCAAAAGTTATGAATTTTACAAGTTTAAACATCTAATAGATCTAAATTCTGATTTTAAATCAAACCTACAAACATGCGGCGTGTTTTGATTGGTTGATACCGATTCGCGCGGATCGGCTAACGTGGACCGCACGATCTAAATGAAATCGCATGGCCAGATCTACTCCGTACCCCTTCGATAAGTGATTCTATCAGATTCGTTGGATCTAGATCTAATGGTCCTGGACCATGCGACCAAAGTTCGGCGGCGCTGGCGACGGTGGCGCGGCGGCAGCGCTCTGTCAGTGACGCTCCGGCGAATACAGAGAGGGCTGGAGTGTGTGGCGTGGCTTACCAGACTCACACGGTCACGAGGAAGCTCAACATGGTCGTTGTTGGTGAAGGGGCGCACCGTGGATGCCGCTGGAGCTCGTCGGAGTTGTGCGCAGCGTCGGGTGCTTGCAGACGTCGATGTTGCCGAGGCTCTGCGTCGCCCTAGCACGAGTCAGTGGTGTCAAAAGCTGCACAAGTACAAGGCGAACTTGACAGTATGCACGCGGGGTCAAGGGGCGCTCGATTCTTACCGCTATTGCTCGTCGGAGTCGAGCGGCGGTTCTGGTGTTTGCGGGCGTGAACGAAGACGGCGACCTGGGTCACGAGCAGGCAAACTAGGGACGTTAGCAGATGCACAAGGACGTGGCGGTCATGCTCGTTTGAGCCAGAAGCAGAGGGGCGGTCAGAGCTTACCGGAATCGCCCGCTGGAGTGCGTCTGTGCAGCGGCGGAGTGAGTTTGAATACACGCAGCCTGGTGGCAGAGTGGTGGCGCTAGGTGAGGGGAAATGCTCACGGTGCAGAGGGGGTTAAATAGCCAGGAGGGGGGCGGCGATTACGCGCTGCATCAATGGCAATAACGCGGGCAGTGACTGCGGCGAGGTAACAGCGGAGCGCCTCGGCCGCGCGTTGATTGAGGACGATGCTGACGGGGCATGGTGGGGTCTGGTTGTCAGCGGGTGGGTGCACGCGGGCGCGGTGAGAAACAGAGAAGAAAGGGGGAACCCAGGTGGGCTGATTCGTTTGCTGGGCTAGAATGGTGGTGCCAGGCCCAATTGGGTTTTCAAATCCTTTTTCTTTTTCCAGAATGAACTTCAGGATTCATTTTCAAACAATTCAAAAGCATTTGAAAACCAAATCTTTTCTGGATTTTTGTAAAGTATAAACTTCATAAAATTAGACATAAAACCTTGCTGTCTCATTGGATTTGCTTGGTCTTATTGGAAAAATCAAAAATAAATAGTGCCATAGCATTTGATTTGAATATGTTTTGAAGATGGTTTTAAAACCATATTTGTTTTGTAAATTTTGGTCCAAGCACTAACATTCAACCAAAACAACCTAAGAGCAACAAAGCTTGGTTTAAAACAATTATACTATCATTTGAGAGTGGCATTAGATTAATGCATGCTCACATACAATAATAGCACTTAGTGCTTCTGATTTCTTGGAATGAGTTTGATATTTGATCCCTAAATGATATGCATGCATGAATGATATGAAATCTTGAAATCATGATTTTAGGGATGTTACATTCTCTCTGCTTATTAGCTGCGTGTTCAGGATGTTGGCGTGCACCTAACAGTGTCATCTATTTGCTTTGGCATGGCCTGTAACCTCGCCCCCGTTGACGAACAGAAGCACCTAGCGCCGCCGCTAACTCCCGTGGGCAATCACCGCTACTCCTGAGCGTCCCTCGACGAACAGAGACTACGTTGAGCATTGCCACACTCCTGCGAATCTGGTGAGCATCCTCTCTCTCTCCCGCACGACCTAGTTCATCGGCAACGTCACCTTCTGAGCGTGCGCCGCCGTTCGCCGCCGCCAGTACTTGGTCAAGTTGCTATGGTCTGTTGGATCTTGATCGAAGGAGTAGGATTAGATTTTAGTCGAAGGGGTATGTTTGATCATGAGCCGTGTGATGCACTTTAAATCCAACAGCCCACAGAGCGCGATCCACGCGAACTGGTACGCGCCAATAAGATTAAGACACGTGGCCTAGGAATAGATTTAAAAACAGAAATGTATCTATTAGATGTTCAAACTTGCAAAATTTATAACTTTTAATCTACACGTCCATATTTTGCAAATTTTATATCATTGGAATCAAGAAAACAAAACCTTTCCAACCATGCACTTTGTTTAATGATTTTCTTCTGGAAAATTGGTAGTTTATGCAGAAACATGTGTAGGCATATTTTGAATATAAAAATTATTCTAGACATATTTTTAGGGTAAAATCTTTTGTAAAAAGATTTTTTTGAACCTACTGACCATGGAAACCAACTTTTGTGTTTAGAAATATATTTTGTGACACTTAGGAATTATTCCTTTGAATTAAAGCATTTCTAGCTAAATAAAAATATTGATTATGGTTTAAAATGCTTTTAAAGTAAAAGCATTTGGAAAATGATGCGATTTAAACTCTCTGACCCTAAACACCAAGTATTGGGACTTGAAAACATATTTGATGAACCTTAGTAAAATAATACTTTGTTAAATGCATTTCTAGCAAATAAAAATATTGCTTTGAATTAAAAAATGGAGTTTGGATGAACTCTTTTGCAAATGGATTAATATTAAAACACTTTGACTATAAAACTAACATTTGTGTTTAAAAAATATATTTGGCTAACCCTACAAATTATTACTTTGATTTAAATCATTTCTAGCAAAACAAAATGATTTAAATGGCCATTTTCCCTAACTTGAATTTAAATGATTTTACCACTTTTATAAATGACCTTTAAGTTTTTTAAAATGTTTATAGCCTACTAGAAACCACTTTTCCAAATAAAACCATCTTTTGCATGCTTGAATGCATTGCTTGATTTTATTGTTTCATGTGATAAATTGTTTGAATGCTAGTTGAATATGTGTTTGCTTGATTGAATTGTAGTGAAGTTAGAAGAGTGTGATATTTGCAAGATCAAGGAGTGAACCAATATTCTCTACTTAAAAGGCAAGTGACACTATCATCCATGTCCTATTATCTTCATTACACTTAGTGGATTTTGTAGTATGCATGATAGGACTACTATATTTCTATGCTATGTTATATCCTATTAGGATATCCTTATATCTTCCTTAGTGAAAACATCATAGTTGTAGTATGCTTAGCCCTGCTATATACTTGGGGTGGAATACCATGTTATGAATATATGAAGTGTTGTAAAAATATATGTTTTATATAATAAAACAAGTACTCAATGAACCACCTGGGTGGAATGAGGATACTCAATTTTGGACAAGGTGGCAACAAAGGGAACCATGTTTATGTGGCTATCTTTTTGTATGTGCACTAGAAGAAAACCACCCAGGGACTTAGAGATTGAAAATGTTTCTCGTACAGTGGCTTTCGTGTACATCCACATGCTAAATGGGCTCTAGCTTAGTCAACTACATAGTGGAAGACCCTTGCATTGGCATCTTCAGGTTAACTAGAATTGTGTATTGGAAATATATCTTTACATTGGTGCCTAATAGACAAGCTAGCATTGTGTGTTGGGAGGACTTCTATGGAAAGACTTTGTCACATTCTCGATCTGCCGGTACTCCATTTGGTGTGTACTTATCCAGCAGCCACTGGTGGCGTCAAGACGAGATTGTGTCATGTGGGTAAAGTGTACAACTTCTGCAGAAGATCAAATTCTAAGTACTTAGCCATGTCCCTGGTTATGGACAACTCTGAGCAACTAAGGCCTGAAGCTATGGAAGATCTCGACATTACAATTTCTCAAAGTAAAACTTGATGGTGACAACAAGGGATTAGAAGCACTTGGAGTTTTCCAAGGAGTTCAGAAAGATTTTTCAAAAGATCAAAACTATTTTGAAAAGATAGGATAAAACTATATTGCTTTCTACAAATGAGCCTAAACCCTACTTAGCCAAATATGCTTGTAATGATAGGATTCACTTACTTCTACATAGTAGTGAAACTTGCTAATACAATTCAAATGTATTGACCCTTGTGGCTGCAACTTATTATGTTGCAGGTGTGATTGATGTTAGTGAAGTGTGTTGATTAGGATTACAAGTCTACAACCAACATGATTGCATGTGGCACTTTGAAGATGAAGGAATCCATGCTATATAGATATTCTGCTGCATTGTAATGTGATAGCCAAATGAGCTATGTAAGATGTAATGAATTATTTTACTCCTGGTTATAAAGTTGTATTATGACCTTTGTTTCTTGATATTACACCTTAACTGTGGATGCTAGCTATTGATCCAGGGACTAGCATTGTAAACACAGGGATCTCTACCTTATTAAAGGTTGGGACCTCTACAGATGTGTGCTTAGATAGCGTTGTTTGAGCGATGCCGAACAGTAGTCGAGATGACAGTTCGACGGCACTGAGGCAGCCACATTGAGAGGCAAGAAGCCGAGTCATTTACAAGTGACTGCAATGCATCCATACTCTCAACAACGATATTGTTAAAGGAATAATCGACATAATAATAACATACCATTATCAATGAATTCACAGCTAATAATGTTAGAAGAAAAATTCAAAATAATACGTATTATTGGATATCAAATGTTTCTTTAACCCACAAAAATGTTGCTTTCATGCACACTTTAAACTTTATTGTAACACTTTACATTTATGTATGCCTATAGGGTCCCTGAGTTTAGTTTTGCCCCAGGCCCCTAAAACCTTAGGACCAGCCCTGACCAGCCCTCGAGCAAAATGACATGGCTCGGTCAATTGCAGAGCTTCGTTGAGAGACCCCAAGAGCAAGGTGTCATGAGCACAACAGCAAGTCTTCCCTCAGTGATGAAACCAAGGTTATCAAACCAGTAGGAGCAAGGAAACAACTCCAAGGTGTTGCTGACAACTTGGAATCCTCCATAACACAAACTCAAGACTTTGCCCCAACTTATAGTGAGGTTGTCAATCTCACTGGTTTGCTGAAAATAAAAGATTAAACGTATAGTATGGAAGGTAATAGTTGCTTGTAGAAGGTAAACGGTAACAGTATATGACATGGCAAAGATGCGATGTAATTAGGCAATATTACATGGAACCGTGGTCCCGACAATTAATTATTAGGCTTATGTTGTTTAGGTACTCTGCAATTTAAATGTTATCGTATGATGGCAACATGGAGGTTCGCTACACAAATTTAAATGGGACCAATATAAGACTAGAAAATCCCGCATATGGTCTCCATATTTAATTATGAGGTTAATTAGCATAATGCCCCCAAACCGCACAAATATATATGCGATAATGAATGATTATATGCATCAAGGTATTTAATATTTATCAAAAATAGGGATCTCGGAAAGAGGGTCACACATATCGGGTCGAAGTTCTTAAAGGCGCAGAGGGGTTCAAGGGATCGGTATTTGGATCCGCGTGGACGGTCATGGCGTTCTGTGAAGTAGAACTCGTCTACCCTTCTCGGACTCCATCGGATACATATTATAGCGTCGGTGTGGTACTTCGGGTACGACGAATCCACGTAGAAGTTGGGTCAGTGGTTCCTCGAGTGCCACCTGGTCCGGTACGGTCTTCGGGGTTTAGATTCTCATGTCAGTCTCAAGAGCAGCCTAACACCACACCACAACATCCCCAACAACCAAGCATTAAACTAGAGTCAAGCCACACATGCATCTAGGGAAACCCAGAGGCGCAGGATTGAAGTTGAGGTTGTCAAGATCACATACGAGTCGCTGGCCTTTGTGTTGTGAAAAAAAGTCAGAGAGGAACTCCCAGGAACAAATACTATCGCTCACATACAAGCACACACGTACAGCAAGCGAGAAATAGAGAAAATAGGGTACCCGCACCAAAACATGGCTGATACGAGATGACCTCGTGCTTGCAGAGCAGGGCGTGATCGTGGCCGTCGGGGATGCATGGTTGTAGAGGCAGCAGGCCCAAGGCCTAGGAGGATGTGTGGTGGAGAGATCAAGGCCGGCGGCGGGCTTGCTCGCGGGCGGAAGAGAGGGCAGTGCCGCACGGAGCCTACAGCCAGCGACGAGCTCGCAGGTCTAGCTGCCGATGAAGAAGGCGCTCGCAGACGGTGGAGGGAGAGGGGATGGCGCAGGTGGCGCTTGCTCGGCGACATGGTGGGTCAGGCTCAGTAGAGCGACAGGGAGCTTGGGCGGCGGGGTGTCGGGGCGCCGCGGGAAGGGAGGGAGGCAGCGAGCATGGGAGGGCCACGATGGGGAGGAAGGCTATGGCACCGGGGAGGGTGAGGCCGGCGGGGGAGGTCGACGGCAGGGAGGAGCTCGGGGTAGCGCCGGGTTGCAGAGAGGTGGGCGGCCGAAGGTTGCAGGGGTTGAGGCGGTCGCGCTGGGTGGCGGAGCTCACGCGGGGAGGCGAGGTGGCGGCAGCGCCTGGTGCATAAGAGAGTGGCGACGGGGTGCTATCGGGGACAGGACTCGTAGACCGTAAGCGGGATAATGTTCCTGCAAACAAACGTGGTTGATGTAGATGTACACGACCATCCTCGAGGACATGAGACGATCAGCTCCACAAACGGGCAGCACCTCCATAATCGATCACACATACGGTGTGCCGACGACTCCCGAACCCTCGCTTCTAGCGGGGCAGTGGAAGTAGCGGATCCCTAGGAAGTCCAACAGCGCTATGCCATGGTAGTTGTGGTGGAGGGGAAGGTTTAGAGCAGGGCTTCTTCAAGAACCTTTTCTAGTGGCAATGGGCAAGGTAAGCAAGGGGGAGAAGATGCCAACCAAAGGGCATGTGAGAGCATGGGGAAGTGTTTGAAAGAAGGGGAGGTCTCCACATCCTTTTATAGGGGAGGGGCAGCCCAAGGGGGCATGGCGCCAGCCATGGAGGTGCCACCACATCTTCCCTAATTATGCAGGTGGACACTCCACTCACATTATTTTAATCTCCACTCAAAACCAAAGGTCTTTCCATTAAAGCACTTTAATTATCTTGTCTTAATGCAACTCAATTTAATGAACACTTCATTTAATGAACACATTAACATTTTGATCACTTGCTATGTTTTGATACCCCAAAACTATTTCGGCAGATTCGGCAGAACAATTTTCTATAGCAGAACAATTTTCTGCGATGTCCTTTGACTCCCCTATGTTCTCTATCCGATCAAATGTGTCGGTTTACCTTAAATGTTTCTCCCTATGGGTTAGATAACTATGTAGACATGATCGAGACTTTCTCCGATCAATAATCATTAGCGGGACCTGGAGATCCATAATGACTCCCACTAGTTCCACGAAAATCAGATGATCGTCTAAACCTCTTTTGCTGTAATCAACTCATGATATTTTAAATATTCGAGATCTAATCACTTGGTATCAACCATACCTTGTTTAATCTCATTCCTGACAAGTACTCTTTTTCTCGTTCCTATGATATGACATTCTAGTGATCAAAATCACTTGCTTGCAAGCTATGTCAATGTGATATCACCGAGAGGGCCCTGAGTATATATCTCCGTCATCCGGATGGAAAAATCCCACTCTTGATCCATGAGCCTCAACTAACACTTTTCAAATACCCAATGACACCTTTATAATCACCTTGTTATGGTGTGACGTTTGATGTAATCAAAATACTCTTTCGGTAAAAGTGATTGACGTGATCTCATGGTCTAAGAACATTGAGTTACTACAAATGTGATAGCAATTCAAATTTGATGACATGATCATATTGCTACATCTATTGTGGGTGACTGTTCATCATATCATTCTCCAATGATATGACCTGTTATTAACAAAATGCTCCAATGTTCATGATTAGGAAACCTTTGATCATTTGTTAATCAACAAGCTATTATAAAGAGAGGCTTTCCTAGGAACCTTTTCTGTTTATAAATCACACATGTGTTAATGTTTCCTATTAACACAATTATAGCATGATAAATAAAAATTAATCATAAACATGGAATAAGATAATAACCACTTTATTATTGCCTCTTGGGCATATTCCTTTCAGTATTTCCAGGAATTCTCATTCTATTAAAGTAAGCCAAGAGTGTAGGATTCAGAACAAAAGTAGTGCGGCACATGTCGGTGCCGTTGTTGGCAAACCCAAAGTAGTAAGCCCATTGTTTGAGTGTCAAGGAATACTCACAGTTCATAAGATGGAAGATACGATCAACTCCAGGCATTTGCTCCTCGGGGCAGTAGTGTGAGCACACCGAATGTGTCAAGGTGCTCAGAAACTCAATCAAAAGGCGGTACGTGGCGACTATTGGAGATATGCCCAAGAGGCAATAATAAAGTGGTTATTATCATATCTTCATGCTTATGATAAATGTTTACATGCCATGCTATAATTATATTAACCGGAAACATTAATACTTGTGTGATTTGTAAACATGTAAGAGTCCCTAGTAAAGCCTCTTGTTAAACTAGCTTGTTGGTTAATATATGATCATGGTTTCCTGATCATGAACATTGAGATTTTATTAACAACAAGGTCATATCATTAGGATAATGATGTGATGGACATACTCCTATAGTTAAGCGTAGCATAAGATCAAGTCATTTAAATAGATTACTTGCTATAAGCTTTCAAATACATAGTAACCTAAATCCTTCGACCATGAGATCATGTTAATCACCATCACCGGATGGATGCTTTGATGACATCAAACACCACTTCGTAATTGGGTGGATATAAAGGTGGCATTGAGTGTTCAAAAATTATGTGTTGAGGTACATGGATCAAGAGTGGGATTTGTCCATCCATATTATGGATAGATATATTCTAGGCCCTCTCGGTGGAATGTCATCTGATTGGCTTTCAAGCATGTTACTGGCTCACAAGGGATCGCATATCGCAGGAACAAGAAAAGAGTACTTGTCAGTAATGAGGTTGAACTAGGTATGCAGAGATACCGACGATCAAACCTCGGATAAGTAAAGTATCACGAGACAAAGGGAAATTGGTATCGTATGTAAATGGTTCATTCGACCACGAAGTAATTGTAGAAATATGTGGGAGCCATATGAATTTCTAGATTCCTCTATTGGTTATTGATCGGAAAAGAGTCTCGATCATGTCTGCATAATTCACGAACCGTAGGGAGACACACTTAAGGATTCGATGTTGTTTAGTAGATATGGAATGTGAGTAAAGAGAACGAATGTAGTTAGAAATCTCATATGGGATCCGGGATATCATGAGGAGATTCGTAATGGTCCAGAGAATAAGATTCATATAAGGAAAGTCCAATTCCGGAGTTCAGGAATGGTTTCGGTGTTTTCACTGGAATGTTCTAGAAGGGTCTAGAAGATCCATCAAACCGGAAGGGGAAGGTTACATGGATGTGTCATGACAAAGTGGAATGGTTGCATCATGTACTAGGTCACTTGGCTGGACACTTGGAAGAGATAAATCAAACTCTAATTTGAAAGTCAAAAAGGCAGTTTGAAAACGTCAAATCCCAACATGGTTTCCTAGTAAGGGAGGGTTTCTGAGTTAGGGAGGGTTTCCACCTGGGTTGGGAAAACCCTTGGACGCCCCCACCTATATAAGGATGGGTGGGGGCGCAACCCAAGATATCACCGTTGCCCAAGGCGCCCAAGACCCAATACCTAGGCCGTCGCTGCCCCCCCCCCCAAGCCGTCGGCGCCCTAGATATCCTCTAAACCGCTGCTGCCGTCTAGCCTAAACCCTAGTCGTTGGCTGCCCTCTTCCCTCGGCATATAAACTCTATACCCGAGGCTCTCTCTACTCCACCATACCCGCTCCGGCCTAGGCGAAGCCCTGCGGGATTTCCCCTCTACTTCCGTCACCACGGCGTCATGCTGCCGGAATCGCGAGGAGAGAGCTACAACCTCTGCTGCCTGCTGGAACAAGGGAGAGGAAGGTCTTCATCGAGTACCGTACGTGTGACCGACTGCGAGAGAGCTGCCAGAACGTGATGCCGGAAGGATCGTCAACGCGATCTTGAGATCGGCAAGTCAATGACTACATCACCCACGAGAATCTGCTCTCGTTAACCGCTTTGGATCTTCGAGGGTTAGTACTCTATCGACTCGTTGCTACAATCTAGTAGATAGATCTTGACTTGTGTGTGTTCATGCGATAGAAATTTTTTGTTTTCCATGCTACGAACCCCTATAGTGGTATCAGAGTCGTGTCTATATGTAGATTTGTTGCACGAGTAGAACACAATGGTCATTGTGAGCGGTGGTGCTTTTATTATCAATTGCTTCTTGTGTACTTTTCATCTTGCGGGATGGTGGGATGAAGCGTCCCGGGCTAACCTTACATGACATCATTCATGAGACATGCTCCACGCTCGACATGCAACTTGTATTGCATAAGTGGCTTTGCGGGTGTCTGTCTCTCCCATCATAGTGAAGATTCAATTTACAATGGGCACTTGATAGTTCATGCATCAACGTTGTGGTTCTTGTTCGTAAGTTAGAACGGTACTTATTGAAAGCCCCAAACCACGTAAAATATGCAAAGAAAATTAGAGGCGTCTAACTTTGTTTTGCAGGGGTGTGTTGTGATGTGATATGGCCATGATTGTGGTTATATATGATGTATGCAATGATCCTTATTGTAAGTCAACAACCGGCAGGAGCCTTATGGTTGTCTTTTAATTTCATTAAGACATGTGTGTCTATTATTCAAAGTAGTTGTAATAGTTGATGCTAGTGAACGACAACAATAGAGCGGTGCCATTGACCTTGATGCCACACCGGTGATGATGGAGATCATGTCCGTGCTTGAAGATGGAGATCGGAAGCACAAGAACAAAGGCCATATCATATCACATATTATGAATTACATGTGATGTTAATCCTTTTATGCATCTTGTATTGCTTAGATCATGACGATAGCATTATAAGATGATCCCTCTCACAAAATATCAAGCTATAAAGTGTTCATCCTTAGTAGGCACCGTTGCCAAGACTCGTTGTTTCAAAGCACCACATGATGATCGGGTGTGTTAGATTCTGTGAGTGTATACAACAGGAGCAAGCCAGATTTGATCATGCGGAAACTAATATTAAATCTTGACGAGCCTAGCATGTACAGACATGGTCTCAGAACATGGAATACCGAAAGGTAAAGCATGAGTCATATAGATGATATGATGAATATGATGATTGTTCGCCTTTGAAACTACATCATGTCACGTGATGATCGGACTTGGTGTAGTGAATTTGGTTCATGTAATCACTAAAACAATGTGAGAGATATTGTTTTGAGTGGGAGTTCAATAGAATTATGATTAAAAGTTGAACACTATTTATCATAAATTAAATCAAAGTGAATTTGCATAGTTGTTGTAGTCATTGGAATCTGTTTACCACCTTGCGCTTAGTTATATTTGAGATAATAGAACTATAGAATTCTGGTTAGTTACTTTACGAACTGGTATCGTATTGTTTTATTGTGTTAATCTAAAGTTTAAAAGTCCTATTGCAAACTTTAAGTAACTATCGGTTACTCCGTCAAGTTTAATAATTGGTATTAAATCAAGGGTAACAATTTCAGTATTAGTATATAAGTATCATGTTTTGTCTCCATGATTCTTGATATTCAAAAGATTGTTTTAATATCAAGGTTATCTAGGAGCTGAAAGAATTGTTTCAGAAACCATCATATGTGGAAGATATTGCGATATCTAAAACGATGTATTGATTACAACATGATAGAGTTTAATATGGCAAAGTTTATATTCTCATATTTGATGAGAAATTGCGGAAGGTTGGAGACGCTAGTCGTCCTAATCCTCCAAAAGGTTTTGGAGAGCAACAGTATACTCGCAATTCACCGTTATAAGCTAAAGTAGCTTGATCATGAATAGTTCCATGATAAGGATGAATATTTGATGTAGGTAAAATGTTTACTACACTAAAAGATTACTAAAGAATGGAATTTGAAAGAACACCAAACATTTGATGATGGTGATCTACTTCAAAGTGCAAGTCCAAAGATATTGGTATTTAAATATACACGCTTTGGACTATGTGTCATGAGTATGGCGCCACTGTTGATGTTGATAGATTCTTTTGAAAGGATAAAGAAATACTGAAAGTGAAATCTAAGAAATATTTGGCAGAAGAGAAAATACTAGAATTGTTCAGCTTAGGTATATAGAAGATATATATGTTATGGATATATTCTTTGTTTGTTAAACAATGTGGTTATTAAGTATTGGATACTGAATTTTTTGGTGTGAATCGTCATAGGAAACAACACAATTCATGAACTACAATGGCCTAAGTAACTAGCAAAAGAATATGTGATGATGTTTATCGAGAAAAAATAAAGGGTTGTTGTGTTGCTCGTTAATATCAAAGCTTGCCTTCAAGATTTGTTTTATTAGGTGTTATGAGAACAAAAGGGTTGATCAAATAATTGCTGTAATCCATAAAAGGTGGATGATTTACAAATCTCGTTGGAGAAATCACATCCATAAAGATAATGCTAAAAATGTCAAAAGACAATTGATTGAAAGATCACTTAAGAAGTGACATCGCCGTTTAAATTATAGTGGAAAGAAGACATGAAGAAACCCCATGCTTGATGGAATTTTGGAGTCTTTTGATTTTTGATCAAATGACGCTTGTGAAACTTTCCTAAAGGTAATTAAAACTCCATTCATAGGCCAAAGGGAATGGATGACTAGCTTATTGGAACTTGTACATATTGTTGTATGAAGTCCATTATGTTTAGTCAAGAGCGATAGATTTCAACTTCATATGCTTTATCCGAAAATGTGACCGAATATATGAATATTTACTTAATGAGGATGAAGTGTGAAACATTTTAAAAGTTCAAAGACTTTCAAAATGAAGTGCAAAATCAATGTGACAAGAAAATAAAGAATTTATGATAGGATCATAAAGGAAGATATTTGAGTTACAAGTTTAGCATAACACCTAAGATTTGAGGAATCGTTCCATGGATTTGTGTTTCCCGAAACACCATATGAGCATGGAATAATCGAGATATGCAATGAAACCTTGTTTGACATAATAAGATCAAAGGTGTAATTCATAAAACTGCCATTATATTTTAAAGATTAAAAGCTTTCGAGACTACCGCCTTTTCACTGAAAAGAGCTCCATCATGATCCATTGAAATGACACCATATAAATTTATGGTTTGGGATAAAACCCAAGTTGTCCTTTCTTAAAGATTGGTATGCTATGCATAAGTAAGATTTTTACAACCAAAGTCGGATGAACATGTCTTTGTATGTTATTTCGAATAACTTTTGAGTATTCCTCCATAACACCGAAGACAAAAATGTTTGTCGCTTAAAACGTCAAGTTTCTTTGAGAAGGAATTTTCCATGAAAGGTTAAGTGGGAGGACAATAGAACTTCAATAAGGTTAAAAGAACCTTAGCTATATGTGCAAAGTTGCGCAGCACCGAAAAGTGTTCCGGAGGCAGCAACAATGCTCATGGCTCACGTGCCTCAAAGGTTGTGGTTACGGAGGTCTAAGTTCCTATTGAACCAAGTAGGTCGGGTAAATAATCAAATACTAGGATTTGAAAGTAGATCATTGTTATTTGACAATGATGAACTGACTATATGCAAAGAAGCGATGATGGGCCCTGACTCTGTTAGATGGCTTTAAGCCATAGAATCCGTGATAGTTCCATACACGATAAATCAAGCTTTGAACTTGAAAGACCCTCTGGAAAGGTGTAAGACCTTACAGTCGTGTTTGGATCTATAAAGAAATAGACATGGATATTTCACATCTATGAAATAGTCGACATGTTGGGAAAGAGTTCACAACAATGTTCAAAGGTTGACTATGACAAGATTTGATATTTCATAGCGATATTTAGTCTAGACGGATTAATGTAGCAACCACTACATATATTGGTATATGATAGTTGAATAAACAAAACAAAGTTCTTCTAATAGAATTGTTACCTAGGACGTGTGCATAACACGATCCAAAGGGTTTTGTTAAATTCAACGGATGCTAAAAGTGTATGCAAACTTCAATGGTTGAAATAAGCATCGAGGAGTTGGAATATTCACCATGATGAAATTCTTAAAGGGTTTAATTTCATTGGAGACAATGAAGATGCTTGCATTTGCAAGAAATTAAGTGGGAGTGCTAATGCATATTTCTAATACATTATGTGGAATACATATTGTTGGTTGGATGTATCTTCTGTTAACACAATTTAAGAATTTCACCTCGATGAAAGACTTAGGCAAAACCCGAGTATTTGATATCAATATCTATATGGATAGATTGAGACGCTAATATGGTTGTGCCAAATGTACATAGGTGAGATATTGAAAGAGTTCAATATGGAAATGTCAAGAAAGGTTCTTGCGACACAGAAAGGATTAAATCAAAATTCAAGTGTATCAACACTTGGCATAAGTGATACAAAGATTCAAGTATTTTGATACTTGATGATTGAAATCACAAAGAGAGTTTATTATCAAATTATGATATGTACACATCTAGATATGTCCTATACTCTAAATGTCATGAGCAAATACCAAAATGATTCATAAGATGATCATTGGACGATAGTAAGGATATTCTTATGATCTTTTGGAAGAACTAAGAATATAATATTTTTGTAGATGTGACAAATATATGGTTAGTTCATTGTAAAAGTACTACATTGATACTAGTTTTGTCACAAATTATAGATTAATTTTATCTCAATACAAACTAAGGGTGGAACAATATAATGGAAAGTAAGTTCCATAATGGATTTGTATGAGTTCCAAAGTTAAAACATTGTGAAAGATACTACAACAAAAGGCTAAGTATATGACTGCTATTATAGCAGCAAAAGAGGGCATTTGTGTCAAGTAGTTTGTTATCAAACTAGGTGTAGTTCACAGCGGGATAGTCTCTGAAGATATATTGTACGACAATATTGTCAACATGTTTTAACCCCAAGGAACTAAAGGTCTCACCAAAGGACCAAATTTATACAAAGCCATCTCATTAGAGAATGTGTGATGCGTAGAGACGCAAAGACATGCAATTACACACGGATCTGAAAGTGTCGGATCCAAAGATTGGTTGACCACTAGCAATCATGTACATACAACACCAGAAAGCCATAAGTGTTGAATACACAAATATTTGAAACTAGATTATTGTCTCTAGTGCAAGTGGGAGACTATTGGAGATATGCCCAAGAGGCAATAATAAAGTGGTTATTATCATATCTTCATGCTTATGATAAATGTTTACATGACATGCTATAATTGTATTAACCGGAAACATTAATACTTGTGTGATTTGTAAACATGTAAGAGTCCCTAGTAAAGCCTCTTCTTAAACTAGCTTGTTGGTTAACATATGATCACGGTTTCCTTATCATGAACATTGAGATGTTATTAATAACAAGGTCATATCATTAGGATAATGATGTGATGGACATACTCCTATAGTTAAGCATAGCATAAGATCAAGTCATTTAAATAGTTCACTTGCTATAAGCTTTCAAATACATAGTAACCTAAATCCTAGGACCATGAGATCATGTTAATCACCATCACCGGATGGATACTTTGATGACATCAAACACCACTTCGTAACTGGGTGGATATAAAGGTGGCATTGAGTGTTCAGAAAGTATGTGTTGAGGCACATGGATCAAGAGTGGGATTTGTCCATCCATATGACGGATAGATATACTCTGGGCCCTCTCGGTGGAATGTCATCCAATTGGCTTACAAGCATGTGACTGGCTCACAAGGGATCACATATCACAGGAACGAGAAAAGAGTACTTGTCGGTAACGAGGTTGAACTAGGTATGCAGAGATACCGACGATTAAACCTCGAATAAGTAAAGTATCACGAGACAAAGGGAAATTGGTATCGTATGTAAATGGTTCATTCGATCATGAAGTAATCGTAGAAATATGTGGGATCCATATGAATTTCCAGATTCCTCTATCGGTTATTGATCGGAGAAGAGTCTCGATCATGTCTGCATAATTCACGAACCGTAGGGAGACACACTTAAGGATTCGATGTTGTTTAGTAGATATGGAATATGAGTAAAGAGACCGAATGTAGTTTGCAGTCTCGGATGGGATCCAGGATGTCACGAGGAGATTCGTAATGGTCCGGAGAATAAGATTCATATGAGGAAAGTCTAATTCCGAAGTTCGGGAATGGTTTCGGTGTTTTCGCCGGAATGTTCTAGAAGGGTCTAGACGATCCACGGAACCGGAAGGTGAAGAGTACATGGATGTTTCATGACAAAGTGGAATGGTTGCATCATATCCTAGGTCACTTGGATGTACACTTGGAAGAGAGAAATCAAACTCTAATTTGAAAGTCAAAAAGGCAGTTTGAAAAAGTCAAATCCCAACATGGTTTCCGAGTTAGGGAGGGTTTCCACCTGGGTTGGGAACACCCTTGGATGCCCCCCACCCATATAAGGAAGGGTGGGGGCGCACCCCAAGGTATCTGATGATCGACAAGTATAGGGGGTGTATCGTAGTACTTTTGATAAATGGGAGTGTCGATCCCAACGAGGAGCAGAAGGTGCTGAACAGTGGTATGGAGCAGGAAATCCCTGTGAATACTTAGCAAACGGATTTTTAGTGGTTTTCTGACAAGGCAACGAAACAAGGAGCAAGTAACAAAGGTAACGAACAAACGGAGCAAGTAGCCCAATCCTTTCTTAGCAAAGGACAAGCCGGTGGAAATACTTATAAGGACCAAACGTTCTCGAGGACACATGGGAATTCTGTCAAGTGCTTTCGCTTAAAACAGCTGAGTACTCTTCTCTGGTGTTGTAAGTGTTGTGTGGGTGAACCTGTGCTAATGTACTGACCGTACTTGGACTAATACATACTTGTGATTAAACCCCCTGTAAACATCCATAACTACAAGAAAGTAATTAAGATATAAATCTAACCACAGCCTTAAACTCTGAGATCCTACGCTCCCTTGTGCAAAGGTGTCCTAACGGGGGTTCAGGTCTCTATCACTCCGGCAACCCCACAATTAGTAGCCAAATACACAATGCATACCCCTAGGCCCATAAATGGTGAAGTGTCATGTAGTCGATGTTCACATGACACCACTAGAAGAATAGCACCACAACTTAAATACTAAACCATTGAATAATAACTCATCACAGATTCACTACTAACAACATGACTTCTCCCATGTCCTCAAGAACTAAACTAACTACTCACAAGACATCATATGGAGCAAGATCAAAGATGATATGGTAATGGATAACAATCTGAACATAAACAATAATCCAATGGTTCCACTCACAAGCATCAACTACAATAGTAATCAACACCGGGAAAGTTTCCCCTAATGAACTAAAGCAATATCCAACACAATTGTTACAGCGGGACGGAGTGGTGATGATGGTGCTGGTGGATATGATGGTGTGGATGATGATGATGATGATCCCGATGAAGCCTAGCTTGATGACGGAGTTGATGGCGATGTTCTCCCCTCTCCGGGAAGGAATTCCCCAGCAAAAATCTGTTTGCCGGAGAGATCTTTCTCTCTCGGTGTTCCCCCCCCAGAGGCGGCGGAAATCTCTCTGTGGTCGCTCCCAGAGGCTTAGGGTTCAGTAGGGAAGATATAGGCGAAGGGGCGGAGTCGGAGGTCGGGCATGTGGGCCACACCTGTCCTAGGCGCGGGGTCAGGTGGGCCCGTGCCTAGGGGGTGTGGGCCCCCTGTGGCCCCTCTTCGCTCCTCCTTCTGGCATCCTTCGTCTTCTGATAAAATAATATGTTTCCATATTTTTCTGGTATTTTTATGATCTTTGCGAAATTGCACCGAAACGCCTTCTTTTCCATCAGAATCTAGACTCCGGCAGTCCATCCTCTAAGAATCATCCAACATGCATAAACAGATGAAAAGCCATAAGTAATACCTCATAATTAGACAAATATCAATGAATATAGGTAAATTATGATATAGAATGGTGATGCAAATTGGGCGGATCAACTCCCCCAAGCTTAGACTTCACTTGTCCCCAAGCGAAAACTGAGCTCAGTAAACATGTCCACAAGTTTATGGAGTGAAGTGTCGACAAAAGAATACGAACAAGAAGCATCACACTTACCATTGCACAACTCATATAAGAAAGTGACTCACCATTATATAACTTAGCTTGCAACCAAGTACAGCAGTCACAATAGAGATGCATAAAGATAAATCATAATTGGAATTGGCAAACTTGTTCTTGGTCAGAGAGCAACTGGCAAACAGTTTCACAAAAGCTTTTTGTAGAAGTTTCAAAACAGGAACACTCTTTGCTCAAAAAGGTTTTTCACGAGTGAAGGCTTTCAAAGTAATACTCAATAGATAATAGTTTTGTGCAAACAAGGAAGATAAAGAACATGATTGAATAAATCACTATATGAATGCTTGAAACTCAACAACTCCAATGCTTGCTGGAGATAGAGAGGAAGTAGGTTTACTAACTCAACTGGTAACTAGGAGAAAGGTCCCTTCATGGAGGGTAGAAGGGATTACAAGTCATAAAGAGCTTCCAAAATATTATGGTATTTACTAGCTTTGAGCCCCCATTGCCCCTATCAAAAGCATCTTGAGATGATTAAGGTTAAAGTGAACAAAGATGGAGTATATGCTTGACGAAATATAAGTTGGCAATCTCATGTCCCTTGAATATGAGGGCCACTCCTTATGCTACTCAACTTTGGTCACAGGTAAGTTCTTGTCATTGTAAGTATTTGCATATCATTGAGAACCGACAACGGGGTACCCCTTACACATGGTACAGGAGCTTTCCCATAACCAAAATGACAAGGCAAGCATATAATGAGCATCTCAGCGATCTTTTTATTTACTATGTGCATAGCTTTTTATTGAGGATGCTTCATAGATGACTCACTATGGTGATGCTGCAAGTTTCCACCATGATTAAGCATGGCTTAGGCTAGCGGCCCAGGAGTTTCTCTAACACAGGATACAAACTCCATGGACTTACAGGTTCCCTCTTTATTTCACAATGTTGACATCCATAGACAAAAGAGCACGATATCAACTGTGTACAGAGTACAAGTGCAATGTTGAAAATGTTCCCCGTGATAGCACGGTTCTGCTAATTCCAATGTATAGATGCAAGCATATACAACTTTGATGTTCACAATGGTTCAAGTCTATTAGGGGCAAGTAAATAAGGTGAGCCATCAGGTTCGTGAGAGCTTTACTAACTAGTTTTCACATAACAAAATACTTTTTAATTTGAAAGGTAGATGAAGCTTCAGAATTTGATTGGAATAGCAAAAGCTACTAGGTAGATTTGGTGGACACAAATGGCAAAAGTTTTTGTTCAAAGGGATTTGGAAAAATGAGAAGTATGCCTTCTCAAAACAGGTTTTTTGCTAGCAAGGCTGGGTATCAAGCAAGAGAGTTGAAAGAAACAAGCAAACATATAAGTAATAAAGCCAAACATGCAATCTTCCTTGAAGACACAAAAGAATCTTAAATAAAGAATACTAAGCTTATGAGCCAACAAGAAAGAAAACAAATGATACAAAATACCTATAAGCTTTTTCTCTTTATCTTTCTCTTTCAAACCTCAAAAATTATTGCTACTGACTAGAACTCGGTTTGACAAAACCAATTTAGATCCACTTGATGATCCCAAAGTGGTGCCAATACTGATCAACAATATCCATCATATAATAGAGATTGCAAACTAAAATAAGAAGTGAAAAAAGTAAAAGATGAGACTTCTCATTAATATTCAATAAAGGCACTCACGCCAAGGGATACATAGATAATCAACTAAAGGAGAGATACTTCCACATGCAAACCAAACTATAAGATAACCCCTCTACCGCAGATATGAATCTACTAAAAAGGTAAAAGATAAAAGATAATGGCGGTGATACCGCGGCACTCCCCCAAGCTTGGAACAAGCCAAGGGGATGCCAAACCTGATGACGAATTACTCCCTTGGTGGTGGTGGTGTTCTCTTGTCATCATGAAACTTCCAAGGCAAAGGTTACCCATCCAAAAAGGATGTCCTTGTCTCTGCAATCCTAAAACTAGCAGCAGAGCGTATGCGATCAAATCTAGCCTCATACCCACAGTTTTGATTATGTATGTCATAGAGTTGTGCTTGCAATTGATTGGTGGTCTGACAGAGTGAGAAGATCTCTTCTTAGAGCTCAGCAGCTTATCCCTCATGCTTGGTGATGAGTTATGAACTTATCTTGTGAATAACATCCACTTCGCGTTCTGCCATCTTCTTGTACCTGAAAACTTCCTGTTCCAATGCTTCCATCATGTCTTCTAGACTGCCTTCTCCTTTAGGGCGTTGAGATTCTTTCATCTGTACCTTCCCCGCTTTGAGGATCAACTCTTTGGGATGAATCCTAAACTCATTCATGTACGGGTTGAGGATGTCCGCAGAGAAATCCTCCATGGGTGATCTAGAGGAAGACATCGAGGCTCCAAATCTGAGAATTTTCCTGACAGAAATAGATTCAAACGAAAGCACGATGAGAACACGATGCAAGAACCACGGGGGATCCGGGGGGGTTACATATTATGAAGTTTCAAGGCATAAGGAAGGTGCTTACACGGAAACAAAGTGAAGACGGAGTTCGAGGGTGGCACACCCCCTCTAGGCGCGGCCAGGCTGGGCCCGCGCCTAGGGTGGGTCTGTCTACCCCGGACTCTGTTTCCTCTTCAGTTTCGTCTCGTAGTCTTCCTTGTGTATTAAAAACATCAAAAATATAAAAAGATTGGAGTTTCACGAACCTTCTGTTTTCACCACTTTTACCTATTCAAGGACGAACTCTGTAGTTTCTGGTGTTTGGCTTCTGATAAATTCTTCTGGAGTCACCATTTGAATAACATCCACATCTTCATTATAAGAATCTCCAGAAATATAATGTTTTAGTCTTTGACCATTAACCACCTGTGTTGTGTCATCCTTCAGAGAAGAAATTTTGATGGAACCTGCACGGTACACTTCCTTGATAACAAAAGGTCCTTCCCATTTGGAGAGTAGATTTCCTGCAAAAAATCTGAGACAAGACCTATACAAAAGAACTTTCTCACCAACATGGAACTCCCTTTTGAGAATTCTTCTATCATGCCATATTTTTACTTTTTCCTTAAAGAGCCTAGCATTTTCATAAGCATCACCTCCCCACTCATATAGATTACTTAAGTCGAGCAGTCTTTTCTCACCAGCAAGTCTAAAGTCTCTATTCAACTCTTTCACTGCCCAATAAGCTTTGTGTTCTAATTCTAAAGGCAAGTGACAAGCTTTCCCATAGACCATTTTGTAAGGAGACATCCCCATAGGATTTTTATAAGCAATTCTATAAGCCCACAAAGAGTCATTCAACTTTTTAGCCCATTTTTTTCTATATCTATTGACAGTCTTCTACAAGATAGATTTGATTTCCCTATTGGAAAGTTCTACTTGCCCACTAGTTTGGGGGTGATAAGTTGAAGCTATTCTGTGGTTTACATCATACTTAGCGAGAGTTTTTCTAAAACCCCCATGAATAAAATGAGAGCCTCCATCAGTCAAGAGATATCTAGGCACACCGAACCTAGGAAAAATGATATCTTTAAGCATTTTCAAAGAGGTCTTACCATCAGCACTGTTTGTAGGTATGGCTTCTACCCACTTTGTAACATAGTCAACAGCAACAAGAATATGTGTATGCCCTTTTAAAGGAGGAAAAGGCCCCATAAAATCAAATCCCCAACAATCAAAAGGTTCTATAACAAGAGAATAATTCATTGTCATTTCATTGCGTCTAGAGATGTTACCTACTTGTTGGCATTCATCACATGATAAGACATAATCCTTGCATCTTTAAAAAGGGTAGGCCAATAAAATCCAGATTGTAAAACCTTTTGTGCGGTCCTATCCCCAGCATGATGTCCTCCATAAGCACTGCCATGATATTTTCTCAATATCTCTTGTTGTTCAAATTCTGGAACACAACTTCACATAATACCATCTACTCCTTCTTTATATAAGTGTGGGCCATCCCAAAAGTAATGCCTTAGATGCGATGACCCAGCATACCACTGCATGATGTAGTACATTATAGTCGTTGATATAACACCAATGAAACACCGTTCACTAGTATTACATCCCTCAGAGTGGTACAACAGAAACACAGCAGGTCCAAGACATGACTATAGGTTACAACTCAACTCTTTACACAAGATCCAGAGAACACTCTAGGTTAAAGAGAGAGAAAGAAACTTCTTACAAGGAAGAATCAGAAATAAACAACTCCAAAACTATAATACTATTAAGACTAATACCTTAACTAATGGTCTGGCATTGCTGCTATTGCAATACACTACAGAAATAGGTTCTATGGCTAGAGATTCTATTCTTATCTAACCAGCAACTTCGTATTCACTTGAGCTGATGTAAATGTTGACTTTCTTGACTTCATTAAAGAGCTTTAGCTTTTGATGATGATTCCTGGAGCATGACTTGATGTAGTCATCGTCTGTACTGGCTTTAGAACCTAGCAAGGGTTAAGAAGATACTTTGAGTACGAGCGTACTCAACAAGTCCACTAGAAAAGGAGTGTTTGATGCACTATATCTACAGCCATAGACCGTAAGTCGTAGGCAATGCAAGTATTCATAAACATTTCTTCAAAGGTTGCTTTTATTCTGAAAAGCTATGTCCGTCAGCCTTCACGGGTTTACCAGAACTTTCATGGAGTTCCTTTCCCGCCACGTTCGCAGCTCCTTCCCGGAACAGGGAGTAACAAGTTACAGTTCTTACACTCTACAGAGGTGCGTTACTTTACCCATGAGAGACCTTAGCCTTGTTGCACAACCAAGTCATGACCTTGTCGATACTTCCTTGGTATGGGGCCCAGTCTAAGATCCAAGCCAATCACCGCCCCCTTCGCGACCCCGCATGCCTCCTTGGTGTACACCATGCCCACATATTGAATTACGGCAATGGTTTGTATAGACCGTTAGATTCCAGAACTATCGTGGGACGTTGAGGGTTCCCACCCATATGTTGCATATCCTCTACGAATTACCAATTAATATGCACGCTACGAGTGATAACAGCCACGAACTGCACATCCGGCTACATGCGAGAGGAAGAAGATACAGCTGACTTCTCTATCCCATTCCAAATCTCATGGTTAACGCGTGATATACGGCGCAAGAATCACTCGCGTCATTGGTTGTTAAGTCCTAGATAATATGCTCCTTTACCATCGGAACTTTCATAGTAGGTTATTACCTCATGGTAAATAACCTATAATCACATTATTATGAAAATAGTGTTTTCGGACCTTTTTCAAATGAAGGTGATGACAACACTGGATTTGCAAAATACTTTACAGAAAATAATCAAAGTACATGAGCAAGTGTGAACTTGCCTTTTGTGATTGCAAGATTATGCACTCACGGTCTTCAAGACAATATAAGATCCAATATTTGAAATCTGCATCATTGGTCTGAAAGGACTAATGTTTAAAAAAGCAAGATGCTGTTATGCATAAGTACTGATATGCATTTTGTAAAACTTCCAAAGTGAATCCCCAATGCTTTGAGTGAAGTGAATTTAGATGATTCTTTTAAGAGTTGGTTTATCTTCAAATTTTACTTTATAAGTAATGACATTTATAAGGAGCTTAAGTGATAATAACTCTAAATATACAGGTAAAGTAATGTGATTATGTTTAATTGTCATTTGGTAACTAAGATAAGAGTCCTTGATTTTAGTTGTTAAGAGTTGAAGAATTTATTTTAGATTATTCTTTGAAGTGGCAAAAGGAATAACATTTGAAGAAAAGATTTCCTTCCTAAGGTTTAAACAACCCTGATAGCTTTTAGAATATGATTGACATAATGTTATTGATGTTGTTTATGCTTGCTTGAATAGTCTGAACTTGAGATGCTTTGTGTCTTAATTAAAATATACTAAAGTTAACTATAAAAACATAAGTAAACTTAAGATGTAATATGTTTTAATTATTCCCAAGTTTTAGATTTATGATAGGTATAACTAAGGTGTGGAATTATTCACTTTATATTTTAGTGAATTCTTATAAAGTTATTTTGAAGGTTGTGGTTTTAAATCTTTATTTAAGGTTTCAAAATATATTATAAAGTTAATAATTTACACTTAAGTTTTATTATAAAACTTAGTTCACGTTTAGAACTTTAGTAATTTGATTTTTAGGGTATTAATATTTCTGAAGAAATATAATTATTTCTTATTTAAGAAATGTTCTTAAAGAATTTTCAAAAATATATAATGGATAAGGACTTATGATTTAAAAATATTAAATACTTTTCTACTAATATATTTAATATATTTATTCAAGACTTTGAAAATGATTTTTATTTCAATTGTAAGTATTATTTTTATATTTATAAAATTCCATAAAGGATTAAATGTATTTAAATATGTACTTCAAATTTTATTTATAAAAGAGTGGAGTTAGTACTTTTTTAAAATAGTGGATTTATTTTTATACACAAAAAATGATTTTTATTTATTTTTAGGATTTTCCCTTATTTAATGAGATTTCATTTAGGATGTAAAGGTGTTAATATTTCTCTGCATTTTATTTATATTAACGAGTAAGATTATAATTTTTCTACGTATATATTATTCTTGTCATCATTTTGATATGTCATATGTATTTTTGTGATTTTTCTACATTTTTCTAGGGCTTGAATATTATTAAGGGTATTGTGGTAATTTTACAATTTATCTTTTTATCTTCTTTAAGTTTGGTTTACTTGTTTTGGGAACATGGGCCTACCTGGCCCAGCTAGATCAGGCTCGGGGTCACCTTAGCCCCGGCCCCTCTCTCCCCTCGCGACAACCACGCCCACTTTCAACACAAGCAAGCACGCACGCATCGCCCCCCTCCTGGCCCCTTGTGATGCCGCTATCGCCGCCAGCGCCGCCGCCTGCTTCGCCGGCCCTCGCCGGCATCTCCCGGTGCCGCTATGCCTTTCTCTCTCCTCTGATTCCCCTCTACTGGGGTGTCCAGTACCTGTGTGCCCTTACCCTGGGAGAAACCCTAGCCTCCCAATGTGTACGCCGCCGCCTGCCGCTGCTCCGGCCGCCATCGACTGCATCTGACAGAGATGCTCGTCGGTGATGCTTTGCCTTCCTATCCTCTCTCAATCCCTCTCTTCCTCGGCCTGGTTCGGCTCTGACGCGTGCGCCCGTGAAACCCTAGCCACTACTACTTGTGCCCACAACGCGCCCCCCAAGCCCACTCCTCCGGCTGGTTGGCGTCGGGGACGGCGCGGCCTAGCTCGTTTCACCGCTCCTATCTATATCTCCAGTTTGAGGTCCTCTTGCGATGACTTCACCTTCTCCTGTAGCCCCTTCTCGCCTATGACCTCGTTGTGCGCCCCTGGTGCATCTCTTCCGGCCATCTTTGGCTGGTGCTAGGCTACTGATGGTCCTCTGCTCCCCATGGCCAGGGCTTGCTAAGGACTAATCTTATTTCTAATGTCGGAGGGACGGCAGTGAATGCAACCTCGATGGTGAATTCTATATCTATTTTGGCTATTATGTTATTCCTGCATTTTATCCTACTTTGATCCAGGTAATTCTTGTGTGACCGACCCTCGAGTCGACGATTTACCCTATTTGGATGTTATGTGGTTAATTTTAGTATTCTCATTAATCTTGGAGATGACTTAGGTTGATTGACATTTGTAGTAATTACTTGATCTAGTTGGTCTTATTGGAACTGTAGCTGATGTAGTACTGGTTATTGATGTTCCAATTAGGCCTAGATTTAATTAAGTGGTTGATAGGGTTTTGGTATGGATGCTATGCATCAATAACTTGCAATGTGTACTTACTGCGGTTTTACTCTGGTTAGTCAATTTTTGATGTTGTATGATTTGGCCATTAATGGTGTTGCAGTGATTTCCAGTGCACCACACTTAATGAGTAATATTATTTGTTGCTTTTATTTGGTGGTAAAATAGATATGGTTGGCTTGCTGCAATAAATAGATGGCCACACATATCATGTTTTAATCTTTTTCTGTGAATATAAGTGTGTGAATATTATACTTGAACTGGTTGTATCTTCAATATTTGCTTCCTGGAATTTATTACTGTGTTTGGTTTAGTTAAGCTTGGTGACAATGATCGTGTGTAAATTGAGGTGTTGTAGTGTATGCTTTTAATAAGAACAGATACAACATACTTGGTCTTGCTGTTTTGGGATGCTTCTTTATCTCCTGACTGTTGCTAGTGAAATAATTACTAGCTCTGTTACTGTCAACTAAGACAGTTCCAGTGTAGTGTTCTGGTAGCATTTGACATGGATTGCTATCCATATAATGTTAACCAGTGAGTGTATCTATAGATGATTCCTAGAATGCTTGAATAGGGAAATGATTTGAATTTCATTTGGTGTGCCCTCTTTGTATTGTAAACATGACAAAATTCATTGGGAATGATCTATTTGATCCCTAAATGGTGGCTTATGCTAGCTGTAGAATCCAACTGTGGTGCCTCAAATGAGTGTGCACAGTAGTGACATCTATAGCAACATAATATGCTGCCTGATTTTACTCTCTAAAGATGAAACTTTGGCTGCCAATGATGCATAGTCTGAGGCTTAATTATTTTTGTAAATAAGAACATAAGCTTGAATGTTTATCCTAGCTCAACGATGACACTGGTGTAGCATTTCTTGAAGGGTTTCGCAGCATAGTTAATCAAAATTTTCTACGGATGCGAACGGGGAAAGCCAAGATCTAATCTAGGATATGCAAACAACAAGGGGGAATAGATGAGATCTTCATACCCTTGAAGATTCGCACAGCGGAACGTTCGACGGAATATGGGTGATGTAGTCGTACTCGCTTCTCCTCCTCGCGATTTGATCCGATCTAACACCGCAAGTGGCGATGCCTCCGAGAGATGCACACGTGTGGCACCTCGACGTCTCCTCCTTCCTCGGTCCAGCAAGTCGGGTGGAGATATGGATTGGATCTACAACGCGACGGTGCGGTGCAAGCGGTGGAGAGTTTCTGCGGCAGGGCTTCGCCTACGCGCAGTCGGGAGGGAGAGAGAGAGAGGAGGGGCAGCAGGGCGGCTAGGGTTGTGGAGGAGGTGTCGGGGGAGGGTGTGCCCCCAGCCCTCTTTATATAGAGGGCTGGGCGGCCAGCCCTAGCCCCTCCCCCAAGCCCTAGGCCGGCGGCCAAGGAGGGAGGAGTGGGCGGCAAGTTCCCCCCCCCCCCCCCTTCTAGAAGCTCCCCTAGGGTTTCCTAGGTGTTTGGCCGGCTGGGCCCTATGGGGCCTTGTGCCACTGGCCCAATGCGGACAGGGCACTACCTCATAGGCCCATGCTCCCTCCCGACAAGTGGGGCCACGTTGGTCCCACTCCGGAAGGTTCTAGAAGCTTCTGGTACAATACCGATTAACCCGAAACAATTCCAAACTCCAAAAACTGCACTGCCTTATATGAATCTTATTCTCCGGACAATTCCGGAACCTCTCGTGATGTCCCGGATCCCATCCGAGACTCCGAACAAAAACTCATAAACCAATTATCCAATATATCCTAGCGTCGAGACATGTTAAGTGTGTGACCCTTCGGGTTCGAGAATATGCAGACATGATCTTCTATCAATAATCAACAGCGGGGTCTGGAAACCCATATTGACTCCCACACATTCATCGATGATCATATCGGATGAACCACGATGCCAGGATTCAATCAATCCCATATATATATTCCCTTCCTCTCGCGGTATTTTACTTGCCCGAGATTTGATCGTCGGTACCGTCATACCTAGTTCAATCTCATTCACAGCAAGTACTTTACTCCTTCCGTAATCCCATATCACTTTGTGATTAAGTCCTTAACCACATGCTTGCAAGCGGTGTTGATATCGATTACCGAGTGGGCCCGAAGTATATCTCTCCGACTTGGGAGGGACAAATCCCATCTCGATACATACAACCCAACAGGTACTTTCCGATCACCTGAGAGACACCTTTATGATCACCCTCTCATAGGATGACGTTTGATGACCTCAAAGCTTTCTTCCGATACCAGAGAGTTGTCTTATCTCATGGTCTGAGGAATACAATATTTGACATAAGAAATGCTTCGCAAAGATGAACACGATGACACGATCTAATTGCTCCGCTTAGTTTGGGTTTGTCCATCATATCATTCCCCAATGATATGATCTCATTATTAATCGACAATTCATGTCTATGGTTAAGAAACCTTAACCATCATTAATCAATGAGCTAGTCCATAGAGGCATACTAGGGACACGGTGTTGTTCACAAACCACACAAGTATTAAAGTTTCCGCTTAATACAATTCTAGCATGGAATATAAACTTTATCATGAACAAGAATTATAATAATAACATTTTTATTATTGCCTCTAGGGCATAATTCCAATAGTCTCCCACTTGCACTAGAGTCAATAATCTAGTTTACATCTGGCAACAATCTAACACCCATGGCACTAAGGTGCTGATCATGTTTTGCACGTGGAAGAGATTTAGTCAATGGATCTGCGACATTCAGATCTGTATGTACTTTGCTAATCTTCAGATCTCCATCTGCTATATAATCTCGGATTATATGAAACTTGCGGTTGATATGCTTGGTCTTTGGATGATATCTTGGTTCCTTAGCTAGTGCTATGGCGCCAGTGTTGTCACACAATATCTCTAGTGGGTCCAAGGCACTTGGAACCACGCCAAGCTCAGTGATGAAGTTCCTGATCCAAACTCCTTCACTTGACGCTTCTGTAGCAGCCATGTATTCCGCTTCTACTGTAGATCCCGCGATCACGCTTTGCTTGCAGCTTCTCCAACTCACAGCTCCTCCTCAAAACATAAACGTATCCAGTCTGAGATTTAGAATCATCCTTGTCGGTGTCAAAACTAGCGTCGACGTAAACCTTTACGACAAGTTGTTCATCACCTCCATAGACTAAGAACATTTCTTTAGTCCTATTTAAATACTTTAGGATGTTCTTCACGGCTGTCCAGTGTTCCACTCCTGGATCACTTTGGTATCTGCTCGTCAAACTAAGAGCATTGGACACATCCGGTCTAGTACACAGCATGGCATACATGATAGAACCTATGGCCGAGGCATAAGGCACTTTGCTCATAGCTTCTCTATCATTAACCATGGCTGGACACTGAGCCTTGCTCAATATCTTACCTGACAACATAGGCACTGAACCTTTCTTTACCTTATCCATTCTGAACCTTTTCAGAACTTTGTCTAGGTATGTACTCTGGCTTAAAGCTATCAGGCGTCTCTGTCTATCTCTATAGATTTTGATGCCCAATATATAAGCAGCTTCGCCTAGGTCTTTCATTGAAAAACATCTGTTCAAATAACTCTTCACATCGTTAAGCATGTTAATGTCATTTCCAATAATCAATATGTCATCCACATATAGTACCAGAAATGTCACTGAGCTCCCACTCACTTTCTTGTAGATACAAGCTTCGTAGCAATTTGGAACAAATCCAAATCTCTTGATCACTTGATCAAAATGAAGGTTCCAACTCCGAGATGCTGGCTTTAGTCCATAAATGGAATGTTGAAGTTTGCACACTTTATCAGCATCCTTAGGATCGACAAAACCTTTGGGTTGCATCATATACAACTCTTCATCAATGTTGCCATTGAGGAATGCAGTCTTGACATCCATCTGCCATATTTCATAATCATGAAATGCAGCAATTGCTAATAAAATCTGAATGGACTCATTGCTACGGGAGAGAAAGTCTCATCGTAGTCAACACCTTGAACTTGTCGAAGACCTTTCGCGAAAAGTCATGCTTTATAGACGGTAACATTACCATTCGCGTCCGTTTTCTTCTTGAAAATCCATTTGCACTCAACGGCCTTACGGTCGCTAGGAGGATCCACCAAAGTCCATACTTGGTTTTCGCTCATGGATCCTAATTCGGATTTCATGGCCTCTAGCCATTTCTCAGAGTCTGGGCTCATCATCGCTTCCTCATAGTTCGCAGGTTCACTGTCGTCTACTAACAAGACAGTTAAGACAGGGTTACCGTACCACTCAGGAGGGGCACGCGACCTTGTCGACCTGTGACGTTCAGTAGCAACATCGTCTGATGCTTCATGATCCTTGTCATTAGCTTCCTCTATTGTTGGTGCAGGCGGCACTGGAACAATTTTAGGTGATGCACTACTCTCCAACTCAAGAGAAGGTTCAACAACCTCGTCTAGCTCTACTTTCCTCCCACTCACTTCTTTCGAGAGAAACTCCTTCTCAAGAAAGGATCCGTTCTTTGCGACAAACACTTTGCCTTCGGATCTGTGATAGAAGGTATACCCAATCGTTTCCTTAGGGTATCCTATGAAGACGCATTTCTCTGCTTTGGGTTCGATCTTGTCCGGCATCAACTTCTTGACGTAAGCTTCGCATCCCCAAACTTTAAGAAACGACAACTTAGGTTTAGCACCAAACCACAGTTCATATGGTGTCGTCTCAATGGATTTAGATGGTGCCCTATTTAAAGTGAATGCAGCGGTTTATAATGCATAACTGTCACATCCCAAGATTTTCCAAATCTTGTTATGTGAAAAATAAATGAATAAAATAAAACTTTGTTGATTTTCAGAGTGAGAAGAAACTTTTGATTCCAAATGAAAACCTTCAAACCTATTTTGATCAAACAAATCCTAAAGGGATTTGAAAAGATAAACATTTAATAAATAAAATTTTAAATAAGTGAAATTACTATTTTTGGATCTTTTAATTAAAAAGATTTGGTTTCAAATGAAAAAGGTAGGAATTTAAATAAAGACTATTTTTATAAAGCCAAAGTAAACCTTGGCCAAGATTTTGAAATAAATTATTTTGTTTGGATTAAAGAGATAAAGGTTTATTTAGATAAAATAATGAGGATTTATTAATATCCAATTTGATTAAAATAAAGATTTTACCATTTTAATTAAACATCAAAACTTGTTAAAATTATTTTAAACAAGTTTTCCAAGTATTTTATATTTTCAAATAAAACCTACTATTTTGGTTTTGATAATATTTAGATTTCAAATGGAGAGTTTAATAAATTAAAACTTATTTGAATTAATAATCAAGGTCTATTTACTTAATTATTAATGGACCCTAAAATAAAAATATTATTTATTTTGGGACTTGGAATTATGTTGTTAAACAGAACCAAAACTCAAGGCAAAGTTTGGTAGAAGTTTGATTTGTTTTGAATGTTTGAATTATTTGATTGGATTTCAAAACAGAAAATCAAATGGAAAAGGGAAAAAGTTTCAGTACAAAAAAAATGTTAAAGGACTCGACCCAACTGGCCAGCCCAACAAGGCCCAACCAGCCCAACTCCCCTCCTCCCTGCAGGAAACGATTCGAACTCGCGAATCGACCCACTCAGCGACTGATAGACGGACCCCACCCCCACACTCTCTCTCTCGCTGACCAATCGACCCCACAGCACTGTTCGTCGTTTCCACCCGCAAAGACCACGCCCTGGCCGTTTACTACCGATGAATTCTCGCTATCAATTCTCCTAAATGCCTTGCCTTAATCTCGCCGCGACCTCGCCCTCATAAGCGCCTCTCTTCCCTCTACTATTCCCCTCAAACGCCAACTCCTCATCGCCACCAGGCTGCTCGAATCGCAAGCCCGAACCCCACTGTCTCCGGCGAGCTCACGTTCAAATTCCGGCCACCGCCAGTGTAGGGTCCCCATCTCTTAGATAAGATAGAGCCTCCTATGTTTACAATGCTAGTCCCTAGATCAATAGCTAGCATCCACAGTTAAGATGTAATATCAAGAAACAAAGGTCATAATATAACTTTATAACCAGGAATAACATAGATTTATTATATCTTACATAGCTCATATGGCTATTACATTACATTGCAGCAGAATAACTATAAGCATGGGGTCCATCATCTTCAAAGTGCCACAGGCAGATGTTGGTTGTAGACTTTGTAATCCTAATCAATCAATCTTCACTAAAATCAATCAAACCTGCAACATACAAGTTACAGCCACAAAGGGTCAATACATTTGAATTGTATTGGCAAGTGATACTATGGTATTATGGTGGAGTCTATCATCTATATGCATTTGGCTAAGTGGAGTTGAGGCTTGCATTGCTTAAAATAGATTTTTCTTATCATTTTGAAAATACCAAGTTTTTGCTTGTCAAAATCATTTTTCTCAATCAAAGATTTCAAGATCCTTGTACCAAGCCATCTCTCCATCAATGATTGAAGAATTCAAACAACCCTTGTTCAAACCACAAGATTTTAATTTAGAAATTGGAATGATGAGATTCTTGATTGCTTCCATGTATTGATGCTCAATTTGTCCTTTACCAGGGACATGGCTAAGTACTTAGATTTTACACTCTGCAGAGGTGGTGCACTTTCCCCACAAGACTTGGTTTCCCAAGACAAGATCCTTCAGAAGCTTTCCCTTAGACCAAAATGGACGCGTTCCAACCTATCAAACACTACCACCAACTGTCCATATGGCTAAGTTCTTGCAACCTATATGATCATGGCAGAGCCCATATTGCCAAGTGGTTGCACTTGAAGCTTCTCAACATTTGACATCTCAAATCTCTTTGTTCCTGGGTGGCACACCACAAGTGAGATACACAATCCAAGTCCATGGCATTGTGAACCACTCAACCAATCTCCACCAAGCAAGCCCATTCCACCCAGGGTATTCATTAACTTAGTTATTTTATTAAACAAAAACATAAGTCCTCAGACTTAGAATATTTTTCCATATTGTGAATATATATTCCACCCATGTTTTCTATTAGCTAGGCTAAGCTTGATAGTAGTAGGAACCTTTAACTTAGGAAAATCCTACTAAGGATTCATTACTATGTTTTCCTATAGCAAGATCTATACTTAGCAAAATCCATGCAAGTTTACCTAGCAAAATCACTAATGCATAGAGAAAGTAATGGGACAAAAAGTATGAATCATCACTTGCCTTTTTGGTAGGGAATGGTGGTTCACTCCTTGATCTTTCTAGTCTCACACTTCACTACAAATCAATCAAGCAAACACAAATTCAATTCACATTCCAAACCAAAGTCAAACAAACAATTCTTCACACACACAAAGTAATGGAATCTAAGTCATGCATGGGAGCATGCACAAGATAGTTTTATTTTGCAAAGAGGGCCTCTATTGCGTTTCTAAACTTTGTAAGTTCCAAATTGGTCATTTACCAAAGTGGCAAAGTCATTAGTTAGAGGGTTTTGCCCAAAACCATTTTTAAATCCATTCATTATTTCATGTGGTGAAAAATGTTTTTATCAAGGCAAAACTATTAAGTTGTTCACCAAATGAGTTGCTAATTTGCAAAGCTTGGTGTTTTGGGTAAGTGGGTTTGATCAAACCATTTTCTTAAGGTTTTCTTTCCATAAGCATTTTTATAACAAAAACCATTCTTTTTATTTGGCTAGAAAATGGCTAAGTCAAGTAATCCAATCTAAATTTTACCAAAATCATTTTTAACACCAAGGGTTGGTTCCTAGGGTCAGTAAGGTCACACCAAACCATTTTGCAAAAGTTTCAACCCTAAATTCAATTTTAAACAATTTTTCTATTCTAAACAAGCACACAAAAGTTTCTGCAAATTCAAACAAGCTAACAGCTACTATTTGCTAAACTAAGGGCATGGTTGGCTAGGGTTTGTTCTCCTGAATCCAATGACATAAAATTTGTAATTTTTGGAAGTGTTGTTTGAAAGTTACAGAGGTTTGAAAATTGAATCTAGAACAGATTCAAATCTGTTTTTAAATCAAAACATGGCCACGCGTCACGTCGTGATTGGCCGATACCGGTTCGTCTGGATCGCGTGCTGCGGACCGCAGGATTTAGTTTGATCGCACGGCACAGGGCGCGTACCCCTTCGCTATTAAGTGATTCTATCACGTCCACTCGATCGATATCGGACGGCTCCTATCTGATAGCCAAGAACTGGCGGCGCGAGGTCACCAGCGAGCGGCGGTGCGGCTAGTTGGCGGCGGCGCTAGCGAAATAGGACGCGAAGAAGAGGGGGAGGATGCTCACCAGATTCGCAATGCAACGCTGATGCTCAACGTGCTACTGGTTGGTGGAGGGGCGCACAGGGACGGGCAGAATTCTTCGCCGGAGTTAGTTCTGGCGACGGACGCGCGCGGTCGAGGTCGAGGACGTCGCTGGAGGTCGCCCTAAGGCAAAATGAAGGTGCGGTCAGATGCGCAGAATCAAGACGATGCTATATGCGTGATCGAGAAGTGACGGAGCGGTCTGGTTCACCTGGTAATCGTCGTCGGAGAAGGAGACAAACGGCGGTGCTGCAGGTCGTCGATGTTGCCAACGCTGGGAGGCACGCGCGAGCGAGCTAGAACTTCGAGGAGGTTTGCCAGGATATGGGGAACTTGTCTGCTTGCTTGGGAAGGCAGGGAGAGGCAGGGTATGGCCGGAATTGAAAGTTTAGCTCGTCGGAGACGGCGGCGGTGCAGAAGAAAATGGCAACAGCCTGGTGGCGAAAAGAGGTTGGCGTCTGAGGGGAACGGAGGAGAAGACGCTGGGGTTTTAACGCGCATGGTCAAGGCGATTAATGGTGGCCGCATTAAGGCGTATTGAATCCGCGATTCAAAGCTTGCAACGGCGATGAGAGGAGGGAGAACCAGTCGCGGGGTGGGGAAGGAGAACAGTGGAAAAAGGGTCCGCTGGTCAGTGGGAAAGGAAGAAGGAAAGGGGTCCACATGTCATCGTCTGCGCGGGTCAGATAGTTGGTTCGAATCGTTTTCTGCGGGGAGGAGAGAACTGGGCTAAGTGGGCTGTTGGGCTGGCTCAGTTGGGTCTGTCCTTTTCCATATTTGTTTTCTGCCTGTTTGTTTTATTCTTTTCTATTTCTATTTTCTGATTTGATATTCAAACAAATGATTCAATCAACAATGCAAACCATTCAAACAATTCAAACTTGTAATGAGTTTTTGGTTCTGTTTAGTAGCATAAACCAACTTCCAAAATAAAATAATATTTTAAATCTTTTTAGGTTCCATTCTTAATTAAATAAGTAGGCCATGGTTTATTAATTAAATAGAGTTTTTGTTGTTTATTAATAAAATCTTCATTTGAAATCCAAATATTTTCAAAATCAAATCAGTAGGTATCATTTGGAAGTAAATAATACTTGGATACTTGTTTAAAACAAAATATTATTTTACTTTAGGGTCCAATAATAATTAATAAAATGGGCTTTAGTAAATAACACAAATAGAGTTTGATTTTATTAATAAAATCTTTATTTGAAACCTAAATATTTTCAAAACTAAATCAGTAGGTTTTATTTGGGAAATTTAAAATACTTGGAAATTTGTTTAAAACAAAACACCCTTTTATTTTAGAGTCCATCATTAATTAAATATAATAGACTTTCATTATTAAATCAAGTAAGATTTGTTTTATTGAGATATTTATTTTGAAATCTAAAATAAACCAAAACATTTTAGTAGATCTTATTTGTGAATATCAAATATTTGGAAAACTTATTTTAAATAATTTTAATAAGCTTTTATGTTTCAATTAAATTGGTAAAAACCTTTTATTTAAATAAAGCTTGGATATTAATTCCTTATTACTTTATTTAAATAAACCTTTGCTAATTTTTATTCAAAATAAAATGTTTTAATTCCAAAGCTTGGCCAAGGTTTAATTTTGGCTTTATAAAATAACCTTTATTTATAAATTCACCTTTTCTTTTGAAAAACCAAAATCTTTTATTAAAAGACTCCAAAATAGTAATTCCAAAACATTTTTAATTTCTTTTAATTAAAATGTTTATCTTTTTAAATTCCTTTAGGATTTTATTTAATTCAAATGAGTTTGAGGTTCCATTTAAATTCAAAAAGTTTCTTCTGGCCCTAAAAATCAACAAAGTTTTATTTTATTAATTTATTTTCACATTACAAGATTTGGAAAATCTTGGGATGTGACAGCCAGCCCCACTGCTTCCAGAGCACACGAGCTTGCTCACCATCATCTCCCGCACCTGCCAGTGCCTTCCCCTCGCTCACGCGTGCTCTCTGTTTGCTCTCTCGTGACCCGTAGCGCCGCCCTCGATGACGACTGAACGACGCCGCCGTCCGCTCCAACTCCGACGAGCTCCACAGGTAGTTTCTGACCGCGCCTCTCCTTCTCCTTCACGCACGCATCATCGCCATGACCTTGCGCATCTAACCGTGCTCTCTGTTTGCTCTCTCGTGACCCGTAGCGCCGCCCTCGATGACGACAGAACGTGGCCGTCGTCAGACGCAACTCCGACGAGCGATTAACCACAACCTTGTGCGCCCCTTCGTCAACCGCGAGCAGGTTGAGCATCCCCACATCACTGTGATCATGGTGAGCCATCTCTTCTCCTTCCTAGCTTCCTCTAGCGCCAGCTCCGCCGCTAGCCGAACGTCGCCGCCGCGCGCAGCCGTCGAGCGCCGCCAGAACTTGGTCAGGGTGACGATGGCTGTTAGATGACGATCTGATGGATACGATAGATTCACTTAACGCCGAAGAGGTACGCAACTAGCACCGTGCGATGTAACTTGATCCTACGGTATGTGTTAGTCAATCCACGCGAAACGTTTTCGACGAATAGGAATAAGACGCGTGGCCAGACTCTGGTTATAAAAACAGATTTGAATCTATTAGATTTGTTATTTTTTAAAATCCATAACTTTAGTTCTACACGTCCAAATTTTGCAAACTTTATATCAATGGAATCAGTGGAACAAGCCCTAGCCAACCATGCCATTTGTTTAGTAAAAAGCTTCTGTTAAATTGTTTGTTTTTGCAGAAACTTGTGTATGCTTGTTTAGGTTATAAAAATTATTCCAAAATGATTTTGAGGATAAAAACTTTTGCAAATGGTGTGTTTTGAACCTACTGACCGTAGGAAACACTTTGTGGTTTCAAAAATATATTTGGTGATGCAAAAGAATGAATCTTGGATTTAAAACCAATTCTAGTCAAATAAAAATATGGTTTATTTATTAAAAATGGTTTTGGAAGAAAACCTTTGGGAAATGTTTTGTTTCAAACTCTCTGACCCCAAACACCAAGTTTTATGATTTGAAAATGTATTTGGTGAACCCTATAGAACTATAACTTTACTAAAGACATTTTCAAACCACATAAAATAATAACTTAGTTTAGAAAATGGTTTATAAAGTGAAATCTTTTGCAAATGACTTTGCCACTTTATAAAATTACCAATAGGTGTTTCCAAATGTTTACAACCTACTAGAAACCACTTTTACAAATAAAACAACCTATTGCGTGCTTGCATGCATTACTTTGATTTTATCATTTTATGTGATGAATTGCTTGAATGGTAGATTAAAATAATGTTTGCTTGATTGATTTGTAGTGACTTGAAGTGTGTGAACATTGCAAAGATCAAGGAGTGAACCTATACTCTACCAAAAAGGCAAGTGATGCTTCATACTTTTGTCCCATTACTTTCACTTTGCATTAGTGATTTTTCTAAGTAAAACTTGCATGGAATTTTGCTAAGTATAAACCATGCAATGGGAAAACCTAGTAGATGAAACCTTAGTAAAATTTCCTAAGTTAAGATTCCTACTACTATCATACTTAGCTTAGCTAGTAGAAAACAAGGGTGGAATATATATTCACACTATGGAAAAATATCTAAGTCTGAGGACTTGTGTTTTGTTTAATAAAACAACTAAGTGAATGAATCACCTGGGTGGAATGGAAGGAAAGGTTTATGTTGAGTGGTTCACAAGGCCCATGTTTATGGTTTACCTTGTGTATCTCACTTGTGGATGGCCACCCAGGAACAAAGATATTTGAGATGTCAAATGTTGAGAAGCTTCAAGTGCAACCACTTGGCATTATGGGCTCTGCCTGGATCATATAGGTTGCTAGAACTTAGCCATTTGGACAGTTGGTGGTAGTGGGATGATAGGTTGGAACGCGTCCACTTGGTCTAAGGAAAGGCTTCTGAAAGATCTTGTCTTGGTGAAACCAAGTCTTGTGGGGAAAGTGCACCACCTCTGCAGAGTGTAAAATCTAAGTACTTAGCCATGTCCCTGGTAAAGGACAATTTGAGCATCAAGACATGGAAGCTATAGAGAATCTCATCATCCAAATTTCTAAGTTAAAAACTTGTGGATTGAACAAGGGTTAAAGGATCTTCAATATTTGATTGGTAGATGCCTTGGTTGATTTTATCAAAGCAAAAACTTAGTGTTTTCAAATGATAAGGAAAATCTATTTTGAGCAATGCAAGCCTAAGCTCCACTTAGCCAAATGCATATAGATGATAGACTCCACTATACTACCATAGTATCACTTGCCAATACAATTCAAATGTATTGACCCTTGTGGCTGTAACTTATTATGTTGTAGGTTTGTTTGATATTAGTGAAGTGTAATGATTAGGATTACAAGTCTACAACCAACATGTCTGCCTGTGGCACTTTGAAGATGAAGGACCCCATGCTATTGTTATATTCTGCTGCATTGTAATGTGATAGCCAAATGAGCTATGTAAGATGTAATAATTTATTTAATTCCTGGTTATAAAGTTGTATTATGACCTTTGTTTCTTGATATTACATCTTAACTGTGGATGCTAGCTATTGATCCAGGGACTAGCATTGTAAACACAGGGATCTCTACCTTATTAAAGGTTGGGAACCTTATAGATGGTATCAGAGCATTGTGTTGCCTGTAGGATTTGTAACCCTAGGATTGGACAAAACCCCTTAGAAAAATAGGAGTTGTATTTGTTCAAAAACTTATTTACAAACAATCTTGTAAACTCTTTCCTCAACCATTTTGGTTTTGACTCTACATCTCTTTTATTTCAACTTGATGGACAAACCTACCCATGGCCAAAGACTTCACCATGTGCAAAGGACTCCATCAACTCTAATGACTTCAACATCTTCAACTCTAATGACTTCAACATCTTCAACTCTAATGACTTCAACATCTTCAGCATTCTCACTAAGGACTTCAACCTTGGATATCACTAAGGACAAGTGAGACAAGAAATCTTGCTCAAGATTTGGAAACTAAGGAAAAACAACTTAGAAGGAGCCATCAACACCTTTGAAGTATTTGTGACCAAGAGTTTTCCCAAGGAAACCATGATCTCATGCAAGAAGAATCAACCAAGAAAGATGGAAAGATCTCAAGTGAACCATATAGATGGACCACCATATTTAGTTAAGTCAAACACACCAACTTATGTGGTGTAACAAAAATATTTTGTTGCCTAAAAATGTGCTTTAACTTTGTTGTTTGAGTGAAATGTTTGGCTTGTGATTGCTTGCACATTGCTTGAGTGAATTGTGATGTTTGTGATTAGAATTATTTCCTTAGAAATATTTTTGTCTATTCTAATCCCAATCCAACCCACACAGATGACTTCTCCAAGAAACTCCAACATCAAGGTTGATGACAACAACACCAACCAAGAGGACAACATGAAAGAACTCATAGCAACCCAAAACCAGTTGAACCAAATGACAGCTCAATTCATAGCCAACACCAGTGGGGAAGATCCAATCCAGCAAGGCTTTTTGGAAAACCAAGCCCAAATGTTGCATAAGGTGACAGATCAAATGATCACCATGGAAGGCAACTCTTCCAAAGGAGTTTGTGACAACAAGGATGACAAAGATGTTATTCTAGAAGGAACCAAAGATTGCAATATTTGTGGAGACAAGGATCACACTTCCAAGGAGCATGGAGATCAATGCCCCAATTGTGAAGAGAAACATCCAGTTGGCCAATGTCCCACCTCTCAAGCTACTTGTTACCTATGTGAAGGAAATAATCATGTCCCTATCCAATGCCCCATCTATTCCATAGTTGAACAAAGGAAACAAGGTGGAGTGCAACAAATGATTGCAAACTATCAAGAGGGATCTAAGTCTACCAAGAAGGATGATGACAAAGGAAAATCTCCACTTATACCTCCATGCAATACAACCCAATTTAAAGGACCAAAGAAGAGACATATGAATTATCCAAGGAGCAATAGAAGGTCCAAGAAACCAGTAGACATTCCCACCTATGAGATAAGATATGAACAACATGAACTAGATGCACTCCTAGCTTTGGAGAAACCCAAGAAAAAGAAGGACAAGAGCCATGTGCAATGTAATCATTGCAAAGAAATGGGACACTATTCCAGTGAATGTCCAGAGAAACAGAAATATAAGGAGATTGGCCAAGTATGGTGCAACAACTGCAAAGAGCTAGGCCATTATGCAGCAACCTGTCCACAAGAGATACGTGAAGAACTCAAGCTTATCGCATGTTACAATTGTGGTAATCAAGGACATTATGCAAGCAACTGTCCAGAAAAGATGAAGCACAAGATAAACAAGCCTATGAAGGATCTCAGCCTTGTCACATGTTTCAAGTGTGGAAACAAAGGACACTATGCATATGTTTGCCCAGAGAAGTTTCCCCAAGATCCCAAGCAGGCCAAAATGTAATTTAGTTGGAAAAATTTTTAAGGGTGGTAGTACCCTAGATGCTTTGAGTCTACTTGCAACCCTAGCCTTCCCAAATCTCGGGACGAGATTTATTTTAAGGGTGGTAGCCTGTCACATCCCAAGATTTTCCAAATCTTGTTATGTGAAAAATAAATGAATAAAATAAAACTTTGTTGATTTTCAGAGTGAGAAGAAACTTTTGATTCCAAATGAAAACCTTCAAACCTATTTTGATCAAACAAATCCTAAAGGGATTTGAAAAGATAAACATTTAATAAATAAAATTTTAAATAAGTGAAATTACTATTTTTGGATCTTTTAATTAAAAAGATTTGGTTTCAAATGAAAAAGGTAGGAATTTAAATAAAGACTATTTTTATAAAGCCAAAGTAAACCTTGGCCAAGATTTTGAAATAAAGTATTTTGTTTGGATTAAAGAGATAAAGGTTTATTTAGATAAAATAATGAGGATTTATTAATATCCAATTTGATTAAAATAAAGATTTTACCATTTTAATTAAACATCAAAACTTGTTAAAATTATTTTAAACAAGTTTTCCAAGTATTTTATATTTTCAAATAAAACCTACTGTTTTGGTTTTGATAATATTTAGATTTCAAATGGAGAGTTTAATAAAACAAAACTTATTTGAATTAATAATCAAGGTCTATTTACTTAATTATTAATGGACCCTAAAATAAAAATATTATTTATTTTGGGACTTGGAATTATGTTGTTAAACACAACCAAAACTCAAAGCAAAGTTTGGTGGAAGTTTGATTTGTTTTGAATGTTTGAATTATTTGATTGGATTTCAAAACAGAAAATCAAATGGAAAAGGGAAAAAGTTTCAGTACAAAAAAATGTTAAAGGACTCGACCCAACTGGCCAGCCCAACAAGGCCCAACCAGCCCAACTCCCCTCCTTCCCGCAGGAAACGATTCGCTCGCGAATCGACCCACTCAGTGACTGATAGACGGACCCCACCCCCACACTCTCTCTCTCGCTGACCAATCGACCCCACAGCACTGTTCGTCGTTTCCACCCGCGAAGACCACGCCCTGGCCGTTTACTGCCAATGAATTCTCACTATCAATTCTCCTAAATTCCTTGCCTTAATTTCGCCACGACCTCGCCCTCATAAGCGCCTCTCTTCCCTCTATTATTCCCCTCAAACGCCAACTCCTCATCGCCACCAGGCTGCTCGAATCGCAAGCCCGAACCCCACTGTCTTCGGCGAGCTCACGTTCAAATTCCTGCCACCGCAAGCCCCACTGCTTCTAGAGCACACGAGCTTGCTCGCCATCATCTCCCGCACCTGCCAGTGCCTTCCCCTCGCTCACGCGTGCTCTGTAGCGTCGACTTCGTCTTCGACTGAACGACGCTTCCGTCCGCTCCAACTCCGACGAGCTCCACAGGTAGTTTCTGACCGCGCCTCTCCTTCTCCTTCACGCACGCATCATCACCATGACCTTGTGCATCTAACCGTGCTCTCCGTTTGCTCTCTCGTGACCCGTAGCGCCGCCCTCGACGACGACAGAACGTGGCCGTCATCAGACGCAACTCCGACGAGCGATTAACCACAACCTTGTGCGCCCCTTCGTCAACCGCGAGCAGGTTGAGCATCCCCACGTCACTGCGATCACGGTGAGCCATCTCTTCTCCTTCCTAGCTTCCTCTAGCGCCAGCTCCGCCGCTAGCCGAACGTCGCCGCCACGCGCAGCCGTCGAGCGCCGCCAGAACTTGGTCAGGGTGATGATGGCCGTTAGATGACGATCCGATGGATACGATAGATTCACTTAACGCCGAAGAGGTACGCAACCAGCGCCATGCGATGTAACTTGATCCTACGGTCTGTGTTAGTCAATCCACGCGAAACGTTTTCGACGAATAGGAATAAGACGCGTGGCTAGACTCTGGTTATAAAAACAGATTTGAATCTATTAGATTTGTGATTTTTTTAAATCCATAACTTTAGTTCTACACGTCCAAATTTTGCAAACTTTATATCAATGGAATCAGTGGAACAAGCCCTAGCCAACCATGCCATTTGTTTAGTAAAAAGCTTCTGTTAAATTGTTTGTTTTTGCAGAAACTTGTGTATGCTTATTTAGGTTATAAAAATTATTCCAAAATGATTTTGAGGATAAAAACTTTTGCAAATGGTGTGTTTTGAACCTACTGACCATAGGAAACACTTTGTGGTTTCAAAAATATATTTGGTGATGCAAAATAATGAATCTTGGATTTAAAACCAATTCTAGTCAAATAAAAATATGGTTTATTTATTAAAAATGGTTTTGGAAGAAAACCTTTGGGAAATGTTTTGTTTCAAACTCTCTGACCCCAAACACCAAGTTTTATGATTTGAAAATGTATTTGGTGAACCCTATAGAAATACTACTTTACTAAAGACATTTTCAAACCACATAAAATAGTAACTTAGTTTAGAAAATGGTTTATAAAGTGAAATCTTTTGCAAATGACTTTTCCACTTTATAAAATGACCAATAGGTGTTTCCAAATGTTTACAACCTACTAGAAACCACTTTTACAAATAAAACAACCTATTGCGTGCTTGCATGCATTACTTTGATTTTATCATTTTATGTGATGAATTGCTTGAATGGTAGATTGAAATATTGTTTGCTTGATTGATTTGTAGTGACTTGAAGTGTGTGAACATTGCAAAGATCAAGGAGTGAACCTATACTCTACCAAAAAGGCAAGTGATGCTTCATACTTTTGTCCCATTACTTTAACTATGCATTAGTGATTTTTCTAAGTAAAATTTGCATGGAATTTTCCTAAGTATAAACCATGCTATGGGAAAACCTAGTAGATGAAACCTTAGTAAAATTTCGTAAGTTAAGATTCCTACTACTATCATGCTTATCTTAGCTAGTAGAAAACAAGGGTGGAATATATATTCACACTATGGAAAAATATCTAAGTCTGAGGACTTGTGTTTTGTTTAATAAAACAACTAAGTGAATGAATCACCTGGGTGGAATGGAAGGAAAGGTTTATGTTGAGTGGTTCACAAGGCCCATGTTTATGGTTTACCTTGTGTATCTCACTTGTGGATGGCCACCCAGGAACAAAGAGATTTGAGATGTCAAATGTTGAGAAGCTTCAAGTGCAACCACTTGGCATTATGGGCTCTGCCTGGATCATATAGGTTGCTAGAACTTAGCCATTTGGACAGTTGGTGGTAGTGGGATGATAGGTTGGAACGCGTCCACTTGTTCTAAGGAAAGGCTTCTGAAAGATCTTGTCTTGGTGAAACCAAGTCTTGTGGGGAAAGTGCACCACCTCTGCAGAGTGTAAAATCTAAGTACTTGGCCATGTCCCTGGTAAAGGACAATTTGAGCATCAAGACATGGAAGCTATCAAGAATCTCATCATCCAAATTTCTAAGTTAAAAACTTGTGGATTGAACAAGGGTTAAAGGATCTTCAATCTTTGATTGGTAGATGCCTTGGGTGATTTTATCAAAGCAAAAACTTAGTGTTTTCAAATGATAAGGAAAATCTATTTTGAGCAATGCAAGCCTAAGTTCCACTTAGACAAATGCATATAGATGATAGACTCCACTATACTACCATAGTATCACTTGCCAATACAATTCAAATGTATTGACCCTTGTGGCTGTAACTTGTTATGTTGCAGGTTTGTTTGATATTAGTGAAGTGTAATGATTAGGATTACAAGTCTACAACCAACATGTCTGCCTATGGCACTTTGAAGATGAAGGACCCCATGCTATTGTTATATTCTGCTGCATTGTAATGTGATAACCAAATGAGCTATGTAAGATGTAATAATTTATTTAATTCCTGGTTATAAAGTTGTATTATGACCTTTGTTTCTTGATATTACATCTTAACTGTGGATGCTAGCTATTGATCCAGGGACTAGCATTGTAAACACAGGGATCTCTACCTTATTAAAGGTTGGGAACCTTACAATAACCCCGAAATGATAACGGCAAATCAGTAAGAGACATCATTGATCGCACCATATCTAATAGAGTTCGATTCCGGCGTTCAGACACACCATTGCGCTGTGGTGTTCCGGGTGGCGTGAGTTGCGAAACGATTCCGCTTGGTTTAAGATGCGTGAGAAAATCATAACTCAAATATTCACCTCCACGATCGGATCGTAGAAACTTAATTTTTCTGTTACGATGGTTCTCCACTTCATTCTGAAATTCCTTGAACTTTTCAAATGTTTCAGATTTATGTTTCATTAAATAGATATACCCATATCTACTTAAGTCATCAGTAAAAGTGAGAAAGTAGCGATATCCACCGCGCGTCGAAACACTCATCGGTCCGCATACATCGGTATGTATGATTTCCAACAAGTACGTTGCTCGCTCCATCATTCCGGAGAACGGGGTTTTCATCATCTTGCCCATGAGGCATGGTTCGCATGTGTCAAATGATTCAAAATCAAGAGACTCCAAAAGTCCATCAGAATGGAGTTTATTCATGCGTTTTACACCAATATGACCTAGACGGCAGTGCCACAAATAAGTAGTATTATCACTATCTACCTTGCATCTCTTAGCCTCAATGTTATGGATGTGTGTTTCATCCCTTTCGAGATTCAGAAGAAATAAACCATTCACAGCAGGTGTATGACCATAAAATATGTTACTCATATAAATAGAACAACCATTATTCTCAGATTTAAATGAATAACCGTCTTGCAATAAACACAATCCAGATATAATGTTCATGCTCAACGCAGGCACATAATAACACTTATTAAGGTTTAAAACTAATCCCGAAGGTAAAACTAAGGAGAGCATGCCGACGGCCATCACATCAACTCTTGATCCGTTGCCAACGCGCATCGTCACCTCATCCCTCGCTAGCCGCCGTCTATTCCGTAGCTCCTGTTTCGAGTTACAAATATTAGCAACTGAACTAGTATCAAATACCTAGGCACTACAACGAGGGCAAGTAAGGAAAACATCAATAACATGTATATCAAATATACCTTTGATGGTGTCAGCCTTCTTGTCCGCTAAGTACTTCGGACAGTTGCGCTTCCAGTGACCCTTGTCCTTGCAATAGAAGCACTCAGTGTCCGGCTTAGGTCCAGACTTGAGCTTCTTCTCAGCAGGGGCAACGCGCTTGCCGCTGCCTTTCTTGAAGGGCTTCTTTGCACCCTTACCTTTCTTAAAGCTGGGGGCCTTGTTGACCATCAACACATGATTATCCTTCTTGATGTCCACCTCCGCAGCTTTCAGCTTAGCGAAGAGCTCGGTGATCGTATCAGTGGAACCAATCTGATTATGAGTCACTACAAAACTTTTGTAGCTAGGAAGGAGTGATTGCAGAACCCTGTCAATCTTGAGCTCCTTTGTAATCTTGCAGTCCAGTTGCTCAAGGCGTTGAGTGTAGCCCGACATCTTTATGGCGTGCTCACTAACGGAACTCCCTTCCTCCATCTTGCAGTTAAAGAATTTCTCAGAGATCTCATATCTCTCAGAACGGGCCTGAGTCTGAAACATAGTTTTCAGTTCCTCAAGAATCTCAAAGGGCCCGGGGTAATCTTCAAAACGATTTTGAAGGTCCGATTACATAGCAAACAACATGGTGCTCTTAATCACACCATAATCATCTTTGCGCGACTGATAAACAGCTTTCTCATCAGCCGGCGCATCTACAGCAGGGGCGTCACCTAGCGCATTCTCAAGGACATAGTCCTTTTGTCCGCCAGCGAGAATGATTCTCAGATTGCGGAACTAGTTGGTGAAGTTAGACCCATTATTTCTAAGCTTTTCTTTCTCAGCAAAAACGTTGAAGTTGAAGTTGGACTTAGCCATTTTATCTACAAAATTTGCAAGTACAATTTAGACTATGTTCATGATAACTAATTCAACTTAATCAAATTACTAGATGAACTCCCACTAAATTCAACATCCCTCAAGTTGTTTAGTGAACATGATCCAAATTCACCACACCTAATCCGATCTTCACGAGAAGAGATGTGGTTTCAATGGTGGACAACGAAGTGTCGATCATATCATTCATATGACTCATGCTTAACCTTTTGGTTCATGTGTTCCGAGGCCATGTCTATACATGCTAGGCTCGTCAAGTCAAACCCAAGTATTTCTGCGTGTGCAAAAACTGGCTTGCACCCGTTGTATGTGAATGTAGAGTTTATAGCACTCGATCATCACGTGATGCTTGAACACGACGAACTTTCGCAACGGTGCATACATGGGGAGAACACTATTTTATCTTTATCTTTAAGTGAGGAATCATCTTATAATGCTACCGTCGCAATCTAAGCATAATAAGATACATAAAAGGATAAACATCACATGCATATAACTTTATGTGACATGGTATAGCCAATCTTCGCGCAATGATCTCCATCTTGTGCGTGCCGGCATGATCCCCATCACTCCACCATGATTGCCTCCACCACGAATATCAACTACAACTATTGCTAACTACTTAGCGATAAAGTAAAGCTATTACATGGCGTATAAGAAGTTGACACACAGGTCATACACAATTATAAAGACAACCATATGGCTCCTGCCGGTTGTGTACTCATCGACATGCAAGTCGTGAAACATTACAAAACATGATCATCGCATACAACATACACATCACATCTTGGGCCATACCATATCACAGAAAACACTCCCTGCAAAAACAAGTTAGACGCCTCTACTTTGTTGTTGCATGTTTTACGTGGCTTATGGGAGTAGCAAGCTAAGAACGATTCTTACCTACGAAAAGCCACAACGGTGATATTATGGTTGCCAAACTCCGGTGTAAATCCCATGACAACTATAGTGAGAGAAACTGGCATCAACAGCCGCATGTGTGGAACAAGCCACACGTCAAGTGCGGAGCCGGTCTCGCGAACGAGGTCGCGTAAAGTTGGCCTGGACCGCTTCGATCTCACTATCCCGCGTCATAAGAAGTACACAAACAAGAGGCTTGCAACATAAAACATCAACGCCCGCAACAAGCATGTTGCGTTCTACTCGTGAAACACATCTACGCATAGATCTAGCTCTGATACCACTGAAGGGTTTCACAGCATAGTAAATCAAAATTTTCTAGATGCGAACGGGGAAGCCAAGATCTAATCTAGGAGATGCAAACAATGAGGGGGAATAGATGAGATCTTCATACCCTTGAAGATTCGCACAGCGGAACGTTCGACGGAACGTGGGTGATGTAGTCGTACTCGCTTCTCCTCCTCGCGATCCGATCCGATCTAACACCGCAAGTGGCGATGCCTCCGAGAGATGCACACGTGCGGCACCTCGATGTCTCCTCCTTCCTCAGTCCAGCAAGTGGGGTGGAGAGATGGATTGGATCTACAATGCGATGGCGCGGTGCAAGCGGTGGAGAGTTTCTGCGGCAGGGCTTCGCCTACGCGCAGTCGGGATGGAGAGAGAGAGGAGGGGCAGCAGGGCGCCTAGGGTTATGGAGGAGGTGTCGGGGGAAGGTGCGCCCCCAGCCCTCTTTATATAGAGGGGTGGGCGTCCATCCCTATCCCCTCCCCCAAGCCTTAGGCCGGCGGACAAGGAGGGAGGAGTGGGGGGCAAGTTCCCCCCCCCCCTTCTAGAAGCTCCCCTAGGGTTTCCTAGGTGTTTGGCCGGTTGGGCCCTATGGGGCCTTGTGCCCCTGGCCCAATGCGGCCAGGGCACTCCCTCATAGGCCTATGCCCCCTCCCGACAAGTGGGGCCACGTTGGTCTCACTCCGGAAGGTTCTAGAAGCTTCCGGTACAATACCGATTAACCCGAAACAATTCCGAACTCCAAAAACTGCACTGCCTTATATGAATCTTATTCTCCGGACCATTCCGGAACCTCTCGTGATGTCCCAGATCCCATCCGAGCCTCCGAACAAAAACTCATAAACCAATTATCCAATCTATCCTAGCGTCGAGACACGTTAAGTGTGTGACCCTTCGGGTTCGAGAATATGCAGACATGATCTTCTATCAATAATCAATAGCGGGGTCTGGAAACCCATATTGACTCCCACACATTCATCGATGATCATATCGGATGAACCACGATGCCAGGATTCAATCAATCCCATATATATTCCCTTCGTCTCGCGATATTTTACTTGCCCGAGATTTGATCGTCGGTACCGTCATACCTAGTTCAGTCTCGTTCACAGCAAGTACTTTACTCGTTCCGTAATCCGATATCACTTTGTGATTAACTCCTTAACCACATGCTTGCAAGCGGTGTTGATATCGATTACCGAGTGGTCCCGAAGTATATCTCTCCGACTTGGGAGGGACAAATCCCATCTCGATACATACAACCCAACAGGTACTTTCCGATCACCTGAGAGACACCTTTATGATCACCCTCTCATAGGATGACGTTTGATGACCTCAAAGCTTTCTTCCGATACCAGAGAGTTGTATTATCTCATGGTCTAAGGAATACAATATTTGACATAAGAAAATCTTCGCAAAGATGAACACGATGACACGATCTAATTGCTCCCCTTAGTTTGGGTCTGTCCATCATATCATTCCCCAATGATATGATCTCATTATTAATCGACAACTCATGTCTATGGTTAGGAAACCTTAACCATCATTAATCAATGAGCTAGTCCATAGAGGCATACTAGGGACACGGTGTTGTCCACAAACCACACAAGTATTAAAGTTTCCGCTTAATACAATTCTAGCATGGAATATAAACTTTATCATGAACAAGAATTATAATAATAACATCTTTATTATTGCCTCTAGGGCATAATTCCAACATTTCTACACCAGTCTGAGAGCCTTCTATTATCCCCACTTAAACCATGCTCTAAAGAAATAAGTGAGCATAGCAGATGATGATTACTCTTATAAGCTGCCAACCTGATATGCAGAATAGCAGTTGATGTTTCTTGAGTGGATCTTGATTGCTTGCTTGGTCTACTTGAGTTCTTATAACTTCTCTGCTACTGACAGCCTGCTTCTCCTCAAACTGTTGTTGATCTTCATCTCCTCCTTGTCCTAGCTCTTGGATGGCTCCACTGAGCAACCAGAGTTAGGGATGTGATGATATGGTGGATCTAATCTGTGTGTTTATTTGGGTGAGGGGTAGGAGAATTCCTGGTGGTTTGCTAAGAGCAGTGTTCTTGTCTACATGTGGTGGAAATGAATGTGGTGTCACTGGGGAGATGAGAATGGTGTGCTAGTTACGGCTGGTTCACTCTTATCTATCTTTGAGGCTTCCTTGTGCTGACAGCACACACACATGCAGTTATGTGTATGCTGCTTGCCTACTAGCTTGCTCTGTTGTAGATCAGCAAAAGTAATTGCAGTGGTTTTACTTCTTCCTTTCTAACTCCTCTGGTGAAACTTGCCCCTCTTACTGCCAATGATGTAGGACTGAGGCTATACATCTGATAATAATAGATGCTTATTTGGTGAAACTTGCCCCTTATTCCTTTCTAGCTCAATGATGACTATCAACAGTGCATTTCACTGTTAAGACTAAGAGCACTAAACCAAACTAACCCCCTTTATTACTTGTTTTCCTTTTTTTATCCTTGGTGTTGTTTTACAGGGATCAGGAATCAGGAAAAGATACAGATAAAGGATCAGGAGTAGATTTAGGAATTTTTTCTTTATTCATTTGTAATTTTATTTACTTGTAAGAACCTTGTAATATTTGTATTAAAGTAATAAAGATTAACCCTTTCCTCTTAAACATTATATTAGTATATTCTCTAATTGTAATTGACCTTTGTTATTTGTAACTTGTAATTTCTTAAATTCTTATTTATGTAATAAAGATTATATATACTTATACCATTTTGTATTATGCTTATGAAATATCCTATAATAGTTTGAAATTTAAATTTAAATCCAAGTTATATTTGAATTCTATGATCTCATATTTGAAGTCTTGAATGCAAATTCTTTCCCCCAAAATTATAAAATCAACAAAGGTCATGTCCAAATTCCTAACACCCATCTATGATGAACTAAACCCCATTTCTCCAAGGCAAGAGAAACACTTATCTCTTTGTATTTTTAAATTTCAATTCGAATAATTGCGAATATTGTATCTTATAAGAATTCACCTCTTATCTTTTATTATAATTTAATTTCCAATTCTTATTCTATTTAAAATTATTTTAATATTCAAATCTATCAATTAAATCTTCAAATTTGAATTGTCTTCCCCTAAAATACAAAAGTACAATAGAGGTCATGTCGAAATCCATCGCACTTGTCCTGATGTTTCCATCAGAACAAGAGAGATCTCGGTCCATCTATAGCTTCTTTAGTTTTGCGCGAAAATTCCCTGGATTTTCTGATGCATGAATGAAATGCACACACCTGTGTCCTCTATAATTCTAGGTGCTAATCCTGGGATGTTACAGATCATAAAATAATTTCCTTCTTTGCTGAGCTGTAAAGGTTGGAGGCAAATACTTGGAAAAAATAAAGTTAGCATAATCAGCATACCAAGGACTCTCATGCGAACTTACCCTTATTGCAGCTAGCTGCTCATTTGGAAAACTATCATTAATAGGCAAAGGATCAAAAGAAATGTTTTCCAAACGAGATAAATTATTAGCAATGGGATTATCAGCACCTTTCCTATCCACAATATGCAGATCAAACTCTTGCAAAAGCAACACCCACCTTATAAGCCTAGGCTTAGCGTCCTTCTTTGTCATAAGGTACTTAATAGCAACATGATCAGTATGAATAGTAACCTTAGAATCAACAATATAAGGTCTAAACTTATCACAAGCAAAGATTATAGCTAAGAACTCTTTTTCACTAGTAGCATAATTCTTTTGAGCAGCATCCAGAGTCTTGCTAGCATAATGAATAATATTCAGCTTCTTGTCAACATGTTGTCCAAGGACAGCACCCACAGCAAAATCACTAGCATCACACATGATTTCAAAAGGTAAACTCCAATCAGGTAGTTGGACAATAGGAGCGGTTGTCAAAGTTTCAAAATCTTATTTACAATCATCATCAAAAATAAAAGGTACATCTTTTTGAAGAAGATTAGTAAGGGGCTTTGAAATTTTGGAGAAATCTTTAATAAACCTCCTATGGAAACCAGCATGACCAAGGATACTACGAATACCTTTGATATCTCTAGGACAAGGCATCTTCTCAATTGCTTCAATTTTGTCTCTATCAACTTCAATGCCTCTTTCAGAGATCTTGTGTCCAAGAACAATCCCTTCATTAACCATGAAATGGCATTTCTCCCAATTAAGAACAAGGTTGGTTTCTTCACATCTCTGCAAAACTTTATCAAGGTTGTGCAAACAGTTATCAAAAGAAGTTCCATAGACATAAAAATCGTCCATGAAAACCTCCACAATTTCTTCACCAAAACCACGAAAGATAGTAGACATACATCTCTGAAAGGTAGCAGGAGCATTACATAAACCAAAAGGCATACGCCTATAAGCATAAGTACCATAAGGACAAGTGAAGGTAGTTTTATCTTGGTCATGTGCTTCCACAGCAATTTGAGAAAACCCAGAATACCCATCAAGAAAGCAAAAGTGAGTCTTTTTGGACAACCTCTCAAGCATTTGATCAATAAAGGGCAAAGGATAATGATCTTTCTTAGTAACTTTATTAATATTTCTAAAATCAATGCACATTCTATACCCAACCACTACTCTTTGGGGTATAAGCTCATTATCCTCATTAGGCACAATAGTTATTCCCCCTTTTTTGGGAACACAATGAACAGGGCTAACCCATTTACTATCAGCAATAGGGTAAATAATACCAGCATCAAGGAGTTTTAATACCTCATTTCTTACCACATCCTTCATCTTAGGATTTAGACGACGTTGGTGCTCAACAACTGGTTTTGCATCAGGCTCTATATTAATAGCATGCTGACATATAGTAGGAGAAATCCCCTTTAAATCATCTAGAGTATAGCCCATGGCTCCTCGGTGTTTCTTCAATATCTCCAATAACCTCCCTTCTTCCTTTCCTGAAAGTTTATAACTAATAATAATAGGATATACTTTCTTATCATCAAGATAAGCATATTTAAGATCATCAGGTAAAGGTTTTAATTCGAAAACAGGGTCCCCTTTAGGTGGTAGTGTGGTACCCAAATCTTCCACAGGTAGATTATGCTTAAGCTGTTTCGGCTGACGAAGGAAAACCTCGTCAATCTCATTTCTTTCCTTCATGAAGACATCACTTTCATGATCTTCCATAAACTGTTGCAAAGCATTGTTAGGAGCAAGAGAAATAGCAGAAAGTTGTTCAACCCTAAAATCCTCATCAGGCAGTTCATTTTCGTAAGGAGTTTTGGCAAATTTGGAAAAAATTAAACTCATAAGATTCTCTAGCAAACTTAGTCAAAACTTTTTCCTTCCTACAATCTATGATATCCCCATAAGTATTAAGGAAGGGTCTACCAAAGATAATAGGATAGGTTTTACTAGCTTCTTTACCAAGTACTAGAAAATCAGCAGGATGTTTAATCTTACCACAAAGAACCTCCACATCTCTTACAATGCCAATGGGGCAAACTTGCTCTCTATTAGCAAGGTGAATAACCACATCAATGTCCTCAAGCTCACAAGGACCAATCTCATGCATAATCTCCATGTAAAGCTCATAAGTAATAACACTAGAACTAGCACCAATATCACATAAACCATAATAGTTGTGACTACCAATTTTAACAAAAAGCACAGGGACACTAGCTTTTCTAACTTTCTTAGGATAAGAAACAATATTAGTAGTGTCTTCACAGAAAACAATATGCTCATCCTCTATATTTCTAGTGACAAGATCTTTCACAATAGCTACCACAGGCTCAATATCAATAAGCTCGTTGGACCCTGCAGTTTTCTTTGCGCTTTTGCTAACCACGTTAGCCATAATAGAATGCTCCCTTACCTTGGAGGGAAAAGGGATTTTCTCAACATAAGGTTCATGCAAAATAGGATCGACAGTACAAACCTCTATGCTAGGAGGAACATGGGTGACAATGTCTTTATAAGGAGCATGGTACTTGTCCCACTCTTTCTTTGGAATTTCAATATAAGATGCAAAGGCATTAAAACATTTTACGAGAACTTGAGGATCAAGACCAAACTCATTACTAATATCACGGAAGTCATCAGTTCCCATAAAATATTTAATGCATTCATAATCATAGTTTATACCTGACTTTCTTCCTTTGTCATTCTCCCAAGCTTCGGTATTATCTTGAATACGGTCTAAGAGATACCATTTATCTTCTTCCTTCATACGTGTGAATGATCCAGCACAAGAAGCATCTAGTAAATATTTATCATGAAGAGAAAGCCTAGCATAAAAGTTCTTGAGAATAATATTGTTAGGGAGTTCATGAATAGGACACTTAAGCATTAGTAACTTCAATCTCCCCCAAGCTTGAGCTATACTCTCTCCATCAAGAGGCCAAAAGTTATATATAAGATTTCTATCCTTATGAATCTCACTGCGAGGATAAAATTTAGAGTAAAAGAGAGATGCCATCTCCTCCCATTCCATGGATTGTCCATTCTTCAGCAACTTATACCATTCTTCAGCTCTCCCTTTCAAGGATATGGAGAGTAACTTCTTCTTCACGTGTTCAGTTGTGATACCTGCACACTTAAAGAACCTGCATAATTCATGGATAAAAAGCAAGTGATCACGAGGATGGACATTTCCATCCCCAAAATAATAATTATCCATAACACGATTAACAATACTTGTAGGTATCTTAAAAGGATCTATCTCAACACGAGGTGGTTCGTCTACTACCCTAGCAGTGGTAGTAGTTTTCCCAAACAGAAAACCAAGTGGGTTATCCATATTGGAAACAAAGTAACAAGCAGTAACAAATGCAATACTCACAGTAAAAGTTTCCCTTACCAGTTCCACTCTTCAATAGCGCTTCACTCCCCGGCAACGGCGCTAGAAAATAGTCTTGATGACCCACAAGTATAGGGGGTGTATCGTAGTACTTTCGATAAATAGGAGTGTCGATCCCAACGAGGATCAGAAGGTGCTAAACAGTGGTATGGAGCAGGAAATCCCTGTGAATACTTAGCAAACGGATATTTAGTGGTTTTCTGACAAGGAAATAAAACAAGGAGCAAGTAACAAAGGTAACGAACAAACGGAGCAAGTGGCCCAATCCTTTCTTAGCAAAGGACAAGCTGGTGGAAATACTTATAAGGACTAAACGTTCTCGAGGACACATGGGAATTATGTCAAGTGCTTTCGCTTCAAATAGCTGAGTACTCTTATGTGGTGTTGTAAGTGTTGTGTGGGTGAACATGTGCTAATGTACCGACCGTACTTGGACAAATACATACTTGTGATTAAACCGCCTGCAAACATCTGTAACTATAGGAAAGTAATTAAGATATAAATCTAACCACAGCCTTAAACTCTGAGATCCTACGCTCCCTTGTGCAAAGGTTTCCTAACGGGGGTTCAGGTTTCTGTCAATCTGGCAACCCCACAATTAGTATCCAAATACACAATGCATCCCCCTAGGCCCATAAATGTTGAAGTGTCATGTAGTCGACGTTCACATGACACCACTAGAAGAATAGCACCACAACTTAAATACTAAACCATTGAATAATAATGCATCACAGATTCACTACTAACAACATGACTTCTCCCATGTCCTCAAGAAATAAACGAACTACTCACAAGACATCATATGGATCAAGATCAAAGATGATATGGTAATGGATAACAATCTAAACGTAAACAATAATCCAATGGTTTCACTCACAAGCATCAACTACAATAGTAATCAACACTGGGAAAGTTTCCCCTAATGAACTATAGCAATATCCAACACAATTTTTACAGCGTGATGGAGTGGTGATGATGGTGCTGGTGGAGATGATGGTGTGGATGATGATGATGATCCCGATGAAGCCTAGATTGATGATGGTGTTGATGGCGACAGTCTCCCCTCTCCGGGAAGGAATTCCCCCGGCAGAAATCTGTCTACAGGAGAGATCTTTCTCTCTCGGTGTTTTTCGCCCCCTAGAGGCGGCGGGAATCTCTCTATGGTCGCTCCCCGAGGCTTAGGGTTCCGTAGGGAAGATATAGGTGAAGGGGCGGAGTCGGAGGCCGGGCAGGTGGGCCACACCTGCCCTAGGCGCGGGGTCAGGTGGGCCCGCGCCTAGGGGGTGTGGGCCCCCTGTGGCCCCTCTTCGCTCCTCCTTCTGGATTCCTTCGTCTTCTGGTAAAATAATATGTTTCCATATTTTTTTGGTATTTTTCTGATCTTTGAGAAATTGCACCGAAATGCCTTTTTTCCATCAGAATCCAGACTCCGGCAGTCCATCCTCCAAGAATCATCCAACATGCATAAACATATGAAAAGCCATAAGTAATACCTCATAATAAGACAAATATCAATGAATAGAGGTAAATTATGACATAGAATGGTGATGCAAATTGGGAATATCAGTATCCCCCTTGCCCAAGGCGCCCAAGACCCAATCCCTAGGCCGCCGCTGCCCCCCAAGCCACCGGCGCCCTAGATCCCCTCTAAACCGTCGTTGTTGTCTAGCCGAAACCCTAGCCGCCGGCTGCCCTCTTCCCTCAGCATATAAACCCTAGACCCAAGGCTCTCTCTACTCCACCATACCCTCTCCGGCCTAGGCGAATCCCTGCGGGATTTCCCCTCTACTTCTGTCACCATGCCGTCGTGCTGCCGGAATCGCGAGGAGAGAGCTATAACCTCCGTTGTCTGCTGGAACAAGGAAGAGGAAGGTCGTCATCGAGTACCGTACATGTGACCGACTGCGGGAGTGCTGCCGGAATCGGCGCCGGAAGGATCGTCTACGCGATCTTGAGATCAGCAAGTGAACGACTACATCACCCACGAGAATGTGCTCTCGTTAACCGCTTTGGATCTTCGAGGGTTAGTACTCTATCAACTCGTTGCTACAATCTAGTAGATAGATCTTGGCTTGTGTGCGTTCAGCGATAGAAATTTTTTGTTTTCCATGTTATGAACCCCTATAGCGACATCCTAAAAAACAAAGTCATACAAACCAACATTGTTGCAAAGTAAATCAAAATCAGCAAGAATCCCAAGTAGGTTCAGGATTTAGGGACACACCCATTTGGTGGACTTGATCTCTCGGAGCTTGAGACGGTTAAAATGGTTCAGCTGAAACTCCTCGGTGAACTTGATACCAAGTGACTCGGGGGGTTAGCGTATCAATGGGTGGCGCTTGTTCTGCAGCCATCACACGTGTACATCTCGTCGTGTTCATCTAAAAAAATGCTAAACAGAAACTTTAGTCCAATAGAAACATGGATTAAATGATCCTCTACACTTGTTACAAAAGAAACTTTTCTAAAAACAAAACTAAGCATGCTCAATATCAAGATTAACTCAAGAATAAGACCTAAGTCTAGATTGATAATGGTGAAAGATTGAGCAAGGTTTTGATGCAAATAAGTTGGGCATCAAAGGAGAAACATACCTTAGATCGATTGGGTGCGAGGAATCGAAGAAAGAATGAGTATAATTGAAGATCCAATGGAGGTGGTTTGGAGTTTGGAGGTAGTAGAAAGAGAGATTTGTGTTTTGGGTATTTTAGGGTTACCTCTTCCTGGGTTGATATTGTGGCCTAGTATGTGTTATGGGCGAGCGGTATGGACCGAGCCTGCTCATACCGAGTGTCCTACCTTGGGGTCGAAGGATCCCTTTTGGTGGTGCACTCGGTATGGGGGCGCGGTACGGTCACGTGCATCCGCACTACTAGTCGTTATTCGGTCGGTACATTTCCTTGAAAGTTGATGGTTTGTGATACGTCATAAACGTATCTATAATTTTTTATGTTCCATGCTTGTTTAGTATCAACTTTGCTATGCTTTGTCTACACTTTGAGGTATTTTTATACATTTTCTAGGACTAACCTATTAACAAGATGTCGCGGTGCCAGTTGCCTGTTTTCTACTGTTTTTGGTTTCAGAAAATCTAGTAAAGAAATATTCTCAGAATTGGACGAGACAAAAGCGAAAGTCAATATTTTACCGGAACGAACACAGATACCAAAGGGCAGCCGGAGGGGCGCCACAGGGCGGCCACACACCCCAGGTGCGGGCCCACCCTAGGCCATGCCAGGGCAGGGTGTGGGGCCCCTGGCCACCCTCCTGCCTCGCCTCTTCGCCTATAAAAGCCCCCCGATGCAGAAACCCTAAGTACCCGATCAGATCTCCATGAAATAGTCTGTAGCCGCCGCCACCATCGTCCCTAGATCGGGGGGATCTGAAGCTCTTCCCGGTGCCCTGCCGGAGGGGAGAGATCATCCCGGAGGCCTTCTTTATCACCATGCTAGCCTCCGGTATGATACGTGAGTAGTTCACCCTTGGACTATGGGTCCATACAGTAGCTAGATGGTTGTTTCTCCTTCTTTGTGCTATCATGTTTATATCTTGTGAGCTCCGTTCATGATCAAGATCATCTATTTGTAGTCATACATGTTGTGTTTGTGGGGATTCGATGGATATTGAGATACTATGTCGGATTGATTATTGATTCTATCATGTCTGTGTTGTTTGTGATCTTGCATGCTCTCCATTGCTAGTAGCTATCTTGGCCAAGTAGATGCTTGTGACTCCAAGAGGGAGTATTTATGCTCGATAGTGGGTTCGTTCCTCTAGTAATCTGGGGAAGTGACAGAAATATCTAGGGTTGTAGATGTGTTGTTGCTACTAGGGAGAAAACAACAATCTTTTGTTCGTGGAACAATTGTATTGTTTACTTTACACACATTGCTTAATGCAATTGTCCGTTGCTTGCAACTTAATACTGGAAGGGGTTCGGACGATAACCTGAAGGTGGATTATTAGGTATAGATGCAGTTGGATGGCGGTCTATGTACATTGTTGTAATGCCCAATCAAATCTCATAGGAATCATGATGTCTAGTATTTGCATTGTTATTCTTGCTCAGTCCTGTCAATTGCCCCGCTATAATTTGTTTACCCAACATGTTATTTATCTTAAGGAGAACACATCTAGTGAACTGTGGACCCCGGTGCAATCTTTACCATTGATAAATCATGCATCATGCCCAATATTCTGACATAGTATTAAATATTGCATTCGGTGTTTCTTTTAGTGCTTTACTTCTTCACGGACTAGGACGATGAGTTGATGCAAGTGTCGACCCGATCTTCGGATGAACCTTCAGCAGTGTTTCTCAAGCGAGTGTTCTCCCCCTTTCTACCTATCTTACTTTTATAGTCTTTACTTCCTCCTGTTGATCTATTGCTATCTTTGTTGCGATGCTTTAGATTTCGTACCACTTTATATCTTTGCAGCCTATGTTGCCTTGGACACCTCCTATTGCATGTTGCTTGGTAGTTAAAGGACCTTGCGAGTCGTAGTTCTTGATCAGGTGTTGTTCGATGTCGTAAAGAACTATGGTTGTTGGAATGTCGCCATATGCTTTATGTTGGAGATGATCATGACTTAAATTACAACTTGATATTAAAATGTAGGGAATAATTATAACTAATGCAGAGGCACCGGTGGGCAATAGATGTGATTTGGTTTTTAACCGCTCACTGGTGTCCCGCAGGGCCCCGAGTACTTGATACATGTTCCTTGACTATCGCACTATCCGCATGTGGGACCATGAATCCCCTTAGTGAGAGCTTGAATCATATCTTATTTCTTGGGACCACAAAGTAGTTTGGGGATTTATTACTATCATGTATTTATGCCATGCTACTGCTTTATTTACTACTATTGCTCGAGGGGAGTTTACTATTGTACTGTTTTGAAACCCCGTGCCACGTTTTTGCAGTATCGACAAGCCTAGTCACACTTTCGGGTTTCTAGTCATTTACAGTCATCACAAACCTCTGGGTCCGTCTCAGATCCGGCCAACTTCGTTGCGGGTAGCTTACTGGGGTGGCCCCCTGAAATATTATATGAATCTTGTGATTGCTTTGTCTTGATGCCTCGCTGGGTTTTCATTTGGTTTTTTCGAGGTTGATCGTGCCCCACTATAGGTTAAATCTTTTTGAAATCAATGTCTGTGGTTATGGACGACTTGGATAACACTATCTCGATCATAGACAACTATAACTAAAGTAGTGCTATAAAATTGACTTTGAAATGACTAGTAATCAGCTTCACTACAATGGAGTGGCTAAATAAAAGTACCAACAACTGCTGGAATTGGGATTCCTCATGCTATATGTATCTGACTAGTAAGTATTGCAACTATAATAGAATGGTTAACTAAAACGGCCCACTGCTTATGATATCAGGATGACTCCTGCTATCTATATCTGACTAGTAAGTGCTGCAACTATAGTGGAATGAATAAAACTATCAACTGTGTGAGTTCCTCGATTTGACTTCCTCGTTTGGTCTCGAAGGGGAAATACCAGTATGGGTATGTTTGGTGTTAGTCTCAGGTTGGATCCGAATAGGTCATTAGTCGTCAGCTGTATCGAGTCTCTATAGGTTGTTTAGTGCATGTTGCGTTGCCGCTTCAGTCCACCATACATATGTAGGCGAGAGCTGTCGAATTCCAAGTCTCGCCGTGTACTGTCCTCAGTACTGATCGCTCTATTTTTCCTTTGACCCTTTAACCTATCTCCTAGATAAGAACACGCTTTTCACTTTTGATAGAAATTGCATTGATTCCTTTTAGCAATTAAAAAGGCGCTAGTTTCTGCACCCGTTATTCAACCACCAAATTGGGTTGAGCCTTTTGAGATTATGTGTGATGCTAGTGATTATGTTATTGGGGATGTTTTAGGACAAAGGGGTGGATTAAATCTAAATGATATCCAATATGCTAGTCGAACTCTCAATGAAGATCAAAGAAATTATGCAACAACTGAAAAGGAATTTTAGTTGTGGTTTTTGCTTGTGACAAGTTTAGGCATTACGTTATCAATTCAAAGGTAATAGTTCATACTGACCATCAGGCTTTAAGACATATCCTAGCTAAGAAGGACGCGGATCCCATCTAATTAAATGGGTCTTGTTATTACAAGAATATGACCTACAAATAGTTGATAGGAGAGGTAAGGATAATCATGTTGCTAATCATCTATCACGTAGGGAAGGTATTATAGAGGATCCAACTCCTATTAACGAATCTATGCCAGGTGAGTATCTTGCTACTCTAGAGTCACATGATCCTTGGTTCACAGATTGTTCTAATTTTCTTGTGGGTTAGTTTCTACCAAAAGGAATGAACTGTCATCAGAGGAAGTAATTCTTTATCATATCAAGCAGATCTAGACCGGGAAGGGCAAGGTACCTGCTACTCAAGCCAAGAGAAGTGAGCTCTAGGGGGATTCTTCGTCTTCCTCAAATAGAGTATACTCAAGTGGTTCCACTTCCTAACTGGGAGGACATGTTTCCACGCAAGTTAGAGATGCTCAGGCACGTGGAACAAAGGAGGAACCATGATGAACCCCCACTCAACCCTTACAGGTATAACTTTCTCGAATCTTCTCTGAAATATCCTCCTAAACCCTCTTCTCAAAAAGAGGAAAAAGGGATGAGATTAGAGAAAAGATCGAGAACCTTGAAAAGATTTCCAAAGCCTGTGTTGAAACTATTGGGGAAGGAGTTGACTCCTACTGGTTGATGGGCAAAGACTTTGAAAAGAGGGTCAATGACATCCATGGTAGAGCTCAACTCTTGACCAAGATTATTATGGAAATGGCCGATGATAGGAAGACGTTAAGCAAAATAATCAAAGAACAGCATGCTAACATCACGGAATTGTCCACTCGATTTGCATGTATTGCTCATGCTTGCAGCCTCAAGGCAGAAGAGGAAGAAGAATATGATGATTTCTTCACCCTCAAGAAGGAGTAGGTACTCATAAGGATTATTTGATCCCAAGCTTGGGGGAGATCTATAACACCTTGTAATCTATCTTCTAGTTTTAGCATATTTACTTTACTACACGCATGTTAGTTTTTTATTCAAGAGTTCGCATTAGTTGCATTGTCTTCAAGTTCCCCTTTGTTCAAGAGAAGAGTTATATCCATTGAGTTTCAAGACTTTATGATATTTGAAGTTATCTTTTGATTCATGATTATTTTATTATATGGTTGAACTAGGTTGAGTGTTATGATACTTGTTCAACTGTTATGATTTTAGGGTCTTCCACACCAAGAAAAGTACTAATTAAATTAATCTTGGTAGCATATTATAGTCACGGGTTTGGGTTAAAAAGCCATTTAAAGTAGTGAGCATGATCACATAGCTATGCTATATATATATATATATATAAGAGGAAGAAGGAAAAAAATTTAAAAAAAAAGAAGAGATAAAAGATTCAGCTATCAAGAAAAAATTCAAGGCAAAAGAAAGAGTACAAGCTTGAAAAGAAAAAAAGAAAAAAATAGATACTCATGAATCTTCATTACTAAAATCAAGTGCTCAACCACTTTAACTTTATGATTATATAATATGTTCAATCACTAATAGCTTCTTATAATTGCATTAATACAAAAAAGTGTGGAAGCATCTAAGTCATGTGATGTCTAAAGGTGTGAAAAGATCCTGATGTAACTCTACATCCGATATTGTACTCATGTTTAAATTTTTGCCTCATTTATTGTAACGATTTGTTCCTCATAAACATGATAATCTTGTTCATAAGCCACCATCTTGCTCGGGGACGAGCAAGAGTCTAGCTTGGGAAAGTTGATGAGTCCAAAATGGGAGCATTTTTACCTCTTATTTTTGCATAAGTAGAGTAGGGTTTTTAGTATTTTACCACGTTTGCGGGCACATTTTGTCCTTGTTTCAACAAGATCCCAATTTATTAAGTCTCTTATGAACATATCAATTGATACTATCATATTATAATGTAATATGATATTTTTAAGTGATAAAAGTCATTTAATTGATTTATCTTTGCACCTGGAGGAATTGCTTGCGCTGAGGAGATCACAGGGCGTTTAACGACCACTGGTACAGGCGGAGCCCGCCCGTACCGTTCGCCCGTAGGACGTGGCAGCATGACCGCCTCGTCAAATACTTCCACCTCGCGAAGACGGATCTGAGATCCGACATTCACATAAACCTCCAGTCACGAAAAATCACACCAGAGAGGGATCTGAACGAGAAACTTGGAGAAGGGAAAATCTTTGCTGCTTCACGGATCATTGGAAGACAATGCATCATTCCCTTCATCATCAACCGCTACATCACCATCTCTACCCCCATCTTCCATTCATTAGATCTTGTTGTAATTCCAGATTCAATTGTGATTTGCACTAGATTCATTCCAGTACTTTTATCCATCCATTTCATTATGATGATGTTGTTGATTGCTTCCATGTGTGAGTAGTTTCCTTCGTTTTTGGTAAGATGGAGAAACCCTAGAATTATTATAAAATGACATAAATATAATCTATTACGTGTGTTTATGATCTATTGATTCTATGATGTGTGTTTGATCTCTCCCTTTAGATGGTATGTGTAGTCGGCCGCATCTCATTTGCCTTTGGGTCTAGAGAAGACTTCAAGGGATCATTGCAAAGAGGTGGCCAAAATGATAAAGCTTAGTTCTATGATAAAATCCAGAAATGAAGAATGAAACATGGCAATAATCTCCAACTTGAGAAATCAAACACAGTCAATTGATATATTAAAGCATGCTATCTTATGTCTATGCTGGCCAGGGAGTCCAAAACAAAATGGCATGAGATCTACCATAAAAAATTCTCCCCAAAGTAGAACTGTATCCAAAAGCTTTTGTCCTAAAGGTTGATAATATCTTACAAATATATAGGTAGGTTTTAAAAAAACATGTTAATTATCACTTGAAAAATATGCATTGTAATGCTAATGTAAATATGAAATAGCAAAACAAAGATTCAACTAATAGGAATAAAACAGATGATAGATGGACCACTTAAACTGACAAATCATCACATTATCTAGCCTAGTTTGGAGGTTGGCAGGTTCTTACAATCTAAACAGCTTGCAACAAGCAAAGATATGTAAAAATAAAGGCTATCTAGCGCTAGCCATACAAATCGCTAACAGTAGGATCTAAGTTAGAGAAGGCTAAAATGGAAATACTGATTTAAGAAATTCTGAACAATATAATTGTAGGTGCTCCTTGAATCAAAGAGGCCATTAAACTTTTTCTTTTAGTAATGCTACATTGGCAAATATGCATAAGAACATTTTATTGCCTGCAGTGCAAAGGAACACTCAGTTATGTGACACTCGGTTTTTCATGAGCACAACTTGGCACTAAGTTAGTTCATCCTCCAAAATCATAAAGAGGCATTCAGTTATGCAGTACTCGTAGTAAACCTCACTAAAATTTCAGTTATGTAGTAGGTTATATAAGATGTGTCATGATCATTTATCTTATATGAAAGCAGCCACAAATAGATTAATATGGTGAAGTCACATTATTTGAAATCTCATCATCATATAGATGATTGATTATCTTACAATGTTAAATATTGCTTGTTGTACTACTCTTTCTAGAGGACATAACAAATAAACACTATACAGATCAGACAAGAAAAGGGTATCTTCTGAGTTTTTATTTACCTTGGACTACTTCTCATTTTATCTGCTCTATCAAAATCATATGATATCAGACCCTCTGTAATGGCCTCTATAAAACCTCAAGCGTCCAACTAACACCTGGATGAGTCAAGAAACATAGAAGTTAGATAAGGGGCGTACAGCTCCCAATTTTATTGTTGAAACTGACAAGACAAACAGCTAGTTCAGGTAGCAAGACCTACACAGAGATCACCCACACACCAGCAAACATGCTTACTGGGAGGTTAAACTTCTATACACTTACTAACTCACAACTAAAAAGAGAAACTTCAACATACCATAGGGCTTGACAAAGGTCAGCCAAATAAAATAGCAAGAGCATGACAGAAACAAGATCTCAGAGTTGACTATTAAAATAACTATTGGATGTATATATCAACCAAAGGTCAGCCAAACAAAACTCACATATTTTGGAGTATGGATGGTGCCATGGACAACCAAATTGGTCATTGCAAATCAAATAAGCAGTCAATTGAAGTTGACAGAACATGTAGAAATATTGAAAATCATATCCCTTGTGTTTTCTGCATGATAAACCAGTGGTAAGTGTGGTGATTGATCAATACATCGATGTTAAACTGTGAATCCACAAGCCTTGTGATGAAAATCTGCCACACTATTGCCGATCCATGTTTATTTGCATACATTGTCACAGTATAGCATTCACTAACTAAACCAAATAAATCAAAAAGGTAAATGATTTCATCGGCTGCACATACCAAACACGTTCAAGGAAACTTCTCTTTTAATATCAGTTGTCCTAAACCAGGAACAGCTCCCGTTATAGCATTCACAAATTAACCAATTTTATATGATACGAATAGGAGGGATGGAACCTTTTTCTTCAGTTCTACTCTGCTCGCGAGTATCTGTTTTGTGATGGCGTTGCACACTGCCATGCTGCACTGCACAAGGGGAATTCCAACATGATGCCCCTGTCAAACATGACCACCAGAGTCGAAGCCAAAGGAAATGTTAAGACAAAAACTGGTAATCAAACAATAAAAAAATGTTGCTGCACCAGTTTATTTGCACAACAAAGCAGCTCATGCATTTTATTCATCATTAACAGCTAACGGCACCCACTATTTAGATCATATATATATATTCCACCACAACCCAACAACTATAACCTTGTGCATCATAGCCTTTTAAAAAGCACTTTGATCCGAGAAAATCCCTTCCCCCTTTGTTTCCTGGCTGAAACCACTCAAGAATTTAGAGTTCTCATGCTGAAAGTACTGTTAGATAAGCATAGAGAAATAAGTCTATTGACAACAAAGAAGAAGGGCCTGTTTGGTTCCCGGCCACTATTTACCTAGTGTGGCCCTCTAAACAATAATTTTGGCTTGGTAAATTGTGGCCAGAAACCAAACAGGCCCAAAGTGACCTGATTGTGCGGCCTAGGATGAATAGAAAATCAGACATCCTGTTGCAACTTCTGTTCTTGCATAAGGAATAACAGATGCCAAGAATCAAGAAGCATATACATACTATATACGTAGCTATTTCCAGTGGCCGTGCTACTGCCAACTGACATCACAAACATGTGCAAAACATCAAGAGGTTAGATCGATTGACATCAGTGTTAAAGGTCTAGCATCACCACTGGCTAGTTCCAGGCATACTGCAAATGCAGTGCAAGGAGACGAGGATTCACCCATTCATCACATTTTGACACTGATTTCATTCCATTCCATTTCATAACAATGATAGGCTGGCTGCAACCAGTCAAGACATTCGCAACTGCTACTAGTAATAGAGTTTTGGGTCGAGGTTCAGGTTGTCAACAGACAGACAGAACAACTTGCCATTTACAAAACAGAAAGTCTCAGACAGAAGAGCAGGGAGCACCCTTGTTCAGTTCCACCTAGATGTCATCATCCAGCTCGTTCTTCTCCTCTTCCTCCTCATTCTCTTCCTCCTTTTCTGCCTGATCCACTTCCTGCTCCTCTTCATCTACCTCTTCTGCATCACCCTCTGCCTTCTCCTCGTCTCCTACATTGTTCTCCTGCATCAGACACAAACACAAAACAACAGTCAGGTTTCAGGCACATGAATAGAAACATCAGCAGCAATGCACGGGAATTTAGTGATTGACGTGGTGTCAGGTGCAGGAATATTACCGCGCTGCCTTCGCCACTGTCAAACTTGACCTTGAGCTCTTTGGCCTGATCGACATAAGGCTTCCTCTCCTCCTCGGTCATGGATCTCCACTTCTCCCCTGCTGCCTTGCCAACCTGCAGGGCACCACCACGCACATGTACAGAGTCACGACACAGCACATGAACAAACCGACCAAAAAATTACGAGGATGGGCAGAACGTACAGCAGCGGCGCCCTTCTCATCAGGATGAGATGCCTTGAACTCCACCCTGAAGTCACTCCTGCAACGCGAACAGAACCGGATCTTGTCAGATAACAGCTACAGGAAGAGATTGACTTCCTAATTGATATGGCAGGAAAAGGAGAGTGGTGATTACATGAAGAGGAAGAAGGCAGTCTGCGGGCGCTTCTTCTTGGTGCCGTCTCCTCCCGCCTTGCTCTTCTTCCCCTTGCCAGTACCAGCAGAGGGCGCCTTCCTCTTCTTCTCAGTCTTGGCCGCGATCTCGACGGCCTTCTCGACGACCTGCGACTCTGGAAAAGTAAAAGGGGATGGTTAGATTAGCGGTACCAAAATAAGTGCTAGGGCGGTAAGGAGTGGAAGGAGGCGTACCGAGGCTGGTGCGGATCTTGGAGTCGAGGCTGCAGCTGTGCAGGTCGATGAGGACGACGGGGACGTTCTTGTTGCACGCATCGCTGCAACCAACAGAAGTTGTTCACTCAGTCATTCATCGGAGAAGCAGCAGACCAAGAACACGGAGAGGGGAAGGAAGGGAAGCTACCAGCGGGTGAAGGCGCTTCCGTCGCGCGCGCGCTTGAGGACGGTGGCCTCGACGCGCTTCCGGGAGCGGGGGGCGTTGCCGTTGCTCGCCATGGATTGGGTGGATCTGGCTGGAGATTTGCTGCGGCGGGAGGGGAGGGAAGGGGAGCGGGAGGGGACTGGATCTTGCTTCGTTGCTGCGGGAGGACAATGGCGATTTGGATGGAATAAATAGCGGCAGCGGTGGCAGCGCGGCGAGGCGAGGCGGGAAGAGGGGGGAACGAAAGAGATTGGGAATTTTTTGGTCGCGCGGCGGGGCGGCGGGGGGAATGGGAAACTGGATGAAATGAGTGGCGGGAAGGCCAGGCAACGGGTGATCTGGTCCGTTGGAGGTGGGTCGACCAGGGCGTGGACGGTCGAGAGATGGTTCGGTCGTTCGCGCCGATTCACTCGAGTTTGGGTTTTGGATTTTTGTGGAAGGAGGGATGCGAACCCACCGAACCAAACCAAAGGGAGGGAGAGGGTGAGCCGGAGCTTGTTGCCTTGGGCAAACGAGGGATTTTGCGTGAAAAATGGATGGTGAATTTCAATTCCATGCTTGAATGAATATAATAAGTGAATCCCGCCAATATGTCACTTCTAGTTTTTTAGAAATTTTTAGTCTAAAATTTTGGAGAAAATTTAAACTAAAAATTCCCAAATAAACTATAAGTGAGACATTACGGATCCTGCTTACATCGTTACTTGAAATTCGATTTTTTTTATGGGCAGACATAAACGTGCTAGCATTAAAGAGTAAATCATTTTATTCAGAACCAGCGTTACAACATTGTTCCGTAATCACTGAAGTTCTATTTTCTAGCAAAGAAAAATGAGAATATACTAGTACTAGTAAATCGAAGCACAAGACCGCCTTAGAGCAGCTCTTGCAAATACTGAGGAAGTGCTCGTCGTGAATAAAAAAACGTATTTTCGTTGGCAAAAATCCCACTCTAACAGGTGATCATAAAACGGCTGGCCAGAGAGAAATTTCAGGGTTGTGTCCCTTGCCATTGTCAGTCCTACATCGGACAGGGTCGCCGCCAGCGCTCGCTTATCCGCATCCCCGTGTGGTCCACCTCCATCGTTGCAGCCTTCGTTCCTAAATCATGCGTGGTGTGCTAACGGGCAACACTTCTCCGGTTCAGCTCCTCCTCGAGGAGAACATAGGCGACGACTGATGGCGATGTCAAGGGTTTCCAAGAGGGGAGTAGGAGAGGGATTGGATTGCACGAGGTGAGGAGGTGATAAGGAGAGGGTGGGCTATTCTTGTTACTGGCCATGCCCCTCTTTCCCCATGGACAAGGAGCGGAGGCAACATGGCTAACGATGTCGTGGACTTCGTACCCGATGACGAAGTAAAGAATGTCATGTGCCTACGGCATAGTTGGTGAGGGACTGAAAGACATGCGAAATTATGAGTTTGCCCATGATATAAAGGTCGTGGTTATAGTAAGATAAAGGGTACTAGAAGGTTATAGTGATTCAAACTAGATCTGTGATGCTCATGAGATAAAGGCTACAAAGTGGTTATGTATTTACACTTGGTGGTGGCGATGTTTCTTGGAAGTCTTACAAGCAGACTATCTTAACAAGGTCAACTATAAAATCAGGACTCGCAACACTAGGCACAACCATAGTTGGAGCAGAGTGGCTTCATGGAATCTTGATAAACTTACTCGTGGTTGAAAAACCAATACTGCAATCTTTATGAACTACGTTTTTAAAGTGAACAGTTTTAAGGATAAAATAAAGTCATCAAGGCATGTGAAGATGAGACTGAAATCTATCAGGAAAATGAGAAACTAAGAAGTTATTGTATTAGATTATAAAAAGTATCTAAAACCTGACATAACCCTTCATGAAAGGTCTATCATGTAATGTGGTAGAAAATGCACCGAAGTAGATGGGGGTATGAGACCCACAATATGAGTTGTCCCCAAAAGAACCCTAGATCTCAGATCGAGTTTCCCAGCCCTAGATAGAGACGTCCGCAGAAACCTAGCCATCGCCAAGATCCTCCTCCACCCTCATGAGTTGTTGTCTAAGGTGCCCTCCCCTTGCTTAGTAGCGATGGATCGATGCTGGAACGGGGGTTAGGCGAGAGGGGAGAGGTTGTATGAAGACATGGCGGGGGAGAAGGATGGATTCCATCGCAACAACCTCCCACCCCCGCCCGCCAGAGCGAGTAACCACAGGTACAACCGCGACGACCTCCGGCACAAGCTGGTGTCCGAGCAAGAGGAGCACGGGGGGCACTCCTGACTGGCGTCACGGTGACCGGCGCGACCAGGAAGACTGGCGCGGCCCTCCACCGCCGGACAACTGCGGTAGGGACCATGGGCGTCAGCCGGCTAAGAAGAAAGGAAAATATCCTAACCCTTCCCGCAGACCGGAGGGCCAGTTAGAGAGCGGTTCTAGTGAAGCTCCATCTGGCGTCGAAGGTGAAGAAGTTGTTGCGAACATCACATGCTTCAACTACGACCATCTGGGCCACATGCAAGCGGACTGCACCCCGGACCCATTTTGTATCAAGCGCAAGCAGTCCGGTCACCTCTCGGCCATGTGCATGGTGGCTGGGAAAGCCTCATATGCGCATTGGACAGGTTTCCGGCAAAATGGATAGGGGTTCTTCTGCTTTGAAATCCTTGATTCTGAACAGGAAAAGACGGCTTTTAACTCGGCCCTCATTCACATCGCAAAGAGCAATTTTTAGGCTCAGCAAGTTGAGGAGGAATTCAAGGACCTGGTGGATGAAACATGGGACTAGCAAGTGAGGAAGTTGTCGAATTCAGACTTTGCGCTGATTTTTTTGTCCAAAGAAAGCTTGCGGCTGGCAATCCGTGGGGGCGGAACACTCCTTCCTAAGAGCGGCCTCCACGCTAGCGTTTTTTAGGTGGCAGTGGATGCGCAAGCATCAAAGGTGTTGCTGGAGAAGTGGGTCCTCCTTCACAATGTCCCTGTCCCGCTGCACCAGGTGGAGTGCCTACTTTCGGGCACCAAAGAAGTGGGCAGGCCAATCACGGTCGATGAGTACTCTCTCATCAACCCTAAGGACCCGGTTAGGATAAAATTTGGTCTTCGCTCCACATCGGTGCTCACCCCACACATTATGTTGTTTGTGAATTCCCACGGCTTTCGCATTTTGGTGGAAGAAGACGGGTCTGTCTTGGCAGGTGCACCATTGATACGTCGGAAACGTATCTATAATTTTTTATGCTCCATGCTTGTTTAGTATCTACTTTGCTTTGCTTTGTCTACAATTTGAGGTGTTTTTATATTTTTCTGGAACTAACCTATTAACAAGTTGACACAGTGCTTGTTGCCTGTTTTCTTCTGTTTTTGGTTCCAGAAAGGCAGAAAATCAATATTCTCGGAATTGGACGGGACAAAATCAAAGTCAATATTTTACCATGGGCAACATGAAGCCATAAGACGAGACAGAGGGGCACCACGGGGCGGCCAGAACCCCCTAGGCGCGGCTAGGGCTGGCCCGCGCCTGGGCAGGGTGTGGCCCCCTGGCTCGCCCCTTTGCCTATAAGAAGCCCCCGATGCAGAAACCCTAGGCACCCGATCAAAACTCCACGAAACCTTATGTAGCCACCGCCACTGTCGTCCCTGTATCGGGGGGATCTGAAGTTCTTCCCGGCACCCTGCCGAAGGGGAGATCATCCCGGAGGCCTTCTTCTCTGGTATGCAGTGTGAGTAGTTCCACCTTGGACTACGGGTCCATGTAGTAACTAGATGGTTATATCTCCTCCTTGTGCTTTCATGTATATATCTTGTGAGCTCCGTTCATGATCAAGATCTAATCTATTTGTACTCATGCATGTTGTGTTTGCGGGGATCCGATGGATATTGAGATTATTATGTCAGATTGATTAATGGTTTTGTCTATTTGATTCTATCATTTATGTGTTGTTTGTGATCTTGCATGCTCTCTGTTGTTAGTAGCTATCTTGGCCAAGTAGTTGCTAGTGACTCCAAGAGGGGGTATTTATGCTCGATAGTGGGTTCATGCCTCTAGTTTCCAAGGGAAGTGACATAAATCTCTTCGGTTGTAGATGTATTGTTGCCACTAGGGTGAAAACAACGGTCTCTTGTTCATGGAACAAGTGGATTGTTAACCTTACACACTTTGCTTAAAGCAGTTGTCTGTTGCTTGCAACTTAATACTGGAGGGGGTTCGAATGATAACCTGAAGGTGGACTTCTAGTCATAAATGCAGTTGGATGGCGGTCTATGTATATTGTTGTATTGCCCAATCGAATCTCATAGGACATTTTTGTCTAGTATTGCATTGTTATGCCTTGCTCAGTTCCAGTTAATTGCCATGTTGTAATTTGTTTACTCTTCATGCCATGTTGTTTATATAAGGAAAACACCTATAGTGAACTATGGACCCCGGTCCAATATTTACCATTGATACACCTTCCATTGTTTACTTGCTGCAAACCATCATCACCTTCCACACCATATAGTTAATCCTTTGTTATAGCAACCGGTGAGATTGACAACTCACTATTCGTTGGGGCAAAGTCTTGAGTTTGTGCTATGCAAGTTTCCATGTTGATTGCAACACTTGTGTGACGTTTCCTTCCTCCTAATGGTTCGATAACCTCGGTTTCTTACTGAGGGAAGACTTGTTGTTATGCTGCATCACACCTTGCTCTTGGAGTTTCCTGACAAAGCGCACCTACATCAACTATACGCATCAACAACCATCATAACCTCCTTCCCCCACCTCCACCTTGCAAAGACAAGAATATGAGGATACGGACTCTACTAAGTGGATTGAGGACGATGACAAGTGGGATGGGAGTTGCGGCCACCACAATAACAAGTCCCAAACTGATCAAACTCATGCGATCAAGGATATGGATAGCTCCAAGGGTCACAAGCCTTTTGCGGTTATAGGCTCGGGAGCCCCCCCTCCCCCCATGCAATGTCACATCTCAAAATTCTCCAAATTTTGAAATGTGAAAAAGAAATAAATGTTGAAATTTAGGGTGAAAAGAAACTTTTTGCTTCTAAATGGAAACATCAAAACCCCTCTTGAAAAAAATTGAATAAGAAAACAACAAACAAATATCCCAAAGATCAAATGCATTCATGCATGGAAAGAATCTTGAATTTAAACACTTGGAAAAGTTAAACCAAAAACCCTAAAACCCTAATGGAATAAATCATCTCCAAGATCTCTCTAAGACTATGGCTTTGATCCATATAAAAATTTGGCAACAAAACATTTATAAATGATCAAAAATGGTAAACAAAAATATTATAAAACCATGAGAATTGATATCATTCAATTTGGAGCCATGGATAAAAACTTATGAATTTAAAAAAATAAAATAAAATATTTTCCCAAAGCTAATAAAGCTCCTAATTAAAAACAATGCCAAATTGTGCACAAAAATAATCCTAAAAAGGATTTAAAAAGATAAATAAATATTAAATAAAATTATACAAACTGGGATCACCAATTTTGGAACTATAAATAAAAATATATGGATTTTATAAGACAAAGAAAGAAAGAAATAAAGAATATTTAAAAGTCAAATTAAATCTTGGACAAATCCATAAACAAATGGAATAAAGATAAATCCATATAAAAATAAAAGAATTATTTGAATAAAATTTATATGGATTTAAACCGTATTCAATTTTATATGGATAAAGACAAAAGCCTCTTGAATTTAAACACTTGGAAAAGTTAAACCAAAAACCCTAAAACCCTAATGGAATAAATTATCTCCAAGATCTCTCTAAGACTATGGCTTTGATCCATATAAAAATTTGGCAACAAAACATTTATAAATGATCAAAAATGGTAAACAAAAATATTATAAAACCATGAGAATTGATATCATTCAATTTGGAGCCATGGATAAAAACTTATGAATTTAATAAAATAAAATAAAATATTTTCCCAAAGCTAATAAAGCTCCTAATTAAAAACAATGCCAAATTGTGAACAAAAATAATCCTAAAAGGGTTTAAAAAGATAAATAAATATTAAATAAAATTATACAAACTGGGATCACCAATTTTGGAACTATAAATAAAAATATATGGATTTTATAAGACAAAGAAAGAAAGAAATAAAGAATATTTAAAAGTCAAATTAAATCTTGGCCAAATCCATAAACAAATGGAATAAAGATAAATCCATATAAAAATAAAAGAATTATTTGAATAAAATTTATATGGATTTAAACCGTATTCAATTTTATTTGGATAAAGACAAAAGCCTCATTTAAATAAATATTAAATCATAATAAAATGTTTGAATTAATCCAAGGTGGTCTATTTAAACACACTATTAAACAGTACAAACTTACTGAAAAGGTTTGGTGAAATTTGAATTCAAATGGAAGCTTGAATCAATGGTTTGAATTAAAAATAGAAAACAGAAATGGAAAAAGAAAAATAAATAAGAAGAAAAAAATAGAAACAGACCCCCAGCCCAATCTGGCCCAACAAGCACAGCCCACCCAGTCCACTCTCTCTCCCTGGCCTGTTCAGTCTGTTTAAAAATCCAGAAAATGGTTTTGAATGATTAAACTTGCAAAAATCATAACTTTTGATATGCTTGTCCAAAAATTACAATTTTTATATCAATGGATTCACAAAAATGTAAACTTTGCAACTATGGCATTAGTTTAGTATTTTGCTTCTGGAAAATTAGATTTTTTTGCAGAAACATTAATAAGGTTATTTTGGTTATAAAAATTGTTTTAAAATGATTTTTTAGTAGATCCTTTTGAAAATGGATTTGATTTGAACCCTCTGACCATAAACACTAATATTTGAGTTTTGAAAATATATTTGGTTAACACTAGAAATTATTCCTTTGAATAAAATCATTTCTAACAAAACAAAAATGATTTAAAAGGGCTATTTCCACTAACTTGTTTTCAAATGTATTGCCACTTTTATAAATGACAAGTAGGTGTTTTGAAATGTTTAGAACCTTGTTAGAAACCAATTTTCCAATAAAACAATCTTTTGCATGCTTGCATGCATTACCTTGTTTTCATTATTTTATGTGGTGAATTGTTTGAATGTTAGTTTGAATGTGTGTTTGCTTGATTGAATTGTAGTGAACTTTGAGGAGTGTGACAATTGCAAGATCAAGGAGTGTACCTAGTTTTTTTACTAAAAGGAAAGTGATACTTTGTTCATCAAAAGTCCTATCTTTTTTAATAATGCATTAGTGATATTTTTGTACTATGCATGATAGGACTATTTTACTTATATTGCTATGCTATAGTAGATCCTATAGAATATATCTTGGTAGGAATTTTCCTAAAACAAGAGACGAGTTTTGCTAGTATGCTTAGCCTAGCTAAAAGATTTCAAGGGTGGAATATTCATGTTATGATATTATGCAAAGTCAATTACTATGTTTTTTGATTAATAAAACAACTAAGTGAATGAAACACCTGGATGGAATGGTAATTGCTTGGATGGATTTTGTCAACACCGGGATTTTTAATCACAGATGCCTGTTATGCCATACATCGCAATCCCAGGATTACCGTTTTTGCGAGACATAATAGATTTGGATATCACAGTACATCATCCATTACAAACCATACATAAGGTCTTACACAAATAAGGATCTCATGATCCAGTTCTTAATACAACTCAAGCAGCGGAATAACGTAAAGATAACGATAGCGTAGGCTAAGCTCCATCTTCTGGGTCACAGGCAATGCTGACGATGGGAGATGATCCTAATTGTCGTAACCTTCTTGTGGTCCATCATCCTGGTACTCCTCTTTATAGTCTGGCCACAGGAATAGCCAGGGACAAAGCCATGAGTACTCTTTAAGTACTCGCAAACTAATACTAACAAGTTAAGGGGGGGTTGTAGTAGGATACTAAGCTCTAGGGTTGTTTTTCAAAAAGCCAGATTTACCTCTACTAAGTTCAAAGAAAGCTAGTTGAAAGTTTTATAACACCTAAGTGGGAACTTGCATTTCATGTCATAACTCTGTTATGGTCAAGTCAAAGCCACAAATCATTTCACAAGTTGTTTTGAAAACATCTGACGATAGAACAGTATGGCCACTCCAACTGTCCATAACCGCGAACGCGGCTATTCGAATAGTTTGACACTCTGCAGAGATTGTACACTTTCACCACAACATTCGATACATCTGTCAGGAACAATCCTGAATTCACCATACTCAGTATGCGGATAATCAATCCTAACCTTTCCATTACACGCCCTAGTATTGGCACCTCTCTTGTGAGTTTGGCTTCCCAACCATGACCAACTGTCATATTAGGTACTGCACAAGTGGACAATCTTCACAAGGTAGCCTCAGCTGAGACCTTGGCCACAAGGGAACCCATACTAAGGTATATAAATTTCCAGTCAAGCCCTACCCAATTTTCGGGTATTGTGGTTGTACGGTAAAATTGGAATGGTATCGCATCCAGACAACCATTAGTTTTATAAAGGGCTAAGGCTCATGCCTCAACATTTTCATCAACAAAATCATCTCGTGTTCAAGAACACATGTCAAAACATTTCAGTAGAATGACTCATCATTCTAAGGTTTTCATAACCATTTTCACCAAATCTTCCCATCTAAAGTTGATCAAGTTTTATGCCTAGAACTAGCATGTACAAGTGGGGGTAATGACTAAATAGGGGTAATAAATAAGTGGGGATTAGCTAAGTTCAATCTCATGCCTTAGGATGACATCAAGATTATCTGACTTAGGCTAAATTGTATGCTCTTTATGGTACCTTCAGTTATATTTCTAGAATCTACAAGTCACTATGTAAACTCTAAGAGAAAGCTTTGATAAAGAAAATAAAGTAGTAAGCTTGCAAGTAAAACTAGGATTGGGTATCAAGTGGTGTAAGCTTGCTAAGTTAATAGCTTGCTCATTCAACTAGTAGTATTAGGCTTGCATAAGTAGGGTATCTTGTAAGTGTTAGCTTGCAAGGTTGCAAGTATTGGCTTGCATAGATATCAGTATAAGCTTGCCTTATGCAGAGCAGTGGTTGAAGTTCTCCTCGGCTTCTTCCTCGTAGTATCCTCCTTCCTCCTTGTATCCTTGGTCGGTACTAGCGTCTATAAATAAATACGAGGTACACAATCACCAAACAATACTTAACTATTTCCAATCATCACTCAAAGGTTCACACTAGATGATCTATCATCATCACCATCATTACAAGGTTAAAGCACTTGTCTTATTTATTTTAATTTGACAAAAGTAATTTCTACTCATTGAAAAACTACTTAAGATTTAATATTATCCAACTCAAACATGGTATCATGTTGACACATGTCATCACCACATATTTCAGTACATGGGAATGTGATTTAAAGTGGTGTCACAATTTAATAAGGTTTAACCTTTTTATTTTAATCCAATAAAGTGACTAGAAATGCCTATGTGGCATTCTTTTATTACTTGAACATTATCCCTCCAAGTAAACCCATATGTTTTTATATATTCTGAAAGGTATAGTCAAATGTGATTTTTGAGAGTTGGAATCAACTCAAAAAATCTTATGGTTGAATTTTGAAAAATGTTTGAATACAGAAAAGCTTCTGCCTTGTTATTTTTACCATGGTTGATCTACACATCCAAATGGTTTGAATCCAACGGGCTTGGATTAATCTTTTCAGTACCTTTCTAACAAAATTAGTTTCATGCATTTTGGTTTAGTGAATAGAGCTGGGTTGATTTTTGAATCTAGGCATAGAATTGTGTTTGAAATTAAATGACTAAACTAAATTTGAATTGTTGGGTCGCGCAGGAGGTTTTACTGGGCCGGCCCACTACGCACAGCGCACGCGCGGGCTGGTTAAGTGGCTATCCCCACGCATCAGTGATACGGGGAGGGGCGAAGCGGTACGGGGCAATGTGGACCGTGGGATCTAGTTCTAATCGAACGGCTCTGGTTCATCGTCCACGTCGGGCAGGGCCGGCGAGACAGAACCCTAGCGTGGCAGGTGGGGGTCGTGGGAGGCTCACCGGGGCTTAGGCGAGGGTCGGCGACGAAGGTGAATGACGAAGTTGACAACGGCGGTTCTCCTGGTGTCGGCAACTTCTCCTAGGGCGGCTCCAATTGACGGCTCCCTTCTTCTCCAGCAGCGGCGGGCTCCGGACAAATTCCAGCGAGAGAGAGCTCGCCTTGCTCCGGGAAGAAGTGGGAAGGATCAGTGAGAGGTGGGGAGTGAGATGGTGTGGAGGAATCGAGCTGGGGAGGCCTCCTTTTATAGGAGAGCAAGAGGGGTAGCACGACATGGGCTGAGGTCGTCGGAGGCGACGGTACAGGCGGCTATCGGCGTGTCTGAGGCTAGGGGACGGTGTGCGGTATCCTGGCGATCGTTGCTAGCTTAAAGGCGAGGCTTAGGGCGGTGGGATTTGGTTTGGAACGTGCGGTGCTCTGCGCGGTACCGGCGACGAACTTCGCGGCGTGCGGTGGCTACGGGTTATGGTCGAAGAAACGAGCATGTCTAGTGGTCTCCTGGGACGGTGGGGTTCATGCTGGCGGGCAGCAAGGGCTCAAGGTGGGGTTGAGTGGGAACGACGCGTGCACGGTGGTGCGCGTCGGCATGGTCGACAGCGGCACGGGCACGGCGTTTCCGGCGGTTCCTGTCTCTGTCTTCGAGCTAGGGATGGTCTAGAGGGGGCGGTGAGGCATGGGTAGCATGCCAAACAAGGTTGGCTCAGCTAGTTCTTCCTCTAGCTTGCTATCCACATTGGGGTGGCAAGGTGAGGCTCGGCCTGCTCACCGTTGATGGCAATGGCAAGCTCACAGTGGTGCTAGAGGTTAATAACTAAGCTAGATGATCTACTAAATGCTTGTTGCAACCAGAGAGGGAACAAGGTTGGCCAAATTTACTGCTGCAAATAGTGTTAGATGTTTGTTTGATTTGTATCTGCAAGGTGTTTGATGAAATGGCCACAAGAACTTTGAATTTGAATTTTGGATTCAAACTTGGTGGGTTTTCTAGGCACATACTAGGGAGTGCCTGGTTATTTGGATTAGTTAAGGGGCACTGGTTTGGTTGAGTTTTGAAAATGGGTGATCTTCACATATGATAAAGATTCAATTTTGAATTGTGATTTGAATGAGGTTGCCAAATGTTTCTATAAGTTTGAAAGGTGGGCTTTGATTCACTTTTACTTGTTCTAGCAAGGGGTGAAAATAATTGGGAAAGTTTCTGTTTGAAATCTCGAACTAGAAACACTCAAAGTGACCTAGTGAGCAAGATTGGAAAAAATGACCATTTGCTTTATTTGATTTGTTTTTTATTTTCTCTTGATTTGTTTCTGCATGGAAATGTTTTATATGATGTTATTTTCCTCTTTAAACCATTTCTTTCTATTTAGGTTAATCACACAAGTTCATTCATGCATTTATCAAATCATCTCATTCACACATGCACTCATATGATTTTAATTAATCAAAGCTTTTGTTAATCCTAATTTTAGTGATTAGAGTTTGATGATTATTGTTTTATATTTTGGGGATGTTACATATTTGTGTTGAGTGGTTACACAAGGCCCATTTCAATGGTTCACCTTGTGTATCACACTTGTGGATTTCCACAGAGGAACAAAGAGATTTGAGATGTTTTGTGTTGAGAAGCTTCCAGTGCAGCCACATGGCAATATGGGCTCTGCCTTGATCATATAGGTTGCAATAACTTAGCAAGATGGACAGAGGGTGGTAGTGATTATAGGATGGAACGCGTCCATTTGGTCTAAGGGAAGGCTTCTGAAAGATCTCGTCTCGATGCATATCGAGTCTTGTGGGGAAAGTGCACCACCTCTCGAGAGGGTAAAACCTAAGTAATTATCCGTCTCCCCGGCAATGGACTATTTGAGTATCAAAGGCATTGAAGCAATCAAGGATCTCCTCATACCAATTTCTATAAGTTAAAACTTGTTGGGTAAAACAAGGGAAGCACCTAGAGGGTATCCAGTGTGCCATTGTGTGATGAGAGGTTTTGTCAAAGAGAAAAACTATTTTCAAAGGATAGGGAAAACTTGTTTTATGCAAAGTCAAGCCAAAACTCCACTTAGCCAAATATTCATGTAGATAATAGATTCTCCATGTCAATATAAAATCACTTGCCAATACAATTCAAATGTATTGATCCTTGTGGTTGCAACTTATTATGTTGCAGGTTTGTTTGATGTTAGTGAAGTTTGTTGAGTAGGGATTACAAGTCTACAACCAACATGATTGCCTGTGGCATATGAAGATGAAGGACTCCATGCTATATAGTTATATCTGCTGTATTGTAATAAGATAGCCAAATGAGCTATGTAAGATGTAATGAATTATTTTATTCCTGGTTATAAGTTGTAATATGACCTTTGTTTCTTGATATTACATCTTAAACTGTGGATGCTAGCTATTCGATCCAGGGACTAGTATTGTAAACACAGGGATCTCTACCTTATCAGGTTGGGACCCCTACATGTAACCTCTGCCCTAGTCTCTATGCTCCCTCGATCTGCTTGATACGTCGTAAACGTATATGTATTTTTTATGCTCCATGTTTGTTTTGTATAAACTTTATTATGTTTTTTCTACAATTTGAGGTATTTTTATACATTTTCTGGAACTAACCTATTGACAAGATGCCGCAGTGCTAGTTGCCTGTTTTCTGCTGTTTTTTGTTTCAAAAAAGCTAGTAAGGAAATATTCTCAGAATTGGAGGGGACAAAAGCCAAAGTCAATATTTTACCAGAAGGAACACGGAGTCTGCAGGGGATACAAAGTGGGGCCATGAGGCAACCACACCCTATGGCAGCACGGCCAGGGGCGCGCCAGCCCTAGGTGTGGGCCCCTCGAGCGCCCACAGACCTTGCCCCTTCGCCTATAAAAGCACGCAGAAACCCTAAGAACCCGATCAAATCTCCACGAAACAGTTCGTAGCCTCCGCCATATCCATCCCTATATCGGGGGGATCCGAAGCTCTTATCGGTACCCTACCGGAGGGGATAGATCACCTCGGAGGCCTTCTTTATCACCATGCCATCCTCCGGAGTGATGTGTGAGTAGTTCACCCTTGGACTATGGGTCCATACAGTAGCTAGATGGTTGGTTCTCCTGCTTTGTGCTATCATGTTTAGATCTTATGAGCTCCGTTCATGATCAAGATAATCTATTTTGTAATCCTACATGATGTGTTTGTTGGGATCCGATGGATATTGAGTACTATGTTCAAGATTGCTTATTGATTCTATCATGTTTGTGTTATTTGTGATCTTGCATGCTCTCCGTTGTTCGTAGATGCTTTGGCCAAGTAGATGCTTGCAACTCTAAGAGGGAGTATTTATGCTCGATAGTATGTTCATGCCTCTAGTAATCTAGGGGAAGTGACAAAAATCTCTAAGGCTGTAGATGTGTTGTTGCTACTAGGGAGAAAACAACAATCCTTTGTCCAAGGGCAATTGTATTGTTTACTTTACACACTTTGCTTAATGCAATTATCCGTTGATTGCAACTTAATACTGGAAGGGGTTCGAATGATAACCTGAAGGTGGATTATTAGTCATAGATGCAGTTGGATTACGGTCTATGTATTATGTTGTAATGACCAAAAGAATCTCATAGGAATCATCTGTAGGGGTTCATAGCATGGAAAACAAAAAATTTCTACCGCATGCACACCAACAAGCCAAGATCTATCTACTAGATTGTAGCAACGAGTCGATAGAGGAACTCACCCCCGAAGATTCCAAAGCGGTTAACAAGAGCAGATTCTCGTGGGTGATGTAGTCGTACACTTGCCGGTCTCAAGATCGCGTAGACGATCCTTCCGGCGCTGCGTTCCGGCAGCGCTTCCGCAGTCGGTCACACGTTCGGTACTCGATGAAGACCTTCCTCTCCCTTGTTCCAGCAGGCAGCGGAGGTTGTAGCACTCTCCTCGTGATTCCGGCAGCACGACGGCGTGGTACCGGAAGTAGAGGGGAGATCTCGCAGGGCTTCGCCTTCAACCGAAGCGAGTATGTTGGATTAGGGTTTCCTGGAAAACTAGGGTTTAGAGATCTGGGAGGAGGAGGAAGTGTCGGCGGCGGCTAAGGCGGTGACGACGGACCGGCGGCGGCGCGGCGGCGCTGGCGGCGGCGGCGGGCGGCGGCGGCGGGCGGCGGCTCGTGGAGAGGGCTTGGAACTTGTGTTGTTTGGGGCAGCCCTCCCCTTCTATTTATGAGAGGGAGGGGCAGCCTTGAGAGGGGTGGGTTTGAATCCAAACCCAAACCCAAGTTGGATTGAGAGAAGGACTTGTTTCTTCTCCCATTAGGAAACCATTGTTCCAGTTTGACTTTTCAAACTTCCCGTTTGACTTTCAATTTAGAGTTTTATTTCTCTCTTGCATATGCCAACACCAAGTGACCTTGGACATGATCCAATCATTCCACTTACCCATGACACATTCATGGACCATTCTCCTTTCGGACCAGTGAACCTTCTAGACCCTTCTAGAACCTCTCCGATGAAATCATCGGAAACTTTCCCGAACTCCGAAATAGGACTCTCCTTATATGAATCTTATTCTTCGGACCATTCCGGATCTCCTCGTGATATCCCGGATCCCATCCGAGACTCCGAACAACATTCGGTGTCTTACTAATCATTCCATAACTACTCAACAACATCGAATCCTTAAGTGTGTCTCCCTACGGTTCGTGAATTATGAGGACATGACCGAGACACTTCTCCGATCAATAACCAATAGAGGAATCTGGAAATTCATATGGCTCCCACATATTTCTATGATTACTTTGCGATCGAATGAACCACTTACATACGATACCAATTTCCCTTTGTCTCACGATAGTTTACTTATTCGAGGTTTTGATCGTCGGTATCTCTGCATACCTAGTTCAACCTCGTTACCGATAAGTACTCTTTTCTCGTTCCCGTGATATGTGATCCCTTGTGAGCCAGTCACATGCTTGCAAGCTAATTGGATGACATTCCACCGAGAGGGCCCAGAGTATATCTATCCGTCATATGGATGGACAAATCCCACTCTTGATCCATGTGCCTCAACCCATACTTTCCAAACACTCAATGCCACCTTTATAGCCACCCAGTTACGGTGTGGTGTTTGATGTCATCAAAGCATCCTTCCGGTGATGGTGATTAACATGATCTCATGGTCGAAGGAATTAGGTTACTATGTATCAGAAAGCTTATAGCAAATGAACTATATTAAATGACTTGATCTTTATGCTACGCTTAACTATAGGAGTATGTCCATCACATCATTCTCCTAATGATATGACCCTGTTGTTAATAACATCTCTATGTTCATGACCAGGAAACCATGATCATATATTAACCAACAAGCTAGTTTAACAAGAGGCTTTACTAGGGACTCTTTTATGTTTACAAATCACACAAGCATTAATGTTTCTGGTTAATACAATTATAGCATGGTATGTAAACATTTATCATAAGTATGAAGATATGATAATAACCACTTTATTATTGCCTCTTGGGCATATCTCCTATAGTCTCCCACTTGCACTAGAGTCAATAATCTAGTTTCAAACCTTTGTGTATTCAACACCTATGGCTTTCTGGTGTCGTATGTACACAATTGCTAGTGGTCAACTGATCTCCGGATCTGACACTTCTAGGTCCGTGTGTAATTGCATGTCTTTGCGTCTCTACGCATCACTCATTCTCTAATGAGATGGCTTTGTACAAATTTGGTCCTTTGGTGTGATCTTTAGTTCTTTGGGGTTAAAACATGTTGATAATATTGTCGTACAATATATCTTCATAGTACTATCCCACTGTGAACTACACCTAGTTTAATAACAAACTACTTGACACAAATGCCCTCTTTTGCTGCTATAATAGCAGTCGTATACTTAGCCTTTTGTTGTAGTATCTGTCACAATGTCTTAACTTTGGAATTCATCCAAATTCATTATGGAACTTACTTTCCATCATATTGTGCCACCATTAGTTTAGATTGAGATAAACTTAATTTGTACTTTGTGACAAAACTAGTATCAATGTAATTCATTTACAATGAACTAACCATCTATTTGTCATTTCTACAAAATAATATATTCTTAGTTCTTTTATAGGATCATAAGAATATCTTTACTATCGTCCAATGATTATCTTATGAATCATTATGATATATGCTCATAATATTTAGAGCATAGGTCATATCTGGATTTGTACATATCACAGTATGATTGATATAAATACTCTTTGTGATTTCATACATCAAGTATCAATCTATACTTGAATCTTTGTTTCACTTACCAAGTGTCAATACACTTGAATATATCATCAATATTGAACTCATTCAATCCTTTCTGTGCGACAAGAACCTTTCTTGTAGTTTCTATATTGAACTTATTCAATACATCATCTATGTACTTTCGGCACAACCATATTAGCGTCTATTGATGCCAAATATTTGGGTTTTGCCTAAGTCTTTCATCAGATGAAATTCTTAATATGTGTTAATAAAAGATACATCATTTTTAATCAACAATATGTCTTCCACATAATGTATTAGAAACATGTCTTAGCGCTCCCACTTAATTTCTTGCAAATGCAAGCATCTTCATTGTCTCTGATGAAATTAAACTCTTTTAACAGTTTCATCATAGTGAAGATTCCAACTCCGCGATGCTCACTTCAACCATTGAAGTTTGCATATGCTTTTAGCATCCTTTTAATTAACAAAACCCTATGGACCGTGTTATGCACATGTCCTAGGTAACATTTCTATTAGAAGAACTTGTTTTGTTTATTCAACTACCACATAACAAAAATTACATGTAGTGGTTGCTACATTAATCCGTCTAGACTAAATATCGCTATGAAAGATCAAATCTTGTCATAGTCAACCTTTGAACATTGTTGTGAACTCTTTCCCAACATGTCGACCATTTCATAGATGCGAAACATCCATGTCTATTTCTTTATATATCCAAACACAACTGTAAGGTCTTACACCTTTCTCGAGGGTCCTTCAAGTTCAAAACTTGATTTCTCGTGTATGGAACTATCACGGATTTTATGGCTTCAAGCCATTTGACAGAGTCAGGGCTCATCATTGATTCTTTGCATGTAGTCGGATCATTATTATCAAATAATGATTTAACTCTCAAATCTTGTTATTTGATTGTTTACCCGACCTACTTGTTTCAATAGGAACTTAGACCTCTGTGACCGCAAGCTTTGAGGCACGTGAGCCATGAGCATTGTTGCTGCCTCCGGAACACTTTTCGGCACTGCGCAACTTTGCACATATAGCTAAGGTTCTTTTAACCTTATCAAAGTTCTATTGTCCTCCCACTTATATTTTCACGAAAAATTCCTTCTCAAAGAAACTTGACGTTCTAAGCGACAAACACTTTTGTCTCCGGTGTTTATGGGAATACTTAACAGTTATACAAAGACAGGTTCATCCGACTTCGGTTGCAAACATCTTTCTTATGCATAGCATACCAATGTTTAAGAAAGGACTACTTGGGTTTTATCCCAAACCATAACTTTATATGGTGTCATTTCAACGGATTATGATGAAGCTCTTTTCAGTGGAAAAACAGTAGTCTCTCAAGCTTTTTTAATCTTTAAAATACAATGGCAGTTTTATGAATTACACCTTTGATCTTACCATGTCAAACAAGGTTTAATCACATATCTCGAACGCTCCATACTCTTATGGTGTTTCGGGAAATGCAAATCCACGGAACGATTCCTTAAATCTTAGGTATTATGCTAAACTTGTAACTCAAATATCTTCCTTTATGATCTTATCATAAACTATTTATATTCTTGTTTCAATGATTTTGCACTTCATCTTGAAAATCTTTGAACTTTTCAAATGTTTCATACTTCATCCTTATTAAGTAAATATTCATATATTCACTCAAATTTTTGGAGAAAGCATATGAAGTTGAAATCCATCGCTCTTGACTACACATAATGGACTTCATACAACAATATGTACAAGTTCCAATAAGCTAGTCATTCATTCCCTTTTTGCCTATGAACGAAGTTTTAATTATCTCTAGGAAAATTTCACAAGCGTCATTTGATCAAAAATCAAAAGACTCCAAAATTCCATCCACATGGAGTTTGTTCATGTTTTCTTTCCAATATAATTTAAACGGCGATTTCACTTCCTAAGTGATCTTTTAATCAATTTGTCTTTCGACATTTTTAGCACTAGTTTTATGGATGTGATTTCTCCAACGAGATTTGTATATCATCCATCTTTTATGGATTACGGCAATTATTTGAACAACCCTTTTGTTCTCATAATGCCTGATAAAACAAATCTTGAAGGCAAGCTTTGATGTTTAACAAGCAGCACAATAACCCTTTATTTGTTCTCGATGAACATCATCACATATTCTTTTGCTAGTTACTTAGGCCATTTTAGTTCATGAATTGTGTTGTTTCGTATGACGATTCACACCAACAAATTCATTATCAAATACTTAAGAAACACATTGTTTAATAAGCAAAGAATATATCCATAACATGTATATCATCTATATACTTAAGCTGAACAATTCTAGTCTTTTCTTTTCTGCCATATACTTATGAGATTCTCTTTCAGTATTTACTTTTCTGTTTGAAAGAATTTATCAATATCAATAGTGAAGCCATATACATGACACATAGTCCAAAGCATATATAGTAAAATACCAATGTCTTTGGACTTGCACTTTGAAGTAGATCACCATCATCAAATGTTTGGTGTTCTTTCAAATTCCTTTCTTTAGTAATCTCTTGGTGTAGAAAACATTTTACCTACATTAAATATTCACCCTTATCATGGAATTATCCATGATCAAGCTACTTTTAGCTTGTAACGGTGAATCGCGAGTATAACGTTGCTCTCCAAAACCTTTTGGAGGATTAGGACAACTAGTGTCTCCAACCTTTTGCAAATTCTCATCAAATATGAGAACATGACTTTTGCCATATTATACTCTATCATGTTGTAACCAGAACTTCGTTTCAGATATCACAATATCTTCCACACATCATGGTTTCTGAAACAACTCTTTCAGATCCTAGATAACCTTGATATTAAGACAATCCTTTGAATATCAAGAATCATGGAGATAAACATGGTACTCATACACTAACACTTGGAATTGTCACTCTTGTTTTAATACCAATTGTCACATCCCAAGATTTTCCAAATCTTGTTATGTGAAAATAAATGAATAAAACTAAACTTTGTTGATTTTTCAGGGTGAGAAGAAACTTTTTGATTCCAATTGGAAACCTTCAAACCTATTTGATCAAACAAATCCTAAAGGGATTTGAAAGGATAAACAATTAATAAGGAAAATATTAGATATGTGAAATTACTATTTTTGGATCTTTTAATGAAAAGATTTGGTTTTCAAATAAAAAGGTAGAAATATAAATAAGGACTATTTTTATAGAGCCAAATTAAACCTTGGCCAAGCTTTCGAAAATAAAATATTTTGTTTTGATTAAAGGAGTAAAGGGTTATTTAAATAAAATAATGAGGATTTATTAATATCCAATTTTATTAAAGTAAAGACTTTTCCCATTTTAATTAAACACTAAAACTTGTTATTTTAATTTAAACAAGTTTTCCAAGTATCTTATATTTTCAAATAAAACCTACTGATTTGGTTTTGATAAAATTTAGATTTCAAATGGAGATTTTACTAAATCAAAACCTATTTGAATTAATAGCTAAGGACTATTTTATTTAATTATTAAATAGATCCTAAAAAGAATAAAAATGTTTTTTTATTTTAGACTTTGGATTTGTGATGTTAAATAGAACTAAACTCAATACAAAGTTTGGTGGAAGTTTGATTTGATTTGTTGTTTGAATTGTTTGATTGAATTTCAAAACAGAAATAAGAAATGGAAAAAGGAAAAAGTATCTGAACAAAAAAATATGAAACGGACTCGACCCAACTAAGCCTGGCCCAAATAAGCCCAGTTAGCCCACTCCCTCTCTCCCCGCAAGAAAACGGTTCGCACCAAAGAAGGAACCCGCACCCTCACTGACCGGTGGACCCTATATCCTCTCTCTCTCTCTCTCTCACGCTGCCAAGCAGGCCCCACCGCCAGCTCACCTCGTCGTCAACCCGCGACCAGTTCTTCCCCCGCTCCTGCCGTTGATTCCTCCGATTAAATTCGCCGTAACGCAGCAGTTAATCCCGCCCTCTACCACGCTTGATTAATAGCCTGCCTCCCCTCTCCATTTTCCCCCAACCAATGCCACCAGAGAGCCACCGGGCTGCCCCAATTTCCTTTTGCATCGCCGCGACCTCCGACGAGCTTCGCGAGCGATTCCGGCCACTCCTCGCCACGCCTTTCCCCCTCGACCACTCGAGCTCACTCCTCAGCCTAAGGCGCATCTATCGGTGGTCTTCACCTGCCCACGCACGCCCCACGTCCTCGGCTCTGTCCACGTCTGAGCGTCGCCGCTATCTGCCCCGACTCCGGCGAACACTACTGGTAACCCCTCACCGTGTCTCCCCCTCTCATTGAGGCTCGCATACTCCCCTCTCTCGTGCGCATCTAACGCGACCTTTACCTTGCTTTGACACTCCTTGTAGCATCACCGTCGATGACGCCCGAGCGTACCCGTCGCCAGGAGCAACTCCGGCGAGCCATTGTCCTCACCCCCGTGCGCCCCTGACCTTGTGGAGACCACGTCGAGAATCAGCGCAGCCCTGCGAACCCGGTGAGCATATCCCCAGCCTCTCTCGCTTCCTGCTTCACCAGCACGGCCACCATCTGACCGCGCCGCCGCCAGCCACCGTCGCTGCGCTGCCAACCTTTGGTCAAACACACGTGGGCCGTTGGATCCTCATCGTGTGGCATAGACAGAACAACTTAAGCGAAGAGGTACGAGCTAATCTGCATTGTTCAGTCTCACTTTGATCCAACGCACCCCGTAGCCGATCCGAGCGAAACGGTATGGACGAATCAGAACTCACCACGTGGCCAGAGTTGATTTAAAACAGAAATTATGTTCTATTAGAGATTCAATTTTGTAAATTCCATAACTTTAAATCTACACGTCCAAATTTTGCAAACTTTATATCAATGGATTCAGAAAAACAAGACCTAGCCAACCATGCACTTTGTTTAGTAAAAAGCTTCTGGTAAAATGTTTGTTTTTGCAGAAACTTATGTATGCTTGTTTAGGATATAAAAATTATTCTAAATTGATTTTGGGGATAAAATCTTTGGCAAATGGTTTGATTTTAACCTACTGACCCTAGGAAACAAATTGTGGTTTCAAAAATGTATTTGGTGAAACAAAAGAATGAATCTTTGATTTAAACCATTTCTAGTCAAATAAAAATATGGTTTATTTGTTAAAAAGTGATTTTGGAAGAAAAACTTTGAGAAATGTTTTGGAAATAAACTCTCTGGCCCTAAACACAAGATTTTATGGTTTTAAAACATATTTTGTGAACCCTATAGATTAATGCCTTATTAAAAACATTTCCACACCACATAAAATGATACCTTGTTTTAAAAATGGTTTATAAAGTGAAACCTTTTGCAAATGACTTTGCCACTTTATAAAATGACCATTAGGTGTTTTCAAATGTTTGTGAACCTTTAGAAACCACTTTTTCAAATAAAACAATCTTTGGCATGCTTGCATGCATTATCTTGGTTCTATGATTTTATGTGATGTTTGCTTGAATGGTAGATTGAAATTGTGCCTTGTTTGATTGAATTGTAGTGACTTGAAGAGTGTGATTGTTGCAAGGACAAGGAGTGAACTTATACTCTACCAAAAAGGCAAGTGATGCTTCATACTTTGTCCTATTATTTTCACTATGCATTAGTGATATTTCAAATTAAGACTTGCATGGAATTTTGCTAAGTATAAACCATGCTATGGGAAATCCTAGTAGATGAAACCTTAGTAGAATTTTCCTATCTTAGGATTCCTACTACTATCATGCTTAGCTTAGATAATAGAAAACAAGGGTGGAATGTATATTCAAACTATGAAAAAAAAATCTAAGTCTGAGGACTTGTGTTTTGTTTAATAAAACAACTAAGTAAATGAATCACCTGGGTGGAATGGAAGGAATGGTTTATGTTGAGTGGTTACACAAGGCCAGGGGACTGGTGAACCTTGTGTATCTCACTTGTGGATGGCCACCCAGGAACAAAGAGATTTGAGATGTCAAATGTTGAGAAGCTTCAAGTGCAGCCACTTGACATTATGGGCTCTGCCTGGATCATATAGGTTGCTAGAACTTAGCCATTTGGACAGTTGGTGGTAGGGGTTTGATAGGCTGGAGCGCATCCATTATGGTCTAAGGGAAGGCTTCTGAAAGATCTTGTCTTGGTGAGTCTTGTGGGGAAAGTGCACTACCTCTGTAGAGTGTAAAATCTAAGTACTTAGCCATGTCCCTGGAAAAGGACAATTTGAGCATCAAGACATGGAAGCTATCAAGAATCTCATCATCCAAATTTCTAAGTTAAAAACTTGTGGTTGAACAAGGGTTAAAGGATCTTCAATCTTTGATTGGTAGATGCCTTGGGTGATTTTATCAAAGCAAAAACTTAGTGTTTTCAAATGATAAGGAAAAATCTATTTTGAGCAATGCAAGCCTCAACTCCACTTTGCCAAATGCATATAGATGATAGACTCCACTATACTACCATAGTATCACTTTCCAATACAATTCAAATGTATTGACCCTTGTGGATGTAACTTGTTATGTTGCAGGTTTGATTGATATTAGTGAAGTTTAATGATTAGGATTACAAATCTACAACCAACATGTCTGCCTGTGGCACTCTGAAGATGAAGGACCCCATGCTTATAGATATTCTGCTGCAATGTAATGTAATAGCCAAATGAGCTATGTAAGATGTAATAAATTATGTTAATCCTAGTTATAAAGTTGTATTATGACCTTTGTTTCTTGATATTACATCTTAACTGTGGATGCTAGCTATTGATCCAGGGACTAGCATTGTAAACACAGGGATCTCTACCTTATTAAAGGTTGGGAACCTTACACCAATTATTAAACTTCATGGAGTAATCGGAACTTTACTGAAAGTTTGCAATAGGACTTTTAAACTTTAGATTAACACTTGAAAACAATACGATACCAGTTTGTAAAGTAATTAACCAGAATTCTATAGTTCTATCATCTCAATTAAAACTAAGCGCAAGGTGGTAAACGGATGCCAATGACTACAACAACTATGCAAATTCACTTTGATTTAATTTATGATAAATAGTGTTCAACTTTTAATCATATTGCCGTTGAACTCCCACTCAAAACAATATCACTCACATTGTTTTAGTGATCACACGAACCAAATCCACCACATCAAAACCGATCATCACGAGAGTTGATGTAGCTTCAATGGCGAACAATCAACATGTTCATCATATCTACTATATGACTCATGCTTTACCTTTCGGTGATCCGTGTTCCGAGACCATGTCTGTACATGCTAGGCTTGTCAAGATCAAACCTTAGCTTCCGGCATGAGAAAATCTGGCTTGCTCACGTTGTATACACTTGCAGAATCTAACACACCCGATCATCACGTGGTGCTTCGAAACAACGAGCTTTAGCAACGGTGCTTACTAAGGATGAACACTTTAAAACTTGAAATTGTCTGCTTGAGGGATCATCTTATAATGCTACCATCATAAACTAAGCAATACAAGATGCATAAGAGGATTAACATCACATGCAATTCATAATATGTGATATGATATGGCCTTTCTTCTTTGTGCTTCCGATCTCCATCTTCAAGCACGAACATGATCTCCATCATCATCGGCATTGCATCAAGGTCAATGATGCCGCTCCATGGTTGTCTTCCACCAACTTCAACTATTACAACTACTTTGAATAGACACGCGGGTCTTAACAGAATTTAAAGATAACCATATGGCTCCTGCCGGTTGCCAACTTACAATAAGGAACATTGCATACATCAAATATAATCACAATCATGGCCATATCACATCACAACACACCCCTGCAAAACAAAGTTAGACGCCTCTAATTTTCTTTGCATATTTTACGTGGTTTGGGGCTTTCAGTAAGTGTCGTTCTAACTTACGAACAAGAATCACAACATTGATACTAGTATTGTCAATTACCCGTTGTAAATTGAATCTTAACTATGTTGGGAGAAACAGGCACCCGCAAAGCCACTTATGCAATACAAGTTGCATGTCAAGCGTGAAGCAAGTCTCATGAACGATGTCATGTAAGGTTAGCCCGGGCCGCTTCATCCCACCACCCCGCAAGATGCAAAGTACACAAGAAGCAATCGACAATAAAAGCATCAACGCCCAAAATGACCATTGTGTTCTACTCGTGCAACAGATCTACATATAGACACGGCTCTGATACCACTGTAGGGGTTCGTAGCATGGAAAACAAAAAAATTCTACCGCATGCACACAAACAAGCCAAGATCTATCTACTAGATTGTAGCAACGAGTCGATAGAGGAACTCACCCTCGAAGATTCCAAAGCGGTTAACGAGAGCAGATTCTCGTGGGTGATGTAGTCGTACACTTGCCGATCTCAAGATCGCGTAGACGATCCTTCCGGCGCTGTGTTCCGACAGCGCTTCCGCAGTCGGTCACACGTTCGGTACTCGATGAATACCTTCCCCTCCCTTGTTCCAGCAGGCAGCGGAGGTTGTAGCACTCTCCTCGCGATTCCGGCAGCACGACGGCGTGGTACCGGAAGTAGAGGGGAGATCTCACAGGGCTTCGCCTTAAACCGAAGCGAGTATGTTGGATTAGGGTTTCCCGGAAAACTAGGGTTTAGAGATCCGGGAGGAGGAGGAAGTGTCGGCGGCGGCTAAGGCGGCGGCGATGGACCGGCGGCGGCGGCGGCTCGTGGAGAGGGCTTGGAACTTGTGTTGTTTGGGGCAGCCCTCCCCTTCTATTTATGAGAGGGAGGGGCAGCCTTGAGAGGGGTGGGTTTGAATCCAAACCCAAACCCAAGTTGGATTGAGAGAAGGACTTGTTTCTTCTCCCATTAGGAAACCATTGTTCCAGTTTGACTTTTCAAACTTCCCGTTTGACTTTCAATTTAGAGTTTTATTTCTCTCTTGCATATGCCAACACCAAGTGACCTTGGACATGATCCAATCATTCCACTTACCCATGACACATTCATGGACCATTCTCCTTTCGGACCGGTGAACCTTCTAGACCCTTCTAGAACCTCTCCGATGAAATCATCGGAAACTTTCCCGAACTCCGAAATAGGACTTTCCTTATATGAATCTTATTCTTTGGACCATTCCGGATCTCCTCGTGATATCCCGGATCCCATCCGAGACTCCGAACAACATTCGGTGTCTTACTAATCATTCCATAACTACTCAACAACATCGAATCCTTAAGTGTGTCTCCCTACGGTTCGTGAATTATGCGGACATGACCGAGACACTTCTCCGATCAATAACCAATAGAGGAATCTGGAAATTCATATGGCTCCCACATATTTCTACGATTACTTTGCAATCGAATGAACAACTTACATACGATACCAATTTCCCTTTGTCTCACGATAGTTTACTTATCCGAGGTTTTGATCGTCGATATCTTTGCATACCTAGTTCAACCTCGTTATCGATAAGTACTATTTTCTCGTTCCCGTGATATGTGATCCCTTGTGAGCTAGTCACATGCTTGCAAGCTAATTGGATGACATTCCACCGAGAGGGCCCAGAGTATATCTATCCGTCATATGGATGGACAAATCCCACTTTTGATCCATGTGCCTCAACCCATACTTTCCAAACACTCAATGCCACCTTTATAGCCACCCAGTTACGGTGTGGTGTTTGATGTCATCAAATCATCCTTCTGGTGATGGTGATTAACATGATCTCATGGTCGAAGGAATTAGGTTACTATGTATCAGAAAGCTTATAGCAAATGAACTATATTAAATGACTTGATCTTTATGCTACGCTTAACTCTAGGAGTATGTCCATCACATCATTCTCCTAATGACATGACCTTGTTGTTAATAACATCTCTATGTTCATGATCAGGAAACCATGATCATATATTAACCAACAAGCTAGTTTAACCAGAGGCTTTACTAGGGACTCTTTTATGTTTACAAATCACACAAGTATTAATGTTTCCGGTTAATACAATTATAGCATGGTATGTAAACATTTATCATAAGTATGAAGATATGATAATAACCACTTTATTATTGCCTCTTGGGCATATCTCCAACATCATCATGACTTGTACATGCATATTTATGCATTTTCAATTTGTCAATTGCCCAACTATAATTTGTTCACCCAACATGCTATTTATCATAAGAGAAACACCTCTAGTGAACTGTGGACCCCAGTCCAATATTGTTCACTGATACACTATCTACTGTTTACCGTTTACTTTCTACAAGCAATTACTATCTTCCTCACTATACGTTAAATCCTTTGTTTTCAGCAAACCAGTGAGATTGACAACCTCATTGTAAGTTGGGGCAAAGTTCTGTGTTTGTGTTGTGCAGGTTCCAAGTTGCTAGCAACACCTTGGAATTTTTTCCTTACTCCTACTAGTTCGATAATCTTGGTTTCATAACTGAGGAAAACTTGTTGTTGTGCTCATCATACCTTCCTCTTGGGGTTCCCAACGAGCTCTACATATCTGAGCCAACAAGCAATTTTCTGGCACCGTTGCCGGGGAGATAAGGACAACTTCAATCTCTTCCTGCTCGTCAATCATTTTTTAGGGAGAAAGAAGATTCTTGCAAGGGAAGTCTCTCACAACCAATTGATACGTCGGAAACGTATCTATAATTTTTTCTGTTCCATGCTTGTTTAGTATCTACTTTGGTTTGCTTTGTCTACACTTTAAGGTGTTTTTATATGTTTTCTGGTACTAACCTATTAACAAGATGCCACAGCGCCAGTTGCCTGTTTTCTTCTATTTTTTGTTCCAGAAAAGGCAGAAAATCAATATGCTCGGAATTGGACTGGACAAAAGCCAAAGTCAATATTTTACCATGGGGAACACGAAGCCAGAGTACGATACGGAGAAGAGCCACCAGGGGGGCACACCCCTTGGCCGCGCGACCAAGATGGGCCCGTGCCTGGGGGTAGTGTGGCCGCCCTTGGTGCCCCCTGCCTCGCCTCTTCCCCTATAAAGACCCTCCGATACCAAAACCCTAAGTACCCGATCAATTTTCCACGAAACAGTTCGTAGCCGCTGCCACCATTGTCCCTAGATCGGGAGGGATCTGAAGCTATTCCCGACACCCTGCCGGAGGGGAGATCATCCCGGAGGCCTTCTTCTTCATCATGCCAGCCTCCGGTATGAAGCCCGAGTAGTTCCACCTTGTACTACGGGTCCATGTAGTAGCTAGATGGTTGTATTTCCTCCTTTGTGCTACCATGTTTAGATCTTGTGAGCTCCGTTCATGATCAAGATCATCTATTTGTAATCATGCATGTTGTGTTTGCGGGGATCCGATGGATATTGAGATTACTATGTCATATTGATTAATGGTTTTGTCTTATTGATTCTATCATGTCTGTGTTGTTTGTGATCTTGCATGCTCTCCGTTTCTAGTAGCTATCTTGGCCAAGTAGATGCTAGTGACTCCAAGAGGGGGTATTTATGCTTGATATTGGGTTCATGCCTCTATTTAATTTAAGGGAAGTGACAAAAATCTCTAAGGTTGTAGATGTGCTGTTGCTACTAGGGAGAAAACAACGGTCTCTTGTTCATGGAACAAGTGGATTGTTTACCTTACACACTTTGCTTAAAGCAGTTATCCGTTGCTTGCAACTTAATACTATAGGGGGTTCAGATGATAACCTGGAGGTGGACTTCTAGTCATAGATGCAGTTGGATGACGGTCTATGTATATTGTTGTATTGCCCAATCGAATCTCATAGGATCTTTTTGTCTAGTATTGCATTGTTATGCCTTGCTCAGTCTTGTCAATTGCCCTGCTATAATTTGTTTACCCAGCATGCCATATTTGTTTATCTTAAGGAGAACACCTCTAGTGAACTATGGACTCCGGTCCAATCTTTACCATTGATACATATTCCACTGTTACTGTTTACCTTTATACAAACCACCATTACCTTCCACACCATACGGTTAATCCTTTGTTTTCAGCAAACCGGTGAGATTGAAAACCTCACTATTTGTTGGGGCAAAGTCTTGAGTTTGTGTTGTGCAGGTTTCTAAGTTGCTAGCAACACCTTTGAGTTGTTTCCTTCCTCATCCTGGTTCGATAACCTTGGTTTCTTACTGAGGGAAGACTTGCTGCTGTGCTCATCACACCTTCCTCTTGGGGACTCCCAACGAAGCTCTACATTGATCTGAGCCACCATCAAGATTTTCTAGCGCCGTTGCCGGGGAGGCTAAGGAAGGCTTCACAAGGGGAGTCCTTCACAACCTTTCTCGTTACTTTGTTTTTGTTTTGCTTAGTTTCTTTTGTTTGGTTTTGTTTGCCTCTTCTTATCAAAAACTCCAAAAAATTAGTCTAGTTTGGTTTGCTTTCTCTTATAAAAAACACAAGAAAATTAGTCCCTGCTCTAGTTGCTGCTACTGTTGGCTTGCTCCACTTTTGCCAAAATGAACTCTGCCGAGAACACCAAGTTGTGTGACTTCACTAGCACAAACAACAATGATTTCCTGAGTACACCTATTGCTCCACCTTCTCCTGATGCTACCTTTTATGAAATTAAGCCTGCTTTGTTGAATCTTGTGATGAGAGAGCAATTTTCTGGTGCTAGTTCTAATTATGCTGCTACCCACCTCAATAACTTTGTTGAACTTTGTGAGATGCAAAAATATAAGTATGTAGATGGAGATATTATTAAGCTCAAGTTTTTTCCTTTCTCCTTGAGAGGAAAAGCTAAAGAATGGTTGCTATCCTTGCATAGAAATAGAATTGATTCTTGGATTAAGTGCAAAAATGCTTTTATCGGAAAATATTATCCTCCTGCTAAGATCATATCTATGAGAAGTGAAATAATGAAATTTAAACAACTTGATAATGAAAATGTTGCTCAGGCTTGGGAAAGAATGAAATCTTCGATTAAGAATTGTCCCACTCATGGACTTACTGCTTGGATGATTGTCCAGACTTTTTATGCAGGTTTAAACTTCTCTTCAAGAAACCTGTTAGATTCAGTTGCTGAAGGTACCTTTATGACCATTACCTTGGGTGCTACAACAAACCTCCTTGATAATATGAGGGTCACACTAAGAGAGCTCCACATGGTAAGAAGGTAAATTCTGTTGAAGAAACCTCCTCTTTGAGTGATAAGATTGATGTTATCATGGCTATGATTGTTAATGGAAAAGCTCATATTGATCCAAATAATGTCCCTCTAGCCTCTTCGGTTGCTCAACAAGAGCAAGTTGATGTGAACTTCATTAGGAATAATAATTTTAGCAACAATGCTTATGGTAATAACTATAGGCCTTATCCTCCTAATAATGGCAATACTTATCATGGTAGATCTGGAATGCCTAGTGAAGATAGGATTCTAGAAGTTGAAAGATCCACTAAAAACTTCATGCAAATGCAATATGACCAAAACAAGATATTCACTAAAACTATGGAAGAACAATCTGCTATCTTGAAAATATTAGTCATCAACTTGAGAATTTGAATAGAGAAATTCCTAGTTTAGATTCAAAAAATTTGAATGTTGAGAAAAATATTTCCTCTTTGTCTGAAGCACAGTCCTATTTGATCAATAAAATGGCTGCTAAACCTGAAACTTTGGAAAGTACGTTTGCTGCGACTTATGCCATATAAGTTACTATTGATGAAGATGTTAGACTTTTAGCCCAACTACATGCTAAGTGGGAAAGAGAAGCTGAAATTGCTAGGAACAATAGTGTGTGCACTATCACCACCACCAATATGGATGCCACTAAACCACAAGAAGTCCCTGTTTCTCCTACCACTATGCCTAAACCCAATGAGTCTACTACTAGTTATGCTAAGTTTGATTTTGATCTTGATGGTTGCAATATTTCTGAAGTGATTATGTTTCTACAAAAGCTTGCTAGAATTCCTGATGCTAGTGATATTTCTGAAGTGATTATTTCTGAAGTGATTATGTTCCTACAAAAGCTTGCTAGAAGTCCTGATGCTAGTCATTAAAATTAAGAAAGAAAAGTTGAAACACAAAGCCTCTATTCCTAGGAAAGTAGAAGATAGTTGGGAACTCATCATTAATATGCAAGTGAATGGCTTTGATATCAAAGCTTCATGTTACCTTGGTTCTAGTGTCTCTATTATGCCTAGAAAGATTTATGAAATGCTTGATCTGCCACCCTTGGAAGATTGCTATTTGGATGTCCCACTTAATGATAATGCTAAAAATAAACTCATGGAGAGTGTTAATGATGTTCTTATTATGGTTAACGATGATTATGTCCTTGTTGATTTCTATGTTTTGGATGTTGAATACAATGCTTCTTGTCCTATTACTTTGGGAAGACCTTTTCTTAGAACTATTGGTGCCATCATTGATATGAAAGAAGACACCATTAAATATCAATTTCCATTCAAGAAAGGTATTGAACACTTCCCTATGAGGAGAGAGAAGTTGATTTTTGCTCCTCCTTTGAAAGCAAAGTTCAATGTTAATGCTTCTTCATTTGAAAATACTTGATTCTTGCTTCTTGTGCCTAACTTAAATGCGTTAAAGAAAAGTACTTATTGGGAGACAACCCAAAAGTTTTCTTGAGTTTTGGAAGTTATTACCTATGTAATGACCTCTCCTTATCCTTTTTATTTGCTTTTTGTGCCAAGAATAACCTCCAATGAGAGGGAAATAAGATTTGGGGAGTTGCTGCCCCGAACCAGATTTTTGTACTCCACCGTAAATATTCGTGTAAAATCTATGTAAGTCAGATTGAGATGATATTTTCTGATTAAATCCCCCAGTATGTTGGCTAACTTTCGTTAGTTCAATACTTTTTGATTTGAGCAACATAAGGTCTTAGAAAAAATCGGTTTCTACCTGTTGGTCTGTTTTGACAGATTTCTGCCATTATTTGTATTTGCTTCTTATTGATTCCTTTTGGGGTTCTTTTTGGGAAATTGAGATTTTTGATGGAATTGCTACAGTAGATTGTGCTTTTAGTGAAAAAAATTCTGTTCTAAAACTAAAACCCAAGGGTCTATTATCTTCTGAATGCACTAATGTTGCTAATGAAGATTGTGTGAAGTTTTGTATGAAGGAAATTTTCAAGTGTAGGGAAAGAATGATGTGATGAAGTATGGATAAAAGCTCAAGATTGGGGGTGCCATCCGTGTCACCCCAAGAAATATTAAAGAGGTACAAGCGTCAAAGCGTGGGGATGCCCAAGGCATCCCCTTCTTCATCAATAAAAATCTCAGGTCTCTTTCTAAACACTTTATTTTTATTGCTTCATGAACTATTGTGTTGTTCTTGGAGCGTCTTTGTTCTTGTTTTTAGTTTTTATTTTGCTTTGTTTGCTACAATAAATTGGCCAGACCCCAACACTCTTATTTTGGAGAAGTCGTACCTAGTTCTTCACTGTCTAGAACCCTCTAGTTTTCACTCTTATTGTTTTGTGAGTGTTCTCTTTTGCTAGCACTGTGTTTAGCTTTAGTTTTCTTGTGCTTTTAGCTTAGAACTTTAGTTCTTCTTTGTGGATTTGTGAGACATGCTAAATGATCTTTATTGAGTATTATCTTTGTGAGTTGTTTCAAATAAGTCGATTGGTGTTGGAAAAGAGTAGAAAGTTTCATGCTTATAGTGGTACAAAAGGAAGCTTGTTTTGACTATGGCTTAGACTTTATCATGTCATGTTAGGTGTTGCTTTGACCATATGCTTAGTGATTATTGTTGTAGCATGACTTGTTCCAAACAATTGATATTGCTTAATGTGCCTTGAAAGAATCATGCGTTGTTTTAGCATACAAAAGCATAATATTGTGGTATTCTCCTTTGATGCTTTATTTGGGTTGACTTTGCACATGCTTACATCGTGTTAAGACTATGAACCAGTCACCCTAGCCTCTATGATCATTTAGTTTTTGACTTGTGATATCACTTTATGCTCTAATTAATAATGTTTTGTCGCTCTGCATGATTATGACCATTATTGCTCTCTTAGTTGGTCGCTCCTAGTCTTTTGCTAGCCTCCACTTGTATGAGTAAGCTCTACTCATGCTTCCAACTCCTAAGAAACCAAGTTATTCCAAAGTGTCCACTATAAATTCCTATGCATGGTGTGTTACACCATTCCAAGTATATTCGTGCTTTTATCTATCTTCCAAATTAAACTTTTATTATGTGAAATTAGTGATTAAAGCTCTCACAAACTTGATGGCACATTTTATTTCTTGCACCTAATAAACTTAAACCATTGTGTCATCTATGTTGCTTATATGCTTGCAAATTATAAGTTGGGAGTTAGAAGAACTGTGCTGTCATGGGGAACGCTTTAAACACCTGTACATATTATCCAGTTGATATCATGATCTTTTGTATATGGATGTCGGCGGTGTGAAATAAAAGGGGAGCTTGTAAGTCCATGGAGTATTATATATGTGTTAGAGAAACGCCTGGGCGGCTAGCCTAAGCCATGCCTAATCATGGTGGAAACATGCAACATAACCATAGTGAGCAATCTGTGAAACATCCTCAATAAAAACCTATGCAAATAGCAAATAAAAAAATCGCTAAGATGCTCATTGTATGTTGCCTTGTCATTTTGATATGGGATAGATCCCGTGTCATGGGTCAAGGGGTACCCCGTTGGTGGTTCTCTATGATACACATATACTTACAATGACAAGAACTTGCTTGTGACTAAAGTTGAGAAGCATGAGGAATGACCCTCGTACTCAAGGGACATGAGATTTCCAACTTATGATCTGTCAAGCATATAATTCATATTTGTTTCACTTTAACCTTAATCACTTCAAGATGCTTATGATAGGGGCAATTAGAGCTGAAAGCTAATAAGTACCATAATTTTTGGAAGCTCTTTATGAAACTTGAAATCCCTACTTCCCTCTGTGAAGGGCCTTTCTTTTTAATTTTATATTGAGTCTCCATCTTCTATCTTTATGCACAAATTAAGAGAGCATAGTTGTATTCTTAGTTCAATGTGCATTGTCCCAAAACTTATTGATTGATTCATAACTTTGATATTGCTTGATCTTAAATTATTTGTATCTAGTCACCCTTATGAACTTTGAAGGTGTCCTATGCATTTATGTTTTGCTATACCATGAAGGACGATCTGAATACCACTCTTGCTATATTTTCTATATGTGAAACAAACAAACGTCTTTCAATGCATTGTTATTCATGATCTTTTTTTGTGTTACTTTTCATGTTACAACATAGTTGCTTTGTCTTATTGTTAGAACTACATCTTTCATGCTCATGTTTTGTAGAGGTCTCAACCTAATATAAGATAGAGCCTCCTGTGTTTACAATGCTAGTCCCTAGATCAATAGCTAGCATCCACAGTTAAGATGTAATATCAAGAAACATAGGTCATAATATAACTTTATAACCAGGAATAACATAAATTTTGTTACATCTTTTATAGCTCATATGGCTATTACATTACATTACATTGCAGCGGAATAACTATAAGCATGGGGTCCTTCATCTTCAAAGTGCCACAGGCAGATGTTGGTTGTAGACTTTGTAATCCTAATCAATCAATCTTCACTAAAAACAATCAAACCTGCAACATTACAAGTTACAGCCACAAAGGGTCAATACATTTGAATTGTATTGGCAAGTGATACTATATTAGTAAAGTGGAGTCTATCATCTATATGCATTTGGCTAAGTGGAGTTGAGGCTTGCATTGCTCAAAATAGATTTTTCCTTAACATTTGAAAATACTAAGTTTTTTCTTTGATAAAATCATTTTTGCTCAATCAAAGATTGAGGATCCTTTCCAAGGCATCTCTCAATCAAAGCTTGAAGATTTCAAACAACCCTTGTTCAAACCACAAGATTTTAACTTAGAAATTTGAATGATGAGATTCTTGATTGCTTCCATGTCTTGATGCTCAAATTGTCCTTTACCATGGACATGGCTAAGTACTTAGATTTTACACTCTGCAGAGGTGGTGCACTTTCCCCACAAGACTTGGTTTCCCAAGACAAGATCTTTCAGAAGCCTTCCCTTAGACCAAAATGGACGCGCTCCAACCTATCAAACACTACCACCCACTGTCCATATGGCTAAGTTCTTGCAACCTATATGATCATGGCAGAGCCCATATTGCCAAGTGGTTGCACTTGAAGCTTCTCAACATTTGACATCTCAAATCTCTTTGTTCCTGGGTGGCACACCACAAGTGAGATACACAAGCCAAGTCCATGGCCTTGTGTAACCACTCAACATAAACCAATCCTTCCATTTCCACCCAGGTGATTCATTAACTTAGTTGTTTTATTAAACAAAACATAAGTCCTCAGACTTAGAATATTTTTCCATAGTGTGAATATATATTCCACCCATGTTTTCTATTAGCTAGGCTAAGCTTGATAGTAATAGGAATCTTAACTTAGGAAAATCCTACTAAGGATTCATCTACTAGGTTTCCCTATAGCAAAGTTTATACTTAGCAAAATCCATGCAAGTTTTACTTAGAGAAAATCACTAATGCATAGGGAAAGTAATGGGACAAAAAGTATGAAGCATCACTTGACTTTTTGGTAGAGTATGGGTTCACTCCTTGTCCTTGCAACAATCACACTCTTCAAGTCACTACAAATCAATCAAGCAAGGTACAAACTCAATCTACCAATCAAGCAAAACAACACACATAAAATAACAAAGTCAAAGTAATGCATGCAAGCATGCAAAAGATGGTTTTAATTGCAAAGGTGGTCTCCACTAGGCTTCTAAACTTTGTAAAGTCAAAAGTGGTTATTTTCCAAAGTGGCAAAGTCATTTGCAAAAGGGTTTTGGTCTATAAACCATTTTTAAATCTAGTCATTATTTTATGTGGTGAAAATTATTTTTTTGTCAAAGCAAAACTTTATGTTTTTCACCAAATGAGTTGCTATTGCAAAACTTGGTGTTTTGGGTAAGTAGGTTTGGTCTAAACCATTTTCCCAAAGTTTTTTACTCAAAATCATTTTCATAACAAAAATCATTATTTTCTTTTGGCTAGAAATGACTAAATCAAGTTTTCCATCCTAAACTTTACCAAATCTATTTTCCAAACTATGGGTTGGTTCCTAGGATCAGTGAGTTTACAACAAACCATTTTGCAAAGGTTCTAACCCTAAAATCATTTTTAAACAATTTTTCTAATCCAAATAAGCACACAAATGATTCTGCAAAAACAAGCAAATTAACAGATACTATTTACTAAACTAATTCCACAGTTGGCTAGGGCTTGCTCTCCTGAATCCATTGATATAAAATTTGTAAAATTTGGACGTGTGGTTTGAAAGTTATAAGGGTTTCAAAATGGTATTTAAATCTGGTTTCAAAATCTGTTTTAATCAGACACTGGCCACGCGTCGAGCCGTGATTGGCCGGTACCGCTTCGTGCGGATCGCACAGCTGCAACCGTTGGATTTCAACAGATCACGTGGCCCAGAACATTTGATACCCCTTCGACTATGTTCTTTCACAGTCACACGATCCTCATCTAACGGTCTCAATCGCTTGGCCAAAAGCTGGCGGCGCTGCGCGGCGGCGACTGGCGGCGCGGCTCTGCTCGCAGTGGTTCTGGCGAAGCAGGAAGGAAGGGAGGGAGAGGATATGCTCACAGGGTTTGCAAGGGTGCAGAGAAGCTCAACGCGGTTGTTGTTGCTGGAGGGGCGCACGGGGACGGGCAGGATTCCTCGCCGGAGTTGGTTCTGGCGGCGGACGCACGCGGTCGAGGTCGAGGACGACGCTAGGGATCACCCGGAGACAAACAAAACACACAGTCAGGAGCGCAAGGACACGTCGAAGGTGTGTGCGTGAACGAGAGGGGTCGGGGTGGTCTGGTTTACCAGAGAGGTTCCGCCGGAGTAGAGCCAGACGGTGGCGGTGCTGGGGTTGTTGTTGTCGAGGCTCAGGGGCGCCCGCAGGTGCGCTGCAGCTGCAGAAGGGTCCGTTGGGGGTTGCTGATCACAGCTGCGTTCTCGAGGAGGCAAGAGGTGGCGTGTGCTGGCCGGAATCCTCACCGGAGCATCGTCGGAGCCGTGGTAGTACAAGGCAAAATTCTGTGGACTGGGGGCGTGCTTGGGGGAGGAAACAGAGGGGAAGTAGAGAGGAGGGGCGGACGTTTAAGGGAGCGTGGTCTCTGGGAGGAATCAAAGCCTCCTTCAACGCGCAATCACCACCGGAGTAACTCACTCCAAACGGCCGGGCGACGGGGTCTCGTTGAAGACGATGAACAGAGAAGGGTGGGTCCCGGCTGTCTGCGTGAGAGGAAGTGAAGGGGAGGGTCCACTTGTCATTGGTTCTAGGGTGCGAGTGTGAGTGGAAAAGAACGGTTCGCTGGGGAAGAGAGGTGGGTTGTTGGGTGTAACACCCTCAGAATCGGCCCTATGCAAGTTTCAGCGCTTCCCGCCAAACCCGCATAGAAACGATTCAAAGGTGCCCACCAGGCACTTGCGTGCGGGTGGAAAACGAAGTAATATCATTACACAATAGTCCTCGATGGAACCCACAAAACATATATATACAACAGCGACTCAAAGAGTCAAGAATACAGATATACAATACAAAGATCCAAATCACCTTTAAAATGATGCAGCGTCCGAGTACGGACAAGATGCAAATTGAGCTAAGAGCCCTGAAGAATAACCAATGGCGTCCATAACCCTGCCCAGGCCAAGCCGGAAGGGTAACCCTGCTAACGACGTCGATCTCAAAACCTGCTTAAACAAAAGGGGTGCCGACAAAGGGCAAAGGAAAAAGAGAGAGCGGTCAGTACTGAGGCCAGTACACGGCGAGGCTAGAATTCGGCGGTCCTCGCCTACATAGGTATGGTGGACTGAAGCGGCAGCGCAGCATGCACTAAACAACCTATAGAGACTCGATATAACTGTCGGCTACCAGAGAGGGATAAGAAAGACCTATCCGGATCCAACCCGATACTACCACCAAACATACCCATCCTAGTATTTCCCCCTCGAGACCAAACGAGGAAGTCAACCGAGGAACTCACACAGTTGGCAGTTTTATTTATACAGTTATCGTTGCAGCAATTACTAGTCAAGTATAGATAGTCATCCTGATATAATAAGCAGTGGGCAATTTTAGTTAACCATTCCGTTGTAGTTGCAACACTTACTAGTCAGATACAATAAGCATGAGATATCCCAAAACCCAGCAGTTGCTGCTACTTTTATTTAGCCATTCCGTTGTAGTGGAGCTGATTACTAGTCATATCGGATACAAGTCAAATTATAGCAGTAAACTTTAGTTATGGTTGTCTATGATCAAGAACTGTGCTCCAAGTCGTCCATAACCGCGGACACGGCTTCTCGAAAAGATTTAACCCTGCAGGGGTGCACCAAAGTTCCCACACGCACCTACACCCTTGTTGTCGGATCAGGTAGGTACAAGATCACAAAACATACACCCAACGGTATGTCGACGGGGTTTCGGACACGATGTTTCCCAGACCCAAAGCAAGCACGGGGGGCCACCCCACTAAGCTACCCGCAACGAAGTTGGCCGGCTCCGAAATGGACCCAGGGTTTGCGTCAGTGGCTGTAAACGACGGGGAACCCGAAACTCTCGGGCTTGTCGATACCGCGAAAACACTCCGCTTACCTAAACAGTACAGGTGCTCCTCGCACAATTTAAATTAAGCAGTAAAGCATGGCATAAGTACAGAATAGTAATAAAGCCCCAAACTACTTTGTGTCCCCCAGTACAGTACTTGGAATCAGGTACTAAATCGATGGGGGTGCCCATACACCCCACCTGTGGTTAGCGCGCTCGATCTCGGAACAGGTGTCAAGAACTCGGGGTCCTACGGAACACAAGTGGACGGTTAACAACCAAATAACATCTATTGCCCACCTGTGCCTCTGCATTTACCTACTTCAATTTTTGTTATTAAACGATAATTGAATTAAACAATAATTAAAGCCATGATCATCTCCAACATTAAACATGCGGCAATACTCCAACAACTGTGGTACTTGACGACACGCAACAGCACTTGAGCAAGCGACTACGACGCGCAAGTCCAACTATCTACCAAACAACAGGTAATAGGATGTGTCCAAGGCAATATAAGGCTGCAAGGGATATCACGGGTACGAAAACTAGAGCAACGCAACACAGATAGCAATAGATCAACAGGAGGGAATAAATACTATAAAAGTAAGATAGGTAGAAAGGGGGAGAATGCTCGCCTGAAAACATTGCCGAAGGTTCATCCGAAGAACGGGCGTCACTCGCATCAACTCATCGGCCTAGTCCGTGAAGAAGCAAAACACTAGCACAAACACCGGATGCACTATTTAATACTACGGCAAAAGATCGGGCATGATGCATGTATGATGTATGGCATGGCGAGGATGCGATGCAATTAGATCATATTAAGCGGAACCGGGGTCCCGACAATTAATTAGGTGACTTATGTTGTTTAGAAACCCCGCAATTTAAATGTTGTCTTAACATGGCAAAAGATAGCACCGGTTCGCTACACCAATTTAAATGGAGTCCGGAATAAGACAAAGATATCCCGCATATAGACTCCATATTTAATTATGAGATGAATTGGCATAATGCCCCCAAACCACAGACAAGTATGCATGCATGAACAATTTAATATGCATCGGTTGATAATGTCATATTATAAAAAATAATGGGGTCTCGGATAGGGAATCACATTAGGGTTCGGCGAACTTGGGCTCCGAGGGGTTCGGGGTTCGGTCTCAGGGTTCAGGGTGCGGAGGGATCGGTCTTCGAAGGTCGGATACAAGATGAAGAGCTTGGCGTTCCGGGAAAAAGGACTTGGCGTGGCGTCGGGGGCGCATCGGACTCGCCCTGGTCGGTGTCGATCTTGTCGGGCCCGCGTATCAGGTCGGTCTTGGCGTCCGGGTCTCGGCGAACTTGGCGTCCGGGAAGGAGACCTTGGGGTCTTCGGGTCCATGAAGGAGAGCTTGTAGTTCCGGGAATCTTCGGGTCTCGACCATCGGATCTGGCGACGGGGCTTCGAGGCACTGGTTATAGGGCCCGCCTTGTATCTCTGGTGGAGACGGAGATCTTGTCGAGATGTACGGGTCGCGTGGTCTAAAGGTAGCATCACCGATTCTTTGGGTTTCTGGACGGGGTTGTATTAGCCGATGTAGCCAAGCTCGCCGCACTGCCACATACACAAATAGTACCATTCGCCAGCATACATCACAACACCAAGGAAAACAAGGACCCGACAAGGAGAGAGCACTGTAGCAAAGGATACAGACGGCATGAGGCCGGAGAGAGGCCGTGCAGGCGTCGGGTTGAGGACGGCATGGAGGGGTCCCACAGCGTTGGAAGGCAGGACCGAACTTGGGGAAGGAAGAGCGGCCAGCGAGGTGGCGAGAGGTGGTCGACGGTGAGGCAGGAGGCGCGCAGGGCTTGAGACCACGACAGTGAAGGGCGACGCCGCTGCTTGGCATGGCCAGAGGGGAGCGCTGGCGCGACCGGCGAGTGGAGGGAGTGGCTTGGGGATCTGGTGGGATGTAGGGTGGGACTAGGGTTAGGGAATACTAGGGTTTGGGGTAGATTGAAATTAGGGTTTAGTTTAGATGGGCCGGGTGGTAGGTGGTCTGGGCCGGTTGGGCCTCTGGCCTGATCGGTCGGACTGCCTCCCCGGACAAAAACATTTTATTTATTTTATTATAAAAATATTACAGGTTTACTTTAAAGGCTTTTATAAATAGGTTTTAGACAAACAAAATAATCGGACGAGCCCGGTTTTGATTTGAGATAAAAGAAGGGAACATTTAGAAAAGAAAGATAGGTTTTCAGAAAATAGTTTCAGGCAACCGATGCATGATGACATGATGATGCACAAAGTATTATTTAACACGCGATTTTCTAGTAGTGGATTTCCGGGGTGCTACAATTCGACACCACTAACAATGGATCTCGCCCTCGAGATCCGCCTCATGGTACCGGGAAGAAGGGCGGCGATCTGAATCTTCTCGCATCGTGTAGATCCTCGCGACACCACTAACAAGAGGTCGTTGTCCGTGATCGTCGAGGGAACACTCCGGGAACAAAAGGTCGAAGGTAGAGGTATCAACAAATAAAGCCACCTCTAACTCTGATAGAAAGAGAGAACCGATGCATTCTCATCCACTTCAATGTACACAAGTGAATAGAGTGAGTAGTCGGCATGGGGGCCAATCCATCACGCACCCAAACTATTACTCTGCACAATCAGTAGAAAAGCGTGCAACCATTCTCGGAATCAGACTGAAGATCTCGACAATCGAGGTTCAGAACAAAGGAGTGATGCAGACTCTGCATCGGATCTAGCGTAGATGGTGTCGTCTCGTCGGAAAACACCGGAAGGCACGAGAAGGAACAAAGAGAAGTCCACCAGACGAAGGGTTCCTCGGATAGCATGAAGACCAGATGTAGCAACACCGTTACCAAAGGAGGAAGCGAAACCCTGAAGGTACGATGGAACCCAACCACGAGAAATCCTAGACTCGGAGAGGGAGAAGAGAGCGGATTCAAAACACGCAGAGGTGAGAGGAGAGCAGTAGAGGGGCAAGGAGTAAAATCAGACCTAATCAGAACTATCCAACCGATTTTGCAAAAATAGTTTTGACACTCTACTTCGGCCGTTAGCTAGGTTATCCTACAGGCTGGACTTGTGGGGTATCGCAACTGCTGAGCTCTGATACCACTCTGTAACACCCTCAGAATCGGCCCTATGCAAGTTTCAGCGCTTCCTGCCAAACCCGCATAGAAACGATTCAAAGGTGCCCACCAGGCACTTGCGTGCGGGTGGAAAACGAAGTAATATCATTACACAATAGTCCTCGATGGAACCCACAAAACATATATATACAACAGCGACTCAAAGAGTCAAGAATACAGATATACAATACAAAGATCCAAATCACCTTTAAAATGATGCAGCGTCCGAGTACGGACAAGATGCAAATTGAGCTAAGAGCCCTGAAGAATAACCAATGGCGTCCATAACCCTGCCCAGGCCAAGCCGGAAGGGTAACCCTGCTAACGACGTCGATCTCAAAACCTGCTTAAACAAAAGGGGTGCCGACAAAGGGCAAAGGAAAAAGAGAGAGCGGTCAGCACTGAGGCCAGTACACGGCGAGGCTAGAATTCGGCGGTCCTCGCCTACATAGGTATGGTGGACTGAAGCGGCAGCGCAGCATGCACTAAACAACCTATAGAGACTCGATATAACTGTCGGCTACCAGAGAGGGATAAGAAAGACCTATCCGGATCCAACCCGATACTACCACCAAACATACCCATCCTGGTATTTCCCCCTCGAGACCAAACGAGGAAGTCAACCGAGGAACTCACACAGTTGGCAGTTTTATTTATACAGTTATCGTTGCAGCAATTACTAGTCAAGTATAGATAGTCATCCTGATATAATAAGCAGTGGGCAATTTTAGTTAACCATTCTGTTGTAGTTGCAACACTTACTAGTCAGATACAATAAGCATGAGATATCCCAAAACCCAGCAGTTGTTGCTACTTTTATTTAGCCATTCCGTTGTAGTGGAGCTGATTACTAGTCATATCGGATACAAGTCAAATTATAGCAGTAAACTTTAGTTATGGTTGTCTATGATCAAGAACTGTGCTCCAAGTCGTCCATAACCGCAGACACGGCTTCTCGAAAAGATTTAACCCTGCAGGGGTGCACCAAAGTTCCCACACGCACCTACACCCTTGTTGTCGGATCAGGTAGGTACAAGATCACAAAACATACACCCAATGGTATGTCGACGGGGTTTCGGACACGACGTTTCCCAGACCCAAATCAAGCACGGGGGGCCACCCCACTAAGCTACCCGCAACGAAGTTGGCCGGCTCCGAAACGGACCCAGGGTTTGCGTCAGTGGCTGTAAACGACGGGGAACCCGAAACTCTCGGGCTTGTCGATACCGCGAAAACACTCCGCTTACCTAAACAGTACAGGTGCTCCTCGCACAATTTAAATTAAGCAGTAAAGCATGGCATAAGTACAGAATAGTAATAAAGCCCCAAACTACTTTGTGGCCCCCAGTACAGTACTTGGAATCAGGTACTAAATCGATGGGGGTGCCCATACACCCCACCTGTGGTTAGCGCGCTTGATCTTGGAACAGGTGTCAAGAACTCGGGGTCCTACGGAACACAAGTGGACGGTTAACAACCAAATAACATCTATTGCCCACCTGTGCCTCTGCATTTACCTACTTCAATTTTTGTTATTAAACGATAATTGAATTAAACAATAATTAAAGCCATGATCATCTCCAACATTAAACATGCGGCAATACTCCAACAACTGTGGTACTTGACGACACGCAACAGCACTTGAGCAAGCGACTACGACGCGCAAGTCCAACTATCTACCAAACAACAGGTAATAGGATGTGTCCAAGGCAATATAAGGCTACAAGGGATATCACGGGTACGAAAACTAGAGCAACGCAACACAGATAGCAATAGATCAACATGAGGGAATAAATACTATAAAAGTAAGATAGGTAGAAAGGGGGAGAATGCTCGCCTGAAAACATTGCCGAAGGTTCATCCGAAGAACGGGCGTCACTCGCATCAACTCATCGGCCTAGTCCGTGAAGAAGCAAAACACTAGCACAAACACCGGATGCACTATTTAATACTACGGCAAAAGATCGGGCATGATGCATGTATGATGTATGGCATGGCGAGGATGCGATGCAATTAGATCATATTAAGCGGAACCGGGGTCCCGACAATTAATTAGGTGACTTATGTTGTTTAGAAACCCCGCAATTTAAATGTTGTCTTAACATGGCAAAAGATAGCACCGTTTCGCTACACCAATTTAAATGGAGTCCGGAATAAGACAAAGATATCCCGCATATAGACTCCATATTTAATTATGAGATGAATTGGCATAATGCCCCCAAACCACAGACAAGTATGCATGCATGAACAATTTAATATGCATCGGTTGATAATGTCATATTATAAAAAATAATGGGGTCTCGGATAGGGAATCACATTAGGGCTCGGCGAACTTGGGCTCCGAGGGGTTCGGGGTTCGGTCTCAGGGTTCAGGGTGCGGAGGGATCGGTCTTCGAAGGTCGGATACAAGATGAAGAGCTTGGCGTTCCGGGAAAAAGGACTTGGCGTGGCGTCGGGGGCGCATCGGACTCGCCCTGGTCGGTGTCGATCTTGTCGGGCCCGCGTATCAGGTCGGTCTTGGCGTCCGGGTCTCGGCGAACTTGGCGTCCGGGAAGGAGACCTTGGGGTCTTCGGGTCCATGAAGGAGAGCTTGTAGTTCCGGGAATCTTCGGGTCTCGACCATCGGATCTGGCGACGGGGCTTCGAGGCACTGGTTATAGGGCCCGCCTTGTATCTCTGGTGGAGACGGAGATCTTGTCGAGATGTACGGGTCGCGTGGTCTAAAGGTAGCATCACCGATTCTTTGGGTTTCTAGACGGGGTTGTATTAGCCGATGTAGCCAAGCTCACCGCACTGCCACATACACAAATAGTACCATTCGCCAGCATACATCACAACACCAAGGAAAACAAGGACCCGACAAGGAGAGAGCACTATAGCAAAGGATACAGACGACATGAGGCCGGAGAGAGGCCGTGCAGGCGTCGGGTTGAGGACGGCATGGAGGGGTCCCACAACGTTGGAAGCAGGACCGAACTTGGGGAAGGAAGAGCGGCCAGCGAGGTGGCGAGAGGTGGTCGACGGTGGGGCAGGAGGCGCAGGGCTTGAGACCACGACAGTGAAGGGCGACGCCGCTGCTTGGCATGGCCAGAGGGGAGCGCTGGCGCGGCCGGTGAGTGGAGGGAGTGGCTTGGGGATCTGGTGGGATGTAGGGTGGGACTAGGGTTAGGGAATACTAGGGTTTGGGGTAGATTGAAATTAGGGTTTAGTTTAGATGGGCCGGGTGGTAGGTGGTCTGGGCCGGTTGGGCCTCTGGCCTGATCGGTCGGACTGCCTCCCCGGACAAAAACATTTTATTTATTTTATTATAAAAATATTATAGGTTTACTTTAAAGGCTTTTATAAATAGGTTTTAGACAAACAAAATAATCGGACGAGCCCGGTTTTGATTTGAGATAAAAGAAGGGAACATTTAGAAAAGAAAGATAGGTTTTCAGAAAATAGTTTCAGGCAACCGATGCATGGTGACATGATGATGCACAAAGTATTATTTAACACGCGATTTTCTAGTAGTGGATTTCCGGGGTGCTACATTGGGCTGGTTTGTTGGGCTGGGTCCAAATCACACATATTTTTTTTCTGTCTGATGGTTCTTTTCTTTTTCTATTTTCCAATTCTGTTTTGAAATTTCAAACAAACAAACATCAACCAAATCAATTCAAATAATAACCAAACCTTGCACTAAGAATTTGGTTCTGTTTAGTAGCATAAACCTAAATTCCAAAATAAAATAATATTTTTATTTCTTTTTAGGATCTATTCACTAATTAAATAAAATGGATCTTTAGTTATTTAATTAAATAGGGTTTGATTTAATTAATAAAATCTCCATTTTAAATCCAAATATTTTCAAAACCAAATCAGTAGGTATTAATTGAAAGTAAAGAATACTTGGGAAGCTTGTTTAAAACAAAATAACATTTTTGCTATAGGGTCCATTAATAATTAAATAAATAGACCAAGGTTTATTAATTAAATAGGGTTTTGTTTTATTTAAAAACCTCTTTTGAAATCTAAATATTTTTAAAACCAAATCTGTAGGTTTTATTTGAGAATAAAAGATATTTGGAAAACTTGTTTAGAATAAAAATAACATTTTTATTTTAAGCTCCATTAATAATTTAATAAAATGGACCTTAGTTATTAAATCAAATAAGATTTGTTTCATTTAAAACTTTATTTGAAATCTAAATAAAACCAAAATACTTTAGTAGGTTTTATTTGTGAATATCAAATATTTGGAAAACTTATTTTAAATAATTTAATAAGTTTTGATGTTTCAATTAAATTGGTAAAACCTTTTATTTAAATAAAGTTGGATATTAAATCCTTATTAATTTATTTAAATAAATCTTTGCTAATTTTATTTAAAATAAAATGTTTTAATTCCCAAAGCTTGGCCAAGGTTTAATTTGGCTTTATAAAATATTCTTTATTTATAAACTTCTACTTCATTTGAAAACAAATCTTTTCATTTAATTGTTTCAAAATATTATTTCAAATGTTTTATTTTTCCTTTTATTAAATGTTTATCTTTTTAAATCCCTTTAGGTTTTATTTAATTCAAATGGGTTTGAAGTTCCAATTGAATTCAAAAAGTTTCTTCTGGCTCTGAAAATCAAACAAAGTTTTATTTTATTCATTTATTTTCACATTACAAGATTTGGAAAATCTTGGGATGTGACATGTTTAGAGTACTATGATCCCAGCTATCAATGCTTTACAATATTTTGATCAAGATTGTGATGGTGCATGTCACCTCAAATATTATTCTTTTATCACTTACCTACTCGAGGACGAGCAGAAGTTAAGCTTGGGGATGCTTGATACGTCGTAAACGTATCTATAATTTTTGATGCTCCATGTTTGTTTTGTATCAACTTTATTATGTTTTGTCTACAGTTTGAGGTATTTTTATACATTTTCTGGAACTAACCTATTGGTAAGATGTCGTAGTGCTAGTTGCCTATTTTCTGCTGTTTTTGGTTTCATAGAAGCTAGTAAGGAAATACTCTCGGAATTGGACGGGACAAAAGCCAAAGTAAATATTTTACCAAAAGGAACACGGAGTCCGGAGGGGAGATGAAGTGGGGCCACAAGGCGGCCACACCCAATGGCGGCACGGCCAGGGGCGCGCCAGCCCTAGGTGTGGGCCCCTTAGGTGCCCACTGACCTTGCCCCTTCGCCTATAAAAGCACCTCGATGCAAAAACCCTAAGAACCCGATCAAATCTCCAAGAAACAGTATGTAGCCGCCGCTATCTCCATCCCTGGATCGAGGGGGAGGATCCGAAGCTCTTCTTGGCACCCTGCCGGAGGGGAGAGATCATCCTAGAGGCCTTCTTCATCACCATGCCAGCCTCCTGAGTGATGCGTGAGTAGTTCACCCTTGGACTATGGGTCCATACAATAGCTAGATGGTTGGTTCTACTCCTTTGTGCTATCATGTTTAGATCTTGTGAGCTCTGTTCATGATCAAGATCATCTATTTTGTAATCCTACATGTTGTGTTTGTTGGGATCCGATGGATATTGAGTACTATGTTCAAGATTTATTATTGATTCTACCATGTCTATGTTATTTGTGATCTTGCATGCTCTCTGTTGTTCGTAGATCCTTTGGCCAAGTAGATACTTGCAACTCCAAGAGGGAGTATTTATGCTCGATAGTAGGTTCATGCCTCTAGTAATCTGGGGAAGTGACAGAAATCTCTAAGGCTGTAGATGTGTTGTTTCTATTAAGGAGAAAACAACAATCCTTTGTCCAAGGGCAATTGTATTGTTTACTTTACACACTTTGCTTAATGCAATTATCCGTTTCTTGCAACTTAATACTGGAAGGGGTTCGGATCATAACCTCAAGGTAGATTATTAGTCATATATGCAGTTGGATTATGGTCTATGTATTATGTTGTAATTCCCAAACGAATCTCACATGAATCATCATGACTTGTACATGCATATTTATGCATTTTCAATCTGTCAATTTCCCAATTGTAATTTGTTCACCCAACATGCTATTTATCTTAAGGAGAAACACCTCTAGTGAACTGTGGACCCCGGTCCATTCCTTTATCATTGATATTCCATCTACTGTTTACCGTTTACTTTCTACAAGCAATTACTATCTTCCACACTATACGTTTAATCTTTTGTTTTCAGCAAACCGGTGAGATTGGCAACCTCACTGTAAGTTTGGGCAAAGTTTCGTGGTTGTGTTGTGCAGGTTACAAGTTGCTAGCAACACCTAGGAATTGTTTCCTTACTCCTACTGGTTCGATAACCTTGGTTTCATAACTGAGGGAAACCTGTTGCTGTGCTCATCATACTTTCCTCTTGGGGTTCCCAATAAGCTCTACATATATGAGCCATCACTGTTGTGGGGAAGTTCAGGTCAAACCTTACCCGCTCCAGAGATATCTTTGGAAACATCGCCAAGATCATCTCGCCGCCGGTGGCGGAGTATGATCCGATGGTGATATCGGAGAGCGGCCAATAGCCATCGTTGCTAGCAATCACTTGGGACATATCGTCCGTTGAGGGGCGACGGGTTTGAGTATGCCAATAACTCCTTCCAAGCCAAGTATAACCGACGCCCCATGTATCCTGGCATCTCCTTCCGAGCTGACGCGGAACAGGGAAAGGCAAAGCAAGAGCAATGCAGATAGAGCGGCTAGGACAAGCAGGGATAGGTGCTTAAGGATTTTGAAGCTTCGGGCGATTCAGACGTGAGCAACAAGTTGAAGGGCAAATTTTTGGACGTGGTGGTGCAAGGAATCACCCCTCTGGTCAGCAAGGGCCTTCGTAGCAAAGCAATCCCTGCCAAATCTGTGCACAAGAGCGCCTAAGGCACGGGTGCCATGGAGGGATCGATCATGGAGCGTGATACCTTCGATCCGGATTATGGATGTAGTATAGCTTCTTTTTCCGTAGTATACCTAGGTTATCAAATCCTCGGGAAGCAAAAAGCATAGTGAAGTTACTTAAACAGACCTTCAGGAGTTTTAGAATTATTTTTGTGTTTTACTGAACCAAGAGTTTGCGATCTTTTATTGTTGATGATGATAGAGAGAGAGGGCATGGGGCTTTCGGTTTCACATGTAGCTGTGCAAAACATCTAATGAGAATAAAAGATAATAATAAAGTATGCATGTAATTGTTAGAGCAAAATAATTATATGTGGGCAGTGCATCCATAAATGTTATTGCCTCCGCAACCGCTTATAATAATAACCTACTAGTCTCATCCATATAAGAAAGAGAACTAATGATATGCATAGTGATGTCACCGTTAATCCCAAGTAAATCCCTCACATACAGCCGTACTAACCCTTCTATCACTAGGGTTCCCATCCTGCAGATTAGTCATTACCCACACTCCCTATACCTGTATCAATCCTTAGGGTCTTGGGTACCTGACAAGTCCTTAGATTGAGGCAAGAGAGGGTACAATAATAATCATGTCATACAAACTAATACATGACCCCATCTATGACAAATAACATGCACAAAGCTACATGGCTAGGCCGAAGCCCTTATCCCAAGGAGAATTACTCACACATAGAGATGACATCAACAATCATCAACACTGTAATAGAAATCATGAGATTGATAGTAATAGTCTTACAATGTCGTCAATCAGAGATGAGATCTACTATTACAAGTGGTGGAATATGATTCTTTCATATGATAAACAGATCATGTGATGGTTTTATATAACTCACCACAACTGTGGTTGCTGTTGTGGTTGCAACTTGTTGATCTGGTGTCCTGATCTTGCTGGCTTGATCTAGTCCTTCTCTTGTTGCTGTCCCTACTGCTTACAGCTCCTGGAACTTGTCCTTGATCTTGCTATCCACCTTCTGGTTCCTGGTAGCTTGGTCTTGACCTTGTTGTCCACCTGATCCACCCCCTCCTTATGTCACCATCTTGGTGAGTTCTGAGAGGATCTGGTTTGTGGTTTAGTTTGGCTGGTTTGGCTGTGGCTAGTCTGCTGATGTTTTATGTGTATGAACAAGAAGATGAGGTTGTGGTGCTTGCCCACGGCTGTGCTGAGCAGTTTTACTTGTGTGGGCAGCTATTGATGTGTTGACAACACACACCATGCATTTAGGTGTGTGTGCTGCTTGTGTGCCTGCTACACCCTTGTGGATATGCTCAGGGAATGAAAGTTATATTTTTACCTGTTTACCACTTTACTGCTTGGTGAAACTTGCCCCTCTCTCTAATTGAAATTATTTGACTTGTGGCTTATGGATTATGAAAGATTAAATTCTTTCATATTGGTGAAACTTGCCCCTCCGATTTACTCAGTGATGTAAAGTTGAACAGTGCATCTCACTAGAACTACTGAGAGTAAAAGAAACATCTTAACCCTCATTTTCTTTATTTTTGTTTGTTCCTTATTTTGCAGGTTCAAGACTTGAAGATTCAAGATTTAGATTAGGTTTTACGTTTTCTTTATAGAATAATTCCCTTGTAATATTTATTTTATTCTTTTGTAAATAAAATGTACTAGATGAATATGGATGTAATTCTACTCTATAAATATTCTTTATTAGTTTTGTAATTTTCATTTTGTAGCTATTGATGAGTTGGTTAAATGAAATGTATATTCATTATTTAATTGTCAATATTATCTAAATCTTTTGGTTCTTATGTATTGTTTCTTTATAAGTTACATTTTGTAACTTATCCATTGATTAAATATATGAAATAAATATTCATTTACTCTATTATGTTATATTATTTAAAGTTTGAATTACTAATTGTTAACTCTTGATTAAATCAAATTGCTCAAACATAATTCTAAATCCTTTTAAATTATAAATCCAACACTCAAGTTTAAATTCAAATTTCATTTCCCAAAACTCACTAATCCACAAAGATCATATCAAAGTTTATAATGATCATTCTCCAAGGCTATTCCTAATCTTAAAGAGTGAAATAAACTTTGATCACTTTAGGTTTTTATTTGGCAAAAAATTTACCCACATTTTTGACAGATGAATGCATGCAATTGCACAGATTCCTAAATGTACCCTTCGTTGGTTCCTAAATGTTGGGATGTTACATTTTTGTGAGTGGAGTGTCCACCCACATGAATGAGGGGAGGGCAAGGGGGCAGCCCCCATGCGCCGGCCACCCCCTTGGGGTTCCCCCTCTCATATAAAAGGAGCCCCCTCCCTCTCTCTCACTCACACCTCCTCATGAAGGATCTCTCTGCCCCTCTAGTATTTATTTCCCATGGTCTTGGACTAGCGAGATACATGGTCCCGGTGGCTATTCGGCAAGAAAGAGTTGTGCTTCCGCTGCATCGCTGGAGCGAGGAGGCGGAGGTTGCTCGGTGCCTCGGACGTGTGTGCGAGCATGGATGCGCCGCTGATTTGCGGTGCTAGGACTTCCTCTCGATCTTGAGATCGGCAAGAGATCGTCTACATCAACCACGAGTTTAACTCGTTAAGCTTTGTCGGTCTTAAAGGGTATGTTCTCTACGGATATACATCCGCCCGTTGATTGTATTTAGTAGATAAATCTTGGTACATAGTTGTTACCATCGTAGGAAATTTTTTGTTTTGTATGATGCGAACCTTACAGTGGTATCAGAGCCGGAACTATGCGTAGATGCTTTGCGCGGGTAGTACACATATGAGTATGTGGGCGATGATGATCATGTTATTGCTTCTTGGTTGTATTTTGGATATTGGTGGCATAGTGGGATGAAGCGGCCCGGACAAACTTTACATCTCCTTGCACACGAGACATGTTCCACGCTTGACATGCAACTAGTTTTGCATAAGTGGCTAGCGGGTGTCTGTCTCTCCTACTATAGTCAATATATAATTTGCAACGAGTTGTCAACAATTTGGTTATCCTCGTTGTGGTTCATGTTCATAGGTAAGAACGGTTCTATCTTCGAAAGCCCTAAGCCACATAAAACTTGCAATGGATAAATTAGAGGCGTCTAGTTTAGATTGTTGATGGGCTAGTGTCATGATATGGTGATGTTGTAAGTAGAAGTATAAGTTGATACTCTTACAACACACATAACGTGTAAGTTCCATATACCTTGGCCTTACACATAGAGGTATGATAGTGATCATATCATGATGCACATGATGGGGATCGAGTGTGGGAACCATATCATTTCACTTATAAACATGTGATGTTTGATTGCATATTATATTGCTTGTTTGGCGTTTTATTAGCATAATAAGATGACCCCTCATTTAAATATCAAGATAAGAATGTGTTCTTCCTTAAGTATGCACCGATTATGTTTTGTCCCTCCAAGACATCACGTGATGATCGGGTGTTCTTGGATCCACGATCATACTTCGGGTGTAAGACAGTTACACACACGAATACTAAGGTTCTTACTTGGCGAGCCTAGCATGTACAGACATGGCCTCGGAACACGGACCGAAAGGTTAAGCATGAGTCATATGGTAGATATGATGCTGATTTGATGCTCGCCTTTGAAGCTACACCGACTCACGTAATGATCGGACTTGGTGTAGTGGATTTGGTTCATGTAATCACCAAAAAGGCACGAGGGATGTCGTTTTTAGTGGGAGTTCATTCTTAATTTGGATTAGTTGAACTCAATCTATCATAAATTTAGTCTAAACTTTACAAATTCTGTTGTAGATGGCACCACCTGTTTTTAATTTCAACGTGTTCATGGAGAAAGAGAAACTTGCAACGAACGGTAGCAACTTTACCGAATGGGCCATGAATTTGAGGATTCTCCTCTCTGCTGCACAAAAGCAATATGTGCTAGAAGCGCCACTAGTCCCCCCACCGTTCGATGATGCCCCTGACAAGGAGAAGAATGTCTATCAGACTTGTCAGGAGGACCACAACTTAGTTCATTGCGGCATATTGTATGGGCTAGAGCCAGAATTTCGGAAGCATTTCGAAAACGGCAATGCATTTGATACAATGGGTGAGTTGAAAATTATTTTCGACACACATGCTGCTGTAGAGAGCTACAATGCTTCAGAAAAGTTTTTTAGCCGCATGATGGAAGAGAGCAACTCCGTAAGTGAGCATGTACTCAAGATGTCGGGTTACGCCGATAAGCTTGTGTCCTTGGGAATATCGATTCCCATTGACTTAGGCATCCATCGTGTTCTGCAGTCTCTGCCACCTAGCTATAAGAGCTTTGTGATGAACTATAATATGCAAGGCATGAAGAAGTCTCTCCCCGAGCTTCTATCAATGCTTAAAACTACAAAAGTGGAGATCAAGAAAGAACATCAAGTGTTGATGATCAATACGACCACTGGTTTCAAGAAAGACAAGAAGGGAAAATGGAAGGGAAGTAAGGGCGGCAAGCCAGCTGCTGTGCCTAAAAAGAAACCCCGAGTTGGCCCTAAGTCTGATACCGAGTGCTATTATTGTAAGGGTACTAGCCACTGGAAGCGCAACTGCCCCAAGTATTTGGCAGACAAGAAGGCCGGCAAGGCAAATAAAGTTATATATGATATACATGTTATTGATGTGTACTTGACTAGTACTCGCAGTAGCACCTGTGTATTTGATACCAGTTCAGTTGCTAATATTTGTAACCTGAATCAGGGGCTGCGGAACAAGCGAACGCTAGCAAGGGGTGAGGTCAAGATGTGTGTCGGCAATGGATCAAGTGTTGATGTGGTCGCCATTGGAATGCTACCTCTCCACTTACTGTTGGGATCAGTAATAAACTTGAATAATTGTTATCTAGTGCTAGCACTGAGCATGAACATTGTATCTAGATCGTGTTTGATGCAAAGTGGTTATTCATTTAAATCAGATAACAATGGTTGTTCTATTTATATGAATGAAATATTTTATGGTCATGCATCGATGATGAATGGTTTATTCTGTTGGATCTCGATAATAGTGTTACACATATTCATAATGTTGATGCTAAAAGTATTAAACTTAATGATGATATATCCGCATATCTGTGGCACTGCCGTCTAGGTCATATTGGCGTTAAACGCATGAAGAAGCTCCATTCGGATGGACTTTTGGAATCACTTGATTTTGAATCATTTGATACATGTGAGCCATTCCTTATGGGCAAGATGACTAGAACGCCGTTTTCCAGTTCAATGGAACGGGCGACAGATTTATTGGAGATCATACATTCTGATGTATGTGGTCCAATGAGTGTGTCAGCGCGAGGTGGATATCGTTATTTTGTTACTTTCACGGATGATTTGAGTAGATACGGTTATATCTACTTGATGAAACACAAGTCTGAAACTTTTGAAAAGTTTAAGGAATTTTAGAATGAAGTGGAAAAATCATCGTAATAGAAAGATCAAATTTCTACGGTCCGTCCATGGAGGTGAGTATCTAAGTTACGAGTTTAGAATTGTTTCACAACTCACACCTTCCAGAACACCACAGCGAAATGGTGTGTCGGAATGTCGTAATCGTACTTTATTGGATATGGTTCGATCTATGATGTCTCTAACGGACTTGCCACTGTCATTTTGTGGTTATGCACTAGAAACTGCTGCATTCACTTTAAATCGGGCACCATCTAAATCCATTGAAAAGACACCGTATGAATTGTGGTTTGGAAACAAACCTAAGCTGTTGTCACATCCCAATATTTTCCAAATCTTGTAATGTGAAAAATAAATAAACAAAATAAATTATTGTTGAATTTTAGGGTGAAAAGAAACTTTTGTTTCTAAAATGGAAACTTAAAATCCCATCTCGAACAAACTTTGGTTAACATTTGAATCCAACTAAATTCAAATCAAGTGAAATGCATTCTTCATAAAAGCATCTGGAAATTAAACACTTCAGAAATAAACCAAAACCCTTAAACCCTAAATGGAATAAAAATCATTTCCAAGTTATCTCCAAACCTATGGATTTGATCCATATAAAAAAATTGGTCAAACAAACATTTCAAAATGATCAAGAATGACAAATGGAAATATTATAAAACCATATAAATTGATTTCATTCAATTAGGAGCCATAAATAAAATCTTATGAATTTAATAAGATAAGGGAATTAAATTTCCAAAGCTAATAAAGAACCTATCTAAAATCCAAACCAAATGGTGAGCAATTAATCCTAAAAAGATTTAAAGTGATAATTAAATATCAAATAAGATTTCACAAATTGGAATCACCAAGTTTGGATCTCTAAATAAAAAGATATGGATTTTATAAGATGAAGAAAGAAATATTAAATAAGGATTATTTAAAGACCAAATTAAATCTTGGCCTAATCTATTAAGCAAATGGAATGAATAGAATCCAAATCCAAATAAAATAAAAGTATACAGAATTTCCAAAATAAAATAAAATGACATTAACCATTCTATCCCTATTTTAATAAAGACAAATCTCTAATAAGAATAATTGTATAATTCTTGAGAATATAGTATTTTGGAAATTACCCAAGTGGAATAAAAGTTGTTTAATTAATTTAAATAAAAAAAAACTTCGAAATAAAATCAGGGAATTAAAACTTTATTTAAATAAAACAAATACCCAATTCAAATGAATTATGAATCATATTAAATACTTTCCAAATAATTCAAGATGAATTATTTGACACCCTATTAAACAAATAAAAACCTACTGAAAAGATTTGGAAGGATTTAGAAAATTAAATGGTGTTTGAATTTATTATTAAATCTTAATTAAAACAAGGGCTTATTTGAATAATTAAAAGACCCCAAAAAGAATAAAATTTTATTCCAAAATTGACTTCAAATTATATTACTAATCAGTATTTAAACCTACACAAATTTTGGTTGAGGTTTGAATTCAAATTGTTGCTCGAATTGATTAATCAAAATCAAAACAGAAAAGGAAAAAGAAAAACAAACTGAATAAAAAATGAAAACGGACTCAACCCAGCCCATCTAGCCCACTAAGTCCCAACAACCCACCTCTCCTTCTCTCCCGCAGAAAAACGCTTCGCACCTGAGTCATTACCCGCTGCGTCTATGACGCGTGGACCCCATCTCCCTTGTCCCTCCTTCACTGACGAAACGACCCCACGCCACATCATCATCTTCTCCACCCGCGCGTAGACCACGCCCTCCTCCCGGCCGTTTCCTGCCGTTAATTTCTCAGAGTAAATACGCTGCAATGGCTCGACGAATTAATTCCGTGATCACGTCTGATAAATCCCCTCCCTCTCCTCTTCATTTCCCCTCAAACCCCGCTGCCAGAGAGCCACCAGGCCGCTGGAATTTTTACCTCGAAGCTCCTCTGTCCGACGACACTCCGGCGACAATTCCAGCCGAACCCTGCCGCCCCTTGCCTCCTCGACCATGCTCACATGCTCCCCACCTCCTGGCGAACCTCCCCGTAGCACCATCTCGACCGCGCGTGCTCTGCAGCGTCGGCAACGATGACGACCAGTAGCGCCACCGCCTGCCATTTTCTCCGGCGAAGCCCCTGGTAAAAGTCTGACCGCACTAATCCCTCTCCTTGATACACACATGCTCGCCGTGACCCCGCGCATCTAACCGCATCTCCTTTTCTCTCTGGCATGCCCCTTGCCTTCGCCATCATCTTCAACAGGACGAACCCGAGCCAGAGGACAACTCCGGCGAGAAATTGCCTTCGTCCTCATGCGCCCCCTACCTCCCCGAGAGCACGTTGAGCATCAGCATCGTCCAGCGAATCAGGTGAGCCCCCTCTCTCTCTTTCTCGCTTCCTGCAGCGCCGGCGACGCCACTGCCAGGCCACCGCCGCCGCGCGTCAGAGTCCAGCGCCGCCAGTTCTAGGTCATTAGACTAGGACCGTTAGATCTTGATCCTGAGGCTTAGATAGAAACTAACCGAAGGGGTACGTTTGATTCTGAGCCACACGATCTGCTTTATATCCAACGCACCAGAGAGCGCGATCCAGCCGAAGCGGTACCGGCGAATAGGAACAAGCCACTAGCATGTGACTGTTTTAAAAACCAGAAACTTTCCTATTAGATGTTCAAATTTGTAAAATTCATAACTTTCAAACCACACGTCCAAATTTTGCAAACTTTATATCAATGGATTCAGAAAAGCAAGCCCTAGCCAACCATGCGCTTTGTTTAGTAAAAAGCTTCTGTTAAATTGATTGTTTTTGCAGAAACTTGTGTATGCATGTTTAGAATATAAAAATTGTTCTAAAATGATTTTTAGGATAAAATCTTTGGCAAATGGTTTGTTTTGAACCTACTGACCCTAGGAATCAATTGGTGGTTTCAAAAATGTATTTGGTGAAGCAAAAGAATAAAACCTTGAATTAAAACATTTCTAGCCAAATAAAAATATGGTTTAATTGTTAAAATTGATTTTGGAGGGAAAACTTTGGGAAATGTTTTGATTTAAAATCACTGACCCTAAACACCAAGTTTTATGACTTAAAAATATATTTGGTAAACCCTATAAAAATTATTACTTTGCTAAAGGCATTTTCAACCACATGAAATAATGATTTGGTTTAAAAATGGTTTAGAGATAGAATCTTTTGCAAATGGATTTGCCACTTTATAAAATGACCAATAGGTGTTACCAAATGTTCATAACTTATTAGAAACCACTTTTACAAATAAAACAACCTTTTGCATGCTTGCATGCATTGTTTTGTTTCTATTATTTTATGTGGTGTTGCTTGAGTGGTAGATTGAATTTGTGCCTTGCTTGATTGAATTGTAGTGAATTGAAGAGTGTGTATATTGCAAGGACAAGGAGTGACTATATTCTCTACCAAAAAGGCAAGTGATGCTTCATACTTTTGTCCCATTATTTTCACTATGCATTAGTGATATTTCTAAGTAGGACTTGCATGGAATTTTGCTAAGTATAAACTATGCCATGGGAAATCCTAGTAGATGAAACCTTAGTAGAATTTCCTAAGTTAAAGATTCCTACTACTATCATGCTTAGCTTAGCTAGTAGAAAACAAGGGTGGAATATATATTCATGCTATGAAAAATTTCTAAGTCTGAGGACTTATGTTTTGTTTAATAAAACAACTAAGTGAATGAATCACCTGGGTGGAATGGAAGGAATGGTTTGTGTTGAGTGGTTATGCAAGTCCAGTATGCTGGGGAAAACTTGGGCATCACCAAGTCCAGTATACTAGGGAAAACTTGGTATCTCACTTGTGGATGGCCACCCAGGAACAAAGAGATTTGAGATGTCAAATGTTGAGAAGCTTCAAGTGCAGCCACTTGGCATTATGGGCTCTGCCTGGATCATATAGGTTGCAATAACTTAGCCAAATGGACAGTTGGTGGTAGGGGTATGATAGGTTGGAGCGCATCCATTCTGGTCTAAGGGAAGGCTTCTGAAAGATCTTGTCTTGGTGAAACCAAGTCTTGTGGGGAAAGTGCACCACCTCTGCAGAGTGTAAAATCTAAGTACTTAGCCATGTCCCTGGTAAAGGACAATTTGAGCATCAAGACATGGAAGCTATCAAGAATCTCCTTATACAAATTTCTAAGTTAAAAACTTGTGGTTGAACAAGGGTTGAAGGATCACCAATTTCTATTGGGAGATGCCTTGGGAAAGATTTTGTCAAGCAAAAACTTAGTGTTTTCAACTAATAGGCAAAACCTATTTTGAGCAAAGCAAGCCTAAGCTCCACTTAGCCAAATGCATATAGATGATAGACTCCACTATACTACCATAGTATCACTTGCCAATACAATTCAAATGTATTGACCCTTGTGGCTGTAACTTGTTATGTTGCAGGTTTGTTTAATATTAGTGAAGTTTAATGATTAGGATTACAAGTCTACAACCAACATGTCTGCTTGTGGCACTTTGAAGATGAAGGACCCCATGCTATTGTTATATTTTGCTGCATTGTAATGAGATAGCCTAATGAGCTATGTAAGATGTAATAAATTATTTTATTCCTGATTATAAAGTTGTATTATGACCTATGTTTCTTGATATTACATCTTAACTGTGGATGCTAGCTATTGATCCAGGGACTAGCATTGTAAACACAGGGATCTCTACCTTATTAAAGGTTGGGAACCTTACAGCTGTCATTTCTTAAAGTTTGGGGATGCGATGTTTATGTGAAGAAATTTCAACCAGATAAACTCGAACCCAAAGCGGAAAATGCGTCTTCATAGGATACCCTAAGGAAACTATTGGGTATTCCTTCTATCATAGATCCGAGGGCAAGGTTTTTGTTGCCGAGAATGGATCCTTTCTAGAGAAAGAGTTTCTCGCGAAAGGTGTGAGTAGTTGGAAGGTAGAACTCGAAGAGGTGGTTGAACCTTCTCTTCATAGTATGGCGAGCAGCGCAGCGCCGGAATTTGTTCCGGAGTTGGCTTCACCAATTGAAGAGGGAACTAATGATAATGATCATGAAACTCCAAAAGAGAGTACTACCGAACCTCGCAGGTCTAGCAGGACGCATGCAGCTCCCGAGCTATACGGAAACCCTGTTATGAATTTCATGGTTGATGAAATTGATGACCCTGCGACGTATGAAAAAGCGATGATGAGCCCGGATTCTGACAAATGGTTAGAAGCCATGAAATCCAAGATGGAATCCATGTACGAAAACCAAGTTTGGAACTTGGTGGACTTACCTCACGACCGAAAGGCCGTGGAGAATAAATGGATTTTCCAAAGGAAAACTGATGCTGATGGTAATGTGACCGTCTATAAAGCTCGACTTGTCGCAAAGGGGTTTCGACAAATTCAAAGAGTTGACTATGATGATACATTCTCTCCCGTAGTGATGCTAAAGTCAGTTAGGATTATGTTAGCAATTGTTGCATATTTCGATTATGAGATATGGCAGATGGATGTCAAAACTGCGTTCCTTAATGGTAATATTGAGGAAGAGTTGTTTATAATACAACCAAAGGGTTTTGTCGATCCTAAGGATGCTAACAAGGTGTGCAAGCTTCAGCGATCCATCTATGGACTAAAGCAAGCATCCCGGAGTTGGAATCTCCGCTTTGATGAGGTGATCAAAGAGTTTAGATTTGTCCAAACTTATGGAGAGGCTTGTATTTACAAGAAAGTGAGTGGGAGAAATGTGGCATTTCTGATATTATATGTGGATGGCATATTATTGATCGGAAATTATATAGATCTTTTAAACAGTGTTAAAAGTTATCTAAACAACAAATTTTCAATAAAGGATCTAGGTGAAGCATCATACATATTAGGCATAAAGATCTATAGAGATAGATCTAGGCGCCTAATAGGGCTATCGCAAAGTTCATACCTTGGTAATATTTTAAAGAAGTTCAAAATGGACGGAAGTAAGAAGGGGTTCTTACCTATGTTGCAAGGCAAGACATTGAGTAAGACTAAAAGTCCGGCTACAGTGGAAGAAAGAGAGATAATGGACAAAGTCCCCTATGCTTCAACCATAGGATCTATAATGTATGCCATACTGTGTACAAGACCGGATGTGGCACATGCTATTAGTTTGACTAGTAGGTACCAATCGGATCCAGGTTTGAAACACTGGATAGCGGTCAAGAATATCCTTAAGTACCTGCGAAGAACTAAGGATATGTTTCTTGTGTACGGAGGTGAAGAAGAGCTCGTCGCTAAGTGTTATGTCGACGCTATCTTTGACACCGATTCGGATGACTCTAAGTCTCAATCCGGATACGTATTTCTCATGAATGGCGAAGCTGTTAGTTGGAGGAGTTCCAAACAACCTGTGGTGGCGGGATCAATAACGGAGGCCGAATATGTTGTTGCTTCGGAAGTGGCTCGGGAAGCGGTTTGGATGAAGGAGTTCATATCCGAACTAGGTGTGGTTGCGAGTGCGTTGGACCCAATGGTGATCTATTGTGACAACAATGGTGCCATAGCCAATGCCAAAGAACCAAGGTCTCACAAGAATTCCAAGCATCTTAAGCGCCGATTTCACTCCATCCGTGAGCATGTCAAGGATGGAGATATAAAGATTTGTAAAGTACACACAGATCTCAATGTAGCAGATCCGTTGACTAAAACTCTCCCTAGAGAAAAACGTGATCAACACCAGAACTCCATGGGTGTTAGATTTATCACTATGTAACTAGATTATTGTCTCTAGTGCAAGTGGGAGACTGAAGGGAATATACCCTGAGAGGCAATAATAAAATGTTTATTATGTATATTCCAAGTATATGATAGATGTTTATTTTGCATGCTATAATTGTATTAATACGAAAACATTAATACATGTGTGTTTAATAAACAAACAGAAAGTTCCTAGTTATGCCTCTCTCATAAACTAGCTCGTTTATTAACAAGATGATCAAGGTTTCCTAATCATGGACATTGGATGTTGTTAATAACGAGATCACAACATTAGTGTAATGGTGTGATGAACATTCATCCAGAGTATAACATTACGATCAAAGTGATTGAGTTTATATTGCTATAATATCATACGAAGTGATCCTAATCCTTAGACCATGAGATCATGTCAATTACTAACACCGGAAGAGTATCTTGATAACATCAAACGTCACACCATAATAGGGTGATTATAAAGATGGGTTCAATACTACTAAAGTGTTATGTTGAGGCCCATGGATAGAGAGTGGGATTTGTTCATCCCGATGACGGATAGATATGCTCTGGGCCCTCTCAGTGATATCACATTGATTAGCTTGCAAGCAAGTGATTTGATCTCTAGAATGTTATATCACGGGAACGAGAAAAGAGTACATGTCAGTAACAAGATCAAACTAGGTACGGAGATACCGATGCTTGAATCTTAGACATGTAATATATCGCGAAACAAAGGGATTAAGATACTAGCATAAAAAGGTTCTCGTGGTCACAAGAAAGTCCTCGCTGAATGTGTGGGAGTCAGTATGGACCTCCAGGTCTCGCTTCTGATTATTGATCTGAGAGGGGTCTCGATCATGTCCTCATTATTCGCGAACTGTAGGGTGACACACTTAAGAGACATCGACATCCATTTGGAGCAAAAGATTCTTGCCGGAAAGAATAACAAGCGCATGAATTTATTTCACTAGATTCCGAAACAGGTTTTCGAATGAAATTGCAGAAAGTGTTTTTGCATGTGAAATGAAATACTAGCAAGGGGTTATATGTGAATGTTTGTCATTAAAGTAATTGACAAAATTCTGAATAAATAAAAGGAGTTTTATTTAATGAGAGTTTGCATTAAATTTGGTGGAAGTTTAATGGGAATTTGAGTGGGTTTTTGAGTGGAGGGAATTGAAAGGGATTTTTGTGAGTGGAGTGTCCACCCACATGAATGAGGGGAGGGCAAGGGGGCAGCCCCCATGCGCCGGACACCCCCCTTGGGGTCCCCTCCTCTCCTATAAAAGGAGCCCCCTCCCTCTCTCTCACTCACACCTCCTCGTGAAGGATATCTCTCACACTCTAGTATTTATTCCCCATGGTCTTGGACTAGCGAGATACATGTTCCCGGTGGCTATTCGGCAAGAAAGAGTTGTGCTTCCACTGCATCGCTAGAGCGAGGAGGCGGAGGTTTCTCGGTGCCTCGGACGTGTGTGCGAGCATGGATGCGCCGCTGATTTGTGGTGCTAAGACTTCCTCTCGATCTTGAGATCGGCAAGAGATCATCTACATCAACCACGAGTTTAACTCGTTAAGCTTTGTCGGTCTTCAAGGGTATGTTCTCTACGGATATATATTCGTCCGTTGATTGTATCTAGTAGATCTTGGTTCATAGTTGTTCCCATCGTAGGAATTTTTTTGTTTTCTATGCTGCAAGCCCTACACTTTGATCTCAAAGCTTCATGTGATCTTGGTTCTAGTGTCTCTATTATTCCTAGGAAGATTTATCAAATGCTTGATTTGCCACCTTTATAAGATTGTTATTTGGATGTCCCACTTGATGATAATGCTAAGAAGAAACTCATGGGGAGTATTAATGATGTTTTCATTATGGTTAACAATGCTTATGTCCCTGTTGATTTCTATGTTTTTGGATGTTGAATACAATGCTTCTTGTCCTATTACTTTGGGAAGATCTTTTCTTAGAACTGTTGGTGCCATCATTGATATGAAAGAAGACACCATTAAATATCAATTTCCATTCAAGAAAGGTATTGAACACTTCCCTATGAGGAGAGAGAAGTTTCTTTTTGCTCCTCCTTTGAAAGCAAGGTTTGATGTTAATGCTTCCTCATTTGAAAATACTTGATTTCTTGCTTATTGTGCCTAACTTAAAGGCGTTAATGAAAAGTACTTGTTGGGAGATAACCCAAGAGTTTCCTTGAGTCTTGGAAGTTATTACTTCAGTAATGACCTCTCCTATCCCTTTTGTTTGCTTTTTGTGCCAAGAATGACCTCTAATGAGAGGGAAGTAAGATTTGGGGAGTTGCTGTCCCGAAACAGATTTCTGTCCTCCACCATAAAACATCGTTAGGAGTCTCTGTAAGTCGGATTGATCTAAAAATTTACGAATAAATCCCCTAGTATGTTATCTAACTTTTGTTAGTTCAACACTCTTTGATTTGAGCAACAGAAGATTTTCGAAAAATCGGTTTATAACTGCTGGTCTGTTTTGACAGATTTCTGCCATTATTTGCATTTGCTTCTTATTGATTCCTTTTTGAGTTCTCTTTTGGGGAATTGAGATTTTTGAAGGAGTTGCTATAGTAGCTTGTATTTCTAGTGAAATTTTTTGCTATTCTAAAGCTAAACCCAAAGGTCTATTATCTTTTGAATAAACTAATGTTGCTAATGAAGATTGTGTGAAGTTTTGTATGAAGGAAAAATTTCAGGTGTAGAGAAAGAATGATGTAATGAAATGAAGAATGGACAAAAGCTCAAGCTTGGGGATGCCACCCTGGTGTCACCCTAAGAAATATCCAAGAGGTACAAGCGTCAAAGCTTGGGGATGCCCAAGGCATCCCCTTCTTCATAAATAAAAAGCTCAGGTCTTCCTAGACACTTCGTTTTTATTGTTTCATGCACTGTTGTGTTGTTCTTGGAGCGACTTAGTTTTCGTTTGGGTTGCTTAGTTTGTTTAGTTTGCTTGAATAAAGTAGTTTGGACCCCCGTTCTCGCTGTGTTGTTTCAAATAAGTCAATTAGTGTTGGAAAGGAGTAGGAAGTTCCTGCTTGAAAGTGCAAGAGGAGCTTGTATTGACTGTGACTTAAACTTTAGCATGACATGCTAGGTGTTGTTTTGACCTTATGCTTAGTGATTATTGTTGTAGCATGTCTTGTTCCAAACAATTGGGATTGCTTAGTGTGCCTTGAAAGAATCATGTGTTGTTTTAGCATACAAAAGCATAGTATTGTGGTATTCTCCTTCGATGCTTTGTTTGGGTTGACTTGGCACATGCTCACACCATGTTATGACTATGAACAAATCACCATAGCCTCTATGATCATTTAGTCCTTGACTTATAGTACCACTCTATGTTTTGATTAGTAATATTTTGTCGATCTACATGATTATGGCCATTATTGCTCTCTTAGTTGGTTGCTCCTAGTATTTTGCTAGCCTCCACTTGTATGAGTAAGGTCTACTCATGCTGCCAGCTCCCAAGAAACCAAGTTATTCCAAAGTGTCCACTATAAACTCCTACGCATGGTGTGTTACACCATTCTAAGTATATTCTTGTTTTCAGCTATCTTCCAATTAAAAAGTATTTTTTTATGTGAAAACTTAGTGATTAAAGCCCTCACAAACTTGGTGGCACACTTTATATTATTTGCCCCTAGTAAATTTGAACCATTGTGTCATATAAGTTGTATATGCTTGCACTTATACGTTGGAATTAGCAGAACCGTGCTATCATGGGGAACGTTTTCAACATTGCACTTGTACTTTGTACACAGTTGATATCATGCTCTTTTGTCTATGGATGTCACCGGTGTGAAATAAAGAGGGAGCTTGTAAGTCCATGGAGTTATGTATTTTGTGTTATAGAAACGCTTGGGCCGCTAGCCTAAGCCATGCCTAATCATGGTGGAAACTTGCAGCATCACCATAATGAGCATTCTGTGAAGCAAGCTATGCACATAGTAAATAAAAAGATTGCTAAGATGCTCATTGTCTGCTTGCCTTGTCATTTTGGTTATGGGATAGCTCTTGTACCATGTGCAAGGGGTACCCCGTTGGCGGTTCTCTATGATACACATGTACTTACTATGACAAGAACTTACAGGTGACTGAAGTTGAGTAGCATGAGGTGTGGCCGTCGTATTCAAGGGACATGAGATTGCCAACTTATACTTTGTCAAGCATATACTCCATAGTTTGTTCACTTTAACCTTAATTAGTTCAAGATGCTTATGATAGGGGAAATGAGGGCTGAAAGCTAACAAGTACCATAATTTTTGGAAGCTCTTTTTGAAACTTGAAATCCCAACTTCCCTTTATGAAGGGCATTTCTTCCACTATTATATTTAGTCTCCACCTTCTACCTTTAGGCACCATTAAGAGAGCATAGTTGCCATTCTATGTGCAGTGTCCCAAAACTTATTGATTGATGCATATTGTGATATTTCTTGTTCTTGTGCTACTTGTATCTAGTCACTCTTATGAACTTTGAAGGTGTCCTATGCATCTATTTGCTACTCTATGAGGGACAAGCTGAATGTCACTATGCCATGTTTTCTGTATGTGAAACAAACAAACGTTTTTCAATGCATGTTATTCATGATCTTTGTTTGTAGCCTTTCATGTTGCATGCATAGTTACTTTGTCTTACTGTTAGAACTCCAACTTTCATGCACATGTTTAGAGTTCTTTGATCTCAGCTTTCAATGCTTGCAAATGGTTTGATCTTGGTTTTGATGGTGCATGTCACCTAAAAAATTATTATTTGTATCACTTACATACTCGAGGACGAGCAGGAGTTAAGCTTGGAGATGCTTGATACGTCGGAAACGTATCTATAATTTTTGATGCTGCATGCTTGTTTAGTATCTTTTTTGCTTTGTCTACACTTCGAGGTGTTTTTATATGTTTTCTGGAACTAACCTATTAACAAGTTTCTACAGTGCCAATTGCCTGTTTTCTTCTGTTTTTGGTTCCAGAAAGGCAGAAAATAAATATTCTTGGAATTGGACGGGACAAAAGCTGAAGTCAATATTTTACCGTGGGCAACACGAAGCCAGAAGATGAGACGGAGAAGGCTCACCAGGGGGCCACACCCCCTGGCTGTGAGGGTGGGCCCACCCTACGCCTGGGGGGTGCAGCCACCATGGTGGCCCCCTGGCTCGCCTCTTCGCCTATAAAGTCCCCCCGATGCCGAAACCCTAAGTACCCGATCAAAACTCCATGAAACCGTCTATAGACGCCACCATCGTCCCTAGATCGGAGGGATCTGAAGCTCTTCACGGCACCCTGCCAGAGGGGAGATCATCCCGGAGGCCTTCTTCTTCATCATGCCAGCCTCCGGTATGAAGCGTGAGTAGTTCCACCTTGGACTACGGGTCCATGTAGTAGCTAGGCAGTTGTATCTCCTCCTTGTGCTTTCATGTATAGATCTTGTGAACTCCGTTCATGATCAAGATCTAATCTATTTGTAATCATGCATGTTGTGTTTGCGGGGATCCGATGGATATTGAGATTACTATGTCAGATTGATTAATGGTTCTCTCTATTTGATTCTATCATGTCTGTGTTGTTTGTGATCTTGCATGCTCTCCGTTGTTAGTAGCTATCTTGGCCAAGTAGTTTCTAGTGACTCCAAGAGGGGGTATTTATGCTCAATAGTGGGTTCATGCCTCTAGTTTTCAAGGAAAGTGACAGAAATCTCTTCGGTTGTAGATGTATTGTTGCCATTAGGGAGAAAACAACGGTCTCTTATTCATGGAACAAGTGGATTGTTTACCTTACACACTTTGCTTAAAGCAGTTGTCTGTTGCTTGCAACTTAATACTGGAGGGGATTCAGATGATAACCTTAAGGTGGACTTCTAGTCATAGATGCAGTTGGATGGCGGTCTATGTATATTGTAGTGTTGCCAATCGAATCTCATCGGATCTTTTTGTCTGGTATTGCATTGTTATGCCTTGCTTAGTTCCTGTCAATTGCCCTGCTGTAATTTGTTTACCCTTCATGCCATGTTTGTTTATCTAAGGAGAGCACCTCTAGTGAACTATGGACCCCGGTCCAATCTTACCATCAATACATCCTCCACTATTACTGTTTACTTGCTGCAAACCATAATCACCTTCCACACCATACAATTAATTCTTTGTTACAGCAAACTGGTGAGCTTTAAAACCTCACTGTTTCGTTGGGGCAAAATTCTTGAGTTTGTGTTGTGAAGGTTTCCACGTTGCTTGCAACACCTTTGAGACGTTTCCTTCCTCCTACTGGTTCGATAACCTCGGTTTCTTACTGAGGGAAAAGTTGCCGCTGTGCTGCCTCACACCTTCCTCTTAGGGTTTCCCGACGAAGCGCTCCCACGTTGAAGCAACGCCATCACAAACTAGCAAAACTAAAGCTAACAAGAGGAAGAGCAAAGACTAGAGAGGAGAAAAATAGAAGTGAGCAAGTATAACCACTGTGAAAGCATTGTTTTGTTCATTCAAATCCTTTTGTTAACAAGGTTGATCAAGTCTTGTTACCAAAACAATTTAAAATGACACAAAACTTTGCATTCCACAAAGTGATTATGTTACCTAAAACTTGATATCAATAGCCCCAATCATAATAGTTTCAAAACTTTCTTGTGGAATGGGACCGTCAACACCCGGATTTTTAATCCCAAATGCCTGTTATGCCATACATCGCAATCCCAGGATTACCATTTTTGCGAGACATAACAGATTGGATATCACAGTACATCATCCATTACAAACCATACATAAGGTCTTACACAAATAAGGATCACATGATCCAGTCTTAATACGGATCATGTTGACACATGTCATCACCACATATTTCAGTACATGGGAATGTGATTTAAAGTGGTGTCACAATTTAATAAGGTTTAACCTTTTTATGGTAATTAAATGAAGTGACTAGAATGGCCTATGAGGCATTCTTTTATTACTTGATCATTATTTCTACAAGTAAACCTATATATTTTTATATATTCTGAAAGGTATGGTTAAATGTGATTTTTGAGAGTTGGAATCAACTCAAAAGCTTTCATGGTTGAATTTTGAAAAATGTTTGAATGCAGAAAAGCTTTTGCCTTGTTATTTTTACCATGGGTGATCTACAAATCTAAATGGTTTGAATCCAACGGGCTTGTATTAAGCATTCTAGTAGCTTTCTAACAAAATTGGTTTCATGCATTTTGGTTCAATGAATAAAGCTAGGTTTATTTTTGAATTTAGGTACAGAACTGAGTTTGAACTATTGGGAAAATACAAATTCAAACTAACTGGGTTGCACGGGAGGTTAACTAGGCCGGCCCACGGTGCACAGCGCGCGCGGGGGTGGGTTTAAGTGAATGACCCCACTCGTCAGTGAGACAGAGGGGTGCGAAGGGGTACGAGCAATTAGGGCCGTGCGATCTAACTCTAATCCTACGACTGTGGTTCATCGTCCACGTCTGAACAGGACACGACGAGGTCGAACCCTAGCGCGGCCAGTGGGGTTCAGTGGGGGCTCACCGGGGCTCTAGCGATGGTCGGGGATGGGGCGAACGACGAAGTTGACGACGGCGATCCTCCTGGTACCGGCAACTTCTCCTAGGGCGGCTCTAATCAGCGGCGCCCTTCTCCTCCAGCAGCGGCAGACTCCGGCCAAATTCCGGTGATGCGCTACTCGCCTTGCTCCGGGAGTGAGGTGGGGTTCTTCCGAGAGAGAGGGGAGTGAGATGGTGTGCTCAAATCGAACGGGGGTGGCCTCCTTTTATAGTGCCTGAAGGGGACCGACGGGCGCGTCTGAGCTCGTCATGGTCGTCGGCACAGCGTGCTAATGGCATGGGCGACGATAGGGGCGGTGTGTTGCCTCCTGGTGAAGCTCAAAGGCTTGATGGCGAGGCGTGGGGCGGTGTGGAACGGTTGGAACGTCTCAGCACTCTGAGCGGGTCCGACGGTGATTTTAATGGCGCACAACATCTATGGTTCGCGCGGAGGTGAACGGGCATGTCCGTGGGGTTGCTGGGGTGCTGGCGATCTTGCTTGCACGCGGAAAGGGTGGCGCGCGGTCTGTGGGCGTGTGTCGCGGGTGGCGCTCTCGGCTCGCACGCAGAGAGGCTTGGCATGCTCGGGTTGGGTGGTCCAGGGGCTGGCAATGCTTGGGCACTGGACAGGGGGTGGCGGTGGACGGTGGTCAATTCTCCAGACATGCTTGCTAGCCTTGGTTCTTCTCCTAGCTCGTTGTATACATGGGGGTGGCAAGTTAGGCTCGTCCTGGTCACCATTGATGGCTATAACATGCTCACAGTGGTGCTAAAGATTGTTAAAGGGGCTAGATGATCTACTAAGAGCTTGCTGCAGACCAGAGAGGGAACAAGGTTGACCAAAATCACTGCTCCTAATAGTGTTTGATGTTTGTTTGTTTGTTTGTTTGGTGATTACAAGGTGTTTGATGAAATGTCCGAAAGAGATTCAAATTTGAATTTTGGATTCAAACTTGGTGGGTGTGTTAGTTACATACTAGGGAGTCTCTGGTTAATTGGATTGGTCAAGTGGAATTGGTTTGGTTGGTTTTTGAAAAAGGGGTGATCTTCACATATGAATCAGATTAAATTTTGAATTGTGATTTGAATCCAGTTGCCAAATGTTTTTGCAAGTATGAAAGGTGGGCTTTGATTCACTGTTACTTGGTCTAGCAAGGGGTGGAAAGAAATGGAAAAGTTTCTGTTTGAAATCTTGTACTAGAAGCACTCAAAGTGGTCTAGTGAGCAAGATTGGAAAAAATGACCATTTGCTTATTTTATTTGTTTTTGATTTTTTTCTTGATTTGTTTCTGCTTTGAAATGTTTTAGATGATGTTGTTTTCATCTTTAATCCATTCCTTTCTATTTAGATTAATCACACAAGTCCATTTATTCATTCATGCAATCATCACATACACAGATGCATTCATAATGATTTGAATTAACAAAAGTTTTTGTTAACCCTAATTTTGATGATTGGAATTTTATAATCATTGTTCAGCATTTTTGGGATGTTACAAACCTTCCCTCCTTAAACAAAATCTCGTCCCGAGATTTGAGAAATAAGAAAGAAGAAAACTAGGATTTAAAAAGACCGGAAAACTCCATCTTGATGTAGTCTTCTCGTTCCCAGGTAGCTTCTTCTTCGGTGTGGTTACTCCACTGAATCTTGAGAAACTTGATGCTTCGGGTTCTGGTGGTAATGAAATCTTCCTCCAAAATACATATGGGAACTTTGGGATATGTCATGTCATCGTTGATCTCTATGGTGTGGTGATCAATGTTCTTGAAAACTTCAGTCTTCTCCGGGACTTCAAGGCATTTGCGAAGTAACGATATATGGAACACATTGTGCACTGCTGACATCTCCTCTGGCTGTTCCAATTGATATGATCTTCTCCTAGACGATTTAGAATCTTGAAAGGTCCAATATATCTAGGGTATAACTTTCCTTTGAGCTGGAAACGTTGCATTCCCTTCAAAGGCGACACTTTGAGATACACAAAATATCTGATACTGAAAGCGAGGTCTCGACGTCTCTTGTCAGTGTAACTCTCCTGTCTTGACTGGGATGTCTTGAGGTGCTCACGGATCTTGTGAACTTTCTCTTCTGCTTCTCGTAGGATGTCAGGTCCGACAATCTGACTCTCTCCTACTTCCGAACAATTCAAAGGGGTACGACACTTCCTTCCATACATGAACTCAAATGGGGCCATTTGCAAACTAGCTTGATAACTATTGTTGTAAGAAAATTCTGCGAAAAAAGACATTCTTCCCATTTAGATCCATATTGTAGCACACATGCTCTCAACATATCTTCGAGTATCTGATTTACTCGCTTTGTTTGTCCATCGGTCGGAGGGTGATACGTTGTGCTGAAATCTAGTCAAGCTCCTAAATCTTCTTGGACTTTCTTCCAGAATCTCGAGGTAAACTGAGTTCCTCGATCCGATACAATGTTTTTAGGGACTCCGTGCAAACTGACGATTCTAGCGATGTATAACTCCGCTAGCTTCGAACTCTGGTAGGTGGTATTGACTGGTAAGAAATGGGCTACCTTGGACAATCTGTCAACTATGACCCAAATAGAGTCATTTCCCCTACTAGATGTAGGCAATCTGGTGATAAAGTCCATTCCAACTGAATCCCATTTCCATTCCGGAATCTGCAATGGTTGCAATAGTCATGCGGGTCTTTGATGTCCCGCCTTGACTCTCTGAAAAATATCACACTTGGCGATATAGCTTCCGATTTCTCTCTTCACCTTATGCCACCAAAATTGTTCCTTCAAATCCTGATACATCTTCGTTCCTCCGGGGTGGATAGAATAAAGAGTATCATGGGCCTCCTTCAAGATAGTTTCCTTCAACTCTGAATCTGCTGGTACACAGAGACGTCCTTTGTACCACATAACTCCTTCTACATCCTCGGTGAATCCGGGTACTTTGCCTGTACCGATGCGACGTTTGATTCCGTCGATACTAGCATTTCCTTTCTGGGCCTCCCTGATCTGACTGATCAAAGTGAGTTGAAGTTCTATGCTAGCCAAAAAATCCTTCACTTACTAATTCCATTATGAAATCCTCCATCTCCTTGTGCAAACTTGGTTGCTCCTTTAGAATCATGGAGTTCAAGCGGCACGGCAATCTGCTAAGGGCATCTGCTACCACGTTGGCTTTACCGGGGTGATAGTGAATGTCCAGATCATAGTCCTTGATTAGCTCAATCCATCTTCTCTGCCTCATATTCAGCTCCTTCTTAGTGAATATATACTTCATGCTCTTGTGATCCGAATAAATCTCACAACGGTTTCCCATAAGATAATGCCTCCATGTCTTCAGGGCTAGAACTACAGCTGCTAGTTCAAGGTCATGGGTAGGATAATTCTGTTCATGCTGCTTTAGTTGTCGGGACAAATAAGATATAACTTTGCCTTCTTGCATCAACACACATCCGAGACCGATCTTGGATGCGTCACAATACACATCAAATGGCTTTGTAATATCTGGCATGATCATTATTGAGGTTGAAATCAGTCTCCTCTTGAGTTCTTGAAAACTCGCTTCACATTTGTCTGTACATTCAAACTTCTTATCCTTCTTCAACAATTGGGTCATGGGTCTTGCTATACTTGAGAATCCTTCTACGAGCTTGCGGTAGTATCCCGCTAATCCGAGAAATGCACGGACTTGGGTTTGAGTGGTTGGGGCTTGCCAATCTTCAACATCCTTCACCTTTGCAGGGTCAACGGCAATTCCTCCGGTTGATATAATATGTCCGAGGAATCCTACCTCCTGTAACCAGAATTCACATTTGCTAAAATTGGCATACAACTGATGCTCTCTAAGGGTTCCAAGAATGGTCCTTAGGTGTAGCTCATGTTCTTCTTCTGATTTGGAAAAGATCAGAATGTCATCGATGAATACAATGACAAATTTATCCAGGAAGTCCATAAAAATCTTATTTATGAGATTCATGAAATAAGCAGGGGCATTGGTTAATCCAAAAAACATGACAGTGTACTCGTATAATCCATATCTGGTGGTAAAGGCAGTCTTTGGAATATCCTCTACGCGAATATTGAGTTGATGATAACCAGTTCTAAGATCAATCTTAGAAAACACTTTGGCACCAATCAATTGGTCAAACAGATCTTCTATCTTTGGCAACGGGTACTTGTTCTTGATGGTGACATCATTCAACTTCCGATAATCCGTACACAAACGGTTACCTCCATCTTTCTTGTCCACAAATAATACTGGTGATCTCCATGGTGACGCACTTGGTTGGATCAATCCTATCTCCAGCATAGCATCCAGTTGCTTCTTCAGCTCTACTAATTCAGACGAGTTCATACTATAAGGTCTCTGGGCTATGGGTCCGGTTCTAGGGATGATTTCAATGATAAACTCGATATCCCGATCCGGGGGCATACCGGGCAAAACATCTGGAAATACATCGGGGTATTCACAGGCTATCCGGACTTGGTAAATGGTTGGCTGGGCTAGACTCTTGTTGCATTTGAATTGACGAGGCAAGGTTTCAAATATGTAACACCCTCAGAATCGGACCTATGCAAGTTTCAGCGCTTCCCGCCAAAACCCGCATAGAAACGATTCAAAGGTGCCCACCAGGCACTTGCGTGCGGGTGGAAAACGAAGTAATAACATTGCACAACAGTCCTCGATGGGACCCACAGAACATATATATATACAACAACGACTCAATGAGTCAAGAATACAAATATATAATACAAAGATTCAAATCACCTTGAAAATGATAGAGCGTCCGACTACGGACAAGATGCAAATTGGGCTAAGAGCCCTGAAGAATAACCAATGGCGTCCATAACCCTGCCCAGGCCAAGCCGGAAGGGTAACCCTGCTAACGACGTCGATCTCAAAACCTGCTTAAACAAAAGGGGTGCCGACAAAGGGCAAAGGGAAAAAGAGGAGCGTCAGTACTGAGGCCAGTACACGGCGAGGCTAGAATTCGGCGGTCCTTGCCTACATAGGTAAGGTGGACTGAGCGGCAGCGGCAGCATGCACTAAACAACCTATAGAGACTCGATACAAATAGCGGCTATCAGAGAGGGGTAAGAAAGACCTATTCGGAACCAACCTGATGCTACCAACAGACAAACCCATCCTGGTGTTTCCCCCTCGAGACCAAACGAGGAAGTCAACCGACGAACTCACACAGTTGGCAGTTTTATTTATTCAGTTATAGTTGCAGCTATTACTAGTCAGGTATAGATAATCATCCTGATAACATAAGCAGTGGGAAGTTTTAGTCAACCATTCTCGTTGTAGTTGCAACTCTTACTAGTCAGATACAATTATCATGAGATATCCCAAAACCCAGCAGTTGTTGGTACTTTTAATTAGCCATTCCGTTATAGTTGCAATACTTACTAGTCAGGTACAATGGTCGCAAGCGACAACCCAAGCAAGCAATTGTTGGCAGTTTTATTTAGCCATTCCATTATAGTGAAGCTGATTACTAGTCATTATAAAGTCAAATTTATAGCACTACTTTAGTTATAGTTGTCTATGATCGAGATACTGTGCTCCAAGTCGTCCATAACCGCGGACACGGCTTTCAGAAAGTTTTACCCTGCAGGGGTGCACAAATAGCAACACACACTCGATCAACCTCGGAAAAACCAAATCAAAACCCAACGAGGCTTTCACGACAAAGCAATCACAGGATTCAGAAATATTTCAGGGGGCCACCCCATTGAGTAGACCCGCAACGAAGCTAGCTTACTCCGAGACGGACTCAAGGTTTGCGACAATGGCTGTAAACGACTGGGAACCCGAAAGTGTGACTGGGCTTGTCGATACCGCGAAAACATTCCGCTTACCTAAACAGTACAGTGTGCTCCTCGCACAATCGTAAATAAAGCAGTAAAGCATGGCATAAGTACAGGATAGTAAATAAAACCTCAAACTAGTTTGTGGCCCCAAGAAATAAGAATGAATCAAGCTCTGGCTCAGGGGGGTCCCATAATCCTCCCGGATGTGGATAGCGCGAATATTCAAGGAACAGGTATCAAGTACTCGGGGTCCTACGGGACACAAGTGGACGGTTAACAACCAAATAACATCTATTGCCCACCTGTGCCTCTGCTTACCTACTTCAATTTTAGTTGTTAAACAGTAATTAAAGTGATGATCAACTCCAACAATAAACACATGGCAATACACCAACAACTGTGGTACTTGACGACACGCAACAGCACTTGAGCAAGCGACTACGACGCGCAAGTCCAGCTATCTACCAAACAACAGGTAATAGGATGTGTCCAAGGCAATATAAGGCTGCAAGGAAATCACGGGTACGAAAACTAGAGCATCGCAACACAGATAGCAATAGATCAACAGGAGGGAATAAATACTATAAAAGTAAGATAGGTAGAAAGGGGGAGATGCTCGCCTGAAAAGCATTGTCGAAGGTTCAACCGAAGATCGGGGCGAAGCTCACATCAACTCAAAGGCCTTATCCGCGAAGAAGCAAAACACTAGAATAAACACCGGATGCACTATTTAATACTACGGCAAAAGATCGGGCATGATGCATGTATGATGTATGACATGGCAAGAATGTGATGCAATTAGGCCATATTAAGCAGAACCGGGGGTCCCGACAATTAATTAAACGGTTCAAGTTATTTATTTACCCCGCAAATTAAATGTTGTAATAACAGGGCAAGATAAGTTACCGGTTCGCTACACAAATTTAAATGAGGCCAATATAAGACTAGATTTGTCTGCAGATGGGCCCCATATTTAATTATAAGGTGAATCGGCATAAGGCCCCCAAACCACATGACAATATGCATGCGAGTATGACAATTTATTATGCAGCAATTTTATATAAAGCATTTATAAAATAGGGCTCGAGAAAAGGGTCACACATTAGGGTTCGGCAGATCTTGGGGTTCCGGGGTTCGGGGTCCGGTCTCAGGGTTCAGGGTCTAGGGTTCGGCCTCGGCGGGATCGTTCTCGGATAACGGAGGTAGATCTTGGCATTCCGTGAAGGAGGACTTGGTTCGGTGTCGGGGGCACATCGGTCTCGCCCTGGATGGTGTCGATCTTGTCGTCGACGGCGAACTTGAGTGGGTCGGGTACCGGGGTCTTCGGATCCGTGAAGTAGACCTTGTCGCACGGTGCCCGAGGTAGACGAACTTGGCGTATTCGCATCGGCGTTCTTGGCGTTCGGGTTCTCGATTCCGCATCCGGGGCGAAGGTCTTGTCGCATGTGTGGTCGCCGGGATCGGTCTTCGGGGTCCGGTCATCTTATCCATGTTGGAGATCTTGTCGGCAGTTATTCTGGGTGATCCTTGTCTGGTTTGTCGTTGCCACCGAGGAAGATCATGTCGGCCGTGCAGCTCGGAAGGTTTTGGACTCATCTGGTACTGGTAGGGTTGGACACGTGGCCCACATTTGGTATGTGCCAGGAGGACAGGCCAGACGGTTTCTTGGTCAAACACCCTGCATGCTCGGCTCAGGGACGAGCGTCCCGAGGAGGACGGGACGAACGACACCGTTGGCACCACCGCGAGGCAGCGAGGAGACCAACCCGGGGGCTCGACGGCGAGCTCCTCCTGGGGAACGGCGACGAAGACGCGCGGGTGCCACTGGCGGAGGGTCGGCGGCGCTGTAGCGGGAGGTAGGCAGCAGGGGCCGGTGAGGCAGGGCCCGCCGGAGGCCACAACGGCGATGGAGAGCTCGGTGACGCGGGTGGAGGCAGAGCCGCAAGGCGGCCGAGGAGGAAGGACGGGGAGGCGCGCCGGTGGCGGGGCACGCGTCCGCGGCGGTGGCTAGGGGAGGCAGAGGCCGGCGAGGAGGGGTCATTGGCGGCGGCGGGCGAGGTCGGGCCGGCGCTCAGAGGCCGAGGGAGGACGGCGAACGACGCGCGGCCGGAAGGGAGGCGACGCGGCCGAGCGGAGGGAGGCGCCGGCGGCGAGGCGGGGTAGAGCGGAGCTCGCTGCCGGAGGAGGGCCGCGCGGCGGGGAGAGGAGGCCGGGCGAAGCACGACGGGGCCGGCGGCGGGGATGGTGGATGCAGAGGAGAGGCGGGGTGCGCGGGCTGGTAGCGGTGGCCGGCGCCGGAGGGGAAAACGAGCGGGGCGAGCGCGTCGGGCACGGGATAAAGAGGAGGGAGAGAGACGTGGGGAAGAGAGAGGGAGCGGTGGGGGTGGGAGGCCGACAGGTGGGGGCCTGGGGTGGGCCAGGGAGCGGGCGGCTGTGGGGGAGTGGATGCACGCGGTTGGTGGGAGGGGGCAGGCGTGTGTGGGTTGCGGGCCTGCAGGTGGGACCCAGGGGCGGTGGGGTCCGGGTGGAAGGGAGAGGGTTGGAGCAGGTGTGTGCTGTGTGGGTGTGGCTGGTGCGGGTGCTGCGTGGGTTGGGGTGGGACAAGTGGTGTTGAGTGTGTGTGGTTGAGGGTGAGGTGGCAGATTAGGAGTGGATAGGAGTTTGGGTCAGGGTGACGTGTCGGGTGGGGATTGGCCGGGGTGAGGTGGAGGTAGGGTGGGTAGGATAGGTTGGGTAGGTTAGGGATTTTGGTGGACCGATTGTTCTAGGGTGGTCGACTGGGTCGAATCGGCCCGTTCGACTGCCCCCCTAAAAATAATTAAATATTTTATTTATTTCAAACAGGCTTTTGCAAACCGATAGCAGACAAAACAAAATAATCCGGAGACCCGGGTTTTGAATTTGAAAACAAGACGGGGCGTTTTAGAAAACAAAAACAGGCTTTACGAAAATAGTTTTATGCAATCAAAATGCAAGATGACATGACGATGCTCAAATGCAATGTGGCATGATGACATGAGCATGCGGTCATGACGATGCAATGCACAAAAACAACGCGATTTTCTAGTAGTGCTTTTGCGGGATGCCACAATTCGACACCACTAACAATGGATCTCGCCCTCGAGATCCGCCTCATGGTACCGGGAAGAAGGGTCAGCGATCTGCGTCTTCGCGCTTCGTGTAGATCCTCGCGACACCACTAACAAGGGGTCGTTGTCCGTGATCGCCGAGAGAACACTCCGGGAAACAATGGCGAAGGTAGATGTATCAACCAATAAAGCCACCTCTAGCTTCCGTGGACGGAGTATAACTGCAAGGATTCACCATTCAAGGTGCAAGAGCGAATGATAAGAGTAGTCGGATGGTGATCAGTCCATCGCGCACCCAAAGCATTACCCTGCACATGAATAGGAAATTATGCAACCAACTCTCAGAATTCAGATTGTAGATCTCGACAAGCGAGGTTCGGAAACAAAGGAGTGATGCAGACTCTGCATCGGATCTGGCGTAGATGATGTCGTCGCGTCGGAAAACACCGGAAGGCACAAACAAGGAACAAAGAATGGTACTACAGTAGACGGATTCCTCAGATAGCATGAACACCGGATGGTAGAACACCGTTATCAAAGGAGGAAGCGAAACCCTGAAGGTACGACGGAAAACCCAACCACGAGAAATCCTGGACTAGCAGAAGGAAAGAGAGTGGATTCAAAACACGCGGAGGTAAGAGGAGAATAGCAGAGGGGTAAGGAGTAAAATTAGACCTAATCAGAACTATCCAACCGATTTTGCAAAATAGTTTTGACACTCTACTTCGGCCGTTAGCTAGGTTATCCTACAGGCTGGACTTGTGGGGGTATCGCAACTGCTGCGCTCTGATACCACTCTGTAACACCCTCAGAATCGAACCTATGCAAGTTTCAGCGCTTCCCGCCAAAACCCGCATAGAAACGATTCAAAGGTGCCGACCAGGCACTTGCGTGCGGGTGGAAAACGAAGTAATAACATTACACAACAGTCCACGATGGGACCCACAGAACAGATATATATACAACAACGACTCAATGAGTCAAGAATACAGATATACAATACAAAGATTCAAATCACCTTGAAAATGATAGAGCGTCCGACTACGGACAAGATGCAAATGGGGCTAAGAGCCCTGAAGAATAACCAATGGCGTCCATAACCCTGCCCAGGCCAAGCCGGAAGGGTAACCCTGCTAACGACGTCGATCTCAAAACCTGCTTAAACAAAAGGGGTGCCGACAAAGGGCAAAGGGAAAAAGAGGAGCGTCAGTACTGAGGCCAGTACACGGCGAGGCTAGAATTCGGCGGTCCTCGCCTACATAGGTAAGGTGGACTGAGCGGCAGCGGCAGCATGCACTAAACAACCTATAGAGACTCGATACAAATAGCGGCTATCAGAGAGGGGTAAGAAAGACCTATTCGGAACCAACCTGATGCTACCAACAGACAAACCCATCCTGGTGTTTCCCCCTCGAGACCAAACGAGGAAGTCAACCGAGGAACTCACACAGTTGGCAGTTTTATTTATTCAGTTATAGTTGCAGCTATTACTAGTCAGGTATAGATAATCATCCTGATAACATAAGCAGTGGGAAGTTTTAGTCAACCATTCTCGTTGTAGTTGCAACTCTTACTAGTCAGATACAATTATCATGAGATATCCCAAAACCCAGCAGTTGTTGGTACTTTTAATTAGCCATTCCGTTATAGTTGCAATACTTACTAGTCAGGTACAATGGTCGCAAGCGACAACCCAAGCAAGCAATTGTTGGCAGTTTTATTTAGCCATTCCATTATAGTGAAGCTGATTACTAGTCATTATAAAGTCAAATTTATAGCACTACTTTAGTTATAGTTGTCTATGATCGAGATACTGTGCTCCAAGTCGTCCATAACCGTGGACACGGCTTTCAGAAAGTTTTACCCTGCAGGGGTGCACAAATAGCAACACACACTCGATCAACCTCGGAAAAACCAAATCAAAACCCAACGAGGCTTTCACGACAAAGCAATCACAGGATTCAGAAATATTTCAGGGGGCCACCCCATTGAGTAGACCCGCAACGAAGCTAGCTTACTCCGAGACGGACTCAAGGTTTGCGACAATGGCTGTAAACGACTGGGAACCCGAAAGTGTGACTGGGCTTGTCGATACCGCGAAAACATTCCGCTTACCTAAACAGTACAGTGTGCTCCTCGCACAATCGTAAATAAAGCATTAAAGCATGGCATAAGTACAGGATAGTAAATAAAACCTCAAACTAGTTTGTGGCCCCAAGAAATAAGAATGAATCAAGCTCTGGCTCAGGGGGGTCCCATAATCCTCCCGGATGTGGATAGCGTGAATATTCAAGGAACAGGTATCAAGTACTCGGGGTCCTACGGGACACAAGTGGACGGTTAACAACCAAATAACATCTATTGCCCACCTGTGCCTCTGCTTACCTACTTCAATTTTAGTTGTTAAACGGTAATTAAAGTGATGATCAACTCCAACAATAAACACATGGCAATACACCAACAACTATGGTACTTGACGACACGCAACAGCACTTGAGTAAGCGACTACGACGCGCAAGTCCAGCTATCTACCAAACAACAGGTAATAGGATGTGTCCAAGGCAATATAAGGCTGCAAGGAAATCACGGGTACGAAAACTAGAGCATCGCAACACAGATAGCAATAGATCAACAGGAGGGAATAAATACTATAAAAGTAAGATAGGTAGAAAGGGGGAGATGCTCGCCTGAAAAGCATTGTCGAAGGTTCAACCGAAGATCGGGGCGAAGCTCACATCAACTCAACGGCCTTATCCGCGAAGAAGCAAAACACTAGAATAAACACCGGATGCACTATTTAATACTACGGCAAAAGATCGGGCATGATGCATGTATGATGTATGACATGGCAAGAATGTGATGCAATTAGGCCATATTAAGCAGAACCGGGGGTCCCGACAATTAATTAAACGGTTCAAGTTATTTATTTACCCCGCAAATTAAATGTTGTAATAACAGGGCAAGATAAGTTACCGGTTCGCTACACAAATTTAAATGAGGCCAATATAAGACTAGATTTGTCTGCAGATGGGCCCCATATTTAATTATAAGGTGAATCGGCATAAGGCCCCCAAACCACATGACAATATGCATGCGACTATGACAATTTATTATGCAGCAATTTTATATAAAGCATTTATAAAATAGGGCTCGAGAAAAGGGTCACACATTAGGGTTCGGCAGATCTTGGGGTTCCGGGGTTCGGGGTCCGGTCTCAGGGTTCAGGGTCTAGGGTTCGGCCTCGGCGGGATCGTTCTCGGATAACGGAGGTAGATCTTGGCATTCCGTGAAGGAGGACTTGGTTCGGTGTCGGGGGCACATCGGTCTCGCCCTGGACGGTGTCGATCTTGTCGTCGACGGCGAACTTGAGTGGGTCGGGTACCGGGGTCTTCGGATCCGTGAAGTAGACCTTGTCGCACGGTGCCCGAGGTAGACGAACTTGGCGTATTCGCATCGGCGTTCTTGGCGTTCGGGTTCTCGATTCCGCATCCGGGGCGAAGGTCTTGTCGCATGTGTGGTCGCCGGGATCGGTCTTCGGGGTCCGGTCATCTTATCCATGTTGGAGATCTTGTCGGCAGTTATTCTGGGTGATCCTTGTCTGGTTTGTCGTTGCCACCGAGGAAGATCATGTCGGCCGTGCAGCTCGGAAGGTTTTGGACTCATCTGGTACTGGTAGGGTTGGACACGTGGCCCACATTTGGTATGTGCCAGGAGGACAGGCCAGACGGTTTCTTGGTCAAACACCCTGCATGCTCGGCTCAGGGACGAGCGTCCCGAGGAGGACGGGACGAACGACGCCGTTGGCACCACCACGAGGCAGCGAGGAGACCAACCCAGGGGCTCGACGGCGAGCTCCTCCTGGGGAACGGCGACGAAGACGCGCGGGTGCCACTGGCGGAGGGTCGGCGGCGCTGTAGCGGGAGGTAGGCAGCAGGGGCCGGCGAGGCAGGGCCCGCCGGAGGCCACGATGGCGATGGAGAGCTCGGTGACGCGGGTGGAGGCAGAGCCACAAGGCGGCCGAGGAGGAAGGACGGGGAGGCACGCCGGTGGCGGGGCACGCGTCCGCGGCGGCGGCTAGGGGAGGAAGAGGCCGGCGAGGAGGGGTCGTTGGCGGCGGCGGGCGAGGTCGGGCCGGCGCTCAGAGGCCGAGGGAGGACGGAGAACGACGCGCGGCCGGAAGGGAGGCGACGCGGCCGAGCGGAGGGAGGCGCCGGCGGCGAGGCGGGGTAGAGCGGAGCTCGCTGCCGGAGGAGGGCCGCGCGGCGGGGAGAGGAGGCCGGGCGGAGCACGACGGAGCCGGCGGCGGGGATGGTGGATGCAGAGGAGAGGCAGGGTGCGCGGGCTGGTAGCGGTGGCCGGCGCCGGAGGGGAAAACGAGCGGGGCGAGCGCGTCGGGCACGGGAGAAAGAGGAGGGAGAGAGACGCGGGGAAGAGAGAGGGAGCGGTGGGGGTGGGAGGCCGACAGGTGGCGGCCTGGGGTGGGCCAGGGAGCGGGCGGCTGTGGGGGGAGTGGATGCACGCGGTTGGTGGGAGGGGCAGGCGTGTGTGGGTTGCGGGCCTGCAGGTGGGACCCAGGGGCGATGGGGTCCGGGTGGAAGGGAGAGGGTTGGAGCAGGTGTGTGCTGTGTGGGTGTGGCTGGTGCGGGTGCTGCGTGGGTTGGGGTGGGACAAGTGGTGTTGAGTGTGTGTGGTTGGGGGTGAGGTGGCAGATTAGGAGTGGATAGGAGTTTGGGTCAGGGTGACGTGTCGGGTGGGGATTGGCCGGGGTGAGGTGGAGGTAGGGTGGGTAGGATAGGTTGGGTAGGTTAGGGATTTTGGTGGACCGATTGTTCTGGGGTGGTCGACTGGGTCGAATCGGCCCGTTCGACTGCCCCCCTAAAAATAATTAAATATTTTATTTATTTCAAACAGGCTTTTGCAAACCGATAGGAGACAAAACAAAATAATCCGGAGACCCGGGTTTTGAATTTGAAAACAAGACGGGGCGTTTTAGAAAACAAAAACAGGCTTTACGAAAATAGTTTTATGCAAACAAAATGCAAGATGACATGACGATGCTCAAATGCAATGTGGCATGATGACATGAGCATGCGGTCATGACGATGCAATGCACAAAAACAACGCGATTTTCTAGTAGTGGTTTTGCGGGATGCCACAAAATACATGCTCTACTGATATTCCGGCTGTACTGGTCATGGTTATGGCTTTCTTGGCACAGTCGATTAATCCTTTATGTTTGGACATCCAGTCCATTCCTAGTACTACTTCCAAACCTTTAGTTCTGAGTACTATTATATTAGCATAAAATTTTATGCCATGTACTCGGATAGGTACGGCCTTGCAAATTTGTCTAGCTTTGGTGGTTGAACCAGGTATTTGAACTATCATAACATGCTTCAATTTGGTTGGTTGAATCTTACTAGCGCATGCAAATTCTTCAGTAACAAACGAGTGCGATGCTCCAGAATCAAACAACGCTCTTGCAAGTACTGATTTAACAGAAAACATACCCAACACGACATCTGGAGCTTCTTGGGCTTCTCCAGCATGCATGAGAAAGAGATGGCCGTTGCGGTTGAGCGAATTCCCTAGGGCAAACCTTCTTCCTGGCTGAACACAACGCTGCTGCTGAACTGGGGCATTTGCATTGGGGGCTGCGGCAATCTTCTTGGGGCACTCATTGGAATAATGACCTTTGGTTCCACATTCATAACAAGTCACTTGCGACTTGTTCTTTGTTGCAATAGGCACAACATTGCTTCCAATCCTCGGGGCAGTGTTGGTGTTGGTGGCGACATTTTTATTGTTGAACTTAGGTGGTGCACGGTTGAAATTTCTGGGTTGCTGGGGTTGTTGTGGTTTCCTCCGGGCCTTGGGTTTCCACGGTTGGGATAGGTCGGACGTTTCATCGGGGGTCTGTTGGTTCTTGGGCAAATCCTGGAGATGGGTTGGGGCGATACTTTGGGGTATGATGGGTTCCTGGTTGATGCATCATGCGACGCTTGTGGTTCTCATTAGCTTGGTTGATCTTGCCTTTCATCTGAATAGCAGAGTTCACTAAGGCTTCAATATCATCAAAGGGGATATTGACTAACACTGTCTGCATCTCATCGTGCAGACCATTCAGGAATCTCTCCTTCTTCTTGGCTTCAGTGTCTATCTCATCCGATGCATACCTATCCAATGACAAGAATTTGTCACGGTATTCCACTACTGTCATCCTGCCTTGCTTAAGTTCTCGAAATTCATCTCTCATCCTCTTGATCAAACCCGGTGGCACATGGGTTCTGCTGAACTTAATTTTGAACTCTTCCCAAGTCATCATCTATCCTCCAGTCATTGCGTGAACGTTGTTCCACCATGCTCTTGCATCTCCGGCCATGTAGTGGGTGGCAAACAGTACCTTCTCGTTAGCTTCCACTCCTGCAACTTCCAGGTTGTTCTCCATGGTTTGCAGCCAATCATCTGCATCTATGGGCTCTTCAGACTTAGTGAAAACGGGTGGATTGGTGTTCTGAAAATTCTTGAGCTTAGAACCATGGTTGTCCTGATTTCCATGGCCTTGATTATTGCTGGCCATCTGCGCTATCTTTTGAAGGGTGGCTAAGTTGGCTTGACGTTCGGCTCTTTCAGCTTCGCGATCAGAAACCAACATTTGCAAGATTTGCAACATCGGGTCCGGGGATGAGTTGCTTCCTCCGCGAGGCATCTGAAGATTGAGATAGATCATGAGAAAAGAGGAAAAATTCTAAGGTTCAGGGGTTTTGATTTGGAAAAGTTTTTGAAGTTGACTCATATTTTTCTAGCAACTTGTTTTTCATTCATTCATTCATAGCACACGATACAACACACACCACAACAAAGGAAAACAGATGGTTTTAAGAACCATTCTGGGAAACTACGATACAGTGGGACCGAATTGTAGCATCCCATTTGTCTAACAACTGTAATGCTACTGGATCTAGTAATAAAATGGCCACTTCCCTCATATAATTGTTGCATCATCACCATATCATGTTCATGTCATCATGTCACCTGGCAATTTGAGCATCATACAAACCCTTGTGATTTGCTTCTTACCTCATATGCATCATTAATTGTATTTGCCTCTTGTTATTGTATCTGGTTCTTGATATATTGTTAAATGCCCAAGTTGAGTTGGGGGCATATCTTTTCAATCAACTCCATCACCTCTCTTTCACCACCTGACAATTCCACCACCCCATTAACCATGAGCTTGCAATTATTCTTTCTTTTGGTGTTTGGTCTAGCTCATGAGAGATAGGGTGGGTCCAATGCTACCAATCCTTTTGCTTGGCCCTTACTCCAACTTTGGAGGATGCAAATAAATAAATGCCATGAGATATTGTTTTGTTTTCACAGGATAAGACCTAGCATTTAATGCATTTGCATGGGCCATGCAAGAACCACCTCATCTCTTTCTCTCTGTTTTGTTTTCTTCAAGCCTTGGTTCCATGCGAAGGTTCCCTACTTTTACAAATGTTTTCATCTATTTTTGCAAAACCCCATATCTTCATATTCTGGTAAAATGCCCCTTTTGGCCCAATTCTTGAACCATGTATGTGGGATTCTCCTTTTTCCCCATCTCTTGCTCCTTGCCTCTCCTCTTAGTCAAGCTACCTATTCAAAACTCAGAAAACAAAATTCAAAAGAATTGAAATTATAAACTGGTTTGAAAATTGAAATAGAATAAAACGAACAAACAAATAATTAATAAACAAAAAAATAGGAAAAGGAGAGAACATACCTGGTAGCAGCCCACTTTGGCCCAGCCGCATCAGCCCGAGCGAGAGAAGCAGCAACCCAGCCCACCCCCCTGGCCCAGTACCCCTTCGCCCCAACGCCGTGACTGTACTTCTTCCTCCTCGCCGTTTCCCCCTCTCTGTGCGACCCCGATGGAGCGAGCAGGTGGGCGTCGTCCTCCGTCGGCCGCGTCATCCGCCTGCCCCCTTCTTATCCCCAAGCCGCGGAGCCTCCCCCCCTCGAACCCTAGCCTTCCTCTCCCCTCCTCTCTGCCGCCATTCCCTTTTTCCCCTGTCCTCCGCCCTCCCGCGTGCAGCAGCAAGCCGAGCAGTCGCCGCCCCGTCGCCATGGTCGCCGGTGAGCCCCGCTGAAGCCGGGGATCGCACGCCTTCGTCCACGCCGTTGTGGGGGTCCCTCGAGAGGAGCTGTACGCCCCAGGAGCCTCTGCTTCCTCTTCTTCCGACCAAGCGCAGGACCACACCACCGTTGCCGACATCACCTCCGACCGCTCCCCTCCTCGATTCCTCTAGGAATCGGTCTAGGTGAGCACCCCTGTCCAATTCCCCTCCTCCTCCTCTGCTATTGTGCACCGTAGCCTCGCCTCGGTCGAGGATCATCACCAGGCCGGCGTCCCCAACCATCTGTAGCCGTTGCTGTCGGCCGCTATTAGCGCGCGCGATAGCTGAACCCTGTCAAACGAAGCCGCTCGACAGATCAGCAACAACCCTGAGAACACCCCTGTTCTTCACCTTGCCCCGTCCGCTACAGCCCTCCTTCACAAAATCCCCAAACATGAAAGTTATAGCCCTACCTTTCCTCTGCGTATTTTGTTTTTACATCATCGCCGAATTCGTTTTGTATCCTTCGCCATCGTCCTCGAAAGATCATGAGAAAACCCTCTTTTCCTGACGATGAGATTCAGTCTTTTGCCTCGGGTCGGCCTCTGTTCGTCGTAGTTTCCCAGCGCGTAGAGTCCTCCGTTGGTGACACCCCAAACACAAAACTTGCAGCCTGTACATCCCTCTTCGTTTTTGGTTTTTACGGTTTGGCGAAATTCGCATCTGTTTGCTCGCCATGTTCGTTTGAAATTCAGGTCAGCTAGCAGTGTTCCAGGATCGTCGTCAGTTTCGTCAGACAAAACCAACCCCCCAGACGCTTTTCTGTTTAGGCCCCTACGTTTCCTTGTTTTCAACCCGCAGTTCCCTAGCCCCACAGTCAGCGTCGGATGCGATTTTGCGAAAAGGCTCTCGTGTTTTAGGAAATCAACCCGCGGCCCCCCCCCCCCCGAACCAGCCCACGTGTCCCCCTCACGCCTCTGCCCAGTCAGCACCTGGCCCCACCCGGTCAGTGGCTGTGGGTAGGATCCGGCTGGGTGACAAAAGTCCAAAACTTTTTCTGAATTAAAATGCAAATGTTTTTAAATCTGTTTAAATATGAATTAAATCATAACTTTCAAATGGTTTATATTTTGAATTCAAACTTAATATGAAAAATGTTTTATTTTTGAATGTTAATTCAAATCTTTAATCAAATATTTTCAGAATTAATTTAATTAGTCAACCTTTGACTTTGACCCTAATTAATAATTTTGACCTTTAATAAATTTAAATTCATAATTCCAAATAATACAAATAATATATGTTCTTGAATCAGAAAAATGTGAGGAATTCAAATATGCCATTCAAAATATTATTTGGACACTTGAAATTTCAAGTTGAATTAAATTACAACAAATGCCCCTGGACCTTAATAAATTAATAACTTTTGTTTTAAAACCCCGAATTTGACAAATGATATGTCTAAAATGATCAGCTCGACGAGACCTTTCTATTCATGCTATCCATGACTTCAATTGCAGCATGCATCATATAAATATATAGTATACAGCAACTAATATGACAATAAAATGTGACCAAAACCCAATAAAAATGTTATTCTTGTATTCTACACCTCACCCATGCCATGCTACTTTAATGCCATGCAAATTGTGCATCATTCATCATGGCATGATTGTTTGCTTGACGCATTTTATTCTTATGCTTGTGCACTTTATTTATGTTGGCCTTGTTTGTTTGGTTCTTCTTCGAATAGACACTGAGCAGGGGATATATCAAGAGAACCAGGAGCACTACCCAGATCCGTCTCTCGCTTCAACTGAGTTGCCAGGCAAGCACTACCACATGCTTGCATACATACAGTACCTATTGCCTCTATCTTATTCTTGCATCATTGAGTCGCGATTGCATTAAACTGAATCCCAAGTATTGCATAGCCTTTACTTTTAAACCCCACCAAGCTTGTTCCTCCATCCCATGAGCCATTACTACAGGAGTTGCTTGAGCCATGCGAGTCGTAGAACAGCATGTGTAGGGTATGTGAGTGTCTGCTGGATAACGAGGTACCTAAACAACTTAACCTGAGTAGTAATGGGATAACTAATGAAAGTGGCACCGGTGAGCAATATCTGCTATTTGGTTTTTCCTGCTCACTTGTGTCCCGTAGGACCCCGAGTACTTGATTCTTGTTCCTTGATTATTCGCGCTATCCACATCCGGGAGGCTTATGGGACCCTCCTGAGCCAGAGCTTGATTCCGTCTTATTTCTTGGGGCCACAAACTAGTTTGAGGTTTTGTTTACTATCCTGTACTTATGCCATGCTACTGCTATATTTACGATTGTGCGAGGAGCACACTGTACTGTTTAGGTAAGCGGAGTGTTTTCGCGGTATCGACAAGCCCAGTCACATTTTCGGGTTCCCAGTCGTTTACAGCCATTGACACAAACCTTGAGTCCGTCTCGGAGTCAGCTAGCTTCGTTGCGGGTCTACTCAATGGGGTGCCCCCCTGAAATATTTCCGAATCTTGTGATTGCTTTGTCGTGAAGGCCTCGTTGGGTTTTGATTTGGTTTTTCGGAGGTTGATCGAGTGTGTGTTGCTATTTGTGCACCCCTGCAGGGTAAAACTTTCTGAAAGCCGTGTCCGCGGTTATGGACGACTTGGAGCACAGTTTCTCGACCATAGACAAGCATAACTAAAGTACCGCTTTTAATTTGACTAAGTAATGGACTAGTAAATAGTGCAACACTCATGGAATGGTTAATAAAATTGCCAACGGATGGGGGGGTTGTTCGTCCGCTTCCTCGTCGGTAAGCGAGGAGGAGGATGGATCTGATGGTATTACTGTTATAACTGTTGTCATTAATTCACGGACATCCGTCTATCTTTGGTTAGGCAGATGGTGAGCGAGTATCTATAGAACTGATAGGGTTTATCTTTCGCTGCAATTGCGTCACCCCAGGTTGTGTCCCCTTTAGAGGCATAAAGACTTGCTGAGTACCCCTAGGGTCTCACACGATAAATTATTGGTTCAGATGAACAGGTACACTCGCAGGACGGATACTGGGTGGAAGAGGCTGATGATGTGGGCAACGATCGTTCGGTGTAGAGATTCCGGGAACGGGGATCCGTGAGATCTGTGGGCGGAATGTGCTTATTTCTGGGCATCTTATGCCGATTTGCTTCTTATCCGTACTCGGACCTTGTTTGCCGCTTCCGCTTGATACTCTGATGTGTGATGTATGAGGAAATATCCTAAACTATTATATCTATCTAGGTCATTTGAATCTTGCCGTATGGCGTTGCTATATTTCCTTTCTTTCTAGATGGTATGGCTCTGATGTACTATTGTATGGTGGCTTGCATACATACTCACTTGTGTATGTAGTTGATCCCTTCGCCTGCCGATTACGCCGCCCGTACTTGTCCCGATGACTGGAAATGGTTGGGACGGCCGAAAGGTCTACCCGTGTGTGGCTTTTGGGGCCCCACCGTACTATTTCAACCATTTCCGCTCATCCAGGCTTGTATCTAGGAGCGTAATTCACCGAGGTAGTTACACGAATACAACTCACTAACGCTAGTGCTCAAGTGCTACTACTCCTTGGAGTCAGTGTCCTCATCATCCTCATCATCGATGAAGGCGAAGTCATCCTCGTCGGTGAAGAAGTCCATGGCCTGATCCTCCAGAAAGTCATCATCATCGCTGAGATAGGAGTAGGGATCTCCACGAAGATATTCCCCTGCATTCTCCCTCTCCTCCAACTACATATCTCTCTCGTGGATGGTCTCCTCCAAATCCATGATCCGGTGGCGAAGACGGGCAATGATGCGCTCCTTCTTGTCAAGCTGACAGTGACGAGACTGGCGATCCTTCACTAGCATGGCGATGGTCTGATCCTGCTTGGCGGCGATGGCGTACTTGTGGTTGGCGTAGGAGCGGGCATTGTCAAACTCCTTCTGACGGTCATACATAATGAAGCCGAGGTGGTCCAATTGACTCTTCAGCTCGTGGTGATATGGGGCCTCCAGTGGCTCTCCCATAACATCACGCCTTGGGCAGAACTCAAAGCGGGTACCCTTGATTTGATTGATACTCTGCCCACACAGACAAGCAAGAGCTTCCTGCATGGCCCTGGCAAGTCCATCGAGCGAGTTGTTCTCTCTCAAGGTGAACTGAATTCCCTCTGATGTGGGGGCTTCAATCTTTCCTCGGAGGCTTGCAACAACTAGCCACTGCAAATCCTCTCCTTCCTGGTCATTGAGCTGAGCTCCGAAGAACTCGGGGTGCGGGCGCTCCAGCATTTTCGACAGCTGGTCCAAGTCACGCTCAAAGATGAGGTCTCCTCCATTCCCCAACTGATATAAATTACTATACTTCATGTCCATCTATAAGAATATATGATGAGTAAGTTAGTAGAGTGATCAAGTGTGTCAAATTTTATGTAATTTTGCAAGAATTTTTGAGGAACATGAATTTTCATGAAAGAGTCTGAGGGGTAAGAATGATAACAGGTTTTCATAAATATTCATTTCCTTTGGTTTTGAAACTAAGTTTTTGATTCAAATCTCCATTCTAAACTAGGGTCTCCTATGGTCAGGATGGCTCTGATACCAACTTGTCAACACCCGGATTTTTAATCCTAGATGCCTGTTATGCCATACATCGCAATCCTAGGATTACCATTTTTGCAAGACATAACAAATTGGATATCACAGTACATCATCCATTACAAAGCATACATAAGGTATTACACAAATAAGGATCACATGATCCAGTCTTAATACAATTCAAGCAACGGAATAACGTAATAATATCGATAGCGTAGGCACAACTCCATCTTCACAGTCACAGGCAATGCTGACGATGGGAGATGACCCTAGTTGTCATAACCTTCCTGCTGGCCGTCCTCCTGATACTCCTCTTCATAGTCTGGCCACGGGAATAGCCAGGGACAAATCCATGAGTACTCTTTAAGTACTCGCAAACTAATACTAACAAGTGAAGTGGTTTATGAGTAGGATACTAAGCTCTAGGGTTGTTTTGCAAAAAGCCATATTTACCTTCACTGAGTTCAGAAGCAAAGAAAACTAGTTGATAGTTTTATAACACCTAAGTGGGAACTTGAATTTCATCTCACAACTCTGTTGTGTTCAAGTCAAGGTCATAAATCATTTTATAAGTCATTTGGAAAACATCTGACGACAGAACAGTATGGCCACTCCAACTATCCATAACCGCGGACGCGGCTATTCGAATAGTTTGACACTCTGTAGAGGCGGTACACTTTCACCACAGCATTCAATACATCCATCAGGAACAAATCCTGAATTCACCATACTCGATATGCGGATAATCAATCATAACCTTTCAATTACATGCCCTAGTATAGGCACCTCTCCTGTGAGTTTGGCCTCCCAACCATGAACAATTGTCATCTTGGGTACTGCACAGGTGGACAATCTTCACAAGGTAGCCTCAACTCAAATCTTGGCCGCAAGGGAACCCATACTAAGGTATATAAATTTCCAGTCAAGCCCTACCCAAATTTCGGGTATTGTGGTTGTACGGTAAAATTGGAATGGTATCGCATCCAGACAACCATCAGTTTTATAAAGGGTTAAGGCTCATGCCTGAACATTTTCATCATCAAAATCATCTGGTGTTCAAGAACACATGTCAAAACATTTCAGTAGAATGACTCATCATTCTAAGGTTTTCATAACCATTTTCACCAAGTATTCCCATCTAAAGTTGATCAAGTTTTATGCTTAGCACTAGCATCTACAAGTGGGGGTAAATACTAATGAGGGGTGGTAAACAAGTGTGAATTAGCTAAGTTCACTCTCATGCCTTAGGATGACATCAAGATTATCTAACTTAGGCCAAGTTTTATGCTCTTTAAGCTACCTCTAAATATCCTTCTAATATCTACAAGTCACTAAGTAAACTCTAAGAGAAAGCTTTGATAAAGAAATAAAATACTAAGCTTGCAAGTAAAACTAGGATTGGGTATCATCAAAGGTAGCTAACCAAGCATGCTTAATGCATTGCATAGGTTATCTAACTTTCATATTTGCAAGTGTTAGATTGCTCAGTTAATAGCTTGCCTTGTGCAGAGCAGTGGTTGAAGTTCTCCTCAGCTTCTTCCTCGTAGTATCCTCCTTCCTCCTCGTATCCTTGGTTGGTACTAGCGTCTATAAATAAATACGAGGAACACAATCACCAAACAATACTTAACTACTTCTATTCATCACACCAAGGTTTTCACTAGATGATATAGGATCATCACAAGCATTACAACCATTAAGGCAAGTAGTTTTAATTCCCTTTATTTTAGAAAAGTAATTTCTACTCATTGAAAAACTACTTAAGATTTAATATTCTCCAACTAAAACATGGGATCATGTTGACACATGTCATCACCACATATTTCAGTACATGGGAATGTGATTTAAAGTGGTGTCATAATTTAAAAAGGTTTAACCTTTTTATGTTAATTAAATAAAGTGACTAGAATGGCCTAGGAGGCATTATTTTATTACTTGATCATTATATCTGCAAGTAAACCTATATATTTTTATATATTCTGAAAGGTATGGTTAAATGTGATTTTTGAGAGCTGGAATCAACTCAAAAGCTTTCATGGTTGAATTTTGAAAAATGTTTGAATGCAGAAAAGCTCCTGCCTTGTTATTTTTACCATGGGTGATCTACAAATCTAAATGGTTTGAATCCAACGGGCTTGGATTAAGCATTCTAGTATATTTCTAACAAAATTGGTTTCATGAATTTTGGTTCAGTGAATCGAGATGGGTTGATTTTTGAATCTAGGTACAGAACTGAGTTTGAACTAAATTGGAAAATACAAATTCAAACTAACTGGGTTGCGCGGGAGGTTAACTGGGTCGGACCACGGTGCACAGTGCGCGCGGGGGTGGGTTTGAGTGAACGACCCCACTCGTCAGTGAGACAGAGGGGTGCAAAGGGGAACGAGGCGATTAGGGTCGTGCGATCTAACTCTAATCCTACGGCTGTGGTTCATCGCCCACGTCTGAACAGGACGCGGCGAGGTCGAACCCTAGCGCGGCCAGTGGGGGTCAGTGGGGGCTCACCGGGGCTCCGGCGATGGTCGGCGATGGGGGCGAACGACGAAGTCAACGACGGCGATCCTCCTGGTACCGGCAGCTTCTCCTGGGCGGCTCCAATCAACGGAGCCCTTCTCCTCCAGCAGCGGCAGACTCCGGCCAAATTTTGGTGATGCGCTACTCGCCTTACTCTGGAGTGAGGTGGGGTTATTCCGAGAGAGAGGGGAGTGAGATGGTGTGCTCAAATCGAACGGGGGTGGCCTCCTTTTATAGTGCCTGAAGGGGACCGACGGGCGCGGGCTGAGCTCGTCATGGTCGTCGGCACAGCGTGCTAATGGCATGGGCGACGATAGGGGGCGGTGTGTTGCCTCCTAGTGAAGCTCAATGGCTTGATGGTGAGGCGTGGAGCGATGCAGAACGGTCGGAATGTCTCGGCGCTTTGGGCGGGTTCGATGGTGATTTTAATGGCGCACAACGTCTACGGTCCGCGCGGCGGTGAACGGGCATGTCTGCGGGGTTGCTGGGGTGCTGGCGATCCTGCTTGCATGCGGCAAGGGCGGCGCGCGGTCTGTGGGCGTGTGTCGCGGGTGGCGCTCTGGCGCTCTCTCGGCTCGCACGTAGAGAGGCCTGGCATGCTTCGGTTGGATGGTCCAAGGGCTGGCAATGCCTGGGCACTGGATAGGGGGTGGCGATGGACGGTGGTCAATGTTGGAGATATTCCCTAGAGGCAATAATAAAAGTGGTTATTATTATATCTTTGTGTTTATGATAAATGTTTACATTCATGCTACAATAGTATTAACCGGAAACATTAATACTTGTGTGATTTCTAAACTAAATTAGAGTCCCTGGTAAAGCCTCTTTATAATACAAGCTTGTTGATTGATAGATGATCATGGTTTCTTGATCATGAACATTGAGATGTTATTAATGACAAGATCATATCATTAGGAGAATGGTATGATGGACATACTCCTATAGATAAGCGTAGCATTAAGATCAAGTGATTTCAATAGTCCGTTTGCTATAAGCTTTCTGATACATAGTAACCTAATTCCTTCGACCATGAGATCATGCTAATCACCATCACCGGAAGGATGCTTTGATGACATCAAACACAACACCATAACTGGGTGGCTATAAAGGTGGCATTGAGTGTCCGGAAAGTATGGTTTGAGGCACATGGATCAAGAGTGGGATTTGTCCATCCATATGAGGGATAGATATACTCTGGGCCCTCTCGATGGAATGTCATCCAATTAGCTTGCAAGCATGTGACTGGCTCACAAGGGATCACATATCACGGGAACAAGAAAAGAGTACTTATCGGTAACAAGGTTGAACTAGGTATGCAGAGATACCGACGATCAAAACCTCGGATAAGTAAACTATCGTGAGACAAAGGGAAATTGGTATCATATGTAAGTGGTTCATTCGATCGCAAAGTAATCGTAGAAATATGTGGGAGCCATATGAATTTCCAGATTCCTCTATTGGTTATTGATTAGATAAGTGTCTCGATCATGTTCGCATAATTCACGAACCGTAGGGAGACACACTTAAGGGTTCGATGTTGTTTAGTAGATATGGAATGTTAGTAGGGATACCGAATGTTGTTCGGAGTCTCAGATTGGATCCGGTATATCACGAGGAGATCCGGAATGGTCCGGAGAATAAGATTCATATAAGGAAAGTCCTATTTCAAAGTTCAGGAAAGTTTCCGATGTTTTCATCGGAGAGGTTCTAGAAGGGTCTAGAAGGTTCACCGGTCCGGAAGGAGAAGGGTCCATGAATGTGTCATGGGTAAGTGGAATGATTGGATCATATCCTAGGTCACATGGTATGTGCACTTGTAAGAGAGAATTAAAGCTCTAAATTGAAAGTCAAACGGGAGTTTGAAAAGTCAAACTGGAACAATGGTTTCCTAGTGGGAGAAGAAACAAGTCCTCTCAATCCAACTTGGGTTTGGGTTTGGATTCAAACCCACCCCTCCCAAGTCTGCCCCCCTCTTGAGATCGGCAAGTGTACGACTACATCACCCACGAGAATTTGGTCTCGTTATCCGCTTTGGAATCTTCGAGGGTGAGTGCTTCTATCGACTCGTTGCTACAATCTAGTAGATAGATCTTGGCTTGTTTGTGTGCATGCGGTAGAATTTTTTTGTTTTTCCATGCTACGAACCCCTACAGTGGTATCAGAGACGTGTCTATATGTAGATCTGTTGCACGAGTAGAACACAATGGTAATTGTGGGCGGTGGTGCTTTTATTATCAATTGCTTTTTGTGTACTTTGCATATTGCGGTATGATGGGATGAAGCGGCCCGGGCTAACCTTACATGACATCGTTCATGAGACATGCTCCACGCTCGACATGCAACTTGTATTGCATAAGTGGCTTTGCGGGTGTCTGTCTCTCCCATCATAGTATAGATTCAATTTACAACGGGCACTTGATAGCTCAAACATCAACATTGTGGTTCTTGTTCGTAAGTTAGAACGGCATTTATTGAAAGCCCCAAACCACGTAAAATATGCAAAGAAAATTAGAGGTGTCTAACTTTGTTTTGCAGGGGTGTGCTGTGATGTGATATGGCCATGATTGTGGTTATATATGATGTATGCAATGTTCCTTATTGTAAGTTGGCAACCGGCAGTAGCCATATGGTTGTATTTTAACTTCCATTAAGACCTGCGTGTCTATTCAAAGTAGTTGTAATGGTTGAAGGTGGTGGACGACAACCATGAAACGACGCCATTGACCTTGACGCCATACCGGTGATGATGGGGATCATGTTCGTGCTTGAAGATGGAGATCAGAAGCACAAGAAGAAAGGCCATATCATATCACATATTATGAATTGCATGTGATGTTAATCCTTTATGCATCTTGTATTGCTTAGTTTGCGACGGTAGCATTATAAGATGATCCCTCAAGCACAAAATTTCAAGTTTGAAAGTGTTCATCCTTAGTAAGCACCGTTGCTAAAGCTCGTTGTTTCGAAGCACCATGTGATGATCGGGTGTGTTAGATTCTGCGAGTGTATACAACGTGAGCAAGCCAGATTTGATCATGCGGAAGTTAAGGTTTGATCTTGACGAGCCTAGCATGTACAGACATGGTCTCGGAACACGGATCACCGAAAGGTAAAACATGAGTCATATAGTAGATATGATGAACATATTGATTGTTCGCCATTGAAGCTACATCAACGGTTTTGATGTGGTGGATTTGGTTTGTGTGATCACTAAAACAATTTGAGGGATATTGTTTTGAGTGGGAGTTCACCTAGATTAATTTAACTATTAATTATAACTCAATTTGTCATAAACTTAGTCTAAACTATTGCAAATATGTTGTAGATCAATGGCGGCCCCTACCATCAATTTTAATGCGTTCCTAAAGAAAGAAAAGTTGAAAAACAATGGAAGCAACTTCGCGGATTGGTTCCGCAATTTGAGGATTGTCCTCAATGCTGGTAATTTGACCTATGTGCTGGATGCACCACTGGGTGACCCGCCTGCAGCTAATGCTACTGATGAGATAAAGAATGTTTTCCTCGCTCGGAAGAATCAGTACTCCACAGTTCAGTGTGCCATCTTGTATGGTTTGGAATCAGAGCTTCAGAAAAGGTTTGAGAACCATGACCCACATGATATTGTCCGTGAACTCAAAATGATATTTGACGCTCACGCGACAGTTGAGAGTTATGAGGCTTCTGAAAATTTCTTTAACTGCAAGATGGAAGAGGGCAGCTCCGTCAGTGAGCACGTGCTTAAGATGTCTGGGCATGCAAGCAAGCTTCAAAGCTTGGGAATAGTTATTCCTAATGCTTTGGGGATTCAACGTGTCCTCCAATCACTACCACCAAGTTACAAGAACTTTGTGATGAACTACAATATGCAAAACATGGACAAGTCGTTGCCAGAACTCTTCTCCATGTTGAAATCTGCAGAAGTGGAGATCAAGAAAGAGCACCAAGTGTTGCTGGTCAATAAGACCACCAAATTCAAGAAGCAAGGCAAGTCTAAGAAAAAGGGAAACTTCAAGAAGGGCGGTAAGAAAGTTACCGCGCCAGCGAAGAAGACCAAGGCTGGGCCTAAGCCTGATACTGAGTGCTTTTACTACAAGGGAGAAGGTCACTGGAAGCGGAATTGCCCAAAGTACTTGGCGGATTTGAAGAACGGCAATATCAAGAAGAAAGGTATATCCGATATACATGTTATTGATGTGTATCTCACTAGTACTCGTAGTAGTGCCTGGGTATTTGATACTGGTTTAGTTGCTCATATTTGTAACTCGAAACAGGTACTGCAGAATAAACGGAAGCTAGCGAAGAACAAGGTGACGATGCGCGTTGGAAATGGATCAAAGGTTGATGTGATCGCGGTCGGCACGCTACCTCTTCATCTACCATCGGGATTAGTTTTATACTTAAATAATTGTTATTTGGTGCCTGCGTTGAGCATGAACATTATATCCGGATCATGTTTATTGCGAGACGGTTACTTGTTTAAGTCCGAGAATAATGGTTGTTCGATTTATATGAGTAATATGTTTTATGCACATGCACCTTTGATAGATGGTCTATTTTTATTGAATCTCGATTGTGGAAATACACACATTAATAAAATTGAAGATAAACATTTGAAATTGAGCGATAACTCGACCTATATGTGGCATTGTCGTCTTGGTCATATTGCAGTGAAGCGTATGAAGAAACTCCATTCTGATGGACTTCTTGAATCACTTGATTTCGAATCACTTTAAAGATGTGAAGCATGTCTAATGGGTAAAATGACTAAGACTCCATTTTCTGGTATGATGGAGCGAGCTACGGACTTATTGGAAATCATACATACCGATGTGTGTGGCCCAATGAGTGTAGCATCGCGCGGTGGTTATCGTTATGTTCTTACCTTCACGGATGACTTGAGTAGATATGGGTATATCTATTTCATGAAACATAAGTCCGAAACTTTCGAGAAGTTTAAGGAATTTCAAAGTGAGGTAGAGAATCAACATAACAAGAAGATTAAATTTCTACGATCTGATCGTGGAGGTGAATATCTAAGTTACGAGTTTGGCGAGCATTTGAAGAAATGCGGAATACTTTCACAATTGACACCGCCGGGAACACCACAACGTAATGGTGTGTCCGAACGTCGTAATTGAACTCTCTTAGATATGGTTCATTCTATGATGTCACTTACAGATTTACCGCTATCATTTTGGGGTTATTCATTAGAAACAGCCGCATTCACTTTAAATAGGGCACCATCTAAATCCGTTGAAACGACACCGTATGAATTGTGGTTTGGGAAGAAACCTAAATTGTCGTTCCTTAAAGTTTGGGGTTGCGAAGCTTATGTAAATAAGTTACAGCTAGACAAGCTTGAACCCAAAGCGGAAAAATGCGTCTTCATAGGATACCCGAAGGAAACTATTGGGTATACCTTCTATCATAGATCCGAGGGAAAAATTTCCGTTGCCAAGAATGGATCCTTTCTAGAGAAGGAGTTTCTCTCGAAAGAAGTGACTGGAAGGAAAGTAGAACTTGACGAGGTTGTTGAACCTTCTCTCGAACTTGCGAGTAGCGCAGCACCGGAAGTAGTTCCTATGACGCCTGCACCAATAAGAGAGGAAGCTAATGATGTTGATCATGAAACTTTGGTTGAAGTTACTACGGAACCTCGCAGGTCAACAAGAACTCGTACCACTCCTGATTGGTATGATCACGTTATGAGTGTCATGTTGGTGGACAACACCGATGACCCTGCAACATGTGAGGAAGCGATGATGAGCCCAGATTCCAATAAATGGCAAGAAGCCATGAAATCCGAGATTGGATCCATGTACGAAAACCAAGTATGGACTTTGGTGGACTTACCGGATGGCCGGAAGGTTGTCAAGAACAAATGGATTTTCAAGAAGAAAACAGATGCTGATGGTAATGTTATTGTCTATAAAGCTCGACTTGTCGCAAAAGGGTTTCGACAAATTCAAGGAGTTGACTACGATAAGACTTTCTCACAAGTAGGGAAGCTAAAGTCTGTGAGGATTATGTTAGCAATCGCTGCATATTAAGATTATGAGATATGGCAGATGGATGTCAAAACGGTGTTCCTCAATGGAGACATTGATGAAGAGTTGTATATGATGCAACCCAAAGGTTTTGTCGATCCTAAAGATGCTAACAAGGTATGCAAACTTCAACGGTCCATATATGGATTGAAGCAAGCATTCCAAAGTTGGAATCAACGTTTTGATAAGGTAATCAAAAGTTTTGGTTTTATACAAACTTATGGAGAAGCTTGTATTTACAAGAAAGTGAGTGGGAGCTCTGTAGCATTCTTAATACTATATGTAGATGACATATTGTTGATTGGGAATGATGTAGACCTTCTTAATAGTGTCAAGGATTATTTGAATAATAGTTTTTCAATGAAAGATCTTGGCGAAGCAGCTTACATATTAGGCATAAAGATTTATAGAGATAGATCGAGATGCCTAATATCATTGTCACAAAGTACATATTTGGACAAAGTTCTAAATAGGTTTGGAATGGAAGATAGCAAGAAAGGGTTCTTGCCCATGTTTCCCAATACGACCTTGAGTAAAACTCAAAGTCCTGCAACGGCAGAAGATAGAGAAAGGATGAGTAAGACTCCCTATGCCTCAGCCACAGGATCTCTTATGTATGCCATGCTATGTACTAGACCCGACATTGCATATGCTGTTAGTTTGACTAGCAGATATCAAAGTGATCCAGGAGTGGATCATTGGACAGTGGTCAAAAACATCCTTAAGTACTTGAGAAGAACTAAGGATACAGTTCTTTCTTATGGAGGTGATGAACAGCTCATTGTTAATGGTTACACCGATGCTAGTTGGAACACCGATCCGGATGATTCTAAATCTCAATCTGGATACGTATTTACTTTGAATGGTGCAACAGTTAGCTGGAGGAGTGCAAAGCAAAGCGTTGTGGCGAGATCTTCAACTGAATCGGAATACATAGCTGCTTCGGAGGCTTCACAAGAGGCGATATGGATGCAGGAGTTCATTATAGAGCTTGGTGTGGTTTTCAAGTGCGTTGGACCCAATGTCTAACTACTGTGATAACATGGGCACCATAGCCCATGCGCAAGAACCAAGGTCACACAAGAAGCTGAAGCACATCAAGCTACATTTTCACGCTATTCGAGAGCATGTCCAAGATGGTGACATAAAGATTTGCAAAGTACACATAGATCTGAATATGGCGGATCCGTTGACTAAACCTCTCCCGAGGGAAAAACATGACCAGCACCAAACCGCCATGGCTGTTCGGTATATTACCATGTAATCTAGATTAGTTGACTCTAGTGCAAGTGGGAGACTGTTGGAGATATGCCCTAGAGGCAATAATAAAAGTTGTTATTATTATATCTTTGTGTTTATGATAAATGTTTACATTCATGCTATAATAGTATTAACCGGAAACATTAATACTTGTGTGATTTGTAAACTAAATTAGAGTCCCTAGTAAAGCCTCTTTATAATACTAGCTTGTTGATTAATAGATGATCGTGGTTTCTTGATCATGAACATTGAGATGTTATTAATGACAAGATCATATCATTAGGAGAATGGTATGATGGACATACTCCTATAGATAAGCGTAGCATTAAGATCAAGTCATTTCAATAGTTCGTTTGCTATAAGCTTTCTGATACATAGTAACCTAATTCCTTCGACCATGAGATCATGCTAATCACCATCACTGGAAGGATGATTTGATGACATCAAACACCACACCGTAACTGGGTGGCTATAAAGGTGGCATTGAGTGTTCGGAAAGTATGGGTTGAGGCACATGGATCAAGAGTGGGATTTGTCCATCCATATGATAGATAGATATACTCTGGGCCCTCTCGGTGGAATGTCATCCAATTAGCTTGCAAGCATGTGACTGGCTCACAAGGGATCACATATAACGGGAACGAGAAAAGAGTACTTATCGGTAACGAGGCTGAACTAGGTATGCAGAGATACCGACGATCAAAACCTCAGATAAGTAAACTATCGTGAGACAAAGGGAAATTGGTATCGTATGTAAGTGGTTCATTCGATCGCAAAGTAATCGTAGAAATATGTGGGAGCCATATGAATTTCCAGATTCCTCTATTGGTTATTGATTGGAGAAGAATCTCGATCATGTCCGCATAATTCACGAACCGTAGGGAGACACACTTAAGGGTTCGATGTTGTTTAGTAGATATGGAATGTTAGTAGGGATACCGAATGTTGTTCGGAGTCTCAGATTGGATCCGGTATATCACGAGGAGATCCGAAATGGTCCGGAGAATAAGATTCATATAAGGAAAGTCCTATTTCAGAGTTCAGGAAAGTTTCCGATGTTTTCATCGGAGAGGTTCTAGAAGGGTCTAGAAGGTTCACCGGTCCGGAAGGAGAAGGGTCCATGAATGTGTCATGGGTAAGTGGAATGATTGGATCATATCCTAGGTCACATGGTATGTGCACTTGTAAGAGAGAATTAAAGCTCTAAATTGAAAGTCAAACGGGAGTTTGAAAAGTCAAACTGGAACAATGGTTTCCTAGTGGGAGAAGAAACAAGTCCTTCTCTCAATCCAACTTGGGTTTGGGTTTGGATTCAAACCCACCCCTCCCAAGGCTGCCCCTCTCATAAATAGAGGGGGAGGGCTGCCCCAAAGCACACAAGCCCTAGCCCTTCTTCTCGCACATGAGCCATCGTCGTAGCCCCGCCGCTCGTCGCTGCCGCCGCTCGCGCGCCGCCGCACCGCCACCGGTTCATCGCTCGCTGCCGACACCTCCTCCTCCTCCCGATCATCTAAACCCTAGATATCTAGGAAACCCTAATCCACCATAACTCGCATCCGGCTTAGGCGAAGCCCTGCGGGATCTTCCCTCTACTTCCGACACCACGCCGTCGTGCTGCCGGATTCACGAGGGGAGAACTGCAACATCCGTTGCCTGCTGGAACAAGGGAGAGGAAGGTCTTCATCGAGTACCGAACATGTGACCGACTACGGAAGCGCTGCCAGAACGCAGCGCCAAAAGAGGAACGTCTACGCGATCTTGAGATCGGCAAGTGTACGACTACATCACCCACGAGAATCTGCTCTCGTTAACCGTTTTGGAATCTTCGAGGGTGAGTGCTTCTATCGACTCGTTGCTACAATCTAGTAGATAGATCTTGGCTTGTTTGTGTGCATGCGGTAGAATTTTTTTGTTTTTCCATGCTACGAACCCCTACAGTCAATGCTCCAGACATGCTTGCTAGGCTTGGTGCTTCTCCTAGCTCGCTATAGACATGGGGGTGGCAAGTTAGGCTCGGCCTGGTCACCATTGATGGCTATAACATGCTCACAGTGGTGCTAAAGATTGTTAAAGGGGCTAGATGATCTACTAAGAGCTTGCTGCAGACCAGAGAGGGAACAAGGTTGGCCAAAATCACTGCTCCTAATAGTGTTTGATGTTTGTTTGTTTGTTTGTTTGGTGATTACAAGGTGTTTGATGAAATGGCCGAAAGAGATTCAAATTTGAATTTTGGATTCAAACTTGGTGGGTGTGTTAGTTACATACTAGGGAGTCTCTGGTTAGTTGGATTGGTCAAGTGGAATTGGTTTGGTTGGTTTTTGAAAAAGGGGTGATCTTCACATATGAATCAGATTAAATTTTTAATTGTGATTTGAATCAAGTTGCCAAATGTTTCTGCAAGTATGAAAGGTGGGCTTTGATTCACTTTTACTTGGCCTAGCAAGGGGTGAAAAGAAATGGAAAAGTTTCTGTTTGAAATCTTGGACTAGAAGCACTCAAAGTGGTCTAGTGAGCAAGATTGGAAAAAATGACCATTTGCTTATTTGATTTGGTTTTCATTTTTTTTCTTGATTTGTTTCTGCTTGGAAATGTTTTAGATGATGTTTTTTTAATCTTTAAATCATTCCTTGCTATTTATATTAATCACACAAGTCCATTTATTCATTCATGCAATCATCACATACACACATGCATTCATAATGATTTGAATTAACAAAAGTTTTTGTTAACCCTAATTTTGATGATTGGAATTTGATAATCATTGTTCAGCATTTTTGGGATACTACAGGGACAATATATTTCTCCAACTTTGATGCTCTCAATATTTTCAATGGAATTCAGGCAATAGCTCTTATCAATCTTCTTAGGGAAATAGACAATATGCTCTTTGTCATTAATATTAAAAGTTACTTTTCCTTGATTACAATTGATGACATCACCTGTAGTATTAAGAAAAGGTCTCCCAAGGATAATAGACATATTATCATCTTCAGGCATCTCAAGCATAGCAAAATCAGTTAAAACCAAGCAATTATGAGCCACTTGAACAGGAACATCCTCACATATACCAACAAGAATAGTAGTAGACTTATCAGCCATTTGCAAAGATATATCAGTTGGTATCAACTTTTCTAGTAGGAGTCTCTTATAGAGATAAAAATGCATAACACTAACTCCAGCTCCCAAATCACATAAAGCATTTCTAACATAATTATTTTTAATAGAGCAAGGAATAATTGGAATACCTGGATCATCAAGTTTCTTTGGAACCTTACCATTGAAAGAATAATTAGCAAGCAAAGTAGAAATTTCCTCAATAGAAATATTCCTTTTATTAGAGACAATATACTTCATATAATTTGAATAAGGAGGCAAATTAATAGCATCAGTCAAAGGAATTTGCAAAAATAAAGGTTTCATCCACTCATAAAACTTGTTATAGTGTTCTTCCTCCTTTGACTTGTGTTTCTTATTAGGAAAAGGCATTGGTTTCTGCACCCAAGGTTCTCTTTCACTATCATGTTTTTTAGCAATAAAATCTTCCTTAGTGTACCTAGTGTTCTTAGTGTGCTTCTCAGGTTCTTCCTCAATTTCTTCCTTATTAGGAGCATCATTTTTATCATTACCACTTTTAGTTTCAACATCAGAGACAGATATACTATTAGGATTAACAGCAGATTCAGAGGGTTCCTCAATTGTTTTATGTTTCTTTTTCTTTCTCTTATGAGGAATACCACTACTTTCACCTTGTTGATAATCCTGCTCAATTCTTTCAGGGTGTCCTTCAGGATATAAAGGATCTTGAGTGGTTGCACCACCCCTAGTTCTAATTCCATAAGCATGTTTATCTCCTGAAGCATTAACTAGCATATCTTTTTGTACCTTAGGAAGTTGATCAATTTGAGTTTGAACCATTTGGAAGTGTTTAACAAGCATTTTAACATCATTAGCAGTTCTTTCCACAATATCTTTCAACTCATTAATAGCTCTAGAGTTTTCCAATAAATGATTTTGAACTTGTTTATTAAAATTACCTTGTTTAACAATAAAAATGTCAAGTTCCTCTAAGCATTGATCAGGAGGTTTATCATAGGGAATATCACCTTCATCAAAGTGTTGGAGAGAGTGTCCTCAATAGTGGATGAGTGGGGAATTGGCTTACATAATTCTTCTATAGGAGGTAAATTCTTCACATCTTCATATCTAATACCTTTATCCTTAAGACATTTATTAGCTTCTTTCATCACTTCATCATTTAATGCAATCACTCCCCTCTTCTTTGGTGTTGGTGTTGCGGCTGGTTCAGGCACAATTGGTTCAGGAGTAATAGGCTCAGGTGTATTTATCTCAGTTGAAGTCCAATCATCATAATTCTTGCTTATTTTAGCCATTATTTCTTCAGCTTCTGCAGGAGTTCTTTTCCTGAAAACACAATCAGCAAAACTATCTAGGTATGTGCTAGAATCATCAGTTAGTCCATTATAATAAATATCAAGAAGCTCATTTTTAGGCAATGGACATCCAGGATGTGCATGAATCAAGGCATAGAACCTTGTCCATGACTTGGGCAGTTTCTCTTCTTCTCCCTGTTTAAAATCAAAAAGTTTCTACAAAGCAGCATGTCTAGCACTGGGAGGAAAATATTTTTGAAAGAAAGAAGTAATCAAGCAATCAGGGCTATCAATGGATCCCGGAGGTAATTTATTAAACCAAGCTTTAGCTTCTCCTTTTAGTGAAAAAGGGAAGATTTTTGTAACAAAGTACTTGCGTATCTTAAAATCGTCAGAGAATAAGGCACTCATAGTGGAAAGCTCTTTCATATGAGCTACAACACTTTCATTTTCAGTCCCACAGAAAGATTCTTTCTCAACAATGTCTATATAGGATAAATCAAGAGAGAAATCATAATCTTTATCTTTAGTATCTATGGGAGAAGTAGCAAACTTAGCATCAGAAGACAGTTTAGGAATAATGGTATGTCTCTCAAGGAGACTCCTAATAGCACTAGCACCATGTGTGTTTTGGTATTCTTCAATAAATTCATCAGTCATTTCAATGTAACCATCACTAATATCATATCTCTCTCTAGACTCAGGTGAGCTAACAGGTGTAATAGTGTCTTCACTAGGAGTTTCAGTGTTTCCCAAAATAGTTCTAGCAATAGTAGCATCTAGGAAAGGAACTAATGAACCACTCGCATCAAGCACAGTAGAAGTAACATCATGAGTATCAGAAGCAATTTCAGATTCAGCAGTAGTAGCAGTGTGTGTAGCATGTGTATGTGGTGGTGTAACAAGCTTACTTATAACAGACGGTAAATCAAGAGCAGCAGAGGTGTTTAGGATTGTACCTCTTCTTATAGTGGATGGTAAAATAGGAAACTTTCCATTACGAGACTTCCCCATGATGAAAGGAATAGAAGTTAACAATAATAGATCCAAGTGAACTTACAAATAAAGCTATGCTCCCTAGCAACGGTGCCAGAAAATAGTCTTGATGACCCATAAGTATAGGGAATCGCAACAGTCTTCGAGGGTAGTATTACCCAATTTATTGATTTGACACAAGGGAGCCAAAGAATACTTATAAGACTTAACAACTGAGTTGTCAATTCAGCTGCACCTAGAAATAGTCTTGCTCACAACAGTTTATTAGTAACAACAATTTTGTAGTAGCAATAGCAAAGTAACAGCAACAATAAAATGAAGGCAGTGGTAACAATAGTAGCAAACAGTAGGGTATGAGTGCGGTAGGCATAGGGATGGATGGACAGACGTTGCATGGACAAGTCTAAACATGTAACTTCAAGATCCAGGAAAATTGTAGATAAATAATATAAAGCATCCAAGTACTAAACAATCATAGGCATGCGTTCCATATATAGTCATACGTGCTCGCAATGAGAACTTGCACAACATCTTTTGTCCAGCCAGCCTATTGTAGCGGGGCCTCAAGGGAATCTACTGCCAATTAAGGTGCTCCTTTTAATAGAGCACCGGAGCAAAGCATTAACACTCCGTGAACACATGTGATCCCCACATCACAGCCATCCCCTTCGGTTGTCCCAATTTCTGTCACTTTGGGGCCTTTGGATCCAGACAATGATATGTGTTCACAACTTGCAGATAAGATCACAAATAATACTATCATCATGAATCAATAATAAGTTCAGATCTGAGATCATGGCAATCGGCCCCTAGTGACAAGCATTAAGCACAACAAGTTGCAACAAAGTCAAATAACACTAATAGAGATACTAGGCACCATGTCCTAACATTCGATTACATGATAGAACTCATCCAATCCCTACCATTCCCATAGCCTATAGCGGGGGATTACTCAGCCATGGATGGGGAAACATTGATGGTTGATGGAGAGGCGTTGTTGATGATGATGACGATGATCCTCTCCAAATTCCCCGTCCCGGCAGGGTGCCAGAACAGAATTTCTGGTTTCGAATCGCAGTTTCTGGTGGTGGCGACGCAACGGAACTCTTTCTGGAAAAACGTCGCCCCCCTGAGTTTTTAGGTCAGAAGGCAACGTATAGGCAAAGAGGGAGGCCGAGGGGGTGCCTGAGGCGGCCACCCCCCTCTAGGCACGACCAGGGCCAGCCCGCGCGACAGGGGGTGTGGGCCCCTCAGAGCCAGACTCCGTCTCGTATTCTGGCTCCGTGAGTCTTCTGGTGAAATAGGATTTTTGACACATTTTCCGGGATTTTTCCTGATAGTTGAGTTTCTGCACAAAAACTAGACACCAAGATAATTCTGCCGAAAACAACGTCAGTCCATGTTAGTTGTATCCAAATCACACAAGTTTAGAGGAGAAACAATAGAAAAAGTGTTCGGAAAAGTAGATACGTTTTGGACGTATCACGGCCACCCAAGGAAAATTGGACACATCACCTCCTTACATGAGCTCGGCATGACTCCACCGCTGATCTGCAGCTTTACAAACCTCCAAAGTAGATTGCCAAAGGAAAGCCACTGCCATTGAAAGAACTAGGCCAGGGCAGCACCACGAACACACCATCAAACTTCAAATCTGGCACCCTGTGCAACAATGTCTGAGGAAAAAAACAAATATGGCAGCCTTTAACCATGAACCCAACATAAGATTCACCATCTTCCATCTGTCACCAACACAGACTAACATCTACACACACACTCCCGAAGAACCTCTCGAGCTCCGTTCTGACACAGGAGCGAGTGTCGTCACAATAGTGGAGCCCGAGGACACAAGTCCACCACAAGGATGTGGCTGTGGCCACACCTTCCCTGCTTGGACAGACTACCCCAGATCCATCGCCCATGACAAAGTAGAACACCGCATCAAAGGAGGAATTGAAACATTTTTACTCATAATCGTCGTTGCCTTTGACAGTGCCAAGACGTCGAGCAACAGAAAAACCTGAACTACCGAGGACCTAACTCTAGAGCTACACAAGTTCACACATGTGAGATCCGACGACCCCCTCATTTCACCACCAAGAGGGTCGTCAGCGGAGGAGAGCCGCCAAAGACCGGCGCCAGAAGGTAGGAGCCCTAGGTGAGAAGATCGTGTTTCATCTCCTCAACCCGTGGGAATTGCTCAGAGCTTGCGACCAGAACACCCTCACTTTCTGTTAGGCGGAAGGTTGCACGACAGTGTTTTTACCAGTAATGCTACACGTACAAGGATTTTACAAAAAAATTACGGAACCCAGGACGTGGCACAACAGGTAGTTGGAGAAATCAACATATGAGCCGGTTTTTCAGCAAGGATAGAAAACTTAACCAATCTACTAAATACACGTCAGTCCATAGCTTCTTCGTAACATGCTGAGTCCGTAAGTCCAACATTATAGGGGTGTTTGGTAGCCTGCATGGATTTTGGGGCTCATCGAGGCATGTCCACGGTAAGTAGTTCCACACACATACAGGCGATGAGCCATGTTTGGCATCCCATTGGTAGCCTGCATGAAGATTTTTTGTATGAGGACAACAACAAATGCATGTTGTTTGGTTGCTTGCACATTACGCTTTTGATCCATGTCATGCATTTTTCTCTTGTTTGGTTCACATGCAAGACTTGTTGTGGTCACCTTGCACTTACTTATGGTGAGGTTACCATCACCGGATGGAGAGGAAGACCATACATATGAGAAGAAGAACACACAATCTGAAATCATAAATCATGATTCCCGCACAATCCGGAACAACAGAATGATAAGCATGATCCTCACAACCATGATCCCCACAAAGCATGATCCCCGAAAGCATCAAACCTAAACAACACAGAATATGAACCTCACAAGCATGAACAACACAAGAAAAATGGGATCATAATTGACCATAAACAAATGAACACCCTTTGCAGAAACAACACAAGTACGAATCGTTGCCAAAACGGGATCACAGTTTAACATACCAGCATGGTGTTAACCTACCACCACCGCCAGTTCACCGTCTACAGTATAACCAGGTGCAACAAAACAGTCAATTCCAGCTTGTCCTTGTTAGCGTCATTGGCTTTGAACAGTTCATACATCGCATACTCTAGTTTCTTCTTTTCCTTCTTGAAGATCTTTCGGTCCTCATTCCATAGCTTCTGCTTCTCTTTGATTACATCAACCTAAGATTTCTGCACAATCTTCAGGATCTCAACCTTATTCCTTGATGCTTCATTGTTGTCATTCATCCGAGACAAGTTCTCCTCCAACGCCTTCTTCTCCATTTCTTCTATAAACTTTTTCACATCAACCAACAGACTTCAGTAATTTTTGTTAAGCTTGTTCTTCTCATCGAAACAGTTGCTTCACCAGCTGCGCATTATCAACCTTCTCGTCGATTCTTGCACTACTTGTATCATCATACATCTTCCATAGATTCGCAAGTGCATTCTTCGTAGCATCTGGTCATTCATTGTCTACCCAAGCCATAAACTCACAGTTTTCGACCTCCTGTAGGTCAGAAATTGATTGGCATAGACCTACTTCTTGCTAGACAAGTGAATGGCGATACAAGGAGCTAAGCACTTTCGTTCTAAACTTGACAGATGTAGAATCTGTGGCCTGTGTTGATTCCTTTAAATGCAACACGCTTGACATGCTTAAGTTTGTGAACGTGGCAGAGCTCGGGACAATCTTTCGCTATGCCGCGGAAGCTAGGATCTTTGTAGGAGTCAGGAGCATAGTCCATGTCCGTGATGTCCTAGCACACCAAACTGAGTTCATATGATTGTAAAGCAAGGATTCCTAACTCGCGACCAAACCCTAACCCTGCGAAAGAATTGGAGGAAAGTGGACTTACCCCTAGATACGATTGTGAGGAGCTGTCGCCGTTATTCCAGCTCGGCATGGCCGCCGCACTGCCGATTTTGTCTTGTCGGGGGTGTCGTCGTTGTCGTCGCCGGTGGCCGGATTTGACCGGGGAAAGGAGAAGGGGGAAAATGTGGATCTAGTTTCGGCGTTGAGCGGGTAGGGTGTGTCTCGGCGGGAGGGGGGAAAGGATCCCGCCCATTTTTCAGGCCAGCGGGAATCTCCCGCCTGCGCCATCATCGGCCAAGCTCGTGCAGGGGAGCGCCGGTTTTGTATCCAGCGGACACACAACGAGGGTGACGCGCTGGAAACGGACGATTCAAGCATATCACTTGAGTCTGCTTTACAATTCGTACTAGCATGACCCAACGCCTCGTGCCCCCCCCTCCCCGGAGAATATACGTCCATATTGTTTTATCGGAGGCGGCGCCAGCATATTTTGTATTCGTACGAATACGAAAGATCCAGAGAAAAACAAATTTAGTCCTATGGCCCATAGAGCCGACTAGGCCTCACACTCACATTTTCTGCTCGCAACCTCGCACGCTCTCGATTTTCCACGCAAACGTAGTGGCGGCGCGGCTGCCGTAGCGATTGCGGCGCAGCGGACCAGCCGAACAGCCGATTAGGGCGCAGCGGACCAGCGCCCCCTCTGATCGCGGCACGGCGGCAGCAGAACAGTCTGCAAGGCGGGCCGGCAGCCAGGCGCGACGACGGCGACGGCAACCAGACAACACAGCCGCCGGCTAGGTACTCTTCTTGTTTGAACAACCGCATCAACATAGCAGAGTAGCGGTCTAGCAGATCTGCGCTTTTAGTATCCTCCTTTTCTAGATTCTCCCCTGGTTTTAAAACACGGGTTATATACTTATATTGTTCAATTGCTGTGCCGCATAGATGCAAGCTTCTAATTTCCTGAATCTCGACCAAAGAATCATACATTTTGTGCAGCTGCTATTTTCAGTATCAATTGTTATAGCTCAGATACTACATTGAGAGTTTTTTTATGGAACTATGGTCTTATGTATTGTTAGTTGATAGAAGATTTGGTAGTACAACACTGTTTTATGCAGATGCTATTTTCATTATCAATGTTCATATGTCGCATTGAGAAAAATATATCTACAATGAATACTTACCCTCCAGAAGCTGGAGCCGTCACCAACTGCGGGCCAACCGGTGAACTTGCCCAGGTTGACACCCCTAGTCCCACTGGCGACTCGCGCCCGGAACCCTTGGCATCGGCGATAACTGGCGAGCAGGCCATGGACGGCAGCGGCGGCGCTGTGGAGCTGCACGAGACCCACTGTCTGACGGGCCACGTAGACCGTGTGTGGGCACTCGCGTGGAACCCCAACCCGGGCGCCGGCGCTAGCCCCATCCTTGCCTCCTGCGGCGGCGACAAGACAGTACGGATCTGGAAGCGCGCTCCTGACGGCGCCTGGCAGTGCACGGTAAAGGCCATGCTAGTTTAGTTTGTTATAGAGGTCCACATTGCAGTGATTTATTTTCTTCTTTATGCCCGTTTGGTTTGATTAGGATGTGCTCGAAGACACGCACAACCGCACAGTGAGGTCGTGCGCTTGGTCCCCTGACGGGAAGCTGCTGGCCACCGCGAGCTTCGATGCCACCACATCCATATGGGAGTACTCCGGTGGGGACTTTGAGTGCGTCGCCGCACTGGAGGTGAAATTTCTGCTGAATTTGTTTTTTCTGGTTAGGTGTTATCACGGTGTGCTATTAGGAGTGTTGGTTACCTATGTGATGTTAACTCTCTGCCACTGATGCGTAGGGGCATGAGAATGAAGTGAAGTGTGCATCATGGAGCCCGTCTGGGTCGCTTCTCGCGACATGCAGCCGGGACAAGGCAGTGTGGATATGGGAGATGCAGCCAGGGAACGAGTACGAGTGTGTAGCGGTGTTGCAGGGTCACACTCAGGATGTGAAGATGGTCCAGTGGCACCCGATCCTTGATGTTCTGGTTTCCGTCAGCTATGACAATACGATCAGGGTAATTTAATTTGAAATAATCACATGAACCATGCACACATTAATTCGGCCTGCATTATTTTGTTTGATGTCTTCAGATTTTAGGATGGTGTAGGCAAAAGGGTGTGCTCTTGCTCAGTTTGGTTTGTAGTATTTATGTGACATAATAAGGAAGCTTCGATGTAGGTCTGGGCTGATGATGGCGATGATGAGTGGCACTGTGTACATACATTAACTGAATCCGATAACTGGTAATTATGCTCTATGGTCCAAGCCATTTTTGCTATCCTATGATTGGTAAACTTGAACTAGCTTGTGGTATTTTGAATCATTTATTCGTAATATCACTAATGTATTCATGCGAAATTCCATCTTATGTGATGCTGATGATTGCAAAAAAAAAAAGATTTGAATCTGTGGTGCATGAAATTGTCCATTTTATGAGTTGCATGGCTGTTGATTTTGTTATACTAATGTATTCACACAAAATTCCAGCTTATGTTATGCTGATGATTGCAAAAAAAAAAGATGTGATGCATGAAAGTGTCCATTTTATGAGTTGTGTGGCTGTTGATTTTATTAATTGAACGAAAACTTTTGCTCCACGACCATACCCTCTTATATGGACAGTCAGATAATAGTAATCAGTACAACTGGTTCTCTTTATATTGGTATATATATATATCCTATAGTTATGTTAGTTGCATTTTCTTTCCTTTTCCAGTTCCCACTTCGCTAAAACACAGTCTGGGATTACATGCCTCATAGTAATTTGTTTGTGTTATATATATTAACTATTATGATTATCTTTAACGGTCCCATCTTGTTTGGATAGTATGATCCACTTTCTATGATTTATCTTCAGAAATAGTTGAACATATATATCTCCATTTCATTGTTCACTTCAATTGTCAATGAGCATTATTTCTCTCAATGGTACAGAATACTGTATGCTGACTGTTTGCGTTGACTGTTCTTTATGGTTTTATTACTTAACTGATTATTGGAACTTTCCCTGCTGCAATTGATCTCCTTCTTGATTACAGTGGTCATTCCTCAACAGTATGGTCAATATCTTTTAATCAGAAAGGAGATAGGATGGTTACATGCAGGTTCGTTCTACCATGCTGGATTAGTATCCCTCATTTTTCCCCATGATTTCCTAGGTTCCGATGCTCTGTTTGGAACATGGTATTTTCCCAGATTCTTTAGCGCTTCTGAATTCCTGTGTCCCAGACAGGACATAGAGAAGTTACTAACATCATATAGTTTTTATCCAGTGATGACTGTACTTTGAAAATTTGGGACACAAGTTTAGATTTGTCGCAACCAAATACTGGAGAAGGTCATGAATCTTGGTAAGAGTTTTCTTATTGATGCATAACCTCTCTATTTGGGCAGCATCATTATTTTTTACTTACATTATTTTTGTATAAGTTTGATAACACTGAAATAACACAGCTGTCCTTAAAAGATATGGCTGCAGAAGAAGACAAGCTGTGTGGTAATTCATAGTTTAGCCCCCACTCCCCAAAAATTAGACCATGACAGTAATAATTCAACCATATTATTATTCTTGATTTCTTGTGCTATCTGCTATTATTAGTCTGGCATATCTCGGTATTTGCATGCCACTTTACTCCTGGGGACAATTTGGACAAGTGTAAACTAATATTCGTGGATGTGCCCGTTCATCAAGTTGTTTCGTTTATCCCAGTATACATTCTTATTGCAACAGAACTTGTATAAGTTTGATGCACTCAGATCATCTCCAGCGGCGCCCCCAATAGAGCGTACGGCAACAGTGCCGGACGAGCGCTATTGGGTGTGTCGGAACCAATAGGCCTTCCCAATAGTTTTTTTGCCATTTTCTTTGCAGATACCACCATATTTTACCTAAACATAGAAATATATAGTTCATACAACGATTCAAATAATATTACATCTAGATCTAGGCAAATTTTTGATTTCCAAATGCTCAACAAGATCATCTAATGCCAATTGAAACATCTCATCCTTCACAGATTTGCCTGATCCTCATCTTTTCCTTGTTCACATCACTAGTCTCCAGCAGATCAAACAACATATATTCCAGCCTCTTCTTCTCCTCCTTCAGTTCTTTCCTTTCCTTTCCTCAACCCATTTCTTCTTCTCCTCCTTCAGCTTGTTCATCTCAAATGGAAACCCTCCTAAATCCTAACCCTACACTAAAATGGGGAAGAAGAGCTCACATCGTCTCTCCGTCATTCCAGCTCGGCATGTCGATGATGACGGCAACAACGCAAGGATGGCAGCACGGCGTCGTACGAGCTGCCGACGGCCGGATCCTAGCAGCACCGGCGGCCAAACGACGTCGAGAGAGCGACAGCCGAAGCGTGTGTGTGTGTGTGTGTGTGTGTGGGTGGGGGGTATCGTTGCCGGGTAGGCGCCGCTGAACTCTCGGCGAAGAAACGTGGCGGCGGTGATTTGGCGGGGGTGGGAGAGGTGAGGTAGGGCGGGGAGAATGGCTGGGTCGCTGCCGTGTGGGTAGCGACTGTTGGTATCCTATGTGGCTGTGTGTCCGGCACTCCAAGCCGGTCCCTATGGGTCGGGGTGGCGTGGGTGTGCCAGACAGTTTATTGGGCCACGGCGTTGTCCGGCATCCTATTGGGAGGGCGGCTGGGAGCCCATATCATGTCTGGTGCCCCAATAGCCCTATTGGGAGCGCCGCTGGAGATGCCCTCATTTTTTCAACAACGCTTTTGGCTCCAGGGTGCATTTGCATCAGGATGAATAGTAAAATCATAGAAAATGTTTAAAAAATTCAAAAAGATCTGAAACTTTTCGACAACATAGATGTTTATGTCTTCTGCATGCTTGCAAAGTTTCAAGAAGAAAAGACATATGGTGTGTCCTAGATAAAATAAACAAAAAACAGATTTGTAAGAATTAGGTTTAGAAACACCAGATTTAATTTTTTAACACAGGCCCCTCTAGCTTGGCTCGTTCAACGAAACATAACATGCGCTCATGGAATATGGACGTAAACTTGTGTAATTTTTTCCAGATTTTTGTGGCAGTTATAACCATTTTTTAAACCAGGTGCATATGCACCCAAGTTTAACTTCGAATTTTCATCATTTTTATTTGCTATTATCATCTAATATTGATACTTACATTGAGTAAATATTTGCTCCTTTTTATGTGTACTGCAATTGTAGCACAACTGAGCCCTTCCCACACATAGGTTAAGGTTCTGACTAGTTGAGACATACTTGCTTGTTCTGACGGAGACTCTTTTAAGGACTATGAGTTGGCTTTATGGTAAACTGTGTAACAGTTATAGTTATATTGATATTGTCATCACATTACAGCAGCGAAGCTTATCGCCACTCTGTTCCCTTTCCACCCCATCCCTCCTTAACTGGTCAATTATTATTTTCTTTCAGGCGACATGTTTCTACTCTAACTGGATATCATGGCCGAACTATTTTTTCAGCCCATTGGTCAAGGTTAGCGAACTCCAGTCACATATACGTTTGCTGCTTCTGAATTTCATTCCTAGGAGGCTATTTACGCTTTAATCAGCTAAAACACGAGCATTATTTATGAATTCAAGCAAAAAATGGGAGCCTTATTATATTTTATGCAAGTAAACTTAATTATACACATCAATATTCCTGTTGGACTGATGGCCAGAATCCGGCAGAAGCTGCTGAAAGTCCTTAACTGTCTGCTACATGTGTAGGGTATATTATAGTTTTATAAAAGATAGGATTTATTAGCCTGAATCTGACTATTTACGCATATGTTTTCATACATTATCATATGTTTATGTTGAACAAACTTGATCTCCCAGAATTGGCAAATTATGCTGTCATTTTGAATCATCAGAGATACTGTTGACCATTCTAATCTACTGAAGTCTTTCCATAAGTTACAACAATATGAATTGCCATGCTGAATTGAAATAGGATATCTTTTGTGCTATTCTTTGACATTTTTCATTCTCCTCTGTTCATGGCAGCGAGGATGTTATTGCCAGCGGGGCAGGCGATGATGCTATCTGCTTATTTGTTGAGGAGAAGAGTAGTACGGTATCTCACAACTCATGATTTATCTTTGTGGGGTGTGCTTTGCTTACCTTTATGTCCCAAGTCATATTTGGGGTAGATAGTGAAGCACGATGTTCCAACATGGATTGCATACTTTATAGTGGTCAAAGTTTTGTAGGAATAAATGCTGGAGGGTTGTTAATTTTCGTAGATGCGCATGACCACTGACGTCTGAACAATCATTTTATGCCCTTTATTTGTGTTATACACGTAAACTAATTTATGTCTATATCCCTTTAAAAGAATGTGTGATGGTATAGTTATTGTTTCTAGGTACTATCAATGGCATTCTCTTTTGCACAAGCTAGAGGCAGCGCAAGATTTGTGTGCGTCAAGTATTAACAGTTACCTTGGACGGTGCAGGTTGAGGGGCCTTCTTACAAATTAATATTGAAAAAAGAGAAGGCACATGACATGGATATAAACTCTGTCAGATGGTGTCCTCAGGTAATTTCAGATAATTAGCAATAAATTAGTCTTATATTGTGTTGAGCTGGCAATGGATTTCATCTGTTTCTACCTTAGCATATCACTGCTGCGATTTGTACGGTTTTAAGTACTATCTTTTACTTTGCATAGAGTGCCTAAATCTTTCAAATATAGGACCCGAGGGTGTTGGCGTCCGCAAGCGATGATGGCACCGTGAAACTGTGGGAGCTGCAGGGGAATATACTGCATTGAATTGTATCAGTCTGCTCTCTGCTGTAATATGGTTATAGTTCTAGCTGTGTACCTTAAGATAATACGGAGCAGAAGGGAGTAGGAATCGCTTTTTGTTTTATTATGTTCTCCCAAAACAATGCTCTCTAGGCTAGCTAATACTTGGTTTTTCTGAGAGAGCTTGCAAGGTGATTGTCTTTTAATAGACTTAGGGTGCGTTTCGTAGCTTGGTTGGACTCAAAAATTCCCATCCCATCCCAACCCATCATTTGTTGTTTGTTAGACCGGGTCTGCTTTGTTGAGCTATGTGTTGAGCTATGCCCACATGATAAGAAAAGAGGCCCTCGGCCCTCCCCGACTGTGAAGCTCGAATCCAGCCTGGCTGAGTTCACCTGAGAAAATCCTGCGAGTCCCGCAGGGGTCAGCGCACCCCCATGCCTCCAGCTCTCCATCCCTTCCTCCCCTGCAGCCCTCATCTCTCCCCTGTCCAACTGCGCCCTAGCCCCATGTCCCGAGCTCTCCACCGGCCCCTTCCCCAAGCTCTCTCTGAAACATACTGCGGCGTGCGATCTCTCTTTGGAGCAGGCGGCGGTGCCTGTGCTCCTAGCGCCTCTCCTGGCCCCTCTGTAGCCTGTTGCGTCGCCACCCATCCGTCCATCCTCCGCCTTGTCGCGACGCCACCCAGCGCCCCAAGCTCCACCTCATATCGCCCGCCATGGCCTCACGACAGAGCATGCAACGCCATGAACTCACGACGGCCCGTTGAAGAGGAGCTCGACCGCGACCTCCTGGCTTCGTTCCGGTGTGGGGGAGCTCGACCGCGACCTCTTGGCGCCGGGTTGAGGAGGGCCTGAGCCTCCTGGAGCGTTGGCGTCGGCTGCTCTCGCCGGCAACAGCGTCGGAGCCCGAGCCGGACCTCCCAAGGATCCGATTGTTTTTTTATTTTGTTTCCAATGGGCCGATTACTTTTTATTTTCGTATGCCCAGCTCAACTAATCCGACCTACCAAACATGATCTCAACTGAGCTCGGTTCAACTCATACGACCTACCAAACGCAACACAATAATGACCACTTGAATGAGGTCCACATAGCTACATCCAACTTGTACGAGGTAAAAAAGGCCATCCGGTCTATCAAACACACCCCTACAAGACATGTAATTGTTTGTGTATACTATGAGATGATTAGATGTGTTATTGCAGTAGCTTAAGTGTCTGCTACTGCCTTCATCCGTGGAATGTGTTGGCATTCCAACCGATCGAGAAGATCCAGTAGCAGCAGCAGTTTGCGACGAGGAGGAGTTGAGGCGATGATGAAGAGAAGGTTAGAGGGCGATCAAGTAGAATAGCAGGTACAAAGACGAGGATAGGGTGTCAAGTGGAAGTGGGATACCATCTAAATCTCACCTCTAGTTTAGATTTTTAGTGTAAAATTTTGTACTACAGAATTTAAAATGAACTAGAAGTGGGATCTATGTGGGATCCCACTCACCTTGGACGAGAAGGAGAAGGCACGGTGGTGCAGAGAATTCAAGCGCTATAGTGGTGGTGGCACATCGACATTCACTTCAGAAATCAGAGATCAGCACTCAGCTGCCTAGCAAGGATCGATGCTTTGTTGAATCGATCTCGGCTAATTTTAATGGCTCCACGAAACATCTCTCCAAACATTATCATCATCAAAAACTGATGGATCGATCGATGCCATGGCCATGCCATGCCAGTTGAGCCTAATTAATTCCTCTGCTGCTTCACCTTGGCGCTAGCTCTGTCATGGTGCGCGAAGCAACAAGCATGGACGACACGGCGTCGCTGCTCTTGCTGCCCGAGCCCTGACGAGAGTTATTAGGCCTGACGACGTAAAAGCCTGGCGGCGTGAGCTCCGTTTCCCTGACCCGGACGTCGTCCCTCTCCAGCATCTCCACCACCTGCGGCATCGACGGCCGCCGCAGCGGCGCAGCCTGCGTGCACAGCAGCGCCACCTTCATGTACCTCACGGCCTCCTCTTCCTTCTCGGCGGTAAAGGCGCACCCGTAGTCTCCTGCCATCGCCGGATCGACCATCTCCCTGAGGTTCCCGGCCTCGTAGAGCTCCCACACCCGCTCCACCAGCACCCCATCGGCGCCTCCTCCCGACAGGCGCAGGCTCCTGGAGCTGCTCTTCCCCGTGACCGTCTCCAGCACCAGCACGCCGAAGCTGTACACGTCGGCCTTCTTGGTGAGCTGGCCGTGCCACGCGTACTCCGGCGCGAGGTACCCCGGGGTGCCCGCGACGCGGGTGCTGACGTGGGTGGCGTCGTCCGGGAACAGCCTGGCGAGCCCGAAGTCGCCGATCCTGGCGCCGTAGCCGGCGTCCAGGAGCACGTTGCTGGCCTTGATGTCCCGGTGCACCACCGGGCCGGACTCCATGCCCTCGTGCAGGAACGCCAGCCCGCGCGCCACGCCCACGCACACGCCGCGCCTGACGGTCCACGTGAGCCTGGAGCGGTCGCTGCCGCTGCCGCTGGCGGAGGATGCGAGGAGGGCGCGGTGGAGGCTGCCGTTGCGGAGGTGCTCGTAGACGAGGACGCGGTGGTCGCCCTCCACGCAGCAACCCACCAGGGCCACCAGGTTCGGGTGCCGCACGTTGGCGATCACGTCGATCTCGGTGAGGAACTCCTTGGCGCCCTGCCGGGAGTGCGCGGACAGCACCTTCACCGCCACGTCGCCGCCGCCGTTCCTCAGCGTGCCCTTGTACACGGTGCCGAAGCCGCCTCGCCCGATCCTGTTGCTCCGGTGGAAGTTGCCCGTCGCCGACCTCAGCTCCGAGTAAGAGAAGAGCTTGATGTTCTTGTCAGATGACAACCCTGTCCCTGCTGCATGCAGATCGACGAGATTCAAAGTGAAGGATGCGCGTATATTCATGCGGCGGTTGCTTCTTCTTCTAGCTTAGGGAAGTAAGGAGAATTCGATCATCTTACCGCCGCCGCCTACAGAACGGGAGTAGGGACCTGCAGAGGCCTGTTTCTTCCTGGAAACATGGAAGCAGCAGCAGTAACAAGGCATGGTCACTCATATACAGCACCACCAGAGTTCCTTCCTAGCTTGTCATCTTGCGAAGAAGAAGCTAGGAGAAGGCTTTGGTTTGAAGCAAACTAATGAAGAGGCTTGGATTGCTCTAGGTAAATAGTTTGCCTGCCATATACTACACCGGAGAAGTTACAGTACTACTACTAGTAAATTCTAGTCGAACAATATTTGTTCCACTTCCACCCCGTCGAGGGGCACAAAATGATCAAACTGAGAAGAGATGGACAAGCTGCTCGACTGCGTGTGTGAACGGAGGCCGGCAAAGCATATGAACCAACGACCATGTAACCATGCATGAATGCATCTTTTGTCCGTTATAATTAAAGGGTTAATTGACCGACACAAGTGTGTCGTTCAGATGGCCGACGCTATCCATCATCACACACGCATATGCTATCACATCTTCGAATGGGTTGACATACACCAAACTAATGAGTAGGTTTGGGATGAATAATTAACTAATCAACGACGGCTGCATATGTCCACACCAAACTACTACAGTACTAGTATATATTGTTATCGCACGCGTGTTTGGTTGCTCTTCTAGTCCAACCCTCCCACACTTCTCAAAACACTCCTCGGCTAAATTCACTTAGAGCAACTCTAGCAGATATTAAACTTTGGGAGTACATGTTTTCAGTTCACAGATGTTTCGGTCAGAACAGGTACTGAACTACGAGACTGAACATTTGAAATTCAGACAACACATCCATCGCAGCAAAATTCAGACAGACCACGACCACGACCACGACCACACTTTGGATCATCGCGTGTACATTCGTCGACGAAGTTGGCCTCCTCCACCACGCGCCCGCCGCGGTCCTCCTCCTCGACTATCAGCGTGTGTGGGAGGGGGGAGGGGGGAGGGGGGCGCCGTCCGCTCCGTGAGCTCCCCCGCCTCCCCATCATCGCCGATGAAGTTCCACTAGCGGAGGACAAGCCGATGCCATTGCGCCCCTGTTGGTCCACTTTCGTGACGCGCGTTTCTTCGCGCCTAGCAACGCCACGCGAGCCTGCTGAAGGGTTTCGCGGCATAGTAAATTAAAATTTTCTACGGATGCGAACAGAGGGAAAGCCAAGATCTAATCTAGGAGATGCAATCAACGAGAGAGATTGGATTAGATCTTCATACCCTTGAAGATTCGCACAGCGGAACGTTCGTCGAAACGTGGGTGATGTAGTCGTACTCGCTTCTCCTCGCGATCCGATCCGATCCGATCTAGCACCACAAGTGGCGGTGCCTCCGTGAGATGCACACGTGCAGCACCTCGACGTCTCCTCCTTCCTCGGACCAGCAAGTATGGTGGAGAGATAGATTGGATCTACAACACGACGGCGTGGTGTATGGTGGAGAATTTCTGCAGCAGGGCTTCGCCTACAAACAGTCGGGAGGGAGAGAGGAAGGGTAGCAGGGCAACTAGGGTTTGGAGGCAAGGTGTAGGGGGGAGGGGGCGCACCAGCCCTCTATTTATAGAGGGGGGCGGCCAGCCCTTGCCCCCTCCTCCAAGCCTTGGGCCGGCGGCCAAGGGAGGGAGGAGTGGGGGTTGAGGACTCTCCCCCTTCTAGAAACCCTATCTCTAGTTTAAACCCTCCTGGGGCGGCTGGGCCCTATGGGGCCTTGTGCCCCTGGCCCAATGCGGCCAGGACACTCCCTCATAGGCCCACGCCCCCTCCCGGAAGGTGGGACCACGTTGGTCCCCTTCCGGAAGGTTCTAGAAGCTTCCGGTACAATACCGATTAACCCGGAACAATTCCGAACTCCAAAAACTGCACTGCCTTATATGAATCTTATTCTCCGGACCACTCCGGAACCTCTCGTGATGTCCCGGATCCCATCCGAGACTCCGAACAAAAACTCATAAACCAATTATCCAATCTATCCTAGCGTCGAGACACGTTAAGTGTGTGACCCTGCGGGTTCGAGAATATGCAGACATGATCTTCTATCAATAATCAACAGCGGGGTCTGGGCACCCATATTGACTCCCACACATTCATCGATGATCATATCGGATGAACCACGATGCCAGGATTCAATCAATCCCATATATATATTCCCTTCGTCTCGCGATATTTTACTTGCCCGAGATTTGATCGTCGGTACCGTCATACCTAGTTCAATCTCGTTCACAGCAAGTACTTTACTCGTTCCGTAATCCGATATCACTTTGTGATTAACTCCTTAACCATATGCTTGCAAGCGGTGTTGATATCGATTACCGAGTGGGCCCGAAGTATATCTCTCCGACTTGGGAGGGACAAATCCCATCTCGATACATACAACCCAACAGATACTTTCCGATCACCTGAGAGACACCTTTATGATCACCCTCTCATAGGATGACGTTTGATGACCTCAAAGCTTTCTTCCGATACCAGGGAGTTGTATTATCTCATGGTCTAAGGAATACAATATTTGACATAGGAAAAGCTTCGCAAAGATGAACACGATGATACGATCTAATTGCTTTGCTTAGTTTGGGTCTGTCCATCATATCATTCTCCAATGATATGATTGCATTATCAATTGACAACTCATGTCTATGGTTAGGAAACCTTAACCATCATTGATCAATGAGCTAGTCCATAGAGGCGTACTAGGGACACGGTGTTGTTCACAAACCACACAAGTATTAAAGTTTCCGCTTAATACAATTCTAGCATGGAATATAAACTTTATTATGAACAAGAATTATAATAATAACATCTTTATTATTGCCTCTAGGGCATAATTCCAACAGTCTCCCACTTGCACTAGAGTCAATAATCTAGTTTACATTTGGCAACAATCTCACACCCATGGCACTGAGGTGTTGATCATGTTTTACACGTGGAAGAGGTTTAGTCAATGGATCTGCGACATTCAGATCTGTATGTACTTTGCTAATCTTCAGATCTCCATCTGCAATATAATCTCGGATTATATGAAACTTGCGGTTGATATGCTTGGTCTTTGGATGATATCTTGGTTCCTTAGCGAGTGCTATGGCGCCAGTGTTGTCACACAATATCTCCAGTGGGTCCAATGCACTTGGAACCACACCAAGCTCAGTGATGAAGTTTCTGATCCAAACTCCTTCACTTGACGCTTCTGCAGCAGCCATGTGTTCCGCTTCCACTGTAGATCCCGTGATCATGCTTTGCTTGCAGCTTCTCCAGCTCACAGCTCCTCCATTCAAAATATAAACGTATCCTGTCTGAGATTTGGAATCATCCTTGTCGGTGTCAAAACTAGCGTCGACGTAACCTTTTACGACAAGCTGTTCATCACCCACATAGACTAAGAACATTTCTTTAGTCCTATTTAGGTACTTTAGGATGTTCTTCACGGCTGTCCAGTGTTCCACTCCTGGATCACTTTGATATCTGCTCGTCAAACTAAGAGCATTGGACACATCCGGTCTAGTACACAGCATGGCATACATGATGGAACCTATGGCCGAGGCATAAGGCACTTTGCTCATAGTTTCCCTATCATTTATCGTAGCTGGACACCGAGCCTTGCTCAATATCTTACCTGACAACATAGGCACTGAACCTTTCTTTGCCTTATCCATTCTGAACCTTTTCAGAACTTTGTCTAGGTATGTACTCTGGCTTAAAGCTATCAGGCGTCTTTGTCTATCTCTATAGATCTTGATGCCCAATATATAAGCAGCTTCACCTAGGTCTTTCATTAAAAAACACTTGTTCAAATAACTCTTCACATCGTTAAGCATGTTGATGTCATTTCCGATAATCAATATGTCATCCACATATAGTACCAGAAACGTCACCGAGCTCCCACTCACTTTCTTGTAGATACAAGCTTCGTAGCAATTTGGAACAAATCCAAAGCTCTTGATCACTTGATCAAAACGAAGGTTCCAACTCCGAGATGCTTGCTTCAGTCCATAAATGGAACGCTGAAGTTTGCATACTTTATCAGCATCCTTAGGATCGACAAAACCTTCGGGTTGCATCATATACAACTCTTCATCAATGTTGCCATTGAGGAAAGCAGTCTTGACATCCATCTGCCATATTTCATAATCATGAAACGCAGCAATTGCTAATAAAATCCGAATGGACTTAAACATCGCTACAGGAGAGAAAGTCTCATCGTAGTCAACACCTTGAACTTGTCGAAAACCTTTTGCGACAAGCCGTGCTTTATAGACGGTAACATTACCATCCGCGTCCGTTTTCTTCTTGAAGATCCATTTGCACTCAACGGCCTTTCGGTCGCTAGGAGGGTCCACCAAAATCCGTACTTGGTTTTCGCTCATGGATCCCAATTCGGATTTCATGGCTTCCAGCCATTTCTCAGAGTCTGGGCTCATCATCGCTTCCTCATAGTTCGTAGGTTCACTGTCTTCTACTAACAAGACAGTCAAGACAGGGTTGCCGTACCACTCAGGAGGGGCACGCGACCTTGTCGACCTGCGACGTTCAGTAGCAGCATCGTCCGAAGCTTCATGATCCTTGTCATTAGCTTCCTCTATTGTTGGTGCAGGCGGCACTGGAACAATTTCAGGTGCTACGCTACTCTCCAATTCAAGAGAAGGTTCAATAACCTCGTCAAGCTCTACTTTCCTCCCACTCACTTCTTTCGAGAGAAACTCCTTCTCAAGAAAGGAACCGTTCTTTGCGACAAACACTTTGCCTTCGGTTCTGTGATAGAAGGTATACCCAATAGTTTCCTTAGGGTATCCTATGAAGATGCATTTCTCCGCTTTGGGTTCGAGCTTGTCCGGCATCAACTTCTTGACGTAAGCTTCGCATCCCCAAACTTTAAGAAACGACAACTTAGGTTTAGCACCAAACCACAGTTCATACGGTGTCGTCTCAACGGATTTAGATGGAGCCCTATTTAAAGTGAATGCAGCGGTTTCTAATGCATAACCCCAAAATGATAATGGAAAATCAGTAAGAGACATCATTGATCGGACCATATCTAATAGGGTTCGATTCCGGCGTTCAGACACACCATTGCGCTGTGGTGTTCCGGGTGGCGAGAGTTGTGAAACGATTCCACTTGCTTTAAGATGCGTGAGAAAATCATAACTCAAATATTCACCTCCACGATCAGATCGTAGAAACTTAATCTTTCTGTTACGATGGTTCTCCACTTCATTCTGAAATTCCTTGAACTTTTCAAATGTTTCAGATTTATGTTCATTAAATAGATATACCCATATCTACTTAAGTCATCGGTAAAAGTGAGGAAATAGCGATATCCACCGCGCGTCGAGACACTCATCGGTCTGCATACATCGGTATGTATGATTTCCAACAAGTCCGTTGCTCGCTCCATCATACCGGAGAACGGGGTTTTGATCATCTTGCCCATGAGGCATGGTTCGCATGTGTCAAATGATTCAAAATCAAGAGACTCCAAAAGTCCATCAGAATGGAGTTTCTTCATGCGCTTTACACCAATATGACCTAGACGACAGTGCCACAAATAAGTAGTATTATCACTATCTACTTTGCATCTCTTAGCCTCAATGTTATGGATGTGTGTTTCATCCCTTTCGAGATTTAGAAGAAATAAACCATTCACAAGAGGTGCATGACCATAAAAGATGTTACTCATATAAATAGAACAACCATTATTCTCCGATTTAAATGAATAACCGTCTTGCAATAAACACGATCCAGAAATAATGTTCATGCTCAACGCAGGCACATAATAACATTTATTAAGGTTTAAAACTAATCTCGAAGGTAAAACTAAGGAGAGCGTGCCGACAGCCATCACATCAACTCTTGATCCGTTGCCAACGCGCATCGTCACCTCATCCCTTGCAAGCCGCCGTCTATTCCGTAGCTCCTGTTTCGAGTTACAAATATTAGCAACTGAACCGGTATCAAATACCCAGGCACTACAACAAGGGCTAGTAAGGAAAACATCAATAACATGTATATCAAATATACCTTTGATGGTGCCAGCCTTCTTGTCCGCTAAGTACTTCGGACAGTTGCGCTTCCAGTGACCCTTGTCCTTGCAATAGAAGCACTCAGTGTCCGGTTTAGGACCAGACTTGAGCTTCTTCTCAGCAGGAGCATTGCGCTTGCCGCTGCCCTTCTTGAAGGGCTTCTTTGCTCCCTTACCTTTCTTAAAGGAGGGCTTGTTGACCATCAACACATGATTATCCTTCTTGATGTCCACCTCCGCAGCCTTCAGCTTTGCGAAGAGCTCGGTGATCGTATCAGTGGAGCCAATCTGATTATGAGTCACTACAAAACTTTTGTAGCTGGGAGGGAGTGATTGCAGAACCCTGTCAATCTTGAGCTCCTCTGGAATCGTGCATTCCAGTTGCTCAAGGCGTTGAGTGTAGCCCGACATCTTTATGGCGTGCTCACTAACGGAACTCCCTTCCTCCATCTTGCAGTTAAAGAACTTCTCGGAGATCTCATATCTCTCAGAACGGGCCTGAGTCTGAAACATGGTTTTCAGCTCCTCGAGAATCTCAAAGGGCCCGGGATACTCTTCAAAACGATTTTGAAGCTTCGGTTCCATAGAAAACAACATGGTGCTCTTAATCACACCATAATCATCTTTGCGCGACTGATAGACAGCTTTCTCATCAGCCGGCGCAGTTGCAGCAGGGGGGTCACCTAACGCTTTCCCAAGGACATAGTCCTTTTGTCCGCCAGACAGAATGATTCTTAGATTGCGGAACCAATTGGTAAAGTTAGACCCATTATTTCTAAGCTTTTCCTTCTCAGCAAAAACGTTGAAGTTGAAGTTGGACTTGGCCATGTGATCTACAGTATTTTCAAGTACAATTTAGACTATGTTCATGATAAATAGTTCAACTTAATCAAATTACTAGATGAACTCCCACTAAATTCAACATCCCTCAAGTTGTTTAGTGAACACGATCCAAATTCACCACACCTAATTCGATCATCACGAGAAGAGATGTGGTTTCAATGGTGGACAACAAAGTGTCGATCATATCATTCATATGACTCATGCTTAACCTTTCGGTTCTTGTGTTCCAAGGCCATGTCTGTACATGCTAGGCTCGTCAAGCTAGACCCAAGTATTTCCGCGTGTGCAAAACTGGCTTGCACCCGTTGTATGTGAGCGTAGAGTCTATAGCACCCGATCATCACGTGATGCTTGGACACGACGAACTTTCGCAACGATGCATACTTGGGGAGAACACAGTTTTTATCTTGATCTTTAAGTGAGGAATCATCTTATAATGCTACCGTCGCGATCTAAGCATAATAAGATACATAAAAGGATAAACATCACATGCATATAACTTTATGTGACATGGTATAGCCAATCTTCGCGCAATGATATCCATCTTGTGCGTTCCGGCATGATCTCCATCACTCCACCATGATTGCCTCCACCATGAATAGCAACTACAACTATTGCTAACTACTTAGCGATAAAGTAAAGCTATTACATGGCGTATAAGAAGTTGACTCGCAGGTCATACACAATTATAAAGACAACCATATGGCTCCTGCCGGTTGTGTACTCATCGACATGCAAGTCGTGAAACATTACAAAACATGATCATCGCATACAATATACACATCACATCTTGGGCCATACCATATCACAGAAAACACTCCCTGCAAAAACAAGTTAGACGCCTATACTTTGTTGTTGCATGTTTTACGTGGCTTATGGGAGTAGATGCTAAGAACAATTCTTACCTACGGAAAGCCACAACAGTGATATTATGGTTGCCAAACTCTGGTGTTAATCCCATGACAACTATACTGAGAGAAACTAACATCCACCAGCCGCATGTGTGGAACAAGCCACACGTCAAGTGCGGAGCCGGTCTCGCGAACGACGTCGCGTAAGGTTGGCCTGGACCGCTTCAATCTCACTATCCCGCGTCATAAGAAGAACACAAACAAGAGGCTTGCAACAGAAAACATCAACGCCCGCAACAACCATGTTGCGTTCTACTCGTGAAACACATCTACGCATAGATCTAGCTCTGATACCACTGAAGGGTTTCGTGGCATAGTAAATCAAAATTTTCTACGGATGCGAACAGAGGGAAAGCCAAGATCTAATATAGGAGATGCAATCAATGAGAGAGATTGGATTAGATCTTCATACCCTTGAAGATTCGCACAGCGGAACGTTCGTCGGAACGTGGGTGATGTAGTCGTACTCGCTTCTCCTCCTCGCGATCCGATCCGATCTAGCACCACAAGTGGCGGTGCCTCCGTGAGATGCACACGTGCAGCACCTCGACGTCTCCTCCTTCCTCGGACCAGCAAGTATGGTGGAGAGATAGATTGGATCTACAACACGACGGTGTGGTGTATATGGTGGAGAATTTCTGCAGCAGGGCTTCGCCTACAAACAGTCGGGAGGGAGAGAGGAAGGGTAGCAGGGCAACTAGGGTTTGGAGGAAAGGTGTAGGGGGGAGGGGGTGCACCAGCCCTCTATTTATAGAGGGGGGGGCGGCCAGCCCTTGCCCCCTCCTCCAAGCCTTGGGCCAGCGGCCAAGGGAGGGAGGAGTGGGGGTTGAGGACTCTCCCCCTTCTAGAAACCCTATCTCCAGTTTAAACCCTCCTGGGGCGGTTGGGCCCTATGGGGCCTTGTGCCCCTGGCCCAATGCGGCCAGGACACTCCCTCATAGGCCCACGCCCCCTCCCGGAAGGTGGGACCACGTTCGTCCCCTTCCGGAAGGTTCTAGAAGCTTCTGGTACAATACCGATTAACCCGGAACAATTCCGAACTCCAAAAACTGCACTGCCTTATATGAATCTTATTCTCCGGACCACTCCGGAACCTCTCGTGATGTCCTGGATCCCATCCGAGACTCCGAACAAAAACTCATAAACCAATTATCCAATCTATCCTAGCGTCGAGACACGTTAAGTGTGTGACCCTGCGGGTTCGAGAATATGCAGACATGATCTTCTATCAATAATCAACAGCGGGGTCTGGGCACCCATATTGACTCCCACACATTCATCGATGATCATATCGGATGAACCACGATGCCAGGATTCAATCAATCCCATATATATATTCCCTTCGTCTCGCGATATTTTACTTGCCCGAGATTTGATCGTCGGTACCGTCATACCTAGTTCAATCTCGTTCACAGCAAGTACTTTACTCGTTCCGTAATCCGATATCACTTTGTGATTAACTCCTTAACCATATGCTTGCAAGCGGTGTTGATATCGATTACCGAGTGGGCCCGAAGTATATCTCTCCGACTTGGGAGGGACAAATCCCATCTCGATACATACAACCCAACAGATACTTTCCGATCACCTGAGAGACACCTTTATGATCACCCTCTCATAGGATGACGTTTGATGACCTCAAAGCTTTCTTCCGATACCAGGGAGTTGTATTATCTCATGGTCTAAGGAATACAATATTTGACATAGGAAAAGCTTCGCAAAGATGAACACGATGATACGATCTAATTGCTTTGCTTAGTTTGGGTCTGTCCATCATATCATTCTCCAATGATATGATCTCATTATCAATTGACAACTCATGTCTATGGTTAGGAAACCTTAACCATCATTGATCAATGAGCTAGTCCATAGAGGCGTACTAGGGACACGGTGTTGTTCACAAACCACACAAGTATTAAAGTTTCCGCTTAATACAATTCTAGCATGGAATATAAACTTTATTATGAACAAGAATTATAATAATAACATCTTTATTATTGCCTCTAGGGCATAATTCCAACACCTGCTCCTCCTCCTCGTTGGAGCGGGAGGCCACGGCGGTTCCACGGCCCCGCGCCGGTGCGTATCGGTCCTCCCGGCCACCCCAACCCCGATTGACGGCCTCCTAGACATATACGTGTCACTGATTGAGTGGATATGCATGGAGCGCCGGAGGAAGGTGGAGAAAGCGGAGTGACAACGGCGGCGATGAGGGCTCCAGTCGGTTTACGACCCGTATCAGCCCCCTCACGCAGTACAAGTTGTTGAATTATTAGGCATAATTTTCATGATTAATTCTAGAATATAAATTATGACGAAAGCAGCTACAATCACGTGAACCTCTAACATACTAGATGCATTGAGCAACATGAACAGTAGCAGAGTATACGCACTAACAGCCATAGTAAAGCAACCGATCTGACGATGGTATACGTACTGATCGGTTGCCGATGAAGTCGTTGTTGGTGCAACGTTTGCAGTGGACTGTCAAAGAAGTCGGCGTTGAAGATGATAAGCACGAGCCCCGGCTTGACGACCGAGAAGAGACGCCGTGATGACGAACTTGAGCAGTTGCGCGGAACGCTTCCTAAATACCTTATTCGCCCTCTCCCGTACAGGATCACAAGGGCGAGTGGTTTCGAAAACCTGCTCTCCCATCCGCCGGTACACGCCGGCAAGTGGGATGGAGTAGACTACGGTGACGGCGCAAGTAGAGAGGATGGAAAAACCCTAGATTGGTTTGTTGTCGTGCGTTGTGGAAGCCGCACATGCATTTATATACGGGACACGAAGTGGACCAAGCCCACATCACGCACGGGTCGGTTACAGATAGCCCACGATCCAGGAGCGACCCGAATCCACTAACTATTGACATATCTGTCTAACCGTACACATTTTTCTGAGCAGAAATAAAGCTCGGCTCGGTGAGATTCCCGCAACCCGCGGCACGCGCGTCGTGACGTGACGAGGCGTGCATGCATGCGTGCGTGCGGCGTCGTCGTCGGAGGAGCGTGCGTGTAGCTCTCTTATTGTCACTCACTTACAAAGTGGTGCAACACTCCATCTTATAAGATAGTGCAACTCTCCTTCAACTTTCTATGTGAAACTAAACTTTAGCTTCCACAGCTCTTGCCACACACATGTGAGCTGCCACCAACTTGGGCCAAATCATATATGGGCTTCCACATACATGGGCTTTGAGATTTAGGAAAAATCTGAAATCAGACATGGGTCTAATGATTTAGCCCATTATTTCTAACAATCTCCCAACAGATCTCAAATGCCCATTTGAAGATTTGTCAATCCTCGCTACTTGTTTATATACCAGTGTTTCAGCAGACTCTGTTAAGTTGAACTTCCGCCTAGAATCTTGAACTACGTCTATCAACAACTTGAACAATAGACGAACCTTGAATTGCAAGTTTGGTGCCAATAGATTTCACTCACAATCATAACTAGTACTTGACTGCTAGTAGCCTACCCTGCGGGTTGGAGCATATGTGTCATACTCCATGGTCTCTTCATGAGTTTATTAGAGAACACTCAAGTCTCATAGACCACGACGTTTACAGTCGAGCTCATATATGTTGTTTTTTTCAAGAATGCCCTGTAGGACAGCATCTTTGCTAGTTAAAGCCAACATAAACACATTAAGGCGTGTTGCCAACCTGCCTTACAGATTATGAGAGTTATGCATATTCACATAGAGAGGGTTACCAACTACTCTCCTCAGTAAAACCACTAGCTTGTTCTTCCCAGGTCCTAGTTCACGGGATCTTCGATCACATAGGTTGGGTTACCACTAGGTGTGACATCCATGGGCCTCAACCCCATCTCCCTCGATGCACTTTCTATCACATTTCGTGATAGTCCCTTTGTAAAGGGATCTGCCAGGTTTTTGTCTGTTTGAATATACGTAACAGTTATTACTCCAGAGTTTCTCAATTTCCTGACAGACTTCAAACGTCTCTTCATGTGTCTTGATGACTTCGCGTTATCCTTAGAATTGTTCACTTTGACAATAACAGTTTGGTTGTCACAATTCAAAAGGATTACAGGCACATGTTTCTCAACCACATGCAAGTCCATCAAGAGCTCACGCAGCCATTCTGACTCAACAGTGGTTGTGCCTAAAGCAGTAAGCTCTGCTTCCATAGTTGACCTTGTCAATATGGCCTGTCTACGAGATCTCCATGACACTGCACCACCTCCAAGGGTGAACACATACCCGCTCGTGGCGTAGAGTTTATCAACGTCAGAGATCCAGTTCGAATCACTATATCCTTCAAGCACAGCAGGGTGTCCTGAATAGTGAATCCCATAGCTCATTGTATCACATAGATAGCGCATGACCCTTTCAAGTGCATGCCAATGATCAATACCCGGGTTAGACATGAACCTACTCAACTTGCTCACAGCAAAAGATATATCAGGTCTTGTAGCGCTTGCTAAGTACATGAGAGAACCAACAACTTGTGAATATTTCAGCTGATCTGTTGGTTCCTTCTTATTCTTTTGTAATGTCAGACTGGGATCATAAGGTGTTGGAGAAGTCTTGCCATCAGTAAAGCCAAATCGGCTCAAGACCTTCTCAACATAATGAGATTGCGTTAAAGTAATCCCATTCTCGTTCTTAATAAGCTTGATGTTCAGTATCACATCAGCCTCTCCCAGATCTTTCATATCAAAACTATTTGACAGGCAAGACTTGACTTCATTTATCACTTTCATGTTTGTACCAAAGATAAGAATGTCATCCACGTACAAACATAATATAACACTATCGCCCCCACCATGGTGATAGTAAACACACCTATCGGCCTCATTAATGACAAAGCCAGCAGAAAGTAGGGTTTTGTCAAACTTCTCACGCCATTGCTTAGGTGTTTGTTTCAGGCCATATAAAGATTTTAATAACTTTCACACCTTTGTCTCTTCACCTTTTACCACATACCCATCCGGCTGATCCATGTAGATATCCTCTTCCAACTCTCCATTAAGGAAAGCTGTCTTCACGTCCATTTGATGAACGAGAAGACCATAAGAGGCAGCCAGGGACAGTAGTACTCGGATGGTGGTCAGTCTAGCGACAGGTGAATATGTGTCCAAGTAATCTTCGCCTTCTTTCTGTGTGTAGCCCTTAGCTACAAGCCGCGCCTTGTACTTCTCAATAGTACCATCAGGCCTTAGCTTCTTCTTTAACACCCATTTACAACCCACAGGTTTACAACCATAGGGTCGTTCTGATAATTCCCAAGTTCCATTAGAAATAATCGAGTCCATCTTATTTTGGACAGCTTCTTTCCAATCATCTGTATCAGGAGATGCATATGCCTCTGCAATGGATCTAGGAGTATCGTCCACAAGGTACACGATGAAATCATTACCAAAGAATTTTGCAAGCCTCTGTCTCTTACTCCTCGTGAGAGGTTCATCGTCATCCTTCTCAAGGATTTCCTCATGTGGTTGTTCAGAATTCTCAATAGATACACTAGATTCAGGAAGTATTTCAGAAGAAATTCTACCAATGCTATGCATATCTTTCATAGGAAAAATATTCTCAAAGAATGTTGCATCACGACATTCCATTATAGTATCAACATGCATATCAGGTACCTCAGATTTAACCACCAGAAATCTATAGCCTACACTCCGTGGAGCATATCCTAGAAAGATATAATCCACTGTCTTGGGTCCGAGCTTGCGTTTCTTGGGTATTGGTATGTTGACCTTCGCCAAACACCCCCAAGTGTGCAGATACAAAAGTGATGGTTTTATCCCAACCCACTCCTCATAAGGGGTCTTTTCTTTATTCTTGTTAGGAACCCTATTCAGGACATGACATGAAGTCAACAAAGCCTCCCCCCATCATGCCTTTGATAAACTAGCGGTGGCTAACATGGAATTCACCAAGTCAGTCAGCGTGCGGTTTTTCCTCTCGGCAACCCCGTTTGATTGGGGCGAGTAGGGAGGCGTCCTCTCATGAATAATTCCGTGTTCCTGACAGAATTCGTCAAATATTTTGGGAAAATACTCACCACCACGATCCGGCCTAAGACACTTGATCTTCCTCTCTAGTTGTTTTTCAACTTTGGCCTTATAAATTTTAAAGTAGTCTAAAGCCTCATCTTTAGTTTGCAACAAGTAAAATAACAGAATTTAGTAGCATCATCTATCAACGTCATGAAATATCTCTTTTCACCTTTTGTCAACACACCATTCATCTCGCATAGATCAGAATGTATGATTTCTAGAGGTGCCAAGTTTCTCTCCTCGGCAGCCTTGTGAGCTTTCGAGGTTGCTTTGATTGCACACAACTATGGCACTTAGAACCTTTGGCAATAGTGAAATTTGGAATTAAACTCATATTGGACATCCGAGACATGAAACCAAAATTAATGTGACATAAACGAGAATGCCAAACACTGGTATCATTATTAACACCACCACAAATATGATTCACGGATTTATTACAAAACTCTAAAAGTGAAAACCGAAACAAGCCTCCGAACTCATAACCTTTACCAATAAATTGTCCATGTTTCGAAACAACGACTTTATTAGACTCTAAGACAACCTTAAACCCATCTCTACATAGAAGGGAGCCACTAACGAGATTCTTGTTCATAGTAGGGACATGCTGCATGTTCCTCAGCTGCACAATCTTTCCGGAAGTAAACTTCAGATCCACCATGCCAACACCACGAACAGAAGCATGTGATATATTCCCCATTAGGACGGATGAATCCCGAGCGACCTGATAAGAAGTGAATATAGAGATGTCAGCACACACATGAACATTATCACCCGTATCAAGCCACCAACACGGTGATTGAAATACTGAAAGAACAATAAATAAATTACCATACCCATCAGTATTGCTAGTGGTCATGACGTTGACAGTCTTGGCCTTTTTACCTCTACGGTCTGCGCGTTCTGGACAGTCCATGGAAAAGTGGTCGGGCTCTCCACAATTGTAACAAGACATATCACTCTTGTCCCTATTCGTCTTCTTCTTCTTGAAGGTTGTAGTCTTTACAGGCTTGTTAAATGAGGGTTTGAAGTTCCCTTTGTTCTTGCCTACAGATTTGCCTTTCTGCACAAAGTTAGCAGTAGCATGACTCTCTCCTTTCTCAGTAGTGTCCTTAGCCCGAGCCTTCTCCTCAACATCAAGAGACGTTATCAGATTTTCAACTGATATCTCCTGTCTCTTGTGTTTGAGAGTTGTGGCAAAGTTCCTCCATGAAGGAGACAACTTAGCAATAATGCAACCCGCCACAAACTTGTCGGGTAAGGTACACTTAAGGAGTTCGATCTCTTTGGCAATACACTGTATCTCATGAGCTTTTTGAACCACAGGAAAGTTCTTTGTCATCTTAAAATCATAAAATCTCCCCGTGATATATAGTTCACTGACAGCATCTGTAGCACCAAACTTTGCATCCAGTGCGTCCTAGAGCTCCTTCCCATCTTTTATGTGCATAAACACATCACACAGACGATCAGCAAGAATGCTCAGAATACATCCCACAAAGAAAATATTGGCATCCTCGAACTTCTTCTGATCCTCGTCAGATATAGTTCCTTCAGGTTTGCCTTTACTGATATGGAACACTTTCATCGTGGTCAGCCAAAGCTCGGCCTTATACTGCCACCTCTTAAAGTGCACACCGGTAAACTTATCCGGCCTCAGTGCATCGGTAAAACCAGCCATTGTTAATTCAGGAAATTGCCTACAATAAGGTTTTTGGATTATTGGATTATTAGGCATAATTTCCACGATTAATTTCAGAATATAAATCATGACAACAACGGCTACAATCACGTGAACCTCTAACATACTAGATGCATTGATCAACATGAACAGTAGCAGAGTATACGCACTAACAGCCATAGTAAAGTAACAGATCTGACGACGGTATACGTACTGATCGGTTGCCGATGAAGTTGTTGTTGGTGCAGCGTTTGCAGTGGACTGTCAAAGAAGTCGGCGTTGAAGATGACGAGCACGAGCCCCGGCTTGACGACCGGGAAGACACGCCGTGATGACGAACTTAGGGGTGGAATCGAGCCGAGCCGAGCCGGCTCGTGGCTCGGCTCGGCCAAGCTCGGAAAAATTCGAGCCGAGCTGGGCTCGGCTTGGTGTTATTAATTTCCCAAATGACAGGCTCGTAGCTCGCTCGCACAAGCTCGAGGCTCGCCGGCTCATCGAGCCGAAGCCCCCTAGCCCTTTGCTCTCTCTGTACACAGCGACACCAAACACACCCCACACATGCGCTCGATTCCCCCAGCCCTTTGCTCTCTCTTTGTTCACATCGCGTTGGGCCACCGCACTAGCTGCGCCGCCACGTACGACGGCCGCCACCAGTGGCGACGCCGACCTCCGCCGCCAACAGCCCCACCTGCTCCTCCATGGCTCCCCTCGTTGGCCCCTTCATCTCTTGAAGTACTCCTGTTCTAGCGCAGAGACGGATCCGCTCATCGGCGGCCCTCCGCACGTCGGCCCTCCACTTGCAGGCCCTCCACCCGCCAGCCGCTGGCGCCCACGGCTCCTCTCAAGATGTCCAATCCATCATGGTTGCCTCTGCTCCTCAATTCCTCATCCAGACGTCCACCACCACACCACGACTGTAATTTCATGGAGCTGAGATCTATCTTCAGTAGTTCAGTTTTTGTATTAACCTATAGTAATTAAGCTTCTGTAATTCTTGTCTAGCATGTTCTACAGCTCTTATAGTTCATTAGTTTAGTGAATTTGGGTATCATGCTTATTATGAATTGGTAGGAACTTTCTGGGTGTCATGCTTCATTAGTTTTGTGAAGAATTTGGCACAATGTTCTTGTAGTTGAGTAGTTCAGTGAGTTATTTCCTAGCATGATCTTGTAGTTCATTGCTTGTGATGTAATCAATATGTTTTGTGGCTTGGGTACAGCAATATAGTTCATGAAAAGTAGAGTAATTAGTGCTTTTTTGTGTGTCTTTAATTGCTATAACTTGTGCTGCATCATAACGGAAGAAAACTGATTAAATAGTGTTTTATGTGGTGTTTACTTGCTGGAACTTGTTGTGCAACACTAAAACTGAAGCAGAACAGAGAAAATAGTGATACAAAACAAGAACTGATTACAGATGGTTCCTTTGTGGATGAAGTTTATGTTATGACTTGTCGATTGATTGAGCTATGTCTCATGTTCTACGTGTTGGACTAAGTTTTTTTGTGGTCGAAGTTCATATTCTACTTGTCGTTTGTGACATAAGATGCTATATGTTGGAGTTTGTGTCGTCACCTTGTGATGTTCCTACCGTTATCGTTATTGGTACTTAGTGAAACTTCCTATACTATGTTATTGATGTATTCATGTTGAATTGTTATTTAGGTTTGTGAATCGTTATACTTTTAGCATAGGTCATTGTCGAATTTTTAAATTTCACCGAGCCTTCGAGCCGGCTTGCGAGCTTCACCGAGCTGGCTTGTCGAGCCTCGAGCCTGAGTTGCTAGGTTTAGGCTTGGCTTGTACAACCTTCGAGCCGAGTCGAGCCCGAGCCAAGCCTTATCGAGCCCAAGCCGAACCTTGAGCCTCGAGCTTTGTGTCCACCCCTAGACGAACTTGAGCAGTCGCGCGGAGCGCTTCCCAAAAACCTTATTCGCCCTCCCGTACAGGATCACAAGGGCGAGTGGTTCCGGAGACCTGCTGTCCCGTCCGTCGATGCACGCCGGCAAGCGGGATGGAGTAGACTACGGTGACGGCGCAAGTAGAGAGGATGGAAAAACTCTAGATTGGTTTATTGTCGTGCGTTGTGGAAGCCGTACATGCGTTTATATAGAGCGGCTCGGAAATTCCGTACAGGACACGAAGTGGACCAAGCCCACGTCGCGCAGGAGTCGGTTACAGATAGCCCATGATCCGAAAGTGACCTGAATCCACTAACTGTTGACACGTCTGTCTAACCGCACACATTTTCCTGAGTAGCAAAATAAAGCTCGGTCCGCAATCCGTGGCGCGCGTCGTGACGAGGCGTGTGTGCGTGCGTGCGAGCGACGTTTTCGGAGGAGGAGCGCACGTGTAGCTTTCTTATTGTCACTCACTTACAAAGTGGTGCAATACTCCATCTCATAAGATGGTGCAACTCTTCTTCAACTTTCTATGTGGGACTAAACTTTAGCTTTCACAGCTCTTGCCACACACATATGAGCTGCCACCAACTTGGGCCAAATCACATATGTGCTTCCACATACATGAGCTTTGAGATTTAGGAAAAATCTGAAATCACACATGGGTCTAATGATTTAGCCCATTATTTCCAACACAAGTAGTGCTCGCGTGGGCTGATTTTCGGTGGACAGTAAAGCTTTTATGGGTCCGAGCTAAAATACGGTTTCTATTCGGGCCAAAAAAGAGCTCCAAATTGCAAAAAGCTGGAATTTTACAATTTTGGGATTTTTATAGTATCTGTTAGAGTTGCTCTTAAAACACTCGATTTAGGGCGTCTTTAGCAGATGCTGGTTATACCAACATGGAAACCTCGTATCAGGGTAGCTAAACAAAGGGCTTTCCGGTATAACATTCATATGGCAGATCAGATACTATAAATCTGATAGTGCAAACCTGCTCTCCTGGACGGCCGCACACAATCAGAGGATGGGAAAGCCTAGAGAACAAATCAGCGGAACAAGGGTGAGAGAGAGACAGAGAAAGAACACGCACTACGCCCATTCTATCTCTCTCTATAGCCTAGGGTAAGCATGGATTGCTAAGTTCAGTAGGCATTTGTTGCTGAGTAGTGTAGCGTTAGCATCCCGTCGATGCAAGAGCTAATAGAAGAAGACATCTATTGCTTGAAACTTGTGTGTGCTCTCCTCCGTAGTGCTAGTCCCCATTTTCTACCTTTTACTCAAAAGAGAGATCAGAGAAAAGGGAACACTAACGGTAAAATTTGAAAAGGATTTTTTACGAATTGTTTGTTTCATCTAGTAGAGTATAGGTAGGCCTTTTTTTTTTGGCTCTTTACTAGGATCGAATAGTTTTCTCCGTTGTAATTTTGTTTGAGGTAAGTAAAACACGAGACAACTGAGGACCCGACTAGCGAAGAGCTGAGCTCCCGAGAGGTTCTGTTTCCTCGTCCTTAAGAGGCTGTAGTTTTTATTCACCTACAGTAGTATAATTAGCAGCCAGACGTACGAGTAGCATGTCAGCATATACTGATCTGATTTCCAACAGATTGCGTTGCGTCAGTGCTCAGCACCACATGGTCGTCAAGTAAATTTGTAAAGGTGGCACTGTGCAACACAAGTAGCAACTAGCAAGCATTGACGATATGGACAGGAACGCCGGCCACTTCTGCGGCTGCTTCCATTGACTTTGCTCTTGTCCAGTACCCATCCACGGCGGCTATCGAAATTATCATGTTGATACATCTTGGCTGGTTGACCTGTGAAGATAACTGATCAACACGAACAAAACATCCTCCACCGAGGACTTTTCCATCTTGGGCTCTTGGCTATCATCACCAAGAAAAATCAATGGTCGTAATTCAGTTACCCACCCAACAGTATGTTGGATTATTAGGCATAATTTCCACGATTAATTCCAGAATATAAATCATGACAAAACCAGCTAGTAGCTCATGTAACTCAAACATACTAGATGTACTAAACAACAGGATGATCGGAAACAAACAGCAGCTTAACATGTACTCGTAGAACATGATGAATAACCAAACAGGATCACGTAGCACGTATCGTTCAGTTGTCGTAGTAGAAACTTTGGGGAAGAGTGATCGCAGCAGATGGCGACGAAGACGGCGGTAGGCAGCACCGCCTGACTTGGATGGAAGACGACTCGTGATGGAGAAATCGAGCAGTCGCGCAGAGCGCTTCCCAAAAACCTTATTCGCCCTCTCCCGTACAGGATCACAAGGGCGAGTGGTTCCGGAGACATGCTCTCCCATCCGCCGGTGCACGCCGGCAAGCGGGATGGAGTAGACTACGGTGACGGCGCAAGTAGAGGATGGCAAAACCCTAGATTGGTTTTCGGTGGTGTTGTGGCGGTAGCCGCGCAGGACTTTATATAGAGCGGCTCAGGAAAGTCCACGTTACGCACGTTCGGGTCGGTTACAGTAGCCCACGATCCGGGAGCGACTAACCGTTTGACACGTCTGTCAATTTTCCTGAGCAGCAAAATAAAGCTCGGCTCGGCGAGATTCCCGCAACCCGCGGCGCGTGTCGTGTCGTGTCGTGTCGTGTCGTGACGAGGCGAGCGTGCGTGCGAGCGGCGGCGTCGTCGTCGGAGGAGTGCGCGTGTGTATCTCTCTTATTGCCACTCACTTACAAAGTGGTGCAACACTCCACCTTATAAGGTGGTGCAACTCTCCTCCAACTTTCCATGTGGGACTAAACTTTAGCTCCCACTCCACTCCCATGTGAGCTGCCACAAACATGGGCCCAAACACATATGGGCTGCCACAAATTTGGGCTTTGAGATTTAGGGAAAATCTGAAATACACATGAGCCTAAATGGATTAGCCCCATTATTTCTAACAATCCCCCACCAGATCTCAAATGCCCATTTGAAGATTTGCCAATCCTTGCTACTTGTTTATATACCAGTGTTTCAGCAGAGACTGTTAAGTTGAACTTCCGCCTAGAATCTTGAACTACGTCTATCAACAACTTGAACAATGGACGAACCTTGAATTGCAAGTTTGGTGCCAATAGATTTCGCTCAAAATCATAACTAGTACTTGGCTGTCAGTAGCCTACCCCGCGGGTTGGAGCATATGCGTCATACTCCCTGGTCTCTTCATGAGTTTACTACAGATCACCCAAATCTCATAGACCGCGACGTTTACAGTCGAGCTCATATATGTGTGTTCTTTCAAGAATGCCCTGTAGGACGGCATCTTTGCTAATTAAAGCCAATAGAAACACATTAAGGCATGTTGCCAACCTGCCTTACAGATTATGAGAGTCATGCATCTTCACATAGAGAGGGTTACAAAATAGTCTCCTCAGTCAAACCACTAGCTTGTTCTTCCCAGGTCCTAATTCACGGGATCTCCGATCATATAGGTTGGGTTACCACTAAGGTGTGACATCCATGGGTCTCAACCCCATCTCCCTCGATGCACTTTCTATCACATTTCGTGATAGTCCCTTTGTAAAGGGATCTGCCAGGTTTTTGTCTGTTTGAATATACGTAACAGCTATTACTCCGGAGTTTCTCAATTTCCTGACAGATTTCAAACGTCTCTTCACGTGTCTTGATGACTTCGCGTTATCCTTAGAATTGTTCACTTTGACAATAACAGTTCGGTTGTCACAATTCAAAAGTATTGCCAGCACAGGTTTCTCAACCATAGGATTTCCTGAATAGTGAATCCCATAGCTCATTGTACCACATAGATAGCGCATGACCCTTTCAAGTGCATGCCAATGATCAATACCCGGGTTAGACATGAACCTACTCAACTTGCTCACAGCAAAGGAGATATCGGGTCTTGTAGCGCTTGCTAAGTACATGAGAGAACCAACAATTTGTGAATATTTCAGCTGATTTGTTGGTTCCTTCTTATTCTTTCGTAATGTCAAACTGGGATCATAAGGTGTTGGAGAAGTCTTGCCATCATTAAAGCCAAATCGGCTCAAGACCTTCTCAACATAATGAGACTGCGTTAAAGTAATCCCATTCTCGTTCTTAATAAGCTTGATGTTCAGAATGACATCATCCTCTCCCAGATCTTTCATATCAAAACTCTTTGACAGGAAAGACTTGACTTCATTTATCACTTTCATGTTTGTACCAAAGATCAGAATGTCATCCACGTACAAACATAATATAACGCTATCGCCCCCACCATGGCGATAGTAAACACACCTATCAGCCTCATTAATGACAAAGCCAGCAGAAAGTAGAGTTCTGTCAAACTTCTCATGCCATTGCTTAGGTGCTTGTTTCAGGCCATATAAAGATTTTAATAACTTACACACCTTTGTCTCTTCACCTTTTACCACAAACCCATCCGGCTGATCCATATAGATCTCCTCTTCCAACTCTCCATTAAGGAAAGCTGTCTTCACGTCCATTTGATGAACGAGAAGACCATAAGAGGCAGCCAGGGACAGTAGTACTCGAATGGTGGTCAGTCTAGCGACAGGTGAATAGGTGCCAAAGTAATCTTCGCCTTCTTTCTGTGTGTAGACCTTAGCTACAAGCCGTGCCTTGTACTTCTCAATAGTACCATCAGGCCTTAGCTTCTTCTTGAACACCCACTTACAACCCACAGGTTTACAACCATAGGGTCGTTCTGATAATTCCCAAGTTCCATTAGAAAGAATCGAGTCCATCTCATTTTGGACAGCTTCTTTCCAATCATCTGCATCAGGAGATGCATATGCCTCAGTAATGGATCTGGGAGTATCATCCACAAGGTACACGATGAAATCATTGTCAAAGGATTTTGCAACCCTCTGTCTCTTACTCCTCGTGAGAGGTTCATCGTCATCCTTCTCAAGAAATTCCTCATGTGGTTGTTCAGAATTATCAATAGATGCACTAGATTCAGGAAGTATTTCAGAATAAATCCTACCAATGCTATGCATATCTTTCATAGGAAAAATATTCTCAAAGAATGTTGCATCACGAGATTCCATTATAGTATCAACATGCATATCAGGTACCTCAGATTTAACCACTAGAAATCTATAGCCTACACTCCGTGGAGCATATCCTAGAAAGATACAATCCACTGTCTTGGGTCCGAGCTTGCGTTTCTTGGGAATCGATATGTTGACCTTCGCCAAACACCCCCAAGTACGCAGATACGAAAGTGATGGTTTTCTCCCAACCCACTCCTCATAAGGGGTCTTTTCTTTATTCTTGTTAGGAACTCTATGCAGGACATGACATGAAGTCAACAAAGCCTCCCCCCACCATGCCTTTGATAAACCAGCAGTGGCTAACATGGAATTCACCAAGTCAGTCAGCGTGCGGTTTTTCCTCTCGGCAACCCCGTTTGATTGGGGCGAGTAGGGAGGCGTCCTCTCATGAATAATTCCGTGTTCCTGACAGAATTCATCAAATATTTTGGGAAAATACTCACCACCACGATCCGACCTAAGACGCTTGATCTTTCTCTCTAGTTGATTTTCAACTTCGGCCTTATAGATTTTAAAGTAGTCTAAAGCCTCATCTTTAGTTTGCAACAAGTAAACATAGTAGAATTTAGTAGCATCATCTATCAACGTCATGAAATATCTCTTTTCACCTTTTGTCAACACACCATTCATCTCGCATAGATCAGAATGTATGAGTTCTAGAGGTTCCAAGTTTCTCTCCTTGGCAGCCTTGTGAGGCTTTCGAGGTTGCTCTGATTGCACACAACTATGGCACTTAGAACCTTTGGCAATAGTGAAATTCGGAATTAAACTCATGCTGGACATCCGAGATATCAAACCAAAATTAATGTGACATAAACGAGAATGCCAAATACTGGTATCATCATTAACACCACCACAAATATGATTCACGGATTTATTACAAAACTCTGAAAGTGAAAACCGGAACAAGCCTCCGAACTCATAACCTTTACCAATAAATTGTCATGTTTCGAAACAACGACTTTATTGGACTCTAAGACAACCTTAAACCCATCTCTGCAAAGAAGGGAGCCACTAACGAGATTCTTGTTCATAGTAGGGACATGCTGCACGTTCCTCAGCTACACGATCTTTCCGGAAGTAAACTTTCAGATCCACCGTGCCAACACCACGAACAGAAGCATGTGATCCATTTCCCATTAGGACGGATGAATCCCGAGTGACCTGATAAGAAGTGAACATAGAGATGTCAGCACACACATGAACATTAGCACCCGTATCAAGCCACTAACACGGTGATTGAAATACTGAAAGAACAGTAAATAAATTACCATACCCATCAGTATTGCTAGCGGTCACGACGTTGACAGTCTTGGCCTTTTCCCCTCTGCGGTCTGCGCGTTCTAGACAGTCCTTGGAAAAGTGGCCGGGCTCTCCACAAGTGTAACAAGACAGTTCACTCTCGTCCCTGTTCGCCTTCTTCTTCTTGAAGGTTGTAGTCTTTACAGGCTTGTTAAAGGAGGGTTTGAAGTTCCCTTTGTTCTTGCCTACGGATTTGCCTTTCTGCACAAAGTTAGCAGTAGCAAGACCCTCTCCTTTATCAGTAGTGTCCTTAGCCCGAGCCTTCTCCTCAACATCAAGGGACGCTATCAGATTTTCAACTGATATCTCATGTCTCTTGTGTTTGAGAGTTGTGGCAAAGTTCCTCCATGAAGGGGGCAACTTAGAAATAATGCATCCCGCCACAAACTTGTCGGGTAAGGTACACTTAAGGAGTTCGAGCTCCTTGGCAATGCATTGTATCTCATGAGCTTGTTGAACCACAGGAAGGTCCTTAGTCATCTTTAAATCATGAAAGCTCTCCATGATATACAGTTCACTGCCAGCATCTGCAGCACCAAACTTGGCATCCAGTGCATCCCAGAGCTCCTTTCCGTCTTTTATGTGCATAAACACATCACACAGACGGTCAGCAAGAATGCTCAGAATACATCCCACAAAGACAGTATTGGCATCCTCGAACTTCTTCTGATCCTCGTCAGATATAGTTCCCTCAGGTTTGCCTTTACTGATGTGGAACACTTTCATCGTGATCAGCCAAAGCTCAGCCTTGTACTGCCACCTCTTAAAGTGCACACCGGTAAACTTATCCGGCCTCAGTGCATCGGTAAAACCAGCCATTGTTAATTCAGGAAATTGCCTACAATAAGGTTTTTGGATTGTTGGATTATTAGGCATAATTTCCACGATTAATTCCAGAATATAAATCATGACAAAACCAGCTACTAGCTCATGTAACTTGAACATACTAGATGTACTAAACAACAGGATGATCGGAAACAAACAACAGCTTAACATGTACTCGCAGAACATGATGAATAACCAAACAGGATCACGTAGCACATACCGTTTGGTTGTCGTAGTAGAAACTTTGGGGAAGAGTGATCGCAGCAGATGGCGACGAAGACGGCGGTAGGCAGCACCGCCTGACTTGGATGGAAGACGACCCGTGATGGAGAAATCGAGCAGTCGCGCAGAGCGCTTCCCAAAAACCTTATTCGCCCTCTCCCGTACAGGATCACAAGGGCGAGTGGTTCCGGAGACCTGCTCTCCCGTCCGCCGGTGCACGCCGGCAAGCGGGATGGAGTAGACTACGGTGACGACGCAAGTAGAGGATGGCAAAACCCTAGATTGGTTTTCGGTGGTGTTGTGGCGGTAGCCGCGCAGGACTTTATATAAAGCGGCTCAGGAAACCCTAACGGAGGCGAACGTGGGCCGAGTCCACGTTACGCACGTTCGGGTCGGTTACAGTAGCCCACGATCCGGGAGCGACCCGAATAAGCTAACCGTTTGACACGTCTGTCAATTTTCCTGAGCAGCAAAATAAAGCTCGGCTCGGCGAGATTCCCGCAACCCGCGGCGCGCGCGCGCGTCGTGACGTGACGAGGCGAGCGTGCGTGCGAGCGGCGGCGTCGTCGGAGGAGGAGTGCGCGTGTGTATCTCTCTTATTGCCACTCACTTACAAAGTGGTGCAACACTCCACCTTATAAGGTGGTGCAACTCTCCTCCAACTTTCCATGTGGGACTAAACTTTAGCTCCCACTCCACTCCCATGTGAGCTGCCACAAACATGGGCCCAAACACATATGGGTTGCCACAAATTTGGGCTTTAAGATTTAGGGAAAATCTGAAATACACATGGGCCTAAATGGATTAGCCCCATTATTTCTAACAATCCCCCACCAGATCTCAAATGCCCATTTGAAGATTTGCCAATCCTTGCTACTTGTTTATATACCAGTGTTTCAGCAGAGACTGTTAAGTTGAACTTCCGCCTAGAATCTTGAACTACGTCTATCAACAACTTAAACAATGGACGAACCTTGAATTGCAAGTTTGGTGCCAATAGATTTCGCTCAAAATCATAACTAGTACTTGGCTGTCAGTAGCCTACCCCGCGGGTTGGAGCATATGCGTCATACTCCCTGGTCTCTTCATGAGTTTACTAGAGATCATCCAAATCTCATAGACCGCGACGTTTACAGTCGAGCTCATATAGGTGTGTTCTTTCAAGAATGCCCTGTAGGACGGCATCTTTGCTAATTAAAGCCAACAGAAACACATTAAGGCATGTTGCCAACATGCCTTACAGATTATGAGAGTCATGCATCTTCACATAGAGAGGGTTACAAAATACTCTCCTCAGTCAAACCACTAGCTTGTTCTTCCCAGGTCCTAATTCACAGGATCTCCGATCACATAGGTTGGGCTACCACTAAGGTGTGACATCCATGGGTCTCAACCCCATCTCCCTCGATGCACTTTCTATCACATTTCGTGATAGTCCCTTTGTAAAGGGATCTGCCAGGTTTTTGTCTATTTGAATATACGTAACAGTTATTACTCCGGAGTTTCTCAATTTCGTGACAGATTTCAAACGTCTCTTCACGTGTCTTGATGACTTCGCGTTATCCTTAGAATTGTTCACTTTGACAATAACAGTTTGGTTGTCACAATTCAAAAGGATTGCCGGCACAGGTTTCTCAACCACAGGCAAGTCCATCAAGAGCTCACGCAGCCATTCTGACTCAACAGTGGCTGTGTCTAAAGCAGTAAGTTCTGCTTCCATAGTTGACCTCGTCAATATGGTTTGTCTATGAGACCTCCATGACACTGCGCCACCTCCAAGGGTAAACACATACCCTCTCGTGGCGTAGAGTTCATCAACGTCAGAGATCCAATTCGAATCACTATATCCTTCAAGCACAGCAGGATTCCCTAAATAGTGAATCCCATAGCTCATTGTACCACATAGATAGCGCATGACCCTTTCAAGTGCATGCCAATGATCAATACCCGGGTTAGACATGAACCTACTCAACTTGCTCACAGCAAAGGAGATATCGGGTCTTGTAGCGCTTGCTAAGTACATGAGAGAACCAACAATTTGTGAATATTTCAGCTGATCTGTTGGTTCCTTCTTATTCTTTCATAATGTCAAACTGGGATCATAAGGTGTTGGAGAAGTCTTGCCATCATTAAAGCCAAATCGGCTCAAGACCTTCTCAACATAATGAGTCTGCGTTAAAGTAATCCCATTCTCGTTCTTAATAAGCTTGATGTTCAGAATGACATCAGCCTCTCCCAGATCTTTCATATCAAAACTCTTTGACAGGAAAGACTTGACTTCATTTATCACTTTCATGTTTGTACCAAAGATCAGAATGTCATCCACATGCAAACATAATATAACGCTATCGCCCCCACCATGGCGATAGTAAACACACCTATCAGCCTCATTAATGACAAAGCCAGCAGAAAGTAGAGTTCTGTCAAACTTCTCATGCCATTGCTTAGGTGCTTGTTTCAGGCCATATAAAGATTTTAATAACTTACACACCTTTGTCTCTTCACCTTTTACCACAAACCCATCCGGCTGATCCATATAGATCTCCTCTTCCAACTCTCCATTAAGGAAAGCTGTCTTCACGTCCATTTGATGAATGAGAAGACCATAAGAGGCAGCCAGGGACAGTAGTACTCGAACGGTGGTCAGTCTAGCGACAGGTGAATATGTGTCAAAGTAATCTTCGCCTTCTTTCTGTGTGTATCCCTTAGCTACAAGCCGTGCCTTGTACTTCTCAATAGTACCATCAGGCCTTAGCTTCTTCTTGAACACCCACTTACAACCCACAGGTTTACAACCATAGGGTCGTTCTGATAATTCCCAAGTTCCATTAGAAAGAATCGATTCCATCTCATTTTGGACAGCTTCTTTCCAATCATCTGCATCAGGAGATGCATATGCCTCAGTAATGGATCTAGGAGTATCATCCACAAGGTACACGATGAAATCATTGCCAAAGGATTTTGCAACCCTCTGTCTCTTACTCCTCGTGAGAGGTTCATCGTCATGCTTCTCAAGAAATTCCTCATGTGGTTGTTCAGAATTATCAATAGATGCACTAGATTCAGGAAGTATTTCAGAAGAAATCCTACCAATGCTATGCATATCTTTCATAGGAAAAATATTCTCAAAGAATGTTGCATCACGAGATTCCATTATAGTATCAACATGCATATCAGGTACCTCAGATTTAACCACTAGAAATCTATAGCTTACACTTCGTGGAGCATATCCTAGAAAGATACAATCCACTGTCTTGGGTCCGAGCTTGCGTTTCTTGGGAATCGGTATGTTGACCTTCGCCAAACACCCCCAAGTACGCAGATACGAAAGTGATGGTTTTCTCCCAACCCACTCCTCATAAGGGGTCTTTTCTTTATTCTTGTTAGGAACTCTATTCAGGACATGACATGAAGTCAACAAAGCCTTCCCCACCATGCCTTTGATAAACCAGCAGTGGCTAACATGGAATTCACCAAGTCAGTCAGCGTGCGGTTTTTCCTCTCGGCACGTCTGTCAATTTTCCTGAGCAGCAAAATAAAGCTCGGCTGCGAGCGGCGTCATCGGAGGAGGAGCGCGCGCGTGTATCTCTCTTATTGCCACTCACTTACAAAGTGGTGCAACACTCCACCTTATAAGGTGGTGCAACTCTCCTCCAACTTTCCATGTGGGACTAAACTTTAGCTCCCACTCCACTCCCATGTGAGCTGCCACAAACATGGGCCCAAACACATATGGGCTGCCACAAATTTGGGTTTTGAGATTTAGGGAAAATCTGAAATACACATGGGCCCAAACACATATGGGCTTCCACAAATTTGGGCTTTGAGATTTAGGGAAAATCTGAAATACACATGGGCCTAAATGGATTAGCCCAATTATTTCTAACACAGCACAGTCAAACAGACGGCTACTGTTACACCAAGTGGTCTATATACTGATAAATAATAACTTTACTAAGATCGCACTCTTCATCAAGGCCCCTGCGTGAGTCTCTGCAGCTGGCTTGGGTCACCCAGCGTCTCCATCAGGAGAGGGGGCGCATACTGCGCCTCCCCCTCGTGCTCCTCCGCGTCCTGGCAGAACGACATGATTATCGTCTCCACCGACGTCTCCACCACCCCAAAGAAAAGCTGAGCTACCACGTAACCAAGCGCCCAGCACAACTGCAAAAACACCGTTGTGGTTAGCTATGTTCAGATACTTATGTATGCATGCACCAAAGATTTTTCGATCAAAGGGAACTCTTTGTTAAACTGAAAAGATGGATGGATGAATGGACACTGCTTGCTTACCAGCACAGGGAAGAGCGGAGACGATATCTTGTTGTGAGCAGACCTGTACTTGTGGTTGTCCAGCATGAGGAACGCGAAGAGCGCGCTGAACAGGCTCACACACAGCTTTCCCAGGAACAGGATCACGTCCCCTATCACGTTCACTTGTCCGATGCGCAGTATGTTGTTCATTATTAGCCCCGTCGCGAGCTCAGATGCTTTGAAGAATCCTTTCCCTGTAGTGGCAATCTGCAATAGCAAATTCGCAATGCTGAGAAACCCATTCGGATCAGCGCAACTGTCGCGGTTACACAAGACAAGCCCTAACAATAGAAACTAAAAGAGCACGTACACCATCAATCAAGAAGATAACATACACGTTAAGAAGGGAACATTTACTAGGATAACTGCTGCTACTTACAATGATGTAAGCACTCCGGTTCACTGATTTGATGGTCCAGTCTATGCAGCCTAAACAGCAGTTAGATGAAGATGACACCGTCTTCTGGAAGCTGCTTTCACCGGCTGTATCGACTGTTTTCAGCCTACGGCGAAGTGATTTCAGTATAGACTGCACCCACTCTACGGTGGATACAATCAGTGAACCTATGGCCACAGATCCAAGACTGTAGCGCATCAAGCGCTTCAGGGAAGACACCACAGTATGAAATGGTATGTCATGCTGCATAACAACATTGTGTCGCTCAATCAGTCAAACGGAAAACAGTAGTACATTCTAATGATAAAACTGGGAACTTCAGATCTAAAATATAATTAGAGTTGTTTGCCCGTGTAAGGTTTCTGTGGTGCTTACCGAGATTTCACCACGTGCCCAGTAGTACGAAGCAACCGATCCAGCAATTACAGCTGAAGAGCATGCGATGAAGAATTGTGTTGCCCAGTAACAGCCAAATAGGTGGAAGAAAATGGCAATGCCAATATGAGGGGTGTAATGGACACTGTACCCACAGCAGTTGTCGCAATTCACCTTTCCCAGCTTTAGATCATACGTACAGCAGTCTGCTTTGCAATCATTTTGTAAAACTCGACTAGAGCTGAAAAGATATAGTGTGGCTGCAAACCAGAACATATAGATGATAGCAAGGATGAAGTATGGTACGACCGGAAAAATAATGAGCGCCTGGACTTCACCAATGACCTTTGCAGCCACCTACATCCAGTTCATTATGATGAGTTCTCAGAAACACTGAGGGAAGCAATGTGCATGTGAAGCCAGTGGATTCAAGCACCATACACACCTTAAGGACGGACGTGGACGTTGCTATCAGTATACGGCGAACAATAGCTATTGAAGTCAGGAAACAAATGATCATTACTATTGTCATCAATACAGCAGCAAAATGAAGATGGTTTATTTCCTGACAAAAAGATGGATGATGAGATAGCAAGAAGCTTAGCAGGATAGTGTTAATACTAATAACAATAGGAGATACAAGCATACCCGTCCACCTATGCTGACATATGGATCACTTGGGCCGATTACAACAGTTAAGGGATCATTCCCAATCCAGCCAGCTGAGCACATAAAATAGTCAGAATATATGAGAATATGTATAAAACAAGTTATGCTGATAAAGATCACTTGATGCCATTTTACCATCTATAATAGTATTAGTACTTATTAGTTATTACTTACGAGACAGGTCGAGCATCCTACCTTTTATGTAGAAGAACATCGTGACGGATATTACAAGGACATTGAAGAGGACCACTGTTATCCATGGCATCCCAGCAACAAAATAGCGGATCATCGCTAACCATACCAATGATAGGAAAAGGGGGAGTAATCCCCCACAAACGATTAACACAGGCCAGGATTTCCCAATATCTGCAACATATCTCTGCACAATATAAAAAGGTAAGCACGTGCAAGGCTCTCTCTCTCTTTTTTTATTCGCAGGACCATAACTCTCAAACTGAATCTAATAAATGCACCCGAATAATATTAATCACATGTGTCTGTTGGTTTATTTTAGAAAGACATGTGACTGCTAGTATTTCCTTATTGTGGGAACATTTAATGTGATGTAGCTTCTAGAAAATAATGTTCACCCACAGAACAAAACTAAGCTTTTCCCATAGATGGACATACATGTTGGATAGGAAGAATATATTTCTTGTGAAACAGATAAATGTACTGCAGTGCAAGTAGTACAAAGACAAACCTTCAAGACAGAAGATTTATAGTTGATGGTATTGTGAATTGTCTTGTCTATTAGCATGTTTTCATCAATACTGGCACCACCCATCCGCTGCCAATGCTTCAGAGAGACATTGGATGGCCGTGCAATAAACTGGCAGCTCCAGTAGACTGCAGTGACAGAAAGAGATCAAATTAGCACATGTACTTGGCGTTCCTCAGAAATTGGCAGTATCTTGCTGAATATTCGAGTAGTTAATATTCAACTATTCATGTCAGTCGTACCATTTATACTTGGAAATATGATGGGGTAACATGGACCCTGCAACTGAAGAGAAGCGTTCCTCATGTCTGGAGTGAGATACTCGAAGTAATCATAGTCCCTGTCAATCCAATCGTCGACAGAGAGCCGTATGTCACCTTCCGGGTAATCGCAGACAAAGTTCAGCCCATCCTCCGCAGGGAAAGGACATTCCATCAGGCAGATGGACTTAGCATCAGCTAGATCGATTTTGCTATCTTTTAGCCCACTTTGGTACACCTGGTTGGGGTTCATCCAGTACCGAACATCCAGCTCACTCAAATCTGGATCACCATGTTTGCTGCCACATATGTTCCCTCTGTAGTCCAGTCCATAAGTCAGCCTGCACAATCAGAGCAGTAAATAACGCGCCCATTAAAAAAAATGGATGTCTTCGCCAACAAAGGCCGTTGTAAATTCTAAAATAATATTAATAGTAGAAAAATGAGTAACACACGAAATATTTGCAACAAAAGGAATATTTCATTGTTTGCAACTTTCACCCTGTACAATCACTGCTTTCACAGTTTCACTGTGGGGACTTGATTTTGGTAAGAACAGAGACAAGTGCAGCAATAAATCTCTGTAGCTCTTTTAAATGAGTTGTGACAAAAAAGGGTACAGAGATACATGAATGCTGGCAATGTGAGCAACGGACCATTTTAAGAACCACGGACTTGCTATCTTAGTGTTTGGCTAAACCTCATTTCTAATATCAGTGAAACTAAGGGCGTACTGAATCCAGTGAAGAAAGCTCCACAATAAGCAACAATGACTTCTTGCGTTTTCTACTGTCAGTTGGAAGTAGCAAACATCAAAAGGGGACAAAAGGTATAATAGCGATGGATCGAACAAGGAGCAAAGTGAGAAAATATTCAGTGGTGTGGAGGCTCTATAATGGAGCAGAGAGTGACTGAAATTAAGTGTAGAAACAAGAAGCAAAAATTGAACGAGCAGGAACTTTTTTTCTTCATGTTTTAGTCTCTAATCTTTACTTGTCCTTGAAAGATCTACATCAAACAAGAACAAAATTGGCAAGCAACGCACGCATTCACCAAAGTTATCACCCTTAAAGGCAAAAATTAACCGGAACTAAGCGCACCGACAGCGGGAATGCGAAAAAAAGAAGGTGGGGAATGGAGAGCGACCTGAGCGGGTTGCCCTGGTTGAACCCGAAGCTGGAGTTGACAATCATGGCGACCCAGAAGGCCGCGAAGAGGGCTAGGAATGGCAGGTCGCGGCACTTGCGGTCATGGCGAATGACGCCGGTTTGGACGTCGTCTCCTTCTCCACCTCCAGCGGCGGCGGCGGAGAAGTGGCGGCCAATGACGGCGCCGAGGGGCCCTCGCATTGCGCCTTCCCCGAGCTCAGCTCAGCACGTACAGCTCGGCCGCTCTGGATTGGAGCAGGCTGCTGCCTCCTTCTTCTTCCTCCTCGGGCCAGGGGAGTGGGCGAGGGGGAAAGTGCTGTTGCTGCCGGCTTCCTCTTCACTGAGACAGAGAGAGTGATATCATAGCTAAAAGCGTATACCATCTTTACGTAACCTGACTGAGGAAGACGGTGACATTATTGTTTACGTGAGTGAGGTGGGGAAAACGGTGGGCCGTACGTTGCGTCACGTGAAGCGGCGACTCCTCGACCCCACCGGAGCAGACAGACCAGATCGCGCTGCCGCCGGGGAGCGATGGTGAAGGCGGTGGTCGCCGACGAGGCGCGTATCAAGGCCTTCGAGGAAGACGTTGCCTCCTCCGGCGCCCCTCGATCCCAGGTCAACTTCCCTCCTCCCTCCTTGCGCTCTAGTATCGCATCTCGGGCAGAGGCAAGCCGCTGTCGCCATGGAGGTGGGCGTTTGATTTGATCGGTTCTTCCTGCGTGCAGGTGGGGTTGGTTGTCGGTAAGCTCAGCGCCTCCTCCGACCGCGCACTCGTCTACTCCCTGCTCCCCACGCCGCCCACCGACGCCGGCGAGCCCGCTTGCTCCCTCCGGGCCGCCGCCCCCTCAGCTGGCAAGGCCAAGTCCAAGGGGGGAGGGAAAGGGGGCGCGGCAGCTTCCGACGCGCCGCCGACGCTCCAGTTCGATGTCGACTGGGTCGCTGAGCACGCTCGACAGGTGCAGTCTCCAGTCATCATCACTTGTTACTCTGTACAAACCCCTGACGATACCAATATCTGCAGCTGTAGGATAACAGTATAGCACTCATCATAATTTACAATTCTGATTCTATTTTTTTTCCGTAGATGCAAACTCAACTCGCAGAGTTTGCAGCAAAGTCTCACTTCTATCATTAGTTACTCTCCTGTAAGTTTCTGACCTTAGTGTTGCAAACCAGCAATATGTGTCTAATGCGAGTCTGCTTGGTCAATTACACTCAAATTGCAGCCATGTTTTGATTCTTTTGCTGAGTATCATACTACAGTGGCACACCAGTTTTGTCATTTCCACTCAGAATAATTGGGAATGTTGCTCAAATCTTCTCCTGGTCTGCAGGTGTCAAGGATGCTCCTTGGAGGAATGAGTGTCATAGGTATCTATATATGGGCTTCTGAGGGCTCTTTCAAAGCGACTTCTCCTGCTGTTTTATCGCAGGTAATACTGTTGTTGGACCGCTAGTCCACTTTTAGTGTTGTGAACTTGTTCGTACATAGGTTTCCTATTTAAAATGAGATGGCCATATACTTATTATATGCTAGGAGAATTAGGTGAGAACATATAATGGTGTTCAAGTCCCAGCTATTGCCTCATAGTACTATATAAAGGAGAAGATTTTACAAATTAGGCTTGGTGACTGCTTCACATTAGATATTCCATGCTATACCTTCTGATGACTACAAAAAAAATTTAGTATAAGGTGATGCTAGCAAAATGTGAAGCCTGTCAAATCATAGGCATGCTCATGTTGGTCTTATATCTCTTGTCTTTCAAATAAATCTCAGCAATTAACCAACTTGATGTGCCAAATTAGGCCAACTATACTTCCCTAACTGGCCCACCTGTTGTCCCTTACCTGTCCCTTCTACTGCCTAGGTGTTCTGGTCTTTGCTGTAAGAATGTTGTTAGCCTAGTTTCAACTTGAATGTCAGAAGTAGGCTACCTCTATCTTGTAATTCTAACAGCCTTTTACAATGACATAGCGACCTTCTTTAGAGCAAGAGGTACCAACTTCTGGTTTCATTCGTTTTACGAATTTATGGGTGGGTGTACATTCTGCTGGCATGTGTTTTAGATTGTTTTGCCAGTGCTTTTCTGATCTCTTAGGCATATACCGCGACTTAATAATTTTCTGTTGCTCCTTGTACTAGGGCGTGCCACTGTACATATTATCAACTGATGATGGTTATTTTCCAGGTCATTAGAGTGGTTTCTCAGGCAGTTCCTTGGTATGGCAGTGACTTTGATGAGAGGCTGCTCCTTCATCTCTCTTACAGCCCAAGAAGGTGCTTTTGCCATCTTTCTTTTGGTTCCCTTCCCCCAATAAGTCAATGTGGCAGGCTGTCAGTATCTTCTTAGCTCTTTGAATTGATCAAGTTTTAGGGATCTGCTGAGCTTGGATTTCAACAATTCTTATCTGGTTTCTTTTATTGTCATTGTCCTAATTTGTTATGTCAATAATTATTATTGCCCATGGAAATTTGTCATTGCTTTGTGGCACTATTATATCAGCTCATTATGCAAGCAGCAAATATACTTAGTGCACACATGGGTCATAACATAATTTTTTATCTGTTACAGGTGGGCCTGTCGTATATGTGAGATGGCATCAGGAAGTTTAAGGCCATGTGACTTCAAATTTAGCAAACTGTTAACTTCACTTCAAACTTTCAGATGCACATACAATTTTGACACAAGGTACTACTTTTGTAATGCTGTCTAATACTTATCTAAGCAATGCTGGTGTCATTTACACGTCCCAAAGCTAGTAGATGTCATTTTAAAGTGGACTGAATTTATTAAATATTAAAGTACATAAACAAATAACTAGGCTTATCAGTTTATTGTTGCATTTTCTGTAGCAAATCCGTGAATTTGTAAATGTTACTTTTCTTTGTAGTGGGATTTCATCTGTCGCATTCTGGACTGATTACTTACAATGCATATTGGCATAGATTGACAGTTACTCAAGCCGAGCCTTTCAAGAAAATTATTTCTAAGGCAATCAGTCATCTCACAAAGGAAGTGCAGAACGCCAAAGCTTTAATTGATGGAGTTCTGGTAAATTACCACTCCTTGGCCTTTATTTTAGTTGGAGAAGCAATAAGGTTCATCACCCTAAAAGAATGGCAATGAATTAAGCTCTTGCTTGTGCACCCAGTTAAGCTTCTAATGTTCTCTCTATGTTTTCGTCTAGTTTTTGGATGATAAGACCATCACTTCAGAGAGTTCACACAAAGTCGATTTTCTTGTACCTTTCAAGACAAATCTGCCAACCGGAGGTGCCTCACCTAATGCTTTTTTCTGTTGTGTTTTATGGTTCATTTCACTTGATATAATTATACGAGCCTAATAGTTTGTGATTGAACTAAAGAACGCAGTTTAGAGGGAGTTGCTGGGTTGCTTGTCTTTGCTGGATCTGTCAGTGCTTTGGCATACTTAGGCCCAAAAGAATCTATCACGGAAGCTATATCTGATCTGAAGGTATTTATGAGATAAAATTTCCACTGTTACCAGCTTCTGATTTGCCACTTACGTATAACAGCTTCACACACAACTGTTTGAGCTCGAAACCATCAATTTTATGACCGGATATCAACTGAAAAAGAACTTATCATGGTGAAAATGAAGAGGCATTTTGGTTGGAATTTCCACACTGGATTGGGAATTTTAATAATCTGATTCTGCATTAGTTTACTGAAGTTTAGCAATAGGAGCCCTTTATTAACTATATATACTGCATAATTATTCAGTGTCTGCAATGTAGAACTGTAGGTATTTGTTTTCACGTCTTAGTGGTGCTTTTGGTTGTTACTAAATTTATTTGCAAGTTACTTGCCACTGTAGTATTTATTTGCTGTAGTTGAATTGAATCTCCAAAGCGATAACATGGTAAATCTATCCTGCATTGGTTTATTTCTAGTCATCTTAACGTTTTGTTTCTTAAGATTGTCATTTAGAATTAAGCAATATATTTTAATCATTAGCAAACTAGTACTAGTATTAACTGCTGCCTTTCTACTAATCCTCCTCCCTATTAAGGTGGACATCATCGCGAGCCTACGCAGCAGATTGGATATCATCCTTGATGACGATGAGGCAGATGATGACTCGACCACTAATGATGTGGAGAATTCACCATCTCAGAAGGCCACACAAGTTATTTTTCACGAGTTGAGGTATTTGCTATCTTCTGGGCAACATTTCTGTTCTGAATAGAACTAAAAGTACACCCACCATATATTTGCAGTTTTATGGAAGCTTTTTTCTAGACAATTGATCAAATCCTTTTCCTTTGCAAACAGAGAACCTTATAGCTTCTCATTCCCTCGAAGGATTCTGATTCCTTGGTTGGCTGGCTCCTATATTTGTGACTACTTGCAACAATCAGAGACAACAAAGGTACATTTGTTCTCTCCTAGCTGTAGTCTGAATGCACTAGGGATCTCGACTCTCAAGTCTACTAAAGCTCTTCTAGAGTACATCCTCTGTTCCTAAATATGAGATGTTTTGGCAAGCCAAATTGACTTTCCAAAACGGCTTATATTTAGGAACATAGGAAGTATGTGCATAGCATGCTTGTATCCTCTATATTTTGTTTGCTGCTTAGTCTATTGGCATTTTGACTTTGTTTCACATACTACTAGAACATATGATATGTTTGACCAACACACCCTTGTGGGTGCTACCTGCAGGATGCAATGGAACGCTGCAAGGAAGTGATATCACTGGAAACTGACGTGGATGACTCTTCAATCCTAGAACCAGAAGCCGCTGTGGCTTCCGCCACGCTAGAATCATTCTGGGATTTGGTGCCTGGAGCTCCGTCGTCACGTGCGCGTGCGGGTCCCATTCCGGAAGATGGGCCCTCTGAGCAGGCGAATGGTGCAAGGAAAACACAACAAGGCAGCAGTTTCAGCATCCTAGCTGCTTTGTTTGTGTTGCTGGTCGCTCTTTTGGCTGGATTTATGTTCACTTTCTCCGCCAACTCGAAAACGTGACAAATCGTGCTACATGAACCAAATCAAGATGACATATTTCGTGTATCTTACATTTTGTCCGAAATTCAACTCTGTAAGTGAAAAGTGTAGAGTTTGTTCTGGCATATACATGATCCATCTTTTTCTGTGAACTGTTAGTATACATGATCCGTCTTTTTCTAAGAGGGACAAGTAGTAGTGTATGGGATATTTTCGAGTGATGTAAGCTGTGGGGTCGTTCTCATTGTTTGCGCATTGAGATGTGTGATGCATGGGGAAGCGATGATCATGCGGGGAGGAAGAATAATCCCCTCTCTTTCCAGTTTGCGCCCACCAAAAGGAGAGAAAAAGCATCTGGCGTGTTAACAGATGGCCGGCTCGTAATTAATCTTTCTCTGTTTGGCTGGCAAACATTAGCATCGAATGTGTTCTCTGTTGTTAATCATAATATGTTGAGTTGACGCTGCCAGCGTGAGTGTTGGCCCTGGGAAGTAGGCATCTGCAATGAAATGAAAGTCAATCAGCAGCAGCCAATCTCTGCTTCTCAGGTCCGGCTTGATTTTGACATGTCAAAGATATGTCTGTCTGTAACTCTGTATAACTCCTCCAAGATGAAACCGCCATTATCTAGAGCAAGATAGTATCTCCTCCAAGATTTAGAATAAATTTGTCAAAAGATTATCACACTGACAGACGCTGACTTTGGCTGTCCTGCCTGCATGCCTCTTGGTGGTGCCAATGGGCCATCATCAATTTCAGTTGTCTCTTCTCCTGTGCCCTCATAAACTGACAGAGTACTCCTAGGTGACACTCGCTTAGATATAGCCTAGAGCAGGGTCAACTCATGTCTCACTGTCTCAGCCTCTATGCACTTAGATATGGCCTAGGATCTCTTCTGGTTTTATTTGCTACCAGTTCAATATATACCATACTATACTAAACAAGAAGATATACACTGTCAAGTTTGTCAGCATGAAATTGTACAACAGTTGCAAGCATATACCAAGTACAAAGTAGCACAGACCTCAGTCCTGCTCATGCCTATAAATCCTGCGCCCCGTTTGGCGCCTAATAAGCTAACAAACCTCAGTCTCCACACGGCAAGATGTCATCGGCACGGGCACCAGCCATGGCCACCGCCGACGCCGACGACCCAGAGGCGCTCTCCGGCTTCCAGGCCAGCGCCAAGCAACCGGTCTCCCTGCTCGCCCGGGCGCGCGACAACCTGACCTTCCGGTCCGTGTGGTCGGAGCTCAACGGCGCCATGGGCGACCTGGGCACCTACATCCCCATCGTGCTCTCCCTCTCGCTCTCCCGCCACCTCGACCTCGGCACCACCCTCGTCTTCACGGGCATCTACAACGTCGTCACGGGCCTCGTCTACGGCGTGCCCATGCCCGTCCAGCCCATGAAGTCCATCGCCGCCGCCGCGCTCTCCGACCCGTCCTTCGACATCCCCGAGATCATGGCCGCCGGCATCCTCACCGCCGCCTTCGTCCTCCTCCTCGGCGTCACCCGCCTCATGAGGCTCGTCTACTGGTTCGTCCCGCTCCCCGTCGTGCGCGGCATCCAGCTCGCGCAGGGCCTCAACTTCGCCATGGCCGCCGTCAAGTACATTCGCTACGAGCAGGACCTCGGCAAGGGCAAGTCCGCGGGGAGGCGCCCCTGGGCCGGGCTCGACGGCCTCGTGCTCGCCCTCGCCGCCGTCTGCTTTATCATCCTCGTCAACGGTGCCGGCGAAGACCACGTCGTCCGAGTGGCGCCGGGCACCGTCGCCGCCGCCGCCCAAGAAGAGGAACAAGGACAAGGAAACGACAGCCCAAGGAGCTGGAGGCGGCGCTGGGCGTCGGCTATCCCGTCGGCGGTGATCGTGTTTGTGCTGGGGGTGGTGTTCGCCATCATCCGGCATCCGGCGGCGGTGAGGGAGCTCCGGCTGGGGCCGTCGAGGATGCGGGTGGTGCACATACCAAGGGAGGCGTGGAAGCAGGGATTCATCAAGGGCGCCGTGCCGCAGATCCCGCTCTCGGTGCTCAACTCGGTGGTGGCCGTGTGCAAGCTCACGCGCGACCTGTTCCCGGAGAAGGAGGCGTCTGCAACGTCCGTGTCGGTGACCATGGGCGCCATGAACCTGGTGGGCTGCTGGTTCGGCGCCATGCCGTGCTGCCACGGCGCGGGCGGGCTGGCGGGGCAGTACAAGTTCGGTGGGCGCAGCGGCGCGTGCGTGGCCGCGCTGGGCGGGCTCAAGCTGGCGCTGGGGCTGCTCCTCGGCGGCTCCGTGCTCCGCGTGCTCACCAACTTCCCGGTCGGGCTGCTAGGTGTGCTGCTGCTGTTCGCCGGCGTGGAGCTCGCCATCGCGGCCAGGGACATGTCGACCAAGGCAGAGGCATTCGTCATGCTCGTCTGCACCGCCGTGTCGCTCGTCGGCTCCAGCGCCGCGCTGGGCTTCCTCTGCGGCATGGTGGCACACGGCCTGCTGTTGCTCAGGGCATGGACAGTTTCTTCCATGTAAAAATGCGAACTCTGCATACATGTATAGGCACCAATTAATTCAGGCTATATGCATCTATCAATGCATAGGCCAGGGGTAATGAAAGCTTCCAATTCCGAAAATGAGAAGTATACACACCAGCAACTGGATCAGATAAACCAACATGATCAAGTGTTCAGATATATTAGTATTACAGTTCATCTCTAATGCTCTTCAGAAACAATCTAAGCTCTCTCGCTTTCCTCTCATGATCATCATCATCAGGAGACTTAACACTACTGTCAGCTTCGCTAATGTCTATGGCATTCTTGTCATGCTTACAGTTCCTTCTCCTGTCGACAACGGCCGGAGAAGGAGAACACAAATCAATGGCACCGTCTTCTGATTCTGCTAAAGAATTGACCGGTAAATTACTTCGGCTACTGGATAACCGGGCCTCATGGACGACTGGCGGCGATGCTTCAACCGGCAAACAGCTGTCGCTTGCTCCAGCTTTATGCTTGTCATCTGAAGCACCCAGCATGCTGCCTTTCTCAGGGAGATTGCTCACATCTGCCAGAGCTCTCCGCTCAGCCTCGTTATAGGGTGGCAAGTCTTGTAACCTGCAAGGTCTATCAGCAACCAGAGGCAGGGGCGAGGACAGGTCGATAAGGTCATCATCCAGGGTGAAATTCAGAGCATCACTGGACTGGGTAATACTCTGCGACTCCAAATTCTCAGCATCACTTGACTGGCTGCTACGTTGTGACTCCGTCATACCGGTCAGCAGATTTTGGGCCAGATCAATCCCATTCATGGTAGCTGCGGTTGATCCGATGAACTTTTGGGACTTGCAAGCCCGGAGGGGCGGCGATGGAGAGGACAGATCAACTATATCCATGCTTGGCACCACGGGATATACATCTGCTGTCTGAGGGCAATTGCTTGCAGGCGGGAACGTGGCACAGTCAGCCTCAATACCGAGCAACAATTCTTGGAGCTGGGCATCGACATCTTTTACGGCAGCTTGCTGTGCTGATTTCTTGGGCCTAGCTTTCCTCTTTTGCTTCTTCTCTTCACCCTTCTTTTCCAAAAATTCAGTTATCTTTTCTGGGCATGCGCTGTAATTGCACAGGTAGGGCACTTCAGAAGGTTAGCAAAAAATTCTCCTTATACTACGGTCGTGCATTAAGATAAGTGTATGACAGCTGAACTTCTGCACTTGTAGTAGCCACAATATAGACTAATTTATACTTCTGAACTTCTATTCCAGGATAAGAGCATAAACAAATACTTGGCTGTTGCAGTACAGTAGAGGAGGGACAAAATGTACTACCTTCTAATGAGATCCCCTGGAACCACTGAAGCTTCGAGGCCATACATGTTTCTCCACGACACCTCATAATACTCACTCCCATGAACTTTTCGCTGCTTCGTGATTGCCAATACAGGGCATGGTACTGGAATCTGCAAATTAGATGCTTAGACTTGATAAGTAGAACTAGAATGTTTACTTCAGAAATGCCCTGAGCATGCAAAACTACTACCTCACTCAACAAAGGTTTCAATCCTAGAGCTGAAGACGTCGAGCGAAGATTTGAAAACCTTCGAAGTTCTCTTTCAGCTATCTTAGGGAGGATGTATTCATCTGCAGACGTACTCAAGGACATAAGTAATAGTGTTAGTACATTCCTATAGCATATAGCTACTCAATCCAGGCATTGACAGGTTAGGATTTAAATACCAGTCTTCTCCGGGGTCCATTCAAAATATTTTTCACATATCTGTTGGAACTCTGACCGACGAAATGGGTGCTGGCAGCATACCCTATGAACATAAAAATATTAATAATCAAGAGAAAACTGTAGGCCAACCCCCTATATATGTTGTACACCATGGGGCTTGGGTTATTTCCTCCCCCACACCCCAAAAGAAGAGAGAGGAGAGCTAACTGAAGAAGCACGGATTCTGCATATTTTACAGAACTGAAGGCAGTACATTTCTCCAATAACTAATTACCTCCGCACATTTTCGGAATCAGGTGAATGACATTTTGGCTCCAGAAATGCGTTTATTACCTCACGGAATTGACCACCAGAATCTTGGCTCAACCCAACCTCTGTAAGTAAGAAAATAAAGTGCATTATGTGTGTGCTAACGATGTAAGATGTAACTACATAGTTAAGGAAATACATATCACAAAATTGTTTACCAGAGGTATTTGTTTTTTTGCATACATCACCATCACCAGCCTTGTTTTGGTTAATGTTAACTTTTTTCCCTTTACATTTTCTTGTAGCTTTTACTCCATCAGATAAAATCTGATCAAGGATGGAATCATCTCTCGCGGACTTTACAAGACGACATGCTGCTTCCTGAAGCACTTAAGATAATCATTACAGGCCATAGAGTTTCAGATAGTGAAGTATAAGAACACTTCCAATACAATCACACTGTACTAAGTTATAGAGTATTACAGAGTCAGCAGTCCAAAATTGGATATTATGCATTCCATACTTACCGGGCCAAAACCACGAACTCCATTAGAATAATCACAACCAAGAAGCAGCGCAAGTGATATCTGGAAAGCTTGAAAGAGTTAGAACCTAGAACCAGTACAAAGGACCATATAAAATATGTGCATTCTAGGACTAGAAACTAGGAAGAACTTTAAAACTCCTGATGAAGCAGAAACAAGTAAAATACTAAAAAAGTGAATCTTTTAATTGGTTCTTGGGGGCAGGTAGCATCATGCTATTGTTGTTGAACATTTACCGGACTGAGAAAACAACTACTCCCTCCGTCCACTATTATAAGACCTTATAGCCTTTTTCTAAATTATATGTGTGTAGACATGTTTTAGTGTATAAGTTCACTCATTTTGAAGTGTATCTAGTCAACTTTAAAATATCTAAAAGGTCTTACATTAGTGGACGGAGGGAGTATTTTATATCTTGTAACTGAAAACATTTTCCAATATCAAAGGTAATTTTATTTGGTACCTCTAAAACAACTTGTTTGGTAATTACCTACTTTTACTGTGCTAGTTGAAAAAAAATAGAACCATTCCGAAAATAATTTGCTGCATCTCTTCCAAGATGAAGTGATCTTGGGAGGTATTTATCAAATTTTTGCTCTTTTTGGTCACATGTCGCTTAATGGAGGAGTCAAATTATAAGTTACAAGATATCCCATAAGGTCAATTCAAGCAGGATAGATCATGCAACATACCAGTGATTTCCTGCCAAAACCAAGCTTTTTCTCTATGTCCTCCATCTCATAGCAAAGGACATAACCACCCTCACCTAATTTGAGAGAGAATATGAGAAAATTACAAGAATTTAATCTACACAAGCAGGACAGCTTTGCAATAAAAAGGAAACGAGCAGACAATGCAATATAAGGTTATTTATAACTATAGTACTTTTAACAAACCAGCAGTTCATAGCGATGTGTTGTACCTATGAAAACGTCTCTGTAAACTGTCCTCGCACCGAAAAGAAAAGCATCTGAATCTGATGTAAAACAGCCTTCCTGAAATAACATAGGCAATAAGTATCATACATGATATCAGGTGATTAGGAAAAGCATTGTACTTACACACACTGAGGTTATATTTAGTAGTGCACACTGTGCTTCCGCTTCCTCCACGCTGTTAAAAGAAAGCAAAGAAATACAGTTACGGGAGTTTGTCAACTTTTTCAGGTCTATTGTCAATAAATAGATTAACTGGAGCAAACAGAAACCTACCCATCCAAGCAAGGGATGCCCAGGGCCAACCCAAGATGCTTCGCCTCTTTAATCATGCGCGAGAATTCCGATCCCTTGTTACGACGCAGCGAGGTCAACGGTTGTGAACTCGTCTCATCACAATTAGCCTAGAGTGAGTCAAGCAACTAGGTTTACACAAATGAAATTGGTCGCATCATATTCCAGAAATGTGGAGTTCGGTTAAGTCATAACTGACCTCAGAATTGGATCCCAGCCTGCGTCTATAAGTAGCTAACTTGATTGAAGGTATTGCCCCATCTGAAGATAAACAAGAATACACCCAAGAACTGAATTTTATGACAAGTCTTTCCATTTCATTCCACCCTACTCCCTAAATTTCCCAGCCCCGGATGGGGATTCGATAGTAGGATAGGGCGAGTGAGATTCTGAGATTGACCTGTGACGAAGATGAGGCTGCAATTGAGGGCGAGGAGGGCACGGATGCGGTGGAAGAGGTTCTTGAGGTAGACCTTGTCCTTGACGAACGCCGGCGAGCGATTGGCGGTACAGAACTGCACGAGCCAGCAGGAGAGATCTACGCACACCTTCTTGTTCCTGAGCCGCCAACCATGGAGAGCACGGAATCAGCGGGGGCGGGCGAGGGAGGGAGGAACACGCACGCGGGCAAGCGAGCGAGGTTTTTGGGACTCACTGGAGGTGGTTGAGTGGCAGCTTCTGCTTGCAGGAGTCGAGAATGTCCCACAGGTTCTTGACCCCCATGGCCGCTACCGCCGCCCAGCACTGCCGGAGCCGGGAGAGACGACGGCGGAAAGGGGTTTGGTGGTGGTGGTGGGGATTTGGATTTGCATTTGAGTTTCGAATTTGGAAACGGCTGTTTTCTGGGTAAATAAATGTTTCCGGAGCGCGGTGATCCGTGTAATACGCCTCTTCCGCAAGTTTACGTATTCATGTAGAATGCACTTTCAGACTGTCGTTCCTTCGACCTTCGAGCAACTCTAAGAAATCCAGCAAACGGGAACGTAAAAATAACCTTGCTGGCGTGGGGGCGCTGGTTCTTCGAGTTGGGCATGCTACGGAACACGCTACGGAAACGGAGTGACGTTAGCTGTCGTACGCGCGGTTGTAATGAACGCCCTCTAGCGTGGCAACCTAGGGGTAACGGGACCAGGTCCTTTTCAATCCCCATTTTCCCTCATCTCCGTATTAACTCCCTTTCTGTATTGCTTGCTCTCGCTTTGTTCTCTCTCGCTTCCTCGCTCGCAATCACCATTGCGCGGCGGATCTGTTCCGGCGTTCCGGCGATTGGAGGCGGCGGTGGAGCCGTTCCGGCTAGGGGAATTGGCGCGGCCGACGGAGGTCTAGATCAGGTCCCGACGCGCAATTGGGGTGTTGATTTTCTGGATTTCTCGCCGGATTCTGACGATTGGGCACAGTTTCGCGGTGATCCCTGTAGGATTAGGCGAGCACATTTTCGTCACTTTTTCGAGCACCGTGACGGATTAGGCGGTACATTTTTACCTCCCGATTCCATGAAATTCGTCACCTCTGTGTGTGTTTTTTCACGCGATTTTGTGTGGTTCTCTCGGGGTGGATTGGCGCCAGGGGGTTCGCCTGTGATTTTGCGTGGTTCTCTATGGTTTTGATTCACGACGGATTGCTCTGTAGGGGTTATATGAAGCGCATTCATGCTGGTAGTCATTAAGGAAGGGGGCTGGGGGATTTTGATGCGCACTGTTATCAGAGGAATGTGATTTAGTAGTTGATTAGTTGCTTTTGTTGATTAGCTGCTTTTGTTCTCAAATAAGTTGCCAGTACAAACATTGTTTGTTTCATACATGACAGTACTAGTTGCTAGCAGAAGTTGTTGTTTCGTATTCTGTGATAAGAAACATAATTTAGTCTGTGATAATAGAAGTTGCTTGTCTCACACTTTTTAGTTGCTCAACCTAGCAAGTTTGTTGGCTACATGATAATAGAAGTTGCTTATCTCATACTATTAGTTGCTCAACCTGACAAGTTTGTTGGCTACATGATAATAGAAGTTGCTTGTCTCACACTATTAGTTGCTCAACCTGACAAGTTGTGACGGATATTTATTAGTTGCTGAACCTGACATTGTTGTTGTATGCATGACAATAGAAGTTGGTTGCCTGGCATTTAGTAGGTGGTACGGCATAAGTAGTTATATTAGACTAGTAGTTGCACGGTTTTTATTACCATGGTGCCTATAAGTACTGCTTTCTTGTCATGAGCAGTTTGCTCAACCAAACCTGTTTGTTTGCTTATCTGACATAAGTAGTTGCTAAAGACAACATGTTTGTTGTCCACATCCAACAAGAAGTTACTAGTTAAAGTTTTAAAACTTTTTCTGTGTTTTCATGCTATTGGTTAAGCAGGTTTGCATGATGGATGGGTCTGATCCATCAGCAGGTGGGGGCTCATCTTTAGGGAGCCAACAAACTAAGGTTCCACCTATGAAGGAACCTACTAAGCAAAACAAAATGAAGGCTCTGGCTAATCGTGAATCGCCTCCTGTGAAGCAGTCTAAAAAGACAATTGCAAAGAAACTTGTTGGTGATATTGTTGATATGGCGGAGAATCCAAAAAATAAGAGGAAAAAGGTTGCAACCACAAAAACAGCGGACAACTCTAATGTAAGTTCTACCCATGCTATCTACATTGTACTCATGCTAAATCTTATTACTTGTCATTTTTATTTTCAGTAGGTAGTTGCTTCTCTGCAGTAGGTAGTTGCTTATCTGCAGTAGGTAGTTGCTTCTCTGCAGTAGGCAGTTCCTTCTCTGCAGTAGGTAGTTGTTTATTTTTAGTATAAAGTTGCTTCTCTACAGTGGATAGTTGCTATTTTTCTGCCATATTTTGGCGCCTATATGGAAACTAACTAATACATCTTTGTTTGCATGCTTGAATTATAGGCTCAGAAAATTGTGAAAATCAAAAACATGTCATCGCCTTCGCATTTTGTCACACCAAACAACAGTTTGACAGGCACACAGAAGATTGCACTGATCGAGAAGAAGTTTAGTGGCCTGTTGAACATCGCGCATGCACCATGCCTCTTGAACTCAGTTAGTGGGTTATGAAGTGTTATGACCCCGATACCTCTGAGTTGATTATACCTGACCGCTGAAAGATACCGGTCGATGCAGACAGTGTGCACAGGATCTGGGGGCTACCCAACTCTGGCTTAAAGTGTGCTACGAGATGAATGCTGATATTACGCGACAAATGATGGAGGATTACAGTTTCCCGCCAACCGCCAGTCCCGATCTTACCAGCTGGTGCAAGATGATTAAGAACATGAGCGGGAAATCAGACGATATGTTTGTTCGATCTTGGGCTGTAATGGCCTATAACTTTCTCGCTCCCACAACTGGTCTAAAAGTTAGCCCACACTGCTTTCCTGTTGTATATGACGTTGACCTCCTTCCCCGCATGAACATCTGTCAGTTTGTTGTCGACCAGATCAGGCTTGCTTTTAGTTCACCGAAAAACAAGAAGTCTGTGTGTTGTTGTGTTTATCACCTGATGGTAAGTGCACAACTTTTTTTTAATCATGGAAAAATGTTCTATGTAGTTTCTTTTGTGACTCATCTAGTTGCTCAACACAGCCTGTTTGTTGCTTATATACAACTAGAAGTTGCTAGAACATGTTCTTTTTAGCGCCTCTGAAGCATGTTTATCTCTTGCGTAGTTTTTTTTACTATCATATTAAGTTGCTTAAAACAAACTTGTTTGTTGCATATATGTAACTAGAAGTTTCTAGTTGAACACAAAGTTGCTCAAACCATCCTGTTAGTAAGTTTCTAGTTGAACACAAAGTTGCTCAAACCATCATGTTAGTTGCCTATATGATATCATGAATTGCTAATAACCATGTTTTCACTGCAGCCCCTTATTTAAGAATATGTTTTGCATTTAATTTATATTAGTTTTATGTTTTTCCCTATCGAGTAGCTATTGTACCTAGATTCCATAGAGGTTGACAAACTCATCAATCGGTGTTATCCTCGATTAAACGTTTGGGACAGCGCCTTGATAAATAAGGTCAAGAAGAAGTACATGATCAAACTAAGGTTTTTTAGAAAACTGCAAGTAAGCGTTATATGCTTTTTTTTACATTTTCTTCTCCTTCTATGCCTACGTTTCTAGATCACTCTAATTTGAGTAACCTGCTTTGTCAAAAAATAGCTCAAGGAAAAATGCAGAGACACACAACATGGAGAACTTTTCGGTGGATTGCTAAAGGCTGAACAGTTCGTCACCGCAAATTTGCCGCCAAATTACGACCGGTGTGTGAGTATCTCATTTTTTTAGTTGCTCAACCTGACAAGTTTGTTGCCTACATGACAATAGAATTTATTTGTCTTACATTATTAGTTGCTCAGCATGACAACTAACTTGTGTTCTTATTCATTTTTTACAACAAACTTGCAGAGGAAAAGGAAACTTTCTGCTTTGGTTCATGTAGCATGCTCAGATTTTGAAGAGACCATGGCAAAGTTTGTCAATGGCATTGGAAAAATAGAAGAAAGTATTGTAACTAGCAGAGGTCAACCAAGACCTACAAAGAGACGAAGAAACAATAAGCAAGACGAAGAAACGGTGTTGCCTGATGAGGACTGACGAGGTTCGATCTCGTCAATGCCCATTGTTATGAGCTTGGGTTTTGGAGAAGATGGGAATGCTGGAGATCGTAGAATGGTTAGCAAACAAGCAACACGGGGACACGAAGTTTACCCAAGTTCAGGCCCCCGGAGGGAAAACCCTACTCCTTCTTGTCTGCTCTTGATTACGGCGGAACCGAAAGTTACAGGGGTGCGCAGATGCAATCTGGCGTGAAGGTGTCTATGCGGTGAGAGGTCTCCTCCTCGTTGTACCCTCCTAGCCTTTATATAGATAGGCAGGTCCCGGGTGTAGGTCGAGTCGGTTACAAATTAGAGTTTGCCCTTTGAAATTCTATCTATACTAGCCTTTTTCTCCAAGCATCCGAAGGCGTCATGGGCATGGGCCACCCGGAGTCTCCGCAGGCCGCATATCTTGCTGTGGGCCTTCCTTCGGGCTGTACTAGGTATGCTGATGTTGTGTACCCATGGGGTATAACCATTTCAGTAGCCCCCGAGTGCTTAGTTGAATCGCAGATTCAGCTAGGCACTCTTCAATCTTTCGGGTGTAGTTTTATACCTATTTATAAGAGAATGGTGTCTTAGTTTGTTAGGATTGCTGATGTGTGTGCCTGACTCTCCTGACGGATCAGGGCCAGTTAATTGTCATAGGACAAAACAACATGATTTTCTTCAGATTCGAGTCCCTACACTCGAACCTGGAACGGATGCTGGTGTAATTCAACTCAGGCCGCTAAGGTCTTATAGTAATCAAATCCCAGTAATTTTCGAGTAATGTACCCAACGCGTCAGTCAGGATTTTCATCGCGTCTGTTGACACGGATTTTTACTGGTAGAGCGTAGTTAGGTGCGTTACCAGGCCATCAGATGATATCTGTAGGTCTTATCTTTGCGTCGTAGACACATCATCCGAAAGTTTATCACCGTAGAGGTGTTTCGGGTGGCCAAGGAGGATGCTTCTCACTTAGCGTTGATTTGGGCAAAGTTGCCAGTCCGGATTTTGTCGTGTTTGATCCGAAGGATTGCAGTCGAATAATTCATAGGGTGCGCGGCCAGCGCTCCCTATGGGAGCAGCCCCCGAGTGTCTGTTCGAGTCATAGACTCGAGCAGAGACTTTAGTTCAGTTAGTTGAGCTCCAGGTCTGTAGGACACAATTTTTTTGGATGCTCCCTATGGGAGTAGCCCCCGAGTCCTTAGTGGAGTCGTAGACTCGACGTAGGACTCGAAAAGATCGAGTGGTGTAGTACCTTAATCATGCCTCAGGTGTGTGGCCAGCGCTCCTGATAGGAGTAGCCCCCAAGTAGTTGCTAGAATCGTAGATTCGAGTGAGTACTTTTAATTATCCGCCGAATATTTTCAACCGTTGCTAGCTTTGTTTTTGATGACGTAAGTGCTGACGATCGGTGACCTCAATCATCTGTGGCGCCATAGGTGACATAACAGGACGAACATGGGTCCCACTTTCTGACTTGATGTTGACTAGTTATGCGCGTCGTGGCGAGAATTACGGCGTCTCCTCGATTTCCGTGCATAGTGGACGGCGTGCAGGCGACGGTTCGCTGCTGCATTGACACGTGGACGGTTGGATTTGACCCTAGCGTTAGGGCTTCTGGATGAACGGTTCCCATTCTTCGTCTTCATCTTTATAACCGTGGGGAGAACAGTGATTTGTTTTCACCCTTTGCCATTTGCTTTCACTGTCTCCATTTTCACGAGCTCATCTCCGCACGCACTAGACGCTCTTCGATCTTTTCCTTCTTCGTTCTTGCATGCACACCGCCGTTGTTGACGCGCTGCGATGGTTAAGTCGAAGAAGGCCTCTGTCGGAGCGGGCTCAAGTGCTGCTGCCGGCGGCAAGAAAAGCACCACCGCCGCTTGCATCACCGATGGTGGGTGGAGACGCACAGAGATGCGTGAGGGTGACCCGTGCAAGCTACGCGATGCGGGTTTAATCCCGCAGAACAAGGAGGCCGTCAATATCCCCGGCGATGAGGTAATTCCCCGTCCACCCGTAAGGTTTCAGGTGATGTTTGTCGCCTTCATTCTTCGCGGCCTTTCTCTCCCAGTCCACGATTTTCTTCGTGGACTTTTGTTTTTCTATGTCATCCAACTCCATCATCTTTCGCCTAATTATTTTCTCCGCGTCGCCTGCTTCATTACTTTTTGCGAGTGCTAGCTCGGTATCGAGCCACACTTTGATCTCTTCCGGAAGCTCTATTTCGTGAAGAGGCAGCCTGGCACCGACGGGGTCTACCCGCTCGGCGGCTGCATTATTTCCCTTCGATCTTCTGTTCTCTTCTTTTCCTTCTCTATATCTGAGTCCGTCCAATATTGGCGGAAGAAGTGGTTTTATATCCGCGACTCCATAGTGGACGAGCAAAATTTCGGCCTTGCCCCCTTCGACTCTGCCCAGGAGATCCTGCCGAAGAGATCCTGGAAGAACCATATCCTGGAGGGCGAGGTGACGGAGGTGGAGGAGCTCTACCATAGGGTGGATGCTCTCCAGATGGAGCCTGGGATGGAGGTAAATGGTGTGGATATAATCCGCACCTTCCTCAAACGTCGGGTGCAGCTACTCCAGGAGAGGACGCATCCGATGTTTCTTTACACTGGCCGTAACGACCCGATGAGGGTCTCAGCCGAGGAGTTATCCCGAGGCGACCTCGACAGAGTTCTTTGGCCACTGCTGAAGTACAAGTTCGAGGAGGATCTTCCGGGGAGGTCGTTGACGTCCCCCTTCAGTGCCACGAAACCAGTTCCGCAGGTGTAGATTTGCGACGTGCGCATTGCGCCTTTTTCGAGTGCTTTTCCTTATGATTGCTTGTGCTGATCTTTTGATGTCTTCATTATGCAGGAATTCAAGGGGGCTGGCATGGTGCCTCCACTGCCAGAAAAGTTTCTGATTGCGTCGGGCAACAAAGTTGTGGACTCCAAGTCCGAGCTTCCGCCGACGCAGTCGCCAACTCATGAAGCCCCTGAGGCGAGCGAGGGGCAGACCCGTAAGCGGGCACGAAGTTTGAGCGAGTCTTCGGATGCCTCAACTCCGCCAACGCATAGGGACCCGTCCTTCCTTGTGCGCCATAGCGGTGATGATGGCGCTTCCTCCTCACCGTTCCCGACCGTGCCTCTGCGGGATATGGCGCCGTAGCCACCGGCCAAGAAGAAAAAGGAGAAGGCACTGCCCGTCTTCGATTTGAGCGACATCGACTCATAATTACCTTCGGATGCTATTCGTTCTTATTTTTGGTGTGTGCACTTTTCTTATTGCTTTGATGAATGTTTTCCTTGCAGCCACTCCTCGGAGGGATCTCTTAGTGAGGGCTCCCAGGAGGCCATAGGGGAATCGAAGCCGACGGCCCCTCCCTCTCAGACGGTGGCCAACTCTGGGGGCGATGCTCCGAACCCCTCTCCATAGGAGACTCGAGTAGTCGTCACTCAGAATACTGCACCTGGACCTTCGGAGTCCCCGTCTGAGCATGTAAGTTGTTTTCCCTTTTGTCCTAGGGGGAGCCCCCGAGCCTTTTCGGGTCGTTTTGTTCGATGTTTTTGCTCGTTTCGGGGCGCATCCCACGAGCCCTTTTCTTGATGCTTTCTTGATTGTTTTCTTCTGCTTCTTTCCACAACCCTTTGTGCACAGCGCGAACCTGCTCATCCAGCAGCACCTGGCGCTCGAGGCCAGTATGCATCAGCTCCGAGGTATGTGTCTTGCTTGCTCTTGTCTTTTTCACATGTTGCCTGAATGTAGCTTGTGTTGCTCATGTGTGTTCTTGATGCTTTGTAGATGAAAATAATGCGGCCCTTCGTCGGCTGGACGCTCTTCAAAAGAGCCTCGGTCACGTGGAGAAGCAGGCCGCTAATGTTGTGGAGGTGAAGGAGCGCCTGTAGCAGGAGTTGGCGGATGCTGCCCAGGCCAAGGAGCGCCTGCAGCGGGAGGCTTCGGATCACGAAGAGCAGCTCGCCATTGTTGCGGCTGCTCGTGAGAAGGAGGTGGCCAAGAAGCTGATGGCTGCGGCCAAGGCTTTCTCCGGTAAGTGTCTTTGTATGAAATTGGATTTTCAATTGCTCTTTCTCCATGTCCTTATTCGACTCATTCCTGATCCTTTTTTGCGCCAGATGATTCAGGCATTGCATTTGATCGCAATGTCTTGGAGTATGGGAGTGCTCTGGATGATGCCACCGCAGCGGTCGAAGATCGCTGCGGCACTGCTGCTGGCTCCCTTGCCAAGGCCAAGGAGGTTCTCCAGCGTTTCTACAAGGATATCATGCCCAAGGGAGCTGCCCTTGAGGATGTTGATTCTCTGGCGGATGCGCTGTCAGAGGATGCCCCTGCGGCCTACAAGCGCAAGAAGAAGGGCATCGGTGCTTCCATGGGGCTGGCCATGGCCATGGCATCCGGAGCAAAGTTCGATCTTCACCACGTCACCTCTTAGATGCCAATAGCGCAAGACAGCTCAGAGGTGGCCTTTGCTCTCTTCGCCTCTCGCTGTAAGTGTTATGGTCCGAAGCTTATTGATTTGCAGGCAGACTATGCTGCCAAGCAGCAGGGTGAGGCCAAAGGCAGGCACTCTGGCTCTGAGGACACTCTGGATGCGGCTGCTTAGGCTTCTTTGCTTTAGCTTTAGGATAGTGTATCCTCTTTTGTAATGTATGCTTTGTTGATGAACAATCCATCCTTTGTGCCACGCGGTGGTCATTAATGTATATAAGTTACTTTGTCGAGCTATCTTCAGAGGTGTTTGTGATGTTTATCTCCTTGCCTGTTTTGCCTTTTAGGGACCTTCGGGTGGTGCACCCGTTGGTACTTCGACTGTGCTAGATCCATGACCATCATTGGATTATGCGTCGCAGCTAATTTTTCTTTGTGACCGTGTCCGCATACTGGAGAAGGATATCCTTAGAGTTCGAGGCCATGCGGACATATGGAAATCAAAAACTGAGTGGGCTACCGCCAGGGAGGAGTATCTGATGGGGGAGTTGTGGCAGTTGAGCGAACAACTGCAATGTAAGTATTCTTGAGCTGCTGCTCGTTTTCGTTTGCGCCTTGTTTGCATGCCATATTATTCTGAGTTTTCTGCAGGTGCCAATCTTGTTCCAAGGGAGGAGAAGGAGCTCATTGCAGTTCGGATCAACTGCTTGACCCAACAGGATATGGAAGCCGGAGTTTTTTCTGGATGGACCGCGACCGAGCCACCGTCCTTGCGACGATGCAGGATCATGTTCATCAGGTGTCACGATTGCTGAGGCAGGTGAAGACTTCCCTGGTGTCGATTATGTACATCATATTTTCTCTGGATGAAGCACCGTCCACCCTTTGGGGTTTATTGTCAAAGTTTCGGGACGTGAATCACGTGAGGGAGTTAGTGCAGCACCAGTTGGTGGCAGGGGTGAAAGCTACCCTTTCGCTTGTTCGGCTGCATCACCCTGATGTTGATCTTGCGGTGGTGGCGGCTGGGCCGCCCCCTCGACCATATGGTGGACTTTGGGATATGCGCCCATGTTATGCGGCTGTTAGGCAGTATGCCGAAGAGATTGTAGATATTTTTGAGCATCGGGCGCACGTGATCCTTCAGAATAGGTAGGTCCTGTAAAAAGATAGATGTAAAACTTGTATATATTTTGACTGGGCTTGTTGTGCCCTTTGTTGTAAAGATTATTTTTGTTAGCATGTAGTGCTTTGTTGTATGCATGTCCTTTTCGTTAGCCTGACATGGTCAACTACTCAGGTTTACATGCGTTATTTTCGGACGACGAAGTCGTGATGTGAGGCGGAGCCCCCGAGTGTGTTGTAACAGAAAATAATGCAAGGAAAAGAGATTTTCAGACTGAGGAATTAGCTTTTATTCATATCGTAACGAGGAGGTACATTGTTCGGCTGAGTAGCGTTGACTGAGTAGCCTTATTGAAAGTAAATAGGGGTAGCTAGGGGTAGAAGCGTCACAATTGTGCAACATTCCATGGGTTGGAGTATGCGACTCCTGACTTGATGTCCTTGAGGCGGTAGGCGCCACCTGGGATGACTTCGGTGATGATGTAGAGTCCTTCCCAGGGTGACTCGAGCTTCTTCGGCCGCTCTTGCTTGAGTCGTAGGACAAGGTCCTCTTCGACAAAGGACCTTGGGCACAGCCGACGGCTATGATAGTTGCGGAGGATCTGCTGGTAGACCGTCGAGCGAGCCGCGGCGATATCGCGTGCCTCGTCGAGTGTGTCAACGACGTCTTCGAGTGCGGTCATCGATTTGTCTTCGCTGTAGGCGACGACTCGTGGGGCCTTATGGCATACTTCTGCAGGTAGCACGGCTTCAGCTCCGTGTACCATGAAGAAGAGCGTGTAGCCAGTTGAGCTGTTTGGCATTGTACGCAAGCTCCAGAGGACGGAGGGTAGCTCTTCTGCCCAGGCTCCCGCAAGTCGTTCGAGTTGGCTGAGTAGGTGTTTCTTGATGCCACCGCCTACGAGACCGTTGGCCTTTTCAACCTGCCCGTTGGTTTGCGGGTGCGCCACGGAAGCATAAAATATTTTGATGCCAAGGCCTTCGCAGAAGTCCTAGAATTCTTTGGAGATGAAGTTCGACCCGTTCTCCATGATGATGATGTGCGACATGCCGAACATGTAGACTATGGACTCGAAGAACATGACGACCATTTTGCCGATCATGTCGAGACCCCATTGGGCGAAGGGCCAGGCCAAGGGTATGGGTCTGAGCTCTGTCCCTAGTGCGTGTGGCTTGTCCGCAAACCTCTGGCAGCCGTTGCACCTCTGGACGATGTCTTTGGCATCGTTCATGGCCGTTGGCCAGTAGAATCCAGCTCGTAAATCTTTGGCGGCGAGGGCACGGCTGCCCGCGTGATGGCCGCAGATGCCCTCGAGGATGTCTTGGAGGATGGTTTTGCCATCACCGATGGTGACACATCGTTGGAGTACACGCTTGTATAGCTCGCCATTGAGATGGTGAAGGCCTTGGACCGGCGAGATATGCGTCGGGCATCTGTTGGGTCATCAGGAAGTTCTCTGTTTATCAGGTACCGAAGGTACGGCTGCGTTCATGTTTCTTCGATTGCCATGACCTACATCAGGCTGACCAACTCGACCTCTGTGTCGAGCTTTTCAGGTCCTTCCTATCCTTCGGGTAGCGCAGCCCCCGAGTGCTCTGCTTCTTCGGGTGATCCCTTGGAGAATTTCCTTTTGATGGAAGGTACGCAGATTTGTTCTAGGAACACACCTGGTGGCACCCGTGCACAGGTGGAGCCGATGTTGGCGAGTCTATCGGCTTCCTCATTGATTTCCCTTCCAACATGCCGAAGCTCGCAGCCGTTGAAGTCTCCTTCGAGTGAGTTGTAGAGTGCGCGGCACGCGATCATGTTGGCGGCGTGTGCGTCGCACTCGTTCATCGTCTGCTGGACGAAGAGGTTCGAGTCACCGTAGATGACTAGGCGCGTTGCGTCGCAGATCTTGGCCATCCTCATGCCGTGGATGAGGGCCTCGTATTCGGCCTCATTGTTGGAGGCGCGAAATTTCATCCGAAGGACGTATTTCATCTTATCGCCTTGCGGGGACGTCAGTATGACGTCGGCTCCTGCTCCAGCCTCGCGCTTGGAGCCGTCGAAGTGCATCGTCCATGACTGCGTCATGTCCAGGGTGTCTGGCAGCTGGAGCTCCATCCACTGGACGAAGAAGTCAGTGAGGACCTAAGATTTGATCGCGTGGCGTCGCTCGTAGACTATGTCTAGAGGAGATAGCTCGATGCCCCAAAGGGCTACGCGTCCTGTGGCTTCGGAGTTGTTCAGGATGTTGGACAGTGACGCCTCGTTGACGACCATTATCTGATGCTCCTAGAAGTAGTGGCTCAGGCGACGAGCCGTCATGAACACGCCATAGGCAAGTTTCTGGTAGTGAGGGTACCTCTATTTTGTTGGCGTCAGTACCTCGCTGAGGTAGTAGATTGGGCGTTGGACCCCATGGGTCTTGCCATCTTCGGTTCGTTCGACCATGAGTACGGTACTTACCACCTGATGCGTGGCTGCTATGTATAGAAGCAGAGGCTCACGTTCCTTTGGCGTGACCAGGACGGGCGAGGTGGAGAGCAGGCGTTTCAGATCTTCGAATGCATCGTCTGCTTCGGGTGTCCACTCGAATTTGTCTGCTTTGCGTAGCAGCTAGTAGAAACGCAGGGCCTTCTCACCCATGTGGCTGATGAATCTGCTCAGCGCCGCGATGTGCCCAGCGAGTTGCTGGACACCTTTGAGGTTCTTCGTCTTCTCCATGGCCAGTATGGCCCGGATTTTCTTCGGATTCGCCTCGATGCCCTGTTGGGAGATGAAGTAGCCAAGTAATTGGCCAGATGGGACTCCAAAGGCGCACTTTTCTGGATTCAACTTGATCTTGTAGTGATCAAGGTTATCGAACGTCTCGCGGAGATCATCGATCAGTGTCTTGGCTTCCCTGGTCTTAATGACTATGTCGTCGACATAGACTTGGATGTTGCGACCGATCTGGTTCTTCAGACATGCCTGCATGCACCTCTGGTATGTGGCACATGCGTTCTTCATCCCGAAGGGCATGGTGTTGTAGCAGAATACCCCGAACGGCGTGATGAACATCGTTTTCTCCTGGTCTTCGACCTTCAGCCGAATCTGATTATAGCCTGAGTAGGCATTGATGAAGGAGAGTTTCTCGCATCCTGCGGTCGAATCGATGATCTGATCGATCCGAGGAAGGGGGGAGTGGTCCTTGGGACAGTGCTTGTTGAGCGACGTGAAATCCACGCACATTCGCAGGATGTCCGTGTCTTTCTTTGGGGATAGCACGGTCTTGGCTAGCCACTCGCTCTCCTTGATTTCTCGGATGAAGTTGGCGTCTAGGAGTCTGTTGACTTTGATTCCAACTGCTGCTGCTCGTGGTTCGGTCAGTCGTCAGATCGACTGCTTGACTGACCTTGCATCCGGGAACACATTGAGTGCGTGCTCGTCGAATTCCCTGGGAACTCCTGGCATGTCCGCAGGACACCAGGCGAATATTTCCCAGCGCTCACGGAGGAATTCGACGAGCGCACTTTCCTATGCAGGACCGAGGTCGTTGGTGATCAGCGCCGTCTTGGATGCGTTGGTTGGGTGGACCCGCACCTTTTTCGTGTTGACTGTGGAGTCGAACGACGTATCAGGTGAGTTTTGCCTGGCGATTGGGGGCGCCCTGTTGTCTGTCACCTCTCGGAGTATCATGAGCTCCTCTTGCATGCCGAACAACTGGGAGATTCTGTTGAAGTCTCTATCGCAGTGGTCCGATCGGGTGGAGCTTCCCTGGACTGTGATGACGCCTTTGAGTCCATGCATCTTGAGCAGTAGGTACGCGTAGTGCGGTACTACCAGGAACCTTGCAAATGCCACACGCTCGAGGATGGCGTGGTACTGTGATGGCCAATCCACCACTTCAAACTCGAGCCGCTCACACCGAAAATTTTCGGGCTTGCTGAAGATTACGTCGAGCCATATCTTTCCCAGGGGATATATGCCCTTCCTTGGGACTATGTCGTGGAACGTTGTATCGGATTGTTCCAGGCTGCACAACAGGATCCGCATTGCTGCGAGGTGCTGGCGAACATCAGGTTGATGCCGCTGCCGCCGTCCATGAATACGCGGCTCATCTTGAATCCTCCGATCTGCGCCTCGAGCACCAGGGCAGCATGTCCTGGGCGAGGGATCTGGCGGGGATGGTCCGAACGATCGAACGTGATGCAGGACTCCGAGCCGCTGAGGTACTCAGGGATGGCTGGCGGAGCGGTTACAGCGAGGCTGACCTTTCGAGTGAACTTCTTTTACACCCTATTGGTAGGGCGTCCCTTCTGGATCATGAGGCCCTCGCTAAGTTTCTGGAACTCACGACAGTCCATAAGCATCTGGCTGGCCTTATTTTCGCTATCCTGAGGGTTCTTCGTCACGGCCACAACGCTGCCATGTTTGTGTTGGGCGTCCTCCGTCGCGGAAGTTGCCTCCGTGATATCCTCCGTTGATGCGGTTGCTGTCGTTGCGGCGTTCGGCGTAGCCAGCCGCGACCATCTCGGGTCTGCCGCGATCGTCTTAGATGCACGATCTTCATTTGCTACGGTGCTCGCGTCTGCGCCCGTACTTATCCTCCTCATCCGAATGTGCTCAATGGAGGGAATCCTCGCCATCTGCCCACCTGTTGGCGATGTCCATGAGGTGGTCGAGTGTCTTGGTCTTGACGCGCCCAAGTTCTTCCTTGAAGTCCGGGCGCGTGACGCCATCCTTGAAGGCGTCGACCGTTCTCTCCTAGGAGATGTGTGCCGTGGAGTTCTTGATGTTGGACCAGCGCAAGATGTACGAGTGAATAGATTCGCCCGTTTGTTGAGTGCAGGCTTGTAGCTCCTCGATCGAGGTTGTCCTCTTGTTGATGCCCTTAAAGTTTCAGATGAAACTGTGCGCCAGATCCTCCCAGCTTTGGATGGATCCAGAGGTCAGGCTGCTGAGCCAGATCCGGGATGTGCCTGTCAGCTGCAGCTGAAGGCATTGCAGGGCGGTGTTCTTGTTGCCACCATGCATTTTGACGGACGAGAGGTGGTCGCTGAGCCACGCCTTCGGATCCTGCGTGCCATCGAACTTTGGAGTGTCCGAAGGAAGCTTAAACTTTTTTGGCATCCGAGTGCGCCGAACAGATCTGCTGAAGCATCGAGCTCCGCACAGTTCTCCGTTGTCATCTTCGTCGGATTCGGTTGAGCACGCGCGTTTGGCGCGTGCCTTGTCGACCTTGCGTTGGGAAAGGTCGTTTCGATCGTCGTAGTCGCGGCTGCGACATCTTGGCTCTTGCGTCGTTGAGGTAGATCGTGCTCGTCCTCTTCTTCATCGGATGAGGGTGTGGGGCTACGGTTGAATCTGACCGTAGCCTTTTTCTTTGGCTCCGTAGGAGCCACTTCGTGGAGCGCAGCTCGGACGAGTCCGAGTCCGGCTAGTGCGGACTTGTGCATGGCACTCTTCGGGTCCCCCACCGGAGGTGGATGGGACGCGAGGTATGTGGTGGCTGCCATTATCGCAGCCTGAGGCGTCTTCGGTATGACGTTGCCGTTGACGTCCATCTCCATGAAGGACGTGTTGAGGGTTTTGGTGACCTCACATCGCGTGGCGGGGTCCATGTTATCCGTGCGAGAGCGATGCTTGTTAGCGTGATTGCCGTGCGAGTTGGAGCCGCCAGCGGCAGAGAGCACAGCTCGCCGCGCGCTAGACTCTGAAGCTGCTTGCTTGCGTTTGTCGAGCTCCTCCTACAACTTCACCTGCCTATTGTGCTTGATGTCTATGCACTTCTATTCTTGTAGACAGTTGTTGGGCCTTCAACTGCAGAGGTTTGTAGAACAGCAGCAAGTTTCCCTTAAGTGTAATACCCAAGGTTTATCGAACTCAGGGAGGAAGTGGTCAAAGCGACCCCTCTCAAGCAACCCTGCAATCAAGATACAAGAAGTCTCTTGTGTCCCCAACACACCCAATATAGGTGCACTAGTTCGGCGAAAAGATAGTGAAATACAAGTGGTAACGGGGCCATAAAATAGCTTGACGGTGAGTTAAAGACTAAAGCAAGCAAACATGCAACAGATCTAGATGCAAATGGTGTTTCAATGTTTAGAAACAAGGCCTAGGGATCATACTTTCACTAGTGAACACTCTCTCATATAAATATCCTCTCTTCATGATACTACTCTTAACTACTCTTTGGTTGGACACTCTAATCATCAGTAGGGCTATAACAGCACTCCTCAAAGTCCGCCTTCCCCAATCTAGATAACCCCACACTGTCACCTTGAGCGCTAGATGGTTCCAACAAACATCACAATTTTATAGAGACATCCAACTCCAAATATAACTCATAACAAATATTCAATCTAGCCAAAGTGCCACACACGGTATGCACGCTGTCACTTTCACACACGTGGGGAAAAGCATAGATCTATTAAAGCACAAAGAGTATTTATGTAGACTCAAACCTAAGTGGCACCATGGCGTGCACGCTGTCACTTTCACACACATGGGGAGAGCAGAGATCTATTGAAGCACTTGAGTAGCAATGTAGATCTACTTGATTACAAAGCTCATGATCACAATATGACCATGCATAGAGAGAGATGAACACATAGCTATCGGTAGAGCCCTTAGCCTCGAGGAAGAACTACTCCCTCCTCATCATGGGAATCAGAAACGGTGATGGAGATGGTGGTGGATATCGATGGAGATGGCTCCGGGGACACTTACCCATCCCGGCAAGGTGCCGAAATAGAGACTTTCTGTTCCCCGAATCTCCCCTTCGGTGGCGGCGGCGCTACGGAGGTTTTCGTGGATTTCTTCTGGATTGCCTAGGGTTTTTGGGTCGGAGGCTTCTTATAGGCGCAAGAATCAAGGTCGGTGGGGGTCCAGGGGGCCCACACCCCTTCCAGGCGCCTCCAGGGCTTGCCCGCGCCTAGGGGGTGCGGCTGCCCTGTGCCCCCCTCCGGCTCTGCTTCGTGGTTCCGTGTTACTCCGGGAAAATAATAACTTTGGCTTTTGCCCCTTCCAATTCCGAGAATATTGATTTTCTGCTTTTCTGTAACCAAAAACAGAAGAAAACAAGCAACTGGCACTGTGTAAACTTGTTAATAGTTTAGTTCCAGAAAAGATATGAAAACACCTCAAAGTATAGACAAAGCAAAGCAAAGTAGATACAAAACAAGCATGGATCATCAAAAATTATAGATACGTTTCCGACGTATTAGTGCTCGGCGATGAGGAGGAGGTGGTATGCCATCAGCAGGTCCTGTGAAGAATTCACGGGTAGGATCTTGTTACCCGCCAAAACTTCGTGTGTCTGGCGCCAGCCGTCCTCGTTGAGGTTGATCCGCTGATAGGCGCCAGCGTCGCCCTCGTTGGGCTGGAGGGGTGTCTGCCCTCCGTTTCCTCCGTTCCCAGCCTGCGGGTTGGGCGGTGGATCTTGTGGTGGGTTGGGCTGAGTAGAATTTGGCAGCCCTTCTGTTTCGCCATGGATGACTATGGTGCATTGGTATCGCCTGCAGATTGGATCGTTGTTGCCGCAGCTTTCGGATCCGGAACCGTAGGTTCCTTTGTCTGATGGAGGGCCGCACAGATCTGAGTTACAGCTGCTGCTATCATAGGACTCATCTGTCAGCGTTGACGTGCGCAGCACGCCGATGGGTGGGACCCATGAAGTGAGCCTGATGGATGGTGGTGGCACCCGCTCTGGGAGGCAGAGAGTGTCGGTCTACCCCACCTAAAAGAAGAAGCTCCCGAACAAAATCTTGAGCCCGTCGCCTATGGGCTCGAAATCCTTCGGATAGGACCATCACGACCGCACAATCAGCGCCCCCAATTCCCACATACGGCGCCAATTGACGAGGTTCGATCTCGTCAATGCCCATTGTTATGAGCTTGGGTTTTGGAGAAGATGGGGATGCTGGAGATCGCGGAACGGTTAGCAAACAAGAAACACGGGGACACGAATTTTACCCAGGTTCAAGCCCTCGGAGGTAAAACCCTACTCCTGCTTGTCTGCTCTTGATTACGGTGGAACCGAAAGTTATAGGGGTGCGCAGATGCAATCTGGCGTGAAGGTGTGTATGCGGTGAGAGGTCTCCTCCTCGTCGTACCCTCTTAGCCTTTATATTGATAGGCAGGTCCCGGGCGTAGGTCGAGTCGGTTAAAAATTAGGGTTTGCCCTTTGAAATTCTATCTATACTAGCCTTATTCTCCAAGCATCCGAACGCGTCATGGGCCTGGGCCACCCGGAGTCTCCGCAGGCCACATATCTTGCAGTGGGCCTTCCTTCGGGCTGGACTAGGTATGCTGATGTTGTGTACCCATGGGGTATAACCATGTCAGACTCTGACAACTCTAATAAGGAAAAATGCAGGCAAGACTACGATCATGTGGTTTATCGCTGTAGTTTGTCATTTTTTATTTCAATTAATTTTTTATAAGTACCTTACTTTTAATTTTCTGGCCCTTTGTTGTACACAGCAAAGAATGCATCGACAACAACGACGACGACGATGATGACTAGACCGACCGGCGGAAAAATGACGAGGATGAGGAGGAAGGGGATGATAGCAGCAACAACGATGATGGTGGCGCTGGGAACATAGGATCTAGCAGAGGAGTAGACAGAGATGATGGCAGCGACAATGACAAGAGCATGGGTGATAGTTGCACAAATCAGTACTATGTTGAAAACAGGGAAACAAGGTCTGCCACAAGGTCGGAGGGAAAAGGAAGAGGGCAGCCGAGGGCGATGTTGAACAGACTTAGGAAGAACTTGCCCAGGCTACCGAACAAGTTGGTCAGGAAAGTAAGCAAGTTGGTCAACCTAGTGGAAAAATTGGTCAGCAGACCAGGGTTGAAGTTGCTGAGAAGACAATGGATGAAGTTGCGCAGAACAAGAAACAAGTTGCTCAGACAAGTAAGCAAGTTGCTTAGACCAGCAAGGAAGTTGATCATCAGGTCAACAAGGAATTTGCTCGGAAAACAATTGAGGTAGTTGCTCAATAGTCAAGGGGGCAAGTTGCTAGTACCAGGGAGCAAGTTGCCCAGACCATTGCAAAAGTTGCTAACACCAGGGAGGACGCTGTTGATACGTCCAAAACGTATATACTTTCTCGAACACTTTGCTATTGTTTCTTCTCTAAACTTGTGTGATTTGGATACAACTAACACAGACTGACGCTGTTTTCAGCAGAATTACCTTGGTGTCTTGTTTTTGTGCAGAAAATGAACTATCAGGAAAAATCCCGGAAAATATGCTAAAAACCATTTCTCACCAGAAGATCCACGGAGCCAGAAGGGGAGACAGAGGGGAGGCCTGGGGGGACAGACCCACCCTAGGCGCGGGCCCACTGACCCCGCGCCTGGGGGAGGTCTGGCCACCCCAGGCATCTCCTCGGCCTCCCTCTGCGCCTATAAGTTGCCTTCTGACCTAAAAACAGAGGGGGGTTCGATAGTTTTCCAGAAAGAGTTCCGCTCCACCGCCGCAACCAGAAACCAAGATTCGGATCCAGAAACTCCGTTCTGGCACCCTGCCAGGACGAGAAATTTGGAGAGGATCATCGTCATCACCAACGCATCTCCATCAACCACCGATGTTTCCCTCATCCATGAGTGATTAATCCCCTGCTGTAGGCTTGGGGATGGTAGGGATTGTATGAGTTCTATCATGTAATCAAATAAGATCTATTAGGGCATAGTTCCTAGTATATCTATTAGTGCTATTTGACTTTGTTGCAACTTGTTGTGCTTAATGCTTGTCACTAGGGACCGAGTGCCATGAACTCAGATCTGAACTTATTATTGAATCATTATGATAGTATTGTTTATGATCTTATCTGCAAGTTGTGTACACATATAATTGTCCAGATCCAAAGGCCCCAAAGTGACAATAATTGGGACAACCGGAGGGGATGGCTGTGGTGTGAGGATCACATGTGTTCACGGAGTGTTAATGCTTTGCTCTGATGCTCTATTAAAAGGATCACCTTAATTGCCAGTAGTTCCCTAGAGGCCCCGCTGCCACGGGCTAGCTGGACAGAAGAAGGTTGTGCAAGTTCTCATTGCGAGCACGTATGATTATATTTGGAGCACATGCCTAAGATTGTTTAGTACTTGGATGCTTGTTATTATTTATCTACAATGCCCTATATCTTGAAATTACATGTTTAGACTCTTCCATGCAACGCCCGTCCATCCATCCCTATGCCTACCGCACTCGAATCCTACTATTACTGTTACTATTACTACTGCTGTTGTTTCACTGTTGTTATTGCTACTACAAACTGTTGCTACTGATAAACTCCTGTGAGCAAGAACTATTTCCAGGTGCAGCTGAACTGACAACTCAGTTGTTAAGGCTTGCAAATATTCTTTGGCTCCCCTTGTGTCGAATCAATAAATTGGGTAAAACTACCCGCGAAGACTGTTGCGATCCCCTACACTTGTGGGTCATCAAGACTATTTTCTGGCGCCGTTGCCGGGGAGCATAGCTTTATTTGTAAGTTCACTTGGATCTATTATTGTTCACTGCTACTCCTTTCATTATGGGGAAGTCTCGTGATGGAAAGTTCCCTATTTTACCATCCACTACAAGAAGAGGTACAGTCCTAAACACCTCTGCTGCTCTTGATTCACCGTCTGTTATAAGTAAGCTTGTCACACCACCACCACATGATCATGCTACACACACTACTACTACTGCTGAATCTGAAACTGCTTTTGATACTCATGATGTTACTTCTACTGTGCTTGATGCGAGTGGTTCATTAGGTCCTTTTCTAGATGCTACCATGGATGGTCTAGGAAATACCGAAACTCCTAGTGAAGACACTGTTACACCTGTTAGCTCCCCTGAGTCTAGTGAGAGTTTTGATATTAATGATGGTTACATTGAGCTCACTGATGAATTTGTTGAAGAATGCCGAAACACACATGGTGCTAGTGCTATTAAGACTCTCCTTGCTAGACATACTATTATACCTAAGAAGTCCTATGATCCTAAGTTTTCCACCTCTCCCATAGATATTAAAGATAAAGATTATGATTTCTCTCTTGATTTATCTTATCTAGATATTGTTGAGAAAGAACCTTTTTGTGGTACTGAAAATGAGAGTGTTGTGGCTCATATGAATGAGCTTTCTACCATGAGTGCTTTGTTCTCTGATGATTTTAAAATGCACAAGTACTTTGTTGCTAAGATCTTCCCTTTTTTACTAAAAGGAGAAGCTAGGGCTTGGTTTAATAGATTACCTCCTAGTTCCATTGATAGCCCTGATTGCTTCTTTCTTCCATAAATATTTTCCTCCCAGTGCTAGACATGCTGCTTTGCAGAGACTTTTTGATTTTAAACAGGAAGAAGAAGAGAAATTGCCGGAGTCATGGAAAAGATTATATTCCTTGATTCATGCATATCCTGGATGTCCATTACCTCAGAATGAGCTTCTTGATATTTATTACTCCATCCGATCCTAAATAAGTGTCACGGTTTTGAACTAACTCTAGTTCAAAATGGCGACACTTATTTAGGATAGGAGGTAGTATAATGGACTAACTGATGATTCTAGGACCTACCTAGATAGCTTTGCTGATTGTGTTTTCAGGAAAAGGACTCCTACATATGCTGAAGAATTAATGAACAAGATAAGCAAGAATTATGATGATTGGACTTCAACTGAGCTGAATACACCTGGGCCTATTACTCCTGAACCAATTGTTCCTGAACCAGTTCCAACACCAACAACAAATAAGAGGGGAGTTATTGCATTAAATGATGAAGTGATGAAGGAAGCTAAAAAGTGTCTAAAGGAGAAAGGTATTAGAGCTGAAGATGTGAAGAATCTACCTCCTATAGAAGAATTATGTAAGCCAATTCCCCACTCATCTACTATTGAGGTACACTCTCTCCAATACTTTGATGAAGGTGATATTCCTTATGGTAAGCCTCCTGATCAATGCTTAGAGGAACTTGACATTTTTATTGTTAAACAAGGTAATTTTAATAAACAAGTTCAGAATCATTTATTTGGAAAACTCTAGAGCTATCCATGAGTTGAAAGATATTGTGGAAAGAATTCTAATGATATTAAAATGCTTTGTAAACACTTTCAAATGGTTCAAACCCAACTTGATCAACTTGCTAAGGTGCAAAAAGATATGCTAGTTAATGCTTCAGGACATAAACATGCTTATGGAATTAGAACTAGGAGTGGTATAGCTACTCAAGATCCTTTATATCCTGAAGGACACCCTAAAATAATAGAGCAGGATTCCCAACAAGGTGAATATAGTGGTAGTCCTCGTAAGAGGAAGAAAAAGAAACATAAGAAAATTGAGGAACCACTTGAACATGTTGTAGATCCTAATAGTATATCTATCTCTGATGTTGAAACTGAGAGTGGTAATAATATTGATGAGTCTCCTGATAAGGAGGAAGGTGAGGAAGAACCTGAGAAGCACACTAAGAACAATAGGTACACAAAGGAAGATTTTATTGCTAATAAACATGGTAAATAGAGAGAACCTTGGGTGCAGAAACCTATGCCTTTCCAGGTAAGAAACACAAGTCAAAGGAGGAAGAACACTACAACAAGTTTTGTGAGTGGATGAAGCCTTTATTTTTGAAAATTACTTTGACTGATGCTATTAATTTGCCTCCTTATTCAAAGTATATGAAGAATATTATTTCTAATAAAAGGAAGATTCCTAATGAGGAAATGTCTACTTTGCTTGCTAATTACTCCTTCAATGTTAAGGTTCCAAAGAAACTTGGTGATCCAGGTATACCAACTATTCCTTTCTCCATTAAGAATAATTATGTTAGAACTGCTTTATGTGATTTGGGAGCTGGAGTTAGTGTTATGCCTTTTTCTCTCTACAAGAGACTCAAGTTAGAAAAGTTGATACCAACTGATATTTCTCTACAAATGGCTGATAAGTCAACTACTGTCCCTCTTGGTATATGTGAGGATGTTCCTGTTCAAGTTGCTCATAATTGCATGGTTTTAACTGATTTTGTTGTGCTTGAAATGCCTGAAGATGATAATATGTCTATTATTCTTGGGAGACCTTTTCTTAATACTGCAGGTGCTGTCATCAATTGTAATCAAGGGAAAGTAACATTCAATATTAATGATAAAGAGCACACTGTTTATTTCCCCAAGAAATTTATTAAGAGCTATTGCCTGAATTCCATTGAAAACATTGAAGGCATCAAGGTTGGAGAAATATATTGTCCCATTCCACAAGAAAATTTTAAAACTATTATGATTGGGACCATTGTTATCAAGTATGAGGTAACATAATCACCTTGTGGAATGCAAAGTTTTGCTTCATATAAGATTGTTTTGGTAACAAGACTTGATCGACCTTGTTAACAAAAGGATTTTAATAAACAAAATAATGTTTCCACTATGGTTATACTTGCTTTCTTTTTCCTTTCTCCTTCCTAGTCTTTGCTTTTGCTTTAGTTTTGCTAGTTGTTTGCTTGTTTGAGTTTCTTAGAGCTCCTGTAGTTTGGATTTTGGTTTGCTTTTGCTTCTTCTGAAAAAACTGTTTCTGCGAGAAAATCAATTTTCATACCCTAAAAATTGGCCAAAAATAAAGTTTTCCGAAAAATCCCAGAAAATTCAAAATAAATTTTTCCTCGAAAAAAGGGTCAGAGTGGCACCTGAGATGACCCAGGGGGCCACCCCTAGGCCCCACACCCATGGTAGGCGCGGCCTACCTAGTGGTGGCGCCTAGGGGGGTCTGGCCCACCTGGGCCCCTCCAGGCTGACTCCTCAAAGCCGCCTTCTTTCTCTCTCCCGAAAAACACCGGAAAACTTGCTCAAGCTCGAGTTTTTGCTGTTCTTGCTCACGATTTTCGATCTCCTTGTTTAGCCCATCTCAAGTGCTAATTTTTGGAGGGATTGTTCCTTGGTATGTGCCTCCTCCACTTGTCCAATTAGATTTGTGATTGGTAGATTGTATCTTGAGTATTTTGCTACTGTAGGTGACAGGTTGTTTGAGCTTGCATTCTTGTTCTATGCTTAGAAACTTTGTTTTGATGCATGTGTAGTCCTCTAGCAAGTTCCTATAGTAGTTGCTCATCATTTATCAACTTAGAAATCACTTGGTTTGATGGTTGTTTAAAATTTCAGCAAAGGGAAGATGAGTGCTTATCCACTGAATCAATATGACTTGATGGTGCATGAGACAATGAAGGTTCATCATGAGGAGGCAGTTTTTCTTTCCATATATCCATGCTATGAATTTATGAGAGCTGCGGGGATTCTCCAAGATTTTCAAACCTTGGTTACAAATGCAGGGTTGGAGCACTTTGTTGAAGGTGAACCAATCCAATATGTTAAGCTAACCATGGATTTTGTGCAGGATTTCTGGTTCACTTGGTCTACTTCTAATCCCATGGTCCATTACAAAATATATAATATGCCTGTCAACCTGCCTTTTGCTGATTTCTGTGCAACAATTAGAGTACCTCAGTGGGGATCTTGTGAGAAGATCAAGGAGAGGCCCAAGTCACTTGTTGATTTGTATGCTGAGATTTGCCAAGGTTTTGACTTCTCAAAGGAAAGTGGGAAAATCGGAACATCCAGCTCCCAGCTATTAGATACTTTTTCTATTTCATTATCAAGTGTGTTCTTGCTAGAAAGACTGCTAGAAAGTTGTCTTCTTTTGATCTAGCTTTTATTGCAGTTGCTCTGAATAGGAATAGTTCTTATAGTTTGGGTGCTTTGATATCTCACCGTCTCACCACTAACCGTGAGAAGGGTGGAATTTGTGGGGGTCTCATTGCTTCTAGGTTGCTAGCTTTCCATGGTTTAGAGCCTAATTATTCAAATTTTCAGTTTTCCGTAGAGAGGCTTGATATTGAATCCATGATTCAGCATGGTTTTGTTTCTTTGGGGACTAATGTGAGAAGTTTGCCATTCGAACTATATTTTGTCCATCAAGGTCGGATAAAGGGTAGGAGTGAGAAAATAGTTTATTTGCCTGCACCTGCTTTGTTTAACTTTGATAACGGGCAAGGATGGTCACTTACGGAGGAGGAGGTTCACACTTATGTGGGGGAACTCTCCTGTAACACCCTCGGAATCGACCCTATGTAAGTTTCAGCGATTCCCTCCAAACCCGCATAGAAACGATTCAAAGGCGCCCACCAGGCACTTGCGTGCGGGTGGAAAACGAAGTAATATCATTACACAATAGTCCAAGATGGAACCCACAGAACATATATATACAACAGCGACTCAAAGAGTCAAGAATACAGATATACAATACAAAGATCCAAATCACCTTTAAAACGATACAACGTCCGAGTACGGACAATATGCAAATTGTACTAAGAGCCCTGAAGAATAACCAATGGCGTCCATAACCCTGCCAGGCCAAGCCGGAAGGGTAACCCTGCTAACAACGTCGATCTCAAAACCTGCTTAAACAAAAGGGGTGCCGACAAAGGGCAAAGGAAAAAGAGAGCGGTCAGTACTGAGGCCAGTACACGTCGAGACTAGAATTCGGCGGTCCTCGCCTACATAGGTATGGTGGACTGAAGCGGCAGCGCAACATGCACTAAACAACCTATAGAGACTCAATACAACTGGCGGCTATCAGATAGGGATAAGAAAGACCTATTCGGATCCAACCTGAAACTATCACCAAGCATACCCATCCTGGTATTTCCCCCTCGAGACCAAACGAGGAAGTCAACCGAGGAACTCACACAGTTGGCAGTTTTATTCATTCTGTTATAGTTGCGACAATTACTAGTCAGATATAGATAGCATGAGTCATCCTGATATAATAAGCAGTGGGCAGTTTTAGTTAACCATTCCGTTGTAGTTGTAGTACTTACTAGTCAGATACATATAGCATGAGGCATCCCAAAACCCAGCAGTTGTTGGTACTTTTATTTAGCCATTCCGTTGTAGTTGCAATACTTACTAGTCAGATACAATGGTAACAGGTGACAACTCAAACCAGAAATTGTTGGCACTTTTATTTAGCCATTCCATTATAGTGAAGCTGATTCTAGTCATTATAAAGTCAAATTTATAGCAATACTTTAGTTATAGTTGTCTATGATCGAGATACTGTGCTCCAAGTCGTCCATAACCGCGGACACGGCTTTCAGAAAGTTTTACCCTGCAGGGGGCACAAATAGCAACACACGCACGATCAACCTCGGAAAAAACCAAATGAAAACCCAACGAGGCATCACGGCAGAGCAATTGCAAGATTCATATAATATTTCAGGGGGCCACCCCACTAAGCTACTCACAACGAAGTCGGCCATCTCCGATACGGACCCAGGATGCGTGGCGACGGTTGTAAACGACTGAGAACCCGAAAGTGTGACTAGGCTTGTCGATACAGCGAAAACGTGGCACGAGGTCCCTAAACAGTACAGGCGCTCTACGCGCAATCGTAAATAAAGCAGTAAAGCATGGCATAAGTACAGGATAGTAATAAATCCCCAAACTAGTTTGTGGCCCCAAGAAATAATATATGACTCAAGCTCTGGCTAGAGGGATTCATGGTCCCACATGCGGATAGTGTGAATATTCAAAGAACAGGTATCAAGTACTCGGGGTCCCGTGAGACACAAGTGGACGGTTAAAAACCAAATAACATCTATTGTCCACCTGTGCCTCTGTATTATTTACCTACTTCAATTTTAGTTATTATACTTTAATTAAAGCCATGATCATCTCCAACATTAAACATGCGGCATTACTCCAACAACTGTGGTACTTGACGACATGCAACCGCACTTGAGCAAGCGACTACGACACGCAAGTCCAACTATCTACCAAACAACAGGTAATAGGATGTGTCCAAGGCAATATAAGGCTACAAGGGATATCACGGGTACAAAAACTAGAGCATCGCGATAGCAATAGATCAACAGGAGGAAATAAAGACTATAAAGTAAAATAGGTAGAAAGGGGGAGAATGCTCGCCTGAAAACATTGCCGAAGATCCATCCGAAGATCGGATCGACACTCGCATCAACTCAACGGCCTAATCCGTGAAGAAGCAAAGCACTAGAAGAAACACCGGATGGACTATTTAATACTACGGCAAAAGACCAGGCATGATGCATGTATGATGTATGGCATGGCAAGGATGCGATGCAATTAGACAATATTAAGCGGAACCGGGGTCCCGACAATTAATTAGACAGTTCATATTGTTTAGATACCCTGCAATTTAAATGTTGTCTTAACATGGCAAAATATATCACCGGTCCGCTACACAATTTTAAATGGAGCCAATATTAGACTAAATTCGCTCGCATATGGCCTCCAAATTTAATTATGAGGTGAATCGGCATAATGCCCCCAACCCAGACAGATATGGATGCAAGCATGAATGATAATATGCAACAAGATATGTATAACATTTATAAAATAGGGCTCTCGGATAGGGGTCACACATTGAGGGGTCTCAGCGATCTTGGTCCGGGGTTTCGACGGGGTTCGGCATTCTGTGTCGAGGGCCTTGGCGTTCCACCTTCTCGTGACGGTCTCGGGGCATCGGATCCGGGTAGGAGGACTTGGCGCGACGTCAGGTTCGGGATCGGTCTCGGGTTTTCCATGGCGGAGATCTTGTCGGTAGTCCTTACAACTTGTTCTTGGTCGATCTTGTCTTTATCCCCACACCGTATTCTTGTCTCCAGAGTACCACCACACAACAATACACGCAACAGGATCTGCACTGAACAGCAAAAGGCACCAGGGTACACACGCGGCCAGGAGAAGGACGGCTGGACTTGACACGAGGGGAGGGCGATGCGTCGCTACAGGAACCCAACACGGACGAGCTCGCCTGAAGGAGGCCACGCGCTGCAGGGAACACAGCCGGAGGCGACCCATGGAGGGGGCGATGTAGAGAGGCCACGGGGAGGAGCGGGCTTGAGCTCGAGGAGGAAGCTGGGACAGATGAGGGTGACGTGCGGCGGCAATGACGGCCGGAGGCAGGGAGGCAGGGTTCGGACGGAAGGAGGCCGGCAGTCAAGGAGGGAGGGCAGCGTGGAGCTTGCGGGAGAGGGAGAGGAAGCCGACGGAGGAGGCAGTCGACGGTATGAGGGGAACCACGGCAAGGAGGCGGTGGATCCCGTCGGTGGCAGGGTCGGTGTGGGAAGGAAGGCCGAAGCAGGGTGGCCTCGGTTGCTGAATGAAGACGGGGAGGAGGGAGGAGGCGAGCGGGCCTAGCGAGCTTGCGAGGAAGGAGGCGAGCGGGGGGCCGAGAGAGGAGCGTGTCGTGGTGGTGGCACGGCAGATGCCATGGTAGGCTAAAGTATGGGGCCAATGGATGCTAGAGGGATCTGGGGAGGGAAGATGCAGTTGATTCTACACACAGAAGACTAAGACTAAGATCTTTATTTCTCCTTCCTTGGGCTACAAGTGCTCCTTGAGCTGTATACCAGGGGAAAGAATGAACTTTACCAGCACAACGGTACTAAAAATGAGCCTCTCTCCCTCTCTGGGTCCAAACCTCTCCTTATAAAGGAGAGCCTTGGGTTCCTTTAGGGCTGATGTGGCAAGCATATTCGAGGAATATGCTTGTCCCAATATAGTAGTTCAGCGCCCTCCTTTCCCCGTCGCTCCCCTAATGACGGCAAGGTTCCAGAGGGCCCCTCTTGTGAGCCTCGGGCTTCAGGACTGTCACCTCCGTGACCTCCTTCTGCCTCTCTGTCGCTCTGCGCCTTTGTCCCTAGTGCTTGGCTCCGCTCAGATTCTCCCTAGCCTGCGGCTAGAGTTTGACTTTAGGCTTCTCCTTCTCCTGCAAGCTTCGTATCATTCGGCCCTGCCTCGTGTAACTCGGCTCTTCCCTCACCTGCATCAAGATTACTCGGGCTAACCCGGCCGACTTACGCAGTATCTCGGCCGGGTACTGCCTTGCCATCATTATAAGGGTCCTGCCCTTTCTTATCTCGGCCGACTTCTACAGGATTCGGTCGATTCGGACTGTAACTCGGAAACTAGACGGGGGACATCCTTTCGTCTTTCCCCGTCTTTACCCTATCCGGGGTCACCTCCCCAACATTAGTCCCCGAAGCTGGTATGGCCCCGCTGACAACCTCAGCCGGGCCGTATCAGTTTCATGACACTCGTTCTGCATTGTTTCCGAGTTATCTCTTTCTCATCCGAGGTATCATCGTATCTTCTCGCGTACGCCTCATCCTACGTGTCATACTCATCATTGTTTCTCTAGTTTTTTGTTCCTCTACAGTATTTACTGACAGGCTACAGTTGCTACTGCGCCTGTCGCGCCGGCGCTGCGACGCCTCGTGTGGCGCTTCCGTTGGGGATCGTGTCCTTCTTTGCTAAGGTGTGGCCCTTGGTGCAGTTCCGCTCAACGACGTGCGGTCGTGCGGCGCACACGATCTACGCGATCAACCGCCACACCCACGATCCCACTACCTCGCTTGCGGTTCGATTATAAAGAGGGGCGCGGCGCTGGGGGATTCACTTTCCCCTTTTCGCTTGCCCGCGCCCTTCTTCTTCCTTTTGCTTCCGCGCCCGTTCGTAACTCTGCCGCCGCGCGTTCATCTGAATCTCCGACGACGAGGACTCCGCCGCGTTGCTCCGTCTGCCTCGTCCTTGTTCGCTAGCTTCAGTGTCGTCGCCGGTGAGTTCTTTCCGGTCCCGTCACCTAGGCTTCCCTCTAGATTCCTCTGTCTCCCTTTTGTTTTCGCGTTGTGGTTCCTTTGCTGCTCCGCCGCCGTTTCTGTGTAGAATCACGACGGGGCCCTGTAGTTCTAAACTTTCCTCCGCCGCTAGTTCTTCCTCCACTGATTTTTCCGGCGAGCCCATGTCTAGCTCCTTCAGCGGTGCCCTGATAGAGGATGACGATGCTGGCTCTGGGCCCGAGCGAGGCTCGTGGCAGGGCTCCTCCGTTACTTGCCGCGAGATCGAGTGGCTTATCCGGACCCGAAGGATTCCCGCCGAGGTCTCCTGTCGCCTACCCGGCAGCGAGTCCTCTCCGGATCTTAGGGAGGGCGAGTATGTAGTTTTCATGTCGCATTTCTCGCGCGGCTTTGGTCTCCCTCTTAGCGACTTTGCTAGGGAATTTCTCGACTACTTCGGCCTTCAGCCGCATCACCTTCCTGCAAATGCCATCGCCTCTCTCTCAGCTTTTATCTCTGCCTCGGAGGGATACTTCGGCCTATGGCCGTCCGTGCATGTCTGGTCGAAGTTCTTCCAGATTCGTTCTAACGTTGTCCCTGACAAGTCTCTGCACCCTTCCGAGAAACTGCTCACCCAATGTGAAGCAGCGTCCATTACACCTCGGAGGAAGTCCGTATTTCCTCGTGTTACAGGGCTAGAGTCGTGTAAGAAGTGGCACAAGTCCTTCTTCTATGTCAAGAACACGGGAACGGAGGACAAGATTCGGCTCCCTGCATTCTCCATAGGTACGCCCTCCAAGGTGAATCGGACTTATAATCCGAAGAAGAGTCACACCTTGGCCGAGGCTTTTGAGATTCGGCTTAAAGAGCTGATCCGCGCTGGGTTACACGGCGAGGATTTGATGGCTACCTTAATCAGTAGCCGAATCTGCCCATTCCAGAAACGAACGCATAAACTCTGCTACATGAGAGGTCCTCTTGACCCCAACCGAGTCTCGACCGTGGAGCTGGACAACTATCTCATCTTTAAGCGTGTCCGAGCTATCTTCAAGACGGAGATGCCTGAGGACTGGGCTTGGGGATTGAAGCCGTTCACCCGCGAGCGTCCCCCTCCCGAAGTAAGCTTAACCACTAACGCTTTGTTTTCCAATTGTTTTCGTAACTGTTTTCGCTGATTTTCCTCTTTCTTGTCTTACAGAGGTTCGCAGAGCAGAAAGACGAGGATACCGAAGTTTTGTTGCTTCCGTGGCCTGCGGACCGGAATACCCCGGACATCGGGGAGCCGGACTCGGAAGAGTTCGTCCCTAAATCGGATCCCGCCCCGGCTCGTGCTCGTGGAAAGACCTCGGCCCACGAGGAGGAAGGTGATTCGGACGAGGTCCAAGTTCTAGAGGTAGTTGCCACAATGCCCACTTCTTATGCATTTCCGGCTTCTACTTTCCCAGCTAATCCGGCCGGTCAGGTTCACGACGCCGAGCCTATTGCTTCCCGGCCTCCTGTTACCTCGGGGTAACGTGGGGCTCCTGCTGGTTCCTCAGAGGCGGCCCCCAAGAAACGAATGAAGAAATCCGCACCGAATCCTCCCAGGCGCAAGACCATGCCTGGAGTCACAGGGTAAGTTCCTTTTGCTCATATTTCTTGTTTCTCTCTTTCTGCTTTTCAACCTGACGCCCTTCTTTCTTTTTTATTTTCGCAGTGCTCCACTTTCCGTTAAACCCGGCGGTCCTAGCATGACTAGCCGTGTGACTCGGCAGCCGTCTCCTCCGCCTGCCGAAGATACCAGGATTCCCAGTCCTGCTCGTGCCGCATCTCCTCCAGTTCCGAATCGATCGCCCCCTCGCCACGATGTGCCTGAGACTCCTCCTGTTGACGTTGAATCCACTCGGCCCTCCGAGATTTCCGCCGAACCAGTTGCCTCCTCTGTGAATCCGAGCGTCTCTACCGAGCCTCGTTCTACCCCCACGGTTTCTATAGTAGCTCCAGTTCCGGCCGAGGACGTCAATATCTCGGTGCGCTCTACGACCGTGACCCCTCCGGATCCTAAAGACACCGTTCCCATTGCCGAGGTATCAGCTCCTGCCGATGCCTCTTCTAAAGCGAGAAAAGCTATCGCCGCCAAGGCTTCCACTTCCCAGAAAGGTCTTGTCGGCTCTTATCAGCCGAGTATCACCGATGTGCTGCGCAAAGGAACTGCTTCCACCAAAATCTCCGTTACTCCGGCCGCCGGCACCCAGCTCGCTCTTCATAAAAGTCCTGCGGCCGCGGTGGTTACACAGCACGTCCGGGGTAAAGTCCTAACTCGGACGGCAAGTGGGAATAGCCTCGGCTCACTGGTGGAGTATGCCAATAACTGGAATGCTGCCGATCAATTGAGGGTAATCCCAGCAGTCAGCCGTTCCAGCTTTCCGACATTAGCAGCCGCTTGGATCAAGCCGCCAAGATCGTCCTTGATAGTAACAGGATGAATGAGGTAATTGCTGTTTTACAGAGTCTTGATTAATTCTCCAGATGCTACTATATATACTCTAGTCCCCGAAACTTGCAAGCGAATAACTTGTTATTCGCTTGGAAGTTTTATGATGCTTTACTTAATTCGATTTACCTTTGGGGTTCGAACCTATATCCGACTAGATCTGCCTTAAACTTTGCTTGATTTTTGTCTAGCTAATTTTTGAATATCCAGCCATCTAGATCCGGGTTAAATTTTGCTTGACTCGGATCTGTTTTGGCTTTGAATATCCAGCCACTTAGATCCGGGTTAAGTTTTGCTTGACTCGGATCTGTTTTGGCTTTGAATATCCAGCCACCTAGATCCGGGTTAAGTTTTGCTTGACTCGGATCTGTTTTGGCTTTGAATATCCAGCCACCTAGATCCGGGTTAAGTTTTGCTTGACTCGGATCTGTTTTGGCTTTGAATATCCAGCCACCTAGATCCGGGTTAAGTTTTGCTTGACTCGGATCTGTTTTGGCTTTGAATATCCAGCCACCTAGATCCGGGTTAAGTTTTGCTTGACTCAGATCTGTTTTGGCTTTGAATATCCACTCATCGTTTGCTCTATTGCTCAGATTGCACATGACCGGCGGACTGCTAAATTTCAAAGATTGATTTTTTCGCACAGAAAACTGGAAGAAAAATATGAAAAAGTTATTCCTGTGGTGAAAAAAGCTGGTAAGTTGATAATTCTTTTTGTCATCTCCGACATTCCTATTGTTTTGTATGCGAGATGTCGGCTCACTTTGTTGGTGAACAGGTAACATCAATAATCTCAACATCCGTCTTGAGAAGAAAGTCAAGAACCTGGAAGGTTAGTTTCCCTTTTACCTTATACCTTTCCCTCTTTAAAATGTGCGCTAAGTTTCTTTTATCTCGTTTGGCTTTGGTAAAGCCGAGTTACAAACCTTTGCAGCATCTCACCAAGATTGCACGCCCATGCCTGATGTGATGCTGCATTTTTTAAAACAAAGCGCTACTCATTCGGCGCAGCTAAAGGAAAAGGACGATGAAATAGCTCGCCTGCGCGCCGAGGTGGAGGCCCTTAAGCTTTCTCAGAAATCCGAACTAGAAAAGGTCGACCAGGAGTTCTCCGAGGAGAAAAATCAGCTAGCTCTGCAATTGCAGAAAAATAAAGAGCTCCTCGAGGCTGCCGAACTGAAAACTCAGGGAATGAGCGAGGAAATCGCTCGCTTTAAGAAGAGCAAGATTGACTGGGCTAAAGACCTTCAGCAAATGATGACTTATATTCATCGTAAGCTTCTTAGCATGGCCGGATTTTCTTTTTCTTTTTCCCTGCTGCCCCCTGATGCATTCGTGTTTTGCGCAGATCATTTTCCAGAAGCTAAGCCCGTGAGCTCTAAAGCGGTTCTTGCTGCTCGTGTGCGCCGAGGTGTCCCTGTTGACGCGGACTCGGAGTACTCGATGGAAGATTTCCTGGTTGCTGTCGGCGCTGCAGTTGGTCCGATGAAGATTATGGGCCGGGATTTGGTGCAGGCAGCTATCCGAGCGTACCATGTTCTCTGGCCGAATACTTCTGGGACTCCTGATATCAATGAGGTCCAATTGCTGGTGAACAGACTAATGGCGTCCGAGAGGCAACTAAGTCTTTGGAGGGAATCAGCCGGACGAGCTGGCGCTGATATGGCTCTCACTGTTATTATGTCATGGTATGAAGATATTTCTCTTGATATCTTGAGAAATTTGCGCACTGGTTCCCGTTGGGTTGAGGACCCTACTTTCGTCGCTCTTCGGAAAGCTCGCGCCTTCCAGCTCGTTGAGTATGCCGACGTGCATACCTGGAATGAAGGTCCGAGTTTCCTTCCAAACCCGGACGACGAGGTCGTAGTCGAGGATGCATCAGATAACAACTCAGCTGAGCAGGGGGGAGATGAGGATAACTCGGCTACTTCTGGTGATTCCAGTTCGAGCTCGGATGGCAACGGCGACGCGCGATCCTCCTCCAAAGGTACTGGTCATTCTACTGCACAAACTGATGCTCCTCAGCAGCCTCGGGCTTCCGCCGAAGTCGCACCTGGGTCTGTGGAGGGTGAGGCAACCTCGGCCGAAGCTCCGCCTACCTCGGAGTATCCAGCCCCTGACCAAGTTATTACCTCTCCAGATGAAAACCTTTAAGTCATTTCTTATCCCTGGTATGCCGGGCGTACGATGTACGTGGAACATTTGTCCGTCTTCTGTATGGCATGAATTTCTTTTGCCGTGTGCTGCTGAGACATATATGTTTGTAGTTGTTATCACTTTGTTTAAGTGGTTTTGCTCGTCCGAATCCTTGCTTTGGTGGCCTGCGATTTCTTGATTTTTAGGATATATCTTTGCCTTTGTACTCCCGTGGTTTAGCCAATTAATCTGGGTGTGAGCTTCGAATATCATACGAGATTGAGCTGTTCTTACTCTGAGTGTCGAAGTTTGATACCTTCCTTGTATCAAAGGCTAACTACTTCGGAACAATATATGGCAGTCCCCGAGTCACTGCCTATAACGCCGAAGTCTAGTGTGTAAACCAAATTTCAGAAAATATAAGACGGTTGCCGAGTCGCTGCTCAAGGTGCCGAGGTTTTGTACATAACATAAAATTGGAGCAACATATGGCAGTCTCCGAGTCACTGCTCTGGATGCCGAGGTTTAATACACAAGATGAAATTGAAATAACATATGGCAGTCCCCGAGTCACTGCTCTGGATGCCGAGGTTTAATACACAAGATGAAATTGAAATAACATATGGCAGTCCCCGAGTCACTGCTCTGGATGCGGAGGTTTAATACATAACCCAAAATTGACATAACACATGACAGTCCCCGAGTCACTGCTCTGGATGCCGAGGTTTAATACATAATCGGTTCTTGATCTTGAGATACTATGCTACGAGTAAAATGGACGAAGTAAAGCTATGTTCCATGGCCGCTTCGTTTCTTCGCCGGCTTTGTCTGCCCTGTTCTTTCCAGGGGATTGAGCATCGATTAGGTAATAGGCATCATTGTGCAATGCTTTGCTCACGATGAATGGTCCTTCCCATGGAGGTGACAGCTTGTGCATGCCGGCCATGCGTTGCACCAGTCGGAGAACTAAATCCCCTTCTTTGAACACTCTTGGATTCACCTTCTTGCTGTAAAATCGTCGCAAGTTCTGCTGATAAATAGCTGATCGTGATAGCGCCAGCTCTCTGGCTTCTTCTAGCAGGTCAACAGTATCTTGCCGAGCTACTTCATTTATCTCTGAAGTTGTATATTGAGTAACTCTTGGCGAGTCATGTACTATGTCGGCTGGAAGTACAGCCTCTGCCCCGTATACTAGAAAGAATGGTGTATAACCTGTTGATATGTTCGGAGTAGTCCTGAGGCTCCATAATACTGCTGGTAATTCCTCAATCCAACACGCTGCCGACCTTTGCAATGGTTCGACGAGTCGTGGTTTTATCTCGGACAACACTAGTCCATTAGACCTTTCCACTTGCCCATTAGATGCTGGGTGAGCCACCGAGGCAACATCTAATCTTATGTGTTTCTCTTGGCAAAACCTAGAGAAAGCTCCTTCTGCAAAGTTTGTGCCGTTATCTGTAATAACACTGTGCGGGTACCCATATCTTAAGATAATATCTTTGAGAAATTTCACTGCTGCGGGCCCATCACATTTTTTATTGGTTTCACTTCAATCCATTTTGTGAACTTGTCCACCATAACCAATATGTGGGTCATCCCCCCTCGGGCCAGTTTAAATGGTCCCACCATATCTAAGCACCACACAGAAAACGGTCAAGTAATGGGTATCGTTTTTAACTCGAACGACGGCATGTGTATCTTGGTTGCATATCTCTGACAACCATTGCATTTTTCAACCAGCTCTTTGGCTTCCTTCAACGCCGTTGGCCAATAAAACCCATGCCTGAATGCTTTGGCAACTAAGGCACGAGATGAGGCGTGGTGTCCACATTCTCCTTGATGTATATCGAGGAGGATCTCCTGGCCTTCTGACGAACTTACACACCTTTGCAATACGCTTGTGACACTTCTTTTATATAGCTCATTATTTATGATTGTATAAGCTTTAGCTCTCCTTGTTATCTGTCTTGCTAACACTTCATTATTTGGCAAAATCCCATCTTTAAGGAAAGAGAATATGGGTTGCGCCCATACCGGTGTGATTTTATCTGGTATGGTCTCACTGTCTATTTCCATGTTTTCTGCCGACATAACTACCTCGGCTTTCTCCATAGTTATGCTTACCTCTGCGGTCCTCCTCTTGGGGAGTTCCGGGTTATATTGCTGGTCTAGTTCCATCGGCACATTATCTTCTGCTGAATTTGCCGGAATAAAGATGGATTCGGACTCTGGTGATGGAGTTATTGATGGTTTCCTGAGGTGCTCTAGGGCAATACCCGGGGGAATTGACTGCCTGGTTGATCCTAGCTTTGACAACGTGTCTGCGGCATCATTTTCTGCCCGAGGTATGTGGTGAAATTCACACCCTTCGAAGTATCCACTGATCTTTTGCACATGAAATCTATACAAAGCCATATTATCATCTAATGCGTCCCAATTGCCTGAGACTTGCTGTACTACTAGATCCGAGTCTCCATAGCATAAGATTCGGCGTATGCCAGTCTCTTTTGCTACTTTCAATCCATGGACCAGTGCTTCATATTCGGCTACATTGTTTGACGCGGCAAAATGTATTTGCAGCACATATTTCAGCTGATCTCTTTTGGGCGAGGTTAACACTATTCCTGCCCCCAAACCATTTCTTAGTTTGGAACCGTCGAAATGCATCGTCCAATAATTTTGGTCCGGTAATGGTGGCTCATACTGCACCTCGGCCCAATCTACGAAGAAGTCGGCGACTGCCTGAGATTTGATTGCATCTCTCCTATCGAATTGTGGAGCATACGGTGACAACTCAATTGCCCATTTTGCTATTTGGCCACTCGCATCTTTGTTGCTTAATATGTCGGCTATGGGTGCTTCACATATCACTTTGATGGGGTGTTCCTCGAAGTAATGTTTAAGTTTCTTTGCCGACATATACACTCCATAAGCCATCTTCTGATAATGTGGGTAATTTTGCTTTGAAGCGGATAACACCTCGCTCAAATAATACACCGGCCTCTGTACCGACTTATCATCTTCGAGTCGTTCTACGACGACCACAGCACTCACTACTCTGTTGGTAGCTGCTATATAGAGTAACATAGGCTCTTTTGATAATGGAGAAGCCAGAATGGGTGCTGTGCTCAACATCCTTTTCAACTCATGAAATGCACTGTCTGCTTGTGGACTCCAAATGAACTTATCTGATTTTTTCATCAGTTGATAGAGTGGTAATGCTTTCTCTCCCAGCCGACATACAAACCGGCTGAGCAAGGCTAAACATCCCGTGAACTTTTGTACGTCATTTAGACACCTTGGCAACTCCATTATTTCTACTGCCTTTATCTTCGTTGGGTTGGCCTCTATACCTCGGCTAGATACAAGAAAACCGAGTAATTTTCCTGCTGGCACGCCAAATGTGCATTTTTCCGGGTTAAGCTTCATTCGGAACCTTCTCAGGTTCGCGAAAGTCTGCCGTATATCATCCAGCAGCGTTTTGCTTTCCTTGGTTTTGATGACCACGTCATCTACATATACTTGTACATTTTTCCTATCTGGTCGTGTAGACATTTTTGCATGCATCTCTGATACGTTGCTCCTGCGTTTCGCAGGCCGAATGGCATTGTGCGATAGCAATAAGCCCCGTACGGGGTAATAAACGCAGTCTTTATTTGATCGGCCGGATTTAACGGTATTTGGTGAAAACCGGAATACGCGTCTACAAATGACAATAACTCACAACCAGCGGTCGAATCAATGACTTGGTCTATTCTAGGTAATGGAAAAGGGTCTTTTGGACACGCCTTGTTCAGGTTCGTGTAATCGATACACATTCGCCATACAATGGCTACATTCGGATCATCTTTCTTCTTTTCTACTAGCACCGGATTTGATAACCAATCCGGATACAACACCTCCATGATGAACCCAGCCGCGAGGAGCCGAACTATTTCATCCCCTATTATTTTTCTCCTGTCTTCGGCGAAGCGGCGGAGAGGTTGCTTCACCGGCCTTGCTCCTAGCCTTACATTCAGAGAGTGCTCAGCCAACTCCCTCGGAAAACCTTGCAGATCCTGAGTTGACCATGCAAATATGTCCCGATTCTCACGGAGGAAGTTGGTGAGCTCGCTTTCCTATTTAGCATCTAGGCTTGCACCAATAGTAATAGTACGCTCTGGGAATTGCTCATCTATCTGAAACTTCTTCGTTTCTTTAGTCGGCTGAAAGGAGACACTTCCATGTGGATTGGCTAGTGCCGGCATATTCAGCTGTGCCGACTGAGCGAGGGCTGCTACCTCCTGAATCCTTCTTTTTTCTCTTGCTATAACCAATGATTCGGCCAAATTTGACCCGGCTGAAGCACATTACATTGACTTCTTGTAATCCCCTGCTACTGTTATCACTCCTTGTGGTCCGGGTAGCTTCATTTTCAGATAACTTACATGACAGCTGCCCATGAATTTGGCCAACGCGGGCCGTCCGAGTAAAGCATGATAACAACTTTCTAGATCCACCACTTCAAACTCTAAGTTTTCTGCTCTGTAGTTATCTCTTGTGCCGAATAACACATCCACTCGGACCTTACCAATGGGTTCGCATGAAAGCCCTGGCACTATCCCATGGAAAGTGGTCCTCGTGGATTGCAGCATGTTCTGCGATATTCCGAGTTTATGCATGGTATCCTTGTACATGATGTTGATACTGCTCCCATTATCAATGAGAACCTTTGAAAATTTCACATTAATGCTTGGTCCAACAAACGTCGGATCCAACACAAGTGCATATGACCCCGGATTCGGCATTATCTTGGGGTGATCCTTTATGCTCCAAGTTACTTCCTGATCTGACCAAGGCACATATCTTGGCACTGCCGGCATAACTGCATTTACTTCCATATGCCGGCGTTGCACACTCTGCTTGTCTTGCTGTTCCGTTGTGAACACGCAATAAGACTGATGATGTTCTCTGTAATCATTGTGTCCAGTATTTCCTGGATTTGTCCTTCCATCATGGCCTTGGTTCATCACTTGATGTACCGCATCTCTCCGGTCCGAGTTATCGTATCTCGGGGGAGGAGGTGGTAACATCAGTTGCTGTGCATTTGCTCCAGTCAACTGTGGCTGATGTTGTTGATGTACTTGAAGGGGCGCTGCCTGAATGCCTGCGGGGTTTCCCATTGCATTTTTCATCCATGCACATTGGCGGGTCGTATGGTTGGCTGGCCTTGATGGGTTTGACGTGTGAAATTTACACGGCTGATCTAACATAGATTCGAACGTGTACTTCGGCCTCTCCTGCCATTGTTTCTTTTGTTCTGGGGTCCACTGTCTTTTTCCTTCATTCCTTGGTGTCCACTGCTGAGGACCATTCTTTTGCCGTTGAGTCGTTCCGTGACTCGGCTGATCCTGCGCAACCGCTGCCACTTGGGCCGAATTATATCTATAATCCGGCCTTTCTTCTCTTCTTCTTCCTCTAAAGTCGTTGCGCCTGGATGACCCGGCCAAATCTCTTGCATATTGGTCTTATTGCTCCCGATGATCTGCCGACATTAATTCTGGTTGCGTTGGATCTCCTAATGCATAGGAGTCCGCTATTCTGATAGTTTCTGCCAATGTGGTTGGCATATCTCTTTGCAGTCGTTGCCACAATACACTAGCATAACGACATCCTTGAGCGAACCAAGCTATTGCTTGCGACTCTATAACTCCTTCACACGAGTTTCTCAGGTTACACCATCGAGTTAAAAACTCTCTATCTGTTTCATTCGGCCTCTGTTTGCACATGGCTAACTGTTGCGGCCTGTTTGGCCTCTTGTATGTGATGGTAAAGTTGCTGACGAACATTTCTTCAAAATCTAACCAACAGTTGATACTGCCTGCCGGTAGATTATTCAGCCATACCCTAGCTGGTCCTTCCAACATTTGTGGGACATACCGTACTGCCCATCGTAAGTTTCCACCCGCTATCTTCACAGCAGTGGCATAATCAATCAACCAGTCTTGTGGTTTGGTACTGCCATTATATGTTTTGGTGCCTCTCGCTAGCTGAAAGTTCGGCACAGGTGGTTCGCCCATGATCCGTGGTCCAAAGCACGTCGGACCTGGTGGACCCTGTTCTTCCAGCAACTCGGACCGGTATAGCCGGTCTAACTTTACTCTTGCATCATTTGATGACAAATCTCTGTACAGAACTCTGTCTTGCATTCCATAGTGGTTATTTCCACCATGAATCGCATATTCCATCTCGGAATAACCATCATTGTACCTTTCATTCACTTGATTGTGGCGAGCTGGTCTCGCTTCTCTTTCCTGCCGAGGTTCATGTCTTGGCTGTGGGTTGAGCGGCGGTTCTCTCCTTACTTCCACCGGGGTATTGTTCTCATGATTTCCTCTTCCGAGTTCTCTTCTGCCGAGGTCTCCATTGCCTTGGCTTCTGCCATCTTTCTCAATACGGCCGGGATTCCTCTCACCGCTGTTACCTCGGCTTCCATTGCCTCTGTTCTCGTTTGCTTTCCCGGCTATTGCCGGATCATACGGAATAATTTGCTTGTTTCTCTTTCCTGAAGTCACTGCTTTGTCCTTCCGTGCATTATTTCCGGGTGAGGATGCTGCTGCCACGGACAAGGCAGGTGCTGCTCCAGCCGAGTGAACCATTCGCGAGGCCCCCGGCCTCGCCGGGTCTGCCCTGAGCATTTCTTCGTTTTGCTGGTTCGCGATGCGCACCAGCTCATTCACTCTTTCTTGCTGTTTCTGCCGGGCTTCGCCGGTCAGCCTCTCTAATTCTAATGCTGCGGCATTTGCCGCTCTTAGGTTCTTTGCCAGGGTATTGTACCTCGTGTAGCACCCCGGGTAAAACCAGTACTAGAAAATCGCGGTTGTTTGTATGTTGCGCATCATCTTAACATCATCATGCATGTGTTTGACTAAACCTATTCCCCAAAAGCCTATATTGTTTTCTAATTATCCCCTTCCCTATTTCAAATTGAAATCTCGGTCTTCCCGAATATTTTGTTTTGTCTAAAATTATTTATAAAAGGCCTCATAAATAAAACAGGAAAAATATTAAACATAAATTTGTTCGGGGAGGCAGCCTAGCCGTTTAGGCCAGGCCACCTACTACCCGTCAGGCCCGGCCCGCCTAAACCAAACCCTAACCTACCCCATCCCTACTCCATCTGTGCCGCCGCCGGCACACACCTAGAACCCCACTACCAAACCGCATCTACCCCTACCCGTCACAGCACACACGTCACGCACGCTCCCCGCTCGCTAGGGCCCACCTCCTCACGCACGCTCCCACCCCCGCCTCGTCTTTCCCCCACGCCTCGCTTTCGTCCCGCAGCCTCCAACCCCCTGACTCCGTCCTTCCCCAACCAGCGTGCCGCCGCCCGGCTCTCCCCTGGCTGCCTCCTCGTCTGCCGCTGATCTTCCCGCCCCAGACGCGTGCGCCACCTCCTCGTTGCGGACCCCCTCTTCATCGCCTGCAGGAGCCGACCACCTGCCTCGACCCGCGGCCGCAGAGCGCCGCCGCCGGGAGCTCCATTGCCCCGTTGTTCTCCCTCAACCTCAGCGCCACCCCTGCCTTCTAGCGTCGTCGGCCGCCTTCCTTACCCCCTCCTCGTTCTCGTCGTCGCCCTCGAGGGCCCCTGTCGCCATGGCCGGCCTCGCCTCCCCGTCGTGGCCGCCCGTCGTCGTTGCTTCTACCCCCTCTGCAGAGGCCCGCCCCGCCCGCGTGACCACCGCCGCGTCGCCCTGGTTTCTGTCTGCGACTGGCCGCGGCCTCCCCTGCCCTGCAGAGCGTCGCCTCTTCGTCCTCCGACCCCCGCGAGGAACCTCTCCTGCGTGGTCTCCTCGCCTGGATTTTCTCCAGTTCGGAAGCCGCCGATCCTGTCGCTTCCCGAGCGTCGACCTCGCTCGCGAGCTCGCCGAACCCTGCCATCACCTCCCTGTCGTTGTTGTGCATGCAGAGCGTCTGAAGGCCTCGGTTTGTTGTTCGGTTGGTGACCATGACCTTCTGTGTGATGTGGTGGTGTTCGTGTTCTTGTTTTGATGCAGCCACTTTGCTCTATGCAGACAGATGGAATCGTGTGGCTGTTGATCTGGAGCACGGCCGCCGCTCGATGACCCAACCAAGACCAAGTTGCTCACTCCAAGTGCCCCGTCGGCTAGTTTTAGCTGCCAAGGTCTCTGATGTTTGTCAGCGCCTGCTCAAGTTCGCCTTCGAGCCTGACCTTGACAATCGGAACTGAACCTTTGGCACGATATGATCTTCCTCAAGGACGCCAAGGCACCTGTTGAACCCAAACCATCGGAGCCCGGAGACCGATCCATCAGAACACCAAGTGCTCCTTCCCGAAGTCCAAAGTTTTGAAGACCGAACCCGAACCCTCGGAGAACCCCAAGATCGCCAAAACCCAAGTGTGACCTCTTTTTCGAGAACAATACTTTATAATATATAATATATACTTGTTGCATATTAAATTGGTCATGCATGCATACATGTTTGTGGGAGTTTAGGGCTATTTGGAAGATTCACCTAAATTAAATATGAAGGCCATATGCGGGCTTTTCTAGTCTAATATTGGTCCCATTTAAAATTGTGTAGCGAACCGGTGATATATTTTGCCTTGTTAATACAACAGTTAAATTGTGGGGTATCTAAATAACTTGAACCACTTAAATAAATGTCGGGACCCCGGTTCCGCTTAATAATGCCTAATTGCATCGCATCTTTGCCATGTCATACATCATACATGCATCATGCTCGATCTTTTGCCGTAGCATTAAATAGTGCATCTGGTGTTTCTTCTAGTGCTTTGCTTCTTCACGGATTAGGCCGATGAGTTGATGCGAGTGTCGACCCGATCTTCGGATGAAACTTCGGCAATGTTTTCAGGCGAGCAATCTCCCCCTTTCTACCTATCTTACTTTTTAGTATTTATTCCCTCCTGTTGATCTATTGCTATCTGTGTTGCGATGCTCTAGTTTTTGTACCCATGATATCCCTTGCAGCCTTATATTGCCTTGGACACATCCTATAACCTGTTGTTTGGTAGATAGTTGGACTTGCGTGTCGTAGTCGCTTGCTCAAGTGCTCTTGCGTGTCGTCCAGTACCACAGTTGTTGGAAGGCTGCCTTATGTTTAATGTTGAAGATGATTATAACTTTAATTACCGTTTAATAACTAAAATTGAAGTAAGTAAATAATGCAGAGGCACAGGTGGGCAATAGATGTTATTTGGTTTTTAACCGTCCACTTGTGTCCCGTAGGACCCCGAGTACTTGATACCTGTTCTTTGAATATTCGCACTATCCGCATGTGGGACCATGAATCCCCCTAGCCAGAGCTTGAGTCATATTTATTTCTTGGGGCCACAAAGTAGTTTGGGGCTTTATTACTATCCTGTACTTATGCCATGCTTTACTGCTTATTTACGATTGCGCGTGGATCGCCTGTACTGTTTAGGAACAAATGTGGAATGTTTTCGCGGTATCGACAAGCCCAGTCACACTTTTGGGTTCTCGGTCGTTTACAGCCATTGGCACAAACCTCTGGGTCCGTCTCGGAGCCGGCCAACTTCGTCGCGGGTAGCTTGGTGGGGTGGCCCCCTGAAATTTATATGAATCTTGCAATTGCTCTGTCGTGATGCCTCGTTGGGTTTTTATTGGTTTTTCCCGAGGTTGATCGTGCGTGTGTTGCTATTTGTGCCCCCCTGCAGGGTAAAACTTTCTGAAAGTCGTGTCCGCGGTTATGGACGACTTGGAGCACAGTATCTCGATCATAGACAACTATAACTAAAGTAGTGCTATAAATTTGACTTTATAATGACTAGTAATCAGCTTCACTATAATGGAATGGCTAAATAAAAGTGCCAACAATTGCTTGTTTGGGTTATCACCTATTACCATTGTATCTGACTAGTAAGTATTGCAGCTACAACGGAATGGCTAAATAAAATTACCAACAACTGCTGGGTTTTGGGATGCCTCATGCTATATGTATCTGACTAGTAAGTACTACAACTACAACGGAATGGTTAACTAAAAGTGCCCACTGCTTATTATATCAGGATGACTATCTAGACCTGACTAGTAATTGCTGCAACGATAACTGAATAATTAAAACTGCCAACTTTGTGAGTTCCTCGGTTGACTTCGTCGTTTGGTCTCGAGGGGGAAATACCAGGATGGGTATGCTTGATGATAGTTTCAGGTTGGATCCGAATAGGTATTTCTTATCCCTATCTGATAGCCGCTAGTTGTATTGAGTCTCTATAGGTTGTTTAGTGCATGCTGCGCTGCCGCTTCAGTCCACCATACCTATGTAGGCGAGGACCGCCGAATTCTAGTCTCGCCGTGTACTGGCCTCAGTACTGACCGCTCTCTTTTTCCTTTGCCCTTTGTCGGCACCCCTTTTGTTTAAGCAGGTTTTGAGATCGACGTCGTTAGCAGGGTTACCCTTCCGGCTTGGCCTGGGCAGGGTTATGGACGCCATTGGTCATTCTTCAGGGCTCTTAGCTCAATTTGCATCTTGTCCATACTCGGATGCTATATCGTTTTCAAGGTGATTTGGATCTTTGTATTGTATATCTGTATTCTTGACTCTTTGAGTCGTTGTTATATATATATATATATGTTTTGTGGGTTCCATCGAGGACTATTGTGTAATGGTATTACTTCGTTTTCCACCCGCACGAAAGTGCCTGGTGGGCACCTTTGAATCGTTTCTATGAGGGTTTGGCGGGAATCGCTGAAACTTGCATAGGGCCGATTCTGAGGGTGTTACACCTCGGCAAGCCCAAATCAACTGATTCTGCCTTATGAGCATCATGCTCCTTGTTGATATCATCTATGAGGTTCTTCCCTCTTAATCTTAACTCGTCCACCCGTTCGGGCGCGACGTCAAGCTTATTAGCTTTGGCATATTCCCGCAGGGTCCTGTTTAGAGACTCCCGCAGGGCCGACACCTTTTTTGCCTCCACCAGCACCTTTTGCCTGGTTTCTTCTAACTCTGCCTGAGCATTGGCCGGATCAAGTATCTGCGCTACAGGTGTAGTCAAGTTTTCTATGGTTGCCTGAAGAATGTTTTCTGGCCTTTCCAGTGGTGGCCCTCTTACTCTTGGTGCTTTTGGGGTAGTGTCCTATACTTCGGCCTGGTTGGTCACTGGAGGGATTACCTCAGTGGGTGGTGCCGTCTGCTTGGGCGTGATCTGCACGCCTGCGGCGGGGTCTCTGGTGGATCCGGCACCCGCGACTCCCGCCTGCACCCCGGCTGCGACCATCACCTCGACGCTGCTCACCGGATGCGCTCCGCACGGACGGCTCATAGCGCTAAGGGGAGGCTCTCCTGCAACAACAACTTGGAGAGGATAAATGCCGGAGATGTCGACGCCGACGTAGACCTTGTGCTCACCCAAACTGATGAAGACACTGTTCCACGGGGGAGTTTTTCCCCTGAAGCTGCCCGCTTTGTCGCTGACGTAGTCACAGAGATCGAATCTCCGGACCAGGCCAGAGACCACGCGCTCGCCAGTGTTGATGAAGTTTCCCGTCCGGATCATGACTCCAGCTAGCACCACTGCTGGCCCCACGGTGGGAGCCAACTGTCGTGGTGGTGGCACGGCAGATGCCATGGGTAGGCTAAAGTATGGGGCCAATGGATGCTAGAGGGATCTGGGGAGGGAAGATGCAGTTGATTCTACACACAGAAGACTAAGACTAAGATCTTTATTTCTCCTTCCTCGGGCTACAAGTGCTCCTTGAGCTGTATACCAGGGGAAAGAATGAACTTTACCAGCACAACAGTACTAAAAATGAGCCTCTCTCCCTCTCTGGGTCCAAACCTCTCCTTATAAAGGAGAGCCTTGGGTTCCTTTAGGGCTGATGTGGCAAGCATATTCGAGGAATATGCTTGTCCCAATATAGTAGTTCGGCGCCCCCCTTTCCCCGTCGCTCCCCTAATGACGGCAAGGTTCCAGAGGGCCCCTCTTGTGCGCCTCGGGCTTCAGGACTGTCACCTCCGTGACCTCCTTCTGCCTCTCTGTCGCTCTGCGCCTTTGTCCCTAGTGCTTGGCTCCGCTCAGATTCTCCCTAGCTTGCGGCTAGAGTTTGACTTTAGGCTTCTCTTTCTCCTGCAAGCTTCGTATCATTCGGCCCTGCCTCGCGTAACTCGGCTCGTCCCTCACCTGCATCAAGATTACTCGGGCTAACCCGGCCGACTTACGCAGTATCTCGGCCGGGTACTGCCTTGCCATAATTATAAGGGTCCTGCCCTTTCTTATCTCGGCCGACTTCTACAGGATTCGGCCGATTCGGACTGTAACTCGGAAACTATACGGGGGACATCCTTTCGTCTTTCCCCGTCTTTACCCTATCCGGGGTCACCTCCCCAACAGAGCGGGTGGAGGGAGTGCCTGGCGGTGGCTGTTGATGGTTCGGAGTAGGGGAGGCCTCGAGGAGGGCTCCAGGGCGGAGGAGAGCCCGCGGGCGCGCAAGGCGGTGGCTGCGGAGAGGGGAAGGCGAGGTAGGCCGTTCGGCGTGGCTACAGCGAGGCGTGGCCACGGGGTCCTGCGGGCGGCGGCGAGGAAGCTTCGAGGGAGGAGATGGCAGCGGCTGGGAGAAGTCGAGCAAGAGGAAGGAGAGGTGTGGGGCGAGCGGGTCGCGTGCGTGGGGAGGCGGGGATTGGCAAGTGGGGTGCGGAAGCGGTCCTGTGCGGGGTTCGATTGGGCTAGGGAAACGTGTGGGTGTGTGGGCATGGCAGATGTGTGCTTGTGTGAGTCGTGTCGGGCTGGGTTTGTCTGCACGCGTCGTAGGTGTGTGTGTTGCGGGTTGGGTCGGTTGTGTGGTTAGGTGTAGGTTTGGGTCTATTCTAGGGTTAGGGCTAGGTTTGATCTAGGTTTGGTTTAGGGTTTGCTAGTGGGGTGGTAGGTGGCTGGCTGGGCCTTTGGGCCTGGCCGACTGCCTCCCCCGATATAAACATTTTGTTTTATATTTTTTGTTTTAGTTTAAACAAAAGATTTGTAGATTAGTTTTAGACAAACAAAATATCTGGGAGGTCCGTGGTTTTATTTGAATTAAGACAAGGGTAGTTGGGAAAACAAAATAGACATTTGTAAAATAGTTTTTGACGAACATATGCATGATGATGTCATGATGATACATAGAGACAAGACATGCGTTTTTCTAGTAGTAGTTTTACCCGTGGTGCTACATCTCCCAACAAGAGGAGAATGTTGAAGAGTATGCCGAAGATAATTCGAATCAGCCCTCCAACTTGGGAGAGTCTTCATACCAGCAGCCCTCATTTGATTGGGGCGCGTCTTCTTCTTCATCACAGGTGCCTGACTATGATCATTCCTATGATGACCCACCAGCATGAGGTTACTATCCGCGCTATTGATCCCCACTTAGGCCAAAATCCTAAGCTTGGGGGGAGGTACACCGACGTCACACTCATCTATATATCATGTTCGGTCGGTTCTTTGTATATCCATTGTTTTCGCTTTCTTTTTGGTTTTTGTTGCTTCTTTCTAAAAACCCAAAAATATTTCTGTTGTTTCTCTTGGTTTGTTTCTTTGTTTCTTTACTTTGGTTTGCCTTAAAAGAAAAATCCAAAAATATTTTGCTTTGTTTGGTTTTTCTTTGCTTTTGTTTGGTTTTTCTTTGTTTGCTTGTTTCTAAAAAATTCGAAAACACCAAAAACATTTGTTGTTATTATTTGGTTTTGTGAGTTCTTCGCAGGGTTCAGCCGTCCTCAGTGGATATTGGTTTTCATGTTAATTATTCAGGTCACACAAGTGAAGGGCAATAATGAAGATTAAGACAACTCGAGGTGTGGTAGGAGGCTAGTAACGAACACTATCTGTTTCATTTTTGTACATATACTCATGATTGTGAGCATGCTTAGCCTGTTTGTGTAAGGTGTATGTCATTATGGATGCTTACTAGTTCTTTCTTGTATATGATTAGTTCCAGCTTGCTAATAGTTTGTAGCATGTCATATGAATGTTTGCTTGCATTGTTTTATTCATACTTTGGTATGATATTGTGGTATCCTCCTCTGACTGTTCATGTGAATCGACTTGGCACATGCTCACGCATGCATATGACTAATCAATAGTCAGTAAGCCTCGATGATTTATTTTGCCTCAGAGTTCTTGTATCACTTTCATGCCATAGTTAGTCCTGTTTTGTTGCAAGCATGATTATGACAGTTATTGCTCTCTCGTTTGCCGCTCCCTCTCTATTGCTAGCCTTCACTTGCGCTAAGTATGTGCTCTATCTATGCTTCCAACTCACCAAAGCCAATTTTGCCAGCTGTGTCCACCATATCTACCTATTAGCATCATTTGCTACTTCAGTGCATATTCCATATGCCGTGTTTTCTTCCAAAATAAAAAATTTGTCTGTTTTGAGAAAGTTAGTTAGTAAAGCTCTCACGAACTTGATGGCACACTTTATTCCTTACACTTAATAATCTTGAACCATTGTGACTAGTCCATGAAAGTTATATGCTTGCTTATTATATACTGGGAGTCAGCAGAACTGTGCTGTCACGGGGAACGCTTTCAACACTTTTTGGATAATTCTATCCAGTTGATACTTTGCTCTTTTGTTTACGAATGTCGATGATGTGAAATAAAAGGGGAAGTTGTTAGTTCATGGTGTTTATACATTGTGTTAGAAAAACGCCTGGGCCGCTAGCCTAAGCCGTGCTTAATCATGGTGGAAACTTGCATCATCACTATAATGAGCATCTATGAAGCTTCCTCAATAAAAAGCTATGCATATGGTAAATAAAAAAGATTGCTGAGATGCTCATTGTCTGCTTGCCTTGTAATTTTGGTTATGGGAAAGCTCCTGTACCATGTGCAAGGGGTACCCCGTTGGCGGTTCTCAATGATATGCATGTATTTACAATTACAAGAACTTTTAGGTGACCAAAGTTGAGTAGCATGCGGAGCGACCCTCGTACTCAAGGGACTTGGGATTTCCAGTCTATGGTCTGTCAAGAATATGATTCAGAGTGGACCTCACTTCCACCTTAACCACATGAAGATGCCTATGATAGGGGCAATGAGAGATCAAAGCTAATGAGTACCTTCCTTTCAGCATTAGGAAGCCTTTCAAACCTTCACAAAAACCGTTTTCACAATTTTTTTGAGTCACCACTTATTCTATGAGCACCTTCTTGAGAGCATAGTTGTCATTCTTGTGTTTGTTCCAAAACTTGGTTAATTATGTCATGACTTTGATGATTGTATCTCTGATATCTTTATCTCTAGTCTTCATGTGAACTTCAGAGGTGCCTCAGCATTTATATTGTTCTCTTCAAACAAAGGCAAGCGAGATACCACTCTATCATACCTTATTATGAGCATTGCAATGTTGCTTATGTTTATGTTTCATGCTACTTATTATTATTGAGTTGGTTTCTCTTCATAGCTTGCAATGACTATTGAGTAGACTTAGTTGCATACTCTTTATTATGAATTGTCTAAGCATCTACTCCTGTGCTAAGAATATATACATCATATGAAGCAAAGTGTTCGTGAAAAAGTTCTTTTATCGCACTCAGTTTTCAACTGAATTGCTTGAGGACAAGCAATAAGATAAGCTTGGGGGGAGTTGATACATCCAAAACGTATCTACTTTCTCCAACACTTTGCTATTGTTTCTTCTCTAAACTTGTGTGATTTGGATACAACTAACACGGACTGACGCTATTTTCAGTAGAATTACCTTGGTGTCTTGTTTTTGTGCAGAAAATGAACTATCGGGAAAAATCCCAGAAAATATGCCAAAAACTATTTCTCACCAGAAGATCCACGGAGCCAGAAGGGGAGACAGAGGGGAGGCCTGGGGGGCCATACCCACCCCAGGTGCGGGCCCACTGAACCCGCGCCTGGGGGATGTCTAGCCACCCCAGGCAGCTCCTCGGCCTCCCTCTGCGCCTATAAGTTGCCTTCTGACCTAAAAACAGAGGGGGGTTCGATAGTTTTCCAGAAAGAGTTCCGCTCCGCCGCCACCAGAAACCAAGATTCAGATCCAGAAACTCCGTTCTGGCACCCTGCCAGGACGGGGAATTTGGATAGGATCATCGCCATCGTCATCACCAACACATCTCCATCAACCACCGATGTTTCCCTCATCCATGAGTGAGTAATCCCCCGCTGTAGGCTTGGGGATGGTAGGGATTGGATGAGTTCTATCATGTAATCGAATAAGATATGTTAGGGCATAGTGCCTAGTATCTCTATTAGTGCTATTTGACTTTGTTGCAACTTGTTATGCTTAATGCTTGTCACTAGGGCTCGAGTGCCATGATCTCAGATCTGAACTTATTATTAAATCATTATGATAGTATTGTTTATGATCTTATCTGCAAGTTGTGTACACATATCATTGTCTGGATCCAAAGGCCCCAAAGTGACAATAATTGGGACAACCGGAGGGGATGGCTATGGTGTGAGGATCACATGTGTTCATGGAGTGTTAATGCTTTGCTCTGATGCTCTATTAAAAGGAGCACCTTAATTGCCAGTAGTTCCCTAGAGGCCCTGCTGCCACGGGCTGGCTGGACAGAAGATGTGCAAGTTCTCATTGCGAGCACGTATGACTATATTTGGAGCACATGCCTAGGATTGTTTAGTACTTGGATGCTTGTTATTATTTATCTGCAATGCCCTAGATCTTGAAATTACATGTTTAGACTCGTCCATGCAACGACCGTCCATCCATCCCTATGCCTACCGCACTTGAATCCTACTGTTACTATTACTGTTACTACTACTGTTGTTTCACTATTGCTGTTGCTTTGCTGTTGCTACTACAAACTGTTGCGAGTAATAAACTCCTGTGAGCAAGAACTATTTCTAGGTGCAGCTGAACTTACAACTCAGTTGTTAAGGCTTGTAACTATTCTTTGGCTCCCCTTGTGTCGAATCAATAAATTGGGTAATACTACCCGTGAAGACTGTTGCGATCCCCTTCACTTGTGGGTTATCAGATGTGCAACAAACCAGGGAGAAAATTGTTGATACCAGGGAGAAAGTTGTTTATACCAGGAAGGAAGTTGCTGCTGCCAGAAAGGAAGTTGCTGAAAGTATCCAGAGAACTACTGAAACTAGGGATAAAACATACGGACAACCCACAAAGGTTGTTGAACAGAAAAGCATGGATCAAATTCCACAAACCAGGGAAGAACTTGCCCCTACCATGAAACAAGTAGTTCAACAAAACAAGATTAAATTTGTCCTACAGACAATACAAAAAAGTGTACCGCAGACCATGCAAAATGTTGTATAACAGGAGACTAGGGGTGAAGTTACTGAGACCAAAGGTAAATTTGATGAGACCAGGGGTAAAGTTGTTGAGGACAGTGGGAAAGTTGCTGACACCAGTGGGAAAGTTGGTGAGGCCATGGGAAAAGATGGGCAACCTGCCCAGCATCAAATACCAACTGAAGAAGTCACATATATCAAGAAGGCTAAATTGGTGGCTCGCAATGGAAAATTGTCTCTTGCCGCTGGCATCCCAATAGTTTTGGCTGGCACAACAGTTTTGGATACTTCGAAAACTAGTCATCATGCATAGTCCATGGAAGATATTGAGCAGAATAATAAGAAAGTTGCTCAGGATAGGGAGAAAGTTGCTCAGGATAGAGAGGAAGTTGCTCCTGGACAACATGGTGATACTGGTGAAAGGACTATATCTTCCCATGATGTTTTTGGTGTTAAATGACAATCCCAACCGTGTTTTTAACTGTGCTTTTGAGTTTCAGGGGAAACGTCGTTGATGTCTCCTTCTATTGTGATGGATGCTCTCTTGTGATCTTTTGAAGACGGTGGCCTTTTAGTCTTCTCCTAGTTTCTTTCCGGTTGTTGTTTTTAGGTCACCGTACTATTAAGAGGAGGTCCATTTTGGAAGGCTGTGGGAAATCACTTGTTCTTGCACAAACCTATATGCACCGCCACAGCCATCCCATTTTCCCGTGAGAGAGCGTGTTCCTGTTCTGTTGGAGACTTTTGTGTCTCACCGGAACTTCCGGTCATAGGCCGGAAGTTCCGCTCAAACTTTTTCTGCGGGCTGTTCTACAGTTTGTTCCGATGCTAGTTCCGCCCCAAGTTCTGCTGGCGGCTCAGTAACCTTCTGTTTGGAGGTGTGCTATTTGCCGGAACTTGGCCGGAACTTGCATCGGAACTTGTCCTGCTAAAAGTTCCTGAGCGGAACTTCCGCCAGAAGCCGGAACTTCCGGTCAGACTTGCTTCACGACCCAAAAGTTCCGCCTCATGTTCCGCCCCAAGTTCCGGTGGCGGCTCAGTAACCTTCTGTGTCGAAGTGTGCTATTTGCCGGAACTTGGTCAGAACTTGCTCGGAAGTTCACCGGAACTTCCGGTCTGTTTTGACCGGAACTTCCGGTTGTGCTTCTGGAGCGGGCGTCAACGGTCTGATGACCGTTGGAGCCAGGCTGGTCAGAACTTCCGGCCTCTCACCGGAACTTCCGGTGAGGCCGCGGGGGCTGTAACGGTTCAACGCGGGGGGGGGGGGGGGGGGGGCTATTTAAGGCACCCCCTTCTTCCTCCCTCTCTCTCTCGAATTTCTCTCTCTCCTCCATTAATGCTTGAGCTTCACCTCACTAGATCTCTCTCTCTCTAGCCACTCAAATGACTTGATCTTTTGAGAGGTGAGGGAGGTGACCTAGATCTACACTTCCACCAAACAAGATTTGATTTCCCCACCCATCCTTTGTGAATCTTGTTGCTCTTGGGTTTCTTGGAACCCTAGACGGTGTAGGGCATCCCCAGAGCTAAGGCGTGTGTTGTAAAGCTTCGAGGTCTCGTTGAGGGCCTCCAATTGAGTTGTGGAGCCTCCCCCTCAACCTTGGTGTAAAGGTTTCGGTTGGCGCCTTCAAGGTCACCGGTTAGTGGATTGTGAGGCCTCCTTTGTGGGGGAGCTCACCGGAGAAGAAGGTGAGGCCTTTGTGGCGCTCGGGTGACCTTGTGTGGCCCCGACACCTCTCCAACATAGACGTAGCTCCTTGGGAGTGAACTACGGGAATTACATCTCCGTGTCCCCTCTCCGGTTACTTCGTTCCCTTCCTTTACTCCTTGCTATTTACTGTTTTTGTGGTTGGTGGTTGTTTTCTTGCATTTAGGTTGTTCAATTAGTTGCATCTCTAGATAACTTCCTTTCTCGTTGAGCCTAAAAGTGAGAAACAAATTAAAATTGGGTAGACGCCTATTCACCCCCCCTCTAGTCGTATCAAGTCGGTACTTTCAATTGGTATCAGAGCACAGGCTCTTATTTCGGGATTTACCGCCTAAGAGACTATGGCCGACGAAGGGGGTAGTGAAACCGAAAAATCCAAGAACTTGGCCACTATGGATGACATCAAGCAATTGGAGTCATCCATGATGTCCAAGTTCGAGGAAATGATGACTCTCTTGCAGTCTCTCAAGCCAAACCCCATGGTTGCTATTGACACACCCCAACCCAACGAGGTTCCTCCCACCGTTACGGTGTCCGCCCCCGGGGTAACTCCCGCGGCTGCCACCACTCACTTGGGACTTGGTTTTGTTGCTCAAACCTCTACCAAGGTTCCAAGTGAGAACATCGAGGAGCCCGAGAACCCAACTTCCAAAGAGGAAAATGGAGGAAAGGACTACTCGGCGGTACCCCCACCGCCGAAGGACACTCCGGATCCACCCATCTCCATGCCACACATTATACCTCAAGGAGCACCACCCATGCTAGATACGTCAAATTTCGCCAATTGGCAATATCTAATGCGCTCACATATTTCCAGCTCATCCATTGAGTTAATGAGGATTGTGGAGGATGGATTCTCTCCATTTGACCCAAAGAAGTTGACATGAGGTGAAGTGGTGGACAAGCAACTCAATGCCACAGCTTTGGGAATGATTCAAAAGGCCTTGACTCCAAAGGATTTTGCTCACATTCGCCAATTTGATACTGCCAAGGGAGCTTGGGATCAACTCACCGAGCTCTTTGTTGGGAATGCTAGCATCCAAAGCTCCAAGTTTGATGAGATCAACAACGAGTGCGATGGTTTCGCAATGCAAGATGATGAGACCCCTGAAGACATGTATAGGCGCCTTAAGGTCCTTTGTTCCACTATGAGGGACCTTGGGGCTCACTATGTTGATGACAAGTTTATGAAGAGGAAGTTCATTCAAGCTCTTCTCCCATTTGAAGAACAAAAGCTCAACTCTATCAAGGGAAGAACCAACTTTCACTTAATGACCTCCCAAGAAGTCTTGAGTGAAGTAATTGCCATGACTATTGCTAAGAAGAATGCGGAGTCCGCTCGAGCTAGAGCCATTGGATCAACAAAAGTGAACCTTGCTTTGAAGGCCAAGGCTATTGAAGTTGATGATGATGATACATCAAGCGAGTGGTCTCAAGAGGATCTCAAATGTGCCTTCAACGAACATCTTCCTCTCGCTTCAAGGGCCTTTTGGAACAAGTCCGGATTCAAGTCAAGATCAAGGGACAACTCAAGATTCAACTCACCCAACAAGTCTCCCAAAGCAAGGTCATGCTACAATTGCAACGACAAGAGTCACTTCGTGGCCAAGTGTCCCTTTGAGAACCGTGAAGACAATGGTGGTCGTCTCATTCGCAAGGTCAAGTCAAGACCTCCTCATCCCTTGAACAAGAACTACGCCGTCAAGAACGCCACTAACAAGGAACGAGCAATTGTGGTCCATGAAGAATATCTTTCGGGCACGGATGAAGATGATGATGATGATGAAGTTCATGGTGGAGAGATTGTGGGGGTTGCTGCTATTGCCACTACCTCAACTCCACGTCTATCCCTCTTCGACTCGCCAAATGAAAATGTCATCTCCTCCAACCAAAAGTGCTTCATGGCCAAGGCCACCGAGGTATCACCGAAACCCACTCCTCAACCTATCTCTAGTGAGCCTTCCTCTCTTGATCTTGGTTGTCTAGAGGTGAAGAAAGAGATGATTGACATGTGTGAATTTGTTGCTACCTTAGATGAAGAAACTAAAAACTGCTTTGAGTCCTTGCTTGCACAACTTGAAAATGCTAGAGATGCCTTAGATGAAAAGGAAGAACTTCTTGACTTGCTAAGTAAAAATGAAAGAGATGCCGCCGATGAAATTGCCTCTCTCACTCAAAGTCTTGAGGATGAACAAAATATGAGAATTAATCTCGAAGAAAATGTGTCTAAGCTTGTAGATGATCATAACAACACTTTGACCTCTACAATTAAAGAACGTAACCATGCTCTTGCTTTGATTAAGGTTCTCAAGAAAGAAAATGCTGAGTTTGTGGGTGGTCATGATAGGACTCAAAATGATCTTGAGAAACTCAAAGAGGAACACAAAGCCTTGGATAGTAAATTCTCAAATCTTTTTGAAGCTCATGAACAGCTTCAAACTCAATTAACTTGTGATCTTTCTAAGTCTTCCGCTGTGCAAATTATAGACTTGTCTAGCTCTCCTAACCCTTGTTGCAAGCATGAGCATCTCATAGAGGAAGTCAAGGTTTTGAAGGATCAACTTGCCAAGACTAAGAAGAAGAAGAAGAAGAACAAGAAGAAGAAAAAGAACAAGGGCATGGTCCAAGGAGTACCAAATGGCCTAACCCTCTTGCAAAGTGACAACTTTGCCGGAAAGAACAATCCCTCTTATATTCTTTGCAAATCTTATGATGGTCATGTATATGCTAGATATGTGGGAACATCTTACACGCATGATTATCATTGGGCCATTTGGGTGCCAAAGGTTCTTGTCACTAACAAAAGGGGACCCATTGCAAAATGGGTACCTAAAACCAAGGCTTGATTTTCTTGTAGGACTATGCTTCCGGCGGATCAAAATGGGTGCTTGATAGTGGTGCCACGAGTCATATGACCGGAAGCAAGTCTATCATGACCGAATTGAGACCCAATATTGCCAACACCATGGTCTCCTACGGTGACAAAACAAGCTCTCAGGTTTTGGGTTTTGGCAAAGTGGTGGTAACCCCGGATGTATCCTTAGTTGATGTCATGCTTGTCAAAACTCTTGGTTACAACTTACTCTCTATTCGTGCTCTTGCTCTTATGGGTCTTTCTTCTTTCTTTAATTCTCATTCCGTGGTCCTCATGTGGAGCAAGTCTCTCAAGGTGGCTTTTGTAGGATATGTAGAACATGACTTGTATGTGGTGGACTTTTCAGGGACCACTACTCCTCATGCTCTATGTCTCTATGCTAAAGCCGACAAGGGCTGGTTGTGGCATCGCCGCCTAGCCCATGTTAACATGAGGACTTTGCAAAGACTTCACTCCGAGGGCCACATCCTTGGAATTAACGATGTTTCTTTTGCCAAAGATCGTGTTTGCAGGGCTTGTATTGAAGGGAAGATGCATGAAACTCCTCACAAAGCGCTCAATCAAATCACTACCGAGAGATGTTTGGAGCTCTTGCATATGGATCTCTTTGGTCCTCCCTCTCATGATAGCCTTGGAGGCAAGAAGTATTGCTTGGTTATTGTGGATGATTTCTCAAGATACACTTGGGTGTTCTTTTTCAAATACAAGAGTGAGACTCAACAAACCGTCATTGACTTTGCTAATGAGGTTCAACGGAAGCACAATGCAACTATTCTCTCAATTCGAAGTGACAATGGCACCGAGTTCAAAAACTATACCTTGGATGAGTTTCTCAGTGATGAAGGAATCAAGCATCAATACTCCACTCCCTACACCCCTCAACAAAACGGAGTTGCCGAAAGGAAGAATCGCACATTGATGGATGCGGCTAGGTCTATGCTAGCTGAGTTCAAGTCTCCATACAACTTTTGGGCCGAGGCCATCTCCACCGCTTGCCATGCAACCAACCGGCTTTATCTCTGCAAGAATAAGAACAAGACCCCCTATGAACTTCTCACCGGGAAAAATCCTAATGTTAGCTACTTTCGGGTGTTTGGTTGCAAGTGCTACATTCTCAAAAGGGATTTCGGTTGTCAAAGTTTGAATCCAAGGCTCAAGAAGGAATTTTCGTTGGTTACTCAAATCAGTCCCATGCTTATAGAGTCTACAACAAAGCCAATGGAAGAGTTGAAGAGACAAGCAACGTGAAGTTTGATGAAAATCATGAGTCTCTTGTTAAGCAAGATGGTGTGTGTGATCCAAGTGATGAAATTCCTCCCAAGGCCATAGGAAGAATGGGTGTGGGTTTCCACCTCCCCATTGAGGATCCCCTTATGGACGAAGGAGAAGGACCAAGCTCTACTCAAGTGGAGCCCTCACTCTCACAAGATCATCTTGCACCTCAAGGACCTACTTTCTTGGCACAAGCTCCCTCAAGCTCTTCCGAAGCTTCCCATGCTCATGACTCTCCAAGCTCTAAAGAACAAGCTCTTCATCAACAACATCAACCTCCCCACGATGGGGCTCCTCCTCAAGGCACCTCCCACGGACAAGCTCTTCATCAACCTCCCCAAGATGGGGCTCCTCCTCAAGGTCACGGTTCTCCCCAAGGTCAAGCTCGTCAAGATCAAGAGCAAGTCAATGATCCTCAAGGATCCTCTCCAAGTGATGACTCACCCGAAGTGGAAATTGATGAAGATGACCCTCGTGTTCATGCTTATAGTCAAGGGGGCGGCTCAATTGTGGGAAATGACCAAGTGGTAGCTCAAGAATCTCGAATTGAAGCACAAGCCCGTCGTCAAGCCTATCGTCTCGCCAAGCTTGTTCGAGATGGCCATATCCTTGATAATGTCTATGGAGATTTCAATAAAGGTTCCACTACTAGGAGGCAACTAGCTTCCTTTTGCTCTCACCATGCATTTATCTCTCTTGTGGAACCATAGAAAGTCTTCGAAGCTCTTGAAGATGATGATTGGCTTGATGCTATGAACGAGGAACTTCACAACTTCAAGAGGAACAATGTTTGGACATTGGTTGAGCGGCCTAAAGACTGTCAAAATGTCATTGGAACCAAGTGGGTCTTCAAGAACAAGTGCGATGCGAATGGAATTGTCGTGCGCAACAAGGCAAGGTTAGTTGCCCAAGGATACTCACAAGTTGAGGGCATCGACTACGATGAGACTTACGCCCCCGTTGCTCGCCTTGAATCCATTCGTATGCTTCTTGCCTTCGCTACCCATCATAACTTTAAATTGCATCAAATGGATGTTAAGAGTGCTTTTCTTAATGGTCCTTTGAAAGAGTTGGTATACGTCAAGCAACCTCCAGGTTTTGAGGATCCACTTTTTCTGAACCATGTCTACAAGCTCAATAAGGCACTCTATGGCCTCAAGCAAGCCCCACGTGCGTGGTATGATTGCCTTAGGGAGCTCTTGTTAGACCGTGGCTTAGAAGTGGGCCTCATTGATCCCACTCTTTTTACTAAGAAAGTTGGAGGCCACTTGTTCGTATGCCAAATCTATGTTGATGACATTATATTTGGGTCTATTAACAAAACTTGTAATGAGGATTTTGCCAAGCTCATGACCGACCTCTTCGAGATGTCCATGATGGGGGAGTTGAAGTTTTTCCTTGGATTTGAAGTCAAGCAATTGAGGAAAGGGACTTTCATCAACCAAGCCAATTACATCCAAGACATGCTCAAGAAGTTCAAGTTTGATCAAGTCAAAGGTGCCAAGACTCCCATGCCAACTAAGGTTAATCTTGATCTCGATCCCAAGGGTAAGGAGGTGGATCAAAAACTCTATCGATCGATGATTGGTTCTTTGCTCTATCTTTGTGCATCCCGACCGGATATTATGTTGAGTGTGGGTATGTGTGCAAGATTTCAAGCCGCACCAAAGGAAAGTCACATGGTGGCTGTCAAGAGGATCTTTCGATATTTAGTTCATACCCCAAACTTTGGGTTGTGGTACCCCAAGGGAGCCAGCTTTGATCTCATTGGTTACACGGACTCGGACTGGGCTGGTGAAAAAGTGGGAAGAAAGTCAACCTCCGGAGCTTGTTAGTTTCTCGGAAGATCTTTGGTTTGTTGGTCCTCGAAGAAGCAAAACTGTGTGTCTATGTCTACTGCCGAAGCTGAGTACATCTCTGCCGCAAGCTGTTGTGCTCAATTGCTATGGATGAAGCAAACTTTGAAGGATCTTGGACTATCTTTTGACAAGGTGCCTCTTCTTTGCGACAATGAGAGTGCCATTGCTATTGCTCACAATCCCGTGCAACACAACCGGACCAAGCACATTGAGATTCGTCATCATTTCATTCGGGACCATGTTGCTAGAGGAGATATTTCTTTGGAGTATGTTCCCACCAAGGCAAATCTTGCGGATCTATTCACGAAGCCTCTTGATGAAGCAAGGTTCCGAGAGTTAAGGCATGAGCTAAATATCATTGATTCGAGCAATGTTGCTTGAGCCCTTGCACACCTACCCGTGTCTCAATGTGTATCTTGTTTGGATGTAGGCATGGATTTAGGGGGAGTGTAGTTCCTCTTATGAACAAACACTATCCATATTATGCGCACATTAAAGTTTTCATACTCTATAGTCTCTAAAGGAGACCATTTGAGATTCATGATGAGTGTTGGTAATGAACCCAAGATATATCTTCGCGGTGTCAAGCCATTTACTCTTATATAAGGTGGCTTCGGCCACCGACTCGTTTTTTATTTTTGTCTTTGACCTTTTTATTGTTCTTGGTTTTTGTTGGTTTTGGTTCTTCACAGTTTGATCTATCTATCCTAAGCCTTTCCTTACCTCAAGCCCTCTCTATTCCCTGCACAAGTTCTTCCTTGTTGTCTTCCTAACCTGAGATGGTCTTCCTGGCGTCAGCGGAACTTCCGGTCAGTCTGACCCGGAAGTTCCGGTCCCTGACCGGAACTTCCGGTGGTGCTCCCTGTCCTATATAAGGTGGGCCCTGGGGGAAAACAGGATCTTCTTCCTTTTTCCCCCAAGACCCATCTTCTATTTGGAGCGCCGCCGGCCAGGACCTCTCCACGAAGGTGCTTCGGCCCCTTCGTCTCCAACCTCTCCTCCGCAGAGCTGCTCTGTGGGATCCTTCCCCACCTCGATCTCCTGCCATGGACTCCGGTATTTACCCTCAACTCCCTCCATTAATGGAGATCTTGCTCTCACCATGGCTTGAGTTAGGGCACACCTTGTCTAGGCTAGTTCTTTGGCTATAACTTGTTGGAAGATCTTGGTAGGCCTAGGGTATCATGTTTGAGTAGATTGGTCCAATACATCCTAGAAAAATCTGTGCACTTGTGGCTTTTAGATCTACATCTAGTGAACTCCTGTTTGGAACCGTCAGTTCGTGGCCTCACCGGAACTTCCGGTGAGCCACGACCGGAACTTCTGGTGGACCACTTTCACCGGAAGTTCCGGCGATTCAGCGGAAGTTCTAGCGTCAATGCAACTTTTTCTGTTTGTATTTTTCCAATCTATTTCCTTTGTTTCCTCTTCCGAACTTGTGCACTTATCCCACCTTCCCTCCCTACTCTTGTGCTTTCTTCTCAGGGCAAGGAGATACCCGCCAAGGCAAGCGTGCCCGCCATCCATCCTCTGACATTCCTCCTGAGATTGATGAGGAAGATGCTGAGGTTGTGCGTCCGACCGCTCAGACTACTCGTCAGAAGGCTGCTGCTGCTCGTCGTGCTGCTGCTGCAGGGAAGAGGCCTGCTCTTTCTCAGAAGGCCACTGCTGCTGGGCCAGATATGACCAAAGCCAAGATTTCCAAGTGGTCTCAGAAAGATTACTCTGCATTCAGGGCTACGGATCCCTACCTCGTGCCTCGTGATCGTCTTTGCTTGGACCCTCATTTTCACACCTGCCGTCAGGAATAGATTTATGAAGAAATTTATGCATCAAAGAAGAAGTTCATGGTTGCTCCTCAAAAGTACATCAATGTGACTCACATGGAAGAGAAGCAAGTTTACTTTGGAGAGGCTCTTGATATCTGCCAGAAGTTTGGGATGATTCCCCTCATGGAGCACCGTCAGAACTTTGATGTGACTGCTATTGCCCAGTTTTACTCAACTCTGTTTCTTCACATGCAGTCCTCTACTGAAGGTGTGATGAAGTGGATGACCAGGGACGTGTTTCTTACCGCCACTTGGCTATCCCATTCAGCCTGGCCGCGGGGCAAATGGTTGACGTGTTCATGGTCCTGAAGCTGCTGATCCTGAGGTCCTGGAGCCTCTCTACATTGAAGGGTGGGGAACTGTTGGATTTGTGAATCATCTGCTGCCAGTTTTTGACATCATGCGCAGGGTGTACTTGAACACCATCTCTCCCAAGGCTGGCAACTTTGATCAGTTTCATGGGTATCAGGTTGACCTCATGCATCAGACTTATCTTCGCCGGGACACTGACAGGTCAATGGATATTATGCACTTCATCTACTCAGAGATGTGGGCGGCTCTCATTGAAAAGCGCTCCTGCATCTATGCTCCTTACATTCAGACTCTCATCAATCACAAGTGGCTTGAGAAGACTGGCAACCCCTTCCCTCAAGACAACATCACCATTCATGAAGAGAAAAAGCTCCGTGTGAGTAAGCACCAGAAGCCTCGTACTCAGGAAGAAAAAGAAGCTGCTCTCAAGAAGGCTCGAGAAGTTGCTAGTGGTCCCTCCTCTGCTCCTGGTGGCCCTAGTGCTGGTGGTCCTTCTCTCCAGAGGCAGCCGTCTTGGGCAAAGAAGCTGCTTGGGAAAGTGAAGAAAGCTTTCTGCTTTCTGCAGGACCGCGAGTATCAGGCTTATGTTGATTAGCGTCACAATATTCAGCGCCAGAAGGCCATCATGGCAGCCCTCAACATTCCTTACTCACCGGTCACTAGCTCTGTCACTGTTCCAAAGGAGGATTTGATTCGCGACAACTGCAACTGGTCCGAGGATGAGTCTGAGGAGGAGGTCATTGGTCCGCCTGAGCAGGGTCACTGGGTCCCCGAGTCTTCTCCTCCTCCCCCTTCTCGTGGCTGGGACGAGTAGATTGATCTCTTCTTCCTTTTTGGTGTCTCGATGCCAAAGGGGGAGAAAGATGTCTATTAGGTTGTCTACGGGATTTGCATGGGTTGAGTCGCGAGCCTGTTCTTGCCTTTTGATCTTTTCTTACTCGCGAACTCTCTAGTTTATTTGTGTGCTTGTGGTTTTATGTCCGTGAACTTATGTGTGCTTGTGGACCATGTGGTATGCTATGTTTGAGACTATATGGTATCTTTGTGGTATCTTATACAATGCCGTGAGTGTGGTATCTTGTTGTCAACTTATGAGCTGTTGCATATTGTGCTGGAGCCTCATTGCTCTTATTGTTATTATTACTCCTTTTGTCTCCACCTCATTTAGTTGGTTCTGGTATGATCTCTATCCCTTTTTGTACCTTGCACTTGTGCTATCTTTGCAATTTTTAGGGGGAGCCTCCGTGTATGTGTGCTAGTCCTGTCCTTAGAGGTCTTCTCTCTACCTTGCACACATACAGGGGGAGCTTGCCCCGTCCATTGCAAAGATTGCTTTGATTCTATGCAAATCTGTGGGATTGTCATCTAACACCAAAAAGGGGGAGATTGAAAGGACTATATCTTCCCATGATGTTTTTGGTGTTAAATGACAATCCCAACCGTGTTTTTAATTGTGCTTTTGAGTTTCAGGGGAAACGTCGTTGATGTCTCCTTCTATTGTGATGGATGCTCTCTTGTGATCTTTTGAAGACGGTGGCCTTTTAGTCTTCTCCTAGTTTCTTTCCGGTTGTTGTTTTTAGGTCACCGTACTATTAAGAGGGGGTCCATTTTGGAAGGCCGTGGGAAATCACTTGTTCTTGCACAAACCTATATGCACCGCCACAGCCATCCCATTTTCCCGTGAGAGAGCGTGTTCCTGTTCTGTTGGAGCCTTTTGTGTCTCACTAAAACTTCCGGTCATAGGCCGGAAGTTCCGCTCAAACTTTTTCTGCGGGCTGTTCTACAGTTTGTTCCGATGCTAGTTCCGCCCCAAGTTCCGGTGGCGGCTCAGTAACCTTCTGTTTGGAGGTGTGCTATTTGCCGGAACTTGGCCGGAACTTGCATCGGAACTTGTCCTGCTAAAAGTTCCTGAGCGGAACTTCCGCCAGAAGCCGGAACTTCCGGTAAGATTTGCTTCGCGACCCAAAAGTTCCACCTCATGTTCCGCCCCAAGTTCCGGTGGCGGCTCAGTAACCTTCTGTGTCGAAGTGTGCTATTTGCCGGAACTTGGTCGGAACTTGCTCGAAAGTTCACCGGAACTTCCGGTCTGTTTTGACCGAAACTTCCGGTTGCGCTTCTAGAGCGGGCGTCAACGGTCTGATGACCGTTGGAGCTAGGCTGGGCGGAACTTCCGGCCTCTCACCGGAACTTCCGGTGAGGTCGCGGGGGCTGTAACGGTTCAGCGCGGGGGGGGGGCTATTTAAGGCACCCCCTTCTTCCTCCCACTCTCTCTCGATTTTCTCTCTCTCCTCCATTAATGCTTGAGCTTCACCTCACTAGATCTCTCTCTCTAGCCACTCAAATGACTTGATCTTTTGAGAGGTGAGGGAGGTGACCTAGATCTACACTTCCACCAAAGAAGATTTGATTTCCCCACCCATCCTTTGTGGATCTTGTTGCTCTTGGGTTTCTTGGAACCCTAGACGGTGTAGGGCATCCCCGGAGCTAAGGCGTGTGTTGTAAAGCTTCGAGGTGTCTTTGAGGGCCTCCAATTGAGTTGTGGAGCCTCCCCCTCAACCTTGGTGTAAAGGTTTCGGTTGGCGCCTTCAAGTTCACCGGTTAGTGGATTGTGAGGCCTCCTTTGTGGGGGAGCTCACCGGAGAAGAAGGTGAGGCCTTTGTGGCGCTCGGGTGACCTTGTGTGGCCCCGACACCTCTCCAACGTAGACGTAGCTCCTTGGGAGTGAACTACGGGAATTACATCTCCGTGTCCCCTCTCCGGTTACTTCGTTCCCTTCCTTTACTCCTTGCTATTTACTGTTTTTGTGGTTGGTGGTTGTTTTCTTGCATTTAGGTTGTTCACTTAGTTGCATATCTAGATAACTTCCTTTCTCGTTGAGCCTAAAAGTGAGAGACAAATTAAAATTGGGTAGACGCCTATTCACCCCCCCTCTAGTCGTATCAAGTCAGTACTTTCAACTGGGAGCAGCCAGGAACAAGACTATGAAAAAATGTCTTTGTTGGATTTGTGCAAGATGAACATCGGGAAGAAGAAGTTGCCAGAAATTCATCTCATTGAAGAACCCACCATCTTTGAAACAAATTCACAAAATGAGTTGAAGTCTATTTTGCAAGAAGAGATGAAAAAATCAGATGACTCACAAGGCACTAGTTTGGAATGGATCGATGGTGGTGTACAATGTAGTATAGGGACTTTCAAGGGGTATCTTGATTCAGTTGACATGGAGAAGAAGATGAATATGCAGTCCAGCAAAGGGGAGCCTATGAAATTGAAGGAACCAGCAAGGTATGCAACAAAATTCATAGAGAAGCCAACTGTAGATACGATACATGCAAGTACAGCGCAAGAGCAACCAAGTTCAAGGGTTCCTCAAGCAACTTCTGCACAGGAACAGGCAACTTCTTATTGTCCTCAAGCAACTAGAGTGCATATCCAACCAGAGAGAATTCCTATGAAACAAGCAACTTCAGAGAATAAGCAGGCAACTTCTGTTGTTTTGCATGTAACTTCTCCAGCTCTGTAGGCAACTTATCGATCTCTACATGCAACTTCTCCAGCTATACAGACAACTAGTGTACAAACCAAGGCAACTACAGTGCACCCAAAGGCAACTGCACAGGAAAAACAACCGCTGAATAACCCAGCAACGGCAAAGAGAGTGCACTTTAGCCCACCACCAACTAGACAAACTTGCCCACCACCATCACCCATCCAAGGGAAAAAATCAAACAAGTTGCCCGATCCCCAAGTGCAGGAGCAACACACATACAAGATACCGCTTCCAAGGTGCAGGTCTGCTAGCGATATAGATTGCCCATCTTTCAGCCTAGGTCCAGATTTTGATGATGACAATGGTCCAAAAGTTGATGATGACGATGATGAAGTTTCTTAGAAAGTTCAACCTACTGAATCTAATGAGCTCGATGTTTTAGCGAACATCGATCCTGAAGAGATTGAGAGAGTGTGTGTTGAAGCAGAAAGCTCTCGGAGGGCAGTGGCTCAGGCAACAAATACTGGAGACAAGGAAGAATCACATGGCGTGCTGCAAACGCCCAACAAAGCCCCTACCCCCACAGTACTAGAAGCATGCACTGATGGTTCAGGCAGCTCCACAACTCCTCAACAGTATGTAAGAAGGTTAATCAAGCCTCCCCTTGCCAACTATCGACGTACATCATTGTAGACAGCAAGAAATAGTTCACAACCACGGAAAGTGCTAACAATCTATACACAAAAGTAATTCAATATGGAGGAAGCATCAGAACAAACCAGCAGAAAATTAATGAAAGGTGGTCTTCTATTTTTCCCGCTGTTTTATTTACCTTCTCTTATCGCTTTTTAATTACAGTACAAGTTGCTTATACAGAATGCATAGTTGCTTACTGACAAAAAAAGTTGCTAGAATACATGTGTTTTGTTGCCAACATCACTGTGTCTCATAAAAACTACTTTGTGCAGCTCGGTAGTCGTCAACTTTGGCACCTACGATGTTACAACATGGGAACTTGCAACTTCTATGAAACCAGAAGGATGGCTCCACACTTCGGTCATGGAAATTGGAATCATGGCGATTGCGAAAAACATTCTAGAAACTGCAAAGAAGATAGTCATGCATTTGAGGATACCTGTAAGTGAAATCATAGCTCGAACCAACCTTGTTTACCTTTTTTTGGTCTTATGAAAGCATGTAACCACCAAAAAAATTGCAACTTGTTTTGTTGTTTCGTTCATCGCAGTCACTACTTTTTTGCTATTTTTTCCATAGACATGGTTGCAAGATTTAGAGTTTGATCGGAAAGAATTGAAGGCACTGTTCAATAATTTAAGGCATTTGGACCGACAAGATATGGTGCGTATACTTTCCCACATGAACAGAACACTCCCCCCCACACACCACTGCTTACTACTTGCTTTCTTTTTTAGGCTACTAGTTGCTTACTTCAGCTTACTTGTTGCTTTTCACTATGACACTAGTTGCCTAACTAGAAATAAAAGTTGCCTTAATGAGTTTTTACTGTGCAACATTTGAAAAGTTGCTCCCACTATCTCAGTAGTTGCTTCCTATATGTTAGTACTTGCTTCTGACCATACCACAACTTGCCTAGCTGTAGCTTTTTCCTACAAAAAATTAAATACTATCTATGTCGGTCTATTTTTCTAGTTGCTTCATCAAGCTCACTAGTTGCATGCACAATGTAAGTAGTTGCTTCCCTGCAGTTAACTAATTGCCTAACTACACAGGTTATGTTCCCAATTATCCAAGCCCTCAACCCAAAAGCAAAGGATGTTGTCAACCATTATTGGTTGTACAACTTAAACATCAGAGACAAGCAATTTCAGATCCTTGACTCGTGGAGGACAATCGAGGATAAGGTTCTGAAGAAATGTTACCGAGCCATCACCGTATCTATCCGCATTCACTGGGATAATAACTACAGTGCATCCAAAGTTAAACTTGGCAATTTTCGTGTTCAAGAAATCCAAGTTTCAAAGCAGAAGAACAAGTAAGAAACCTCAACGGGAAACTTTCCCACATGCATAGTATTTTCATGTTCACTATAGTCATACTGAATTTTTTCTCAACCTATTAGTTGCTTGTCTGACACTATTAGTTTGCTCAGCCTGACATGTTTGCTCAACCTATTAGTTGCTTGCCTGACACTGTTAGTTGCTCAAACCAATCTGTTAGTTGCTTGTCTGACACTATTAGTTGCTCAAACCAACCTGTTAGTTATCCTGACACTAGGATTTGTTTACTCTGACATGTTGTTTTTGACTGAAAGTTTCTTTGACTAGCATTATTAATTGATGGGACCTAACATGTTTGTTGCCTACACAACACTAGAAGTTACATACATAAGTAGTTGGTTTGCCCAACATGTTTGTTCCCTATGTTTGTTCAAATACAGTCATACTGAATTTTTTTCTTGTGTTTTACAGCTATGACTGCGGGGTTTTCACCCCAATAAACATCAATTAGGATGGTAGAGCATCTCATAACTACTCAGCAAAGGATATGCCAGACATCAGGAAGATAATGACAAATAGTTGGGTCACATCGAAGGACAAATAAGCCAACTGGAAGAAAGTCCTCAAGAAACTCTGATCTCCATTTGTCTTTTGTTCATATCAAATGTCTATAGTTGCTCAAGATTAGATACAAATTGCTTTCTTTTTTGATCTTTTTGCTATTTTGTTTTTGCTTATGCAGATTTAACAGTACCTAGTTGTCACTTCAAATGCTGAAAGTTGCTTTTCATAGTCATAGAGTTGCCACATTTTAGGACTTAGTTGCCAGAGGCAAAAAAATGAAACTGACAGATCACAGTGATAAAATCTAGGAGGCGCAACATATATTCTAAAATTTACATTAAAAGTAACAGCACAAGTTGCCATATTACTGGTAAAAGTTGCTTTTTTAGATGTATATAACTTGCCAGGAATAATTATACTAGTTACCAGAACTACAAAAAAAAGATAAAACAGTGACAAGACAAAGTTGCCATAGAACTCATAAAAGTTGCCTAGCTGTAGTGAAATTAACCCTCCAGTTTGGTACAAAGTTTAGCCTACAAATTTGTTCCTGCCTACACCAGCCTCTCTATGCATGTTGCAGAATTGTGCTCGAACGAACCACACGTCCTACACTGGTTTTTCTGTTTTGGATGAAGTTCAAGGGAAGATTTTGTCCGATGTTCCTTCGTTTGCCCCTTGGTAGTTGACTTTGGTAGGTCCCTAGGAATAGTAAGATCAACAGGGGCACTTGCCGATGGTTCAGCAGCAACAGGTTTCTTCTTTTTCTTCCGCGACTTGTTCAGTTGAGTGATTTCCGTCGCTGCAGCACGCATGTGTTTTTTCACAATCGCAGTAGATTAATCCATTGTGCAAGCCACATGAGCAATTTTCTGAAATGACATGTTCAGGTTTGCATGTCGCACTTGCTGTTGCGACTGTGGTGGCATGACATCTGGCTGCTCCACAGCCGCGGCTTGCTGTCCACCAGAGACTGCTTGTGGTGTCCACCTTTTAGGATGTACCTCTCGGGTATCTCATCAACACCAAGGTGGGTGAAAACCTTCAATATGTGGCAACAAAGCATGCCATCCCTATCAAACTTTGAACACTCGCATGAGTAGATGCCTTCATCCTTGTTCGCTGTAACCATGTAGTTCCTCGAACCATACTTGGCACACCATGTCCTATTTGGCTCAAGCATGTAGTACAAACCACCAAAGTGACTCACATTGTACCTGACAATAAGCTCAAACTCATGCCGAAACTTCAAATACATGTCTCTGCAGTACACATTGAACGCCTATTCCTCAATGGGGTATGGCGACCATATCTGGACCTCAAGAAATTTTGTACGATAGTCATTGCCACCCTCCTTCACCAGCACATACACCTGGATCTTCTCATACTATTTCACAAAGTTTAACAGTGACTTGTGTGGGTTCACATAGCGTTTCAGCACCGCTTTAAATCCATCATTGCACTGCGTGGACTGGCGGAAAGGAAAAAAATCGATGCAGGAAGTAGCAAGGAACCCACTTGTCCCTAATGTCATACAGCTCCCTAAAGTGCAAGTGTCCAGCAGTAGCAGGCCACTTGCCTAAAAACAGAGCCCATTTTGCCTCAAACTCCTCTGGGGAAAAGGTGAAGTCTATGCAGACGTTGAAATCTTCTGCTAGACTAGGGTTTCTGCCCAGAACTGTACCACACTTAGTCTATGCTTTCTGCATGATGTGCCAGCGGCAAAAATGATGGATAGTTGCTAGGAACATCCTGTCAATTGACATCTTCATAACAACATCTTGGTCAGTGATGATGTTATCCGGTGCTCGACCATCCATCGCGATAAGAAAACTCTCAAACAACCAATCAAAACTGGTTGCCAACTCTTGCCTCACAAACCCACAACCCAACATCATAGATTGCCCATGCTTGTTGATACCTATGAACGGTGCAAAAGGCATATTGTACTTGTTCAGTAAGTACGTGTTGTCAAAGGATACACAGTCATGGTAAGCCTCAGCATATGCTCTCCTCGCAGGGCCATCAACCCAGAAGATGTTTTTCACCTTGTCCTCCTCATCACAATCTATTCTGAAGTAAAAGTCAAAATCCTTCTCTTTTTGCTCTTGAAAATGGTTGATCATTTCAAGTTGCACAGTAGTTGGTGATAGTTTTGGCAGTGTACGGGGCTAGCAACTCTGAGTCATAGAACCCTGACATTATATCCATCATCCGCCTTGCAAAAAATAAATTGTAGCAGGCAATCGAGTGAGTAAACTTTATTTTTACAGTAGCTACTAGCAACTAACATACTGATTTCTGCCAAGGTTTATGTTACTAGCTAGCAACTAATACATATTGTTCTGGCAACTTTTCCTGATTACTTTTTTTGAAATGCAACAACTTTAAGCAGGCAACTAGTAATGCACTAACATATAATTAGTTATCACTACCAAGCAACTTTTTGTTTCCTTCAAACCATAAGATAGTTAGCACTCACAAATAATCATATAGTACTAGCAACTTAATCTGTTACACCAACAACTATATATACTTCAACTAGCAACTTCATCTGGTCTTCCAGCAACTATGGTTGCAGCTAAAAAAACACAGGAATAGATTTAGTAACATACCAACAGCCAAGTTTGTGTTGTGCACATTCTTCACGAAATCTTTTTCCTCTAAGGGTATACCTTGGTGTGACCTAAGATACTTGTTCAACGATGGATTATGGACAAGAGGATGAGTATGCTCCGCTGTAAAAGCAATAACTTCCCATCTACCATCCTTTAGCTTCACCACCATCTCCGCCTTGCAATTAGTTGGTATTATTATCACACTTTTCCGCTTCTTCGGATTCTTTTGTTGCCCTTTCTGCTTAGCAATCCCAGCAACAACAGATGCAAGTTCTGCGTTCTGCCGGTCCTCCTCATCCGATGAATCTGAGGCTGGTACTGGCCCAACTACATCTGGTTTGTCACCTCCACCATCATCATTCCTGGGTTTCCTGAATTTGTTATATACAAATTGCTGTTTATCAAGCTCATTGGTGCGTGCTGACCTTCTATTCCTATTGACCTTGATTGAAAATCCAGTCCTAGCAGCATATGTGTTGTAATGTTCCTTAGCACCCTGCAGCGTGTCATAACACATTCCAATATGTGGGTCCATTGGCTAAGATGAAGCCTTGTTATCATCTGCATCGTCTTAGGCAAGCGATGTTGTGTTTGTACCGGCAACAAACACACCAGTTTCACTGTCAGTTGGTACTGTATGTACATCAACAGCAGGGGCGTCGGTGTCAACTTATAACTCTGGAGTCTCGTCAATAGCTTCTTTCATCAGAAGATGCGTGAAGTAATTAGGCGGTAGTAAACCAACCTGCTCATTGAGGTCAAACGACACCTCATTGAGGTCAAGGATACTCATTGCCTGCACAACAAATGAATCAAAAAACAAATTAGGGAAAAAGACAACTTCCAAAGTATATATAGGCAAAAAATATGCATTGTTGGCTTGTAAGGTTCCCAACCTTTAATAAGGTATAGATCCCAGTGTTTACAATGCTAGTCCCTGGATAAATAGCTAGCATCCACAGTTAAGATGTAATATCAAGAAACAAAGGTCATAATACAACTTTATAACCAGGAATAAAATAATTTATTACATCTTACATAGCTTATTTAGCTATCACATTACATTGCAGCAGAAATCTATAAAGCATGGAGTCCTTCATCTTGAAAGTGCCATAGGCAATCATGTTGGTTGTAGACTTGTAATCCTATTCAACAAACTTCACTAACATCAAACAAACCTGCAACATAATAAGTTGCAGCCACAAGGGTCAATACATTTGAATTGTATTGGCAAGTTTCACTACTATGTAGAAATAAGTGGGTCCTATCATTACATGCATATTTGGCTAGGTAGGGTTTAGGCTCATTTGCAGAAAGCAATATAGTTTTGTCCTATCTTTTCAAAATAGTTTTGATCTTTTGTCAAAATCTTTCTGAACTTCTTGGAAAACTCCAAGTGCTTCAAATCCCTTGTTGTCACCATCAAGTTTTACTTTGAGAAATTGGAATGTCGAGATCTTCCATAGCTTCAGGCCTTAGTTGCTCAGTATTGTCCATAACCGGGGACACGGCTAAGTACTTAGAATTTTGATCTTCTGCAGAAGTTGTACACTTTACCCACATGACACAATCTCATCTTGATGCCACCAGTGGCCGCTGGATAAGTACTCACCAAGATGGAGTACTGGCAGATTGAGAATGTGACAAAGTCTTTCCATAGAAGTCCTCCCAATACACAATGCTAGCTTGTCATCCAGGCACCAATGTAGGGTTTCAAGTTCCCTTACACAATTCTAGTTAACCTGAAGATGTCAATGCATGGGTCTTCCACTATGTAGTTGACTAAGCCAGAGCCCATTTAGCATGTGGCTGTACACGGAAGCCACTGTACGAGAAACATGTTCAATCTCTAAGTCCCTGGGTGGTTTTCTTCTAGTGCACATACAAAAAGAGATAGCCATATAAACATGGTTCCTTTTGTTGCCACCTTGTCCAATCTTGAGTATCCTTGTCCACCCAGGTGGTTCATTGAGTACTTGTTTTATTATATAAAACAAATATCTTTTCAATACTTCATATAGTCATATCATGTATCCCATCCCAAATATATAGCAGGGCTAAGCATACTACAACTACATTGTTTCCACTAAGGGATAAATAAGGGTATCCTATTAGGATTTAGCATAGCATAAAATATAGTAGTCCTTATCATGCATGTATCAAAAATCCACTAAGTGTAATGAAAATAGTAGGACATGGATGATAGTGTCACTTGCCTTTTTAGTAGAGAATGATGGTTCACTTCTTGATCTTGCAAATATCACACTCTTCTAATTCCACTACAATTCAATCAAGCAAACATAGATTCAACTAGCATTCCAACCAATTTATCACACATAAAATAATAGAAACAAGGTCATGCATGCAAGCATGCAAAAGATAGTTTTATTTGAAAAAGTGGTTTCTACTAGGCTCTAAACAATATAAAGTTCAAAAGTGGTCATTTACTAAAGTGGTAAAACCATTTGCAAAAGGTTTTATCTATAAACCATTTCTAAATCAAATCAATATTTTATGTGGTTGAAAATGCTTTTAGTAAAGCAATATTCTTTAAAGAGTTCACCAAATATATTTTTAATTCTCAAAACTTGGTGTTTAGGGTCAGAAGGTTTGAATCAAATCATTTCCCAAAGGTTTTACTCAAAAATCATTTCTAAATCATAATCAATATTTTTATTTGACTAGGAATGGGCTAATTCAAATATTTATTTCTTATCTTCACAAAATACATTTTTAAATCCATAAGTTGGTTCCTAGGGTCAGTAGGTTCACAACAATCCATTTTGCAAAGATTTCACATTAAAATTATATCTAGAACAATTTTTATATTCATAATAAGCCTACACATGTTTCTGCAATTTCAACCAATTTTACAGAAGCAAAACATTAAAAAAATGCATGGTTGCAAAGTACTTGTTTTGCTGAATCCATTGATATAAAATTTGCAAAATTTGGACGTGTAGAATTAAAGTTATGAATTTTACAAGTTTGCAATTCAAACAGATTCTAATTTCTGTTTTAAACAAAACCTTGCCCACGTGGCGTGATTCTATTGGCCGGTACCGCTTCGTGCGGATTAGCCTCTGTGGATCGTTGGATCTAATTTAAAACGTATGGATCAGATGGGCGCGTACCCCTTCAGCTAGATCTATTCCTAGCCAGACGATTCGCACCGCACGGCTCACAGTAGCTCGACCAGTAACTGGCGATGCTGGCGGCGATGACTGGCGGCGCACGCTCGGGCTACGGCGGATCCGGTGATTCAGGAAGCAAGGGGGTAACGGAGATGCTCACCGTGATCGCAGGGTCCTGGTGAAGCTCGAGGCGTTGTTGGTTTGGCGAGGGGCGCATAGGGACGGAAGTAATCGCTCGCCGGAGTCGGTGGCGGCGTCAGGCGGTTCTGTTCGTCGTCAGGGACGGAGCTATAGATCGTGCCGAGGTAAAACAAAGACATGGTCAGATGCGTACTGTCCTGGGGATCTTAGGAGCATCAATAGGAAGGCTCGGGGCGGTCGGTGTTTACCAGGAGAGTTCGCCGGAGAAATGGCCGAAGACGGTGGCGCTCTGATGTTGACGGAGCCGAGCTTCTAGAGCGCACGGGAGCGAGCTGGGGCTATGGGCAGATGTGCAAGGGACTGGAGAGCAAGCTTGCGTGCTCGGGGAGTGGAGAGGCGGCTGCGGTTCGCCGTAATTGGCCGGGAACGCTATTGGAGAAGGAGGTGGTCAAGCTCGAAATTCACCCAGCCTGGGGGCAGAGAGGGAGAGGCAAGCGAGGGTAAAGAGAGAGGAGGCGTTGGCGTTTATCTACGCGTGGTCACTGGAGGAATTAAGGCCGCCATCAACACGAATTTGATCGCCGCAATCAAAGCTGCAACGGCAAGGGAGACGTAGTCGCGAGGTTGATGATGCTTTGCTGGCGGTGGGGTCCGTCTGTCTGTGAGGGAGAGAGTGGGGGTGGGGCCATCCTGTCTGTGACTCCGCGGGTTCTGTTCTGGGTAGAAAATGTTTCACTGCGGGGAGGGGTTAGTTGGGCTGGACTGAGCCTTGTTGGGCCTGTTAGCTGGGCTGCAGTTTGTTTCCTTTTTTTTATACTGAAGCTTTTTTCCTTTTTCTATTTGAATTTCTGTTTTGATTTTCAAACAAATAATTCAAACACCAATTCAAATCAAACCACCACCAAACTTTGTATTTATTTTAATTCTGTTTAACAACACAATCCAAAGTCAATAATAAAATAATACTTTTATTCTTTTAGGATCTATTTAATAATTAAATAAAATAGACCTTAGTCATTAATTCAAATAGGATTTTATTTATTTAAAAAAAAACTCTATTTGAAATCTAAATAATATCAAAACCATTTCAGTAAGTTTTATTTGAAAACATAAAAACACTTGGAAATCTTATTTAAAATAAAATAACAAGTTTTAATGTTTATTTAAAATGGAAAAGCCTTTACTTTAATAAAATTGGATATTAATAAATCCTCATAATTTTATTTAAATAAACCTTTACTCTTTTTATCAAATAGAAATATTTTATTTCAAAAGATTGGCCAAGATTTAATTTGGCTCTATAAAATAATCCTTATTTATAATTCTACCTTTTCTTTTGAAAACCAAATCTTTTTATTAAAAGATCTAAAAATAGTAATTCCAACTATCATAATTTTATTTATTAATTGTTTATCTTTTTAAATCCCTTTAGGATTTTATTTGATCAAAATAGGTTTTGATGTTTCCAATTGGAATCAAAAAGTTTCTTCTCACCCTAAAAATCAACAATTGTTTATTTTGTTTATTTATTTTTCACATTTCAAAATTTTGGAAAATTTTGGGATGTGACATGGCTAAACAGTACTTCTAATTCTATTTTTAGCCTCACAAATTCTCACATTTTTATTACTGTTTTTGACATGTAGGTACTAGACAAGAGCTTCTTCATGTGGAAAAAGACGAGGAAGCGATGACTAGGTGCAAGAAATGAAGGAAAAAATTGTTCAAGTCATGTGTTACATGTGTTGTAATTAGGATTAGTATGATGCAAACTCTGTTATAGTTTTCTGTTATTTTCGGTGCAAGTATCTAATGTTTGATGATACGAAGTTGCATGACATGTTGGAGATGTGCCCAAGAGGCAATAATAAAAGTGGTTATTATCATATCTTCATACTTATGATAAATGTTTACATACCATGCTATAATTGTATTAACAGGAAACATTAATACTTGTGTGATTTGTAAACGTAAAAGAGTCCCTAGTAAAGCCTCTTGTTAAACTAGCTTGTTGGTTAATATATGATCATGGTTTCCTGATCATGAACATAGAGATGTTATTAACAACAGGGTCATATCATTAGGAGAATGATGTGATGGACATACTCCTATAGTTAAGCGTAGCATAAAGATCAAGTCATTTAATATAGTTCATTTGCTATAAGCTTTCTGATACATAGTAACCTAATTCCTTCGACCATGAGATCATGCTTATCACCATCACCGGAAGGATGCTTTGATGACATCAAACACCACACCGTAACTGGGTGGCTATAAAGATGGCATTGAGTGTTCGGAAAGTATGGGTTGAGACACATGGATCAAGAGTGGGATTTCTCCATCCATATGACGGATAGATATACTCTGGGCCCTCTCGGTGGAATGTCATCCAATTAGCTTGCAAGCATGTGACTGGCTCACAAGGGATCACATACCACAGGAACGAGAAAAGAGTACTTATCGATAACGAGGTTGAACTAGGTATGCAGAGATACCGACGATCAAAACCTCGGATAAGTAAACTATCGTGAGACAAAGGGAAATTGGTATCGTATGTAAGTGGTTCATTCGATCGCAAAGTAATCGTAGAAATATGTGGGAGCCATATGAATTTCCAGATTCCTCTATTGGTTATTGATCGGAGAAGTGTCTCGATCATGTCCGCATAATTCATGAACCGTAGGGAGACACACTTAAGGATTCGATGTTGTTGAGTAGTTATGGAATGATGAGTAAGAGACCAAATGTTGTTCGGAGTCTCGGATGGGATCCGGGATATCACGAGGAGATCCGAAATGGTCCGGAGAATAAGATTCATATAAGGAAAGTCCTGTTTCGGAGTTGGGGAATGGTTTCGGTGTTTTCATCGGGAATGTTCTAGAAGGTTCCGGAAGGTCTGGCACTGTCACATCCCAAGATTTTCCCAAGATTTTCCAAATCTTGTAATGTGAAAATAAATGAATAAAATAAAACTTTGTTTGATTTTCAGAGCCAGAAGAAACTTTTTGAATTCAATTGGAACTTCAAACCCATTTGAATTAAATAAAACCTAAAGGGATTTAAAAAGATAAACATTTAATAAAAGGAAAAATAAAAACATTTGGAAATAATATTTTGAAACAATTAAATGAAAAGATTTGTTTTCAAATGAAATAGAAGTTTATAAATAAAGAATATTTTATAAAGCCAAATTAAACCTTGGCCAAGCTTTGGGAATTAAAACATTTTATTTTAAATAAAATTAGCAAAGATTTATTTAAATAAATTAATAAGGATTTAATATCCAACTTTATTTAAATAAAAGGTTTTACCAATTTAATTGAAACATCAAAACTTATTAAATTATTTAAAATAAGTTTTCCAAATATTTGATATTCACAAATAAAACCTACTAAAGTATTTTGGTTTTATTTAGATTTCAAATAAAGTTTTAAATGAAACAAATCTTATTTGATTTAATAACTAAGGTCCATTTTATTAAATTATTAATGGAGCTTAAAATAAAAATGTTATTTTTATTCTAAACAAGTTTTCCAAATATCTTTTATTCTCAAATAAAACCTACAGATTTGGTTTTAAAAATATTTAGATTTCAAAAGAGGTTTTTAAATAAAACAAAACCCTATTTAATTAATAAACCTTGGTCTATTTATTTAATTATTAATGGACCCTATAGCAAAAATGTTATTTTGTTTTAAATAAGCTTCCCAAGTATTCTTTACTTTCAATTAATACCTACTGATTTGGTTTTGAAAATATTTGGATTTAAAATGGAGATTTTATTAATTAAATCAAACCCTATTTAATTAAATAACTAAAGATCCATTTTATTTAATTAGTGAATAGATCCTAAAAAGAAATAAAAATATTATTTTATTTTGGAATTTAGGTTTATGCTACTAAACAGAACCAAATTCTTAGTGCAAGGTTTGGTTATTATTTGAATTGATTTGGTTGATGTTTGTTTGTTTGAAATTTCAAAACAGAATTGGAAAATAGAAAAAGAAAAGAACCATCAGACAGAAAAAAAAAGTGTGATTTGGACCCAGCCCAACAAACCAGCCCAACAGCCCACCTCTCTTCCCCAGCGAACCGTTCTTTTCCACTCACTCTCGCACCCGCAGAACCAATGACAAGTGGACCCTCCCCTTCACTTCCTCTCTCGCGGACAACCGGGACCCACCCTTCTATGTTCATCGTCTTCAACGATACCCCGTCGCCCGGCCGTTTGCAGTGAGTTACTCTGGTGGTGATTGCGCGTTGAAGGAGGCTTTGATTCCTCCCAGAGACCACGCTCCCTTAAACGTCCCCCCTCCTCTCTACTTCCCCTCTGTTTCCTCCCCCAAGCACGCCCCCAGTCCACAGAATTTTGCCTTGTACTGCCATGGCTCCGACGATGCTCCGGTGAGGATTCCGGCCAGCACACGCCACCTCTTGCCTCCTCGAGCACGCAGCTGTGATCAGCAACCCCCAACGGACCCTTCTGCAGTCGCAGCGCACCCGCGGGCGCCCCTGAGCCTCGGCAACAACAACCCCAGCACCGCCACCGTCTAGCTCTACTCCGGCGGAACCTCTCTGGTAAACCAGACCACCCCGACCCCTCTCGTTCACGCACACCTTCGACGTGTCCTTGCGCTCCTGACTGTGTGTTTCGTTTGTCTCCGGGTGATCCCTAGCGTCGTCCTCGACCTCGACCGCGTGCGTCCGCCGCCAGAACCAACTCCGGCGAGGAATCCTGCCCGTCCCCGTGCGCCCCTCCAGCAACAACAACCGCGTTGAGCTTCTCTGCACCCTTGCAAACCCTGTGAGCATATCCTCTCCCTCCCTTCCTTCCTGCTTCGCCAGAACCACTGCTAGCAGAGCCGCGCCGCCAGTCGCCGCCGCGCAGCGCCGCCAGCTTTTGGCCAAGCGATTGAGACCGTTAGATGAGGATCGTGTGACTGTGAAAGAACATAGTCGAAGGGGTATCAAACGTTCTGGGCCACGCGATCTGTTGAAATCCAACGGTTGCAGCTGTGCGATCCGCACGAAGCGGTACCGGCCAATCACGGCTCGACGCGTGGCCAGTGTCTGATTAAAACAGATTTTGAAACCAGATTTAAATACCATTTTGAAACCCTTGTAACTTTCAAACCACACGTCCAAATTTTACAAATTTTATATCAATGGATTCAGGAGAGCAAGCCCTAGCCAACTGTGGAATTAGTTTAGTAAATAGTATCTGTTAATTTGCTTGTTTTTGCAGAATCATTTGTGTGCTTATTTGGATTAGAAAAATTGTTTAAAAATGATTTTAGGGTTAGAACCTTTGCAAAATGGTTTGTTGTAAACTCACTGACCCTATGAACCAACCCATAGTTTGGAAAATAGATTTGGTAAAGTTTAGGATGGAAAACTTGATTTGGTCATTTCTAGCCAAAAGAAAATAATGATTTTTGTTATGAAAATGATTTTGAGTAAAAAACTTTGGGAAAATGGTTTAGACCAAACCTACTGACCCAAAACACCAAGTTTTGCAATAGCAACTCATTTGGTGAAAAACATAAAGTTTTGCTTTGACAAAAAAATAATTTTCACCACATAAAATAATGACTAGATTTAAAAATGGTTTATAGACCAAAACCCTTTTGCAAATGACTTTGCCACTTTGGAAAATAACCACTTTCGACTTTACAAAGTTTAGAAGCCTAGTGGAGACCACCTTTGCAATTAAAACCATCTTTTGCATGCTTGCATGCATTACTTTGACTTTGTTATTTTATGTGTGTTGTTTTGCTTGATTGGTAGATTGAGTTTGTACCTTGCTTGATTGATTTGTAGTGACTTGAAGAGTGTGATTGTTGCAAGGACAAGGAGTGAACCCATACTCTACCAAAAAGGCAAGTGATGCTTCATACTTTTTGTCCCATTACTTTCCCTATGCATTAGTGATTTTCTCTAAGTAAAACTTGCATGGATTTTGCTAAGTATAAACTTTGCTATAGGGAAACCTAGTAGATGAATCCTTAGTAGGATTTTCCTAAGTTAAGATTCCTATTACTATCAAGCTTAGCCTAGCTAATAGAAAACATGGGTGGAATATATATTCACACTATGGAAAAATATTCTAAGTCTGAGGACTTATGTTTTGTTTAATAAAACAACTAAGTTAATGAATCACCTGGGTGGAAATGGAAGGATTGGTTTATGTTGAGTGGTTACACAAGGCCATGGACTTGGCTTGTGTATCTCACTTGTGGTGTGCCACCCAGGAACAAAGATATTTGAGATGTCAAATGTTGAGAAGCTTCAAGTGCAACCACTTGGCAATATGGGCTCTGCCATGATCATATAGGTTGCAAGAACTTAGCCATATGGACAGTGGGTGGTCGTGTTTGATAGGTTGGAGCGCGTCCATTTTGGTCTAAGGGAAGGCTTCTGAAAGATCTTGTCTTGGGAAACCAAGTCTTGTGGGGAAAGTGCACCACCTCTGCAGAGTGTAAAATCTAAGTACTTAGCCATGTCCCTGGTAAAGGACAATTTGAGCATCAAGACATGGAAGCAATCAAGAATCTCATCATTCAAATTTCTAAGATAAAATCTTGTGGTTTGAACAAGGGTTGTTTGAAATCTTCAATCTTTGATTGAGAGATGCCTTGGAAAGGATCCTCAATCTTTGATTGAGCAAAAATGATTTTATCAAAGCAAAAACTTAGTATTTTCAAATGTTAAGGAAAAATCTATTTTGAGCAATGCAAGCCTCAACTCCACTTAGCCAAATGCATATAGATGATAGACTCCACTTTACTAATATAGTATCACTTGCCAATACAATTCAAATGTATTGACCCTTTGTGGCTGTAACTTGTAATGTTGCAGGTTTGATTGTTTTTAGTGAAGATTGATTGATTAGGATTACAAAGTCTACAACCAACATCTGCCTGTGGCACTTTGAAGATGAAGGACCCCATGCTTATAGTTATTCCGCTGCAATGTAATGTAATAGCCATATGAGCTATGAAAGATGTAACAAAATTTATGTTATTCCTGGTTATAAAGTTATATTATGACCTATGTTTCTTGATATTACATCTTAACTGTGGATGCTAGCTATTGATCCAGGGACTAGCATTGTAAACACAGGAGGCTCTATCTTATATTAGGTTGAGACCTCTACAGGCACTCCGGAGGGGAAGGGTACATGAATGTGTCATAACAAGTTGGAATGGTTACATCATGTACTAGGTGTCATCGCTGAGCAAAATAAAGGGATAAATCAAATCCTAGTTTGAAAAGTCAAACGCCAATTTGAAAAGTCAAACGGCAAGTTTGCTTGGTGGAGGGAGAGTAGGAAACCTACTTAGGGAGGAAGTCCTACTCCCTCCACCCGCCGGCCAAGGAGGAGTTGGAGGAGGACTCCCTCCTCCCAACCGCGCCTCCCTCCCACCTATAAAAGGAGGGGCACGGGTGCCCCTCTTCCCTACACCTCTCTCCTCTAAATCCTAGCCCTAGCCACCGGCCTCCACCAAGTCGCCGTTGTCCCTAGGGTTTGCCTAGCCGCCGAGTTGGGGTCCTCCCCTTGCCCTAGCCGTCGGCCTAGCCTTCTCTCCTTGGTGCCTCTAAATCCTAGATCGCCAAGGCCTCTCTCATAGTCCACCATACTCGCTCCGGCTTAAGGCGAAGCCTTGCGAGATCTCCCCTCTACTTCTGGTACCACGCCATCGTGCTGTCGGAATCGCGAGGAGAGTGCTACAACCTCCACTGCCTGCTGGAACAAGGGAGAGGAAGGTCTTCATCGAGTACCGAACGTGTGACCGACTACGGAAGCGCTGCCGGAATGCAGCGCCGGAAGGATCGTCTACGCTATCTTGAGATCGGAAGTGTACGACTACATCACCCACGAGAATCTGCTCTCGTTAACCACTTTGGATCTTCGAGGGTTAGTATTCTATCGACTCGTTGCTACAATCTAGTAGATAGATCTTGGCTTGATCATAGATTAGATCTTGATTGTGTGTTCATGCGGTAGAATTTTTTTTGTTTTCCATGCTACGAACCCCTACAGTGGTATCAGAGCCGTGTCTATATGTAGATCTGTTGCACGAGTAGAACACAATGGACATTGTGGGCGTTGATGCTTTTGTTGTCGATTGCTTCTTCTGTACTTTGCATCTTGCGGGATGGTGGGATGAAGCGACCCGGGCTAACCTTACATGACATCATTCATGAGACTTGCTCCACGCTTGACATGCGACTTGTATTGCATAAGTGGCTTTGCGGGTGCCTGTTTCTCCCAACATAGTTAAGATTCAATTTACAACGGGTGATTGACAATACTAGTATCAATGTTGTGGTTCTTGTTCGTAAGTTAGAATGACACTTATTGAAAGCCCCAAACCACGTAAAACATGCAAAGAAAATTAGAGGCGTCTAACTTTATTTTGCAGGGGTGTGATGTGATATGGCCATGATTGTGATTATATTTGATGTATGCAATGTTCCTTATTGTAAGTTGGCAACCGGCAGGAGCCATATGGTTGTCTTTAAATTTCGTTAAGACCTGCATGTCTATTCAAAGAAGTTGTAATAGTTGATGCTAGTGGACGACAACCATGAAGCGGCGCCATTGACCTTGACGCCACACCGGAGATGATGGAGATCATGTTCGTGCTTGAAGATGGAGATCGGAAGCACAAGAAGAAAGGCCATATCATATCACATATTATGAATTGCATGTGATGTTAATCCTTTAATGCATCTTGTATTGCTTAGTTTACGATGGTAGCATTATAAGATGATCCCTCAAGCACACAATTTCAAGTTTTAAAGTGTTCATCCTTAGTAAGCATCGTTGCTAAAGCTCGTTGTTTCGAAGCACCACATGATGATCGGGTGTGTTAGATTCTGTGAGTGTATACAACGTGAAGCCAGATTTGCTCATGCGGAAGCTAAGGTTTGATCTTGACGATCCTAGCATGTACAGACATGGTCTTGGAACACGGATCACCGAAAGGTAAAGCATGAGTCATATAGTAGATATGATGAACATGTTGATTGTTCGCCATTGAAGCTACATCAACTCTCGTGATGATCGGTTTTGATGTGGTGGATTTGGTTCGTGTGATCACTAAAACAATGTGAGGGATATTGTTTTGAGTGGGAGTTCAACGGCAATATGATTAAAAGTTGAACACTATTTATCATAAATTAAATCAAAGTGAATTTGCATAATTGTTGTAGTCATTGGCATCCGTTTACCACCTTGCGCTTAGTTATAATTGAGATGATAGAACTATAGAATTCTGGGTAGTTACTTTACGAACTGGTATCGTATTGTTTTGAAGTGTTAATCTAAAGTTTAAAAGTCCTGTTGCAAACTTTCAGTAAGTCCTGGTTACTCCATGAAGTTTAATAATTGGTATTAAATCAAGAGTGACAGTTCCAAGTGTTAGTGTATGAGTATCATGTTTGTATCCATGATTCTTGATATTCAAAGGATTGTCTTAATATCAAGGTTATCTAGGATCTGAAAGAGTTGTTTCAGAAACCATGATGTGTGGAAGATATTGTGATATCTGAAACGAAGTTTTGGTTGTAACATGATAGAGTATAATATGGCTAAAGTCATGTTCTCATATTTGATGAGAATTTGCAAAAGGTTGGAGACGCTGGTCGTCTTAATTCTCCAAAAGGTTTTGGAGAGCAACATTATACTCGCGATTCATCGTTATAAGCTAAAAGTAGCTTGATCATGGATAATTCCATGATAAGGTTGAATATTTGATGTAGGTAAAATGTTTACTACACCAAGAGATTACTAAATAAAGGAATTTGAAAGAACACCAAACATTTGATGATGGTGATCTACTTCAAAGTGCAAGTCCAAAGACATTGGTATTTTACTATACATGCTTTGGACTATGTGTCATGTATATGGCTCCACTATTGATGTTGATAGATTCTTTCAAACAGAAAAAGAAATACTGAAAGAGAATCTCATAAATATATGGCAGAAAAAAAAGACTAGAATTGTTCAGCTTAGGTATATAGAGGATATACGCGTTATGGCTGTATTCTTTGCTTGTTAAATAATGTGGTTCTTAAGTATTGGACACTGAATTTGTTGGTATGAATCGTCATACGAAACAACAGAATTCATGAACTACAATGGCCTAAGTAACTAGCAAAAGAATATGTGATAATGTTCATCGAGAACAAATAAAGGGTTATTGTGTTGCTCGTTAAACATCAAAGCTTGCCTTCAAAATTTGTTTTATCAGGTATTATGAGAACAAAAGGTTGTTCAAATAATTGTCGTAATCCATAAAAGATGGATGATTTACAAATCTCGTTGGAGAAATTACATCCATAAAACTAGTGCTAAAAATGTCGAAAGACAGATTGATTGAAAGATCACTTAGGAAGTGACATCGCCGTTTAAATTATATTGGAAAGAAAACATGAAGAAACTCCATGTGAATGGAATTTTGGAGTCTTTTGATTTTTTTTATCAAATGACGCTTGTGAAACTTTCCTAGAGATAATTAAAACTTCGTTCATAGGCCAAAAGGGAACGAATGACTAGCTTATTGGAACTTGTACATATTGTTGTATAAAGTTCATTATGTGTAGTCAAGAGCGATGGATTTCAACTTCATATGCTTTCTCCGAAAATTTGAGTGAATATATGAATATTTCCTTAATAAGGATGAAGTATTAAACATTTGAAAGGTTCAAGGAGTTTCAAGATGAAGTGCAAAATTATTGTAACAAGAATATAAATAGTTTATGACAAGATCATAAAGGAAGATATTTGAGTTACAAGCTTAGCATAATACCTAAGATTTAAGGAATCGTTCCGTGGATTTGCATTTCCCGAAACACCATAAGAGTATGGAGCATTCGATATATGTAATTAAACCTTGTTTGACATGGTAAGATCAAAGGTGTAATTCATAAAACTGCCATTATATTTTAAAGATTAAAAGCTTGAGAGACTACCGTTTTTCCACTGAAAAGAGCTTCATCATAATCCATTGAATTGACACCATATAAAGTTATGGTTTGGGATTAAACCCAAGTTGTCCTTTCTTAAAAATTGGTATGCTATGCATAAGAATGATGTTTGCAACCAAAATCGGATGAACATATCTTTGTATGTTATTTTGAATAATAGTTGAGTATTCCTCCATAACACCAAAGACAAAAGTGTTTGTCGCTTAGAACGTCAAGTTTCTTTGAGAAGGAATTTTCCGTGAAAAGTTAAGTGGGAGGACAATAGAACTTTGACAAGGTTAAAAGAACCTTAGCTATATGTGCAAAGTTGCGCAGCACGGAAAACTGTTCTGGAGGCAGCAATAATGCTCATGGCTCACGTGCCTCAAAGGTTGTGGTCACGGAGGTCTAAGTTCCTATTGAAACAAGTAGGTCGAGTAAACAATCAAATACCAAGATTTGAGAGTTAAATCATTATTTGACAATAATGATCCGACTACATGCAAAGAAGCGATGATGGGCCCTGACTCCGTCAAATGGCTTGAAGCCATAAAATCCGTGATAGTTCCATATACGAGAGATCAAGCTTTGAACTTGAAAGATCCTCTAGAAAGGTACAAGACCTTACAGTCGTATTTGGATCTATAAAGAAATAGACATGGATGTTTCACATCTATGAAATAGTCGACATGTTGGGAAAGAATTCACAACAATGTTGAAAGGTTGACTATGACAAGATCTGATCTTTCATAGCGATATTTAGTCTAGACGGATTAATGTAGCAACCACGACATATAATTTTGTTATGTGTTGAATAAACAAAACAAATTCTTCTAATAGAATGGTTACCAAGGACGTGTGCATGACACGGTCCAAAGGGTTTTGTTAATTCAAAGGATGCTAAAAGCATATGCAAACTTCAATGGTTTAAGTAAGCATCGCGGAGTTGGAATCTTCACTATGATGAAACTGTTAAAAGAGTTTAATTTCATCGGAGACGATGAAGATGCTTGCATTTGCAAGAAATTAAGTGGGAGCACTAAGACATGTTTCTAATACATTATGTGGAAGACATATTGTTGATTGGAAATAATGTATCTTTTATTAACACAGGATAAGAATTTCATCTCGATGAAAGACTTAGGCAAAACCCGAATATTTGGCATCAATAGACGCTAATATGGTTGTGCCGAAAGTACATAGATGATATATTGAATGAGTTCAATATAGAAACTACAAGAAAGGTTCTTGTCGCACAGAAAGGATTGAATGAGTTCAATATTGATGATATATTCAAGTGTATTGACACTTGGTAAGTGAAACAAAGATTCAAGTATATATTGATACTTGATGTATAAAATCAAAAAGAGTATTTTATCAATCATGCTGTGGTGTGTACAAATCCAGATATGTCCTATGCTCTAAATGTTACGAGCGTATACCAGAATGATTCATAAGATGATTATTGGACAATAGTAAAGATATTCTTATGATCTTGTAAAATAAATAAGAATATATTATTTTGTAGAAGTGACAAATAGATGGTTAGTTGATTATAAATGAATTACATTGATACTAGTTTTGTCACAAAGTACAAATTAAGTTTATCTCAATCTAAACTAAGGGTGGCACAATATGATGGAAAGAAAGTTCCATAATGGATTTGGATGAGTTCCAAAGTTGAGACATTGTGACAGATACTACAACAAAAGGCTAAGTATATAACTACTGTTATAGCAGCAAAAGAGGGCATTTGTGTCAAGTAGTTTGTTATCAAACTAAGTGTAGTTCACAGCAGGGATAATACTATGAAGATATATTGTACGACAATATTATCAACATGTTTTAACCCCAAAGAACTAAAGGTCACACCAAAGGACCAAATTTGTACAAAGCCATCTCATTAGAGAATGAGTGATGCGTAGAGACGCAAAGATATGCAATTACACACGGATCTGGAAGTGTCAGATCCGGAGATCAGTTGACCACTAGCAATCGTGTACATACGACACCAGAAAGCCATAGGTGTTGAATACACAAAGGTTTGAAACTTTGACTCTAGTGCAAGTGGGAGACTGTTGGAGATATGCCCAAGAGGCAATAATAAAAGTGGTTATTATCATATCTTCATACTTATGATAAATGTTTACATACCATGCTATAATTGTATTAACAGGAAACATTAATACTTGTGTGATTTGTAAATGTAAAAGAGTCCCTAGTAAAGCCTCTTGTTAAACTAGCTTGTTGGTTAATATATGATCATGGTTTCCTGATCATGAACATAGAGATGTTATTAACAACAGGGTCATATCATTAGGAGAATGATGTGATGGACATACTCCTATAGTTAAGCGTAGCATAAAGATCAAGTCATTTAATATAGTTCATTTGCTATAAGCTTTCTGATACATAGTAACCTAATTCCTTCGACCATGAGATCATGCTTATCACCATCACCGGAAGGATGCTTTGATGACATCAAACACCACACCGTAACTGGGTGGCTATAAAGATGGCATTGAGTGTTCGGAAAGTATGGGTTGAGACACATGGATCAAGAGTGGGATTTGTCCATCCATATGATGGATAGATATACTCTGGGCCCTCTCGGTGGAATATCATCCAATTAGCTTGCAAGCATGTGACTGGCTCACAAGGGATCACATACCATAGGAACGAGAAAAGAGTACTTATCGCTAACAAGGTTGAACTAGGTATGCAGAGATACCGACGATCAAAACCTCGGATAAGTAAACTATCGTGAGACAAAGGGAAATTGGTATCATATGTAAGTGGTTCATTTGATCGCAAAGTAATCGTAGAAATATGTGGGAGCCATATGAATTTCCAGATTCCTCTATTGGTTATTGATCGGAGAAGTGTCTCGATCATGTCCTCATAATTCACGAACCGTAGGGAGACACACTTAAGGATTCAATGTTGTTGAGTAGTTATGGAATGATGAGTAAGAGACCAAATGTTGTTCGGAGTCTCGGATGGGATCCGGGATATCACGAGGAGATCCGAAATGGTCCGGAGAATAAGATTCATATAAGGAAAGTCCTGTTTCGGACTTGGGGAATGGTTTCGGTGTTTTTATCGGGAATGTTCTAGAAGGTTCCGAAAGGTCCGGCACTCCGGAGGGGAAGGGTACATGAATGTGTCATAACAAGTTGGAATGGTTACATCATGTACTAGGTGTCATCGCTGAGCAAAATAAAGGGATAAATCAAATCCTAGTTTGAAAAGTCAAACGCCAATTTGAAAAGTCAAACGGCAAGTTTGCTTGGTGGAGGGAGAGTAGGAAACCTACTTAGGGAGGAAGTCCTACTCCCTCCACCCGCCGGCCAAGGAGGAGGAGTTGGAGGAGGACTCCCTCCTCCCAACCGCGCCTCCCTCCCACCTATAAAAGGAGGGGCAGGGGTGCCCCTCTTCCCTACACCTCTCTCCTCTAAATCCTAGCCCTAGCCGCCGGCCTCCACCAAGTCACCGCCGTCCCTAGGGTTTGCCTAGCCGCCGAGTTAGGGCCCTCCCCTTGCCCTAGCCACCGGCCTAGCCCTCTCTCCTTGGTGCCTCTAAATCCTAGATCGCCAAGGCCTCTCTCATAGTCCACCATACTCGCTCCGGCTTAAGGCGAAGCCCTGCGAGATCTCCCCTCTACTTCCGGTACCACGCCGTCGTGCTGCCGGAATCGCGAGGAGAGTGCTACAACGTCCGCTGCCTGCTAGAACAAGGGAGAGGAAGGTCTTCATCGAGTACCGAACGTGTGATCGACTGCGGAAGCGCTGCCGGAACGCAGCGCCGGAAGGATCGTCTACGCGATCTTGAGATCAAAAGTGTACGACTACATCACCCACGAGAATCTGCTCTCGTTAACCGCTTTGGATCTTCGAGAGTTAGTATTCTATCGACTCGTTGCTACAATCTAGTAGATATATCTTGGCTTGATCATAGATTAGATCTTGATTGAGTGTTCATGCGGTAGAATTTTTTTTGTTTTGCATGCTACGAACCCCTACATGACAATTGTGTGAAACTAAGTTTCGTACTTGTGTAAGAAAGTTGCCCACAGATGCTACCAAGTTGCTTACTGAAAGTACCGACTTTGAATCGACTAGAGGGGGGGTGAATGGGCGACTACCAATTTTTAATTTGTTTCACACTTTTAGGCTTAGCGAGAAAGAAAGTTATCTAGATGTGCAACTAGGTAAACAACCTATATGCTAGATAACTTACAACAACCACAAGAACGGTAAAGAGCAAGAAGTAAAGGTAGGGAACGAGATAACCGGAGCAGGGACACGGAGATGTAATTCTCGTAGTTCACTCCCAAGGGAGCTACGTCTACATTGGAGAGGTGTCGGGGCCACACAAGGTCACCCGAGCGCCACAAAGTCCTCACCTTCTTCTTTGGTGAGCTCCCCCACAAAGGAGGCCTCACGATCCACTAACCTGTGACCTTGAAGGCGCCAACCGAAAACTTTACAACAAGGTTGAGGGGGAAGCTCCACAACTCAATTGGAGGCCCTCAACGACACCAAGGAGCCTTACAACACATGCCCTTAGCGCCAAGGATGCCCTACACCGTCTAGGGTTTTAAGAAACCCAAGAGCAACAAGATCCACAAAGGATAGTTGGGGGGAAATCAAATCTTCTTTGGTGGAAGTGTAGATATAGGTCACCTCCCTCACCTCTCAAAAGATCAAGTGATTTGAGTGGCTAGGGAGAGATATCTAGTGAGGTGAAGCTCGAGTATTAATGGAGGAGAGAGAAAATTGAAGATTTAGGTAGGAGGAAGAAGGAGGGCGCCTTAAATAGGCTCCCTCCGTGCTGAACCGTTGGAGCCTCCGTGACCTCACCGAAACTTCTGGTGAGCGGCCGGAAGTTCCGCCCAGCAAAGCTTCAACGGTCATCATCCCGTTGACGCCCACTCCAAAAGCCTGACCAGAAGTTCCGGTCAAAATGACCGGAAGTTTCGGCGAAACTTCCGATGCAAGTTCTGGCCCAAGTTCCGTCAAATAGAACACTTTGAACAGAAGTATACTGATTCTCAGCGGAACTTGGAGCGGAACTAGGGGCGGAACATCTGGGTCATGAAACATGTCTGACCGGAAGTTCCGGCGTTTGGGCGGAAGTTCCGCTCAGGAACTCTCTGGAAGAAGCAACAGAAATTCCTCACCGGAACTTCTAGTGCAACTTCTGATGGAAGTTCCGACAAATAGAGCATACCCAAACAGAGGGTACTGGGAGCTGGCCGGAACTTCCAGCGGAAGTTGGATCAGAACAAAGTTCCAGATATCCCCATAGAAAAGCCCTAAGCGGAACTTCCGGCGCCTGGCCGGAAGTTCCAATTAGACAGAAACAGCTTCAGCAGATCAGAACCTTGCTCTCTCGCAGATGAGTAGGATGGTTGTGGCGGTGCATATGGGGTTTATGCAAGAACAAGTGATTTCCCACAGCCTTTCGAGATGGACTCCCTCTTAATAGTATGGCGAGCTAAAGCAATAAAAAGAGAGAAATAGAAAAACCAAAGGCCACCATCTTCACGAGATCCCAAAGAGAGCATCCACACAATTCATAGGAATTATCAAAAGCATTTTTCTTGAAACTCAAGCACACAGTTAGATTACAAGTGGGATTGTCATCATCACCAAAATAGCATGGGAAAATATAGTCATTTCACTTATGTCAATTAGTTGCCTACTGTTCACATGATGATTCTGTGAATTCAAAAACTGATGTGTTAAGTTTCCAACCTATTCTGTTTTATGCATGGATTTTTTTCCATACAAGTTGCTCATCTGGCTGCATAAAAAAAGGAGCATATTTTGACTCACACAATGTAGCTTGCATGTGTATCATAAAACCAGGTTTTTTTACATGTTGATACTATGTGTAGTTGTCATGAACAAAGGTTGCCTCTGACACAAAGTTGGATGAACTAAGATGCAAGTTGCAAACTACTAGTGGAAAATTGCCCATAGTTTTATGAAAAGACAATAAATCATTGACTCAGATTTTTTTTTACATGGGGGATCGTGTGGGGGTGGTTGGTAGGCAACTATTTCTGATGAAAAAGGAGTATGTTCATGATAAAATAAGTTGCCTATGATAAGATAGAAGTTGCTAGGAAATAGGGAATAATTGCCTACCCCTCAGAAAAGTTGCTACGAAACAAGAAAAATTTGCCTCCCCCCTCAGAAAAGTTTCTACGTAAAACATGAAAAGTTGCAAAAAATTTCATCTGAACTGCAATCTATGAAAAAGAAGTTGACTGAAATATGAAAGAAGTTGCTACAAAACAGAGAAAAGTTGCTAAAAACATCATAAAAGTTGCAACTTTCATCTGAATTGCAAGAATAGAGAAAAACATAAAAGGACATGGCAACATAGGTTGTCTAGGAGCTGGGGAAGTTATTAAGGAGCATAGACAAGTTGCTTGTGTTTGGAACAAAGTTGACTCGGGCAAGAAATCAACAAGAGAATAGCAGAGAAAAAGATGGATGAGTACCTGTGTTGAATTTGATAGAGCAATTCCAGATATAGGTGCGTTCCTCGAGATGCTATCCACATGGAACATGTTCGTATGGTTGAGGATCGGGAGTTTGCCATGTTTTGGTGGGTTCATGGAGCCAGCAAGAGGAAGCAATGACGGCTGGGGCTGGAGGAAGAAGACGATCTAGGGGACGAGATATGGAGGCGGTAGGGTTAGAGAGAGGACAGAAGGACGAACAGGTTGGCGTGGGGCGCGGGGGATCACGGGCTGGGGTCGCAGTGGGGGCGCCAGGTAAAGCAAATGAGTGCATCCTCGCAGGAACCGAGAAAAAGCAGTCAAACACGGACATGAGAACTTTCCAAAAGTGGAAAGGTTCCCAGCTGGCAAACCTAGCACGCCCAACTCGTCCTTTTGGCGACTGGGTGCCCGCTAGACCCGTCCTAAAAATAATCCGCGAGGGTCGCGCCGAACAGATCCTACAAAAGAAATTGTAAAAACGAGCCCGTGCGAAACCATAAATTCAACACTTCCAGTTCAACATATATCTTACATAATAAAATTAAACCACATATGGCAGAAACATAGTCCAAATTATTCATGTCTCAAGCATTACATAAATAGTAAAATAATATTCCTTACAACAAATAAAGAATAGTCCCGAATAAAAGCACACATGAATGAACATGAAATGAAATAAAATGGTGCTCAATGGAAACTACTGGCCATGCAATTTCCAATGGTGGTCAATGAGGTCATCACGGAGCTGGGTATAAGTGGTGCTATTTTCGATATGTCGGTGGGTCTTAAGAAAAGCTTGGATGCGGTCGGGATTTATCCCTGGTTTCACATAGCTACCAATGTTGTCATAAAAATTCTCTAAGTTCAAGTCCCTCTCATCCTTCCCTCTTCCTCGCGGACGGCGAGGATAAGAATCATTTGGTCGATGTTGTCGTTGAAGAGCATCTCTTCTATGTCTGAGTCGTTGAACAAGAATAGCTCACTAGGGGTTAATTGTGGACCCATCTGCAAAATAGCTGGAGAAATCATGGGTAAATCGTCGGAGTCTCGGAAGAACGACAAAATCCGAACGAATCGAAGGTATTTTACCTTTAGACTGGATGTCAAGAGCAGCGATGGCGGCGCCGAAGCGAATCTCCACGTGGACGGGCAGCGAGGAGCGGTGGCGGTGGACGCGGGCGCAGTCCGTCCGATGGTAGGCGGACAAACACGTGGACGGGAAGGAGCTGGTGGCAGTGGCGGTTGAAGGGGGACGCACGAGAGGAAAAGGGGCTGACACGACCGTGCTTGGTTCGCTCGTGAAAACCATGGAAGTGCCGCTCCGTGAGACAAATCTGCGGTGCCTCGATTTTTTTATGGTTTTCGGAAATATACAGGATCTACTAGGGACAATTTTTTCTCACAGAAATCCTAAAATAGAGTTATTATACAGTTTTGGCTTTTTTAGGAGATCTGTTAGAGTTGCTCTTGGCCGATTCCTTGGCTAGGCCTGGGAACCCGAGATGCTCGATTTGATTGATCATCACAAGAACCACATTGGCAAATACTTTATTGTTTTTATTTTTCCATCTAAGATCCTTGGTGCAAGAAAGATGGACCTGATTATGATTTGTTCTTTTTTCATGACTGGTTTGTGTTTAGTCTAGCAAAAATGGGTAAGCAGTTGAAGTAAACAAAATTTGGCTTACACATATCCTCCTTCTCCCTTACCCAAACTTATTTAGCCGAGTAAAAAGCATACATGGTCACTAGACTTAGGTATTTACTCGTATTTGTCACCATACATCACGATACGTAATTTACGGCCATCGAATATGCGTCAGAGACTTGTCTATGGTCACTCATCAAGGTAGAGTCCCGTATTTGTCGACATGGCAAGTGGCGAATTCATCTATTAGGTAGCCTGCATAAAAGTTAGACAACCTTTGTGGAGACAAAATTGGCCCGTTTGGTTGACCGCATGCTAGTTTGGGCTACACCAGTACAATTTTTAAAGCAGTCTAGAGCCAGGTCCACAAACAATGCTCAGATCGATCGTTTTCGTGGAGCTAGTCCTGGGAACGAATCTTAAAGCATCCATCGATGCAATTCTTGCACGCACTCGTCTGATGGTTTTTTCTCTCTCCTTTTTTGAACTGTGTTCATCCGAACCACTTGGGATTAGCACAAATATGCTCCAAATCAACTCAAGCTCTACATAAAAAAGAGACACATCGATGGTAGGGATCCATTCCGACCATCGACACCGGGGTTCGTGCTCTGTATCATCTCAGATTCATATCCAAAGTTTGAGCTTTTTGGGAGGATTTTCTTCAAATTTGTCGCACAGAATCAATCTTTCAGAGGGTCCTTTGAGGTGCAGCTTAATCTTGTTGTTCCCTACAACTCTCATATTGCAAGTTTTTTATTTTGACGTAGGGTTAGAGATGCCTCTGAAGATGTATCTATTATTTGTAACGTGTAGCTTGTACGTGAGGAGGATGAAGTTCTTCTCTCTCCACCATCAAACATGCTCTTACATATCTACTTGTAATCAACACAATTATACCTGGATTCAAAACAAGTTCCACATGAAAAAGAGAAGCATCGACGATTGTGTTCCATTCCAACCATTGGCACCGAGTTTTGTGCTCTATATCTTCTCAGATTTATGCTCAAAGTTGTAGTTTTTTGGGCGAGTTTCATCAGATTCGTCGCAGAGATTCAACCGTTCGAGGTGGTCCTTTGATGTGTAGCTTTATCACGATGTTCTCCACAACTCACGTGTTCGAAGTTTTTCGTTCTGGTGGAGCTGTAGGAATTCAACTGTCAACTATAGGTGTACCTAAAAGGATGAACTTCTCAGCTTATGTGTGAGGTTGTAGATGAGGTAGAAGAAGATGGTCTACTTGAAAGCCGGGTCGTGTAGGTAGAGAAACGCCAAGAAGGTCGTCGCCCACGATCGCGCGTAGCTCCCCTTCATCGCGTACGTGTTCTAGAAGGTCTAGTCCGCCTGTTCGAACTCAGTGTTCCTAGATGCAACGTCAGGTGTCCTGCCGGCCTCCGTCGCCAGCATAGCCACAACAGTGTCCTACCAACCTTCATCGTCGGCGTAGCTGCAGCAGTTGTCTTGCTACCCTCCTTCACTGGCGCAGCGGCAGCAGCTGTCATGCCGCCCTTTGTCGCCGGAATGCAGTATGAACACGAAGAACAAAAGCTGCTAATGAATGTTTAGAAATGCATATTAGTGTGACAGGCAATTCGGTGCAGGCAACTAAACAACATGCATTTGTTATTATCCTCGATGCAAAAAAACCACACATGCTATCAAACAAGATGCAAAAGCCAAGAAATTGATGCACGCTACCAACAGCCCCCTAGGAGCGCTCAATGGACTCCTAGATGAGGAGCCAGCCAGAGAGGTGGTGTGGGCGGCGTTGTCGATCGCATGATAGGGGAGGGGCGCTGACAGTCATGAGTGAGGAAGGTGGGCCGGGGAGAGGAGGTGGGGCTGGCTCTGGCAGTCGCAAAAGCTCCGGTCAAGTCCTAAATGCGAGATACCCGTGAGTCACATGTCCATGGCGGCAAGCTTGTAGCATCTTCAACCGACACTAACCCGCACGCTTGGGAAAACCGCCGATTTTGCGTGTGAAACAGTCGCTCCAGCAGACGCGGCAAAGTAACGCACGCTTAGTTTTCCCCATGCACTACAAAACGCGGCAATGCACGGTATAATTTGCAGCACGCGATAAAATGGACCGCATGCGCACATTAATCGCCCATTGAAACTTCCCCACCGCCCCTCCACCACCGCGACCACGACGACTTTTCTCGCAGCCACCAGCGTCCGTGCGTCGCCGTCATCCCTAGTCTGCGTGTCGCCGCCCAAGTGCCTCTGTGCCGCCGTGTCTCCTCTGGCTACTGTGGAGTGCACGTGCCGCCTGTAGGAAATTTCTATGCTGAGATCAGGGTCGGTGCCTTCCGGTAGTGCTCTGCATGCTCGAGACTGCACGGGAGGCCACTCACGCATACAAAGTGGCGGCGTGGAGGCTCGGCCGGCCGTGTCGGGTTATGAACTTCCACATCGTCAATAGTCGCGAGCATGCTGAGATACTGGCGCCGCCGCTACGCCTTGTCACACAAGAAGAGCAGTGTCACCACCGCCACATCATGCGACATCTCTTCATCACTGAGGAGGACGAGCGCGCAAGTGAGGCATGGAAGAGGACCTTCCCGGAGGACATGCATGCCGAGGAGGAGTTATTCGCGGCAAGGAAGGCAGAGAGGAAGGCTTCTATGGCGCAGAGGAGTCCCCATAAGGCAGGGAGGAGGGCCTTCATCCTCGCGTATGAAGCCGGTCCATCGACTATCGACGACAACGACGAGCTTTGGCTCGACCTCTTCTCGTCGGTTGAAGTCTTAACGGAGGAGGAGGATGACGACGAGTTATAGTTTAGTTTTTATTATCGGTCTAACTATGTTTATCGTTGTGTTTGTCGGACTATGAACTATATTTTCAGTTTTTTATTTGATTTGTTTGATCTTTATTTTGTGCATATTTTATGAGAAAAGTGTCCGCATACACTACATTTTACATCGGCCGGTGAAGCGCTTTAGCCCGCGCGACATTTTTCGTGCTTGAATTTGCAGTCACTTGGGGCGCTCTAAATCATCATAGCTAGCGCGGGCCGTTTTTTATAGTACCGGTTGGAGATGCTCTTATCTGTATTTCTTTCAATTTAGTCATGTTCTTTTCTATTATTCATAATAGTCTTTTTGGACGATAGAGAGCTCAAGTATGGGGTCCATTCCTTACCATGTCGACAAATAAAGGCTCTACCGCAACGAGTGACCATAATGAATTTCTGAATACACATCGAAATTGTGTATAGCGATGTATGGTGACCAGGTGAGTATTCGAGATTTCTTGTGGGTGTATTTTACTCTATTATTATGCCTACCCAAAATATGGGTAAACTATTAAAGATGCTCTAAACAACCTTAGAAAAGGCGGATATCTAACAATAGGGAGTACCTGGGATGACAAAAATTAACTAAAAACACACAAAGAATTTAAGATTGCTTAAACTCGCACTCCAAATATTCATTCATATTTCAGTCTCCAAATCTCCATGCGCAGCACAAGACAAACTCAGAAATTGACTACTAATTGATTGACAGTCTGTACAGTAAGTACGATACTAGGAATAAAAGCCGGCGCACAGTATGTATAACGTTCATCCGACAAGCGCAAATATAACCTGGATCGATCACACAGCGACATCAGCGGCGTGTCTTGTTTTGTCGACGTCGACTGTGGCGAGCACGACGGCGACGCCTAGGAGGAGCACGACGACGGCGGTGCAGTTGACGAGCAGCGCCTCGGCGCCGTACTTGGAGACGAGGTGCGCGGTCTGCAGAAACGTCATCTTCTCGAGGAACCCGAGCTGCGCGGTGCCCACTGCGAGCGCGAAGACGAGGATCCCCGCCACGGCGTGCCACGGCACGGCGGCGCGCCTGGTCTCCGGCGCGGCGCCCGGGAAGAAGAAGGCGAGGAAGCCCGCCAGCCACTGGACCGCGTAAAGCGCGACGGTGGCGATGCCGAGCCAGGCGTGGAGGGAGTAGAGGTTCGGGATTTTGGTCTCGGCGTGGTACTTGAAGACCGCGTACACGCCGACGCCCGCCACGGCGAGCGCGAGCGCGTGCATGGCCAGGTGCGCCTTCTTCCTGGCTGCCCGGGTGGCCGTGGAGCGGAGCGGGACGCGGTAGGCGAGGATGGCCTCCCCGCCGATGACGAGGAAGCCGATGAGCATGAGCGGCGGGTGCACGTTGAAGATCTGCTGCTTGTTGGCGGAGCGGAAGGCGAGGCCGCCCCGGAAGCCGATGCACCAGAGGAGCACCAGCGCCGTGGCGGTCACCGCCAGGAGGTGCACCGCCAGCGTCCGCGCGCCCAACGCCCTGCTGGCCGTCGCCGGTGGTGCCGTCGCCGCCGCCGCCTTCATTGCTGTTCTTGGCACAGCTAGCACTGACTGACAGTTCGTTTGTAACTGAATAACACTGAAACGACGGTCAGAGGTGCACGTAGGAGGCTGGATCGATGGCCAGTTGTAGCTAGTTCTGTGCTGGGGGTGTGTGGGCGGTTACGTTTATATGGACGTGGTTGCTCTTGCCGCCGCGACCAAGCGCGGAGCGGGGGAGGAGGATTCGATCGATCTTTCTGATCTAGCTGGACCGCTTTGTTTTCTTTTGATTTTTGGGCGTGTGTCATGGTCGTGGATTTGGCCATGTCAATCGGCCGGGGAAGGGCGCGCGATCAGTGATCGGTCAGTGACTGGTTTAGCTGAATCGCAGACGCGTCGCGGCCTCGCGGGTGTCGCTGGTAACATCATCATATTTATGGTCAATCGGGCGGGCTTCAGCTCCAAGCTCTCGAACCTGCTACGTACGTGGCTCCGCCGTCACCTCCGCATCAGCATGCACACACATGATCCATCGTCCATGTGGCCGTGCAGCGTGGCCACACACACAGCTTGGAACGTGAAGAAAGGGAAAATTCGTCGGGTTGCCAAGTGTTCCGTGGACGGCATGCAGGCTGATTGATTCATCACCGAAGTATCTGAGACGAGATAGGTGTTGTGTGACTGCCAGGATAGTATCGATCATATCAGAGAGATATCTCCGGCGGATGCAGTCGACTCGACTCGACTCGAGATATCGATGTGCAAGTTGATGCATGGTTCCATTTCCGAATGGTAGCAAAACGCCCTGTTGAACAAGGCAGCCAGACAGACACGCGATTGATAGCAATGTACAAAGCGGGCCGGGGATGCTGGATGCCAATCTGCGGCGGTGGGGTCCGAAACAGGGGAGGTATGCTAATCACCGCTTGAAGCGGCATGACCTCCACTCGCCGCCTGAAGCGCGCAACCCACCTGTGTGCCTTTGCATCACGTTCCATCGTCGTACTGTACTACTGCTTCGTTCGTACAGTACTTCTTTCTACGTTTAGTATTCCTATATCACTTCTCTTGTTTATTTTTTAAAATAATGAAGACTTTAAAAAAGCATAAACCAAAATTAAAAATTCATGAACCAAAATTCAAATTTTTTGAACCAAAATTCAAAATTCATGAACCAAAAACCTGTTAGCATTTTTTTTTAAAAAGTCATGAACACTTTTTTGAAATTCATAAACCAATTTTCGAAATTCATGAACAAATTCGACATTCATGAACCAAAATTTTAAAAATCATGAACCAATTTTCGAAAAAACATGAAAATTTTCGAAAAATCATGAACCGAAAGAATCAAAAACAATGAAAATTTTCCAAAAGATATGAAGCATTTAAAAAAACATGAACAAATTTCAAAATTCTGAGCGTTTTTTAAAAGTCAAAAAAATTGAAAATAAAAACAGAAAGAAAACCTAAAAATAAAACCGCAAAATAAAACAGAAAAAAGAAAATGGAAATAGAATAGAAAAGAGAAAAAATAATGAAAAAAATGAAAAAAAAATATAACAGACCAAAGAAGCTAAATGGGCCGGCCCGTGGAAGGTCGCCCCTGTGCGGCGCCAGAAACAGGCCGGTGCATGCATAGAGGTAGAAGATGGAGATAGACTACTGGGCCTGTATTGGGTCGCCAAGTGGCCAGGCCTGTATTGCAGAACTAGAGTGAGCGTGGTATACTTCAGATTTTTTTTTTGAATCATACAGCTTCTTTATTTCTCCTCCAAAAAAAAAATATCCAGCTTCTTTATTAATTTATCAAGCGGGAAATACACACTTTCTCAGCCGGATAAACAAGCCACACGTATCGGCCTACAAAGTTGTATTACACACGTGTGGCTTGTTTATCTATTTATCTACAAAGTTTAATTTTATCAATAATCTTGCATAATCCTTGCGTTCCTGTAAGTAATTATGGCATATACTATTTTTCAAAATAGTCAAGCAATCTAAAGTTAGACCAAGTTTTTAGAATCGACCAATATTATATGGATCTCGTGTGAAAATATATTTCATGATATATCAGACGGTATTGATTTGGTATTGTATATGTTACTATGTTTTTTTCCAAATTATGTATAGGCCTTTTTTTTTCCAAATTGTGTTTTTTTTTTCAAAAATTTACAGGCCTTTTTTTACTAGATAAATATTTATCCATCAGTTAGTAAAATCAGATCATTTTCGTAAAAATTAACTTTAAGATAGTGCTAAATTGAGTGGATTTTCTCGTACAATTGTCATGCCCAATAGGTATCACTTTTTCCGACTTCCTCAAAATAGGTTTTCACCACGCTTTATAAATAAAGCCACAACGGCCAAACAAATACAAGGTGATGGAGAGACCCTTTTACAAAACAAATCAAAATAAACAAGAAAAACACGGAAGACCAAAACTTGCCACCGAAGACACCGAACCGAGACCGAGGAGAACTGGGGCTCCACGACGCCCCCCAAGAGGGTAACAACGCACGCGTCGCCGCCATCGAGACCGACGGTCAAGGGTTTTCACCCGGAGCCCTAGCGTAGGAAGATAACCACAACGACGCCCGCAAACATCGCCGCCGTTGGCACCGAAGCACTAAGCTTTCGCTCGGAAAAACCTTCGCCCCCCTCCCGGTCTCAGCCACCCGTTGACCCCGAGTAAGGCCTTCGAAATGTGATTTGGGGGCTGCCAAAGCCGAAGCAACGCCAACACCAAGGTCTCTCGCCGGTGGAAGACTTTTCTCTGACTTTAGACATGTCAAAATTAGTTTGTAAAATCTATGCACATCCTTAACAAACTACAGGAGACACACACGGCCTTGTGGCGCATGTGGTTAGGTACACAAGTATCGATCGACAACAAAAGAATGGATACGCCACAATCACCCACCTTCTTAAATAATTACATGGGACATGTGTGATCGGTGTGACACATGTGGTTAGCAGCCCAAACATTCAAAAATAAAAAGGGGAAATATGTAAGTCTAAGTTAGGATCAATCAGTGATGTTGTGTGGCTAGATATATGATGTCCGAATGTAGACTGAATACTCGAAGCGTTGAAGAAGTGGCCTTGGTCTCGGAGGCAAACTACGCCGCCCAACGATTCGGGCGAAATGTGGAAAATAAAGTAGCACCTGATCGAAGCATCTCCGAACCGCCGGTGCTCTCCAACTGAATCTTACATGAGCCGTACGTGGTCGACGTGTCACCAGTAGGCAATCAAACTAGATGCATTCGTGTTTAAACAGTGTTGAGAATATCGACGTGTCAACAGGAGGTAGTACTGTAATTTTTTTCTATGCTTCCCAATGTGCCGCAATTGCGAGGGGAAATCGAGCGATTGAGGCCTTATGTTAAGAAAAAAAATCGAGCGATACGGTATTGCCCGTGGATAGAACCTAGCTATAGTTACTGAAATGTCAAAATCATATGTACACTACAGCCCACTAAATTCAATTTTACCCTTTTTCTGAAGAGTTTCCCAAATTTCATGCACGGACGCAGTATGCGCGGTACAGGGCAACCTTAAAAAATCTCATTAATTTATTCCGGATATAGTATATAGCAGCAATGGGCAGGCCGCGGCTTCACTGCATATTCAGAGACGGAGAAGAAAAGGGAGCCAGCAGATCGAGTTGCAGCGCGCGCGCTCCACAGCCCCCTCACACTAATACAAAAACTTAGCGGCGCTGACGACGCTTGGCCGATGAAGAGCAGCTTGATCCCGGCGGCCGACGAGGAGGAGGGGGCGGCCCTGGTGCCGCCTCAGCCAGCAGTTTCCGGCGTAGACCGCGCCGCGGCGCCGTGCAAGGCCGCCGTCGACGACGCCGCCGCTGCTCCGGCTGTAGAGCGGCAGTCTTCTTCGTCGGCATCATCCTGCTCGCCGTCAACAGCGACGAAAGCGTGGTGGTGGACGGCTCTTGTGTCGCCGACGAGGGGCGCCGTCGGGCTGGTGATCGGCGGCCTCCTGGTGCTCGCGCTGCTCGTCGGCACCGCGTGTATCGACCTCGAACCTGTAAGTACACGGCGGTGCATGCGCTTATGATTATACCTTGTCAATCGTGCTATCCTTTCGATCGAGCCATGTTATTACCATCTTATATTAGACTGCATCACGCGCGGTGTTAAAAGCAAATCTTTAACCGCATCACAATTCGATCGATCACCCAGCTGGTGGTGGACAGATTGATAGCGCGAATTAGTTATGTAGTATATATCCTTTTACAATGGTTTGATCACAACCAGCTGCGCGCATGCATGCATGCATGAATTAATTTACACGATTTTATTACGCAGGCGTAGAGAATATATGGTAGTAATTTATGATACAGTACCAAATTAACGCAAGGAAAATGGGAAAGCATCAGATGCTATGACAGGTGGGCCGCCGGTTCCAGCAAAGTCAAGTAGAGGGAGCTAGCAATGCCGTTCATAGACGGGCAACACCTGATTTTTCTAGTGCTTCCTAGTAGCCGAGTACTCGTCAAATCAGTACGCTCCGTCGGACGGTAGGTACCTCGCTGGACCAATGACGGCAAACCAGCGGCACGGATCTCAATGGATCAAAGGTCAGGGTACCTTCCAAGTTGGACTTTGAACGAAGAAAAAAGAGATCGTGTATGTGGAAAAGGATATGACCGAGAGAAAAAAATAAACAAAAACCATGTAATAATATATCCAGCTGGGATCATCAATTTCAGTAACGGCCGGGGACAGCTAGCTAGCCCGCCCCCACCCCTGAAAGTCGTCCAAAGACGGCGGTAGTACGTACGTGTCTCGTCGTGTGTGTTCATGAGGAAAGTCGCCTCACGGTATACACGCTCAGCACCGATCCTCCGGCCTTGTTGACGTGTCCGCGCCCAGGATGCTCATTTCTGTGCCATATTTTCCAAACTAGAAGTAGCTTCTTTGCTTGGCTTCTTTGCTTTTTGTAAACAAAGAAACATGGCTATTTCTTTTTTTAGACGGAAAACATTGCTATTTCTCTGAGCTAACCATGCATAAGAACACTTTTTTGCTTGCTTTTTTTTGGGAGCATATATATTAGTTAGCTGGATTTGTGCGATTCTATTCTCTCTAGTCGTACTCTGGATTCTGGAAAGACCCACCACACATATATCCTTGGATGTTCAACAGCATATCTTGGAGGATCACTGAAAAGACGTTACACTTTGTATTAGAGGTTAGGGAAGGGCAACTCCTGCCTCTCGCCACGTACGTGAGAGTGTGATTGAAAGAGGCTTGTGAGAGGAGCGGGAGCGCCTGATTTTTGACAAGGCAGTTCACCTTTCCTTTTCTTTTGTTCTATAAACGAAAAGGCACTTTTAACCCAAAGTCTCAAGTTACGGAATATTTCCAACTTTCCTTTTTTTTCCTTGGTGATAACCTTTCAATCCAGGTCGATCCCTTGATCATAGTTTTCATTGAACTTCTTCTTCCGCTGCTTTTCTTGTGTCACCTTTTTTTTTTGACCCATAGGCGTCGCAAATGTGCACCCAAGGTGCAGGCAGCCATCCATGGGGAATGTTCCCTTTCTTGAATGCGCACTTTGACCAATGTTCAGGAGCGCCCTTTTTCGCAAGGCAGATGGCATTTTGTTATTCCAAAAATGATAAAGGAACATTTTATCAGAGTTCCAAATTATAAAATAATGTCTTGATTTATTCAAATTATATTTTTTAAAATCTAGATGAATCTATATATTAAATAGTGTCTTGATTTATTTAAATTTAAACAAATTTGAGACATCTATTTTGAGACGGAGAAAATACGATTTTTCCTTGGGCGATACCTTACCTTTGAATCCAGGTCGATCCCTTGACCATAGATTCCATTGTACTTCTTTTTACACTGCTTTTCTGGTGGCACTATTTTTTGCCCCATAGGCGTCCCAAGGTGCCGTGTTCGCGCAACCATCAGTGGTGAAAGTTGCCTTGGCCGGATGCGCGCATTTGGACCGACACTACGTACTGTTCAGCTCTATTGAATTTGGTTTTGGTTTTTGCAAAATATGCGGCCTCGCTCTGCGGGCGCGACGTCAACGCGCGAGAGGAGAGAGCGACCGATCGAGCCCGACCTTCCCTAGCTAGAGAGAGAGCGCGCACTTCACCGAGTCCCTCCCACGGGCACGGGCGCGCATACATATTCAGTTGTTTTTCTCGCGTCCAATTCAGGATGGGAGTGACCACATGCACAACATTGAGCTATCTAATTTTCCTTGGCGGCGAGTATAAAAAAGCCATTTTTTAACTCGCTTGCTTGCTTGCGTAACACGGTCATGCTGGCTAAAACTACGGAGACACGTAGAGTTCATATACGTATATGCGTGGCCGTGGAAAATTTCTGTCTTTTGTCAGACATTTCAAACATCCGATAGAGAAATGTGGTGGGGGCAGCCGGGTAGGTAAAATCGAGTGTTTGCGACATGAGGAAACGCCACGCCTAGCCTGGAACAAAAACACAATTCGATTGTCACTAAGCTTAGCAGCAACTCCTTTGTAGACTTGTGCGGTTCTAGTAGGTTCTAACTGTACACTGAAAATTAAAGATCCCGCCCATTATTCATGGGAACTATACAAATATATAGTCCATTGCTTTTGACTTTGTGTGATCGAGATAGCCCTGGGCTTGGCGCACGAGATCGAGATATAGCTGAGAGCGATATATGTAATAGTACTGGTCTATGAAAAGGCCAAACCCGTGTTGCCTTGCAAGATGAAAGTAAGCCTTGACAGCGAATCGTGTATACAGTACCAAAAGATGACTTGGGTTAGCACGGACGAGTCAGAGCAGGCAGACCAGTAGAAAGGCACCGCGTGCGCAAGGATTAAATAGACTATATACATACACGAGTTACACATCACATTCACATGCACACTGATGTGTTCAATTTTGTTTGGCCGCGCGGATATACTACTGTAGTAAGCTTCTCTGATGTACAAGTTGTGACGTTCATGTACTCCTTCCGAAATTTCGATCCTAAAGGCGCTCGCATTTTGCAAGTTAATAATGTGATCATGCCAGTCCTAAATCACAACTCAATTCCCTCAAAAAAAAGATGCAAGCTCTCAATAGCAAAATAAGCTAGCTAGCTAGCTACTCCCTCCGTTTCAAAATATAAGATGTTTTAGGTTTGTGAATCAAATATATTTAGACTTATTTTAGTATATAGGTTCACTCAACTCTGAGATGAATCTACACATTAAAAAAAAGTCTAGATTCACTTTCTTTACAAATCTAAAACATCTTATATTTTGAAACGGATGGAGTACATGGTTTTGGATTGTGAATTACATTAATCAAATGAGTACATTTCGTACTAACTAATAATGCATCGTACTGATCTCTTTTGCTCTTCGAACAGTCGTTCCTGCCGGGCAACGGCCGCGGCAGCATCAGCCGGCGAGGGCGCCATCCTCCTCGCCGCCATCGCTCGCTACCCCTCGTGCCCATCCCCTTCAACTGTGGCAACGACACCTCATCCACGGCGCAATGCCACCGCCGGGTACCAGCGCCGTCAGCGTCGCCGTCACCGTCCCCGTCGCCTGAACAGCCCACGGCGCCGCCCTCGCCCCCGTCGTGCCCGGACTACTTCCGGCACATCCACTCGGACCTGGAGCCGTGGCGCGTCTCTGGGATCACGCGGGAGGCCGTGGAGCGCGCGGCGCCGAACGCGGCGTTCCGGCTGACGGTGGTGTCCGGGCGCGCGTACGTGGAGACGTACCACCGCGCGTTCCAGACGCGGGACGTGTTCACGCAGTGGGGCATCGCGCAGCTGCTCGCCCGCTACCCGGGCCGCGTCCCGGACGTCGACGTCATGTTCAACCTCGAGGACATGCCGGAGCTCCGGGCGGCGGACTACCGGGACCCCTCCACGGCGCCGCCGCCGCTCTTCCGGTACTGCAAGGACGGCGCCTCGCTCGAGGTCCTCTGGCCTGACTGGTCCTTCTGGGGCTGGTCCGAGGTGAACATCCGCCCGTGGGCGCCGCTCCTGGAGGAGGTCGGTGCCGAGAACGCGCGCCTCCCGTGGCCCGACAGGGAGCCCTACGCGTTCTGGAAGGGCAACCCCGGCGTGTCGGAGGCGCGCCGCGACCTCTTCCGGTGCAACAACGACTCGGCCGCCGGCAAGGACTGGAACGCGCGGCTGTTCGCGCAGGACTGGGGCGCCACCATCCGGAACGGGTTCAGGGACTCCAACCTGGCCAAGCAGTGCCGGTACCGGTACAAGATCTACGTGCAGGGCCGGTCGTGGTCCGTCAGCGAGAAGTACATCCTCGCGTGCGACTCGCCGATGCTGGCCATCGACACCACGTTCAAGGACTTCTTCTCACGGGGGCTCGTCGCCGGCACGCACTACTGGCCCATCGACCCCGCCGACAAATGCCGCGCCGTCAAGTTCGCCGTCGACTGGGGTAACGCGCACCCGGAGCGGGCGCGGCGGATCGGCGAGGAGGGGAGCGGGTTCGCGAGGGAGGAGATGAGCATGGACTACGTCTACGACTACATGCTGCACGTGCTGACGCAGTACGCCGCGCTGCTCCGGTACAAGCCCACCGTGCCGGAGAAGGCCGTGGAGCTCTGCCCCGAGGCCTTGGCCTGCCCCGCCCAAGGTCGTGACAGGGAGTTTATGATGCAGTCAAGGGAGAGGTATGCGGCCGGCTACGAGCCGTGCACGCTGCCGCCGCCGTTCACCGCGCGGAAGGCCAGGGAGATGGCCGCCATAGAAGAGGATGTGCGACGCAAGATAGCCAAGATGCAAGGGAGGTAGGAGCTCAGTAGCAGCAATGGTACCTAGACAATTTGATTTGGGAATTGATGCATCATGCAGGAGTATTTCTAAGTCATGCTAAGAACCATCCGGTCCGACGATTACCGATCTCTGCAAATACAAGAGATGAACAGTCCAATTGAAGGATGCTACATCAATAGCTTGACATTTGTATATCTGGGGCTCTTGTTAATCATAAGGCTCTAAAGTAGATTTTTTTTTGTTACAAATAAAATTGGGCGGGCTACTTGTCGAAAATAACTTGTACCATGATACGCTTAGAGCATCTCCACTCGCTTGGGCGAACCCAGGCCAAAATCCGGACAAATTTTGGCCGAACGAAACTCGTTTTCGGCCTGGAAACACCGATTTTCTCATTCGTGTTCCCGGGCGATTTCTCGCGTTTGGCTAAAATTTAACAAATTTCGGCGAACTTTGGGCGAATATGAGCGAACTTGCGAATAAGGTCGATATGGACAAACTTTGAACGAATATGGGCGAATATGGACGAACTTTGGGCGAATATGATCGATATGGACGAACTTTGAGCGAATATGAATGAATATGGACGAATATAAGCGGGCTTGGACGAATATGGACAAAATATGGGCAGATATTGTGGCACACCGGATTTACGGTCCGATAATACCCGTTATGCATGCAATTCACGTTCCCATGATCAGTGAGCCGTGAGCATAACCAGCTAGTATCATTACATCATCCTTACAATAACGAATACAAAACTTACAATGGAGCCATTATAGAGATTACAACACAAATAGCGAAATTCTTCAGCGCAGAGTCCGTGCCTTAACCTACAGGCAATTGACTGGGAAGACGGCCTAGCTCGCATAGACGTCGACTCCTTTGTTCCTTCTTAACCGGTGAGTACTTTAAATGTACTCACAAACCACCGAGACAAGGGTACGAGGAAACATGCATATTGGGCTGTGGCGAGATAGCTCTAGACTATATTTGTTTTGAAATCATACTCTAACAATGGCATCTCTATATCTTTGTTGAGAAAGAGTTTTTGGAAAATATGTCTCCTTTTTGAAAATCCGGACATCTCCACATCCTTGTTAAAAAGTTTTAGAAAACATTTTGTTGTAAAACCCTTTTTAAAACCTTAACGACCCTCTCTGGTCAAAACCATTTTCATCCTTATCTTTCCTCGTGACCAAGTCACATCCTTTAGTTCATTTCAACTTAACCGAAGGGTACTCCTAGCTCTTGCCATTCCAACCGTCCTTGTCCGTGGACACGACTATTCGAATAGATTACACTCTGTAGAGTTTGTGCACTTTACCCACAAGAATCAATACATCCGCCGGGATAAAACCACGACCTGCTACACACGGTAGACAGGGGTTCGGATAATCAAACTTGAACCTTTCATTTGTCGATCCCTAGCAACGGCGGCTTTTCCTTTTGGGTTTATCTCTCCGGTACGAGTATGGGGTACTTCGACCCTGGTCCTTCCTTCCGTACTGACCCCTACCTCTAGACCGAAGCCTGACCGGTAGCAATAGTGACAATCTTCCATCCGTACTTCCTCAAAGCATACCGTCCGTGAGAGACCCAATTGTTGCACCAGTACCTTGCCCCCAGCAGCCCGGATTTCAGGGGATTTCTCCGCTTTAGCGAGTAAGAGCAGCCCTGGATAATGACCACAAACTACGAGCTAAGCCCCAGCATCTGGGGTAATGTGGTTGCACGAATAAAATTGTTCCGGACATTGGCGTAGAACATCCCTTCCTTTCTCTTGCTTGACTTTCTCTTCATCCACCTCATCTTTGATTTGATAAAACTTCCACTCAAAAATGATGCCTCTTTCCAAGGGTTTTATTTTGAAAACTTTGTAGTAGGGTAAAACCCAAAATAGTTTTATCGTTGAAAATATGTGGGTTCCAAGAGGGAAGATGCTAATCATCTTAGCCTCGTTCTAAGGGGTAAAAGTAGGTGTAAATAGGGTAGGTGTCCAAGGGACACTCATTCATAACTTGGAGGAGCCAAGTTACTCACGTCTGTTTATTTGAATAAACCATATCTGTGATCATGCAATTTATAACCGAGATATAAAACAGTTGATAAACAGAAATGGGTTAATACAGGAGTTTAGGAATGGTGGCTTGCCTGTGACCAGCGAGAAGTCCCTTGACGGCGTTAGATAACCAGAAAACCAATAATAATAATAAAAGATAACCCCGGGCGCTTCCTTCTTCTCGGTGTCTCACAATCGCAACTATCGCCGTTATCGAGCATACATGCAAACAAACAGTACCCAATCAATACAAGCGTACAAACATCAAACCATACAGCAAGCTAAGTATAAAAGCATGATAAACATCAGTAGGATGTTGGAGGTTTGATTTGATTGGATTGGGAGAAGATTGGGAGGTATTAGGGAAAGAATTCCCTTTGGGTTTGTAATCTAGGAACTACCTAAGAGAGGGGTTTTTGACCAAGGGCTAGATCTGTATGATACCATTGTGTAAAAATGATAACATCAGGTAGGTATTGATAAAATGAAGCCAACAAAAGTGGTTTCACTATTTTATCAATTTCCCTTGATTTATAATGGATTCTATAGTGATTAAAGCTCTAGTTTAAGGAAATAATTCATCAGAACTTCTATGGAGTTCCAAAAATTATTTACTTGATTGAAAAGGTAGTGTTTGGTGGACTGAATCAATAGGAGTTGGAATCACCTCAAAATAGTTACCAGAATGCCCTTGAGAAATCCCCAAAGGCAGTACTGGATAGGATTTGTCTTTTTCATCAGATTTATTTTACAGAAGATTTTTAGTTGATTCCAAGGACACATGTTAGGTACCGAGAATACCTTTCTGTATAAATTTGAGTCAACCTTTTTGGATTTATAGAGCTACTGCAAGGTTTTTATTAGTGAATAAACCATGCACAGAAAAGTTTAATTCACTAAAAATCAACAGAGACACATAAAATTATGAGTTGCTAGATCTAGGAGGATATGGTTATTTGTGATCTTTTAAAGTTGTAATTAGGTCAAAATCTCAGTTGGTTTGACCTAGGAAATTTATTGAAGGCAGAAATGGCTTTAATTTGTTAATTTTGTTACCAGTAATCTAGGAAGCAATTTAAGGTGGGGCCAGTGGGACTTGAAAGGTATGGGTGATACCTTTCTGCAAAAATTGGATTTACTCCATTTGGGTTGGTAAAACTTCCTGAAGAATTTGTTTAGTGTTCTATATAGATCTGGGGAGAACATTTATCATTTTTAATTTAAACAACATTTTGGTCCAGATCTGGGCCTTCCTGTTAGAGAATACACCCGGGTACTCGAGAAAAATTTGGATCTGAATATTTGGTGGCGTTTTACATTTTTGTTTGAATTTAAAGTGACTGGCTAGGTATAGATCTAAAAATCAGAAAAGAAAAGGGGAAGAGTTGGGCGGTCAATAGGCCAGATCCAGAGAGGAGTGGGCCACAGGGGTCTCCCGGCCCACCCGGGGCTACTGGAGATGGGGGGTCCGAGGCCCATCGGGGCGAAGGGGTAAGGGCTAGCGCTAGCCGTCAGATTAGGGGCAGATCCGATGGTAGCGGGCCATCCTCTACCTCTGGCTAGAGAGCAAGGAGATGAAACCCTAGCTAGGGCGCGGGAAGCGTGGGGTGCTCACCAGGGGCGCGGATGAGAGGCGGGGATGGTCCAGGGCGACGCGGCGTACCACGGGGAGTCCGGTGATGGGCGGCAGCGTGGGGCTCGACGTCGGGGAGTGGCTCGCGCATGAGGAGCCCGACTGCGTTGGCTTGGGGCTCGCCAGCGCTGCTCCAGAGGCTGCATGCATGGAGGAAAAATAACACCATTAGCACCAGAACAGAGAGGGGAAGTCGGTTGTGTGACATGCAGATGGGGAGGGGCTCAGAGATGAGGGCCTTGCTCGATTTCCTTGAGAGAGAGCCGAAGCTCTTTGCTTCTCCTCGCAGGGGCACAGCAGAGATGGGAGAGAGGAGTGGGAGCTCTGGGGAGGAGTGGGGGAGTGCTGGGGGCAAATGAGCTGCTAGGAGGAGGCTGGGTGGCCTTTGGGCTTTATATACCCGAGAGGGAAGAGGGTAGGATGGACATTGTTCATAGGGAGCTTGAGGGAAGTGTTTGCCAGGGATAGGGCAAGGTGGGTGGTGGTGTGGGTCCTGTGGGGGTGCCCTGGTCATGCAGGAGGGCGGGGGAGAGGCAGAGGGGCTGCTGCAAGGTTTTTAATATGGCTTTGAAGGGACACATCCTTTGTCTCTCCACTCAAACAAGCACAAAAGGACAAGTGGTCAAGGGATGCTACAATGATGGTCAGCCAGAGGGGGGAGTGCTGCTAGGGAGTAGTGCTGGGGAAGGTTGGAGCTGGTTTGGTCTTTGTTTGAATCAAGGTTTGATTGGTTTTGCAAGTTTGATCAAAGGAAGGTTTGTAAAGGGAGTTGATAAAGTTGCATTGGACAAGATGTGTAAATGGTACTGGATGGTAGAGTAGATCAAATAATCACTTCAAGATTTAAATGGGATTTTTCTGATGATTATAATCCCATTTAAATGCACTTCTTCAAAAAGGTGCTAAAGTAGATTATGGATTCAAGAAAGATATTTTACATTGGGCAAGCTTGGTTTTGATGTGATATGGTCCTAAATACCATAACACACATGGGATAATTTTATTGGGATTTATTGAAGTGTAAAAGTATTTTTAGGGAATTATTTCTTATTTCTGCCATTTAAGAAAAAAAGGCAAAAAGAAATAATAAGGAATCTCAAAAATATTTATTTTTGAGTTTGTAAGATGGGATATGATGAATAGGCATCAAATGTGCCTTAATTTGGCAAGGTTATTTGGAGAAAAACAAACTTGCCTTTATAGACAAGGATTTTGGGAATTTGGTAAATAGAGGAAATCAAATAGTTTAAAAATCCAAATAATTGGGAGAATTATTTGGGGATGCTTATATCCAAGGTATATGATGTACACTTTATGTAGGAATCAAGGTCCACCTTGGTTTTGGAAGGAAAGTGGTGAAAAGGATGGAAACTAGATTCTGGGGGATCTAGGTTTGGTTAATTTGATGCCTTCTGAACAGGGTTAGGTTAGTGAGCTCAGAGCTCACCTTGGTACAATGGGTATATGTATGGATTTACCAAGTCACATAGATGGTCATGGAAGCAGGGGTTGGTCTTGGTTGGATTTGTGGTGGTGCAGAGGAGATGGCAAACTTTGTTGAAAATAAGGCTGCCATAACATATACATCAGATAGCCTCCTAAACCATGTGGGTTTAAGAAGCACAAGGCTCAAATGGAAACAAGTGAAGTTGGGGTTGATGGGCCATGGTTAGTATATCATAATCATGCAAAGAGTTGGCCAAGGGGAGGTGGCATATAGATGTGAGCTTCTGCCAAAGTAGGTAAGATGATAAGATTCGCAGAAAAGAATATTATATTGACTACAAAACCATAAAGGATGAGTGGGTATTAGAATGGCTTAGCCAAGGTTAAGAGTGGGATTTGGTAGTACTAAATATGTAATACAATATGGTTAAAGTACATTCTCAAGAAGGCACATAGGTTGGAAAAGGTAGGGCTCCAAAGATGGTATCCAGATAAGAAATCCAGACTTAGCCATTTTGGCAGCTTTGGTGATTTTGACTAGAGTGTAAGTGTAGATGATTTTGGGAGGATTCTAGGTTCCAAACTCATGATCAAGGAGATGAGGTTGAGGTACTAATTGGGTAGATAGGGTTCATGCTTGGATTGGGTCTCCACTAAGCTGGGAACCATCAAGAGGGATTAGCCTTGGATTGAGATAAGCATGAGATGGGATGATCACTGGAGTGACTTAGGGTAGATTCAGACTTGGATTGTTAGCTTGAGAGTGATGATCACTAGCAAGGATTGGGGTCCTAAGATATGAGCTACTAGACTAGCTTAATCTAGTTCCTAAGCAAACAAGGCAATCAACAGATCAAGGCAATTCATCACACGGCAGATCAAGGCAATTCAACTTGACTTATCTAACTACTACTAGGGTTACCATCAAGCCTAGCTTGAGGTAAGGATGGGTATGTTGAGAAGGGGTTTAGCTTTGAAACAATATAAGTACCATCTTGGTATCTATACCAAGATTGAGATGAAAAAGGTTTTAATAAGGTTTTGGAAAACCTAGGGATAAGAGTAGTTGAAGGTTCTGTCTTGAAAACATAAGGAGAGTATATATATGTCTCCAAAGTTTTGATAATAGAAACTAGTAAAGTATTTGGTTGTGTCACAGTTATCTTGGCTCAGGTTTTCAAATGCCAGAACATTTAAGAATATAAAAGATGAGCCAAGACATCTCTTTTGTAAAATAGTTTTGGTAAACTAGTGTTGAGATGAGGAGTACACATCTAATACACAAACAGTTGCTTGAGCACAAGCAGGCAGGTAAGCATACAATGCAAGAAAAAGTTTTTGTTCCCCCTGATTTTTGCCTTTTGGACATTTAATCAGGGTTGCTGAAATTGGGATGTTACAAATATGGTCTATATGGACAAACTTTGGGCGAATATGGGCAATATGAACGAAATTTGGGCGATACGGACGAACTTTGGGCGAATATGGCTGAATTTTGGGTGAACTTGGACGAATATGGTCTATATGGACAAACTTTGGGCGAATTTGGCGATATGGACAAACTTTGGACGAATATGGGCGAATATGGACGAACTTTGGGCGAATATGGTCGAATATGGGCAAACTTTGGGCAAATATGGACAAACTTTGGGCGAACTTTGGATGAATATGGGCGAATTTATGCTGACTAGGCGGGTCCACTTGCCGAATTCGCTTCGTCCGGCGTTCCCAGGATGTACCCGGGATCCTGGGTTCGGCCTGGGGAGTCCGGACCAAAGTTGGCCCAAATCCGAACGAAAACAGGTTCCTAGGTACGCGACTGGGTGAAATTTCGGCGTCCGGACCTATTTTTGGCGTCCGGATCAGCGTCCTGGGTAGGCGAGTGGAGATGCTCTTAGGCTTGCACCTTCGAGTTTGAAGTCAAAAGGGGGTATTTGGCGGTGACGGAGAGAGCGCATAAGATGGCGAGAAAATTCCAAAAAAACCACCACATTTCATCGAGAAATTCGTAAAACAATCAGTATTCGGCGAAATTGCAAAAAACCACCAGTGCTAAGGATATTTGTTCAAATGTGTACTGATTGTGAAATTGAGTCCGGTTAACACGATTTCTGACAGATGGGGCCCAGTGTCAGTGCTGACGTGGCAAGCGGAGCTTGGACATATCTACTTTGAGTTTATTAGTAAACTTTTTATGGGACCCACTAGTCAGTAATTAATTTTTTCCTTTGATTTTATTCCCTAAAATCCTACCACCATCTGCTCCCTGCACACCTCCCTCCCCATCCCTCCCCACTCCGGACGCCGGTGCATCGCCCCTCCCTACTCCGGCTGCTGCGCGGGACGTCGTGCTCCTCCACCTGCGGACGGGGAACTGCGCTCGCCGGCCGCTGCCCCGCACCCTCCGCCCCTGGCGCCACTCGCCGGCCCGCCCCACCGCTCCTCGACGCCCGCAGCTCCCCGTCCATAGGTCCACGCTTGTTGCTCGCCGGCCCGCCACCTCGCGCCCGCCAATGACCAGCTAAGCAAGAAAGAGACCGTGGAGGAGACGAAGTGGGGAGGGATGGGAAGGGCGCCGGAGTGGGGAGGGCGGTGTGTAGGGAGCAGGTGGCCGGAGCAGGGGACGCCGGAGATGGGGAAAACAGAGCAAGTATGGCGACGGCGGAGGCCTAGGAGAGAGAGTGTATTTGGGAGAAAAGGAAAAAAAAGAAAAAAAATTAACTGACAAGTGGGTCTGATGAGGGTTTGACTCGTCAATGTCCATTGTTATGGACTTGGGTTTTGGATAAGGAGGGACGTTGGAGATCGCAGAACGGCTAACAGACTTGCAACACGGGGACACGAGGTTTACCCAGGTTCAGGCCCCCGGAGAGAAAAACCTACTCCTGCTGGTCTATTCTTTGTTAATGGCAATGCCGAAGGTTACAGGGGTGCGCGGATGAGATCTGACAAGTTGTGTGCTAGGTTATGAGGTAAGATCCTCCTTGCCGTTCCCTCTTGGCCTTTATATATGGGGAGTCCAGGTCTCAGGGTACGTCGAGTCAGTTAGATATTAGGGTTTTACCCTTTGAATTTCTATCTAAAGCTGGTCGTGTTCTCCAAGGAGACACGTCCTTCATGGGTCTGGGTCATCTGAATCCTTTCTGGGCTTCGCCATCTGGAGCGGGTAATTGTATGGGCTTTGGTTAGGCCAGACTGGGTAGGCCAACATTAGTCACTGTAGGGCATACCCATGTGAGGGTCCCACAAAAAGTTTACAAAACAACCCAAACTAGATATGTCCAAACTCCGCCTTGCCAGCACCAACAATGGGGCCTGATGTCAGAAATCATGTTAATCAGGCTAAATCGAACAATCAGTACACATTGGAACCAATTCGCACAAAACTGGTGGTTTTTTGCAATTTCACTGAATACTGATTATTTTACGAATTTCTCACTAAAATGTGGTGGTTTTTTGGAATTTTCTCTAAGATGGCAAATAAAATTGCGTTGATACTTCGAGGGCCATAAATTTGTTGAAGCAATAGAGAGAAAGAGTGTTCTATGGAAGTAATATTTCTTTGATGAAACATAGGAGTAATTTTCACAAACAAGATGAAGTTTAATTACCACAAAAATTATGGTGAAAGAACCTTTTTTACACAAATATAGTAGGGAAAGGCTCCCTACTGTACCATTTTATATATTTTTAAGAAATTGTGGAAATTTACAATGGTGAGGGAAGTGTCCTTATTACATACTCATAGAGTGTCTAGCCATGACTGCATGCCTTCCTTCAAACTAGGCTTAGGCCTACACATGATTATCTAAAAAAGGATTTAAATCTAGCGTGCATCTATTTATTGAACCTGCATTCGAAAAATAGGTGCACAATTGTCTCTTGTGGACAAGTATCATAGAGGATATGGTCTGAGAATTCCACAAAGAAATTCTTTTTCAACATAAGGTCCTTAGTGTTGAGCCTTACTTGTAGCATAAGCCAGGCAAAAAACTTGTGCCTTGGAAGGCTACAAGATTTCCATATATCCAGAATCTACTGAGGAGTGGTGTGTTGACCAACTAGAGATCTATGTACCTTTTTGGTTAAAAAGTAGTTTCCACTGGTATAGGTTAAACTCCATTCATCATATCTACCATTTATACTCAGAGTTTGAAGTTCATTCTCCAGGTTATGCAATTCCTCATGTGCAATTAGAGACAGTGGAAGTTGGAACATATCATATATGTTATTTTCATAATTCTACCATGCATTCTCAATTGTAATTCAATCATTATTTGCAAAGGAGTGTAGGTGTGGATATTTGTCATCTCTGTTTTCATTTCCCCATGTGTCTTTCCATAGTAGTATTGATTTTCTATTGTTGACCTTCATAGTAGTCATCTTTCTAAAAAGCTCAGACAATCTTTCCACCGGAATGAAACATTTGGTGTGACTACATGAGGTGCAGTTATATCATTACAATAAGCCTGCCATAGAAGATTGACCCAAGGAATGTTCTGATGGTTGTAAAACTTGTACAAATTTTTCATTAGAAGAGCTTGATTCTATATCCTTAGATTAAGGACACCTAAACATCCCTAGTCCTTTGGCCTAAAAACAATTATGTCCGAGCTAGCAAGACATTTACCTTGTTTTGTCAAACCATAGGAATTTCCTCCTAGTTTTTTCAAAATGAATGAAGATTGTAACATGCACTTTGAAGGAACACATAGCATGCATAGTGAAAGGATCGTATGGGCACCTAGAGGGGGGTGAATAGGTGCTACTTCAAATTTTACTCTTTTTCAAGTTAGGGTTTAACACAAAAGGTAAATTCTCTAGATTATGCAACTAAGATGAATTTACCTATATGCCACCCTACTACAAACTACTAAGCAAGAACAAGATAAGTAAGGTGCGGTAAAGGATAGAAGTAACCAAAGTGGAGCACGCGGAGACACGAGGATTATTTTCTGTGGTTCCTTCCTTTTGAAGGGAAGTACGTCTACGTTTGGAGAGGGGGTGGTTTCAAACCACCAACGCGACGAGAGGCCTCCCTTGTTATCCAGTAAACCTCGCCCCCAAAGGGTTCTATTCACTTCTTCCACTATATTGGCAACCTTCGAGGTGGAAGCCAACACCTTTACAACAAGTTCGAGGCACACATACACAACTGAATTGGAGGCTCCCGAATGCAAGGAAGCTGTCACACAATCAAAGACAAGCTTATAAGAACCAAATCAAGAACTAGGGTTTCCAATTAAAAACTAGAGCAAGGGGGCCCTCAAGTGAATAAGAGGGAAATGAAGATCTCTCTTGGTGAAGCTTTAGATCAAGGCCTCCTTCTTTGATTCTCCAAAGATCAAGGCCTTTGGATGGTTGGATGGGGAGATCTTGTTGATTTGGTGTCTCTAGGGTTAGGGTTCTTATTTTATGAAACGAGCAGCTGGAGGAAGGGGATGAGGTCCCCTATTTATAGGCCCACTGCTTTCCAACTGTTTTCTGACTGTTGGAGAAATTTCCACACCAAAGATTCCGGTCTTGAGACCGGAGAATCTGATCTGACTTTGTTCCACACCAGAGACTCTGGTCAATCTTCGGACCACCATACAGAATGTCCCAGCCTTGGTGTAGATGCTCCCTCCAGGGACTCTTCAGAGTTTCTTGTTTGAGGTACACCGGAGACTCTGTTGTTTTCACACCGAAGACTCCGGTCTGATTGTGAGCACTAGAGAATCCGGTCCGTTTACGTCCCATCTCTGAACACCTATACAGACTGTCCCAGGCACCCTTCAGGAAGTTCTTGGGGGAAACTCTAGTTCACACCGGAGACTCCGGTGTATGCACACCGGAGACTCCGGTCAGAAAAATCCCTGAAATTGTTGTTTCTTCCAAGACCTTTTCTTCAGGGCTATGGACTTTTCTCTTTTAAGTATATCAACCTGGAAACATTAGCACATTGTAAAATGATCCTCAAGTTGTTAACGAACACCAAAGCTGATTAAGACAACAAATGTCCTTTCAATCTCCCCTTTTTGGTGTTCGATGACAACTCGAGATTTTGCATGGAAATCTTTAATATGAGATAATCGAGTAGTGTATGTAAGTCAGGTAATACAAACTAAACATAGAGACTTCTGACTATTACAATAACATAGGGGCATAACATTTCCACTCACATAGATAGTTTCACACAAACCAAGTAGAAGCAAAGCAAATGTTCGAATTTTAAAAGATAAAATGGGCAGAATGAAAAGCCAAAAGCCCATCCAATGCAAGAATGAAAAGCCAAAAGCCTAGCAAATCCCGATGATCTATAGATATCTTCTCCTCCTTTGGCATCGAGATGTCAAAATGGAAAATACCAAAGCTAGCGCCCCATGGGATCACTCATAGTCATCGTCGTCGTCATCCTCATCCATATCATCATCCTCATCCTCATCTTCCTCATAATAATCATCATCACCTAAAGCAGCAGGCCCTTTGCCATGAGGGCGAGAAGATGAAGTATCCTGAGAGCTAAACCCGGAAGTGACCTATGAGAAGGTCTTCCAATCCACAAGGTTGTCCTGCTGGGCATTCCATGCCCCAAATGAGAGGGTGTGGTCAGATTGTGTATATGGTTGAGATCCATGCTCATCTGTGTACACTCCCTCATCATCCTCTTCTTCCTCCTAACCTTGAGCCTTGATTTCCTTGAGGAGTTTCTCAATCCTACGGTTGCTCTTGTAAGAGGCATGTTGTTCCTTACGGATATCGATACTCATGCAACAGAGAATCCTTTCCCAAAAAGAGGCCTTCTTGACATTTTCCTGAACATAGTCACGGGAGACGGGTGACATGGGAGCATTGGAGGCATTCTTCCTCCGAGAGCCTCTTGGTGGAGTGGGGGCTCGCTCAGTCTCAGAGATATCATCCTCATCATTAGTATATGACCACCTAGGAGCTTGCCCCATATTACCTCGTTGCACCGATCTCGTAGACTAGATCTTGGTTTTGTGTGTTACCGTGATAGAATTTTTTATTTTCCATGTTGCGAACCCTACAAAAATAAGTTTGGTTGATTTTTGAATTTGTTGAAAATTCTCAAGGAAAAGTTCTCTCTATTATGACCTAAGTATCCATATAGGAAAATGATGCAGCCCGACCTACGGTCGTTGCTACATCAAGGTCTTCAACTTACGCCAAGTCATCATGGACTCCAAAGGTGAATCCGTTCCTCTATGCGAGCCCCCTTCCTACCCTATTGAATGGTATGCTAATTCACACTCCGTCACATATGCATGATAGGTTCACACCGACCAGTACGGAGGCAAGGGAGGAAGCCCGGAACATCAAGCCCGACAAGACGGAGGCTTGGAAGAGGAGGCGGAAGAAGACAGATCGGCAGCTGCCAGGTCCAAGCGGTACTACCGGTCGTCAGAACCGGTACTACCGGTCAGCGGTAGTACCGCCCCTACTACCGCTCGCTACTGATGGCTCCAACCGTCGCTCCAGGACCACAAGCGGTACTACCGGTCCCAGAGCGGTACTACCGGTGATGACCGGTACTACCGGTCCTAAGTCCGGTACTACCGGTCATGCCTGTGCCTGCGCGCACCAGTTGGGCCACAGCCCATGTATTCCCCTTTACTTACCTATTCGCCTAGTTTATCCCCAAACTACCCTTGTTTAGTGGCTGGCCTATAAATAGATCCCCCACCCCTCATGTATCCCTTAGGCATAGATGATAGACTAAAGACAACCCCCATGTGGAATCTCTAGTTTTGCCTCATCCCCTTTACCAAGGGGACCGACTATCGTCACCAACCTCGATTGGAATTTGCATCACGCATCCATCGTTGAACAAGGCCTTGGAGTTCGATGTCTCGTCTCCAAGTTGTCAAGACCCTCCCCAAGGTGTTCTTCCCTCTCCGATGTGGATTTGAGGGAGCACGTTGACCGATCTTTCCTTGCGAGGATTCTATCGGACCGGTGGCCGCCGTTCGGGAGCAATCGGCCTTGTATCATGTCAGTTTTGCGTGTGTTCATCGTGTTCTTCGCGAGGTGTGTGTTCGCTTCCGCTACCTTCTCCCTTTCCCTCGCTTTCCCATCGATTTGACCACGAGATCCGTGAAGATCGGGCCACCCAAGAGGTTAACCCCTCCATCATCTGGTATCAGCAGCTTTTGGTTGCCACGTATTTCTCATCGATTTGGTCTTTTCCCCATAAATTCGAAAATTCCACCAAAATAGCCCCAATTCGTGTTTTGGATCGATCTGTAATTTGAGTGCGTTTTGGTAGGTTTTGATCCGTGGATTACTTGCAGAACTAGTTGATCTACCTCCCTTTGTGTTCCCATAGCCTAATTCCTTGATTTCCCCCTTCGATTTGGTGTTTTTCTTGAAGATTTTCTGCCCAAATCGCCCCAAAATCGCGAAAACGCGTCAAATATGGGCGTCCCAGGACCAACCGGTACTACCGGGCCCAAAATCCGGTACTGCCGCACTTAACCGGTACTACCGGGCCCAAAATCCGGTACTACCGCACTTAACCGGTACTACCTCTCAGGCAACCGGTACTACCCCCCAGTACTGAACAGAAAATCAGATTCCCAGATTTCTGCCGCTCACCGTTTTGAGCATAACTTTTGCATTCGAACTCGGATTTTGGTGTTCTTTAGCTCGTTTCGAAGAGGAGAAGGAGCTCTACATCATCATACACGTTGTTCATGCTATATAATCCATCCAAATTCCGTGAGCAAGGCGGAATCCAACAATAAAGGGTGAAGATCGTTGACGAAAGGTATAAACATTTCGCGACTTCTCCCCACTTGCATTCCTTTGTGAACCCCACTATCTTTGCGAGCAACAAACACCTATTGAGACTAGTTCCTCTTATGATTGCTTGGGATATGCACATTTGATACCTTGTAGATTCCGAGCAAACGTTGTGAGCGCTATCTCATATAGTTATCTTGTATAGTTGTTGGCACAAGGAAGAGGAAAGTGAAAAAGAAAAAGGAAAATAGAAAAAAAAAGAAAAAAAATAGAAAAATAAAAAGAAAAAGAAAAGAAATATACATGTGCCTCATAGAATAGGAAGCGCAAGCTCGATGAATATCATATAGGTGGTACTTGTTGTGCATATCTTGTAGCCCACCAATTTTGTGCAATCGAACTAGCGTCTCTCCTTGTACTTGTGTGACATGAGCTTATAGTATTCGCTAGGTAATCATTTGGTTATTAGCTCACTTTCTCCATCGCACAAGTACCATTTATCCCACCGTGTGTGTTTCCTTGTACATATTTCCTATCTTGTGGATTGACTTGTTTGCTTTGTGATCATTGTGGTTCTTTACTTGCCAATACAACATCTTGATTTCGGATTGGTTCTTGACATGCCACTTTTCATACCTATCCACCATAGGCCTTGTGTGTTTTTTTTTGTTGGTAGTTGGTTTTGGTGTTCCACGTGAACTTCACTTTGCTTGGTTTATTGCTCTCAAGTGTGTCCACTTGCACGATACGATCTTCCAAGGTAAAGTAAGGTTCGATGTTGTATCCATAACACCCTCTACCACTTCCATATACAACACTTGGTCTTGTGAAGCATGTCTAGGGACTCCGGGACCGAGGATGATTTCTATGAAGAATCCACGATGAGCCACCATGCCTATGTCTCCACAAGCATGGATAACATGATGGAGCACTACACCAACAATGGCTCCACATGTTCGGGTGACATGGAGTGCTACAACAACAACGACTCCCCAAGAATGGGCGACTTCAAGAACGGCAACGACAAGCTCCTCAAGTCGCACCGGCCAAGACGGAGCCTACACCTCGCGTGCGCCAAGGTCCACCATGCAATGGACAAGTTCAAGAGCGACCTCCACAACTTCAAGAAGGACATGGACAATGACTTCAACAAAAACATGAGCATGGTTGCCAAGACTAATGATGCTTTGTGCTCATTAGAAGAACTTATAAGGAAGCGTGCCAAGGTCAAGGGCCATCGTCATGAGCGTCATATGGATGACAAAGTGCGCTGCCAACATCAACCATCGGCAAGGCACGCCAATGACCTCCGTCTACACCATCATAGGGCACCTTCAACTACTCGTGCCACCACCAAAATGGCACCAAGAGCAAGCCTTCGTCCACGCCATCAAGCTTCCATGACTACGCTTGCATTCGAAGACCTCATGAACGAGGAAAATGAAGAACTCTACTTCGCCAAGTTGGATAGCATGAGCCTACCTCCACCACTACTACAAGATGGCCACAAGACGGTCGAGCATGGGATTTTCCCTTCGACCATGGAGGAGAGCGATGATGCCCATCTTATGGCATCCATCCTTGAAGGCGACAAGGTCAAGAATGGTGAGCATGGGATTTTCCCTTCACCAAAGGAGGCGCATGGAGTTGAGGAAACCGAGCCTATCCCTATATGCTTGAGTGATGATGTGCCCCCAATCCCATGTGAGTATGAGAGCCACTTAGCCCACTTGAGTGAGAACAAGAGTGAGATGAGTGACTCCACCTTATGTGAGATTGAGTGCTTCCACTTGGAGGGCATGAGTGATACTCCTAGTGAGTTGAGAGTGGTAGTTGATAGGTCAAGTGAGACCATTTCGATTTCTAACAACTTACCCTCTACCTCTAGTGTGTTCTCTTGTGTTGTGCTAGGTTCCATGGAGGAAGACACCCGAAGCCATGAAGCAATGATGCCTCAATTGGAGAAGATGTACATGGTGCATGAAGATGATGCTACGCCATGGCTACATCAAGAATACGAAGTCGTCCACAAGGAGGCCACTACTACCATAACACCCACTTCATATGAGAGGTATGAACAAGGTAACAATAAGGGTGTTGATGATGCCATGATCCCACTAGTGGACATGATGAATTGTGAGGATATGCATGCTATGGATGATACTTGTGACATTACATATGCTTCATCCACTTTCCCATGTGATGCTTTGCCTTTGCATAATATTGATCATGTGAAATTGTTTGATTGCGATATCATTGCCATAAACATGCCATGCTATGCATGTTGCGTGTATCCTCCAATTGCTTTGGACTTGCCTTGTCATGCTAGTCATTCAAGTTCTCCCGTTGCTTGCAATAAGATGAATGCTTGCTATTTCACTTGTTTTGCTTGCAACAATATTGATCATATGCGTTATAATGAGATGGCCCCCATAGCTTTCTCAATTTTTGGAGATTTTGATGATTGCCATGATAAGCATGTTCCCCACTTGCATACTCACCATGCATCTATTTCATACTTGATTGACATTAATGGTGATGTGCACAAGAAGAGATACGTCATGATGGATGATGTGTATCTCTACCATGCACACACGTTCTTCCTTTTACGTATAATGTGTGTAGGTACCCGCACAAGAATGTCAACCTCGGTTGAGCACGAGTTGACAAAAAGAGCTCTAGAGAGCATCCCACAAGTGAGTTCAAGATCGAACCCAGCTCTGATACCTTTTGCATGCTTTGCATCTTTCATGTTGGCAAAATGCTCTTTCCTATGGTTTGATTGCAAGCATGTTGATGGTATTATATCACCTTGTGACATCCATGTTTCTTCGCTTTTAGATAATGATGTTTTGTGTGTTGTAACAAAATTGTTGAACAATTTCTCTCTCCGATGTTTTGTGTGCAACCACAATTCCATTAAGAGCATGTATTGTCATGAGAGCTTCCAAGAATCTCGTCTTGTTGTTGCAACAAACATAAGGACCACTAGCTCTTTCATTTGGTTTGTTTGCAAACGTGTTGTTTTTGCTTCCGTTTGGGATACTCATATTCCCATGATATTTTCTTTTGATGATTTGTGTGTGACATCCAATATGTCGAACAATTTCTCTTTCCAATGGTTGGTTTGCACACATAATGATGTTGCTTTGAACATTCTTCCTTGTGTGTTTTTGCCAAATTCTCCTATTCTTGCATCAAAGATGTTGTTTGAAATTTGGATCCAATGCTTTGAGTGCCCCACTACTACGTTATATGGAGTTTTTGAGTTTACACATTTGGATGATTTTCAAACGATTTCCATGCACTTTGACCTTGCATATGCATTCCATTTGCTATCCTTGTATTGTGCTGATAGTGTTGTGAACAAGAATGGACATGCCACATTTGACATGCTCCTCTATCACGCACGAAAATATTTTGCTTGGTCTTTGTTGTGTGAAGGTACAAGTGCATACACGTCAACCTCTACCAACCATGTGTTGACAAGAAGAACCGAAGAGAGTTACCTGTGGCCACCCTTCATCGAGCTATCTCTACAAGCTAAGGTGACTTCCTTCTACTTGAGGACTCATGCTATAATCTTCATGAATTGGCTACGCTTTGAGTGTTGCTTCGCTTTTGTCGTAAGCTTTGTAGGCTTCATGGAAGGTGAAGGAACATTGAAGTGTTGTCAAGTCAATCTCCCCGAGGACGACTATATGGTGAACCCCAGGATCAAGGATGTCCTTCGACCTCTTCTACTTCGTGATGAACATGGAGAGTCGAGGATGACTCTTTTTGAAGGGGGGGGGGAGATGATGCAGCCCGACCTACGGTCGTTACTACATCAAGGTCTTCAACTTACGCCAAGTCGTCATGGACTCCAAAGGTGAATCCGTTCCTCGATGCGAGCCCCCTTCCTACCCTATTGAATGGTATGCTACTTCACACTCCGTCACATATGCATGATAGGTTCACACCGACCAGTACGGAGGCAAGGGAGGAAGCCCGGAACATCAAGCCCGACAAGACGGAGGCTTGGAAGAGGAGGCGGAAGAAGACAGATTGGCAGCTGCCAGGTCCAAGCGGTACTACCGGTCATCAGAACCGGTACTACCGGTCAGCGGTACTACCGCCCCTACTACCGCTCGCTACTAATGGCTCCAACCGTCGCTCTAGGACCGCAAGCGGTACTACCGGTCCCAGAGCGGTACTACCAGTGATGACCGGTACTACCGGTCCTAAGTCCGGTACTACCGGTCATGCCTGTGCCTGCGCGCACCAGTTGGGCCACAGCCCATGTATTCCCCTTTACTTACCTATTCGCCTAGTTTATCCCCAAACTACCCTTGTTTAGTGGCTGGCCTATAAATAGAGCCCCCACCCCTCATGTATCCCTTAGGCATAGATGATAGACTAAAGACAACCCCCATTGTGGAATCTCTAGTTTTGCCTCATCCCCTTTACCAAGGGGACCGACTATCGTCACCAACCTCGATTGGACTTTGCATCACACATCCATCGTTGAACAAGGCCTTGGAGTTCGATGTCTCGTCTCCAAGTTGTCAAGACCCTCCCCAAGCTGTTCTTCCCTCTCCGATGTGGATTTGAGGGAGCACGTTGACCGATCTTTCCTTGCGAGGATTCTATCGGACCAGTGGCCGCCGTTCGGGAGCAATCGGCCTTGTATCATGTGAGTTTTGCGTGTGTTCATCGTGTTCTGTGCGAGGTGTGTGTCCGCTTCCGCTACCTTCTCCCTTTCCCTCGCTTTCCCATCGATTTGACCACGAGATCCGTGAAGATCGGGCCACCCAAGAGGTTAACCCCTCCATCAGAAAAAAAGGCATGGATTGAGTTATAGTTTTAGTATTTGTGTGAATGTTTGCAAAATGAAAATCATATGGCATGCATTCATAAATCATCATAACATTAAATAAAACCAAACCAAAGATATTGGAAAAACCTCCAAAATCATATATATGAATTGCCAGAATGTTACTATAAGGAATATATAGAGAATTATAAATTCACCATTTGCAAACTAGTGAAAAGGTTAAAAATGCACCTATAATAATCTATTGAATTTAAAAAAAATAGAAACAAGAATCATATCATTTGGTGTTCGTATTCAAAAGATATAAAGGAAATAATAAAATAGAAAAAGGGGAAAAACTAACTAGGCCGACCCACTACAGCCGACTGAACCCATACCTTTAAAAGGCATGCATAATCTATTTTTTAATCTATCTCTACTGAAACTCACATATCTTCAAATCTATAATTTTGAATTGACTTCCATTTATATCTATTTGTTACCTACTCAAACTCGTTGTTTCTAAGCACCACGTGATGATCGGATGTATTAGATTCTGCGTGTGCATATAACGGGAGCAAGCCAGATTTGCTCATGCGGAAACTAAGGTTAACCTTGATGAGCCTAGCATGTACAAACATGGTCTCGGAACACAGATCACCAAAAGGTAAAGCATTAGTCATATAGTAGATATGATGAACATGTTGATTGTTCGCCTTTGAAACTACATCATCTCTCGTGATGATCAGACTTGATGTAGTGGATTTGGTTCATGCGATCACTAAAACAATGTGAGGGATATTGTGTTGAGTGGGAGTTCACCTAGATTAATTTAAGTATTAATTATAACTCAATTTGTCATAAACTTAGTCTAAACTATTGCAAATATGTTGAAGATCATGGCGGCCCCTACCATCAATTAATGCGTTCCTAGAGAAAGAAAAGTTAAAAAAAACGGAAGCAACTTCGCGGATTGGTTCCACAATTTGAGGATTGTCCTCAATGCTGGTCAGCTGACCTATGTGTTGGATGCACCGCTGGGTGACTCACCTGCAGATGATGCTATCGATGAGGTGTAGAATGTTTTCCTCGCTCGGAAGAATCAATACTCCATAGTTCAGTGTGCTATCTTGTATGGTTTGGAATCGAAACTTCAAAAGAGGTTTGAGAACTTTGACCCACATGATATTGTCCGTGAACTCAAAATGATATTTGAGGCACACGTGGAAGTTGACAGTTATGAAGCTTCTAAAAAGTTCTTTAACTGCATGATGGAAGAGGGCAGCTCCGTCAGTGAGCATGTGCTTAAGATGTTTGGGCACGCCAATAAGCTCCAGAGCTTGGGTATAGTGATTCCTAATGCTTTGGGGATTCACCGTGTCCTCCAATCACTACCACCAAGTTACAAGAACTTTGTGATGAACTACAACATGCAGCGCATGGATAAGTCGTTACCAGAACTCTTCTCTATGTTGAAGTCTGTGGAAGTGGAGATCAAGAAAGAGAACCAAGTGTTGATGGTCAATAAGACCACCAATTTCAAGAAGCAAGGCAAGCCTAAGAAAAAGGGAAACTTCAAGAAGGGCGGTAAGAAAGCTACCGTGCCAGCGAAGAAGGCCAAGGATGGGCCTAAGCCTGATACTGCATTATTTTACTACAAGGGAGAAGGTCACTGGAAGCGGAATTTCCCCAAGTACTTAGTGGATCTGAAGAACAACAACATCAAGAAGAAAGGTATATCTGATATACATGTTATTGATGTGTATCTTACGAGTAGTCATAGTAGTGCCTAGGTATTTGATACTGGTTTGGTTGCTCATATTTGTAACTCGAATTAGGTGCTGCAGAATAAACGGAGACTAGAGAAGAACGAGGTGACGATGCGCGTTGGAAATGGATCAAAGGTTGATGTGATCGCGGTCGGCACGCTACCTCTTCATCTACCATCAGGATTAGTTTTATATTTAAATAATTATTATTTGGTGCCTGCGTTGAGCATGAACATTATATCAGGATCTTGTTTATTGCGAGACGGTTACTTGTTTAAATCCAAGAATAATGGTTGTTCGATTTATATGAGTAATATCTTTTATGGTCATGCATCGTTGATAGATGGTCTATTCTTAATGAATCTCGATAATAGTGATACACATGTTCATAATATAGATGTTAAATGTTTGAAATTAAATGATAATTCTACATAAATGTGGCACTGTCATCTTGGTCACATTGGAGTGAAGCGTATGAAGAAACTCCATTCTGATGGACTTCTTGAATCACTTGATTTCGAATCACTTGAAAGATGTGAAGCATGTCTAATGGGTAAAATGACTAAGACTCCATTTTCTGGTATGATGGAGCGAGCTACGAACTTATTGGAAATCATACATACCAATGTATTTTGCCCGATGAGTGTGGCATCGCGTGGTAGTTATCGTTATGTTCTTACTTTCACGGATGACTGATACGTCAGAAACGTATCTATAATTTTTGATGTTCCATGCTTGTTTAGTATCTACTTTGCTTTGTCCACACTTTGAGGTGCTTTTCATATATTTTCTGGTACTAACCTATTAACAAGTTGCCACAGTGTCAGTTGCCTGTTTTCTTCTGTTTTTGGTTCTAGAAAGGCAGAAAATCAATATTCTCGGAATTGTACGGGACAAAAGCCAAAGTCAATATTTTATCGTGGGGAACACGAAGCCGGAATACGAGATGGAGGAGACTCACCAGGGGGCCACAAGCCCTGGCCGCACGGGTGGGGCCCACCCCGCCCCTGGGGGGTGTAGACGCACTGGTGGCCCCTGCCTCGCCTCTTTGCCTATAAGAAGCCCCCGATGCCTAAACCCTAAGAACCCGATCAATATTCCACGAAACCGTCTGTAGCCGCCGCCACCATCGTCCCTAGATCAGGGAGAATCTGAAGCTCCTCCCGGCACCCTGCCGGAGGGGAGATCATCCCGGAGGCCTTCTTCTTCATCATGGCAGCCTCCGGTATGAAGCGTGAGTAGTTCCACCTTGGACTACGGGTCCATGTAGTATCTAGAAGGTTGTATCTCCTGCGTGTGCTCTCATGTCTAGATCTTGTGAGATCCGTTAATGATCAAGATCTCATCTATTTGTAATCATGCATGTTGTGTTTGCGAGGATCCGATGGATATTGAGATTACTATGTCAGATTGATTAATGGTTTTGTATTATTGATTCTATCATGTTTGTGTTGTTTGTGATCTTGCATGCTCTCGGTTGTTAGTAGCTATCTTGGCCGAGTAGTTGCTAGTGACTCCAAGAGGGGGTATTTATGCTCGATAGTGGGTTCATGCCTCTAGTTAATCAAGGGAAGTGACATAAATCTCTAAGGTTGTAGATGTGCTGTTTCCACTAGGGGGAAACAACGGTCTCTTGTTCATGGAACAAGTGGATTATTTACCTTACACACTTTCCTTAAAGCAGTTGTCTGTTGCTTGCAACTTAATACTGGAGGGGGTTCGGATGATAACCCAAAGGTGGACTTCTAGTCATAGATGCAGTTGGATGGCGGTCTATGTATCTTGTTGTATTGCCCAATCGAATCTCATAGGATCTTTATGTCTAGTATTGTATTGTTATGTCTTGCTCAGTCCTGTCAATTGCCCTGCTGTAATTTGTTTACCCAGCATGCCATGTTTGTTTATCTAAGGAGAACACCTCTAGTGAACTATGGACCCCGGTCCAATCTCTACCATTGATACATCCTCCACTGTTATTGTTTACTTGCTGCAAACCATCATCACCTTCCACACCATACAGTTAATCCTTTGTTACAGCAACCAGTGAGATTGACAACCTCACTGTTAGTTGGGGCAAAGTCTTGAGTTTGTGTTGTGCAGGTTTCCACATTGCTTGCAACACCTTTGAGACATTTCCTTCCTCCTACTGGTTCGATAACCTCGGTTTCTTACTGAGGGAAGACTTGTTGCTGTGCTGCATCACAGCTTGCTCTTGGGGTTTCCCGACGAAGCGCTCCCACATCAACAAAGCGCCATCACAAGTTTTATGGCGCTGTAGCCGAGAGGCTAAGGACGTCTTCACAAGGGGAGTCCTCCTCAACCTTTCTCTTTACTTTGTTTTTAGTTTGCTTAGTTTCTTTTGCTTGGTTTTGTTTGCCTCTTTGTATCAAAAACTCCAAAAAATTAGTTTAGTTTGGTTTGCTTTCTCTTATCATAAACACACAAAAAGTAGTTCCTGCTCTAGCTGCTGCTGTTGTTTTTGGCTTCTCCACTTTTTCCAAAATGAAACTCTGCTGAGAACACCAAGTTGTGTGACTTCACTAGCACAAACAACAATGATTTCCTTAGCACTCCTATTGCTCCACCTGCTCCTGATGCTACCTTTTATGAAATTAAGCCTGCTTTGTTGAATCTTGTGATGAGAGAGCAATTTTCTGGTGCTAGTTCTGATGATGTTGCTGCCCATCTCAATAACTTTGTTGAAATTTGTGAGATGCAAAATATTAAAAATGTAGATGGAGATATTATTAAGCTCAAGTTGTTTCCTTTCTCCTGTGCTGAGAATATTTACATCATATGAAGCAAATGTGTTCGTGAAAGTTCTTTTATCGCACTCAGTTTTCAACTGAATTGCTTGAGGACAAGCAATAAGCTAAGATTGGGGGGAGTTGATACATCCAAAACGTATCTACTTTCCCGAACAATTTTGCTATTGTTTCTCCTCTAAACTTGTGTGATTTGAGTACAACTAACACGGACTGACGCTGTTTTCAGCAGAATTACTTTGGTGTCTAGTTTTTTTTAGAAAATCAACTATCAGGAAAAATCCAGGAAAATATGCCAAAAATCCTATTTCACCACAAGATCCACGGAGCCAGAGTACGAGACAGAGTAGAGGCCTGAGGGGCCCACACCCCTGCTACGCGCGGGCTAGGCCTGGCCGTGCCTAGGGGGTGCGGCCACCCCAGGCACCCCCTCGGCCTCCCTATTCGCCTATAAGAAGCCTCTTGACCTAAAAACCGGGGGGTGACGTTTTTCCAGAAAGAGTTCTGCTGCGCCGCCACCACTAGAAGCCGTGATTCGGAACCAGAAACTCCGTTCTGGCACCCTGGCGGGACGGGAAATTTGGGGAGGATCATCGCCATCGTCATCACCAACGCCTCTCCATCAACCATCAATGTTTCCCTCATCCATGAGTGAGTAATCCCTCGTTGTAGGCTATGGGGATGGTAGGGATTGGATGAGTTCTATCATATAATCGGATAAGATTGTTAGGGCATAGTTCCTAGTATCTCTTTTAGTGCTATTTGACTTTGTTGCAACTTGTTGTGCTTAATGCTTGTCACTAGGGCCCGAGTGCCATGATCTCAAATCTGAACTTATTATTGAATCATTATGATAGTATTGTTTGTGATCTTATCTGCAAGTTATGTACACATATCATTGTCCGGATCCAAAGGCCCCGAAGTGATAGAAATTGGGACAACTGGAGGGGATACTTGTGATGTGAGGATCACATGTGTTCACGGAGTGTTAATGCTTTCCTCCGGTTATCTATTAAAAGGAGCACCTTAATTTCTAGTAGTTCCCTAGAGGCCCCGCTACCACGGGCTGGTAGGATAAAAGATGTTGTGCAAGTTCTCATTACGAGCACGCATGACTATATATGGAGCACATGCCTATGATTGTTTAGAACTTGGATGCTTATTCTTATTTATCTGCAATGCCCTAGATCTTGAAGTTATATGTTTAGACTCATCCATGCAACGCCCGTCCATCCATCCATATGCCTACCGCACTCATATCCTACTATTTGCTGCTACTGTTACTATTGCTCTTGTTTTGCTGCTACTGTTGCTTTGTTGTTGCTACTACAAACTGTTGCTACTGATAAACTTCTGTGAGCAAGAACTATTTCTAGGTGCAGCCGAATTGACAACTCGGTTATTTAGGCTTGCAAGTATTCTTTGGCTCCCCTTGTGTCGAATCAATAAATTGGGTAATACCACCCTCGAAGACTATTGCGATCCCCTATACTTGTGGTCATCAAGACTATTTTCTAGCGCCGTTGCCGGGGAGCATAGCTTTATTTGTAAGTTCACTTGGATATATTATTGTTCACTGCTACTATAACATCCCAAGATTAGCACCTTGAAATAGACAGGACACATTTTTGTGCATTGCATTCATGCATCAGAAAATCTTTAGAATTTTCGCGCAAAACTAAAGAAGCTATAGAGGGTTTGAGATCTATCTTGTTCTGATGGAAACATTAGGGCATGTGCGATAGATTTCGACATGACCTCTATTGTACTTTTGTGTTTTAGGGGAAGACAATTCAAATTTGAGTATTTAATTGATAGATTTGAATACTATAAGAATTTGAAATAGAATAATAATTGGAAATTAAATTGTAATAAGAAACAAGAGGTGAGATCTTATTTCTGAAAATATACACTAATGATAAGTCTCAATTAATAAAAAAACACAAAATTGAAAGAAATGAATTATAATAATAAATAAGAATGTTATTCTTATTTATAAGTAAGATATAAATATTTATTTAGTTCCAAGAAAATTGAACACTTTATTGTATAATACAATGTTACATTGTTGTTACAATAAAAGAATAAAAGCATATTACTATAAAACAAATAAATATAAAAAGGAATTACATAAATGAAATAACTAAAAGAATTCTTTATTATAAGCAGATACATATATTACAAAGTCTTACATTTATTCAGATAGAGTGGAGAAGAGTGCATATCTTAACACTGCTATATCACTGGCAGAAGAGTGCATATCTTAACACACTCAGCTATTATTGACATATACAATTAACCATCCAATTATCAAGCATCACAGTATGCTACCAAGGTCACTATTGTGCACACTCCAGGGTGGAGGCACCACAGTAGTAACTCCTAAAGTAAGAACAGCCGAAATCAGAATCTTCATTTTATAGGATCATCCAGAATTCAAAAGCTACCATCTCATGTAAGTTTAGAAAAATTCAAATCATCTTCCTAGACACATCAGCTAGGAATCATTCATTAAACTAATCACATCTTCAAGCCACCCCAAATAAAGCAAGCCACTAGACTATAGTCAGTCAAATTCAAAACAATATGGAACCATCCACTGACATATGCATGGATGAATAATTCATCCAAACTGAAGCACAAGGCATTTAGTACTATCTCATGTATCCTAGGAGAATCTTAAGTATAGTAATAACAACATCACTGAACCATCACCATCATATATCTGCACTCAACATCATGTGTTGGCTCAGAAGAGACACCACACATCACTGAACAGTTCATCAGCACATGAGGAGCATGGAACAACCAGTTATACTACCACCACTAGCAGTAGATAATCACATCACGACTGTGGATCAACACCATCAGCACGAAGGCTGGTCACAAAGGATTGTCGCATGTACCTGATGCCCATGGCACAACCACAACGGCGTGGTGAGGCAGAGCCCATGCGACTGAGGTGGCACACCACGGGGAAGGCTTCACCATACACCACCACCTAGCCCAGCATCAACCTCACCACCAAGGCGGCACAGGGAGCAACCCTGAGGGCCACAACATCCTACAACGTCCTAGGATGTGAACTACAGTGAGCGGCGGCGCCAAAATCAACAGCTGCCGTACCAGGGCAGAGCTAGGGTTTCCGACGAGTGTGCGTGAGGGTGTGCGCAAGCCAAATTGATGGAGAAAGAGAAAGGGGAAGAGGTGGCGAGGCAGCACCAGCGTGCTTCGGTGACGGAGATGGATAGCGACGGCCGGAGTAGCGGCAGGCGGCGGCGTACGCACTGGGAGCAGAAGGGGAATGAGGATCAGAGTCGTGCGAGAGAGGTAGAGAGGAGAAGTGAGAGAGGAGGTGGATCGGGCTGGGGTTGACCCCCAGATTGGACCAAGGTGGGATCTAATGGGCCTGGTCCTTGAAACAAGTCCAGTTGCCAGCTGGGCCACAACCCAAAATAATATTAGTAAAAACAAATATTTTGCCTATCTTAGCAAGATTTAAGAAAACATGTCAATTCAAAACATAACTATTCAATGCCATTAAAATTCTAATAAATATATATATATATATCAAAATATTCACAAGAATAATCTCTATTTAAGAAAAATATAACATTATTTATTTAAACTAAAAATAATTAAGATAAATTAAAGCTATTAATTCTTAAGTGAAATTTCATAAAATAAGAAAAAACCCTAAAAATTAATAAAAATCATTTTTGTGTATAAGAATAAATCTATTATTTTATAAAAATAATAACCTAATTTTTATATATATAAAATTTGAAGTAAATATTAAAGAAACATTTAATCCTTTATGGAATTTTATAAATATAATAATAATACTTAAAAATAAATAAATATCATTTTTAAGGTCTTGTATAAATAAATTACACTATAAAAAGTTAAATATATTATTAGTAAAGTTTTTAAAAGGTTTAAAGTAATAAATCCTTATCTATTATCTATTTCAAGAAAATTCTTTAAGAACATTCTTTTAAGTAAGAAATAATTATATTTCCTTAGAAATATTAAAACTTTACAATATAACTAATAAAATTCTAAACCATAACTAAGGTTTATAATAAAACTTAAATGTAACCATTAACCTTTAAATAGTTTTAAATCTTAAATTCAAATTAAGCTCCTTTTAAATAAATATTATATATCACTCATGTATAAGATGGTGAATAATCTTCATCTCTTAACCACTCTTAAAATGATTCTAAACTCTAATAAATTTATAAGATCATCTAATTATGCTCCCATTAATAAATTGCATGTTATTAAATTCATCTTTCACTTAAATTAGAAGGGATCATCCTTAATCATATTTGTCAAAACCCAAAAACTAGATGATGTTCTAAAACTCACTATGTCTTGAGATCCACCTCTATTTTTATAGTTAACTTTGGTCACTTGTACCATAAATTAAAATATGATAACTCAACATCATTCGTAACCATCTCAAACCCTAATGTAAAACCTAATAACCCTCAAGACTGATTAACCTTAACTAAAACAATAGTTTCTTCAAATGTTATTATTTTTGCCACTTCAAACAACAAGTCTATAATAGTTCCTTCAACTCTTAACAACTCAAACCAAGGACTTTTATCCTAAATCACTAGATAACAACTAATCATAATCACATTACTTTATCCTTACTTTTATATTTGGATTGTTAACACTTAAGTTCCTTATCAATGCCATTGCGTATGAAATAAACTTAAAATATAAACCTAATCTTAAAGAAGATACCTAAGATCAACTCATTTATAATGCTGAGGGTTGCACTTGGGGAGTTATAAAATTGCATAGCATTATTTATGCATAATGGCATCTTGCTTCTTTAAACATTAGTCCTTACCGGACCAATGATGATAATTTTAGATATTGGATCTTCTATTGTCTCGAAGACCATGAGTGCATAATCTTGCAATCACAAAATGCAAGTTCAGACTTGCTCATGTCCTTTGATTATTTTCTGTAAAGTATTTTGCAAATCCAGTGTTGTCATTACCTGCATTTGAAAAAGTTTAGAAAACACTATTTTCATAATAATTTGATTATAGGTTATTTACCAGGAGGTAATAACATACTATGAAAGTTCTAGTGGTAAAGGAACATATTATCTAAGACTTAACAACCAATGTCGCCAGTGATTCTTGCGCCGTATATCACGCGTTAACCATGAGATTTGGAATGGGACGAAGAAGTCAGTTGTATCTTCTTCCTCTCGCATGAAGCCGGATGTGCAGGTCGTGGCTGTTATCACTCGTAGCATGCATATTAATTGGTAATTCATAGAGGATATGTAGCATATGGGTGGGAACCCTCATCGTCCCATGATAGTTCTGGCATCTAACGGTCTGTACAAACCATTGCCGTAATTCAATGGGTCGGCATGGTGTACACCAAGGAGGCATGCGAGGTCGCGAAGGGGGCAGTGATTGGATTGGGTCATCTTCTGGGCCCCACATAATGAAATTGTGGACGGGAATAAGCTGCCCGGTTGTGCAACAAAGAGTTGATCTCTCATGGGTAAAGTAACGCACCTCTGTAGAGTGTAAGAACTATAACTTGTTACTCCCTGTTCCGGGAAGGAGCTACGAACGCGACATAAAAGGAACTCCATGAAAGTTCTGGTAAATCCGTGAAGGCTGACGGACATAGCTTTTCATAATAAAAGCAACCTTTGAAGAAATGTTTACAAAAACTTGCATTTCCTATGACCTATGGTCTATGGCTATAGATATAGTGCATCAAACACTCCTTTCTAGTGAACTTGCTGAGTACGCTCGTACTCAACGTATCTTCTTAACCCTTGATAGATTCTAAAGCCAGTACAGACGATGTCTACATCAAGTTATGCTCCAGGAATCATCACCAGAAGCTAAAGTTCTTCCATGAAGTCAAGAAAGTCAACATATACATCAACTCAAGTGAAGACGAAGATACTGATTAGATAGGAATATAATATCTAGCCTTAGAACCTATTTCTGTAGTGCATAGCAATAGCAGCAATGCTAGACCAATAGTTCAGATACTAATCTTATTAGTATGATAGTTTTTGAGTTGTTTATTTCTGATTCTTTTTTTAAGAAGTTTCTTTCTCTCTCTTTAACCTAGAGTGTTCTCTGGATCTTATGTAAAGAGTTGAGTTGTAACCTATAGTAATGTCTTGGACCTGATGTGTTTCTGTTGTACCACTCTGAGGGATGTAATACTAGTGAACGGTGTTTCATTGGTGTTATGTCAACGACTATAGTGTACTACATCATGCAGTGGTATGCTGGGTCACCACAGTTGGTATCAGAGCATATGCTTTGACCTTAGGATTAAAACCCTTTTAGGAAGATCTGTAGGTTGGATAGTGACTATAGAAGCCATCTTATCTAAACCAAATGTTGTTATGACTTGTGAGAAGTATCCGCTTGAGGATAACTTTGTCACTAGATACTTAAGTCATTCTTTCTTAGGAGTAATTATTTTATATTTTCTCAGTATAGTGCTATTTAGTGTCTTCCTAAGGAGACATAAACCACCAAGATACTGTAGGAAAGCCAATCGACCATAGTAGATTAGGATCAAGTGTAAGACATCAATTGAAGTACTCTTAAATGGTGTAGCCTAACCCTAGAATTCATGTAAGACAGTGAAATCTTATGGCTAGTTGATAACCAAAGACAACATGATGAATATCATTAGGATAAATGTTGATGTAATGAGTAGTAATCATGTGGGATTCACTTGAGGATTCTACGTGATGAAGTGAAATTATGTTAAGACTTAATGATAGTGTAGTGAGAAACAAAGTCATCATGGTTAGATCGGTTCTTAAATCCTGATGTATAGGTAAAACATAATAAGATCATGGTGAGATTAGCTCCGAAACCATGATATAAGTATAAATATGACAAATACTTAGAAAATTATCTTGAAGTAGAGTAAGGAAATAACATGATAAAACCGTGATAGAAGTTATAAATGTATAAATCTCTGATAATCTTTGGTCTAAGTCATTTAATAGGTTATTGTTAGTCGATTTGAGAGATCACGTGAGGTTAGTTTACTAAATAAAGAAAGATTTGGTTATAACCAGTCATTCCAAAAGTAAGACAAAAGTTTAGTCAAAACCAACTTGTGACCACTTTGCTTAAAAATATCCTATTGCAGTTGAGAAATTTGGGTAAATTATGAGGCAAAGATTAGTTTGACCCTAAGTGCTAAGTATCACAATGTAAATCTATATGAGGAGGTGTCATATACTACACAGCTAAGCCTGAATTCTAGAGATATTGTACTCAACTACTATATTCCAGGCTTAGAATATTGTGTGTTATATGTACCACATTTGGATTTATTGGTTTTTCTTGGATCTTTTTGATTGACTAGATCCGTACATGAAGTTTGACTTGGTGTGCAAGTGCATGTTGCAACATCCAGTTATTACTTAATGTTATAGACCTGGATAGAAACAGGAATTAGTGTAAGGGAGTGACGAGTTCCAAAGACCAAGATGAAGATTTACATGAAGAATGAAGTAAAGTATAAGGTGTATCAACACAATAAGAAGGATGATTCAAGTTCAGATCATTGCTAGTTAGCAATAAGAAGGAAGATTAATGTAGGAAATATATGGAGCAACAAGAAGTGATGAACTTAAAGTTCACCCAAAATAAGTGATGTTGCTAAGAAGTTAATGAAGTAGTAGCACCAAGTTCATGGAAGTATCATGAATAGGTGCAAATAAGAATTTTTGGAACCGAAAATGGTATTCAAACTCTGACAATTCATAGAGAATGCCAGGAGTGTGTCGGAAACCATAGGGTAATACAGGCACCCTAGGATGGTTCGCAGCTAGTATTTGTCCAAAGCTAGTATTTGGTTGACTTAGTTAACCAAATCATCTTAAGTGTTCCATAAAGAGCATAAAACTTGGCCCAAGCTAAGTAATACCTAAAGGATTAGAAACATTAAAGTGTTCGTCTTCTGAGACACCTCGCGAAAGCAAGTTTACCAAAGACAGAGTGTCCAAACAGTAAGTAAGACAAATAGTGATGGAAGATTTACTTCGGAGATCCACAATTGTGTGGGTATACCATAAGTTCTTTCGTGAAAACTTAAAGAGGTAGTGTATAAGTTAAATAAATACCCACGTTCTAGTTATAAAACCAGTGGTTACTATATAGGCAGTCTAGAGACCATTAGTAAACCCCAAGGGGGAGAGTAAATAATAAAATGAAAGAATTGCTATCTAATTTCTGAGTTAATGTTGAAGAAGAGGTATTAAACAATGACAATATTAAGCCTTATTTTCATAAGGTTAAAAGAAGTCATTATTATAGAAGTACTATCGGAAGTATGTCTGGGTGAAAGATCGAAATTTACTCCAAGAGGGTAGTACTTAAACCTTAAGGCAATTAATAAATGGAAGTTGAAGAAGTACTGAAGGTTATCTAAGGCTTGGAAAGGTAAAAGCTTGAAGTTGATAAGATAGATTAATTCTAATAAACTAGTTCTAAAGAAAACAAATCTTAAGTGATCCTTAAGAGGGAATAAAGCACATCCAATTGGACATGTGTAGAGGAACAAGAAATTCCGATGGGTATGGACTAAATGTGTTCGACACCAATCTTCGGAAAGACTACCAGTATAAACCATACCATGACAAACCAAAAATTTAGTCTTTTGGCCACAACTATTGTGTTATAACAATTAAACCCTATTTTAGGGAGACTTCCTAGATCTTACACAGTATAGTAAGGAAGTTTGTCAATCAAGTAAAGGAGTTGGATTAGGATACCTAATCAGTGAAATGAACTAAACAAGAGACCCAATTTAAGGATGTTATAATAATGACATATCCCTAAGGGATGATAGTAAAAAGAACTTTGGGGTATGGAAGACAACAAGTTTGAGAATTGTCAAGTATGATGAGAATTTAAGAAAAAGATTTGGATATGGGATACTACAATTATTCCCATTTGAGGTTACCATGAAGTTGAGAAAGGTCATAACCAATACAAGTCAATTCCTCATTCTGAAACGCAAGAGAGTACGAACTTCGAGGATGAAGTTTATTTTAAGGGGGGAGTCTATAACATCCCAGGATTAGCACCTTGAAATAGACAGGACACATGTTTGTGCATTGCATTCATGCATCAGAAAATCTGGAGAATTTTCGCGCAAAACTAAAGAAGCTATAGAGGGATCAAGATCTCTCTTGTTCTGATGGAAACATTAGGGCAGGTGCGATAGATTTCAACATGACCTCTATTGTACTTTTGTGTTTTAGGGGAAGACAATTCAAATTTGAGTATTAGTTGATAGATTTGAATACTATAAGAATTTGAAATAGAATAATAATTGGAAATTAAATTGTAATAAGAAACAAGAGGTGAGCTCTTATTTCTAAAAAGATACACTAATGATAAGTTTCAATTAATAAAAAATACAAAATTGAAAGAAATTAATTATAATAATAAATAAGAATGTTATTCTTATTTATAAGTCAGATATAAATATTTATTTAGTTCCAAGAAAATGGAACACTTTATTATATAATACAATGTTACATTGTTGTTACAATAAAATAATAAAAGTATATTACTATAAAACAAATAAATATAAAAAAGGAATTACATAAATGAAATAACTAAAATACTTCTTTATTCTAAGCAGATACATATATTACAAAGTCTTACATTTATTCAGATAGAAAAGAATATGGCAATATGAATAATACTTAAGGAATAGACATAGACCTTATGTCTCAAAAGTACAAACATACATGATGAAAGTGCTGTAAAGAATTGATTCATATTTTTAAAACAAGATATAATATTACAAATAGAAAGAAAATTTAACTTTATTATTATACCATATTACACTAACTATTACAATATTCAAAGTAAAAAAAGAAAAACAAGATTACAAGAATAATAGATAGAATCCTAAACTAAATCTTCGTGTCCTAAGGATTTCCTTCTTGATCTTGTATATCTGCAAAACAATTTAAAGGAACACAAAACAAAAGTAAAATAATAAGGGGGTTAGAGTAAATATTGAGCTCTCAGAATGAACAGTGTAATGCACTGTAATCATTTCATCACTGAGCTAATCTTAAGAGGGGCAAGTTTCACCAAATCATAGTATCTGTCCTTAATCAAATAAGTTGCCTCAACACAGCATCATTGGCCAGGGGCAAATTTCACCATAGAGAAGGGTAGAATAGTAACAGTAAATTCACAGGAATCCTTTGATCTGATCCATTTGAGTGAGGCATGCATAGAGGCAGCTCACTCATCTGCATGCACTAGTGTGATGTCAAGCCAAGAGAGATGCAATCAAGGTAGAAAAGGAAGCCACGGCTACATAGGGGTTTTTTCCCTGTACACACATCTTATCTCTCTATTCCTAGAGCATCATAAGATATCACTGGTCATCACCAGTTTCACTACAAATCCACCACACCAATTTAAACAAAACAGCCAACAGATAAACCTGGTAACCCGAGCAAGCTCAAGCAGCACAAGGAGGAGCATGGCAGGTGTTCAACAAGGAGGCCAGTAGCAGATCAACACCACAAGGAGGAGAAGGAAAGTGTTTCCAGCAGCTTACCAGCAATAAAAAGGTGGAACCTGATCAAGATCCACCACAAGAATCATTACAAGCACATATTCCCAAGCCACTTTTCTACTTAACACCAGCAGGTTGGTTTCTTAGATCAGTATAGCATTTGTTCTTGTCTTTTATTTCTGAGCATGGAGTTGTGTGGGAGAAAGAGCTCTCAGACTGGGTAGTAGTGCTACTCCAGAATCATCCTAGAGCTAACAAAAGGGCAACAACAATATCTATTCATGTGCAACAAAGTAATGCCTCAGTTCATACATCATTGGCCCATTTAAGTAAATCCATCATTTGGTTATAGAAATGATTCCTGCTGGCAACTAAAACTTGAGATAGTTAGCTACAACACCAGATCTGGCTAGCCAATGTTTCTAAGACAATTGTGTATCCTCAATTGAGGCGTCACAACTTTAACACCATCAACAACCAGATGGTAATTGTGTAACCAAACTCAAGTAAAAGCTACCTAGCAACAAATACAATCCATACCATCAGTTTTAATGACTATGAAGCATTTCAACATGTACTGTCATGTGGAAAGTATCCACATAGTATCACGGTCCCACTTGAAAATGAAAATCAATTTAATTCATATCATTTTCCTACAAGCAATAGTCAGGAATCATATGGTCAATTACTGTCATGTTGACAATATACATATATAACCATCAAATCTCACTTGAAAATAAATTCAAATCACTTCCCTAGCTAATGGGCCAGGAATCATTTTGTGTGCTGCTATATCACTAGCAGAAGAGTGCATATCTTAACACACTCAGCTCTTGTTGTCATATACAATTAACCATCCAATCATCAAGCATCACAGTATGCTACCAAGGTCACTACTGTGCCCACTCCAGGGTGGAGGCACCACGGTAGTAACTCCTAAAGTAAGAACAGCCGAAATCACAATCTTCATTTTATAGGATCATCTAGAATTCAAAAGCTACCATCTCATGTAAGTTCATCAGCAAATCATCTTCGTAGACGCATCATCTAGGAATCATTCATTAAACTAATCACATCTGCAAGCCACCCCAAATAAAGCAAGCCACTAGACTATAGTCAGTCAAATTCAAAACAATATGGAACCATCCACTGACGTATGCATGGATGAATAATTCATCCAAACTGAAGCACAAGACATTTAGTACTATCTCATGTATCCTAGGAGAATCTTAAGTATAGTAATAACAACATCATTGAACCATCACCATCATATATATCTGCACTCAACATCATGTGTTGGCTCAAAAGAGACACCACACATCACTAAACAGTTCATCAGCACATGAGAAACATGGAACAACCAGTTATAATACCACCACTAGCAGTAGATAATCACAACACAACTGTGGATCAACACCATCAGCACGAAGGCTGGTCACAAAGGATTGTTGCGTGTACCTGACGCCCATGGCACAACCACAACGGCGTGGCGAGGCAGAGCCCGCGTGACCGAGGTGGCACACCACGCGGAAGGCTTCACCATACATCACCACCTAGCCCAGCATCAACCTCACCACCAGGGCGACACATGGAGCAGTCCTGAGGGCCACAACATCCTACACCGGCCTAGGATGTGAACTACAGTGAGCGGCGGTGCCGGAATCGACAGCTGTCGTACCAGGGTAGAGCTTGGGTTTCCGACGAGTGCGCGTAAGCCAAATTGACGGAGGAAGATAAAGAGGAAGAGGTGGTGAGGCAGCACCAGCATGCGCCGGCGACAGAGACGGCTAGCGACGGCCGGAATAGCGGCAGGCGGCAGCGTACGCACTAGGAGTAGAAGGGGAATGAGGATCAGAGGCGTGTGTGGTTGTGCAAGAGAGGCAGAGAGGAGAAGTGAGAGAGGAGGTGGATCGGGCTAGGGTTGACCCCCCAGATCGGACCAAGGTGGGCTCTAATGGCGTGGTCCTTGAAACAAGTCCAATTGCCAGCTGGGCCACAACCCAAAATAATATTAGTAAAAACAAATAGTTTGCCTATCTTAGCAAGATTTAAGAGAACATGTCAATCCAAAACATAACTATACAATGCCATTAAAATTCCAAAATATATATATATCAAAATATTCACAGGAATAATCTCTATTTAAGAAAATATAAACTAAAAATAAGTAAGATAAATATTAAAGCTATTAATTCTTAAGTGAAATTTCATAAAATAAGAAAACCCCCTAAAAATTAATAAAAATCATTTTTGTGTATAAGAATAAATCTATTATTTTATAAAAATATTAACATAATTTATATATATAATTTGAAGTAAATATTAAAAAAACATTTAATCCTTTATGGAATTTTATAAATATAATAATAATACTTAAAAATAAATAATTATCATTTTAAGGTCTTGTATAAATAAATTACACTATAAAAAAGTTAAATATATTATTAGTAACGTTTTTTAAAGGTTCAAAGTAATAAATCCTTATCTATTATCTATTTCAAGAAAATTATTTAAGAACATTCTTTTAAGTAAGAAATAATTATATTTCCTTAGAAATATTAAAACTTTACAATATAACTACTAAAATTCTAAACCATAACTAAGGTTTATAATAAAACTTAAATGTAACTATTAACCTTTAAATAGTTTTAAATCTTAAATTCAAATTAAGCTCCTTTTAAATAAATATTATATATCACTCATGTATAAGATGGTGAATAATCTTCATCTCTTAACCACTCTTAAAATGATTATAAACTCTAATAAATTTATAAGATCATCTAATTATGCTCCCATTAATAAATTGCATGTTAATAAATTATGCTCTCATTAATAGTGCATCAAACACTCCTTTCTAGTGAACTTGCTGAGTACGCTCGTACTCAACGTATCTTATTAACCTTTGCTAGATTCTAAAGCCAGTACAGACGATGTCTACATCAAGTTATGCTCCAGGAATTATCACTAGAAGCTAAAAAATTTCCATGAAGTCAAGAAAGTCAACATATACATCAACTCAAGTGAAGACGAAGATACTGATTAGATAGGAATATAATCTCTAGCCTTAGAACCTATTTCTGTAGTGCATATCAATAGCAGCAGTGCTAGACCAATAGTTCAGATACTAATCTTATTAGTATGATAGTTTTTGAGTTTTTTATTTCTGATTCTTTTTGTAAGAAGTTTCTTTCTCTCTCTTTAACCTAGAGTGTTCTCTGGATCTTATGTAAAGAGTTGAGCTGTAACCTATAGTCATGTCTTGGACCTGCTATGTTTCTATTGTACCACTCCGAGGGATGTAATACTAGTGAACGGTGTTTCATTGGTGTTATGTCAACGACTATAATGTACTACATCATGTAGTGGTATGCTGGGTCACTGCAGCTACTCCGTTCATCATGGGAAAGTCTCGTGATGGAAAGTTCCCTATTTTACCATCCACTACAAGAAGAGGTACAGTCCTAAACACATCTGCTGCTCTTGATTCATTCACCGTCTATTATAAGTAAGCTTGTTACACCACCACATACTCATGCTACAAACACTGCTACTACTGCTGAATCTGAAACTGCTTTTGATACTCATGATGTTACTTCTATTGTGCTTGATGCGAGTGGTTCATTAGGTCCTTTCCTAGATGCTACTATGGCTGGTCTAGGAAATACTGAAACTCCTAGTGAAGACACTGTTACACATGTTAGCTCACCTGAGTCTAGAGAAGAGTTATGATATTAATGATGGCTACATTGAGTTTACTGATGAATTTGTTGAAGAGTGCCGAAACACACATGGTGCTAGTGCTATTAAGAGTATCCTTGCAAGACGTACCATTATTTCTAAACTGTCCTGTGGTCCTAAGTTTGCCACCTCTCCCATAGATATCAAAGATAAAGATTATGATTTCTCTCTTGATTTATCCTATTTAGACATTGTTGAGAAAGAAACTTTTTGTGGGACTAAAAACAAGAGTGTTGTGGCTCATAAGAATGAGCTTTCTACTATGAGTGCTTTATTCTCTGATGATTTTAAGATGCGCAAGTACTTTGTTACTAAGATCTTCCCTTTTTCACTAAAAGGAGAAGCTAGGGCTTGGTTTAATAGATTACCTCCTGGTTCCATTGATAGCCCTGATTATTTGATTGCTTCTTTCTTCCAGAAATATTTTCCTCCCAGTGCTAGACATGCTGCTTTGCAGAGGCTTTTTGATTTTATACAGGGAGAAGAAGAGAAATTGCCTGAGTCATGGACAAGGTTCTGTGCCTTGATTCATGCACATCCTGGATGTCCATTGCCTAAAAATGAGTTTCTTGATATTTATTATAATGGACTAACTGATGATTCTAGGACATACCTAGATAGCTTTGCTGATTGTGTTTTCAGGAAAATAACTAATACAGATGCTGAAGAATTAATGGCTAAGATATGCAAGAATTATGATGATTGGACTTCAACTGAGCTAAACACACTTGAGCCTATTACTCCTGAACCAGTTGAGCCTGAACCAGATCCAATACCAACACCAAAGAAGAGGGGAGTTATTGCATTAAATGATGAAGTGATCAAAGAAGCTAAGAAATGTCTTAAGGAGAAAGGTCTTAGAGCTAAAGATGTGAATAATCTACCTCCTATTGAAGAATTATGTAAGCCAATTCCCAACTCATCTACTATTGAGGTACACTCTCTCCACTTTGATGAAGGTGATATTCCCTATGGTAAGCCTCCTGATCAATGCTTATAGGAACTTAACACATTTATTGTTAAACAAGGTAATTTTAATAAACAAGTTCAGAATCATTTATTGGAAAACTCTAGAGCTATTAAAGAGTTGAAAGATATTGTGGAAAGAACTTCTAATGATATTAAAATTCTTTGTAAACACTTTCAAATGGTTCAAACTCAACTTGATCAACTTGCTAAGGTACAAAAGGATATGCTAGTTAATGTCTCAGGAGATAAACATGTTTATGGAATTAGAACTAGGAGCGGTATAGCTACTCAAGATCCTTTATATCCTGAAGGACACCCTAAAATAATTGAGCAGGATTCCCAACAAGGTCAAAGTAGTGATAGTCCTCGTAAGAGAAAGAAAAAGAAACATAAAATAGTTGAGGAACCACTTGAACCTGTTGTAGATCCTAATAGTATATATGTCTCTAATGCTAAAATTGAGAGTGGTAATGATAAACATGATGCTCCTGATAAGGAGGAAGAACCTGATAAGAACACTAAGAACACTAGGTACACTAAGGAATATTTTATTGCTAATAAGCATGGTAGTGAGAGAGAACCTTGGGTGCAGAAACCTATGCCTTTTCCAGGTAAGAAACACAAGTCAAAGGAGGAAGAACACTACAACAAGTTTTGTGAGTGGATGAAACCTTTATTTTTGCAAATCCCTTTGACTGATGCTATTAAGTTGCCTCCTTATTCAAAGTATATGAAGGATATTGTCTCTTATAAAAGGAAGATTCCTAATGAGGAAATTTCTACTTTGCTTGATAATTATTCCTTCAATGGTAAGGTTCCAAAGAAACCTGGTGATCCAGGTATACCAACTATTCCTTGCTCTATTAAGAACAATTATGTTAGAATTGCTTTATGTGATTTGGGAGCTGGAGTTAGTGTTATGCCTTTTTCTCTCTACAAGAGACTCCAGCTAGAAAAGTTGATACCAACTGATATATCTTTGTAAATGGCTGATAAGTCAACTACTATTCCTGTTGGTATATAGGATTTTACTGTTCAAGTGGCTCATAATTGCTTGGTTTTGACTGATTTTGTTGTGCTTGAAATGCCTGAAGATGATAATATGTCTAATATCTTGGGAGACCTTTTCTTAATACTACAGGTGTTGTCATCAATTGCAATCAAGGAAAAGTAACTTTCAATATTAATGACAAAGAGCATACTATCTATTTCCCCAAGAAGGTTGTTAAAAGCTATTGCCTGAATTCCATTGAAAATATTGAGAGCATCAAGGTTGGATAAATATATTGTCCCATTCCACAAGAAAATTTTGAAACTATTATGATTGGGACCATTGCTATCAAGTTTGAGGTAACATAATCACTAGGTGGAATGCAAAGTTTTGTTTCATATAAGATTGTTTTGGTAACAAGACTTGATCAACCTTGTTAACAAAAGGATTTTAATGAACAAAATAATGTTTTCAGTGTGGTTATTCTTGCTTTCCTTTAATTTTCTCCTTCCTAGTCTTTGCTTTGTCTCTTGCTAGATTTGGTTTTGTTAGTTGTTTGCTTGTTAGAGTGTCTTAGAACTTCTGTAGTTTGGTTTTGGTTTGCTTTTGCTTCTTATAAAAAATTGTTTCTGTGAGAAAATCAATTTTCATAACCTGAAAATTGGCCAAAAATAAAGTTTCCGAAAAATCCCAGAAAATTCAAAATAATTTTTCCTCGAAAAAAGGGGCAGAGGGACACCTAGAGTGACCCAGGGGGCCACCCTAGGCCAGCACACCCCTGGTGGGCGCGTCCAGCCCCCAGGTGGCGCCTGGAAGGGTGTGGCCCACTTGTGGCCCTCCAAGATGCCTCCTCCCAGCCATCTTCTTTCTCTCTCCCGAAAAACACCGAAAAACTTCCTCAAGCTCAAGTTCCTGCTGTTCTTGCTTGCAAATTTCGATCTCCTTGCTCAGCCCATCTTTGTTGCTGATTTTTGGAGGGATTGCTCCTTGGTATGTGCCTCCTCCACTTGTCCAATTAGATTTGTGATTGGTAGATTGTATCTTGAGTATTTTGCTGCTATAGGTGACAGGTTGTGTGAGCTTTCATGCTTGTTCTATGCTTATATATTCCATTTTGATGCATGTGTAGCCCTCTAGCAAGTTCCTATAGTAGTTTCTCATCAGTTATCAACTTGGAAATCACTTGGTTTGATTTTTGTCTAATTTTTTTAGAAAGGAAGATGAGTGCATACCCACTGAATCAATATGATTTGATGGTACCCGAGCCAATGAAAGTCCATCGTGAGGAAGGAGTCATCCCTTCCATTTATCCATGCCCTGAATTTATGAGAGCCGCGGGAATCTTCCAGGATTTCCAGACTATGATTAGAAATGCAGGGTTGGAACACTTTGTTGAAGGTGAACCTTTTCAGTATGTCAAGCTAACCATGGTTGTGGTGCAGGACTTTCGGTTTACTTGGTCTTCATCTAATCCCATGGTCCATTATAAAATATACAATATAGTTGTCAACCTGCCTTTTGCTGATTTCTGTGCAGCAATTAGAGTACCTCAATGGGGATCCTGTGAGAAGATCAAGGAGAGGCCTAAGTCACTTATGGATTTATATGCTGAAATTTGCCAAGGTTTCGACTTCTCAAAGGAAAGTGGTAAAATTCGGAACATTCGGTTCCCGGCCATTAGATACTTTTCCTATTTCATTACCAAGTGTGTTCTTGCTAGAAAGATTGCTAGAAAATTATATTCTTTTGATCTAGCTTTTATCTCAGCGGCTTTGAATAGGGGTAGATCTTATAACCTGGGTGCTTCGATAGCTTATCGTCTTACCACTAACCGCGAGAAGGGTGGAATTTGTGGAGGTATCATCGCCTCTAGGTTGCTAGCTTTCCATGGTTTAGAGCCTCACCATTCGGATTATCGGTTCCCCATAGAGAGGCTTGATCTTATTCTATGGTTCAACATAACTTTGTTTATCTAGGGGCTACTGTGAGAAGTTTACTGTATGAAATATCTTTTGCTAAGCATGGTTGGAGAGGGGGTAGGACTGAGAAAATATTTTATTTGCCTGCACCTCCCTTGTTTTTTTCCAAATAAAATGTTTGACTGCTTTGAGAAAGTTAGTTAGTAAAGCTCTCACGAACTTGATGGCACACTTTATTTCTTGCACTTAATAATCCTGAACCATTGTGACTTGTCCATGAAAGTTATATGCTTGCAAATTATAGGTTGGGAGTTAGCAGAACCGTGCTGTCACGGGGAACGCTTTCAACACTTATGGATACATATACAGTTGATACCTTGCTCTTTTGTTTGCGGATGTCATCGTTGTGAAATAAAAAGGGAGCTTGTGAGTTCATGGAGTATATATATGTGTTAGAGAAATGCCTGGGCCGCTAGCCTAAGCCATGCCTAATCATGGTGGAAACTTGCAGCATTACCATAGCGAGCATCTATGAAGCATCCTCAATAAAAATCTATGCAAATAGTAAATAAAAAGATTGCTGAGATGCTCATTGTCTGCTTGCCTTGTCATTTTGGTTATGGGAAAGCTCATGTACCATGTGCAAGGGGTACCCCGTTGGCGGTTCTCTATGATATGCATGTATTTACAATGACAAGAACTTACAGGTAACTAAAGTTGAGTAGCATGCGGAGAGGCCCTCGTACTCAAGGGACATGGGATTTCCAGTTTATGGTCTGTCAAGCATATAACTCATATTGGACCTCACTTTCACCTTAACCACATAAAGATGCCTATGATAGGGGCAATGAGAGCTCAAATCTAGTGAGTACCTTACTTTCAGCATTTGGAAGCCTTTCAAACTTTTCAAAACCTTTTCACTTCCTTGTTGAGTCACCACTTATTCTACGAGCACCTTCTTGAGAGCATAGTTGTCATTCTTGTGTTTGTCTCAAAACTTGGTTAATTATGTCATGACTTTGATGCTTGTATCTCTGATATCTTTACTTCTAGTCTTCACTTGAACTTCAGAGGTGCCTTGGCATTTATATTGTGATCTACAAACAAAGGCAAGCGAGATACCACTCTATCATACCTTTTTATGAGCATTGCAATGTTGCTTATGTTTATGTTTCATGCTACTTATTATTATTGAGTTGGTTTCTCTTCATAGCTTGCAATGACTATTGAGTATACTTGGTTGCATACTTCTTATTATGAATGGTTTAAGCATCTACTCCTGTGTTGAGAATATTTACATCATATGAAGCAAATGTGTTCGTGAAAGTTGTTTCTCCTCTAAACTTGTGTGATTTGGATACAACTAACATGGACTGACGCTGTTTTCAGCATAATTACTTTGGTGTCTAGTTTTTATGCAGAAAATCAACTATCAGGAAAAATCCAGGAAAATATGCCAAAAATCCTATTTCACCAGAATATCCACGAAGCCAGAATACGAGATGGAGTGGAGGCCTGAGGGGCCCACACCCCTGCCAGGCGCGGGTCAGGCCTGGCAGCGCCTAGGGGGTGCGGACACCCAGGCAGCCCCTCGGCCTCCCTCTTCGCCTATAAGAAGCCTCTTGACCTAAAAACTGGGGGTGGTTCGACGTTTTTCCAGAAAGAGTTCCACTGCACTGCCACCACCAGAAGCCATGATTCGGAACCAGAAACTCCATTCTGGCACCCTGCCAGGACGGGGAATTTGGGGAGGATCATCGCCATCATCATCACCAATGCCTCTCCATCAACCATCAATGTTTCCCTCATCCATGAGTGAGTAATCCCCCGTTGTAGGCCATGGGGATGGTAGGGATTGGATGAGTTCTATCATGCAATCGAATAAGATTGTTAGGGCATAGTGCCTAGTATCTCTTTCAGTGCTATTTGAATTTGTTGCAACTTGTTGTGCTTAATTCTTGTCACTAGGGCCCGAGTGCCATGATCTTAGATCTGAACTTATTATTGAATCATTATTATAGTATTGTTTGTGATCTTATCTGCAAGTTGTGTACACATATCATTGTCCGGATCCAAAGGCCCCGAAGTGACAGAAATTGGGACAACCGGAGGGGGTGGCTGTGATGTGAGGATCACATGTGTTCATGGAGTGTTAATGCTTTGCTCCGGTGCTCTATTAAAAGGATCACCTTAATTGCCAGTAGTTCCCTAGAGGCCCCGCTGCCACGGGCTGTCAGGACAAAATATGTTGTGCAAGTTCTCATTGTGAGCACGCATGACTATATATGGAGCACATGCCTATGATTGTTTAGTACTTGGATGCGTATTCTTATTTATCTGCAATGCCCTAGATCTTGAAGTTACATGTTTAGACTCGTCCATGCAACGCCCGTCCATCCATCCCTATGCCTACCGCACTCATATCCTACTGTTTGCTGCTACTGTTACTATTGCTCTTGTTTTGCTTCTATTGTTGCTTTGTTGTTGCTACTACAAACTATTGCTACTGATAAACTTCTGTGAGCAAGAACTATTTCCAGGTGCAGCTGAATTGACAACTTAGTTGTTAAGGCTTGCAAGTATTCTTTGGCTCCCCTTATGTCGAAACAATAAATTGGGTAATACTACTGTCGAAGACTGTTGCGATACCCTATACTTGTGGCTCATCAGTTAACAATGCTTATGTCCCTGTTGATTTCTATGTTTTGGATGTTGAATACAATGCTTCTTGTCCTATTACTTTGGGAAGACCTTTTCTTAGAACTGTTGGTGCCATCATTGATATGAAAGAAGGCACCATTAAATATAAATTTCCATGCAAGAAAGGTATTGAACACTTACCTATGAGGAGAGAGAAGTTGCTTTTTGCTCCTCCTTTAAAAGCAAGGTTTGATGTTAATGCTTCTTCATTTGAAAATACTTGATTTCTTGTTTCTTGTGCCTAACTTAAAGGCATTAAAGAAAAGTACTTATTGGGAGATAGCCCAAGAGTTTCCTTGAGTCTTGGAAGTTATTACTTCAGTAATGACCTCTCTTTATCCTTTTTGTTTGCTTTTTGTGCCAAGGATGACCTCTAATGAGAGGGAAGTAAGATTTGGGGAGTTGCTGTCCCGAACAGATTTTTATCCTCCACCATAAAAATTCGTGAGGAGTCTCTGTAAGTCGGATTGAGCTGAAACTTTACAAATAAATCCCCCAGTACGTTATATAACTTTAGTTATTTCAACACTTTTTGATTTGAGCAACAGAAGGTCTTCTAAAAAATCGGTTTCTACCTGTTGGTCTGTTTTGACAGATTTCTGCCATTATTTGCATTTTGATTCCTTTTTGGCTTCTTTTTGGGAAATTGAGCTTTTTGAAGGAGTTGCTACAGTAGATTGTGTTTTAGTGAAAGTTTTGTTGTTCTAAAGCTAAACCCAAAGGTCTATTATCTTTTGAATACACTAATGTTGCTAATGAAGGCTGTGTGAAGTTTTGTATGAAGGAAAATTTTCAGTTGTAGAGAGAGAATGATGTAATGAGATGAAGAATGGAAAAAAGCTCAAGCTTGGGGATGCCACCCCGGTGTCACCCCAAGAAATATCCAAGAGGCACAAGCGTAAAAGCTTGGGGATGCCCAAGGCATCCCCTTCTTCATCAATAAAAAGCTCAGGTCTTTCTAGACACTTTGTTTTTATTGTTTCATGCACTATTGTGTTGTTCTTGGAGCGTCTTAGTTTTCATTTGCTTTGCTTAGTTTGTTTAGTTTGCTTGAATAAAGTAGTTTGGACCCCCGTTCTCGCTGTGTTGTTTCAAATAAGTTGATTGGTGTTGGAAAGGAGTAGAAAGTTCTTGCTTGAAAGTGCAAGAGGAGCTTGCATTGACTGTGACTTAGACTTTAGCATGTCATGCTAGGAGTTGTTTTAACCTTATGCTTAGTGATTATTGTTGTAGCATGACTTGTTCCAAACAATTGGGATTGCTTAGTGTGCCTTGAAGGAATCATGCGTTGTTTTAGCATGCAAAAGCATAGTATTGTGTTATTCTCCTTTGATGTTTTGTTTGGGTTGACTTGGCACATGCTCACACCATGTTATTACTATGAACAAGTCACCATAGCCTCTATGATCATTTAGTCATTGACTTGTAGTACCACTCTATGCTTTGATTAGTAATGTTTTGTCGCTCTGCATGATTATGGCCATTATTGCTCTCTTAGTTGGTTGCTCCCAGTCTTTTGCTAGCCTCGACTTGTATGAGTAAGCTCTACTCATGCTTCCAACTCCCAAGAAACAAAGTTATTACAAAGTGTACACTATAAATTCCTATGCATGGTGTGTTACACCATTCCAAGTATATTCTTGTTTTCATCTATCTTCCAATTAAAAAGTATTTTGTTATGTGAAAACTTAGTGATTAAATCTCTCACGAACTTGATGGCACACTTTATATTCCTTGCCTCTAATAAACTTGAACCATTGTGTCATCTATGTTGTATATGCTTGCACTTATACGTTGGAATTAGCAGAACCATGTTTTCATGGGTAACGTTTTCAACATTGCACTTGTACTTTGTACACAGTTGATATCATGCTCTTTTGTCAATGGATGTCGCCAGTGTGAAATAAAAAGGGAGCTTGTAAGTCCATGGAGTTATGTATTCTGTGTTAGAGAAATGCCTGGGCCGCTAGCCTAAGCCATGGCTAATCATGGTGGAAACTTGCAGCATCACCATAATGAGCAATCTGTGAAGCATCCTCAATAAAAACCTATGCAAATATCAAATAAAAAGATCGTTGAGATGCTCATTGTCTGCTTGCCTTGTCATTTTGGTTATGGGATAGCTCCTGTACCATGTGCAAGGGGTACCCCATTGGCGGTTCTCTATGATACACATGTACTTACTATGACAAGAACTTACAGATGACTAAATTTGAGTAGAATGAGGTGCAGCCCATGTATTTAAGGGACATGAGATTGCCAACTTATACTTTGTCAAGCATATACTCCATAGTTTGTTCACTTTAACCTTAATCACTTCAAGATGCTTATGATAGGGGCAATGAGGGCTGAAAGCTAACGAGTACCATAATTTTTGGAAGCTCTTTTTGAAACTTGAAATCCCTGCTTCCTTTATAAAAGGCCTTTCTTCCACCATTATTTGAGTCTCCACCTTCTACCTTTAGGCACCATTAAGAGAGCATAGTTGTCATTCTGTGTGCAGTGTTCCAAAGCTTATTGATTGATGCATATTATGATATTACTTGTTCCTGTGCTATTTGTTTCTAGTCACCCTTGTGAACTTTGAAGGTGTCCTATGCATCTATTTTCTACTCTATGAGGGACAAGATGGTTACCACTATGCTATGTTTTCTGTATGTGAAACAAACAAACATTTTTCAATGCATGTTATTCATGATCTGTTTGTAGCCTTTCATGTTGCATGCATAGTTACTATGTCTTATGGTTAGAACTCCATCTTTCATGCACATGTTTAGAGTTCTTTGATCCCAGCTTTCAATGCTTGCAAATGGTTTGATCTTTATTATGAGGGTGCATGTCACCTCAAAAATTATTCTTTTTATCACTTACCTACTCGAGGACGAGCAGAAGTTAAGCTTGGGGATGCTTGATACGTCGGAAACGTATCTATAATTTTTTGATGCTCCATGCTTATTTAGTATCTACTTTGCTTTGCTTTGTCCACACTTTGAGGTGCTTTTCATATATTTTCTGGTACTAACCTATTAACAATTTTCCACAGTGCGAGTTGCCTGTTTTCTTCTAATTTTGGTTCCAGAAAGGCAAAAAATTAATATTCTTGGAATTGGACGGTACAAAAGCCAAAGTCAATATTTTACCGTGGGGAACACGAAGCCGGAATACGAGACGGAGGAGACTCACCAGAGGGCCACACCCCCTGGCCGCGTGGGTGGGTCCACCCTGTGCCTGGGGGGTGTAGCCGCCCTGGTGGCCCCCCTGCCTCGCCTCTTCGCCTATAAGAAGCCCGTGATGCCTAAACCCTAAGCACCCGATCAATATTCCACGAAACCGTCTGTAGCCGCCGCCACTATCGTCCCTAGATCGGGGGGATCTGAAGCTTTTCCTGGCACCCTGCCCGAGGAGAGATCATCCCGGAGGCCTTCTTCTTCATCATGCCAGCCTCTGGTATGAAGCGTGAGTAGTTCCACCTTGGACTACGGGTCCATGTAGTAGCTAGATAGTTGTATCTCCTCCTTGTGCTTTCATGTCTAGATCTTGTGAGCTCCGTTCATGATCAAGTATCTATTTGTAATCATGCATGTTGTATTTGTGGGGATCCAATGGATATTGAGATTACTATGTCAGATTGATTAATGGTTTTGTCTTATTGATTCTATCATGTTTGTGTTGTTTGTGATCTTGCATGCTCTCCGTTGTTAGTAGCTATCTTGGCCGAGTAGTTGCTAGTGACTCCAAGAGGGGGTATTTATGCTCGATAGTGGGTTCATGCATCTGTTTAATCAAGGGAAGTGACAAAAATCTCTAAGGTTGTAGATATGTTGTTGCCACTAGGGGGAAAACAACAGTCTCTTGTTCATGGAACAAGTGGATTGTTTACCTTACACACTTTGCTTAAAGCAGTTGTCTGTTGCTTTCAACTTAATACTGGAGGGGGTTCGGATGATAACCCAAAGGTGGACTTCTAGTCATAGATGCAGTTGGATGGCGGTCTATGTATCTTGTTGTATTGCCCAATCGAATCTCATAGGATCTTTATGTCTAGTATTGCATTGTTATGCCTTGCTCAGTCCTGTCAATTGCCCAGCTGTAATTTGTTTACCCAGCATGCCATGTTTGTTTATTTAAGGAGAACACCTCTGGTGAACTATGGACCCCAGTCCAATCTCTACCATTGATACATCTTCCACTGTTATTGTTTACTTGCTGCAAACCATCATCACCTTCCACACCATACAGTTAATCCTTTGTTACAGCAACCGGTGAGATTGACAACCTCACTGTTAGTTGGGGCAAAGTCTTGAGTTTGTGTTGTGCAGGTTTCCATGTTGCTTGCAACACCTTTGAGACGTTTCCTTCCCCCTACTGGTTCGATAACCTCGGTTTCGTACTGAGGGAAGACTTGCTGATGTGCTGCATCACACCTTGCTCTTGGGGTTTCCCGACGAAGCGCTCCCACATCAACGAAGCGCTCCCACATCAACGAAGCGCCATCAATGACTTGAGTAGATATGGGTATATCTATTTCATGAACATAAGTCCGGAACTTTCGAGAAGTTTAAGGTATTTCAAAGTGAAGTAGAGAATCAACATAACAAGAAGATTAAATTTCTATGATTTGATCGTGGAGGTGAATATCTAAGTTACGAGTTTGGAGAGCATTTGAAGAAATGTAGAATACTTTCACAATTGACATGATTGGGAACACCACTGCGTAATGGTGTGTCCGAACGTTGTAATCGAACTCTCTTAGATATGGTTCGTTATATGATGTCACTTACAGATTTACCGTTATCGTTTTGGGGTTATGCATGAGAAACAGTCGCATTCACTTTAAATAGGGCACCTTCTAAATCCGTTGAAACAACACCGTATGAATTATGGTTTGGGAAGAAACCTAAATTGTCGTTCCTTAAAGTTTGGGGTTGTGAAGATTATGTAAATAAGTTACAGCCCGACAAGCTTGAACCCAAAGCGGAAAAATGCATATTCATAGGATACCCAAAGGAATCTATTGGGTATACCTTCTATCATAGATCTGAAGGCAAAGTCTTCGTTGCCAAGAGTGGATCCTTTCTATAGAAGGAGTTTCTCTCGAAAGAAGTGTCTAGAAGGAAAGTAGAACTCGACGAGGTTGTCGAACCTTCTCTCGGATTTGAAAGTAGCGCATCACCAGAAGAAGTTCCTATGGCGCCTACACCAATAAGAGAGGAAGCTAATGATGGTGATCATGAAACTTTGGTCGAAGTTAATACGGAACCTCGCAGGTCAACGAGGACTCGTATCACTCCCGATTGGTATGATCCCGTTATGGGTGTCATGTTGGTGGAGGACACCAACGACCCTGCAACATATGAGGAAGCGATGATGAGCCCAGATTCCAATAAATGACAAGAAGCCATGAAATCCGAGATTGGATCCATGTATGAAAACCAAGTGTGGACTTTGGTGGACTTACCGGATGGCCGGAAGGCTGTCGAGAACAAATGGATTTTCAAGAAGAAAACATATGCTGATGGTAATGTAACCGTCTATAAAGCTCGACTTGTCGTAAAAGGGTTTCGACAAATTCAAGGAGTTAACTATGATAAGACTTTCTTACCGGTAGTGAAGCTAAAGTCTGTGAGGATTTTGTTAGCAATCATTGCATATTGCGATTATGAGATATGGCAGATGCATGTCAAAACGGCATTCCTCAATGGAGACATTGATGAAGAGTTGTATATGGTACAACCCAAAGGTTTTGTCGATCCTAAAGATGCTAACAAGGTATTCAAACTTCAACAATCCATTTATGTATTGAAGCAAGCGTACCGAAGTTGGAATCAACGTTTTGATAAGGTAATCAAAAAATTTGGTTTTATACAAACTTATGGAGAAGCTTGTATTTACAAGAAAGTGAGTGGGAGCTTTGTAGCATTCCTAGTACTATATGTAGATGACATATTGTTGATTGGTAATGATGTAGATCTTCTTAAAAGTGTCAAAGATTACTTGAATAATAGTTTTTCAATGAAGGATCTTGGCAAAGTTGCTTACATATTAGGTATAAAGATTTATAGAGATAGATCAAGACGCCTAATATCGCTTTCACAGAGTACATATTTGGACAAAGTTCTAAAGAGGTTTTTAATGGAAGATAGCAAGAAAGGCTTCTTGCCCATGTTGCCCAATACGACCTTGAGTAAAACTCAAATTCCTGCTACGGCATCAGATAGAGAGAGGATGAGTAAGACTCCCTATGCCTCGACCATAGGATCTATCATGTATGCCATGATATGTACTAGACCCGACATTGCATATTCTTTTAGTTTGACTAGCAGATATCAAAGTGATCTAGGAGTGGATCATTGGACAGCGGTCAAAAACATCCTTAAGGATATGGGTCTTTCTTATGGAGGTGATGAACAACTCATTGTTAATGGTTACACCGATGCTAGTTGGAACACCGATCCAGATGATTCTAAATCTCAATCTGGATACGTATTTACATTGAATGGTGAAGCAGTGAGCTGGAGGAGTGCAAAGGAAACGTTGTGGCGAGATCTTCAACTGAATCAGAATACATGGCTACTTCGGAGGCTTAACAAGAGGCGATATGGATGAAGTAGTTCATTATGGAGCTTGGTGTGGTTCCTAGTGCGCTGGACCCAGTGGCTATCTACTGTGATAGCATAGGTGCCATAGCCAATGCGCAGGAGCCAAGGTCACACAAGAAGATGAAGCGTATCAAGCTGCCTTTTCACGCTATTCGAGAGCATGTCCAAGATGGTGACAAAAATATTTGCAAAGTACACACATATTTGAATGTGGTGGATATGTTGGCTAAACCTCTCCCGATGGAAAAACATGACCAGCACCAAACCTCCATGGGTGTTCGGTATATTACCATGTAATCTAGATTAATGACTCTAGTGCAAGTGGGAGACAGTTGGAGATATGCCCAAGAGGCAATAATAAAAGTAGTTATTATCATATCTTTGTGTTTATGATAAATGTTTACATTCATGTTATAATTGTATTAACCGGAAACATTAATACTTGTGTGATTTGTAAATTTGTTAGAGTCCCTAGTAAAGCCTCTTTGTAATACTAGCTTGTTGGTTAATAGATGATCATGGTTTCCTGATCATGAACATCGATATGTAATTAACAACAAGATCATATCATTAGGAGATTGGTGTGATGGACATACTCCTATAGATAAGTGTAGCATAAAGATCAAGTCATTTCAATAGTTTGTTTACTATAAGCTTTTAGATACATAGTAACCTAAATCCTTCGACCATGATATCATGTTAATCACCATCACCGGATGAATGCTTTGATGACATCAAACACCACTTTGTAACTGGGTGGTTATAAAGGTGGCATTGAGTGTTCAGAAAGTATGTGTTGAGGCACATGGATCAAGAGTGGGATTTGTCCATCCATATGACGGATAGATATACGTTGGGCCTCTCGGTGGAATGTCATCCAATTAGCTTGCAAGCATGTGACTGGCTCACAAGGGATCACATATCATAGGAACGAGTAAAGAGTAATTATCGGTAACGAGGTTGAACTAGATATGCAGAGATACCAATGATCAAACCTCGGATAAGTAAAGTATCGCGAGACAAAGGGAAATTGGTATCGTATGTAAATGGTTCATTCAATCATGAAGTAATCGTAGAAATATGTGGGAGACATATGAATTTACAGATTCCTCTATTGGTTATTGATTGGAGAAGAGTCTCGACCATGTCTGCATAATTCACAAACCGTAAGGAGACACACTTAGAGATTCGATGTTGTTTAGTAGATATGGAATGTCAGTAAGAAGACCGAATGTTGTTTGGAGTCTCAGAATGGATCCAGAACATCGCGAGGAGATCCGGAATGGTCCAGAGAATAAGATTCATATAAGAAAAGTCCAATTCCGGAGTTCAGGAATAGTTTCGGTGTTTTCACCAGAATGTTCTAGAAGGGTCTAGAAGGTCCACCGATTCAGAAGGGGAAGGGTACATGGATGTGTCATGACAAAGTGGAATGGTTGCATCATGTCCTAGGTCACTTGGCTAGGCAATTGGAAGAGAGAAATCAAACTCTAGTTTGAAAGTCAAACACCAACATTGATTGCCTAGTGGAGGGAGGGAAGGAATCCTACCTAAGGGAGGATTCCTCCCTCTCCTTGCCACCGACCATACAAGGTGGAGTTGGGGGAGGATACCCCTACCCTTTCCGCCTCCCTACCTATAAAAGGAGGGGTAGGGCGCCCCTACCCCTCACAACAAACCCTAGCAAGGCGCCACCACCTCTCAAGTCGCCGCCTCCTAGGGGATCTCCTCCAAGTCACCGGCAAGGGCAAACCCTAGCCCCTAGCTGCCGGCCACACCACCCCCTTGGCCCTCTAAACCCTAGATCACCAAGGCCTCTCTTATACTCCACCATACCTGCTCTGTCTTAGGTGAATCCCTGCGGGATTTCCCCTCTAAACTCCAACACCACGCCGTCGTGCTGCCGGAATCATGAGGAGAGATCTACAACCTCCGCTGCCTGCTGGAACAAGGGAGAGGAAGGTCTTCATAGAGTACCGAACGTGTGCCTGACTGCGGGAGTGCTGCCGGAATGCGGTGCTAGAAAGATCGTCTATGCGATCTTGAGATTGGCAAGTGAACGACTACATCACCCACGAGAATCCGATCTCCTTAACCGCTTTGGAATCTTCGAGGGTGAGTACTCTATCGACTCGTTGCTACAATCTAGTAGATAGATCTTGGCTTGTGTGTGTTCATGCGATAGAATTTTTTGTCTTCCATGCTACGAACCCCTACAACTATTGCTTCCCCGGCAACGGCGCCAGAAAAAGGGTTGATACCTTTGATCCGGATTACAGATGTAATATAGTTCTTTTTCCCTAGTAGACCTAGGTTTATCGAATCCTCGGAAAGCATAAAGAAAAGTGAAGTTACTTAAACGGACCTTCGGGAGTTTTAGAATTCCTTTTGTGTTTTCACCGAACCAAGAGTTTGCGATCTTTTTGTTGTTGTTGATGATGGAGAGAGAGAGGGCCTGGGGATATCGATTTCACCAGTAGCTGTGCAAAACATCTGATGGGAATAAAATATAATAATAAAGTATGCATGTAATTGTTAGAGAAAGATAATTATATGTGGGCGGTGCATCCATAATTTCTATTGCCTCCGCAACCGCTTATAGCAATAACATACTAGTCTCATCCATAGAAGAAAGAGAACTAATGGTATGCATAGTGATGTCACCGTTAATCCCAAATAAATCCCTCACATACAGCCGTACTACCCCTTTTGTCATTGGGGTTCCCAACCTGCAGATCAGTCATCACTCACACTCCCTATACCTAGATCAATCCTTGGGGTCTTGGGTACCTGACAAGTCCTTAGATTGAGGCAAGAGAGGGTACAATAATCATCAGGTCATACAAACTAATACATGATCCCATCTATGATAAATAACATGCACAAAAGCTACATGGCTAGGCCGAAGCACTTAGCCCAAGGAGAATTACTCACACATAGAGATGAAATCAAAAATTGTTGATGACCCACAAGTATAGGGGATCGCAACAGTCTTCGAGGGTAGTATTACCAATTTATTGATTCGACACAAGGGGAGCCAAAGAATACTTACAAGCCTTAGCAACTGAGTTGTCAATTCAGCTGCACCTGGAAATAGTTCTTGCTCACAGAAGTTTATCAGTAGCAACAGTTTTGTAGTAGCAAAAGCAAAGTAACAGCAGCAGTAAAACAAGAGCAATAGTAACAGTAGTATCAAACAGTAGGATATGAGCGCGGTAGGCATAGGGATGGATGGATGGGCATTGCATGGAAAAGTATAAACATGTAACTTCAAGATCTAGGGCAATTGCAGATAAATAAGAATAAGCATCCAAGTACTAAACAATCATAGGCATGTGCTCCATATACAATCATGCATGCTCACAATGAGAACTTGCACAACATCTTTTGTCCTGCCAGCCCGTTGCAGCGGGGCCTCAAGGGAACTACTGGCAATTAAGGTGCTCCTTTTAATAGAGCACCGGAGCAAAGCACACTCCATGAACACACGTGATCTTCACATCACGGCCATCCCCTCAGGTTGTCCCAATTTCTATCACTTCGGGGCCTTTGGATCCGGACAATGATATGTGTACACAACTTGCAGATAAGATCACAAACAATACTATCATAATGATTCAATAACAAGTTTAGATCTAAGATCATGGCACTCGGGCCCTAGTGACAAGCATTAAGCACAACAAGTTGCAACAAAGTCAAATATCACTAATAGAGATACTAGGCACCATGCCCTAAAAATCTTATTCGATTACATGATAGAACTCATCCAATCCCTACCATCCCCATAGCCTATAGCGGGGTATTACTCACTCATGGATGAGGGAAACATGGATGGTTGATGGAGAGGCGTTGGTGATGACGATGGCGATGATCCTCTCCAAATTCCCCTTCCCGGTGGGGTGCCAGAACGGAGTTTCTGGTTCCGAATCGCGGTTTCTGGTGGTGGCGGTGCAGCGGACTCCTTCTGGAAAAACATCGAATACCCCCCTCGGTTTTTAGGTCAGAGGCATCTTATAGGCGAAGAGGGAGGCTGAGGGGGTGCCTGGGGCAGCCACACCCCTCTAGGCGTGGCCTGGGCCCACCCGCGTGGTAGGGGGTGGGGGCCCCTCGGGCCTCCCCTCCGTCTCGTACTATGGCTCCGTGAGTCTTCTGGTGAAATAGGATTTTTGGCATATTTTCCTGAATTTTTCCTGATAGTTGATTTTTTGCACAAAAACTAGACACCACGGTAATTCTGCTGAAAATAGTGTCAGTCCATGTTAGTTGTATCTAAATCACACAAGTTTAGAGGAGAAACAATAGAAAAAGTGTTCGGGAAAGTAGATACGTTTTGGACGTTTCAACTCCCCCCAAGCTTAGCTTATTGCTTGTCCTCAAGAAATTCAGTTGAAAACTGAGTGCGATAAAAGAACTTTCACAAACACATTTGCTTCATATGATGTATATATTCTTAGCACAGGAGTAGATACTTAGACAATTCATAATAAGGAGTATGCAACTAAGTCTACTTAATAATCATTGCAAGCTATGAAAATATTCCAACTCAATAATAATAAGTAGCATGAAACATAAACATAAGCAACATTGCAATGCTCATAAGAAGGTATGATAGAGTGGTATCTCTCTTGCCTTTGTTTGTAGAGCACAACATAAATGCCAAGGAACCTCTGAAGTTCAAGTGAAGACTAGAAGTAAAGATATCAAAGATATAAGCATCAAAGTCATGACATAGTTAACCAAGTTTTGAGACAAGCACATTACACTAAGAATGACAACTATGCTCTCAAGAAGGTGCTCAAAGAATAAGTGGTGACTCAACAAGGAAGTGAAAAGGTTTTGAGAAGTTTGAAAGGCTTCCAAATGCTGAAAGTAAGGTACTTGTTAGCTTTGAGCTCTCATTGCCCCTATCATAGGCATCTTTATATGGTTAAGGTGAAAGTGAGGTCCAATATGAGTTATATGCTTGACAGACCATAAACTGGAAATCCCATGTCCCTTGAGTACGAGGGCCTCTCCGCATGCTACTCAACTTTATTTACCTGTAAGTTCTTGTCATTGTAAATACATGCATATCATAGAGAACCGCCAACGGGGTACCCCTTGCACACGGTACATGAGCTTTCCCATAACCAAAATGACAAGGCAAGCAGACAATGAGCATCTCAACAATCTTTTTATTTACTATTTGCATAGATTTTTATTGAGGATGCTTCATAGATGCTCGCTATGGTAATGCTGCAAGTTTCCACCATGATTAGGCATGGCTTAGGCTAGCGGCCCAGGCGTTTCGCTAACACATATATATAACTCCATGAACTCACAAGCTCCCCTTTTATTTAACACCGACGACTCGGCAAACAAAAGAGCATGATATCAACTGGATAAGTATGCATAAGTGTTGAAAGCGTTCCCCGTGACAGCACGGTTCTGCTAACTCCCAGCCTATAATTTGCAAGCATATAACTTTCATGGAGAGGTCACAATGGTTCAGGTTTATTAAGTGCAATAAATAAAGTGTGCCATCAAGTTTGTGAGAGATTTACTAACTAAATTTCTCAAAACAGACAAACATTTTATTTGGAAGAAGACAAGGCATAATGAATATGCACTGAAATAGCAAATAATGCTAGTAGGTAGGTATGGTGGACATTGTTGGCAATAATGGTTTTGGGGAGTTAGATGCACAAGTAGAGCTCATAGTCAGTACAAGTGAAGGCTAGAAATAGAGAGGGAGCGACAAACGAGAGAGCCATAACTGTCATAATCATGCTTGCAACAAAACATGACTAATTATGGCATGAAAATGATACAAGAACTCTGAGGCAAAATAAATCATAGAGGCTTACTGACTATTGTTTAGTCATATGCATGCGTGAGCATGTGCCAAGTCGATTCACATGAAACATTCAGAGGAGGATACCACAATATCATACCAAGTTATGAACAGAACAATGCAAGCAAACACTCATATGACATGCTACAAACTATTAGCAAGCTGGAGCTAATCACAAGAAAGCAAGAACTACTAAGCATCCATAAATAACATACACCTTACATGAACAGACTAAGCATGCTCACAATGATGAGTATATGTACAAAAATGAAAACAAATAGAGTTTGTTACTAGCCTCTTACCACACCTCAAGTTGTCTTAATATTCATTATTGCCCTTCACTTGTGTGGCTTGAATAATAACATGAAACCAAACTCCACTGAGGACGGCTGAACCCTACAAAGAACTCACAAAACCAAAGAAGAACAACAAATATTTTTTGTGTTTTCAATTTTTTTAAAGCAAGCAAAAAACAAAAACAAACAAAGCGAAATCTTTTTGGATTTTCTTTAAGGCAAACCAAAGCTAAAAAACAAAGAAACAAACCAAGAGAAACAACGAAAATATTTTTGGTATTTTTGTGTTTTAAGAAAGCACAAACAAAAACCAAAAAAAGAAAGCGAAATAATGGATATACAAAGGACCGACGAAACATGATATATAGATGAGTGTAATGTTGGTATACCTCCCCCCAAGCTTAGGCTTTTGGCCTAAGTGGGGCTCAACTCCATGGTGACCAATAAGGTGCACCTTCGTAGTACGACGAGGAGGCCCCTTCGTCCTGGTATGAGCTCGAGGACTCCCCTGTGTAGTGCACAGAGGGGTCGTATGAGGGCGCGTCCCCCTGGTAGTGTCCATGGAAACCATGAATGCGTAGCTGCTCGTCCATCTCCTCCTTGGAGCGTGACCAAGGTCCCTGGGAAATACAAAACACAGTGGTTTGGGGCAGAGGAATCTCTCTCTCTTCCCCATCAGTAAACAACATTCTATAAACCAGACTCTCAAGGGTAGAGCCAGCAGTAACAAAGTGATTCGCTTTCATGGCAGCAAGATGAAGCCTCTAAGGAGCCAAAACTGTATCATTTGGATCAACAACAAGGTCTAAGGTAGCAACAACATGTGCAACAATAATTCCCCCATAAATGGGTCCCTTAGCAGCTAAGCTACGAACAATGAGGGAACCAAGATTGTACCTAGTTTCATTGTTAAGCGCAGCAGCTAGGAAGGCCAATTGATAGTTGAAAATATTGCTAGTGTTCTCCCTACCAAGAACACCAGTGGCAAGATAATAAGCAAAGTACCTGATAGCTGGGAGTTGAATATTTCTTATCTTTCCCGCTAGATTCTATAGTCATCATCATTAGTTATGCCGTGGTAGGGCTCCACCAAATCAGTGGGCTGAGCTGGAATCTTCTTCACCGTCCTAGCCATACCAATACCTAGGATCTCACAAAATTTCTTCAATGTCATGGAGAAAGACCTGTTATATATTTTGAAAGACACTTCTGGCTTGAAAGGGCTGTTAGAAAACGAGAAACTCTCCACAAAGGTTTTTGTGAGCGTAGCATACTGCACGCTCTCATCCTGCATATAACTCATTATTCAAATCCTCCAAACCAAGGTTAGAAAATCATTGAGAATCCCAGTAGCCCGCAAAAAGGTTGGACAAGGAAATGTAGAAGGGTGCGCACCCCCCTCATCTCCCTCGTAGCCAAATCACGGTGTAATGAGGGCCTAGCTCAGGAGGATGATCTTGAAGGCCTTGTCCTTCTAGGTGCATCACTCTCAAATATTTCACCATAGGTGTGGTTGTCCATGACCCTTTTTTCTGAAATTTCTAGACAAACATCAAACCAAGTGATTTCCAAGTTGATAAATGATGAGGAACTACTATAGGAACTTGCTAGAGGGCTACACATGCATAAAAATGAAAACTCTAAGCATAGAACAAGCATGCAAGATCACACAACCTGACACCTATAGCAGCAAAATACTCAAGATACAATCTACCAATCACAAATCTAATTGGACAAGCGGAGGATGGACATACCAAAGAGCAATCCCTCCAAAAATCAGCAGCAAAGACAGGTTGAGCAAGGAGATCGAAAATCGGGAGCAAGAACATCAAGAACTCGATCTTGATAAAGTTTTCAGGTGTTTTTCAGGAGAGAGAAAGAAGGTGGCTGGGAGGAGACAACTTGGAGGGCCTCAGGTGGGTCCCACCCATGCCAGGCGCGCCCCTGGGGCTGGCCGCGCCATCAGGGGTTATGCTGGCCTGGGGGTCCCCCTGGGACACTCCAGGTGTCCCTTAGCCCCTTTCTTCGAGGAAAAATTTATTATGAATTTTTTGGGATTTTTCGGGAAACTTTATTTTTGGCCAATTTTCAGGGTATGAAACTTGATTTTCTCGTAGAAAGATTTTTTTAGAAGAAGCAAAAGCAAACAAAAACCAAAACTACAGATGTTCTAAGACACTCTAACAAGCAAACAACTATCAAAACTAAAGCTAACAAGAGGGAGAGCAAAGACTAGGAAGGAGAAAAATAAAGGTGATCACAGTGAAAACATTGTTTTGTTCATTAAAATTCCTTTACTAACAAGGTTGATCAAGTCTTGTTACCAAAACAATCTTATATGAAGCAAACCTTTGCATTACACAAAGTGATTGTGTTACCTTAAACTTGATAGCAATGGTCCCAATCATAATAGTTTCAAAACTTTCTTGTGGAATGGGACAATATATTTCTCCAACCTTGATGCTCTCAATATTTTCAATGGAATTCAGGCAATAGCTCTTAGCAACCTCCTTGGGGAAATAGACAGTATGCTCTTTGTCATTAATATTAAAAGTTACTTTTCCTTGATTACAGTTGATGACAGCACCTGCAGTATTAAGAAAAGGTCTCCCGATAATAATGGACATATTATCATCTTCAGGCATTTCAAGCACAACAAAATCAGTTAAAACCAAGCAATTATGAGCCACTTGAACAGGAACATCCTCACATACACCAATAGGAATAGTAGTAGACTAATCAGCCATTTGCAAAGATATATCAGTTGGTATCAACTTTTCTAGCTGGAATTCTTGTAGAGAGAAAAAGGCATAACACTAACTCCAGCTCCCAAATCACATAAAGCAGTTCTAACATAATTATTCTTAATAGAGCAAGGAATAGTTGTTATACCTGGATCACCAAATTTCTTTTGAACCTTAGCATTGAAGGAATAATTAGCAAACAAAGTAGAAATCTCCTCGTTAGGAATCTTCCTTTTATTAGAGACAATATCCTTCATATACTTTGAATAAGGAGGCAACTTAATAGCATCAGTCAAAGGAATTTGCAAAAATAAAGGTTTCATCCACTCACAAAACTTGTTGTAGTGTTCTTCCTCCTTTGACTTGTGTTTCTTATTTGGAAAAGGCATATGTTTCTGCACCTAAGGTTCTCTCTCACTACCATGTTTTTTAGCAATAAAATCTTCCTTAGTGTACCTAGTGTTCTTAGTGTGCTTCTCAGGTTCTTCCTCAACTTCCTCCTTATCAGGAGCATCATTTTTATCATTACCACTCTCAGTTTCAGCATCAGAGACAGATATACTATTAGGATCTACAACAGGTTCAAGTGGTTCCTCAACTATTTTATGTTTCTTTGTCTTTCCCTTACGAGGACTACCACTACTTTCACCTTGTTGAGAATCCTGCTCAATTATTTTAGGGTGTCCTTCAGGATATAAAGAATCTTGAGTAGCTATACCACTCCTAGTTCTAATTCCATAAGCATGTTTATCTCCTGAGGCATTAACTAGCATATCCTTTTGTACCTTAGCATGTTGATCAATTTGAGTTTGAACCATTTGAAAGTGTTTACAAAGCATTTTAATAGCATTAGCAGTTCTTTCCACAATATCTTTCAACTCGTTAATAGCTCTAGAGTTTTCCAATAAATGATTCTGAACTTGTTTATTAAAATTACCTTGTTTAACAATAAATATGTCAAGTTGATCTAATCATTGATCAAGAGGCTTACCATAGGGAATATCACCTTCATCAAAGTGGAGAGAGTGTACCTCAATAGTGGATGAGTGGGGAATTGGCTTACATAATTATTCTATAGGAGGTAGATTCTTCACATCTTCATCTCTAATACCTTTCTCCTTTAGACATTTCTTAGCTTCCTTCATCATTTCATCATTTAATGCAATTACTCCCCTCTTCTTTGCTGTTGGTTTTGGAACTGGTGCAGGCACAACTGGTTTAGGAGTAATAGGCTCAGGTGTATTTAGCTCAGTTGAAGTCCAATCATCATAATTCTTGCTTATTTTAGCCATTAATTCTTTCAGCATCTGTAGGAGTTCTTTTCTTGAAAACACAATCAACAAAACTATCTAGGTATGTCCTAGAATCATCTGTTAGTCCATTATAATAAATTTCAAGAAGCTCATTTTTAGGTAATGGACATCCATGATATGCATGAATCAAGGCACAGAACCTTGTCCATGACTCAGGCACTTTCTCTTCTTCTCCCTATTTAAAATCAAAAAGTCTCTGCAAAGCAGCATGTCTAGCACTGGGAGGAAAATATTTCTGGAAGAAATAAGCAATCAAGCAATTAGGGCTATCAATGGAACCAGGAGGTAATCTATTAAACCAAGCTTTAGCTTCTCCTTTCAGTGAAAAAGGGAAGAACTTAGTAACAAAGTACTTGGGCATCTTAAAATCATCAGAGAATAAAGCACGCATAGTGGAAAGCTCATTCATTTGTGCCACAACACTCTCACTCTCAGTCCCACAAAAAGGTTCTTTCTCAATAGTGTATAAATAGGATAAATCAAGAGAGAAATCATAATATTTATCTTTAATATCTATGGGAGAGGTGGAAAACTTAGGATCAGAGGACAGTTTAGGAATAATGGTACATCTATCAAGGAGACTCTTAATGGCACTAGCACCATGTGTGTTTCGACACTCTTCAATAGATTCATCAGTAAACTCAATGTAACCATCATTAATATCGTATCTCTCTCTAGACTCAGGTGAGCTAACAGGTGTAACAGTGTCTTCACTAGGAGTTTCAGTATTTCCTAGACTAGCCATAGTAGCATCTAGGAAAGGACCTAATGAACCACTCGCATCAAGCATAGTAGAAGTAACATCATGAGTATTAGAAGCAGTTTCAGATTCAGCGGCAGTAGCAGTGTGTGTAGCATGAGTATGTGGTGGTGGTGTAACAAGCTTAGTTATAACAGACGGTGAATCAAGACCAACAGAGGTGTTTAGGACTGTACCTCTTCTTGTAGTGGATGGTAAAATAGGAAACTTTCGATCACGAGACTTCCCCATGATGAAAGAAGTAGCAGTGAACAATAATAGATCCTAGTGAACTTACAAATAAAGCTATGCTCCCCGGCAACGGCGCCAGAAAATAGTCTTGATGACCCACAAGTATAGGGGATCGCAACAGTCTTTGAGGGTAGTATTACCCAATTTATTGATTCGACACAAGGGGAGCCAAAGAATACTTTCAAGCCTTAACAACTGAGTTGTCAATTCAGCTGCACCTGGAAATAGTTCTTGCTCACAGAAGTTTATCAGTAGCAACAATTTTGTAGTAGCAAAAGCAAAGTAACAGCAGCAGTAAAATAAGAGCAATAGTAACAGTGGTAGCAAACAGTAGGATATGAGCGCGGTAGGCATAGGGATGGATGGATGGGCGTTGCATGGACAAGTCTAAACATGTAACCTCAAGATCTAGGGCAATTGCAGATAAATAAGAATAAGCATCCAAGTACTAAACAATCATAGGCATGTGCTCCATATATAGTCATGCATGCTCGCAATGAGAACTTGCACAACATCTTTTGTCCTGCCAGCCCGTTGCAGCGGGGCCTCAAGGGAACTACTGGAAATTAAGGTGCTCCTTTTAATAGAGCACCGGATCAAAGCATTAACACTCCGTGAACACACGTGATCCTCACACCACATCCATCCCCTCAGGTTGTCCCAATTTCTGTCACTCCGGAGCCTTTGGATCCGTACAATGATATGTGTACACAACTTGTAGATAAGATCACAAAAAAACTATCATAATGATTCAATAACAAGTTCAGATTTGAGATCATGGCACTCGGGCCCTAGTGACAAGCATTAAGCACAACAAGTTGCAACAAAGTCCAATAGCACTAATAGAGATACTAGGCACCATGCCCTAACAATCTTATTCGATTACATGATAGAACTCATCCAATCCCTACCATCCCCATAGCCTACAGCGGGGGAGTAGTCACTCATGGATGAGGGAAACATGGATGGTTGATGGAGAGGCGTTGGTGATGATGATGGCGATGATCCTCTCCAAATTTCCTGTCCCGAAAGGGTGCCAGAACGGAGTTTCTCGTTCCGAATCGCGGTTTCTGGTGGTGGAGGCGCAGCGGAACTCCTTCTGGAAAAATGTCGAAACCCCCCCTCGGTTTTTAGGTCAAGAGGCATCTTATAGGCGAAGAGGGAGGCCGAGGGGGTGCCTAGGGAAGACACACCCCCTCTAGGTGCGGCCTGGGCCCACCCCACGTGACAGGGGGTGTGGGCCCCTCAGGCCTCCCTTCCGTCTCATACTCTGGCTCCGTGAGTCTTCTGGTGAAATAGGATTTTTGGCATATTTTTCGGGATTTTTCCCGATAGTTGATTTTCTACACAAAAAACTAGACACCAAGGTAATTCTGCTGAAAACAAAGTCAGTTCGTGTTAGTTGTATCCAAATCACATAAGTTTAGAGGAGAAATAATAACAAAAGTGTTCAGGAAAGTAGATACGTTCTGGACGTATCAATCATAAACATTGTAATAGAGATCATAAGATTGATAGCAAATAATCTTACAATGTCACCAATTGGAGAAGAGATCTACTATTACAAGTGGTGGAATATGGCTATGGTGGTAGAGAAGCGTTTGGATATTAGATCTAGATCTCTTCCTCCAGCATGGTGGCTTCTGGTGGCAGGGAGAGCTAAGGTCGAAAAGGGAGAGGGTTTTATCGTCGCCCGAAGCCTCTTCTTATAGGGGTCCCTTCACGAAAGTTGTTCTTTTTGATTTGGCGATGTCGGTGCCAACTATACGGCTGGAACTATTGATGAGTGCATATTTGCATCATGTTTTAGGTTATTATTTCGCATTGTAGATGTAGGATCTTGGTATTTTATGGCGTTTGCACGCACTTTTTATGTTTATTTTCACCAGGATCAGATCAGATGATGGATCCAATGGATACAATTCTTGGAGTAGTTGTACTGGAGATAAAAGGAGCCAAAAATTACGTAAATCGTTTATTTGGGAAATATTAATAATACCATAAGAAAACCCGAAGCGAGAAATGGATACAAAAGAGTTAACGACCAAGTATACGGCTAGCCGCCGTATAGTTGGCGCCGCCTCCGCCTCCTCAAATAGTTTCACCTTGTGCAACTGGTTCGGGGAGACGACATACAGAACACCCAGAAAACGTGAAAACCTCACCTCTGGAAGGGATCTGGAGGGGTAACTTGCCCTAGGGATCCATCTTCGCCCTAAGCAGATCTAGAAGGCCAAGGCATCGATCTTCATCTTCATCAATCGCTGCATATCCATCACCACCATCATCTCCATCCATCCCATCTAGATCTTGTTGTAATTCTTGCACTAGTTATGGATTTGTACAAGTACTATTCATCGATAATCGTTTCCATTACAATTGTCATGATGTTGATTGCCTCCATGTCTGAGTAGATCATTAGTTCTTGGGGAGATGGAGAAACCCTAGTATATGATTGAGATTAGATAGAGATTATTATGTTATACATCATTATATGTATGTGTTAATTGTCTTCATCTTGATGTTGGGAGTTGTGCACCTCCTTAATATTTGCCTCTCACGAGGACTCGATGAAGAGGATTACTTGTTGGTAGACGGAGGGATGGCAACACTTACTGTGACTATAAAGTCGTTGTCATCCTTTACGTACTAACTTGGAGAATCAAGGAGAACTCAATAAGCCATGTCCATGCCGCGGGAGAAATCCCTTAATAGCGGGGTAATACAATTAATATTGTTTATCTGTCTGCTATGCTTATGAAGGGTGGTGTGAGCAGTTGTTGTTGCCTCATCATCCATATATGGAGCTTCTTCCACATACATGCATATTATGAGAATATTCGTTATAATAATCTTGATCACTTGGTCTAAATTGCTAGCGGTGTATCCACTACTCCCTGAGAACGCATTTCCCCTATTACAGTTTCATCTTTCTTACACACTTGATTACTACTTTCTGCATTAAGTTTTACTTTGAGTTACTTTACTGTTTCAACCAACCAAAAACCCAAAAACAACTCTACTCTCTTGCATCTTATAATTATTCCTTAAGTACTTCATTTAGTTTTAGTTAAAAGCATTTTAGTCTTTCTCCTACTGCTCCCTGTGGGATCGATATCTTTATTTCAAAACTAGCTACAAACGATCTGTGCACTTGCAGTCATCAAGCTATTTTTGGCGTCGTTGCCAGGGAGTTTAGCGCTTTAAGTCACTTTAATTTTAGTTATTTACTTTCGTTGTACTAATTTTAATTTGATTTGCAGGACCATAACAATGGACAACACTCAGCATTTGATGCAGCTTGAGGCAGTAAGGAATATGGGTTCACCCATGGACGCTTTTATAACTGTCAATAGAAGCATAACCCCCGATGGTATTGAGATCCATCCTTTATTACTTGAGTTACTTAATTCTAAAAAGTTTGCAGGAACCCATGAAGAGAGTCCATATGGACACCTACAATTCTTTGAAGATAGTTTTAGTTCCTTTATATTTGATGATTGTGACCTTGATAAGGTTAAAATCTAGTTGTTTAGACAAACTCTCTCTAATGATGTTTGCAACTGGTATAGATCCTTTTGTGTAGAAACATCAAGGACGTGGACGGATTTGACAACCAAATTCTTGTCAAAATATTACTTAGAAAGCAAAGCTCACAGGATGAGAGGTATTATTATTAGTTTCAAAAATAATCCTGATGAGAGTTTATATGAAGGCTATCTAAGGTATAAAATCTATCTATACAGTTGCCACCATCACCGTTTGCCTGATTGGTTAATTACCCATGCTTTCTGTGGATGGCTTAACAATAAAAATAGAGCAAGCCTAGATACTTCTTCTAATGGTAGTTTCCTATCTTATACTTATGATGAAGCTTGGAAACTAATAATGAAAATGAAAGAAACAACGGAAGGTCTTAAAAATGAGGAGAGAAATATGAAAGGTTCTTCTAAATATGCTTGTATTAATGAATTTCTTGCAGATGAAATGACTTGTGCGATGATTAAAACCCTAGGTATTGATTCTTATTCGGTGAAGAAAATTATTGAGAATTATGTAGGGCATCTACAGGTACCTTCAGGATGGGAACCTCATAAACCCCTCGAAGAAAATAAGCGAGCAAGAGAGGATGCATCATTGATAGAATTTTCCTCTTAATCTATTCAAGAGAATATTAAGAATAAGTGTAGGGAGGAAGTGAAGGAAATATGCCCTAGAGGCAATCATAGAGATGATTATATTTCATATGTATCCATGAGTTATTGTAATGTTCTTTGTATATCCATATCAGGCAACTTGTATTGATTGGTAATTATGTGAATTGTTTGTGAAACTCTTTACTTGTATGGTTATCGAATAGTTGTCCCTAGTTAGAGTTCATGTGAGGACACACATGAATATTAGACTAGCACATCGATTGGTTGATGACTATGTTTCGCAAGTAATTGACATAGAGATGTCAAACCAATGATGTGGACACATGTTATTAACATGGGGTTGGACTGACCCAACTTGAGACTGGCAATTAGACTTGCAGCTCTCTCTACACATTGTGTACACTTTGTCCTTAGACCTGAGATTGCTGCATGCACATGAGATGAATCGACCTACTTTGGGGCTCTCAAACGCTGCTTCGTAACTGGATAGTCATAAAGGTAGCTTTAGGGTTTGTCCTGAAGCATGTTGTAAGGCATTGGTCAATCAAGATGGGATTTGCCCCTCTCTACTCGAGAGAGATATCTCTGGTCCCCTCGAGTGATCGGATCTATAAATGCATGGCCGTGCTACAAAAGGTTAAGAGTTAACCTAGTAAAGGGATTCTGAATCACAGTATCGAGAAAGAGAGGTCAGCTTGGAGCTAGACCAAATATCGTGAGGCAAAGGGAAAGACATGTACTAAACCTTGCGATGGTTCGTCTGAATGATATTTGTATGCGTTTAGGAGTTGGCACGTCTTGCTAGAGGCCTCTACCAACTATTGACAGAATAAGTGTATGCGTGTCATTTCTATACGTATATGAACCTATAGGGTCACACACTTAAGGGGCTGGAAGCCTAATGAGGATTAGATCCGAATTAGATTAGGCTTAGGCTACTAATGTGTTGCTAATGTAGAAGCCCAGTAGGAACGCCTATATAAGAGAGGGCGGGGCGAGCTGACCAGAGTTGAGCATCCACCTAGCCGCCACTCCTCACGCCTGTGTTGCACGCGAAGACCTAGCAGCCCGGCATCTGACGCTTCCACCCCGCACGTGTGGATACCACGGATGTGCTGCATTTGTGGCACTTGGACGAGCCACGCAAGGGGAGATGATTGTGGGACGAGGACGAGGAGGAGACGTAGAACATCTACACTGCCTCGACGTGCTTCATCAAGTTCCGTAATTGCGCGTCTAGTGGTAATCCCGAGATCTATGACAACAATATTCCTGGTTTACACAGTAGAATTTTTTTGATTTGCTCTAGTGTAGCCTACCCGTATCCCTTCAGGAAGAATGTATAAAGAGAAGACCAAAGAAACCAGAAAAGAACCCCGATGCTACCGACGCAAATATTGTTATATTCAAAGATCTTACGGAGCAAGAATCGTGGAAAATGAAGTAGTTATGCTGGATTCTGAAACTTCAGACTTCATCATAGGTAGGATACAAGGTAAAGAAACTTCTAAACCTACCACTCCTATATATTTTGGAGAAACTTCCTATATGGAATTTGTGAGCCGATGTCTACTATAAATATTATGCCTTCATCACTTTATGAGGAACTTCGCTATAATTTGAATAATCCAGATATGGAATTGGTAGACACTACTATTAAACTGTTTAATAGAACTAATATAAAACTGAAGGTGTTATTTGAAATATCTATGTGTTTATCGGACCACTCATGTACCCGATTGATTTTCGTATCGTTGATATGCCTCGAGATACTTTTTGTCCTATTCTTTTAGGCAGGCCTTTTGTCTCCATAACCAAAGCTCGAATTGATAATAAGGAGGAGACTATTTCCATGATGTTTGGAGAGGAGGAAATGACATTCCACTTTGCCAACCTAAAAAGGAGGCCATATGAAATAGAAGATATCAAGGAAGTGAAAACAATTGTTGAGCTGGCCACGATTCATTTCAGCACTCCCCAAGATGAATTAGAAAGAAGCTTAATTAATTGGGAAGAGGCACAAGATGATGAGGAAAGAGAAGACATAGCTGATTACCTTGACTCTATCCCGGAAGCACAAAACCCACATGATTATGAAGAACTTGTAAGAAAAGGTGACGAAGAACCTCCTCCAATTGAATTGAAACGCCTTCCAGACAAAATGAGGTATGAATTTTTAGATAATGAAAATAAATGTCATGTTATTATTAGTAAAAATATCAAAAAATGAAACAAATAAACTTATTTCAGTTTTGATTAAGCATCATGAAGCATTTGGGTATACTCTAAGTGACATTAAAGGAATAAATCCATCCATTGTGACACATAAGATTACCATGCTTGAAGATGATGTACCCATAGTTGACACACAAAGAAGGCTTAACCCTAAAATTAAAGAGGTAATAAGAAAAGAAGTTATACGCTTACTAGATGCCGGCATAATTTATCCTATTTCTGAGAGTAAATGGGTTAGCCCAGCTCATTGCATACCAAGACATGGGGTTCTTGATGCTGCTATGAATGAGGATGGTGAGATAGTCCCAATAAGGCCTATTGTTGGGTATCACATGTGCATCGATTTTAGAAAACTAAACCGTGAAACACAGAAAAATCATAAACCTATACTGTTCATGGATAGAATTTTAGTAAGACTAAGCAATAATTCTTATTTTTGTTTTCTTGATGGTTATTCTGGTTATTCTCAAATTGCTATATAGCCCGAAGATCAAGAGAAAACAACTTTCACATGTCTTTATGGTACTTATGCTTATAGATTAATCTCGTTTGGCTTATGTAATGCAGCTACAACTTTTTAAGAATGTGTTTTAAAAAATCTTTGATGATCTTGTTGAGAATACTATGGAAGTTCTAACAAATGATTTCGTTGTTTTGGAACAACATTTGATAATTGTCTCTACAATTTAACCAAGGTTTTGTAGAGATGCAGGCAAACAAATTTAGTTTTGAATTGGGAGCAATGCCGATTCATGGAAAGAGAAGGTAAAGTTTTTGGACATAAGGTTTCAGAAAAAGGTATAGAAATATATAAGACCAATATAAGTGTTATAGAAAATCTTCCCATACCTCAAGACATTAAAAGCTTAAAAATGTTTCTGGGACATGCAGGTTTTTACAAGCGTTTTATACATGATTTTGCTAAAATAGCTATACCTCTCACAAACCTTCTTGATAAAGAAACTCCATTTTATCTAGACCATGACTGCGTTGTAACTTTCAAAAATCTTAAAAAACAAATTAGTTTCAGCACCTATCATGCAACCTTCGAAATGAAATGAACCTTTTGAAATCATGTGTGATGCTAGTGACTATGCTTTAGGAGATGTATTAGGACAGTGAGGCAGGAAGAATTTAAATGTTATTCATTACGCTAGTAGGACTCTTAATAAGATTCAGAAAAATCATGCTACTACTGAGAAAGAGTTCCTTACTATAAATTTTGCCTGTGACAAATTTAGATCTTTATTATTAATTCTAGAGTAATAATTCACACAGATCACCAAGCTTGGCGTCACCTTCTTGTGAAAAAGGATGCAAAACCCAGGTTGATTAGGTAGGTATTATTACTACAAGAATATGATTTACAAATAGTAGATAGGAGGGGTAAGGATAATCCAGTAGCAGATCATCTATCTAGGATGGATGGAATAATTACCGACCCCATACCTATAAATGAGTCATTTCCAGGAGAATACTTAGCAAAGATTGACGTTGTTGATCCATGGTATGTATATTATGCTAATTATCTTGTAGTAAAATTTATACCTCCTGGTATGACAAGAAACAAAAAAATATTTTTTTAATGATCTCAGACATTACTTTTGGGATGATCCATTTCTTTATTGTCATGTAACTAATGGAATGATTCGAAAGTGTGTCCCTAACCATGAAATGAATGCAATTTTGCAAGCTTGTCATGACGGCCCCTATGGAGGACATCATGCAGGTAGGCTAACTGCAGAAAAGATACTTCAATTCGGATTCTATTGTCCCACCTTGTTCAAAGATGCACAAAGGTATGTGGAATATTGTGATGCTTGCCAGAGAGGAGGTAATATAGGCATAAGACAAGAAATGGCAATGAATTATAGTCTTATAATTGAACCATTTGATGTATGGGGAATGGATTACATGGGACCCTTTATAGAATCAAATGGTTACACTCATATTCTTGTTATTATCGATTATGTTACTAAATGGGTTGAAGCTATCCCAACTAACCATGCAGATGCAGCCACTTCTATGAAGATGATCAAGTATGTCATATTTCCTAGGTTTGGAGTTCCAAGATTTTTAATTACTAACGATGGTTCTCATTTTATGAAGGGCACTTTCAGGAAGATCCTCGGGAAATATGGAGTGACTCACCGCGTTGCTTCACCATATCATCCCCAAACGAGTGGTCAAGTGGAACTCTCTAATAGAGAACTTAAGACCATACTCGAGAGGATGGTGGATAAATCAAGAAAATATTGGTCATCCAAGCTAAATGACACTCTTTGGACATACCGAACTGCATTTAAAAATCCGATGGGTATGACACCATATAAGATGGTATACGGTAAGGAGTGCCACCTACCTTTAGAATTGGAACATGGAGCCTTTTGGACAATCAAGAACTTAAACTATGATTTTAAAGCGGCAGGAGAAAAGCGTTTATTGGACATCCATGCTTTAGATGAGTTTAGGAGTGAGGCTTATGAAAATGCTAGACTGTTTAAGGAAAAATTAAAAAGATGGCATGATAGAAAAATAGAGGATAAGTTTTTTTTAAAAGTGGAGATAAAGTTTTTCTCTATAACTCTCGTCTTAAGTTATTTCCAGGAAAGCTCAGATCAAAATGGGAAGGCCCTTATATAGTTGAAGAAGCTTATGCATCAGGAGCAGTGAAGCTCCAAGGAAAAACACCTTCTCTTTCATGGATAGTGAATGGACAACGCTTGAAGCATTATCGTGCAAAAGAAGATATAAGTGCAAGATTGAGATGAAGTGAGCAGCACTATGGTCGAGCTATAGACCATAAAAGAGCGAGTCATGGGAGGCAACCCATGTGAAATAAAAGGTTGAGTAAGTCTTTAAGTAAGTTTAGTTGATTTTATGATTGAATAAGGAACACATGAAGCTTTTGAGAAATAAAATAAATTTGGTTATCATAAAATCTAGTTCAATTGATGGTAATGTTGGTCAAAAATTTAAGCTGTCGTTTTTATATCAAAACTTGGTATTTTATTAAGTTTCAGACTAATAAATAATTTTCTGAGAAATAGGGAATTTTTGGTGATTCCAGAAAGCTTAACGACCAACTATATGGCGGGAATAAAAATTCTGGCCGTATAGTTATCTACACCATCGCCGAAAATTTATTCTTTAGTACTGAAAGTCTAACGACCAACTATACGACGGGAATAAAAATTCCGGCCGTATAGTTGTGGCCGTATAGTTGCTTTTTGCATTCTCAAATTTGCATGCCAAGATACAGAAAGGTTAACGACCAACTATACGGCGGGAATAAATTTTCCAGCCGTATAGTTAGTACCGCCTTAGATAATTAAAAAAATCTATAGTCGGTTTGCAACTATATGTCGGGATCTATATGACCCATGCCCGTATAGTTTCTCGTTAAGCTTGACGGCTAGGGTTTTCGGCTTGCCCTTTTAAAGACGGTTGCATCTAACCTTTTCATTAAGTTTTTGCAGAGCTACAACCTCTAGCCTTGAAAAACCTCTACACCCCCTTTCTAACAGCATTCGTGCAGCGAAGCCATGCGATCTTTCCATGTCATCAAGATTTGTAATAAGAAGGAAGAGAAGCCTGTTAAGAGGATTGAGGAGGTGGAACCAAAAGAAGCATCGTCATCATATAGCTCGGAGATCAAGCCTCTCCCAAACTGGGAGGACATGTTCCCGCAAAGGATGGAGATGATGAGACAATCAGATCAGGGAAGGAGCAAGGATAAATATCTCCATAATCCTTACCGTCACAACATAGGATCTTATTATGAACTTCCTCTTAGTTTGCCACCTCTTCAACCCAAGAAGGTGCAGCAAGATGAGATTCATGATAATATCTATCAATTGGAAAAAGCTTTAAAGGCATGTGTTGAAACTATTGGAGAAGGGATTGAATCCTACTGGATGATGAGCAAAGACCTTGAGAAAAAGGTCAATGACATCGATGGTAGAGTTGGTTTTTTGATTAAAACTGTTTTTGAGTTGACAGATAAGAAGAAATTCCTTCAGAGGAAAATTTTGAAGCTTCAATACGACATGGCCAAACTCAGCGTCCGCCTCGCAAGCGTGGCTAAAGTTAGCAACCCAGGAGAGGAAGGCAATGCTCTTCCTACCCACGAGGAGGAATAGGTACCAGCAAGGAGTTATTTGATCCCGCCTGGCTTGATTCCAAGCTTGGGGAGATCTCTAAAACCTTGTAATCAATCTTATAAGTTTATTACTTTTAGTTTCGCATTAGTTCGAGTTTAGAAATAAAAGATTGCATCATTAGGATTCCCTTCAGGAATAGTCAATCCCTTTTACAAAATTCTGAGTTCATTATAATATATGGAGCATTATTGATTTTGAGTTTGTCATACTAGATATATGAATTGCTTGAGTATGATTTTACTTGCACTTGATGATAGCAATAGGAGTCTTCCACACCATTGGTATTAATGGAACATGTAAAGATAATTTGATCAATATGTTGTAGGTCAATGGTTTGATTTACAAAAAGGAGAAACTATCTAATTAATTAAGATAAAAATAAAAACCTGGAATAAAGGAGAAAATTATAAGTGCTATCAGATAGAGTGAGAACAAGTTGAGGTAGAATACTCAAGTTATAAAGATGTTTCATACATGTTTGGAATTTGATAATTGAGATCATTAAACTTTAAAATTCCTACATGAAGTGGAATATATGGCTAGCTCCTTTTCACAACACTTAAATGAAAGTGTGAGCACAAATATATATAGAAAAAGAAAAAAAGATGAATAAAAAGAGCTAATGTGCAAAGAGCAAATAGGCATATACCACCATATTGTAGTAAGACAAAGATACGTTCAAGATTTTGAATCCCAAGCGAATATGTTAATCCTAAAAACACTTGGGACTACCTCACTAACTCATTCGGTTGAATCGAATACCTTACATCATGTTGAAAATAATATTTTATGAATTGTTAACTGCTAAGGTGTGGAAGCCTGCTAATACTATTCGGATGGTTCAAGTAAGGTACTATTCATGAACCTATTTATATGTATCTTCTATGATAAACACATGCTGCAACTGCCTCATTTATTTTATTGACTCAGCTTCATGAATATGAGGATCACATCCATTAAGCTAAAACTTGCTCGGGACGAGCAAGAGTCTAAGCTTGGGGAAGTTAATGAGTGCATATTTGCATCATGTTTTAGGTTATTATTTTGCATTGTAGATGTAGGATCTTGGTATTTTACGGCGTTCACATGCACTTTTTATGTTTATTTTCACCAGGATCGGATCAGATAATGGATCCAATGGACACAATTCTTAGAGCAGTTGTACTGGAGAGAAAAGGAGCCAAAAACTACGCAAATCGCTTATTTAGGAAATATTAATAATACCAGAAGCAAACCCGAAGCGAGAAACAAAGACAGAAGAGTTGACGACCAACTATACGGCGGGCCGCCGTATAGTTGCCGCCATATAGTTAGCGCCGCCTCCACCTCCTCAAATAGTTTCACCCCGTGCAACTGGTTCAGAGAGACGACGTACAGAACACCCAGAAATCGTGAAAACCTCACCTCCGGAAGGGATCTAGAGGGGGAACTTGCCCTAGGGATCCATCTTCGCCTTAAGCGGATCTGGAAGGCCAAGGCATCGATCTTCATCTTCATCTTCATCCATCACTGCATCTCTATCACCACCGTCATCTCGATCCATCCCATCTTGATCTTGTTATAATTCTTGCACTAGTTGTGGATTTATACAAGTACTATTCATCGACAATCGTTTCCATTACCATTGTCATGATGCTGACTGCCTCCATGTCTGAGTAGATCATTATTTCTTGGGGATATGGATAAACCCTAGTATATGATTAAGATGAGATAGAGATTATTATGTTATACATCATTATATGTATGTGTTAATTGTCTTCATATTGATGTTGGGAGTTGTGCACCTCCTTAATATTTGCCTCTCGTAGGGACTCGATGAAGGGGATTACTTGTTGGAAGACGAAGGGATAACAACACTTACTGGAACTATAAAGTCGTTGTCATCCTTTACGTACTAACTTGGGGAATCAAGAAGAACTCAATAATCCATGTCCATGCGCGGGAGAAATCCCTTAATAGCGGGGTAATACGATTGATGTCATTTATCTGTCTGATGTGGTTATGAAGGATGGTGTGAGCAGCGGAGCTCCTCCCACATACATGCATATTATGAGAATATTCGTTATAATAATCTTGATCACTTGGTCTAAATTTCTAGCGGTGTATCCACTACTCCCTGAGAACGCCTTTCCCTATTGCAGTTTCAATATTTCTTACGCATGCGATTACTACTTTCTGCATTAAGTTTTAATTTAAGTTACTTTACTATTTCAACCAACCAAAAACCCAAAAACAACTCTACTCTCTTGCATCTTAGAATTATTCCTTAAATACTTTGTTTAGTTTTAGTTAAAAGCATTTTAGTCTTTCACCTACTGCTCCCTGTGGGATCGATATCTTTATTTCCAAACTAGCTACAAAAAATCGGTGCACTTGCAGTCATCAACTATACGGCGTGAATTTTATTCCGGCTGTATAGTTGGTCGTTAAAGGCACTGGATCCACTTCACGGCTCCTGGTTTCTTTGACGTGTTGAAAATCTCATATCTTTGACTTTAATGTAGTAATTCCCATCATCAAACGTCATTATCTGCGCAGGAAAAAATAGGAAGAAAGGATTGCATACCCCTTTGATCATTAGGCATTAGTGGCAGGATTTAGACAAATATTTCATCAAATATATGAATAATATCTAATTTAAATACAGACATGGATGGCTATATTTAACAACCATCAGGGGGTTGATTGACATCCTTCTCGAGATCGAGATGGGCTTCTAGTTCCTTCATCATAGCATCATATTACTCTTAGTTGGATAGCTCGCTCACAATCTAGATCGTCGATGTCGGAATTTAATGCATGGAAAATTGACTCAGACTCATTGTCGGCCTCGCTAGGTCTAGATGTAGAACCTGAGGCAACATATCCGATGAAGAGGTTTTTTGCTAGTTGTAGAACTTGTACGGGCCAGGGCCTCAGTTTCAGTGTTGGAGAAACTGTTAACAGTTGCGATCACTTTAGTGAAACTAAGGAGTCTCGAGGCCATCTAACGCTTTAGCGTGTGCCATAGTAGCATTAGCTTTGTAAGCCCTTCGACGAAGTATTACACGATGGCCTCCTGAGAGATTCCGTCAATGGAGTTTTTCAACCTAAGCCATCTGGCTAGGAATTTTCCAGAGGTTTCATCCGACATATGGACACAACATGACAGATCCATGACACCAATGACACCAACAAAATGTGACCTCTAGTTCTCTAACACTTGGGGTAGCCAAGCAGACCCGCTTTGGTTTTCCACTGTTATATCCTGCACATGAGCGGTTTGGGTGGGCCTAGAATTTTCTAGATATAAGCCAACAAACTTCAAAGATATATCCGAGCCTGATCATTCTTCCGCGATCGTATCCAACCCAAAGGTGGTCTGTGCGTTCCTTGACGCTTGGCCAGCTTCTTGGGAGTAGGACCCCAATCTGGTTTCATCGATAAAGATGTGGATGTCCCCGATCAGGATAATGGAGGAGGAGGTTGAATTTGTTTTTGCCGGGATCCAATATTTGTCTAAGGGGACAAGTGGAATGTTGCCAGATAAGATAACGCGCATGATGGCGACGGTATCACCAATTCTCGCAAAGAGATTGGTCCTCGCCCGGTGTATAACTCAAAGCGCCTCTTGCCCCACGGCGAGCGCCAACTGTCGTGGTATTGTCGACGAGTACGCCATAGGGGGTTCCTCACAATGCGTTTAGATAGACATGGGGGAAGGCGGGGAGTTGGCGTGTATGAGGTAACAAAGCTTACCTACATTCAGAACCCACAACGGTGGCGGAATACTCATCCTCCTTGCAATCACTACAATGGCAATATACCGAGTTATAGAGATTGTATGGTTCGCTATGCGAGAGTGTATGTTGACCTAAAGGCTCCCGTAGATCTGGCTTGTAAAGGCGACAAAACCTAGGGTTATAGGGTAAAGTCCATAGGACAGGTTACAAATTCCTACACTAATACTAACTAGTCTTCGTGTCTTGTACTCTAAGGCTCCGACTTTGTCTATGTAGGTACCCGTAGCCTTCCTATTATTCTGGCATGGGATTTTCTTCTAGATTCCACTAATTGGGCCGTCCAGCAGGCCATAGGCCATGCTACTATCTATGGGCCACCTGGGTTAGCTGAAATAAGGCACTATGGTGATATTCATAATGCATATCCGCAACAAGACAAAGCATTTTAAAGTCCTTTGGTGATGATTTACTCGTGTAACTTGTGGATGATACTCCCAGATCCATCGTTAAGGCATATGCATCTGCTGATAGACCAACACTGGTCTTTTCTACGTACTTTGTCCTGACTCGTGAGCACTCGGGAACAACTTCCCGGCCGGTCACCCATCCTTAGATTGCTCCAGGCAAAGCACACTAAACCTGGAGTTCCTTTCAAGATGAGTCCTGGAAAAGAAGTTGTAACTTGTTGGTATGAGTATTCTATCAATCCTATTAAACCATGCACTAGGACCTCACAATTGAAAAGAAGCCGTCCAAAATGAGCTCAACTCAATTCTTTCTAATGGAACTTAGGAATTATCAGAATGTCCCTATGGTTATAAACCTATGGGCTGTGAGTGGATGTTCAAGAAAAATCTAAGGTGTGATGGTACCGTTGGTAAGTACAAGGCATGGCCTGTAGCAAAGTGGCTACACCTAAAAAGAAGGCGAAGATTACTTTGATACCTATTCATCTATTGCTAGACTGACCACTATTCACATACTACTCCTGGCTACCTCCTATGGTCTTTTCATTCATCAAATGGACATGAAGACAACTTTCCTTAACAGAGAGTTAGAAGAGGAAATCTATATGGATCAGTCATACGTGTTTGTGGTAAAGGGTGAAGATACAAAGGTGTGCAAGTTGTTAAAATATTTATATGGACTGAAACAAACACCTAATAAATGGCATGTGAAATTTAACAAAACTCTAATTTTTGTTGACTTTGCCATTAATGAGACTGGTAGGTGTGTTTACTATCACCATGGTGATAGCAAAGGTATTATATTATGTTTGTATGATGATGACATTCTGATCTTTGGTACAAATATGAAGGTGATAATTAAACGAATGGATTTAGGACTAGTTCCTGGACTATGGGTTTGAATTGTACAACAAATGGATTCACTTCTATGGATTTAACATTCTAATCCTTAACAAGTTCCTTTGTTGTTGTGTTTATTGGAGGTTCTGAATTAAGACAAGAATGATCAAGAGAAGATGAGGAGAATAGATAGGTCTAGATAGGTTTTGGTTCTGGATGTAGTTTGTAATTAGGGTTTAATTTCTCTTTCCTTTTGTAACTTGTAACAGATCCTATACTCATGTTTGAAATGAATAAAGATCTATTTCTTTCAATTTGTTATCTGCTCCTTTAAATTTTGAATTATTGTTTATATGTTTGTTTCATAATTGAACTTTGAATTCAAGTTTGACTTAAGTCAAACCTCTATTTTGAACTAATTTAAATGTTTTGAAATCTTTACCTGAACTTGGTTCAATTCCTAGTGACCATTTGATTATGAAAACCTCTCTAGAGCCAAATTCAAATCAAAATTTTGAAATTTCAAGTTGACCCTACCATTTTTCTATTATTATTTCCTGAGTTATTACGGTGTGCCGACCATCTAGTGTAGAAGTGTAACATGTTGCTGTCAACTAGAAACAAAAACATCAATTCGCTCTGACTAGGTGAACGTGCAGGTTGGCTAAATAGAAAAGCTACATTCAGATTTTAAACAAATGTTTAAATTTGAAAGTTGCTTAAATTTTAAAAACTTCAAATTTTTAAAATTGTTCAAATTTCTAAAATTTTCAAATCTAAAAACTATTCAGATCTAAAAAGTGTTCAATATTTGAAAATGTTTAAACTTAAAATTTATTTAGATTTGAAAATTTTCAGATTTTAAGATTTTTGAAATTTAAAATTTCTTCGTATTTCAAAAATATTTAGATTTTTCAATTAAAAAAAGAAGAAAGAAAAACGAAAATAATCGAGAAACCGTCTAAAGGGAACTGGACCATAAAAACCGTCAAGAAAACGCTGAAAACCGGGCAAACCGCTGTATAGCTTAACAGGAGAAAGCACCTAGATGGGCCGGCCCAATCCCCCGCGCGCGTGGGCGTAGCGTATTACTGCACGCGTTGGGCGATATATAGGGTTTGCCGCTCCAGCCATCAGACCCGTGCCCTTGCCCTGTACCCCCTACTCCTCTTCTCCCTCCACCGGCTCTCTTCTTCCCATCACCACCACCAGCGGCGGCGGCGGCGGCAAGATGGTGAAGAAAAGTAAGAAGAGCAAGAGCAAGCGCGTCACGCTTAAGGCGAAACACAAGGTGCTGCGCAAGGTGAAGGAGCACCACCGCAAGAAGCGCAAGGAGGCCAGGAAGGACGGCAAGAACCACAAGAGCAGGGTCGAGAAGGACCCCGGGATCCCCAACGAGTGGCCCTTCAAGGAGCAGGAGCTCAAGGCCCTCGAGGTCCGTCGCGCGCAGGCGCTCAAGGAGCTCGAGCTCAAGAAGGAGGCTCGCAAGGAGAGGGTAAGCGCCTGTTCCGTTCAGGTTCCTTAGTGTGCTGCTAATTCTTAGTGTTTTATGTGATGTATAGCCTGAATCCACTTCGTATTGTTGCACTTCAGTGTGCACAGCCTCTAACGATTACTCTTCATTAGATAGTTTAGATGATTTTGCCTAGATAGATGATTCTTTTATTTCCTGTCGATGAGGTTATTCATTGCCTTTTGTATCATCGGTAAACTGACATGTTGCTGAAGGCAGAAGTTGAAATGTGGGTCCATGGATGGTTGGGTAGACAGCTTCTCATCTGTGACATCGAAACATATATCAAGCTCCTTACTGTAAAGATTGGTATATATAAAGTTTGTTTCTAGCACCGCAGACTCGCTCCATCAGAAGCATGCAATTTTCAGTAACCATTCACCTTAATTAGTTATGATAGGCAATGCAGTCTGTTATTCATTCTTTAGGTTTCCTTTATGATTGCTCTTTATTTTCATTGGCATACATAATTTTCTCTTTGTGCGTGTTGAACAGTGATAATATAATGTGGCCCTTCTTTCAGGCTAGGAAGAGAAAGCTTGGATTGCCTGAGGATGAAGATATTGCTAATTTGGCAGCTGCAGCTTCTGCACAGGGCAGTGAGTTTGCAGAGAAGGATGCAGCAAATGAGGGTGCTTCTTTAGCAATGCCGAAGACCAATGGTTAGTTCCTTTTTTACCATTGCTGATTTGTATTGCCTTGCTGCTTGCATATTCATTATTCACTAAAGCTGTTGAATGTGTCTCTAGATCATTCAGAGGGGGCCTTCTATAAGGAGTTGGTTAAAGTTATCGAAGCTTCAGATGTTATTCTCGAGGTTCTTGATGCAAGGGACCCACTGGGCACTCGTTGCATTGACATGGAAAAGATGGTTAGGAAGGCTGATCCAACTAAACGAATAGTGCTGCTTCTCAATAAGATAGGTATGATGCAACTTTTGATTGACTTCAGTGCCACTGGTGTGATCTTTCCTCTTCTTTCTGCATCTGAAGGTAAATATTGTGTGGTTTGTAGATCTTGTCCCAAAGGAGTCGGTAGAGAAGTGGCTTACGTATCTAAGGGAGGAATTGCCAACTGTTGCATTCAAGTGCAATACTCAAGAACAGAGGACCAAGCTGGGATGGAAATCATCAAAGCTTGATAAAACAAGCAATGTCTCACAAAGTAGTGATTGTCTTGGTGCTGAGAATCTGATTAAACTACTAAAAAATTATTCCAGGAGTCATGAGGTAGCTGACCTTTCTGTTTTATAGACATGATCGGAGTCCGTTTTGTTTGCCTGTATTTACCTAGCTTCAGTCTGGTGTTCCACTGGTTGGTTGTTTTATAGGATTTCTAGTTTTCTTACTTACATAAGCTAGAAGCATATAACTGTTGAAAATTGCACAATTTCTTAACAGCATCTTATATACCTGATTTCATGCATTATTTTGCCCTTCTGTCCAGTTTCATGGAAGGCATATTAACATAGACAGACAGTTAATGATTTTTTTTTATAATTTCAGTACAGACACCTGAATTTTTCTATTTGGACATAGTTAAATCTAGTTGTTTGAACTTTCATACTGTATCCAGTGTATTGATTCAAACAACCCCATCCTGATATTTTGATAATCACCTGTGTCCGATGATCTTTTTATGCTTTGTTATCTAGCTTCTTTTGCTTTGATGCTTCCAGTTATACAGGGGTCTTGTAACCATTATATAGACCTGTGGAGTTGTATCTCTTATTTTGATTGGTTTGGTTGCAGCTCAAGCTGGCAATTACTGTGGGTATTGTCGGCCTTCCTAATGTTGGCAAGAGCAGTCTAATTAACAGCTTGAAGAGGTCCCGTGTGGTTAATGTTGGTTCTACTCCAGGGGTTACTAGATCAATGCAAGAAGTTCAATTAGACAGGAAGGTGAAGTTGTTGGATTGTCCTGGTGTTGTGATGCTCAAGTCTTCCAACAGTGGTGTGTCTGTAGCCCTTCGCAACTGCAAAAGAGTTGAGAAAATGGAAGATGTAATCACCCCTGGTAGGTGCTATCTTGTTTCGTCATTATTCGAGCCATCTCTTCTATTCATGCCAGTTGTGGCACTCTCTTGGTTTACTATGCTGATATTATATCTGACAGCAAGCTAGTACATGCATTCATGTGGCTAGAAGTGCATCACGCAATGTCTTATTCCATATATTTTTATTCTTCAGTTAAGGAAATCCTCAGTCTTTGCCCACACGAGAAATTGCTATCCCTGTATAAGATGCCAGACTTTACTTCAGTTGATGATTTCCTTCAAAAACTTGCTACACTCCGGGGTAAATTGAAAAAGGGTGGTATAGTGGATGTTGAAGCTGCTGCAAAAATAGTGCTTCATGACTGGAATGAAGGTACAGTTGACAAGTTATCCCTTATCAATGTTGTTAGTTTGTTAGTTATTTGCAAGTCATCTCACCGTTTTGTTATTAGGTAAAGTACCCTATTATACTCTGCCACCTAAAAGGGCTTCTGTGGAGGATGCCAATGCAGTAATTATCTCAGAAGACGGAAGAGAATTTAATGTTGATGAAATTTACAAAGCTGAGTCTTCATTTATTAGTGGTCTAAAATCCATGGAGGATTTCAGTCATATTGAAATTCCATCTAATGACCCACCAGAGATTGATGAAGAAATGCTCGAGGTATTTCTTACAACTATAGTGATTTTCCTTTATTTATTTCATTACTGTAGATTTTTCAGCCAACTTATTCTTGACAGTTAATTCTATGCTTGAGTTTCTTATATCTTGTGGTCTATGTTCCGAGAAATTGTGATCATACAGATGCATATCCTTCTCTCTTTCTTTTTTGCTTTTATGTGGTACTCTTTGCTCCTGATCTTATGTAGGTTACCGATTACTGTTAATCTCTTTTCTCTGTCTAAACATTGGGCCATTCCTTTACCTTCTGCTTGACTGAAAGGTAGTTATAAACTGCAGACCTGTCAAGGGCATTTCCTAGGGTATATGCACTTGTGCATGAGAGATCTCAAGTTAACGTGCATTTGGAACAACATAGATGTCATTAAAGTTGCATATTGCTCTACAGCTAGATAATTTTTGTCTTGCATTGAACAGGATGGCAAAACACAGAGTGCTCCTGTCCAGGAAAACCCTGAAGAATCCATGCGTGATGTGAATGACCATGAAGGAAGCAAGACAACTAGTGGTAACACACAGCATGACAAGCTGTACACCGCCAAGGGTATACTTGATCCTCGCAAGAAGAAAATAGAGAAGAAACGGCGGAAGGAGAACAAGTTCAGCGTGCTGAATGACATGGATGCCGATTACGATTTCAAGGTGGATTATCAGATGAAGGATGCCGGTGTGGATGATGAAGATGACAGCGAAGGTGGAGACAAAACCAAGGAGAGTGAGCCCATGACTGGTGTTTGTGATGCGTGAGATGAAGTGCATGTTGAAAATGCTTTATTATTATAGTGATAGTTCCTGATGGACTGCCAACAGTGGGCGCAGGATGTTGGACTTTTTGTTCGCCGTTAGTTGGAAGAACTGTGAGAAAAATACAAAAAATATATATATTTGAACTTCCCCAGTGCATTCATTTAATTGTGGGAGTCCACCAGGGATGGCCTATCGTCGAGGCTCGACTATGTTGCTTTTGGTGATATTGGTAGTCTATAAGCCTCCAGCGATATCAACACTCACCTTGAGAGATAGTGCGACAGACCTTGCAAGATTGGAAACCGTCCTAGGTAGTGTTCTCTAGTAAAATTATGAAGAGTTTTGGTTACATCGAGCTAGATAATGACGGTAGTGAACTAAACTGTTTATACGAAGGGTGTTGGTTTCCTCAAGTATCTCACCAGTCACCTGTAATCTAATATGACAGTAATGAATTTAAATGAATCTCACTTCCCTAAAAAAAACGTCGCATCGGTCGTTTGTTTGGCCAAGGAAAACGTTATCAAGTGTGAAATTTTCGTTGTCAATTGTCATTGAAGGTAGGCACTGGCAGTGCGGTGACACTGCTGTGCTGCTGCACGACAAGCTCTCCAAGGCTGCAAGGCGTCAGGGTATCTTCAGCTTGTCGACCCACTCTGAACACGAGGTCCTAATCGGTTCGTTTTGGTCGGCCGTGACCATTTTTGCCTCTTTCATTTGGATCGGGGGTGTCCCCAGCAACGCGACTCATTCTGGCCGAATCGTGGCCAGCTGGCCTTTTTTTTTCAAATATTTGATCAATTGACAACAGATTTTGTCAATTGGCAACACACTTCATCCAATTGACAACAAAAATAAAAGTAGCAAATAAATTATCACAAATGACCAAATATCGTAATTCAAAGGCCATAGTACCGAATCATAGTGCAAAATAACATAAGTTTGATAGGAAATACACAAAAAGAGGTAGATCCTATGACGATAGATCATCGATGAGATCACAGTTGGTGGTCGTAGACGTCGTTTTGCTTCTTCTTAAACCAGCTCCTTCGAGCTGGATCCAAGATGGTCAAGTCCATCATCATGAGCTTGCTCTCGTCCATGATCTTGGTCTTAGTCTCCTTGGCCCTTGACCGGGCATTGGTCTCTTCCACCTCAGGAGCTCTCTTTGTGAGGTCAACGAAGCAACCAATGGTGTCCTCTTTCTCTAGGTGGCGCCTCTCCTCCCTCTCGACATTTTCTTCCTCCTTCTCCGCAAGCAACCCTTTCAAGGTCTCTTGCAATGCAAGTGTGGTGGCTTGGCGTTGAAGATCTTGCTTGCTGGCCTTGTGGCCTCTTGGCCGAAGAGCACGACCATTGTGCGGGGCGCCCATGCTTGGTTCATCATTGTCAAGGTCAGTGACATCCGACTCACTCCCACGCTTCCTCGAGCCTTTAATACTCTTTTTGTAAAGGACAAAGCTTGTTTCCCACTTTGGGCATTTCTTGATCTTCATCCAACAAAGGGGTTCATCCAACAAAGGGGGAAGGTGAATGGCTTGTTGTCGTACTTGTCTCTGAGCATTCCATGGCTTGGGTCACCTACACAAAAGGAACAGAACCCACAATATATGCAACAATTGCAAATAGGACATATGTACAATCTAGATGCAAAAATGGCCTAGCCATTACCGTGTCTCCAACGCCGGTGCCACTCACGGGGTGGCCTACCACATGCTCCTATATATGCTCCACAAAACTTGTTGCACTCGGCATTGATGAAATCTCATCTCTTTGTTGGAGATATGTCCTAGTGGCAAATAATAAAAAATGTTTATTATCATATCTCATTAGTTCATAATAGGTTTTATACCATGCTATAAATATATCAATAGAAAACATTAGTACACGATGGTATGTAAACAAACCGAGTCCCTAGTAGCCTCTGTTCAATTGTTCATTGGTCAACTGATGATCAAGGCTTTCTGATCATGAACATTTATGTTAATTGACAATGAGGTCATGCCATTAGATGAATGATGTGATGGATATTGTACCCAACATAAGTATTGCAACAAATTCACATAGTTCATTGTTGCAATAGTTAGGAAACAAAGTATCCTATTCTTTAGACTGTGAGATCATATCTAATCATTATCATCCGAGGCGGCCTTGATTGAATCAACCGTCACACCATAACGGGATGGTCATAAAGGTGTATGTCAGGTACTCCAAAGGGATAGGTTGAGACATATGTATCAAGATCGGGATTTGTTCTCCCGCGTGACGAGAAAGATACACTGGACCCACTCGGTGAGATTGCATCCAAGAAGTTGCGGCGCATGAATAGGTTGTGAGGATCGAATATCGAATAAACTAGTACTTGTCAGTAACGAGATGGAACTAGGTCTGTTGATACTGACGATCAAATCTCGGCAAGTCATGTATCGAAGTAACAAAGGGAATTGGACTCGAAGTTTATGGTTCAAACGACATTTAAATCGTGGAATGCACAAGGGGTCATTATAGGTATCTAGATCCCGCTGATGATCATTGATTAGAGAAGATTCTCGATCAAGTCTGTGATGTTTCCGAACCGTAGGATAACACACTTAAGGGTTTTACAACGCTTGGAGGTCGTTTTGGAATCATCGGGATCACCGGAAGAAAGAGAAGAGAGAACTAAAATCGTTCCGAGAGGATACGAAGTTATTCGGAATGATTCAAAATGGTTTTTGGATCATGAGGAATTGTTAAATTTGATTTTAAAAAATTATTGGATTAACTATTGAAAAAACTAATTTAAATTTAATTTACGCAAAATCTCCCTATTGGGCCACTTCAAGGAGGGAAGGGCCCATGAGGAAGGGGCCGCCACCCAAGGAATGGAGGTCGGCTGGCCTAGGGTTACGTTGCAGCGGTCAGGAGAAAAAATTGTGGCATATTATTATTCCTCTGATGTGTTAGTTTATTTCTGAAGTAGGAGGTTTCTTATAAGTTGAACTCTTGACTCATGATTTGCTTTAAAAATGAAAATGAGAGGAAAAATATGGCTTCAAAAAATTGTGAATTATTTTGAAAACTGCTAGATATTTCAAAAGCTCAAAACTTAAAGGTGTGAGTGGAGATCACACCATTGTCGCAATATCCGAGAGTCGGAAAGAAAAAATAATTCCCATGGCAATATACAGACATTCAACTAGTAATTATATATTATTATTGGAACTAATTCCTTCAATCTCCCATTTGCATTTAAGTTATAATCTGATTTGCATGATTGCATAAACATCAATGGAACCATAATATCCTCACACTCCGCTTATGGTATAGACCGTATCAACTGTCAACCGAACTGACAAGTTCAGTATAAAACTTGCATATTTTTCGGTACTACCCTCCGTTCATGTATACTAGATGAAGATGCGCGCTTCGCCGCGCCGCCTACACTTCGTTCTAGCATGACGTGTGGATCGTTATAGTATTAAACGTGTTTTTCTATAAAACTTGAACAAAACATTTGGTCTAACATTAAATTAAGACATCAAGATATTGATTAATTTATATTCATGGATCCACAAAACAGAAAAATACAAAATTATAAATTGATTGCTTGTCGAGTCCTTGGTTCCTTTCATGCACGTACCTCAAAAACAGTGCGGACGGACAAATTTGGAAGGATAGGGAAAATGTGTTTAAGATGCCATTTTGTCCGCAAAATAATTGTAAAAAGTCGCATGACACAAAGTGTGGCAGTTGGGGGTTTAGCAGCCCAGTCAAGGAACCACTCCTCTCGAATCAGGTTTTCGTATCGTTTTATAAATAAAGCAAAATCCAGATCCATACAAGCATCCACACACACCACAACCGGCGAAAGCCAACAACAAAAAAAAATGTGCGCACATCCGCTGGGCCCACAACGCAACAAAGCCCAAAACAAAAAGGAGAAAAGAGAGGGAGACACCAACAACACTCTAGCAATCGAAGGGGGAAGCCATCATCGCGAGTGATTCAAGTCCAAGAAGGGTAGCGCCGCCATCTTCATGGCCCGAAGAGTATCGTCGAGAGCCTCCTGGTCACGCTGCCACACCAATGGAGACCATTGTTGTAAGAAAGCGAGCAAAGAAAAGGTCGAGTTAGAGGCACGGGTGGAGTAAATCCGCTCAATCACCATCTTGTTCCATACGTTTCACAGGATCCAGGCTAAAGCCGCAAACACAAGCCAGAAGAGATGACGCCTCCGTCCAGCCCGATTTGCCTCGGTCCGTAGGAACTCGCCAAGCTCCTAGGCTTGCTAGGCTGGCCCCAGCGCCTCCCTAACAAATCTCCAAAGAAACTGAGACGCCGTGCATAAAAACATAATATGGGCACATGTCTCCAAGGTACCACATAGGGGACACAGGCAATTTCCCGTTTCTCCACCTCTACCCCTGATGGCAAGCGATCGCGGAGAAGCTGCCAGACAAAAATGCAGATACTAAGGGGTAGAGGGGCCTTCCACATGGGCGAGGTCCACCACAGCCCCAGGCCCTAGAAGAGGACCCTGTATGCCAAGTTCACCGAGAACTCCCCCGATGCGGTCAGGCGCCAGGATGCCGAGTCCTGCTCCTCGGCTAAGGAGCCAGGGAGGGCCTCCATGAGGCACCGGTACTCCTCCTCCTCGGCCAAACTAAAGGATCGCCAAAACAAGATGTTCCAGCGACCCTCTCGAAAGGGCTCGGCCACGAGGATCGTCAGGGAGGCGGTGATGGCGAAAAGTGCGAGGAACTGCTCGTGCATCAGGGACGACTGGAGCCAAGGGTCAAGCCACAGACGCACCCCCTGCCCGTCTCCAATAGTGAAGGAGAGGCCCTTACCAATAAGGTGTTTAATATCCTGAATCGCCCTCCAGAACTGGGAGCCCTCCCGCCTCTCGCACGCTGGCCCGAAGGTACTTGGCTTTAATGAGTTGTAGCCATAAACCCCCGTCATCCCTAAGGTTGTGCCAAACCATTTTAGCATCAAGGTCACATTAAAGCAGCGCGAGTCGAGAATCCCTATGCCTCCAAGGCTCTTGGGGGTGCAAATGTCTGCTCATTTGACCATGTGGTACCGTTGGTGGCCATTCCAACTCCTTAGCAAAGTCGTCATGAGTCCTCTCCAAGAGCAAGTACAATCCTATTTGGTACATGGGCAGGCTAGAGAGGCAGGAATTGATTAGGACCAACTTGCTTCACGTAACCACTCCTGATACGGAAGAACGATGCAAAGCTCTCAAACAAAAAAATGGAAAAAAAACAATGGCAAATCAACAAACCGATAGCACATTGGAATTTTCAGATTTTGCGGGTAGACAGTTCCATATAGGTTGCAGAACTTAGATACTCACATGCATATTACATCAAGTAGGCATGTACAAATATAATAAGCGTCTAGCGCATTTCGTATACAACATTACCCAGTAACCTATATCCTACCATAAGTATAGTACATGCATGGTAGACAATCACTAGAGACCAAAATAAGTATTCATTGTGTGGCTTATCGAGACAGACAAGCATCAGTTAAGCCTTTAAGCTCTGAGTCATGCTTGAGTACCTGAACTTCTCCAAAATCTCTTAAAACATTACCATATCACCACCCCAAAACCTGATGGGATTCATTAAAGAGCAGCCATGCCTTGTCACCTTTTGAGCTTCTCCTTCTCGGTAGGACAACATTGTACCACAACCAGACTTGCTCCCTAACGTTTTTGGGCCTAACCTTTTGCTACCGACAAGACTGATTGTGGTAGCAAACTCTGAAGATTCCAGAGGATAGAATGCAACCTTTATGCGTGAAGACACATGTGTTAGAGGCTAAGAAAAATGAACTAAATAATATTCAAGAAAAATAGGAAGATCTCTGATAATGATGGCTATATTAAAAAAATTGTCTAAGCAACCCTGCAGTTAACATTTTTCCATAATATGGTGTGTCGGGGTCTTAGCAGTAGAAAAATCAGAAAGGGCCCAACCGCACTAAAAAAACCGGTACTGCCCAATTGAATTGGGAAAGTCCGTGGATAGGAGGAAGTGGCGGAGTTACTGAAACAATACAATGAATGGGACATCTGCTCAGCTAATGAAACAAATCGATTTGGTGGTTGGTCATAGGTTCACAACTGCTGGCCCGCCATTGCACGTTGCTGGATCTCCGGCCACCGGCTAGTACCCCTTATGGCCGCCCGTAGCCACCGTTGCTGGACCTCCGCCCGGCGACTTGTACCCGGCGACCCACTTGCTGCTGCAGGCCAAGCGGTGATTTCTCCTAGTCTGAGCAATCGATAAGGTAGGGACGAACTGACCTTCCGACAGGCGACCGCGCAGCAGAGACGGCGACCCATGGCGAGATGCCCCGCACCGGCCAGGGAGAAGTCACCACCCCAGAAAACAACCGCCGAAGATCCAACTCGCCCACGCAGGTCAAAGCGATGGAGAAGACCAGAAAAAAGCAACTCTCCACCCCTGTTAGAAACAGAGAAAAGGAACCTGGAAGGAAGGAACCCACCGCCATTGACAGCCCGGGTCCACATAACGGGGACCACGAACCAGAAGCCAAAAAAAAGAAGTAAAACACCCACCCTCTCGCAGAGCTAGAGAAATATCGATCGCCTATCGCCGCCAGCTGTTTCGCGCACAGTTGCAGTGCGCACGCATATAGGCTCAAATCGCTCCGTACTCACCACGCTTAAGTCTATAAATAATATCCAAACCGAGTATTGTTCCTGTAGAGACTTACAGATCGAGACCCATAGATATACGACATCATGCATATGATCCGTCCTGCTTACCATTGTCCAACACCCCGACCGTTGCTGATGGCGGTGACCATCATCACGACCGCCGCCGGCTATCTCACAACCCGTGAGCTCATGTTAATTTTTCGTAGCTGAGAACTTCTAGCCCGATAAGTCGTCAGAGAGTCCGGCGAGCCATCGGACAAGTCATCAGACACTCTAGAGAGCAACCGAACATCCTGCCGGACTATTCGGGCGCCGCCTTGATGCTCTGCCTCTGCCGCGTCGCCGCTGCCGTCGTGCCAGCCCTACCGACACACACCTATAAGACCGCTTCGAGGCGTGCGCCAACCAGGCCAAGTCACCGGCTCGCCGGACCCAGCCACCACCACTACCACCGTGTGGGGACATGGCCATGGCATGCGATGATCCGATGTACAACCATACCTTTTTCCTCTTTGCTTAGAGCTCGTACTAGTACAACTACGGCTAGAAAAATGCATTTTTTGGTTGAGTTATAAGGGTTTTGTACAAGGTTACAAAGGGTTATCAAGCGATGTGTTTAGCATTGTACGAGTTTGTACGAGTTTAGAGGAAGAGGGTAGTACTGGATCAGATCCCATTTTCAAATGTTCTCATCCCATCGTAATCTTGGAACAAGTGAAAACGACGTTTTAACTCGTTTGGATTTTTCAGTAATCCTTGAGCACATAGGCCATGAGTAATAAGAAGCTATTTGAGCTTAAGCCCGTCGGAACGGCTAGTTCATCATGATTAACTTATTTTTCAAAACTTCTCATTATTTGTTTCTACTTCCTCCGTTTTAAAATATAAGATATTTTAGTTTTGTGAGCAAATATATCTAAACTATTTTTAATATGTAGTAGGTAGGTTTACTCAGGTTTAGAGTAAATCTACACATTAAAAATAAGGCTAGATACAGTTTTTTTACAAACCTAAAACATCTTATATTTTAAAACGGATGGACTCGTTTGTAGAGGTCGCTATAATGCATCACATAGAACTCCTTCTAGTAACTATAATCTCCACGTTTCATCCTGGCTTCCTGCTATGAAGTTCCTCTGGCGTCTTTGGTTTCCATGTACGAGGCGCACATGTGTTGTTTCCCTTTTCAGGCTGGGATGTAGCTCTCCCACTGGCCGTACCTTGAGCTGAATGTTCCTCCGCCGAGCCGATGAGCGAACTGCACAACGACCCTCCGCACGATCGAGTCCCATACCTTGGCCATCCCCTCGATCGACATGGGCTCCGGGAGTAGGACGAGGTTGCGTCGAAATGCCTTGTCCACCACCCCCGGAACCCCCATCTTCACTTCGCCGAGAATCACCGGCGAGCTCATGGGGTAATCACCGTGGACGAGCAGCTTCGTCGATATCTCAGACGCGCAGATAATTTCCCTGAGTTTCGGAGTAAGCGACACAGCGTTGTAGGAGAGCTCGATCATGGTCCCATCCGCCCCTCCAGCAGTGTCGTCCCCGAGGATCTTGATCTCGGTCTCGACTAGCATGTTCGACGTGGCTCTGATCTCGTCCAGAGCGCTGTCGTCATACCCACACGTTTTCCGCTTCTTGTGGCAGCTGTTCCCGCTGGATTCACCATCAAACCACATGCGTCTGCTGCTGCTGCTGCCATCCATGGTGTCCGGCGTCGTGTGGGGGAAAGCGCGCTTCAAGTTCACCCCCATATCACTGGCTAGGCTGCGAATCGCCGCCGGTGATAAAGACCTCAATGCGTTGACTCCGCGTTCGATCTGCGCCGCCTCCATGCCGACCGGTCTTTCAGATTCATCCCGCACCGAGTCGTCCTCTGTTTTGACGCGCACCAGGTGGGCGCCGTGAGTTTGTTCCTGAGCCCGCGAAGTTCCAGCAGGTTCAGCGCTATGTGTCAGCTGGGGAATTGCTTCATCTGCTAGATGCCCTTGCTGCATTTCCTGGCTACATGTTGTAGCCGCGAGTGGGGCTGTATCCCCAGGAAGATTAATGGCCACCTGAGGTTCAGCTTCACCTTGCACCGAACTATCCTCTGCTTCACCTCCCAGGTGGTGGTCGCTATGGTTTTGTTGCTGAGTAGGTGGAGTTCCAGATGGAGCGTCTTGCGAAGAATGCGACAAGGCCTCAGCTGCTGCATGTTGCTCATGACGATTCTGCTGGCCATTATCTGTGGCACCACCGACCGGTCTTTCAGATTCAACCCGCTCCGAGTCGTCCTCTGTTTTGACGCGCACCGGGTGGGCGCCATGAGTTTGTTCCTCAGCCGGCGACGGCGAAGTTCCAGCAGGTTCAACAATGCTCTGTGTCAGCTGGGGAATTGCTTCATCTGCTGGATGCATTTGCTGCATTTCCTGGCTACATGTTGTACCAGTGAGTGGAGCCGTATCTCCAGGAAGATTGAGGGCCACCAGTGATTCAGCTTCACCTCGCACCGAATTATCCTCTGCTTCACCTTGCACCGAAGTGTCGCTATGGTTCTCCTGCAGAGCGAGTGGAGTTCCAGAGGGAGCGTCTTGTGAAGAAGAATGCGATAAGGCCTCAGCTGCTGCATGTTGCTCATGACCATTCTGCTTGCCATTATCTGTGGCACCATCGATGCTTACAGTCGCCTGAGGTGTCTATGGCTCGCGACAGTTCTGCGACTGACGTTTCGCGGCACTACGGGCTTTATACCCCCTGTAAGTACGCACCAAACCATGTATGTCCAACTTGTCCAGCTGATCCATGGCGCCCTCGGATATGTCGGCTTTCTGAATCCCTAGGAAGCTCAGCACTGCTTTGATCCTTCCTATGGTATGTGCTGCCAGTTTTCTTTGGTCTGCTTTCTCTTTAGTTAACGGCTCGAGCTGCCCGTTTGCTTTGGGCTGAAAGTGTTCCAGTAATCCGGCGAATTTCGCGAGCTCCGACGAGTGAGCGTCCTTGAGGGACGTGATCTTGCGAAACATGTCCTCCCTCCAGTCCACTTCCCCGGACGCCGGGTGAAGGTTCCCGTACTGCTCGTCGTTCTTCTGTCCATCCACACCGCCCAGCCTGCGTGACGGCAACATCGGCGTGCTGTCCATTGTGTGTTTGGTAACTCTGCTGCTGATTCATCCTTGGCTGTGGCTTCTGTGAAGAGTTCTGAATCTGAGTTAGTACTACTGTCTGATGGAGCTGTGCCACCGGTGGTGCCACCGGGGGCAGTTTTGCCGGCTGTGTTTGGTTAGTCCTGAGGTGCGTGTTCTGCAGCTGAGGTGGCCTTACAGGAGGAGGATTCACCGGTGCCGTCTGCGGTGTCGTCGTGGCCGCTGAAGAATTGGCTGCAGCTGCACGGACAGGCCGCATCTGGTGCCGTCCCGTTTGCGCCTGCTGCTGCCCAAGGTCTGAAGCAGCCTGCGCAGCAGCCGGTTGCCATTTCCGCTGAATAGACAGCATCCCGCTGCCTATGGTCCTGAGGTAATCTTCCGCGCTGTCGGAATGGCTGAACACCTTGGCCTCGTAGTTGGAAGCAACTTTGTTGAGGTGTAAGTCGTCGGCATGTCCCGGGATTTCGGACAGATTCTTCACTCTGAACCAACACGAGACAGACAGACAGACGAGAAAGAATTAGACGGGTAGTATCGTACCAAAGCTAGAGAAAACAGCAAACATGATGATGCAAAATCTTCACGAGAATCTACACTACACCCGGCAATGTACAGCGCAGCAGGAGATCGATCGATTAGCCAAAACTATCATCTATATACTGGTGTGGCTGGGTTCTGAAGCACATCAGGTGCACGTACATAGACCAGATCATTTGTAGCGGGAGATCATCAAAGACCTAAACGGACCGAAAGTGACAATCTCCCCGCAAGAAAATTAACCCTAGGCTACAAACCCAAGATGTAGTCTGCTGCTCTCCTAGGAACAAATTATGGAGTAAATTTTGGGGGCGGATGAGAAGTACACGAGCATATATACGTACATCTTCTCGATCACTCCTTCGCGGAAGTTATCAGGTGCCCGCTCTATCCAGTGTGCGCCGGCGGCGGGCCGGTCACCGTTCTCCATTGACCGGAGCGAGTTGCCGCCGGGTGCCAGGCGCGCGCGGGCGGGCGGGCGATCGGAGACGGCTCGATCTGGGCGGTGCAGTGTAGTTCGACTTGATCGTGAGTCGTGAATTACCGATGGCTTGAAACCGAAGGAAGCGTGGAAATTTATGGGAACCCAAAGCCTAAGGCGGAGTTCTAGGCGAACTCGGAGCGGTTCGAAAAGGAAAGTTTTAGAAATCGGTGGTTTTCGGTTCTTCATACGAGCCCTAATAACGATCGCTGGAACAAGGCTGCCCAGATAGGCCCAGATGGCTAAGCCCAGAAACTCGTATCGCACAGCTAGCCCAGCCCCCGACCAATCCAGCTCCCGCCGCCGCCCGCCCGCGCCACCCAGCTCTCCACCGCCGCGGCAGAGGTGATCCACTGCTCCTCTCCAAGCTTCGGCTCCATTTGGCCATTTCCGATCTACGAAAGCCGTAGCTCCATCCTTCACGACCGCCAATTGGCAAGGGAGGCAATCTATGTACATACTAGCATTTTGTTTCACTCTGCCACGTCTAGATTGAATATATTCTCACAATATTAGCAGCGCACCCGATCTCCACCACCCCGTTTTCTCTACTACTATAATGTGACATTTCAAAGTTGGATTTACCACTTTCTTCTTAGTTTTCTCTCCAAAAACCTGAGCAACAACGGCCATTGATTTTGTGGAATTGATCAAAATCTACCATTCATCAGGAACCATCGAGATGAATCTAACGGCCAACATACGTTGGATTCACCCATGTTTATACGCGCGGGGCTCAGCGTGAGTAGAAGCAACGTCTATGACCGTGCGATCTTTCTAGAAAGTGGCAGACTGCCATCGGCAGGTGCATGCGTTGTACAGTTTCTGATTGCCCTATCTGTTCTCTAGGATCTTCTGTGGTCAATCTGGACTGGACTGGACTGGAAATGCAAGGATACAATAGATCCACTAATGTCTAATGAGTCTTGATAGGGTCTTAGGTTTAGCCCATCCGGTTAGCATGTCTTCACGAAGGGTTCAACATACCATTATTTTATTGTTTAGAAGTGTCTCCACTCATGGGTGGACCTAGCGGGTGTGCAGGGGTGCCGTGGCACACCTAGAAAATTTGAAGAGTTCCTTTTTACCTACTACTAGCGAGTCTCCGCTCAACCTCAGGTATAGGTCCAATAGGCAAAAAAAACTTACATAACAAAGCATGGTGGGTTCATTACTAATTAATCGATACCTAATTCAATGCGCCAAGCTCCATGCACTAGCAGCCGCGAGCACCGGCCGCACAAGCCGTCTCCTGCGTGGCTGCGTCCCTCGCCCGCCTACCTGTGTGGCTGTGGCTCCTTGTTGGTCTCATTTTCATATGAAATAATATGAAAATATTTTTATGTCTCATTTTCACCTCATATTTGTGCTCAAGTGGCAATAGTCTGTTTATGGGGAAAAAAAACTTCAAGCTAGCCCGTTTAAACCATTTACTCCACATTTTACCTTATTATTATTCAACTTTTTTTGAGAACACGTTATTCAATATAAAGCCCCCCTAAAAATTAGCATATCTTCTGACATAAGAGAAACGTAAGAAATGCCATCATATATTTATGTAATTTTATTAAATGTTGGAAATATCATCTCACTCTTTTTTCTTTCCATTTTGTTTACGAGGTGAGGATGACGGTGACTAGAGTCGACACATTTAATGTTTTCTATTAGTAACATGGTTTATAAAAAAATACAGTTAAACATAGTTTGATGTGTTTGACTTTAACAAATATTGTAGTTTTGAAAACTATTGTATCTTCAAAACTCTTTTTGAAGTATTGGAAAAATGGTCAGACCCTTTCTTTTTGTTCATAAAACCGAAAAGGCGAAAAACAGTAGCATTGTGTTCCAGGCACCGTATATAGTGGTATTAAAATATTTTGGTTTTGAACAAAACTGAGGTTCCAAACCATAGCTTGTTAGGTTTTCTTAATGTCCTTTTAATGTTTATAACCCCCCCCCCCCCCCAAGACACTGCATACAAATGACATAGGAGTATGCAAAATCTACTACACTTGATTTGTGCTGTCCGCAGTTGGATATGTAAGTGAATGAATGAAAGAAAAATAATTAAGTTATTTATATGGATATACATTTTAAATCTTTGAAAGTTGATTGCTTCTATTAAATGTCTGAACGTGCAAAGCACGTGCAATCTACTAGTATAAATAAAGCCACACGACTGAACTAATACAAAGTGACGAAGAAACCATTTACAAGGCAGATCAAAGATAAACAGAGAAAATATAGGAGTAGCCACACCCTAAAGAAGCAACCTAGACAACTAACTAGGGGTGCCTCCACACCTCCTTATTATGAAACCACTGGAACTCGCCACACCGCACCCACCAAGTTGTCGCCGGAGAGGGCCTCTTCTCCTGTCACTCCGGGTCGTGGAGCACCGATCCCGCCGGACAATGAGAACAGGGTATGGTGATAGAAAGGTCTCCTGTATAGGACAAGAGGCCACCAAGAATGCCTTGCGCTAGCGCCGAGAGAGCCTCAAGACATGATCTAAGCTTGCCCACTGATGACAATAATGCGAGACCGAGAGATACCGGAGCTCCACAATGACTCCCTCAAGAGGGTTACGACGCCACGCGTCGTCGCCGTCGAGATCAAAACGGTCAAGGTTTTCAGCCGGAGCCTCGATAGAAGGTAGCCACAACGACGCTCCCAAGAGGGTCATGACACCCGCATGCATCGCCGCCGCTAGCGCTGAGCTTTTGCCCGGAAAAACCTTCGGACCACATCCCGTATCCTGGACCGCCCACTGTGAAGGGATACGGATAGGCTACACTAGTGCAAATCAAAATTTTCTGCGTAAACCAGGATTACTATTGTCATAGATCACGGGATTACCACTAGACGCGCAGTTGCGGAACTTTATGAATCGTCCTCGTTCTCGTCCCATGAGTAGCTCCCCTTGCGCGGCTCGTCCAAACGCTACAGATGCAGCGCCTCCGAGGTATCCACACGTACAAGGTGGAAGCGTCAGACGCCGGATTGCTAGGTCCGCGCGCGCGACACAGGCGTGAGGAGTGGCGGCTGGCTGGAATGGTCTAAGGTCTAACCCTGGTCAGCTCGCCCCACCCTCTCTTATATAGGCGTCCCTAGTGGGCTTCTACATTAACAGCCCATTAGTAGCCTAAGCCTGGTTTAATTCAGATCTAATCCTCATTAGGCTTCCAGCCCCTTAAGTGTGTGACCCTATAGGTTCATATACGTGTAGATATGACACGAATACACTTATTCTGTCAATAGTTGGTAGCGGCCTCTAGCAAGACGTGCCAACTCCTAAACGCATACAAAGATCATATCGGACGAACCATCACAAGGTTTAGTACATGTCTTTCCCTTTGCCTCACGATATTTGGTCTAGCTCCAAGCTGACCTCTCTTTCTTGATACCGTAACTCGAAATCCCTTTACTAGGTTAACTCTTAACCTTATGTAGCATGGCCATGCATTTCTGGATCCGATCACTCGAGGGGCCTAGAGATATCTCTCTCAATTAGAGAGGGGAAAATCCCATCTTGATTGACCATGCCTTGCAACATGTTTCAGGACAAACCCGAAAGCTACCTTTATAACTACCCAGTTACGGAGTAGCGTCTGATAGCCCCAAAGTAGGTCGATCCACATCTCAAGTACATGCGATAATCTCAGGTCTAAGGACAAAACGTACACGATGTGTAGAGAGAGAGCTGCAACTAATTGCCAGTCTCAAGTTGGATCAGTCCAACCCCATGTTCATAACATGTGTCCATATTATTGGTTTGACATCTCCATGTATATGACTTGCGAAACATAGTCATCAACCAATCGATGTGCTAGTCTAATATTCACGTGTGTCCTCACATGAACTCCGACTAGGGACAACTCTTAAATAACCATACAAGTAAAGAGTTTCACAAACAATTCACATAATTGACAATTAATACAAGTTGCCTGATATGGATATTCAAGGAATATTACAATAACTCATGGATACATATGAAATATAATCATCTCTATGATTGCCTCTAGGGCATATTTCCTTCAGTCTCCCACTTGCACTAGAGTCAACCTAAAATGTATCTAATACCAATTGCTCTTGTGTGCGCTTCATGCGCGGGCTGCGGGAGAGGCTTAGTCAATGGATCAGCAACATTTGAGTCCGTATGTATTTTGCATATCATGACACTACCATCCTCAACGAACTCTCGAATCTGATGGTAGCGCATGCGAATATGTTTGTTCTTCTGGTGCTGTCTAGGTTCCTAGGCTTGTGCAATAGCACCATTGTTGTCACAATAAACGTCCAAGGGATTGGACGCGCCCTGAACCACACCGAGAGCGATCAGGAAATTCCTAATCCAAATAGCTTCTTTTACGGCCTCCGAGGCAGCAATATATTCAGCTTCTGTTGAAGATGAGGTCACCGTATCTTGCTTGGAACTTTTCCAGCTCACAGCACCACCATTCAAGACAAACACATAACCTGATTGCGATTTCGAATCATCTGAGTCGTTAAGGTAACTCGCATCTGTGTAACCCTTTACACTGAGTTCATCCTCACCTCCATAAACTAGGAACACATCCTTAGTATTTTTCAAGTATGTAGCATCCCATTTGTCTAACAACTGCAATGCTACTTGGTCTAGTAATATAATGGCTACTTAATATATATAATTGTTGCATCATCATTCTATCATGCTCATGTCATCTTGCCACCTTGCATTTGAGCATCATACAAAAACCCTTTTTGTTTTGGTTCTTATTTCATATGCATTATTATTTGTATTTGCCTCTTGATATTGTATCTGGTTCTTGATATATTGTTTGAATGCCCAAGTTGAGTTGGGGGCATATCTTTTATTCCACTCCACCACCTTTCTTTGTCACCACCTATAATTCTACCACCCTAATTACCCATGGGCTTTTTATTTTAGTTTGGCATTTACTCTAGCTCATGTGGTTTGGGATGGATCTAAATCTAAATCCTTTTGCTTGGCCTTTTTTTCCACTTCTTGGGGATGCATAAGAATAATGCCATGCTATTATTTTTGTTTTCACAAGAATTTAACCAAGGCATTTATTAATTTGCATGGGCCATGCAAGAGTGCCATCACCTTTAGCCATTTGTTTTTCTCTTGGTTTAAATGGGTTTTCTCTTTATGGGGCCATATCCTTTCACCACCTCATCCACCTATTCTTGTTTGGTCTTTGCTTGATCTTGCTTGAGCTTGACAAACCATATACCTCACCCTCTCATCTCTCTCCCATTCTTTTGGCTTGATCTAGTATGGTCATGCAAAAACCCACCACCACATCTCTATCCCTCTTTTCCACTCCTTTTGTTGATCTTGCTAAACCCTACACCCATTCTTCATATTCTTGTAAAATGCCAAAATGGCACATACTTCTTTTATGTATGTGGGCAACACTCATCTCCACTTCTATTTTTCCCTCCTTTCTATCTTTGGCGTTCCCAAAATTCTCTGTTCAAAACTATCTGCAAGGTTCAAAAAGATTTGAAATAAAATGCTTGCTTGAATTTGAAACAAACAAAACAAATAAAAATAAAAAGAAGTAGGAATAAGTGAGAGGTTCATACCTGGCAGTCCAACCAGCCCAGCAGCCACCTGGCCCGATCCCTCTCCCTCCCTCTTGGGCCGGCCGTAGCATGCCACCAGTGGCCCAGTACCCCTTCACCCTGACGCCGTCTCCTATTCCTCTTTATCCGTCGCCACCTCTCTCTCTGCCTCGCTAACGAGAGGGAGCAGGTTGCCGTCGCCACCGTCAGCCGCGTCAGCTCCCTCCTCTTCTTATCCCCCAAGCCGCGGAGGCCTCCTCGAACCCTAGCTACTCCCTCTTCCCTCCTCTCCGCCGCCATCCCCTACCTCTGCTCCCATCTATTTTTCACCCTGCCCGAGAGCAACAGCGAGGAGAGCGTCACCGCGCCGTCGCCTTGATCACCTTCTGGAGCCGAAGGGCGTGCAGGGGACTTCAGCGACAACCGCGTGAGCTCCAGGAGGAGCTGGACGTGGCGCCTCTGCTTCCTCTTTTTCCTGGCCAAGCACAGAACCACACCGCCTCGACCATCTTCCTCCACCCCCGAACCCGATTCCGGCTGGAATTGATTGAGGTGAGGTTCAATTCTCCGTTCCCTTCTTCCTTGCATCATCTCCGCCGACCAGAAGCCGCCCCGTCGCTGGCGTTTCTCAGCCGCGCGCACGAGCGGAGATCGTATCAGCAGCAGCCGCAGCGGTATCTCTCTCTGCTTAGGTTTTCTTCGGAGGCTCACTTGACGGTAGGTCCATCTCAGTCAGATCCAAGAGCACCGGACTGTAGAAGGATCTCCCCTCTTTCTATCGAGCTACTGCACACCCCTTTTGGTGCACCGACGAGCTCGCCACCATCGCCGGAAGTTTGCCGTTTTCCCTGTCAACGCCGAAGTTTCCATCAGCCGAACCAGCTAGATATCCTTCTGCTCGACGTTGTTTTTCGGTTTCTGCAGTCCTCGTATCACGAAACTCCCTGAACAATAATTGTAGCCCTTGGCCCTCTCTACATCTTTGCTTTTTGCGTCGTCGATAGATCTGTCTTAGTTTACTCGCCATCGTTGGCCAAAGATCGCGCAAGCTAGCAGTTTTTGTGTTGGTGTTTCAGTTTCGTCAGGAACAGAGCAGCCGCTCTTTGCAAAAAGGCCCCTGGAGTTTTCCTCGGCTCAACCCGCGCCCCGCCCGTGCCACTTGGCGCTTCCTAGCTGGCTGCGCGCTCTGTAGCCCTTCTGCCTCTGTTCCCACCCGTCAGTGACCGTGGGTAACTTTCACCTGAGTAACAAAAGTTTGCCAAACTTTTCAATACAAACAAAATTTCAGAAAATGCTAATATACCAAATAATTCATATCTTTTAAACTATGTTGAATTTGAACAAAAGTGTAATATGAAAAATGTTTTGTTTTTGAAGGGTAATTCAAATCTTTAATCAAATATTTTCAGAATTAATTTAAATAGTCAACCTTTGACTTTGACCCTATTTAATAATTTTGACTTTTAAATAAATTTAAATTCACAATTCCAAATAATACAAATAATATATGTGTTCAAATCAGAAAAATGTGAGGATTTCAAATATGGCCTTCAAAATATATTTTGGACACTTTAATTCTCAAGTTGATTAAAATTACAATCAATGCCCTCTTTCTCAATTAATTAATAACTTTTGATTTATAACTCCAAATTGGACAAATGATATGTCTAAAATGATCAGCTCGACGAGACCTTTCTGTTTATGCATTACATGTTCTGTTTTGCAGCATGCATCATATAAATATAAAGTTTACAGCAACTTATTCGAGAATAAAATGTGACTAAAACTCCATAAAATGCTTTATTCTTGTACCCCACACCTCACCCATGCCATGCTACTTTATTGCCATGCAAATTGTGCATCATTCATCATGGCATGATTGTTTGCTTGTCGCATTTTATTCATATGCTTGTGCACTTTATTTATGTTGGCCCTTGTTTGTTTGGTTCTTCTTCGAATAGACGCTGAGCAGGGGATATATCAAGAGACCCAGGAGCACTACGCAGATCCTTCTCTCGCTTCAACTGAGCTGCCAGGCAAGCACTACCACATGCTTGCATACATACAGTACCTATTGCCTCTATCTTATTCTTGCATCATTGAGTCGCGATTGCATTAAACTGAATCCCAAGTATTGCATAGCCTTTACTTTTAAACCCCACCGAAGCTTGTTACTCCATCCCATGAGCCATTACTACAGGAGTTGTTTTGAGCCATGCGAGTCGTAGAACAGCATGTGTAGGGTATGTGAGAGTCTGATGGACAACGAGGTACCTAAACAACTTAACCTGAGTAGTAATGGGATAACTAATGAAAGTGGCACCGGTGAGCAATATCTGCTATTTGGTTTTTCCTGCTCACTTGTGTCTCGTAGGACCCCGAGTACTTGATTCCTGTTCCTTGATTATTTGCGCTATCCACATCCGGGAGGCTTATGGGACCCCCCTGAGCCAGAGCTTGATTCCGTCTTATTTCTTGGGGCCACAAACTAGTTTGAGGTTTTATTTACTATCCTGTACTTATGCCATGCTTTACTGCTTTATTTACGATTGTGCGAGGAGCACCTGTACTGTTTAGGACCGGGACACGATTTCGCGGTATCGACAAGCCCGAGTTTTCGGGTTCCCAGTCGTTTACAGCCGTCCACCCAAACCTTGAGTCCGTCTCGGGGTCAGCTAACTTTGTTGCGGGTGTACTCAATGGGGTGCCCCCCTGAAATATTTCTGAATCCTGTGATTGCTTTGTCGTGAAGGCCTCGTTGGGTTTTGATTTGGTTTTTCCGAGGTTGATCGAGTGTGTGTTGCTATTTGTGCACCCCTGCAGGGTAAAACTTTCTGAAAGCCGTGTCCGCGGTTATGGACGACTTGGAGCACAGTTTCTCGACCATAGACAAGCATAACTAAAGTACCGCTTTTAACTTGACTAAATAACTGACTAGTAAATAGTGCAACACTCATGGAATGGTTAATAAAACTGCCAACGGATGGGGGGGTTGTTCGTCCGCTTCCTCGTTGGTAAGCGAGGAGGAGGATGGATCTGTGGATATTACTGTTATAACTGTTGTCATTAATTCACGGACACCCGTCTATCTTTGGTTAGGCGGATGGTTAGCGAGTATCTATAGAACTGTTAGGGTTTATCTTTTGCTGCAATTGCGTCACCCCAGGTTGTGTCCCCTTTAGAGGCATAAAGACTTGCTGAGTACCCTTAGGGTCTCACACGATAAATTATTTGATTCAGATGAACAGGTACACTCACAAGATGGATACTGGGTGGAGGAGGCGGACGATGTGGGCAACGATCGTTCGGTGTAGAGATTCCGGGAACGGGGATCCGTGAGATCTGTGGGCGGGATGTGCGTATTTATGGGGCATCTTATGCCGATTTGCTTCTTATCCGTACTCGGGTCTTGTTTGCCGCTTCCGCCTGATACTCTGATGTTTGATGTATGAGGAGATATCCTAAACTATTATATCTATCTAGGACATTTGAATCTTGCCGTATGGCGTTGCTATATTTCCTTTCTTTTTAGATGGAATGGCTCTGATATACTGTTGTATGGTGGCTTGCATACATACTCATTTGTGTATGTAGTTGATCCCTTCGCCTGCCGATTACGCCGCCCGTTCTGGTCCCGATGATTGGAAATGGTTGGGACGGCCGAAAGGTCTACCTGTGAGTGGCATTTGGGCCCCCACCGTACTATTTCAACCATTTCCGCTCATCCAGGCTTGTAACTAGGAGCGTAATTCACCGAGGTAGTTACAATTGGTATCAGAGCCATCCCGCCCTTCAGGGTCTCAGCCAAATGGTCGTTGTCAGTCTAGCAAATATTTTTGGTAGTTATGTATACTAGGAAAAAACAAAACGTGAGAGTAGGACTGCTTCCATTTTTCTTCTTACCCACCCACCCACCCTTTTCTGGTAAGGAAGTGTAACGTTTTCAATCCTCTTCTTAAAAGTTCAAACTAGGATTCACGTGTTCTGGGTTTCCGTAGTACCATAGGTTGTGTATTTTTTTTTTGTGTGTGTGTAATTCCTTGTCTATCTGTTGCATCCAAGTTGTTATCATAATCGGCCTTTTGGTTATCAACTGTTGGTACATTCCATACCGACAGGCTTTTGCAAACCGACGCGATCTATCTGATTCGTTGTATACCGTCGCGATCTGTCTTACTCTTGGTTATCCGACGTATCTTGTTTGGGATGTTCGTTTCCGTAGTTACCAATCTTTAGGTTCATCGTGAGAAGAAGGGGTTAGGATATGTGTTCTACTTATTCCTGTGCGGAGTAATGATTTGAGTGCGGGATGGAGTCGCGACCATACCACTACTCTTATCATTCGCTTTTGTATATTGAATTGGTAGAGTCACTAATCTTGATTCGTTAAGTGATTTTGCACATCTATTGGTATTTTAATGCCAAAATTTGTGGAAAAAATTTTCTTTGATATATCTGTGTACCACACTCCTTTTCAGTCGTGTGCGATATGCTTAATATCTTCTAGGTGCTTTGAACTTTGTTGATATTTTAATAACATCTTAGTAAATTGTATCCTTTAATCTTGAGTAATTCCATCTTGGTACTATTTTGGATTATTATCATTCTCCATTATAGTACTGACTTGTGTTTTATATCAATCACAGGATGGCTCCACCACGCCGTTCTGATGAGGACATACCACCTGAACTGGGGTCCGCGTTGTCAAACATCGCCAATGCCTTGGCAGCAATGCAGCAGAACCAGCAGCGTTTTGAGGAAAGTGTCAGGAGGAATGAGTTTGCTCCGCTACCTCCACCTCCCAAGCGAGGAGACATCAAAAGCTTCCTTAAGTTCAACCCATGTCAATTTGATGTTTCTGATCAACCACTTGATGCTGATGATTGGTTGCGTGAGATGGCAAGGCTACTGGAGACTGCTGATGTTCCTGAGCAAGAATGGGTAAAGTGTGCTACTCACCTTCTGAAGGGAGATGCAGCTCTCTGGTGGGAGAATTACCTGAAGGCAAACTGCATTGGTTTTCAGCCTACTTGGGAACAGTTCACTGGAGCATTCAAAGAGCAGTATCTGTCAGAAATTGTCATGGAAAGGATGAAGGAAGTGTTTCTCAACCTCAAGCAGGGAAATGACAATGTCAATACCTACATCAGGAACTTCATGAACCTTTCTCGTTATGGTGGCGATGAGATATCTGATGACAAGAAGAAGCAAAAGAGGTTCCGGCAAGGGCTCAATGCATCGATTAAATATGCAATCACACATGCAAGGCCGGCGTCTTTTCTGGAACTTCAGCATACAGCTCTGCAGGAGGAAGCAAGTAGGCAAGTGTTTGAGGAGTCAAAGAAACACAACCGTGATGCAGCAAGTTCTTCAGCTATGTCAGCTCCCTCTAAGCGTCGTGTCTGGGTTCCTAACACCCCACCGTCGCTCCCGGCTCCACCAAGACCTGCAAGCTACGCGGCAAGGCCACCAAACTTCCTCACTGCTGCTCCCAGGGGCTACAACCACCACTACCCTGGAGCGCCTGGCGGAGTCCCTGGCTACGTTGCTCCACGTCCACCTGGTGCTTGTTTCACGTGTGGAGACTCTGGGCATCAAAACTGGAACTGTCCGTTGAAAAACAAAGCTCTTCCTCCACCCCCTCCAAGATCTGCGGCAAGCTCTCCTTTGGTTCGTGCACCACCACCTCGGGCTCTCAACATCAACACCAAGCCCGGGTCTACTGTTGCCCGTGCCAACTGTGTCAACGCCGCTCAAGCTGAACATGCACCTGGAGTTGTGATGGGTATGCTTCCCGTTAACTCAGTCCCTGCACGAGTTTTGTTTGATTCTGGTGCATCGCATTCATTTGTTTCTCACAAGTTTGCAAATGAGAATGAGTTAGTCTTGGTTCCTCTCCTTAAGCGGTTGGTGGTACAATCTCCTGGTTCAAACATGAGGGCTGTTCATATCAGCCATGGCAATCAAGTTGAGATTGGTGGCTCTTCGTTCTCGGCATCCTTAATTGTTCTGGGCAATTCTGACATTGATGTCATCTTGGGCATGGATTGGTTGACAGCAAATGCAGCTGTGATTGATTGTGCCGAACGCTCGGTTTCTCTAAAGATTCCTGAAGGCCATATAGTCTTTTCTCCAAGTCTGACTCCTGCTATCCAGCTTTTCTCTTTGGCGGCTCTGAATGATGATGCTATGGAAGCTATTCAGAGTGTTCCGGTGGTCTGTGAGTTCCCAGATGTCTTTCCTGAAGAGTTGCCGGGTATGCCTCCGGATCGTGAGGTTGAGTTTGTAATTGAGCTTGAACCTGGAACGGCTCCTATCTCCAAGCGGCCTTATAAAATGGGTCCTGCTGAGTTGGCTGAACTCAAACGTCAGCTTGATGAACAAGAGAAGTTGGGTTTCATTCAACATAGTACTTCTTCTTGGGGTAGCCCAACAATCTTTGTGAAGAAGCGAGACAGGACTGATAGACTTTGTGTTGACTATCGGGCTCTCAATGCTAAAACCATCAAGAATAAATATCCCCTTCCGCGGATTAATGATCTCTTCGATCAGCTAGCTGGAGCTGTGGTATTCTCTAAGTTGGACTTGAGAAGTGGTTATCACCAAATCAAGATTCGCAAGGAAGATGTTCCTAAAACAGCTTTCACCACCCGCTATGGCCTGTATGAGTACACGGTCATGTCTTTCGGTCTCACCAACGCACCTGCAACCTTCTCGAGGCTTATGAACTCAGTTTTCATGGAGTATCTTGATAAGTTCGTTGTGGTCTATCTGGATGACATCCTAGTCTATTCTAAGTCAAAGGAAGATCATGAAGAACACCTTCGGTGTGTCCTAAACAAGCTTCGTGAGAACCGCTTGTATGCAAAGTTCTCAAAGTGTGAGTTTTGGCTGCCTCAAGTAACCTATCTTGGTCATGTCATCTCTGCCAAGGGCATTGCAGTCAACCCGGAAACTGTGAAGACAATTGTTGAATGGCTTCCTCCTGTAAATGTCAAAGAAGTGCGGAGTTTCCTTGGTTTGGCTAGTTATTGCCGTCGCTTCGTTCAGAACTTTTCGAAGATAGCGAAGCCTCTTACCGATCTCCTCAAGAAAGGCAAGAAATACCTTTGGACTCGTGCATGTCAAACAAGCTTTGAGACACTCAAAGAGAAGCTCACTTCCACACCAGTCTTGGTTCCTCCGGATACATCTAAGCCTTTCCAGATATTCTGTGACGCCTCTTTGCAAGGATTGGGTGCGGTCCTTTTCTTTGAACACCGGATGTTTGTTCCGAACTACCCGGGTTTGAGAGAGCAAGTTCTCAAGGAGGCACATGATTCTGTTCTTTCTATCCACCCTGGCAGCACGAAGATGTACATGGACTTGAAAACACAATATTGGTGGCCGGAATTGAAACGATATTGTGCCAAGTATGTCTCGGAGTGTGATGTCTGCCGCACAGTGAAAGCTGTCCATCACAAACCTTTCGGTCTTCTACAGCCATTGAAACCCCCGGAATGGAAATGGGAGAAAGTAGAGATGGATTTCATCACTGGTTTTCCAAGGTCGCAGAAGGGCAACAATGCAATCTTTGTTGTCATTGACATGCTTTCTAAAGTGGCTCACTTCTTCCCCGTCAAGGAAACAATTTCTGGAATTCAGTTGGCTGAGCTCTATATCAACAGAATTGTCTCTCTGTATGGGGTTCCGCTTGAGATCAGTTCAGACCGTGGGAGCATATTCACTTCCAAGTTCTGGGAAAGTTTCCAAAATGCTTTGGGAACAAAATTGAACTTCAGCACAGCTTACCACCCTCAGTCGCAGGGACAAGTTGAAAGGATCAATCAGATTCTGGAGGATATGCTTCGTGCTTGCGTCATCTCTTTTGGCATGAAGTGGGAAGAATGTCTTCCGTATGCTGAATTCTCTTACAACAACAGCTTCCAGAAAAGTCTGAAGATGGCACCATTTGAGGCTCTCTATGGCCGCAAATGCAGAACTCCGATTGGTTGGTCGGGTGCAGGAGAAAGAATATGGTTTGGCCCTGACATTGTAACTCAAGCAGAGGAGAAGGTGCGCATCATTCTTGAAAATCTGAAGATTGCTCAAAGTCGCCAGAAGAGCAATTATGACAGGAAGCACACGGACATGGTGTATGTCCCTGGTGATCTCGTTTACCTTCGTGTCACTCCCATGAAAGGCACACACCGTTTTGGTATCAAAGGAAAGCTGGCTCCTAGATACATCGGTCCTTTCAAAATTCGTGGAAGAAGAGGAGAAGTTGCTTATGCTCTTGAGCTTCCGGAAAAACTCAAGGTCCATGATGTTTTCCACATCTCTCAACTCAAGAAGTGCTTCAAAGATCCCGGCAGGACCGTGGATCATGAGCTAATCAATCTCCAAGAAGACCTGTCTTATCAAGAACACCCCACAAAAATCCTTGAGACCGCAGAAAGAAGGACTCGCAACAAGTCCATCAAGTTCTGCAAGGTGCAGTGGTCGCACCATTCCGTTGATGAAGCCACTTGGGAACGTGAAGATGAGCTCCGTGCCAACTATCCTACCCTCTTTGAGTCTTCTTCTTCTTCCTAGAATCTCGGGGCGAGATTCCTGTTTAGTGGGGGAGAGTTGTAGCATCCCATTTGTCTAACAACTGCAATGCTACTTGGTCTAGTAATATAATGGCTACTTCATATATATAATTGTTGCATCATCATTCTATCATGCTCATGTCATCTTGCCACCTTGCATTTGAGCATCATACAAAAACCCTTTTTGTTTTGGTTCTTATCTCATATGCATTATTATTTGTATTTGCCTCTTGATATTGTATCTGGTTCTTGATATATTGTTTGAATGCCCAAGTTGAGTTAGGGGCATATCTTTTATTCCACTCCACCACCTTTCTTTGTCACCACCTATAATTCTACCACCCTAATTACCCATGGCCTTTTTATTTTAGTTTGGCATTTACTCTAGCTCATGTGGTTTGGGATGGATCTAAATCTAAATCCTTTTGCTTGGCCTTTTTTTCCACTTCTTGGGGATGCATAAGAATAATGCCATGCTATTATTTTTGTTTTCACAAGAATTTAACCAAGGCATTTATTAATTTGCATGGGCCATGCAAGAGTGCCATCACCTTTAGCCATTTGTTTTTCTCTTGGTTTAAATGGGTTTTCTCTTTATGGGGCCATATCCTTTCACCACCTCATCCACCTATTCTTGTTTGGTCTTTGCTTGATCTTGCTTGAGCTTGACAAACCATATACCTCACCCTCTCATCTCTCTCTCTTCCATTCTTTTGGCTTGATCTAGTATGGTCATGCAAAAACCCACCACCACATCTCTATCCCTCTTTTCCACTCCTTTTGTTGATCTTGCTAAACCCTACACCCATTCTTCATATTCTTGTAAAATGCCAAAATGGCACATACTTCTTTTATGTATGTGGGCAACACTCATCTCCACTTCTATTTTTCCCTCCTTTCTATCTTTGGCGTTCCCAAAATTCTCTGTTCAAAACTATCTGCAAGGTTCAAAAAGATTTGAAATAAAATGCTTGCTTGAATTTGAAACAAACAAAACAAATAAAAATAAAAAGAAGTAGGAATAAGTGAGAGGTTCATACCTGGCAGTCCAACCAGCCCAGCAGCCACCTGGCCCGATCCCTCTCCCTCCCTCTTGGGCCGGCCGTAGCATGCCACCAGTGGCCCAGTACCCCTTCACCCTGACGCCGTCTCCTATTCCTCTTTATCCATCGCCACCTCTCTCTCTGCCTCGCTAACGAGAGGTAGCAGGTTGCCGTCGCCACCGTCAGCCGCGTCAGCTCCCTCCTCTTCTTATCCCCCCAAGCCGCGGAGGCCTCCTCGAACCCTAGCTCCTCCCTCTTCCCTCCTCTCCGCCGCCATCCCCTACCTCTGCTCCCATCTATTTTTCACCCTGCCCGAGAGCAACAGCGAGGAGAGCGTCACCGCGCCATCGCCTTGATCACCTTCTGGAGCCGAAGGGCGTGCAGGGGACTTCAGCGACAACCGCGTGAGCTCCAGGAGGAGCTGGACGTGGCGCCTCTGCTTCCTCTTTTTTCTGGCCAAGCACAGAACCACACCGCCTCGACCATCTTCCTCCACCCCCGAACCCGATTCCGGCTGGAATTGATTGAGGTGAGGTTCAATTCTCCGTTCCCTTCTTCCTTGCATCATCTCCGCCGACCAGAAGCCGCCCCGTCGCTGGCGTTTCTCAGCCGCGCGCACGAGCGGAGATCGTATCAGCAGCAGCCGCAGCGGTATCTCTCTCTGCTTAGGTTTTCTTCGGAGGCTCACTTGACGGTAGGTCCATCTCAGTCAGATCCAAGAGCACCGGACTGTAGAAGGATCTCCCCTCTTTCTATCGAGCTACTGCACACCCCTTTTGGTGCACCGACGAGCTCGCCACCATCGCCGGAAGTTTGCCGTTTTCCCTGTCAACGCCGAAGTTTCCGTCAGCCGAACCAGCTAGATATCCTTCTGCTCGACGTTGTTTTTCGGTTTCTGCAGTCCTCGTATCACGAAACTCCCTGAACAATAATTGTAGCCCTTGGCCCTCTCTACATCTTTGCTTTTTGCGTCGTCGATAGATCTGTCTTAGTTTGCTCGCCATCGTTGGCCAAAGATCACGCAAGCTAGCAGTTTTTGTGTTGGTGTTTCAGTTTCGTCAGGAACAGAGCGGCCGCTCTTTGCAAAAAGGCCCCTGGAGTTTTCCTCGGCTCAACCCGCGCCCCGCCCGTGCCACTGGGCGCTTCCTAGCTGGCTGCGCGCTCTGTGGCCCTTCTGCCTCTATTCCCACCCGTCAGTGACCGTGGGTAACTTTCACCTGAGTAACAAAAGTTTGCCAAACTTTTCAATACAAACAAAATTTCAGAAAATGCTAATATACCAAATAATTCATATCTTTTAAACTATGTTGAATTTGAACAAAAGTGTAATATGAAAAATGTTTTGTTTTTGAAGGGTAATTGAAATCTTTAATCAAATATTTTCAGAATTAATTTAAATAGTCAACCTTTGACTTTGACCCTATTTAATAATTTTGACTTTTAAATAAATTTAAATTCACAATTCCAAATAATACAAATAATATATGTGTTCAAATCAGAAAAATGTGAGGATTTCAAATATGGCCTTCAAAATATATTTTGGACACTTTAATTCTCAAGTTGATTAAAATTACAATCAATGCCCTCTTTCTCAATTAATTAATAACTTTTGATTTATAACTCCAAATTGGACAAATGATATGTCTAAAATGATCAGCTCGACGAGACCTTTCTGTTTATGCATTACATGTTCTGTTTTGCAGCATGCATCATATAAATATAAAGTTTACAGCAACTTATTCGAGAATAAAATGTGACTAAAACTCCATAAAATGCTTTATTCTTGTACCCCACACCTCACCCATGCCATGCTACTTTATTGCCATGCAAATTGTGCATCATTCATCATGGCATGATTGTTTGCTTGTCGCATTTTATTCATATGCTTGTGCACTTTATTTATGTTGGCCCTTGTTTGTTTGGTTCTTCTTCGAATAGACGCTGAGCAGGGGATATATCAAGAGACCCAGGAGCACTACGCAGATCCTTCTCTCGCTTCAACTGAGCTGCCAGGCAAGCACTACCACATGCTTGCATACATACAGTACCTATTGCCTCTATCTTATTCTTGCATCATTGAGTCGCGATTGCATTAAACTGAATCCCAAGTATTGCATAGCCTTTACTTTTAAACCCCACCGAAGCTTGTTACTCCATCCCATGAGCCATTACTACAGGAGTTGTTTTGAGCCATGCGAGTCGTAGAACAGCATGTGTAGGGTATGTGAGAGTCTGATGGACAACGAGGTACCTAAACAACTTAACCTGAGTAGTAATGGGATAACTAATGAAAGTGGCACCGGTGAGCAATATCTGCTATTTGGTTTTTCCTGCTCACTTGTGTCTCGTAGGACCCCGAGTACTTGATTCCTGTTCCTTGATTATTCGCGCTATCCACATCCGGGAGGCTTATGGGACCCCCTGAGCCAGAGCTTGATTCCGTCTTATTTCTTGGGGCCACAAACTAGTTTGAGGTTTTATTTACTATCCTGTACTTATGCCATGCTTTACTGCTTTATTTACGATTGTGCGAGGAGCACCTGTACTGTTTAGGATCGGGACACGATTTCGCGGTATCGACAAGCCCGAGTTTTCGGGTTCCCAGTCGTTTACAGCCGTCCACCCAAACCTTGAGTCCTTCTCGGGGTCAGCTAACTTCGTTGCGGGTGTACTCAATGGGGTGGCCCCCTGAAATATTTCTGAATCCTGTGATTGCTTTGTCGTGAAGGCCTCGTTGGGTTTTGATTTGGTTTTTCCGAGGTTGATTGAGTGTGTGTTGCTATTTGTGCACCCCTGCAGGGTAAAACTTTCTGAAAGCCGTGTCCGCGGTTATGGACGACTTGGAGCACAGTTTCTCGACCATAGACAAGCATAACTAAAGTACCGCTTTTAACTTGACTAAATAACTGACTAGTAAATAGTGCAACACTCATGGAATGGTTAATAAAACTGCCAACGGATGGGGGGGTTGTTCGTCCGCTTCCTTGTTGGTAAGCGAGGAGAAGGATGGATCTGTGGATATTACTGTTATAACTGTTGTCATTAATTCACGGACACCCGTCTATCTTTGGTTAGGCGGATGGTTAGCGAGTATCTATAGAACTGTTAGGGTTTATCTTTTGCTGCAATTGCGTCACCCCAGGTTGTGTCCCCTTTAGAGGCATAAAGACTTGCTGAGTACCCTTAGGGTCTCACACGATAAATTATTTGATTCAGATGAACAGGTACACTCACAAGATGGATACTGGGTGGAGGAGGCGGACGATGTGGGCAACGATCGTTCGGTGTAGAGATTCCGGGAACGGGGATCCGTGAGATCTGTGGGCGGGATGTGCGTATTTATGGGGCATCTTATGCCGATTTGCTTCTTATCCGTACTCGGGTCTTGTTTGCCGCTTCCGCCTGATACTCTGATGTTTGATGTATGAGGAGATATCCTAAACTATTATATCTATCTAGGACATTTGAATCTTGCCGTATGGCGTTGCTATATTTCCTTTCTTTTTAGATGGAATGGCTCTGATATACTGTTGTATGGTGGCTTGCATACATACTCATTTGTGTATGTAGTTGATCCCTTCGCCTGCCGATTACGCCGCCCGTTCTGGTCCCGATGATTGGAAATGGTTGGGACGGCCGAAAGGTCTACCTGTGAGTGGCATTTGGGCCCCACCGTACTATTTCAACCATTTCCGCTCATCCAGGCTTGTAACTAGGAGCGTAATTCACCGAGGTAGTTACAAGTGGTATCAGAGCCATCCCGCCCTTCAGGGTCTCAGCCAAATGGTCGTTGTCAGTCTAGCAAATATTTTTGGTAGTTATGTATACTAGGAAAAAACAAAACGTGAGAGTAGGACTGCTTCCATTTTTCTTCTTACCCACCCACCCACCCTTTTCTGGTAAGGAAGTGTAACGTTTTCAATCCTCTTCTTAAAAGTTCAAACTAGGATTCACGTGTTCTGGGTTTCCGTAGTACCATAGGTTGTGTATTTTTTTTTGTGTGTAATTCCTTGTCTATCTGTTGCATCCAAGTTGTTATCATAATCGGCCTTTTGGTTATCAACTGTTGGTACATTCCATACCGACAGGCTTTTGCAAACCGACGCGATCTATCTGATTCGTTGTATACCGTCGCGATCTGTCTTACTCTTGGTTATCCGACGTATCTTGTTTGGGATGTTCGTTTCCGTAGTTACCAATCTTTAGGTTCATCGTGAGAAGAAGGGGTTAGGATATGTGTTCTACTTATTCCTGTGCGGAGTAATGATTTGAGTGCGGGATGGAGTCGCGACCATACCACTACTCTTATCATTCGCTTTTGTATATTGAATTGGTAGAGTCACTAATCTTGATTCGTTAAGTGATTTTGCACATCTATTGGTATTTTAATGCCGAAATTTGTGGAAAAAAATTTCTTTGATATATCTGTGTACCACACTCCTTTTCAGTCGTGTGCGATATGCTTAATATCTTCTAGGTGCTTTGAACTTTGTTGATATTTTAATAACATCTTAGTAAATTGTATCCTTTAATCTTGAGTAATTCCATCTTGGTACTATTTTGGATTATTATCATTCTCCATTATAGTACTGACTTGTGTTTTATATCAATCACAGGATGGCTCCACCACGCCGTTCTGATGAGGACATACCACCTGAACTGGGGTCCGCGTTGTCAAACATCGCCAATGCCTTGGCAGCAATGCAGCAGAACCAGCAGCGTTTTGAGGAAAGTGTCAGGAGGAATGAGTTTGCTCCGCTACCTCCACCTCCCAAGCGAGGAGACATCAAAAGCTTCCTTAAGTTCAACCCATGTCAATTTGATGTTTCTGATCAACCACTTGATGCTGATGATTGGTTGCGTGAGATGGCAAGGCTACTGGAGACTGCTGATGTTCCTGAGCAAGAATGGGTAAAGTGTGCTACTCACCTTCTGAAGGGAGATGCAGCTCTCTGGTGGGAGAATTACCTGAAGGCAAACTGCATTGGTTTTCAGCCTACTTGGGAACAGTTCACTGGAGCATTCAAAGAGCAGTATCTGTCAGAAATTGTCATGGAAAGGATGAAGGAAGTGTTTCTCAACCTCAAGCAGGGAAATGACAATGTCAATACCTACATCAGGAACTTCATGAACCTTTCTCGTTATGGTGGCGATGAGATATCTGATGACAAGAAGAAGCAAAAGAGGTTCCGGCAAGGGCTCAATGCATCGATTAAATATGCAATCACACATGCAAGGCCGGCGTCTTTTCTGGAACTTCAGCATACAGCTCTGCAGGAGGAAGCAAGTAGGCAAGTGTTTGAGGAGTCAAAGAAACACAACCGTGATGCAGCAAGTTCTTCAGCTATGTCAGCTCCCTCTAAGCGTCGTGTCTGGGTTCCTAACACCCCACCGTCGCTCCCGGCTCCACCAAGACCTGCAAGCTACGCGGCAAGGCCACCAAACTTCCTCACTGCTGCTCCCAGGGGCTACAACCACCACTACCCTGGAGCGCCTGGCGGAGTCCCTGGCTACGTTGCTCCACGTCCACCTGGTGCTTGTTTCACGTGTGGAGACTCTGGGCATCAAAACTGGAACTGTCCGTTGAAAAACAAAGCTCTTCCTCCACCCCCTCCAAGATCTGCGGCAAGCTCTCCTTTGGTTCGTGCACCACCACCTCGGGCTCTCAACATCAACACCAAGCCCGGGTCTACTGTTGCCCGTGCCAACTGTGTCAACGCCGCTCAAGCTGAACATGCACCTGGAGTTGTGATGGGTATGCTTCCCGTTAACTCAGTCCCTGCACGAGTTTTGTTTGATTCTGGTGCATCGCATTCATTTGTTTCTCACAAGTTTGCAAATGAGAATGAGTTAGTCTTGGTTCCTCTCCTTAAGCGGTTGGTGGTACAATCTCCTGGTTCAAACATGAGGGCTGTTCATATCAGCCATGGCAATCAAGTTGAGATTGGTGGCTCTTCGTTCTCGGCATCCTTAATTGTTCTGGGCAATTCTGACATTGATGTCATCTTGGGCATGGATTGGTTGACAGCAAATGCAGCTGTGATTGATTGTGCCGAACGCTCGGTTTCTCTAAAGATTCCTGAAGGCCATATAGTCTTTTCTCCAAGTCTGACTCCTGCTATCCAGCTTTTCTCTTTGGCGGCTCTGAATGATGATGCTATGGAAGCTATTCAGAGTGTTCCGGTGGTCTGTGAGTTCCCAGATGTCTTTCCTGAAGAGTTGCCGGGTATGCCTCCGGATCGTGAGGTTGAGTTTGTAATTGAGCTTGAACCTGGAACAGCTCCTATCTCCAAGCGGCCTTATAAAATGGGTCCTGCTGAGTTGGCTGAACTCAAACGTCAGCTTGATGAACAAGAGAAGTTGGGTTTCATTCAACACAGTACTTCTTCTTGGGGTAGCCCAACAATCTTTGTGAAGAAGCGGGACAGGACTGATAGACTTTGTGTTGACTATCGGGCTCTCAATGCTAAAACCATCAAGAATAAATATCCCCTTCCGCGGATTAATGATCTCTTCGATCAGCTAGCTGGAGCTGTGGTATTCTCTAAGCTGGACTTGAGAAGTGGTTATCACCAAATCAAGATTCGCAAGGAAGATGTTCCTAAAACAGCTTTCACCACCCGCTATGGCCTGTATGAGTACACGGTCATGTCTTTCGGTCTCACCAACGCACCTGCAACCTTCTCGAGGCTTATGAACTCAGTTTTCATGGAGTATCTTGATAAGTTTGTTGTGGTCTATCTGGATGACATCCTAGTCTATTCTAAGTCAAAGGAAGAGCATGAAGAACACCTTCGGTGTGTCCTAAACAAGCTTCGTGAGAACCGCTTGTATGCAAAGTTCTCAAAGTGTGAGTTTTGGCTGCCTCAAGTAACCTATCTTGGTCATGTCATCTCTGCCAAGGGCATTGCAGTCAACCCGGAAACTGTGAAGACAATTGTTGAATGGCTTCCTCCTGTAAATGTCAAAGAAGTGCGGAGTTTCCTTGGTTTGGCTAGTTATTGCCGTCGCTTCGTTCAGAACTTTTCGAAGATAGCGAAGCCTCTTACCGATCTCCTCAAGAAAGGCAAGAAATACCTTTGGACTCGTGCATGTCAAACAAGCTTTGAGACACTCAAAGAGAAGCTCACTTCCACACCAGTCTTGGTTCCTTCGGATACATCTAAGCCTTTCCAGATATTCTGTGACGCCTCTTTGCAAGGATTGGGTGCGGTCCTTATGCAAGAAAAACAAGTTGTTGCTTATGCCTCTCGACAGTTGAAGACGCATGAGATCAACTATCCCACACATGACCTCGAGCTCGCAGCAGTTGTCTTTGCTTTGAAGCTATGGAGGCACTACTTGCTTGGCAACCGTTGTGAGATCTTTTCTGATCACAAGAGTTTGAAGTATATCTTCACACAGCCTGATCTCAACCTTCGGCAGAGGAGATGGATTGAAGCAATCAATGATTTTGATTTGACCATCAACTACACTCCGGGCAAAGCTAATGTCATGGCCGATGCTCTCAGCCGCAAAGCTTATGTCAATAACCTCATGATGGAAGAACAACAGCCTCTCTTGTGCGAGGAATTCCGTCAGCTAAACCTGGAAATTGTGGAACAAGGGTATCTCCTGAACCTTCTAGCAACTCCTCTCTTGGAAGAGAAGGTCCGCTCTCGTCAGCTTGGTGATCCGCACACCAAAAAGATCATCTCCAAACTTCAGCTTCCGAAGTATGAGTCCTTCCACGTCGATGATCAAGGCACGCTTTTCTTTGAACACCGGATGTTTGTTCCGAACTACCCGGGTTTGAGAGAGCAAGTTCTCAAGGAGGCACATGATTCTGTTCTTTCTATCCACCCTGGCAGCACGAAGATGTACATGGACTTGAAAACACAATATTGGTGGCCGGAATTGAAACGATATTGTGCCAAGTATGTCTCGGAGTGTGATGTCTGCCGCACAGTGAAAGCTGTCCATCACAAACCTTTCGGTCTTCTACAGCCATTGAAACCCCCGGAATGGAAATGGGAGAAAGTAGAGATGGATTTCATCACTGGTTTTCCAAGGTCGCAGAAGGGCAACAATGCAATCTTTGTTGTCATTGACATGCTTTCTAAAGTGGCTCACTTCTTCCCCGTCAAGGAAACAATTTCTGGAATTCAGTTGGCTGAGCTCTATATCAACAGAATTGTCTCTCTGTATGGGGTTCCGCTTGAGATCAGTTCAGACCGTGGGAGCATATTCACTTCCAAGTTCTGGGAAAGTTTCCAAAATGCTTTGGGAACAAAATTGAACTTCAGCACAGCTTACCACCCTCAGTCGCAGGGACAAGTTGAAAGGATCAATCAGATTCTGGAGGATATGCTTCGTGCTTGCGTCATCTCTTTTGGCATGAAGTGGGAAGAATGTCTTCCGTATGCTGAATTCTCTTACAACAACAGCTTCCAGAAAAGTCTGAAGATGGCACCATTTGAGGCTCTCTATGGCCGCAAATGCAGAACTCCGATTGGTTGGTCGGGTGCAGGAGAAAGAATATGGTTTGGCCCTGACATTGTAACTCAAGCAGAGGAGAAGGTGCGCATCATTCTTGAAAATCTGAAGATTGCTCAAAGTCGCCAGAAGAGCAATTATGACAGGAAGCACACGGACATGGTGTATGTCCCTGGTGATCTCGTTTACCTTCGTGTCACTCCCATGAAAGGCACACACCGTTTTGGTATCAAAGGAAAGCTGGCTCCTAGATACATCGGTCCTTTCAAAATTCGTGGAAGAAGAGGAGAAGTTGCTTATGCTCTTGAGCTTCCGGAAAAACTCAAGGTCCATGATGTTTTCCACATCTCTCAACTCAAGAAGTGCTTCAAAGATCCCGGCAGGACCGTGGATCATGAGCTAATCAATCTCCAAGAAGACCTGTCTTATCAAGAACACCCCACAAAAATCCTTGAGACCGCAGAAAGAAGGACTCGCAACAAGTCCATCAAGTTCTGCAAGGTGCAGTGGTCGCACCATTCCGTTGATGAAGCCACTTGGGAACGTGAAGATGAGCTCCGTGCCAACTATCCTACCCTCTTTGAGTCTTCTTCTTCTTCCTAGAATCTCGGGGCGAGATTCCTGTTTAGTGGGGGAGAGTTGTAGCATCCCATTTGTCTAACAACTGCAATGCTACTTGGTCTAGTAATATAATGGCTACTTCATATATATAATTGTTGCATCATCATTCTATCATGCTCATGTCATCTTGCCACCTTGCATTTGAGCATCATACAAAAACCCTTTTTGTTTTGGTTCTTATCTCATATGCATTATTATTTGTATTTGCCTCTTGATATTGTATCTGGTTCTTGATATATTGTTTGAATGCCCAAGTTGAGTTAGGGGCATATCTTTTATTCCACTCCACCACCTTTCTTTGTCACCACCTATAATTCTACCACCCTAATTACCCATGGCCTTTTTATTTTAGTTTGGCATTTACTCTAGCTCATGTGGTTTGGGATGGATCTAAATCTAAATCCTTTTGCTTGGCCTTTTTTTCCACTTCTTGGGGATGCATAAGAATAATGCCATGCTATTATTTTTGTTTTCACAAGAATTTAACCAAGGCATTTATTAATTTGCATGGGCCATGCAAGAGTGCCATCACCTTTAGCCATTTGTTTTTCTCTTGGTTTAAATGGGTTTTCTCTTTATGGGGCCATATCCTTTCACCACCTCATCCACCTATTCTTGTTTGGTCTTTGCTTGATCTTGCTTGAGCTTGACAAACCATATACCTCACCCTCTCATCTCTCTCTCTTCCATTCTTTTGGCTTGATCTAGTATGGTCATGCAAAAACCCACCACCACATCTCTATCCCTCTTTTCCACTCCTTTTGTTGATCTTGCTAAACCCTACACCCATTCTTCATATTCTTGTAAAATGCCAAAATGGCACATACTTCTTTTATGTATGTGGGCAACACTCATCTCCACTTCTATTTTTCCCTCCTTTCTATCTTTGGCGTTCCCAAAATTCTCTGTTCAAAACTATCTGCAAGGTTCAAAAAGATTTGAAATAAAATGCTTGCTTGAATTTGAAACAAACAAAACAAATAAAAATAAAAAGAAGTAGGAATAAGTGAGAGGTTCATACCTGGCAGTCCAACCAGCCCAGCAGCCACCTGGCCCGATCCCTCTCCCTCCCTCTTGGGCCGGCCGTAGCATGCCACCAGTGGCCCAGTACCCCTTCACCCTGACGCCGTCTCCTATTCCTCTTTATCCATCGCCACCTCTCTCTCTGCCTCGCTAACGAGAGGTAGCAGGTTGCCGTCGCCACCGTCAGCCGCGTCAGCTCCCTCCTCTTCTTATCCCCCCAAGCCGCGGAGGCCTCCTCGAACCCTAGCTCCTCCCTCTTCCCTCCTCTCCGCCGCCATCCCCTACCTCTGCTCCCATCTATTTTTCACCCTGCCCGAGAGCAACAGCGAGGAGAGCGTCACCGCGCCATCGCCTTGATCACCTTCTGGAGCCGAAGGGCGTGCAGGGGACTTCAGCGACAACCGCGTGAGCTCCAGGAGGAGCTGGACATGGCGCCTCTGCTTCCTCTTTTTTCTGGCCAAGCACAGAACCACACCGCCTCGACCATCTTCCTCCACCCCCGAACCCGATTCCGGCTGGAATTGATTGAGGTGAGGTTCAATTCTCCGTTCCCTTCTTCCTTGCATCATCTCCGCCGACCAGAAGCCGCCCCGTCGCTGGCGTTTCTCAGCCGCGCGCACGAGCGGAGATCGTATCAGCAGCAGCCGCAGCGGTATCTCTCTCTGCTTAGGTTTTCTTCGGAGGCTCACTTGACGGTAGGTCCATCTCAGTCAGATCCAAGAGCACCGGACTGTAGAAGGATCTCCCCTCTTTCTATCGAGCTACTGCACACCCCTTTTGGTGCACCGACGAGCTCGCCACCATCGCCGGAAGTTTGCCGTTTTCCCTGTCAACGCCGAAGTTTCCGTCAGCCGAACCAGCTAGATATCCTTCTGCTCGACGTTGTTTTTCGGTTTCTGCAGTCCTCGTATCACGAAACTCCCTGAACAATAATTGTAGCCCTTGGCCCTCTCTACATCTTTGCTTTTTGCATCGTCGATAGATCTGTCTTAGTTTGCTCGCCATCGTTGGCCAAAGATCACGCAAGCTAGCAGTTTTTGTGTTGGTGTTTCAGTTTCGTCAGGAACAGAGCGGCCGCTCTTTGCAAAAAGGCCCCTGGAGTTTTCCTCGGCTCAACCCGCGCCCCGCCCGTGCCACTGGGCGCTTCCTAGCTGGCTGCGCGCTCTGTGGCCCTTCTGCCTCTATTCCCACCCGTCAGTGACCGTGGGTAACTTTCACCTGAGTAACAAAAGTTTGCCAAACTTTTCAATACAAACAAAATTTCAGAAAATGCTAATATACCAAATAATTCATATCTTTTAAACTATGTTGAATTTGAACAAAAGTGTAATATGAAAAATGTTTTGTTTTTGAAGGGTAATTGAAATCTTTAATCAAATATTTTCAGAATTAATTTAAATAGTCAACCTTTGACTTTGACCCTATTTAATAATTTTGACTTTTAAATAAATTTAAATTCACAATTCCAAATAATACAAATAATATATGTGTTCAAATCAGAAAAATGTGAGGATTTCAAATATGGCCTTCAAAATATATTTTGGACACTTTAATTCTCAAGTTGATTAAAATTACAATCAATGCCCTCTTTCTCAATTAATTAATAACTTTTGATTTATAACTCCAAATTGGACAAATGATATGTCTAAAATGATCAGCTCGACGAGACCTTTCTGTTTATGCATTACATGTTCTGTTTTGCAGCATGCATCATATAAATATAAAGTTTACAGCAACTTATTCGAGAATAAAATGTGACTAAAACTCCATAAAATGCTTTATTCTTGTACCCCACACCTCACCCATGCCATGCTACTTTATTGCCATGCAAATTGTGCATCATTCATCATGGCATGATTGTTTGCTTGTCGCATTTTATTCATATGCTTGTGCACTTTATTTATGTTGGCCCTTGTTTGTTTGGTTCTTCTTCGAATAGACGCTGAGCAGGGGATATATCAAGAGACCCAGGAGCACTACGCAGATCCTTCTCTCGCTTCAACTGAGCTGCCAGGCAAGCACTACCACATGCTTGCATACATACAGTACCTATTGCCTCTATCTTATTCTTGCATCATTGAGTCGCGATTGCATTAAACTGAATCCCAAGTATTGCATAGCCTTTACTTTTAAACCCCACCGAAGCTTGTTACTCCATCCCATGAGCCATTACTACAGGAGTTGTTTTGAGCCATGCGAGTCGTAGAACAGCATGTGTAGGGTATGTGAGAGTCTGATGGACAACGAGGTACCTAAACAACTTAACCTGAGTAGTAATGGGATAACTAATGAAAGTGGCACCGGTGAGCAATATCTGCTATTTGGTTTTTCCTGCTCACTTGTGTCTCGTAGGACCCCGAGTACTTGATTCCTGTTCCTTGATTATTCGCGCTATCCACATCCGGGAGGCTTATGGGACCCCCTGAGCCAGAGCTTGATTCCGTCTTATTTCTTGGGGCCACAAACTAGTTTGAGGTTTTATTTACTATCCTGTACTTATGCCATGCTTTACTGCTTTATTTACGATTGTGCGAGGAGCACCTGTACTGTTTAGGATCGGGACACGATTTCGCGGTATCGACAAGCCCGAGTTTTCGGGTTCCCAGTCGTTTACAGCCGTCCACCCAAACCTTGAGTCCTTCTCGGGGTCAGCTAACTTCGTTGCGGGTGTACTCAATGGGGTGGCCCCCTGAAATATTTCTGAATCCTGTGATTGCTTTGTCGTGAAGGCCTCGTTGGGTTTTGATTTGGTTTTTCCGAGGTTGATCGAGTGTGTGTTGCTATTTGTGCACCCCTGCAGGGTAAAACTTTCTGAAAGCCGTGTCCGCGGTTATGGACGACTTGGAGCACAGTTTCTCGACCATAGACAAGCATAACTAAAGTACCGCTTTTAACTTGACTAAATAACTGACTAGTAAATAGTGCAACACTCATGGAATGGTTAATAAAACTGCCAACGGATGGGGGGGTTGTTCGTCCGCTTCCTCGTTGGTAAGCGAGGAGGAGGATGGATCTGTGGATATTACTGTTATAACTGTTGTCATTAATTCACGGACACCCGTCTATCTTTGGTTAGGCGGATGGTTAGCGAGTATCTATAGAACTGTTAGGGTTTATCTTTTGCTGCAATTGCGTCACCCCAGGTTGTGTTCCCTTTAGAGGCATAAAGACTTGCTGAGTACCCTTAGGGTCTCACACGATAAATTATTTGATTCAGATGAACAGGTACACTCACAAGATGGATACTGGGTGGAGGAGGCGGACGATGTGGGCAACGATCGTTCGGTGTAGAGATTCCGGGAACGGGGATCCGTGAGATCTGTGGGCGGGATGTGCGTATTTATGGGGCATCTTATGCCGATTTGCTTCTTATCCGTACTCGGGTCTTGTTTGCCGCTTCCGCCTGATACTCTGATGTTTGATGTATGAGGAGATATCCTAAACTATTATATCTATCTAGGACATTTGAATCTTGCCGGATGGCGTTGCTATATTTCCTTTCTTTTTAGATGGAATGGCTCTGATGTACTGTTGTATGGTGGCTTGCATACATATTCATTTGTGTATGTAGTTGATCCCTTCGCCTGCCGATTACGCCGCCCGTTCTGGTCCCGATGATTGGAAATGGTTGGGACGGCCGAAAGGTCTACCTGTGAGTGGCATTTGGGCCCCACCGTACTATTTCAACCATTTCCGCTCATCCAGGCTTGTAACTAGGAGCGTAATTCACCGAGGTAGTTACAAAGTACTTAAGGATGTTCTTTACCGCTGTCCAGTGACGTTCACCTGGATCAACCTGGTATCTGCTCGTAACACTTAGAGCATAGAAAACATCTGGGCGAGTACATATCATTGCGTACATGATAGATCCAATAGCCGAAGCATATGGAACCCTGCTCATGCGCTCACGCTCATCAGTAGTCGAAGGACACTGAGTCTTGTTGAGTTTAATGCCGTGATACATGGGCAAGAACCCCTTCTTAGCCTCTTCCATGCTGAACCGTTTCAACACTTGTCAATGTATGTACTCTGCCTTAATCCAATTAGCCTTCTTGATCTATCTCTATAGATCTTGATGCCCAGAATATATGTCGCTTCTCCCAAGTCCTTCATCGAAAAACTATTTTTCAATGAGGTCTTAACAGACTCAAGCATAGGAATGTCATTTCCAATCAGCAATATGTCATCTACATATAAGATTAGAAATACCAGCGCTCTCCCACTTTCCTTCTTGTAAACACAAGGTTCTTGTTCGTTTTTGATGAAGCCAAACTCCTTTACAACTTCATCAAATCGAATGTTCCAACTCCGAGATGCTTGCTTCAGCCCATAAATGGACTTTAGAAGTTTGCATACCTTTCTAGCATTGTTTGGATCAACGAAACCTTCGGGTTGCATCGTATACACGTCCTCATTTAGGATTCCATTTAGGAAAGCCGTCTTGTCATCCATCTGCCATATTTCATAGTCGAAATGTGCAGCAATGGCTAGAATTATCCGTATAGATTTAAGCATCGCTACTGGCGAGAAAGTCTCGTCATATTCAACTCCTTGAACTTGTCGAAAACCTTTTGCAACAAGTCGAGCTTTATGGATGTGAACATTTCCATCCATATCAATCTTCTTCTTATAGATACATTTGCACTCGATGGCTTTAAAACCATCAGGCAGGTCAACCAAGTTCCAAACTTGATTGTATCCCTTGGATTCTATCTCGGATCTCATGGCGACAGAGTCTGGGTCCACCATCACTTCTGCATAGGTCGCAGGCTCATCATTGTCTAACAATAATAAATTCCTGCGCTTCGCGGAGCCTCGCCGACCTTCGTGGTTATTTGTTGCCACGGGTTCCTCAACTTGTTCTACTACAATAGCACCACTCGTATAAGCATCCCCAACTGGCTCATCTTGAACTTCTTCAAGTCGCACCGACCTTCCACTTGTTACCTTTGTGAGAAACTCTTTCTCTAGGAAAACACCGCTACGAGCGACAAACACTTTGCCATCCTCTCGGTTGTAGAAGTAATACCCTAAGGTTTCCCTCGGATATCCCACGAAAATGCACTTATCCGATTTGGGTGTTAGCTTGTCCGACTTAAGTCGCTTGACAAATGCATCACAACCCCAAATCTTTAGAAAAGACAAACTGGGATTCTTTCCAGTCCACATCTCATATGGTGTCTTAACTACAGATTTAGATGGTACCCTATTAAGTGTGAAAGCTGTCGTTACTACAGCATAACTCCAAAATCATAATGGTAAATCCGACTGGATCATCATCGATCGAACCATGTCCAACAAAGTTCGATTACGCTGTTCGGAGACCCCGTTTCTTTGAGGCGTTCCGGGCGGCTTAAGTTGTGGAACAATTCTGCAACTCTTAAGATGATTGCTAAATTCGTGACTCAAATATTCACCTCCACGATCAGATCACAAGGCCTTTATTTTCTTGCCACGTTGATTCTCTACTTCATTCTAAAACTCCTTGAACTTTTCAAAAGTTTCAGACTTATGCCTCATCAAGTAGGCATAACCATATCTACTGAAATCATCAGTGAAAGTAATGAAGTAGTGATATCCTCCTCTGATTATCGTGCTCATTGGTCCACATACATCAGTATGTATGAGTTCCAACAAGTCTGTCGCTCTCTCGCGTAAACCCGAAAAAGGTGACTTGGTCATCTTTCCAAGTAAACAAGCCTGACATGTCTCGTATGATTCAAAATCAAACGAAGTTATAAGACCATCACCATGGAGCTTCTTCATGCGCTTTTCACTTACATGCCCCAAACGACAATGCCATAAATAGGTAGTACTCAAATCATTAGGCCGAAGCCTTTTAGCACTAACATTGTAAACAGATGCATTATCAAGATTTAAAATAAATAACCCATTCACAATGGGAGCATTAGCCATAAACATATCATTCTTAGAGATTACACAACCATTGTTTGCACTCGCGAATGAATAACCATCCCTCATCAAACATGAAGGTGATAAAATGTTTCGACCCATACTAGGAATGTAATAACAATTATTCAACTCCATAATAAATCCTGATGGAAGGTGAAGTTGCATGACGCCGACGAACAATGCAGCAACCCTTGCTTTATTTCCAACGCGAAAATCCACTTCGCCTTTCTGCACTTCTCTAGTCCTTATTAGCCCCTGCATCGAATTGCAAATATGAGCAACCGATCCGGTATCAAATACCCAAGAGTTAACATAGGAATCAGCGAGAAGAATGTCCACAACATTTACCACAAGCGTACCTAAGTGGGAAGTACTCTACTTCCACTCTTCTTCAAAGAAGCCTGGTACTTGCTGCAGTTTCTCTTCCAGTGGCCATGTTCATGACTAAAGAAGCACTCAGTGTCTTCTACGAGTCCAACCTTTTGCTAGGGTGCAGGCTTAGGGATCGTATCCTTAGCCTTGCCCTTCTTCTTCCAAGAAGTACCCCTTTTCTTAAAGCTAGGCTTGTTCTGCACAGCCATCACATGGCTATGCCCTGCACACTTCTTCATGTCACTTTCTGCTATTTTTAGCATCCCGCATAACTCATTAAGGCCCTTCTCCACCCCATGCATATGGTAGTTCGAAATGAACTGGCCATAGCTGGATGGAAGAGACGCCAAAATGAAGTCAGTGGCCAACTCTTGGCCTAGTGGAAAACCAAGCTTTTCCAAAGTCTGACTGTAACCAATCATTTTGATCACATGGGGGCCTACAGCTGCTCCCTCCGCTAGCTTGCATTCAACAAAGGACTTGGCAACATTGTACCTCTCAGTCCTTGCCTGATCTTGGAACATGTCCTTAAGCACCACGATCATATCGTACGCATCCTGATCCTCAAACTTCTTTTGGAGTTCAGGTTCCATGCATGCAAGCATAAGGCAGCTAACCTCAAGAGAATCATCACATGCTCTCTTGTAGGCATTCTTTAGGGCAGCAGATGCATTATCAGCAGGTTCATCGGGGACTAGGGTATCCAGAACCGTTTCCTTTTTATCAGACCTGAGAACAATTCTCAGGTTACGGACCCAGTCCGAATAGTTTGTTCCATTTAGTTTATCTTTGTCAAGAATCGAACGCAAAGAAAAAGGTGATGCAGTGTTCGGTGCCATTGATCTACAACAGAAAACATGCAAAATACTAAGCCATGTAACCATGAAAGAGTAAAACATATTAAACAATTTAATAGCATATTCTCCCACTTAAATCAATATCCCTCTATTGATACTAAGTGATTCAAGATCCACAATTAACAAGTCGACTAGTGAGCTTTAGCATCACTGCTAGAATACAAGGTAAATCGGTAAGCAACACTTGCTAATCATATCACATATGACTCTTGTTGTTGGTTGACATCTCTATGTCAAAACTAGGCGCCCAACCTTTATGCCCCAAGGTCCTTAACTGTTAAGATGACCTTGTCAAGCTCACTAACCCTTATGCGTGTAGGTACCCGATACAAACCCATCCAGCCAAGGAAAACCGCGACACCCTAATTTCATAGGCCCACCAACGATTGTACAGGGCATAGGATGGTGCAAGGTTTGGTTGGGAGGGCATGATTTAACTTAAACTTTGTTAGGGATCGTTCTACTTATATCACCTAAACATGCATAGTAGTCAAAAGCTTAAGAATAACATTCACGTAGATGTGACACAGTATGGCCCATTTTCTCATGGTGATCTCCATCGCCATAGAACCTGTCCACCATGATGATCTCCATCTTCATGTTCCATGTGAGCCATCCTCCAAGTGATGAGTCCTCCAAGAACTAATACAAGCTATTACTCCTAATAGCTAGTAATCAAAATTACATAGTATTGGGATCATCACAAGTTGGCACGCAGGCCATTGCAATAAATGACAACACATATGGCTCCAGCCGTGTTGCCCTACTCACGACACATAGGTCATGCAAAATTTCATACATGCATCACATACATATATGGGCCATACTGATCACATACATCCTGCAAAAACAAGTTATGCATAGAATCGCATTCTACTGGATCATGTGACATCGCAACACCTAGTTACCTTAACGAGATACGAAAGAGGCTACGATTAAGGGGCGTCTAGGGGGTCTCCCCTGCAGGGTTCGAAGGGGCAGCACCCCTCGCGGTATCTCCGGGCATCCGGAAAACCGTGAAAAATGAAAGATCGAATCTTCACAATTTTCTTTAAGGATTTTGATCGGCAAATCAAATTTACCATAAACCGACTCCTGTCCCGATTCAATCAAACTCCTTTGATCACGATACATTGATTTTAGATCTAGGTTCCGGTTCGATCAATAATATAGATCTTCACGTGATTCAACAAGATTTATGTGTCACTGTCTACCCCGATGGCGGAAACCGACCGGTAGGGGTAAGTCGTTCGACAACCTCGGAATCATGATCACGGAAGGAAGATCATAGATAAATCCTGAACCACCACCATATAAACGATCACATCATTCATATCAATATGCATATCACCATATGCAAACATCCCGAACCTATAACTGAACAGCATCGGCCCTGATACCACTGAAGGGATACAGGTAGGCTACACTAGCACAAATCAAAATTTTCTACCACGTAAACCAGGATTACTGTTGTCATAGATCACGGGATTACCACTAGACGCGCAGTTGCGGAACTTGATGAAGCGCGTCGAGGCAGTGCAGACGATCTATGACTCCTCCTTGTTCTCGTCCCATGAGCAGCTCCCCTTGCGCGGCTCGTCCAAACGCTACAGATGCAGCGCCTCCGAGGTATCCACACGTACATGGTGGAAGCGTCAGACGCCGTACCGCTAGGTCCGCGCGCGCGACACAGGCATGAGAAGTGGCGGCTGGCTGGAATGGTCTAAGGTCTAACCCTGGTCAGCTCGCCCCACCCTCTCTTATATAGGCTTCCCTAGTGGGCTTCTACATTAACAACCCATTAGTAGCCTAAGCCTGGTTTAATTCGGATCTAATCTTCATTAGGCTTCCATCCCCTTAAGTGTGTGACCCTATAGGTTCATATACGTGTAGACATGACACGAATACACTTATTCTGTCAATAGTTGGTAGCGGCCTCTAGCAAGACGTGTGTAACATCCCAAAAATACTAAACTTGGATCATCAAATTCTAATCCTCACATTTAGGGTTAACAAAAACTTTTCTAAATAAAATTATGAATGCATACATATGTGTATGCATTGATATTGAATTCTTTTAAGCCCACCTTGTTTGTTTGTTTCATTGCTTGTAAAATGTTTCTTAGGTGAAATAAACATCATCTAAAACATTTCCCACACTTTTCCTAAAGACAAGTAAATCAAAACACATATATGAAATGAAAGGTCACTTTGACCAATTTAACTCCCATGCCTACTTTGGCTGTCTCAAACTTTCAGAACCTAACAGAAACTTTTCTGGATCTTTGCACCCCTTGAATGTACTCATAACAAGGTATCAAGGCCCACTTTGTGATCATCCAGAAACTTTCAAATGCATAGTTTAAATGACAATTCAAAATTGAATCTTTATCATATGGGAAGATCCCACTTTTTCAAAAACCACTCAAACAAGCTCAACTTTCAAAACCCAAGCATCTGTAGACTCACCAGCACCAATCTAGCAAACCCACCAAAATTCATTTAAAAATTCAAAACTTGATTTCATGCGGCCATTTCATCAAACAGGTTGCAGACACAAATCAAACAAAACATCAAACACTATAGTGTGCAGTAAAATTGGCCTAACTTGTTCCCTAGTCAGCTCACACACAGCTCAGTAGATCATCTAGAAAGTTTAGCCCAACACTAGCACCCCTGTGAGCTTGCCATTGCCATCAATGGTGAACAGTCGAAGCCAACCTTGCCACCCCATTGTGGACAGCAGGCTAGAGGAAGAACTAGCCATGCCAACCTTGTCTGGGAGGCAGCCCACCGTCCACCGCCACTACCTGTCCCAGCCGCGAGCGTTGCCAAGCCCTGTACCACGCGCACAAACCGCGCCCAGACCATGCCGAGCGTGCGCCAGAGCGCCACCCTCGACCAGCGTCCACAGACCGCGCGCCGCCCTCACCGCGTGCACACACGATCACCACAGACCCAGGAGACCGCCAGACATCCCCGTTTGCCGCCCCGTGCCATACAGCCACCGCCCGCCGTCAAAGACGCCGTCTCTGCCGTGCAGAGCACCGCCCGTTCCAGACCACGCCGCACCGCCCCATGCCTCGAGACCATGTCGTTGAGCATCGCCAGGAGACACCGCACCGTCCCCTACCCTTGCCCATGCCTTTAGCTGCCTGTAACCTCGCCCCCGACGAGCTCACCGTGCGCCCCGATGGTCCCCTCGCTCGACTATAAATAGAGGCCACCCCCGCACGATTTCTTCACACCATCTCACTCCCCTCTCCTCACTGACCGTGCCACACCGTTCTCAGAGCAAGGCGAGCACCACCTCGCCGGAATTTCACCGGAGCCTGCCGCCTCTGGAGAAGAAGGGAGCCAGCGATTGGAGCCGCCCCAGGAGAAGCCACCAGTACCAGGAGATTCGCCGTCGTCGACTTCGTCGTTCGCCCGCCTCGCCGACCCTCGCCCGTACCCCGGTGAGCCCCCAGCACCCCTCACTGGCCGCGCTAGGTTTCGTTCTCGCCGGAGTTGTCTCGCGTCGACGATGACCCCCAACCGTTGGATTAGAACTAGATCGAACGATCCACGTTGCCCCATACCGCTTCGCCCAGCCCCGTGTCACTGACGAGTGGGGACACCCACTTAAGCAGCCCGCGGGAGCACTGTGCTTAGCAGGCCGGCCCAGTACTTTTTCCCGCGCAGCCCAGCGATTCAAATTAAACCTTTTTCTTTTTAAATTCAAACACACTTCTGTACCCAACTTCAAAAATCAACCCAGATCGATTCCGTGCACCAAATTGGATGAAACCAATTTTGTTAGAAAGGTTTGTGAATGCTGAATCCAAGCCCATTGGATTCAAGTCATTTGGATCTGTAGATCACCCATAGTAAAAATAACAAGGCAGAAGCTTTTCTGCATTCAAACATTTTTCAAATTTAAACCATAAAAGCTTTTGAGTTGATTCCAACTCTCAAAAATCACATTTAACCATACCTTTCAGAATATATAAAAATACATAGGTTTACTTGCAGAAATAATGTTCAAGTAATAAAAGAATGCTACATAAGCATTTCTAGCCACTTTAATTAATTAAAATAAAAGGGTAAAACCTTATTAAATTGTGACACCACTTTAAATCACATTCCCATGGACTACAATATGTGGAGACTACATGTGTCAACATGATCCCATATTTGGTTTGGAGAATATTAAATCTTAAGTAGTTTTTCAATGAGTAGAAATTACTTTTCTAAAAATAAAAAGAATCAAATCAAGCCTTAACCTTGTAAGGTTAGAGATGATGTTAGATCATCTATAAGACCCTTGTGTGTGATGATTGCAAGTAGTTAAGTATTGTTTGGTGATTGTGTACCTCGTATTTATTCATAGACGCTAGTACCGACCAAGGCTACGAGGAGGAAGGAGGATACTACGAAGAAGAAGCCGAGGAGAACTTCAACCACTACTCTGCACAAGGCAAGCTAAAACTTGCAAGACACTCTACTTTAGCAAGCCAAATACTACTAGTGAATGTGCAAGCTGATAATATACCTATGCAAGCTAACCCTTGCAAGATTACCCATTTGATAAACCAATCCTAGATTTATGTGCAAGCTTCTCACTTTATTCTTTATCAAAGCTTACTTAGAGTTTACTTAAGTGACTGGTAGATTTTGGAAAGATGCTGAAGGTTGCATAAAGAGCATAAAATTTGGCCTAAGCTAGAAACCTTGATATCAGCCTAAGATATAAGGTTGGACTTAGTGAAACTCCACTAGTTACCACCCCTCATTAGTACTACCCCCACCTGTAGATGCTAGTGCTAAGCATAAAACTTGATCAACTTTTAGATGGGAATACTTGGTGGAAAAATGGTTATGAAAACCTTGGAATGATGGATCATTCTATTGAAATGTTTTGGACATGTGTTTCCCAACACTTGATGATTCTGGTGATAAAAATGTTGAGGCATGAGCCTTAGCCCTTTATAAAACTGATGGTTGTCTAGATGCGATACCATTCCAATTTTAGCGTACAACCACAATACCCGAATATTGGGTAGGGCTTGACTGGAAACTTATATACCTTAGTATTAGTTCCCTCACGGCCAAGGTCTGAGCTGAGGCTACCTTGTGAAGATTGTCCACCTGTGCAGTACCCAAGATGACAGCTGGTCATGGTTGGGAGGCCAAACTCACAGGAGAGGTGCTTATACTAGGGAGTGTAATTGAAAGGTTAGGATTGATTATCCGCATACTGAGTATGGCGAGTTCAGGATTTGTTCCTGACGGATGTATCGAATGTTGTGGTGAAAGTGTACAATCTCTGCAGAGTGTCAAACTATTCGAATAGCCGCGTCCGCGGTTATGGACAGTTGGAGTGGCCATACTGTTCCCCCGTCAGACTTTTCAAAATGACTTGTGAAATGAATTGAGACTTTGACTTGACCACAACAGAGTTGTGACCTGAAATACAAGTTCCCACTTAGGAGTTATAAAATTGTGACTAGCTTTGAAACTGAGTAGAGATAAATCTGGCTTTTGCAAAACAACCCTAGAGCCTAGTGTCCTATTACCCAAAAACCCCCTTTACTTGTTAGTATTAGTTTGCGAGTACTTAAAGAGTACTCATGGCTTTGTCCCTGGCTATTCCCATGGCCAGACTATGAAGAGGAGTACCTGGAAGATGGACCCCAGGAAGGTTGCGACAACTAGGATCATCTCCCATCGTCAGCATTGCATGTGACCCCGAAGATGGAGCTTCGCCTACGCTACCGTTATTATTACGTATTCCGCTGCTTGATGTTGTATTAAGAACTGGATCATGAGATCCCTATTTGTGTAAGAACTTATGTATCGTTTGTAATGGATGAAGTACTATGGTATCCAATTCTGTTATGTCTCGCAAAAATGGTAATCCTGGGATTGCGATGTATGGCATAACAGTCATCTAGGATTGAAAAATCCGGGTGTTGACGAGTTGGTATCAGAGCCATCCTGACCATAGGAGACCGTAGTTAGATTGGACGTTGAACCAAAAACTTAGTTTCAAAACCAAAGAAAACAAATATTTACGAAAACTTATTCTCATTCTTACCTCTTTAATTCTTTCATAAAACTTCATGTTCCTCAAAAACTCTTGCCAAATAGATAAAATTTTGACACACTTGATCACTCTGCTAATCTACTCATCCTCTATTTTTATAGATGGACGTGAAGTACAACAAGTTTTACCAACTTGGGAATGGAGGAGACCTTATCTTTGAGAGGGATATGGATCAGCTTTCGGAACTTCTGGAGCGTCCACACCCCGAGTTCTTCGGAGCTCAGCTCAATGATCAAGGAGGAGAAGATCTGCAGTGGCTAATTATTGCAAGTATCCGAGGAAAGATTGAACCTCCCACTGCGGAGGGAATTCAGTTTACCTTGAGGGAAAACAACTGGCTCGATGGACTTGCCAGAGCAATGCAGGAAGCTCTTTCCCGTCTGTGTGGGCAGAGCATCAATCAGATCAAGGGTACTCGCTTTGAGTTTTGCCCAAGGCGTGATGCAAATGGACAACCATTGGAAGCCCCATACCACCCCGAGCTGAAGACTCAATTGGACCACCTTAGCTTCATGATGTATGATCGTCAGCAGGAATTGGACAACTGCCGTGACTATTGCAACCATAAGTCTGCCATCATCAAAACAAAGGACCAGACCATCGCCATGCTAGCAAAGGATCGCAAGTCTCGCCGTCGTCAGCTCGACAAGAAGGAGCGCATTATTGCCCGTCTTCGCCATCGCATCTCATCTCTGGAGGAGACCATCCACGAGAGAGACATGCAGTTAGAGGAAAGGTAGAATGCCGGAGAGGATCTTCGTGGAGACCCTTACTCCTATCTCAGCGATGACGATGATTTTTTGGAGGATCAGGCCATGGACTTCTTCACCGATGAGGATGATTTCTCCTTCATCGATGATGCTGAAGATGATGAAGCCACAGACTCCGAGGAGTAGTAGCACTGAGCACTAGCGTAGTGAGTAGTAGTCGGTCCCACTGTATCGTAGTTTCCAGAATGGTTCTTAAAACCATCTGTTTTTCCTTGCTGTGGTGTGCGTTGTATCGAGTGAATGAATGAATGAAAAAGCAAGTTTCTAGAAAAAACCTGAGTCAAACTCTAAAAAAAACTTTTCAAAAACCAAAAAACCTTAGAAATTTCCCTCTTTTCTCATGATCTATATCAATCTTCAGATGCCACGTGGAGGAAGTGGTTCAGCCCTGGACCCGATGTTGCAGATCCTGCAAATATTGACCTCTGACCGCGAAGCTGAAAGAGAGGAACGTCAAGCCAACCTAGCCACTCTGCAACAGATAGCCCAGCTAGCCCACAACAACCAAGGCCACGTAAATCAGGACAACCACGGATCTAAGCTCAAGAATTTCCAGAATACCAACCCACCCGTTTTCACCAAGTCAGAAGAACCCCTAGATGTTGATGATTGGCTGCAAACCATGGAAAACAACCTAGAAGTCGCCGGAGTGGAAGCCAACGAGAAAGTCCTGTTCGCCACCCATTATCTAGCCGGAGATGCCAGGGCACGGTGGAACAGTGTTCGCGCAATGACCGGAGGCCAGATGATGACCTGGGAGGAATTCAAGGTCAAGTTTAGAAGAACCCATGTACCACCAGGTTTGATCAAGAGAATGAGAGACGAGTTCAGGGAGCTGAAGAAAGGAAGGAGGACTGTAGTGGAATACCGTGACAAATTCTTGTCATTAGCTAGGTATGCCCTGGATGAGATCGACACCGAAGCCAAGAAGAAAGAAAGATTCCTGAATGGTCTGCATGACGAGATGCAGACTGTGTTAGTCAATATCCCCTTTGCTGATATTGAAGCCCTTGTCGACTCAGCTATCCAAATGGAAGGAAAGATCAACCAAGCCAATGAGAACCGCAAGCGTCACATGATGCATCAACCAGGAACCCATCAGACCCCAAAGTATCGCCCCAACCCATCTCCAGGATTTGCCCCAAGAACCAACAGACCCCCTATGACCCGTCCGACCTACCCCAACCGTGGAAACCCTAGACCCGGAGGAAATCACAACAACCCCGGCAACTCTAGCAATTTCACCCGTGCCCCACCCAAGTTCAACACCAACAATGCTACCGCCAACCCCAACACTGCCCCGAGGACTGGAAGCAATGCTGTGCCTGTCGCAGCCAAGGACAAGTCACAAGTGACCTGTTATGACTGTGGAAATAAAGGCCACTATTCCAACGAGTGCCCCAACAAGAAGAATGCTACATCCCCCAACGCCAATGTCCTAGATCAGCAGCAGCGTCGTGTCCAGCCAGGGAGAAGATTTGCCCGAGGGAATTCACTCAACCGCAATGGCCGTCTTTTTCTCATGCATGCTGAAGAAGCTCAGGAAGCGCCAGACGTCGTGCTGGGTATGTTTTCTGTTAATTCAGAACTTGCAAGAGTGTTGTTTGACTCTGGTGCATCGCATTCATTTGTCACCGAAGAATTTGCCTGCACTAGTAAAATTCAACCAACCAAATTGAAGCATGTGATGATTGTACAAATTCCCGGATCAACCATCAAGGCTAGGCAAATTTGCAAGGCCGTCCCTATCCGAATCCATGGCATAGATTTTTATGCTAACCTAATAGTACTCGGAACTAAAGGTTTGGAAGTAGTACTAGGAATGGATTGGATGTCCAAACATAAAGGATTGATTGACTGTGCCAAGAAAGCCATCACCATGACCAGTACCACCGGAATATCAGTCGAGCATATATCTGAAACCTTACCTCGCCAATTCAAGTGTAACAAGAGTATAGCCCAACCTACCATTGACCAAGTCTGGATAGTCTGCGAATACCCCGATGTATTTCTAGATGTTTTGCCCGGTATGCCCCCAGATCGGGATATCGAGTTTATCATTGAACTAATCCCCGGAACCGGACCCATAGCCCAGAGACCCTATAGTATGAACCCGTCAGAACTAGAAGAACTGAAGAAGCAACTGGATTCCATGCTGGACATTGGATTGATTCAACCAAGTGCGTCCCCATGGAGATCACCTGTCTTGTTTGTGGACAAGAAGGATGGAGGTAACCGTTTGTGTACGGATTATCGAAAGTTGAATGATGTCACCATCAAGAACAAGTACCCCTTGCCTAAGATAGAAGATTTGTTTGATCAGTTGACCCGTGCCAAAGTGTTTTCTAAGATTGATCTTAGGACTGGCTATCATCAACTCAAAATTCGTGCAGAGGATATTCCAAAGACTGCCTTTACCACCAGATATGGATTGTATGAGTATACAGTCATGTCTTTCGGATTAACCAATGCCCCCGCTTATTTCATGAACCTCATGAATAAGATTTTTATGGACTTCCTGGATAAGTATGTCGTTGTTTTCATCGATGACATTCTGATTTATTCCAAATCAGAAGAAGAACATGAGCTACACCTAAGGAACATTCTTGGAACCCTTAGAGAGCATCAGCTGTATGCAAAGTTTAGCAAATGTGAATTCTGGTTACAGGAGGTAGGATTCCTCGGTCACATTGTATCAGCTGGAGGAATTGCCGTTGACCCTGCCAAAGTGAAAGATGTAGAAGATTGGCAAGCCCCAACCACTCAAACCCAAGTTCGTGCATTTCTCGGATTGGCGGGATATTACCGCAAATTCGTAGAAGGATTCTCTAGTATCGCCAGACCCATGACCCAATTGCTGAAGAAGGACAAGAAGTTTGAATGGACCGACAAATGTGAAGCGAGTTTTCAAGAACTCAAAAGGAGATTGATTTCAGCCCCAATCTTGATCATGCCGGATATCACGAAGCCCTTCGATGTGTATTGTGATGCATCCAAGATTGGTCTCGGATGTGTGCTAATGCAAGAAGGCAAAGTTATATCTTATCTATCGCGACAATTGAAGCAACATGAACAAAATTACCCAACCCATGACCTCGAACTCGCAGCCGTAGTTCTAGCCCTGAAGACATGGATACATTACCTGATGGGAAACCGTTGTGAGATTTACTCGGATCACAAGAGCCTAAAGTATATATTCACTCAGAAGGAGTTGAATATGAGGCAGAGAAGATGGATTGAGCTAATCAAGGATTACGACCTGGACATTTACTATCACCCTGGTAAAGCCAATGTGGTAGCCGATGCCCTTAGCAGATTGCCATGCCGCTTGAACTCCATGATTTTAGAGGAGCAACCAAGTCTGCACAAGGAGATGGAAGATTTTCGAATAGAATTAGTAAGTGAAGGATTTTTGGCTAGCATAGAACTTCAGCCCACTTTGATCAGTCAGATTAAAGAGGTGCAGAAGGGAAATGCTAGTATCGACGGAATCAAGCGTCGTATCAGTACAGGCAAAGTACCCGGATTCACCGAGGACGAAGAAGGAGTTTTGTGGTACAAAGGACGCCTTTGTGTACCAGCAGATTCGGAGTTGAAAGAAGTTATCTTGAAGGAGGCTCATGATACTCTTTATTCTATCCATCCCGGAGGAACTAAGATGTATCAAGATTTGAAAGAGCAATTTTGGTGGCATAAGATGAAGAGAGAAATCGGAAGCTATATCGCCAAGTGTGATATATGTCAGCGAGTCAAGGCCGGACATCAAAGACCTGCTGGATTGTTGCAACCTTTGCAAATTCCGGAATGGAAATGGGATTCTGTAGGAATGGACTTTATCACTGGACTACCTACTTCTAGTAGGGGAAATGACTCTATTTGGGTCATAGTGGACAGATTGTCCAAAGTCGCCCATTTCTTGCCCGTCAAAACCACATATCAGAGTTCGAAGCTAGCAGAGTTGTACATCGCTAGAATCGTTAGTTTGCATGGAGTCCCCAAGAACATTGTATCGGATCGAGGAACTCAGTTTACCTCGAGATTCTGGAAGAAAGTCCAAGAAGGTTTAGGAACCCGCCTAGATTTCAGTACCGCGTATCACCCTCAGAGCGATGGACAAACGGAGCGAGTAAATCAAATACTCGAAGATATGCTGAGAGCATGTGTGTTAGAATATGGATCCAAATGGGAAGACTGTCTGCCGTTTGCAGAATTTTCATACAACAACAGTTACCAAGCCAGTTTGCAAATGGCCCCATTTGAATTTATGTACGGAAGGAAGTGTCGCACCCCTTTGAACTGGTCGGAAGTAGGAGAGAGCCAGATTTTCGGACCCGACATCCTACGAGAAGCAGAAGAGAAGGTTCACAAGATTCGTGAGCACCTCAAGACAGCCCAATCCCGACAGAAGAGTTACGCCGACAAGAGACGTAGAGACCTCGCCTTCAACATAGGAGATTTTGTTTATCAGAAAGTGTCGCCATTGAAGGGAATGCAGCGTTTCCAACTCAAGGGAAAGTTAGCCCCCAGATATATCGGACCGTTCAAAATTCTGAACCGTCGAGGAGAAGTATCGTATCAATTGGAACTACCTGAAGAGATGTCAGCTGTGCACAATGTGTTCCATATCTCGTTACTTCGCAAGTTTCTCGAAGTCCCCGAGAATACCGAAGTGTTCAAAAATATCGATCACCGGACCATAGAGATCAACGATGACCTGACCTATCCCGAAGTACCCATCCGTATTTTGGAAGAAGCCTTTCGAACTACCCGAACCCGAAGCATCAAGTTTCTCAAGATTCAGTGGAGCAACCACACAGAAGAGGAAGCTACCTGGGAGCGCGAAGATCACATCAGGACGGAGTTTCCAGATCTCTTCAAATCCTAGGTAATCTTTTCGTCCTTTTAAAATCTCAGGACGAGATTTTTTTTAAGGGGGGAAGGTTTGTAACTGTCTACCCCGATGGTTCGTCCTTTCAAATCTCCGTATTTTAGATCTAGGTTCCGGTTCGATCAATCATATAGATCTTCATGTGATTCAACAGGATTTATGTGTCACTGTCTACCCTGATGGCGGAAACCGACCGGTAGGGGTAAGTCGTTCGACAACCTCGGAATCATGATCACAGAAGGAAGATCATAGATAAATCCTGTACCACCACCATATAAACGATCACATCATTCATATCAATATGCATATCACCATATGCAAACATCCCGAACCTATAACTGAACAACATCGGCCCTGATACCACTGAAGGGATACAGGTAGGCTACACTAGCGCAAATCAAAATTTTCTGCCACGTAAATCAGGATTACTGTTGTCATAGATCACGGGATTACCACTAGACGCGCAGTTGCGGAACTTGATGAAGCGCATCGAGGCAGTGCAGACGATCTATGACTCCTCCTTGTTCTTGTCCCATGAGCAGCTCCCCTTGCGCGGCTCGTCCAAACGCTACAGATGCAGCGCCTCCGAGGTATCCACACGTACAGGGTGGAAGCGTCAGATGCCGTACCGCTAGGTCCGCGTGCACGACACATGCATGAGAAGTGGCGGCTGGCTGGAATGGTCTAAGGTCTAACCCTGGTCAGCTCGCCCCACCCTCTCTTATATAGGCGTCCCTAGTGGGCTTCTACATTAGCAGCCCATTAGTAGCCTAAGCCTGGGTTAATTCGGATCTAATCCTCATTAGGCTTCCATCCCCTTAAGTGTGTGACCCTATAGGTTCATATACGTGTAGACATGACACGAATACACTTATTCTGTCAATAGTTGGTAGCGGCCTCTAGCAAGACGTGTGTAACATCCCAAAAATACTAAACTTGGATCATCAAATTCTAATCCTCACATTTAGGGTTAACAAAAACTTTTCTAAATAAAATTATGAATGCATGCATATGTGTATGCATTGATATTGAATTCTTTTAAACCCACCTTGTTTGTTTGTTTCATTGCTTGTAAAATGTTTATTAGGTGAAATAAACATCATCTAAAACATTTCCCACACTTTTCCTAAAGACAAGTAAATCAAAACACATATATGAAATGAATGGTCACTTTGACCAATTTAACTCCCATGCCTACTTTGGCTGTCTCAAACTTTCAGAACCTAACAGAAACTTTTCTGGATCTTTGCACCCCTTGAATGTACTCATAACAAGGTATCAAGGCCCACTTTGTGATCATTCAGAAACTTTCAAATGCATAGTTTAAATGACAATTCAAAATTGAATCTTTATCATATGGGAAGATTCCACTTTTTCAAAAACCACTCAAACAAGCTCAACTTTCAAAACCCATGCATCTGTAGACTCACCAGCACCAATCTAGCAAACCCACCAAAATTCATTTAAGAATTCAAAACTTGATTTCATGCGGCCATTTCATCAAACAGGCTGCAGACACAAATCAAACAAAACATCAAACACTATAGTGTGCACTAAAATTGGCCTAACTTGTTCCCTAGTCAGCTCACACACAGCTCAGTAGATCATCTAGAAAGTTTAGCCCAACACTAGCACCCCTGTGAGCTTGCCATTGCCATCAATGGTGAACAGCTGAAGCCAACCTTGCCACCCCATTGTGGACAGCAGGCTAGAGGAAGAACTAGCCGTGCCAACCTTGTCTGGGAGGCAGCCCACCGTCCACCGCCACTACCTGTCCCATTCGCGAGCGTTGCCAAGCCCTGGACCACGCGCACAAACCGCGCCTAGACCATGCCGAGCGTGCGCCAGAGCGCCACCCTCGACCAGCGTCCACAGACCGCGCGCCGCCCTCACCGCGTGCACACACGATCACCACCGACCCAGGAGACCGCCAGACATCCCCGTTTGCCGCCCCGTGCCATACATCCACCGCCCACCGTCAAAGACGCCGCCTCTGCCGCGCAGAGCACCGCCCGTTCCAGACCAAGACGCACCGCCCCATGCCTCGAGACCATGTCGTTGAGCATCGCCAGGAGACACCGCACCGTCCCCTACCCTTGCCCATGCCTTTAGCTGCCTGTAACCTCGCCCCCGACGAGCTCACCGTGCGCCCCGACGGTCCCCTCGCTCGACTATAAATAGAGGCCACACCCACACGATTTCTTCACACCATCTCACTCCCCTCTCCTCACTGACCGTGCCACACCGTTCTCAGAGCAAGGCGAGCACCACCTCGCCGGAATTTCACCGGAGCCCGCCGCCTTTGGAGAAGAAGGGAGCCAGCGATTGGAGCCGCCCCAAGAGAAGCCACCAGTACCAGGAGATTCGCCGTCGTCGACTTCGTCGTTCGCCCGCCTCGCCGACCCTCGCCCGTACCCCGGTGAGCCCCCACAACCCCTCACTGGTCGCGCTAGGTTTCGTTCTCGCCGGAGTTGTCTCGCGTCGACGATGACCCCAAGCCGTTTGATTAGAATTAGATCGAACGATCCACGTTGCCCCATACCGCTTCGCCCAGCCCCGTATCACTGACGAGTGGGGACACCCACTTAAGCAGCCCGCGGGAGCACTGCGCTTAGCAGGCCGGCCTAGTACTTTTTCCCGCGCAGCCCAGCGATTCAAATTAAACCTTTTTTCTTTTTAAATTCAAACACACTTCTGTACCCAACTTCAAAAATCAACCCAGATCGATTCCGTGCACCAAATTGGATGAAACCAATTTTGTTAGAAAGGTCTGTGAATGCTGAATCCAAGCCCGTTGGATTCAAGTCATTTGGATCTGTAGATCACCCATAGTAAAAATAACATGGCGGGAGCTTTTCTGCATTCAAACATTTTTTAAATTTAAACCATAAAAGCTTTTGAGTTGATTCCAACTCTCAAAAATCACATTTAACCATACCTTTCAGAATATATAAAAATACATAGGTTTACTTGCAGAAATAATGTTCAAGTAATAAAAGAATGCTACATAAGCATTTCTAGCCACTTTAATTAATTAAAATAAAAGGGTAAAACCTTATTAAATTGTGACACCACTTTAAATCACATTCCCATGGACTACAATATGTGGAGATGACATGTGTCAACATGATCCCATATTTGGTTTGGAGAATATTAAATCTTAAGTAGTTTTTCAATGACTAGAAATTACTTTTCTAAAAATAAAAAGAATCAAAACAAGCCTTAACCTTGTAAGGTTAGAGATGATGTTAGATCATCTATAAGACCCTTGTGTGTGATGATTGCAAGTAGTTAAGTATTGTTTGGTGATTGTGTACCTCGTATTTATTCATAGACGCTAGTACCGACCAAGGCTACGAGGAGGAAGGAGGATACTACGAAGAAGAAGCCGAGGAGAACTTCAACCACTGCTCTGCACAAGGCAAGCTAAAACTTGCAAGACACTCTACTTTAGCAAGCCAAATACTACTAGTGAATGTGCAAGCTGATAATATACCTATGCAAGCTAACCCTTGCAAGATTACCCATTTGATAAACCAATCCTAGATTTATGTGCAAGCTTCTCACTTTATTCTTTATCAAAGCTTACTTAGAGTTTACTTAAGTGACTGGTAGATTTTGGAAAGATGCTGAAGGTTGCATAAAGAGCATAAAATTTGGCCTAAGCTAGAAACCTTGATATCAGCCTAAGATATAAGGTTGGACTTAGTGAAACTCCACTAGTTACCACCCCTCATTAGTACTACCCCCACCTGTAGATGCTAGTGCTAAGCATAAAACTTGATCAACTTTTAGATGGGAATACTTGGTGGAAAAATGGTTATGAAAACCTTGGAATGATGGATCATTCTATTGAAATGTTTTGGACATGTGTTTCCCAACACTTGATGATTCTGGTGATAAAAATGTTGAGGCATGAGCCTTAGCCCTTTATAAAACGGATGGTTGTCTGGATGCGATACCATTCCAATTTTAGCGTACAACCACAATACCCGAATATTGGGTAGGGCTTGACTGGAAACTTATATACCTTAGTATTAGTTCCCTCACGGCCAAGGTCTGAGCTGAGGCTACCTTGTGAAGATTGTCCACCTGTGCAGTACCCAAGATGACAGCTGGTCATGGTTGGGAGGCCAAACTCACAGGAGAGGTGCTTATACTAGGGAGTGTAATTGAAAGGTTAGGATTGATTATCCGCATACTGAGTATAGTGAGTTCAGGATTTGTTCCTGACAGATGTATCGAATGTTGTGGTGAAAGTGTACAATCTCTGCAGAGTGTCAAACTATTCGAATAGCCGCGTCCGCGGTTATGGACAGTTGGAGTGGCCATACTGTTCTCCCGTCAGACTTTTCAAAATGACTTGTGAAATGAATTGAGACTTTGACTTGACCACAACAGAGTTGTGACCTGAAATACAAGTTCCCACTTAGGAGTTATAAAATGGTGACTAGCTTTGGAACCGAGTAGAGATAAATCTGGCTTTTGCAAAACAACCCTAGAGCCTAGTGTCCTATTACCCAAAAACCCCCTTTACTTGTTAGTATTAGTTTGCGAGTACTTAAAGAGTACTCATGGATTTGTCCCTGGCTATTCCCATGGCCAGTCTATGAAGAGGAGTACCTGGAAGATGGACCCCAGGAAGGTTACGACAACTAGGATCATCTCCCATCGTCAGCATTGCATGTGACCCCGAAGATGGAGCTTCGCCTACGCTACCGTTATTATTACGTATTCCGCTGCTTGATGTTGTATTAAGAACTGGATCATGAGATCCCTATTTGTGTAAGAACTTATGTATCGTTTGTAATGGATGAAGTACTATGGTATCCAATTCTGTTATGTCTCGCAAAAATGGTAATCCTGGGATTGCGATGTATGGCATAACAGGCATCTAGGATTGAAAAATCCGGGTGTTGACAACGTGCCAACTCCTAAACGCATACAAAGATCATATCGGATGAACCATCACAAGGTTTAGTACATGTCTTTCCCTTTGCCTCACGATATTTGGTCTAGCTCCAAGCTGGCCTCTCTTTCTTGATACCGTAACTCGGAATCCCTTTACTAGGTTAACTCTTAACCTTATGTAGCATGGCCATGCATTTCTGGATCCGATCACTCGAGGGGCCTAGAGATATCTCTCTCAAGTAGAGAGGGGCAAATCCCATCTTGATTGACTATGCCTTGCAACATGTTTCAGGACAAACCTGAAAGCTACCTTTATAACTACCCAGTTACGGAGTAGCGTCTGATAGCCCCAAAGTAGGTCGATCCACATCTCAAGTACATGCGGCAATCTTAGGTCTAAGGACAAAACGTACACGATGTGTAGAGAGAGCTGCAACTAATTGCCAGTCTCAAGTTGGGTCAGTCCAACCCCATGTTCATAACATGTGTCCACATCATTTGTTTGACATCTCCATGTATATGACTTGCAAAACATAGTCATCAACCAATCGATGTGCTAGTCTAATATTCACGTGTGTCCTCACATGAAATCCGATTAGGGACAACTCTTAAATAACCATACAAGTAAAGAGTTTCACAAACAATTCACATAATTGCCAATCAATACAAGTTGCCTGATATGGATATTCAAGGAACATTACAATAACCCATAGATACATATGAAATATAATCATCTCTATGATTGCCTCTAGGGCATGTTTCCTTCACACTGTCCCCAAACTAGGCCTCCAACTCGCGATCTAGGAGCCACAAATGCCGAATCGCCACCAACACCAGGAGGTAGCAAGAACACCATGACAACGCGCCAAACTGCACGGACGTGATAGGATGGGTGTCAGATCAAATGGCAGGTAGCATAGGTGCAACAAGCGCGAATATAACACCTCCGTTCCACCCGCAAGTCGTACTTTGCAACACCCAACCGGGTCTACTGGTCGGCTGCCAGAACTAGGCCCACCTATCCTAGATCTGGTGCCCCTGCGGCATCGCAGCCAGGGGAAATGCACTGGTACAACAGATAAAGGCATGCTCTAGCCTAGGCCCGCCTGACCTAGATCATACCCAAACTTGCCCAGATCTGGGCCTGCCAGCCTGCGCTGTCAGAAGCACATCTACCCTGCCTCCACCTCCTGCCTCCCCGCACCACCGCAGACCACCGCCTAAACCTCCAGCAACGCCATCGTTGCCCCTCGCCACCTGCCGAGTCGAGCTTGCACCACCATCTCATAGCCGCTGACTGGGAGATCCTACACCTCCCTCCACGCGCTCGGGTAAAGAGAGACCCGCCACCGTCGGTACTGCGAGCTTTGCCTGGTGGCACATGAGGTGGCGGGGAGGAGGAATGGAAGAGGGAGGCGGCTCGCCCGCAGGAAGAGAACGAAGCATTTTTGTATTCCTGTCAACTCCTGTGGCCACACCTCCCCGTATGTGGGCTATAATCGCTGGTATACCGGTGACACTATGTCCTCACTTACGCCCTGGTGAGAAAATGACAAAAAAATCACCACAATTGGGGCGTCGGTGTCACATGACCACCAAGTGGAGGCTAAGCGACACATAACCACCACCTTAGGGGAAGGTTCTTGATAGAGAGAACTGATTGCATGATTTGCGACAGGTGGGGACTGCAGTTAGGTTCGACGTGGCATTGTCTTGACGGAGGGCGTGGACGACCGTTAGGTTTGCGGCTGTTGGGGATGTTTTGGTCATTTATATCTCCCCCTCTCTTCTCCACAATGTAGACACGAAAGAAATGGCTACAGGAGGCGGCGGTAGTGTTGGCGGAGGCCTTGGTTGGTGGCTAGCCATCGATGAGGAAGAAAGTGGCGCATACGAACGTTTCGTCCACGCGAAGCTCTTCCCGGATGGCATATCCTCTCTGGCGGAGTATCCAGAGGAGGTCAGGCCACTGCCGGCACCAGTGGTGCCTATAGCTCCCTGGGAGAACGTGTGTACATCTACGGGGAACATCTCGAGCTTCAAACCGATGAGCCATTACTGTAGGGGTTCGTAGCATGGAATTTTTTTTTACCGCATGAACACATGATCAAGATCTGATATATGATCAAGCCAAGATCTATCTACTAGATCGGTGCAACAAGTTGATAGAGTACTAACCCTCGAAGATCCAAAGTGGTTAACAAGAGCAGATTCTCGTGGGTGATGTAGTCGTTCACTTGTCGATCTCAAGATCGCGTAGACGATCCTTCCGGCAGCGCTCCCGCAGTCGGTCACATGTACAGTAATCGATGAAGACCTTCCTCTCCCTTGTTCCAGCAGGCAGCGGAGGTTGTAGTTCTCTCCTCGCGATTCCGGCAGCACGACGGCGTGGTGTCGGAAGTAGAGGGGAGATCCCGCAGGGCTTCGCCTAAACCGGAGTGAGTATGGTGGAGTAGAGGGAGCCCCGGTGATCTAGGGTTTAGAGGGCCGAGGTTTAGAGGTAGCTAGCAACTAGAGTTTAGCTAGTCGGTAGCGGTTTAGAGGAGATCTAGATTGGTCGCAGCTAGAGAGGGGGCGGGGGCCAACCTAGGGTTTCTTGGGCGCGTAGGGTAAGGGGGATACCTTGGGGTGCGCACCCACCCCTCCTTATATAGGTGGGGGTCGTCCAAGGGTGTTCCCAACCCAGGTGGAAACCCTCATTAACTTAGAAACCCTCCCTAACTCGAAAACCTTGTTGTGATTTGACTTTTTTAAACTGCCTTTTTGAATTTCAAATTAGAGTTTGATTTCTCTCTTCCAAGTGTCTAGACAAGTGACCTAGGACATGATGCAACCATTACACTTTGTCATGACACATCCATGTACCCTCCCCATCCGGATCGGTGAACCTTCTATACCCTTCTAGAACATTCCAGTGAAAACACCGGAACCATTCCCGAACTCTAGAATTGGACTTTCCTTATATGAATCCTATTCTCCGGACCATTCCGGATCTCCTCGTGATATCCTGGATCCCATATGAGACTCCAAACAACATTCAGTCTCTTTACTCACTTTCCATATCTACTAAACAACATCGAAGCCTTAAGTGTGTCTCCCTACGGTTCATGAATTATGCAGACATGACCGAGACTCTTCTCCGATCAATAACCAATAGAGGAATATGGAAATTCATATGACTCCCACATATTTCTACGATTACTTCATGATCGGATGAACCATTTACATACGATACCAATTTCCCTTTGTCTCACGATATTTTACTTATCTGAGGTTTGATCGTCGGTATCTCTGCATACCTAGTTCAACCTCGTTACCGATAAGTACTCTTTTCTTGTTCCCATGATATGTGATCCCTTGTGAGCCAATCACATGCTTGCAAGCTAATTGGATGACATTCCACCGAGAGGGCCAAGAGTATATCTATCTGCCATATGGATGGACAAATCCCACTCTTGATCCATGTGCCTCAACACATACTTTCCGAACACTCAATGCCACCTTTATAGCCACCCAGTTATGGTGTGGTGTTTGATGTCATCAAAGCATCCTTCCGGTGATGGTGATTAGCATGATCTCATGGTCAAAGGAATTAGGTTACTATGTATCAGAAAGCTTATAGCAAATGAACTATATTAAATGACTTGATCTTTATGCTATGCTTAACTATAGGAGTATGTCCATCACACCATTCTCTTAATGACATGATCTTGTTGATAATAATATCTCAATGTTCATGATCATATATTAACCAACAAGCTAGTTTAACAAGAGGCTTTACTAGGGACTCTTTTATGTTTACAAATCACACAAGTATTAATGTTTCCGGTTAATACAATTATATCATGGTATGTAAACATTTATCATAAGCATGAAGATATGATAATAACCTCTTTATTATTGCCACTTGGGCATATCTCCAACAGTCTCCCACTTGCACTAGAGTTAATAATCTAGTTTCAAACCTTTGTGCATTCAACACCTATGGCTTTCCAGTGTTGTATTTACATGATTGCTAGTGGGCAACTGATCTCCGGATCCGACACTTTCAGCTCCGTGTGTAATTGCATGTCTTTGCGTCTCTATGCATTACTCATTCTCTAATGAGATGGCTTTGTATAAATTTGGTCCTTTGGTGAGACCTTTAGTTCCTTAGGGTTAAAACATGTTGATAATATTGTCGTACAATATATCTTCATAGTACTATCTCGCTGTGAACTACACCTAGTTTGATAACAAACTACTTGACACAAATGCCCTCTTTTGATGCTATAATAGTTGTCATATACTTAGCCTTTTGTTGCAGTATCTGTCACAGTGTCTTAACTTTGGAACTCATCCAAATCCATTATGGAACTTACTTTCCATTATATTGTGCCACCCTTAGTTTAGATTGAGATAAACTTAATCTGTACTTTGTGACAAAACTAGTATCAATGTAGTACTTTTACAATGAACTAATCATCTATTTGTCACATCTATAAAAATAATATATTCTTAGTTCTTCCAAAAGATCATAAGAATATCCTTACTATCGTTCAATGATCATCTTATGAATCATTCTGGTATATGCTCATAACATTTAGAGCATAGGACTTATCTGGATTTGTACATATCACAGTATGATTGATATAAATACTCTTTGTGATTTCATACATCAAGTATCAATCTATACTTGAATCTTTGTTTCACTTACCAAGTGTCGATACACTTGAATTTTGATTTAATCTTTTTTGTGTGGCAAGAACCTTTCTTGTCATTTCCATACTGAACTCATTCAATATCTCATCTATGTACATTTGGCACAACCATATTAGCGTCTTAATCTATCTATATAGATATTGATGCCAAATATTCGGGTTTTGCCTAAGTCTTTCATCGAGATGAAATTCTTAAACATGTGTTAATAAAAGATACATCATTTCCAATCAACAACATGTCTTCCACATAATGTATTAGAAATATGTCTTAGTGCTCTCACTTAATTTCTTGCAAATGCAAGCATCTTCATCATCTCCGATGAAATTAAACTCTTTTAACAGTTTCATCATAGTGAAGATTCCAACTCCGTGATGCTTACTTCAACCATTGAAGTTTGCATATGCTTTTAGCATCCTTTGAATTAACAAAACCCTTTGGACTGTGTTATGCACACGTCCTAGGTAACAATTCTACCAGAAGAACTTGTTTTGTTTATTCAACTACCACATAACAAAATTCTATGTAGTGGTTGCTACATTAATCCGTCTAGACTAAATATCGCTATGAAATATCAAATCTTGTCATAGTCAACCTTTGAACATTGTTGTGAATTTTTCCCAACATGTCGACTATTTCATAGATATGAAACATCCATATCTATTTCTTTATAGATCCAAACACGACTGTAAGGTTTTACACCTTCTAGAGGGTCTTTCAAGTTCAAAGCTTGATTTCTCGTGTATGGAACATGTCGACTATTTCATAGACTTTCAAGATGTAGTCGGTTCATTATTGTCAAATAATGATTCAACCCTCAAATCTTGGTATTTGATTGTTTATCCGACCTACTTGGTTCAATAGGAACTTAGACTTTTGTGACCACAACCTTTGAGGCACGTGAGCCATGAGCATTGTTGCTTCCTCCGGAACACTTTTCGGCGTTGCGCAACTTTGCACATATAGCTAAGGTTCTTTTAACCTTATCAAAGTTCTATTGTCCTCCCACTTAACTTTTCACAGAAAATTCCTTTCTCAAAGAAACTTGACGTTCTAAGCGACAAACATTTTTGTCTTTGGTGTTATGGAGGAATACTCAACGATTATTCGAAATAACATACAAAGATATGTTCATCCGATTTTGGTTGCACACATCTTTCTTATGCATAGCATACCAATGTTTAAGAAAGGACAACTTGGGTTTTATCCCAAACCATAACTTTATATGGTGTCATTTCAACGGATCATGATGGAGATCTTTTCAGTGAAAAAGCGGTAGTCTCTAAAGCTTTTAATCTTTAAAATATAATGGCAGTTTTATGAATTACACCCTTGATATTACCATGTCAAACAAGGTTTCATTGCATATCTCGATTATTCCATACTCATATGGTGTTTTGGGAAACGCAAATCCATGGAACGATTCCTAAAATCGTAGGTGTTATGCTAAACTTGTAACTCAAATATCTCCCTTTATGATCCTATCATAAATTCTTTATTTTATTGTTACATTGATTTTGCACTTCATCTTGAAAGTCTTCGAACTTTTCAAATGTTCCACACTTCATCCTCATTAAGTAAATATTCATATATTCACTCAAATTTTCGGAGAAAGCATATGAAGTTGAAATCCATCGCTCTTGACTAAACATAATGGGCTTTATACATCTATATGTACAAGTTTCAGTAAGCTAGTCATTCGTTCCCTTTTGGCCTATGAACGGAGTTTTAATTATCTCTAGGAAATTTTCGCAAGCGTCATTTGATCAAAAATCAAAAGACTCCAAAATTCCATCCACATGGAGTTTCTTCATGCTTTCTTTACAATATAATTTAATTGGCGATGTCACTTTCTAAGTGATATTTCAATCAATTTGTCTTTCGACATTTTTAGCACTAGTTTTATGGATGTGATTTCTCCAACGAGATTTGTAAATCGTCCATCTTTTATGGATTACGACAATTATTTGAACAACCCTTTTGTTCTCATAATACCTGATCGAAATAACAATTATTGAAAACAAATCTTGAAGGTAAGTTTTGATTCAACGAGCAACACAACAACCCTTTATTTGTTCTCGATGAGCATCATCACATATTCTTTTGCTAGTTACTTTATGCCATTGTAGTTCATGAATTGTGTTGTTTCGTATGATGATTCACACCAACAAATTTAGTATCCAATACTCAAGAACTACATTGTTTAACAAGTAAAGAATGGAGCCATAACATGTATATCCTATATACCTAAGCTGAACAATTCTAGTCTTTTCTCTTCTGCCAAATATTTCTTAGATTACTCTTTCGGTATTTCTTTATCCTTTCAAAAGAATCTATCAACATCAAAAGTGGCGCCATACTTATGACACATAGTCCAAAACATGTATAGTTAAATACCAATGTCTTTGGACTTGCACTTTGAAGTAGATCACCATCATCAAATGTTTCGTGTTCTTTCAAATTCCATTTTTTAGTAATCTTTTAGTGTAGTAAACATTTTAGCTACATTAAATATTCATCCTTATCATGGAACTATTCATGATCAAGCTACTTTAGCTTATAATGGTGAATTACGAGTATAATGTTGCTCTCCAAAACCTTTTGGAGGATTAGGACGACCATCGTCTTCAACCTTTTTCAAATTCTCATCAAATATGAGAACATGACTTTTGCCATATTATATCATGTTATAACCAAAACTTTGTTTTAGATATCACAATATCTTTCACACATGATGGTTTTTGAAAAAATTCTTTCAGATCCCCGATAACCTTGATATTAAAACAATCTTTTGAATATCAAGAATCATGGAGACTAACATGATACTTATATACTAATACTGGAATTGTTACTCTTTATTTAATACCAACTATTAAACTTCATGGAGTAACCGAAACTTACTGAAAGTTTGCAATAGGACTTTTTAAACTTCAAATTAACACTTTAAAACAATGCGATACCAGTTCGTAAAGTAACTAACCAGAATTCTATAGTTCTATTATCTCAATTATAACTAAGCGCAAGGTGGTAAACAGATGCCAATGACTACAACAACTATGCAAATTCACTTTGATTTAATTTATGATAAATAGTGTTCAACTTTTAATCATATTGTTGTTGAACTCCCACTCAAAACAATATCCCTCACATTGTTTTAGTGATCACACGAACCAAATTCACTACACCAAGTCCGATCATCATGTGACTTGATATAGTTTCAAAGGCGAACAATCATCATGTTCATCATATCATCTATATGGCTCATGCTCTACCTTTCGATATTCCGTGTTCCGAGAACATGTCTGTACATGCTAGGCTCGTCAAGATCAAACCTTAGCTTCCACATGAGTAAATCTGGCTTGCTCCCATTGTATACACTCGCAGAATCTAACACACACGATCATCACGTGGTGCTTTGAAACAACGAGCTTTGGCAACGGTGCCTACTAAGGACGAACACTCTATAACTTGATATTTTGTGAGAGGGATCATCTTATAATGCTACCGTCGCGAACTAAGCAATACAAGATGCATAAAAGGATTAACATCACATGCAATTCAAAATATGTGATATGATATTGCCTTTATTCTTGTGCTTCTGATCTCCATCTTCAAGCACGAACATGATATCCATCATCACCGGCGTGGCGTCAAGGTCAATGGCGCCGCTCCATGGTTGTCGTCCACTAGCACCAACTATTACAACTACTTTGAATAATAGACACGCAGGTCTAGACGAAATTAAAAGACAACCATATGGCTCTTGCCGGTTGGCGACTTACAATAAGGAACATTGCATACATCATATATAATCACAATCATGGCCATATCACATCACAACACATCCCTGCAAAACAAATTTAGACGCCTCTAATTTTTTTTGCATGTTTTACGTGGTTTGGGGCTTTCATCAAGTGTCGTTCTAACTTACGAACAAGAACCACAACGTTGATACTAGTATTGACAATCACCCGTTGTAAATTGAATCTTCACTATGTTGGGAGAAACAGGCACCCGCAAAGCCACTTATGCAATACTAGTTGCATGTCAAGCGTGGAGCAAGTCTCATAAACGATGTCATGTAAGTTTAGCCCGGGCCGCTTCATCCCACCATCCCGCAAGATGCAAAGTACACAAGAAGCAATCGACAACAAAAGCATCAACGCCCACAATGACCATTGTGTTCTACTCGTGCAACAGATCTACATGTAGACACGACTCTGATATCACTGTAGGGGTTCGTAGCATGGAAAACAAAAAAATTCTACCGTATGAACACATGATCAAGATCTGATCTATGATCAAGCCAAGATCTATCTACTAGATTGGTGCAACAAGTTGATAGAGTACTAACCCTCGAAGATCCAAAGTGGTTAACGAGAGCAGATTCTCGTGGGTGATGTAGTCGTTCACTTGTCGATCTCAAGATCACGTAGACGATCCTTCCGACGCCGCGTTTCGGCAGCGCTGCTGCAGTCGGTCACACGTACGGTACTCGATGAAGACCTTCCTCTCCCTTGTTCCAGCAGGCAACGGAGGTTGTAGTTCTCTCCTCGCGATTCCGGCAGCACTACGGCGTGGTGTCGGAAGTAGAGGGGAGATCCCGCAGGGCTTCGCCTAAGCCGGAGCGAGTATGGTGGAGTAGATGGAGCCCCAGCGATCTAGGGTTTAGAGGGTCGAGGTTTAGAGATAGCTAGCAACTAGAGTTTAGCTAGTCGATAGCGGTTTAGAGGAGATCTAGATTGGTCACAACTAGAGAGGGGGGCGGCGGCCAACCTAGGGTTTCTTGGGCGCCTAGGGAAAGGGGGATACCTTGGGGTGCGCCCCCACCCTTCCTTATATAGGTGGGGGGCGTACAAGGGTGTTCCCAACCCAGGTGGAAACCCTCCCTAACTTAGAAACCATCCCTAACTCGGAAACCATGTTGTGATTTGACTTTTTCAAACAGCCTTTTTGACTTTCAAATTAGAGTTTGATTTCTGTCTTTCAAGTGTCCAGCCAAGTGATCTAGGACATGATGCAACCATTACACTTTGTCATGACACATCCATGTACCCTTCCCCTTCCGGATCGGTGAACCTTCTAGACCCTTCTAGAACATTCTGGTGAAAACACCGGAACCATTCCCGAACTCCGGAATTGGACTTTCCTTATATGAATCCTATTCTTCGGACCATTTTGGATCTCCTCGTGATATCCTGGATCCCATTCGAGACTCCGAACAACATTCGGTCTCTTTACTCACTTTCCAGATCTACTAAACAACATCGGATCCTTAAGTGTGTCTCCCTACGGTTCGTGAATTATGCAGACATGACCGAGACTCTTCTCCGATCAATAACCAATAGAGGAATCTGGAAATTCATATGGCTCCCACATATTTCTACGATTACTTCGTGATCGAATGAACCATTTATATACGATACCAATTTCCCTTTGTCTCACGATATTTTACTTATCTGAGGTTTGATCGTCGGTATCTCTGCATACCTACTTCAACCTCATTACCTATAAGTACTCTTTTCTCGTTCCCATGATATGTGAACCCTTGTGAGCCAGTCACATGCTTGCAAGCTAATTAGATGACATTCCACCGAGAGGGCCTAGAGTATATCTATCCGTCATATGGATGGACAAATCCCACTCTTGATCCATGTGCCTCAACACATACTTTCCGAACACTGAATGCCACCTTTATAGCCACCCAGTTATGGTGTGGTGTTTGATGTTATCAAAGCATCCTTTCGGTGATGGTGATTAGCATGATCTCATGGTCGAAGGAATTATGTTACTATGTATCAGAAAGCTTATAGCAAATGAACTATATTAAATGACTTGATCTTTATGCTATGCTTAACTATAGGAGTATGTCCATCACACCATTCTCCTAATGATATGATCTTGTTGTTAATAACATCTCAATGTTCATGATCAGGAAACCATGATCATATATTAACCAACAGGCTAGTTTAATAAGAGGCTTTACTAGTGTAACATCCCAAAAATACTAAACTTAAATCATTAAACTCTAATCATCAAAATTACGGTTAACAAAAACTTTTCCAAATAAAATTATGAAAGCATGCATATGTGTATGCATTTAATTTGAAATTCTTTTGAACTACCTTGTTTGTGTGTTTCCTTGCTTGTAAAATGTTTCTTAGGTGAAATAAACATCATCTAAACCTTTCCCACACTTTTCCCAAAGACAAGTAAATCAAAACAAATAAAATAAAGGAATGGTCATTTTGACCAATTTAACTCCCATGCCTACTTTGGCTGTCTCAAACTTTCAGAACCTAACATAAACTTTTCTGGATCTTTGCACCCCTTGATTGTACTCATAACAAAGTATCAAGGCCCACTTTGTGATCATCCAGAAACTTTCCAATGCATAGTTTAAATGACAATTCAAAATTGAATCTTTATCACATGGGAAGATCCCACTTTTTCAAAAACCACTCAAACAAGCTCAACTTTCAAAACCCAAGCAGCTGCAGACTCACCAGCACCAATCTAGCACACCCACCAAAAATCTTTTCAAAATTCAAAACTTGAATTCATGCGGCCATTTCATCAAACACTTGGTAGACACAAATCAAAGAAAATCAAAACACTATAGTGTGCAGTGTTTTGAGCCTAATTGGTTCCCTATCTAGCTCACAACCATCTCAGTAGATCATCTAGCAAGATTAACCAAGCACTAGCACCACTGTGAGCTTGCCAATATCATCAATGGTGAACAGCCGAGTGCATCCTTGCCACCCAAGTGTAGACAGCAAGCTAGGAAAGAAACTAGCCATGCCAACCTTGTCTGGGAGATCACCCAAGCCTCACCGCCCCCTCTCGACCAGCCCTGCCTCGAAGACACCGACCAGAGCACCCAGGAACGCCGCGCCCGTGCCTCTGCCAACCGTGCCGAGCATGCGCCAGAGCGCTACCCTCGACTGAAGCCCACAGACCGCGCGCCGCCCTCGCCGCGTGCATACATGATCACCACCGACCCAGGAGACCGCCAGACATCCCCGTTCGCCGCCCCATGCCGCACAACCACCGCTCGCCGTTGAAGACGCCGCCTCTGCCGCGCAGAGTGTCGCGGGTTCCAGACTAACCCGCACCGCCCCACGTCTCACCACCGTATCGTTGAGCACCGCAAGGGAACACCGCACCGTCCCCTACCTTCGCCCATGCCAATAGTTGTATGTACCATCGCCCCCGAGGAGCTCACCATGCGCCCCGTCGGTCCCCTCGCTCGACTATAAATAGAGGCCACCCTCAGCCAAATTGAGCACACCATTCTACTCCCCTCTCCTCACTGATCGTGCCACACCGTTCCCGGAGCAAGGCGAGCAGCACTTCGCCAGAATTTCACCGGAGCCCGCTGCCTCTGGAGAAGAAGGGAGCCAGCGATTGGAGCCGTCCCAGGAGGAGCCACCGGTACCAGGAGATTCGCCGGCGTCGACTTTGTCGTTCGCCCACCTAGCTGACCCCCGCCTGCACCCCGGTGAGCCCCCAACAACCCCCACTGGCCGCGCTAGGTTTCTATCTTGCCAGCGTTGCCCAACGTCGACGATGACTCCCAGCCGTTGGATTAGAACCAGATCGAACGTCCCACATCGCCCCAAACCGCTTCGCACCCCCTGTCTCACTGACGAGTGGGGACAGCCACTTAAACAGCCCGCGGAAGCACTGTGCTTAGCAGGCCGGCCCGTTAACTTTTCCCGCGCAGCCCAGTTATTTGAATTAAACCTTTTCCATTTTATTTCAAACTCACTTCTGTACCCAGTTTCAAAAATCAACCCAGATCGATTCCATGAACCAAATTGAATGAAACCAATTTTGTTGGAAAGGTCTGGGAATGCTGAATCCAAGCCCGTTGGATTCAAGTCATTTAGATCTATAGATCACCCATGGTAAAAATAACAAGGCAGAAGCTTTTCTGCATTCAAACATTTTTTTAATTTAAACCATAATAGCTTTTGAGTTGATTCCAACTCTCAAAAATCACATTTAACCATACCTTCCAGAATATATAAAAATAGATAGGTTTACTTGCAGAAATAATGTTCAAGTAATAAAAGAATGCCCCATAGGCATTTCTAGTCACTTTATTTAATTAAAATAAAAGGGTAAAACCTTATTAAATTGTGACACCACTTTAAATCATATTCCCATGGACTAAAATATGTGGTGATGACATGTGTCAACATGATCCCATGTTTGGTTTGGAGAATATTAAATCTTAAGTATTTTTTCAATGAGTAGAAATTACTTTTCTAAAAATAAAAGGAATTAAACCAAGCCTTAATCTTGTAATGTTAGTGATGATGCTAGATCATCTATAGGACCCTTTTGTGTGATGATTGCAAGTAGTTAAGTATTGTTTGGTGATTGTGTACCTCGTATTTACTCATAGACGCTAGTATCGACCAAGGATACGAGGAGGAAGGAGGATTCTACGAAGAAGAAGCCGAGGAGAACTTCAACCACTGCTCTGCACAAGGCAAGCTTTACTAATCAAGTTGACCAATGCAAGCCTAATACTGCTAGTGAATGTGCAAGCTAACACTTGCAAGATACTCTACTGATGCAACAAACCACTATTTGTTACCATGCCAACTATATGCCTTAAGCATATATGATCATCTCCATTTGATAAACCAATCCTAGTTTTACTTGCAAGCTTCTTACTTTATTTCTTTATCAAAGCTCTTACCTAGATTTTACCTAAGTGAATGGTAGATACTAGAAAGATATGTGAAGGTTGCATAAAGAGCATAAAATTTGGCCTAAGCTAGATAATCTTGATGTCATCCTAAGGCATGAGATTGAACTTAGTTAAACCCCCACTTGTTTACCACCCCATCATTAGTACTTACCCCCACCTGTAGATGCTAGTGCTAAGCATAAAACTTGATCAACTTTAGATGGGAATACTTGGTGAAAATGGTTATGAAAACCTTAGAATGATGGATCATTCTACTGAGATGTTTTGACATGTGTTTCCGAACACCTGATGATTTTGGTGATGAAAATGTTGAGGCATGAGCCTTAGCCCTTTATAAAACTGATGGTTGTCTGGATGCGATACCATTCCAATTTTATCGTACAACCACAATACCCGAAGATTGGGTAGGGCTTCACTAGAAACTTATATACCTTAGTATTAGTTCCCTCACGGCCAAGGTCTGAGCTAAGGCTACCTTGTGAAGATTGTCCACCTATGCAGTACCCAAGATGACAGTTGGACATGGTTGGGAGGCCAAACTCACAGGAGAGGTGCTTATACTAGGGCGTGTAATTGAAAGGTTAGGATTGATTATCCGCATACTAAGTATGGTGAATTCAGGATTTGTTCCTGACGGATGTATCGAATGTTGTGGTGAAAGTGTACAATCTCTGCAGAGTGTCAAACTATTTGAATAGCCGCGTCCGCGGTTATGGACAGTTGGAGTGGCCATACTGTTCCCCCGTCAGACTTTTCAAAATGACTTGTGAAATGAATTGAGACTTTGACTTGACCACAACAGGGTTGTGATATGAAATACAAGTTCCCACTTAGGTGTTATAAAACTTCAACTAGCATTCGTTGCTTCTGAACTTAGTAGAGATAAATCTGGCTTTTGCAAAACAACCCTAGAGCCTAGTGTCCTATTATCAAAAACCCCTTTTACTTGTTAGTATTAGTTTGCGAGTACTTAAAGAGTACTCATGGCTTTGTCCCTGGCTATTCCCATGGCCAGACTATGGAGAGGAGTACCTGGAGGATGGACCCCAGGAAGGTTACGACAACTAGGATCATCTCCCATCGTCAGCATTGCCTGTGACCCCGAAGATGGAGCTTCGCCCACGCTACCGTTATTATTACGTATTCCGCTGCTTGATGTTGTATTAAGAACTGGATCATGAGATCCCTATCTGTGTAAGAACTTATGTAAGGTTTGTAATGGATGATGTACTATGGTATCCAATTCTGTTAAGTCTCGCAAAAATGGTAATCCTGGGATTGCGATGTTTGGCATAACAGGCATCTGGGATTAAAAATCCGGGTGTTGACAAGTTGGTATCAGAGCCATCCTGACCATAGGAGACCCTAGTTAGACTGGACGTTTGAATCAAAAACTTAGTTTCAAAACCAAAGAAAACAAATATTTACAAAAACTTATTCTCATTCTTACCCCTTAGATTCTCTCATAAAAAATCATGTTCCTAAAAAACCCTTGCAAAATACATAAAATTTTGACACACTTGATCACTCTACTAACTTACTCATCCTATATTCTTATAGATGGACGTGAAGTACATCAAGTTTTATCAGTTGGGGAATGGAGGAGACCTTATCTTTGAGAGGGATTTGGACCAGCTTTCGGAACTTCTGGAGCGTCCGCACCCCAAGTTCTTCGGAGCTCAGCTCAATGATCAAGGAGGAGAAGATCTGTAGTGGCTAATTGTTGAAAGTCTCCGAGGAAAGATTGAACATCCCACTGCAGAAGGAATTCAGTTTACCTTAAGAGAGAAAAACTAGCTCGATGGACTTGCCAGGGCCATACAGGAAGCTCTTTCCCGTCTGTGTAGGCAGAGCATCAATCATATCAAACTCTCTTTGAGTTTTGCCCAAGGCGTGATGCAAATGGACAACCACTGGAAGCCCCATACCACCCCGAGCTAAAGACTCAATTGTACCACCTTAGCTTCATGATGTACGATCGTCAGCAGGAGTTAGACAACTGCCGTGACTACTCCAACCACAAGTCTGCCATCATCAAGACGAAGGACCAAACCATCGCCATGCTAGAAAAGGATCACAAGTCTCGTCGCCGTCAGCTCGACAAGAAGGAGTGTATCATTGCCCGTCTTCGCCACCGCATCTCATCTTTGGAGGAGACCATCCACGAGAGAGACATGTAGTTGGAGGAAAGGGAGAATGCCGGAGAGGATCTTCATGGAGACCCCTACTCCTATCTCAGCGATGACGATGATTTTCTGGAGGATCAGGCTATGGACTTCTTCACCGATGAAGATGATTTCACCTTCATCGATGATGATGAGGACGATGGAGCCACCGATTCCGAGGAGTAGTAGCACTTGAGCACTAGCGTAGTGAGTAGTATTCGGTCCCACTGTATCGTAGTTCTCAGAATGGTTCTTAAAACCATCTGCTTTTCTTTGTTGTGGTGTGTGTTGTATCGTGTGCTATGAATGAAGGAATGAAAATGCAAGTTGCTAGAAAAATCTGATTCAAACTTTAAAAACTTTTCAAAGATCCAAAACCTTAGAAATTTCCCTCTTTTCTCACGATCTATCTCAATCTTCAGATGCCACATGGAGGAAGTGGTTCATCCCCGGACCCGATGTTGCAGATTCTGCAAATGTTGACTTCTGACCGCGAAGCTGAAAGAGCGGAACGTCAAGCCAACCTAGCCACCCTTCAGCAGATAGCCCAGCTTGCCCACAACAACCAAGGCCACGGAAATCAGGACAACCATGGATCTAAGCTCAAGAATTTCCAGAATACCAACCCACATGTTTTCACTAAGTCAGAAGAACCCCTAGACGCTGATGATTGGCTGCAAACCATGGAAAATAACCTAGAAGTTGCCGGAGTGGAAGCCAACGAGAAAGTCCTGTTCGCCACCCACTATCTAGCCGGAGATGTCAGGGCATGGTGGAACAGTGTTCGCGCAATGACCGGAGGCTAGATGATGACCTGGGAGGAATTCAAGGTCAAGTTTAGAAGAACCCATGTACCACCAGGTTTGATCAAGAGAATGAGAGACGAGTTCAGGGAGCTGAAGCAAGGAAGGATGACTGTAGTGGAATACCGTGACAAATTCTTGTCATTAGCTAGGTATGCCCCGGATGAGATCGACACCGAAGCCAAGAAGAAAGAAAGATTCCTGAATGGTCTGCATGATGAGATGCAGACTGTGTTAGTCAATATCCCCTTTGCTGATATTGAAGCCCTTGTCGACTCAGCTATCCAGATGGAAGGAAAGATCAACCAAGCCAATGAGAACCGCAAGCGTCACATGATGCATCAACCAGGAACCCATCAGACCCCAAAGTATCGCCCCAACCCATCTCCAGGATTTGCCCCAAGAACCAACCGACCCCCGATGAACCGTCCGACCTATCCCAACCGTGGAAACCCTAGACCCGGAGGAAATCACAACAACCCCGGCAACGCTAGCAATTTCAATCGTGCCCCACCCAAGTTCAACAACAACAATGCTACCGCCGACACCAACACTGCCCCTAGGACTGGAAGCAATGTTGTGCCTGTAGCAGCAAAGGACAAGTCGCAAGTGACTTGTTATGACTGTGGAACTAAAGGCCACTATTCCAACGAGTGCCCCAACGAGAAGAATGCTATAGCCCCCAATGCCAATGTCCCAGCTCAGCAGCAGCGTCGTGTTCAGCCCGGAAGAAGATTTGCCCCAGGGAATTCACTCAACCGCAACGGCCGTCTTTTTCTCATGCATGCTGAAGAAGCTTAGGAAGCGCCAGACGTTGTGCTGGGTATGTTTTTGGTTAATTCAGTACTTGCAAGAGTGTTGTTTGATTCTGGTGCATCACATTCATTTGTCACCGAAGAATTTGCATGCACTAGTGAAATCCATGGCATAGATTTTTATGCAAATCTGATAGTACTCGGAACTAAAGGTTTGGAAGTAGTACTAGGAATGGATTGGATGTCCGAACATAAAGGATTGATTGACTGTGCCAAGAAAGCCATAATGATGACCAGTACCGCCGGAATATCAGTCGAGCATATATCTGAAACCTTACCTCGCCAATTCAAATGCAACAAGAGTATAGCCCAACCTACCATTGACCAAGTCCGGATAGTCTGTGAATACCCCGATGTATTTCCATATGTTTTGCCCGGTATGCCCCCAGATCGGGATATCGAGTTTATCATCGAACTAATTCCCGGAACCGGACCCATAGCCCAGAGACCCTATAGTATGAACCCGTCAGAGCTTGCAAAACTGAAGAAGCAACTGGATTCCATGCTGGAAATTGGATTGATTCAACCTAGTGCGTCACCTTGGAGATCACCTGTCTTGTTTGTAGACAAGAAGGATGGAGGGAACCGTTTGTGTACGGATTATCGGAAATTGAATGATGTCACCATCAAGAACAAGTACCCCTTGCCCAAGATAGAAGATTTGTTTGATCAGTTGACCGGTGCCAAAGTGTTTTCTAAGATTGATCTTAGAACTGGCTATCATCAACTCAAAATTCGTGCAGAGGATATTCCATAGACTGCCTTTACCACCAGATATGGATTGTATGAGTATACAGTCATGTCTTTCGGACTAACCAATGCCCCCGCTTATTTCATGAATCTCATGAATAAGATTTTTATGGACTTCCTGGATAAGTTTGTCGTTGTTTTCATCGATGACATTCTGATTTATTCCAAATCAGAAGAAGAACATGAGCTACACCTAAGGAACATTCTTGGAACCCTTAGAGAGCATCAGCTGTATGCAAAGTTTAGCAAATGTGAATTCTGGTTACAGGAGGTAGGATTCCTCGGTCACATTGTATCAGCCGGAGGAATTGCCGTTGACCCTGCCAAAGTGAAAGATGTAGAAGATTGGCAAGCCCCAACCACTCAAACCCAAGTTCGTGCATTTCTCGGATTGGCGGGATATTACCGCAAATTCGTAGAAGGATTCTCGAGTATCGCCAGACCTATGACCCAATTGCTGAAGAAGGACAAGAAGTTTGAATGGACCGACAAATGTGAAGCGAGTTTTCAAGAACTCAAAAGGAGATTGATTTCAGCCCCAATCTTGATCATGCCAGATATCACGAAGCCTTTCGATGTGTATTGTGATGCATCCAAGATCGGTCTCGGATGTGTGATAATGCAAGAAGGCAAAGTTATATCTTATCTATCTCGACAACTGAAGCAACATGAGCAAAACTACCCAACCCATGACCTCGAACTCGCAACCGTAGTTCTAGCCCTGAAAACATGGAGACATTATCTGATGGGAAACCGTTGTGAGATCTATACGGATCACAAGAGCCTAAAGTATATATTCACTCAGAAGGAGCTGAATATGAGGCAGAGAAGATGGATTGAGATAATCAAGGATTACGACCTGGACATTCACTATCACCCTGGTAAAGCCAACATGGTAACCGATGCCCTTAGCAGATTACTGTGGCATCCCGCAAAAATCACTACTAGAAAATCGCGTTGTTTTTGTGCATTGCATCGTCATCATCATGCATTGTTTGTCTGAAACTATTTTTGAAACGCCTATTTTTGTTTTCTAAACGCCCCGTCTTTGTTCAAACGCAAAACCTGGGTCTCCGGATTATTTTGTTTTGTCTGCTATCGGTTTGCAAAAGCCTGTTTGAAATAAATAAAATATTTAATTATTTTAGTGGGGGCAGTCAAACGGGCCGATTCGACCCAGTCGACCACCCCCAGTGCAAAAACGGTCCACCCAAAAATCTATTCCTACCTAGTCCTAATCTACCCACCCCTCCAGCCACCTCACCCCACCCAATCCTCTCTCGCCACCTCACCTCTCTCCCTCCCTCCACCACTCCCTAGCTGACACGTCACCTCCTCCCTCCTCTCTCACCCCTGCCACCCAACACACCCCACTCCACCAGCACACACACAGTACACGCGCAGCCCCACCCCAACCCCACACACACCCAGCCCCACCCCGGCCACCTGCCTCTCCACTCACCCCGCCCGGACCCCACCTGGCCCCACCTCCCTGGCCCACCGCACCGTCCTCCCCACCTGCGCCCCGGCCCACCCCTCCGGCCCCACCTGCCTCTCTCCCCTCCCCCGTTCTCTCTCTCTCCCTGGCGCTCCACCCACCCGACGCGTCCCCGCTCCAACCCCTTCTCCTCTCTCCCCCGTCCTCTTCCACCTCCCGCACCGAGCCGCCTCTCTCCTTCTCCCTTCCCTCCGGCCACCGCTCCTCCCTCCCCTTCTCAGGCTGCCGCTCGCTGGCTCCCCTCCCCACCCTCTCTCCCTCGCCGCCGTGCCCTCCCCTCGAGCTCGCCCTTCCCACCAGCCGCGCCCTCCCTCTCCTCCTCCTCCGGCCATCCCCGCCGCCGCTCCCCTCTCCCCCTGCGTGCGCCGCCTGCCTCCTCGCCTCGCTCGCCGCCGCCGGCCCCGTCGTGCTCCGCCCCGCCCCTGCGCCTCCCCTCCTTCTCGGCCTGCCGCCCCGCCGCTCGAGCTCGCCGGACCGCCCGCCTCTGCACCGTCTCCCCAAGCACCCCCTCTCTGCGTGACCCCGACGCGCGGCCCTCACCTTGCCGGCGCCGGTGGCCCCCTCTCTCTCTTCGCGTCCTCCCTCCTGGCCTCCTCGACCCCGCGTCGGGCCCCCGACCCTGACGCCTCCTGTCCTTCTCGCTATCGTCTGTCGCCTCGTTTTCCCTGGAGCTCGCCTCCGGCCGCCCTCGGTCTCCCCCGGCGTCCTGGTGCCATGGCCGCGTCCGCCCTGCTCGCCCTTTGGCCGTGCGAGCCTGCAGGCGCCTCTCCCTGGCTCTAGTCGTGTCAAGTGTGTGTGTCCTTGTTGATGTGATGCGGGAGCCACACTCCTAGTGAAAGGATCGACATTAGCCCGACCGTGATGAACCACCCTCACCGGAAACCAAGCACTCCGTTCACACAGCGACAAGATCTTCTTCACGGACGCCAAGACCCGTTCCCGGAGGCGAAAACCGACCCCTCCGAACCCCAAGATCTCCTTCCCGGAATTCGACGCCTCAATCCTGCGGATCCGAAGACCACAGGTGCGACAAGTACCCCTTCCCGGATGCGATGCTCGAGAACCCGGACGGTAAGGACCCCGACGCAGAACGCCAAGTTCTTCATCCCGGACGCCAAGACCGACTCGATGGCGCGGACCCGACAAGAGCTTCGCAACGACAAGAGCGACACCGACCAAGGCGAGTCCGATGCGCCCCCAACGCCAACCAAGTCCTCCTCCCCGGCATGCCAAGATCTACCTCCGATATCCGAGAACGATCCCGCCGAGGCCGAACCCCAGATCCGAACCCTGAGACCGAACCCCGAAACCCCGGAACCCCAAGATCGTCGAACCCTAATGTGTGAACCTTTTCCGAGAACCCTATTTTTATAAATGCCATCTATATAAACTTGTTGCATATTAATTGTCATACTCGCATGCATATTGTCATGTGGTTTGGGGGCCTTATGTCGATTCACCATATAATTAAATATGGGGCCCATATGCGGGCAAATCTAGTCTTATATTGGCCTCATTTAAATTTGTGTAGCGAACCGGTGCTATATTTTGCCATGTTAAGACAACATTTAAATTGTGGGGTATCTAAACAACATGAACCATTTAATTAATTGTCGGGACCCCGGTTCCGCTTAATCTTGCCTAATTACATCGCATCTTTGCCATGCCATGCATCATACATGCATCATGCCCGATCTTCTGCCGTTGTATTAAATAGTGCATCCGGCGTTTATTCTAGTGTTTTGCTTCTTCGCAGATAAGGCCGTTGATTTGATGCGAGTGTCGACCCGATCTTCGGATGAACCTTCGACAATGTTTCAGGCGAGCATCTCCTCCTTTCTACCTATCTTACTTTTATAGTATTTATTCCCTCCTGTTGATCTATTGCTATCTGTGTTGCGATGCTCTAGTTTTCGTACCCGTGTTATCCCTTGCAGCCTTATATTGCCTTGGACACATCCTATTACCTGTTGTTTGGTAGATAGTTGGACTTGCGCGTCGTAGTCGCTTGCTCAACTGCTGTTGCGTGACGTCCAGTACCACAGTTGTTGGGGTATTGCCGCCTGTTTGATGTTGGAGATGATCATGGCTTTACTTATCGTTCACTTTAATTCCTGTTTAACAACTAAAATTGAAGTAAGCAGAGGCACAGGTGGACAATAGATGTTATTTGGTTGTTAACCGTCCACTTGTGTCCCGTAGGACCCCGAGTACTTGATACCTGTTCCTTGAATATTCGCGCTATCCACATCCGGGAGGATTATGGGACCCCCCTGAGCCAGAGCTTGATTCATTCTTATTTCTTGGGGCCACAAACTAGTTTGAGGTTTTATTACTATCCTGTACTTATGCCATGCTTTACTGCTTTATTTACGATTGTGCGAGGAGCACACTGTACTGTTTAGGATCGTGGCACGATTCCGCGGTATCGACAAGCCCAGTTTTGGGTTCCCAGTCGTTTACAGCCGTCCCCACAACCTTGAGTCCGTCTCGGAGCCGGCCGGCTTCGTTGCGGGTCTACTTTAAGGGGTGGCCCCCTAAAATATTTCTGAATCCTGTGATTGCTTTGTCGTGAAGGCCTCGTTGGGTTTTGATTTACTCTGTAACACCCTCAGAATCGACCCTATGCAAGTTTCAGCGATTCCCGCCAAACCCGCATAGAAACGATTCAAAGGTGCACCCTCAGAATCGACCCTATGCAAGTTTCAGCGATTCCCGCCAAACCCGCATAGAAACGATTCAAAGGTGCCCATCAGGCACTTTCGTGCGGGTGGAAAATGAAGTAATAACATTACACAACAGTCCTCGATGGGACCCACAGAACAGATATATATACAACACGACTCCAAGAGTGAAGAATACAGATATACAATACCAAGATCCAAATCACCTTGAAACAGATGGAGCGTCCGACTACGGACAAGATGCAAATGGGGCTAAGAGCCCTGAAGAATAACCAATGGCGTCCATAACGAGGAAGTCAACCGAGGAACTCACACAGTGGGCAGTTTTATTTATTCAGTTATCGTTGCAGAAATTACTAGTCAGGTATAGATAGTCATTCTGATAAAATAAGCAGTGGGCAGTTTTAGTTAACCATTCTGTTGTAGTTGCGACACTTACTAGTCAGATACAATTAGCATGAGATATCCCGAAAACCCAACAGTTGTTGGTACTTTTATTTAGCCATTCCGTTATAGTTGCAATATTTACTAGTCAGGTACAATGGTAGCAAGCGACAACCCAAACAAGCAATTGTTGGCAGTTTTATTTAGCCATTCCATTATAGTGAAGCTGATTACTAGTCATTATAAAGTCAAATTTATAGCACTACTTTAGTTATAGTTGTCTATGATCGAGATACTGTGCTCCAAGTCGTCCATAACCGCGGACACGGCTTTCAGAAAGTTTTACCCTGCAGGGGTGCACCAATAGCAACACACACTCGATCAACCTCGGAAAAACCAAATCAAAACCCAACGAGGCCTTCACGACAAAGCAATCACAGGATTCAGAAATATTTCAGGGGGCCACCCCTTAAAGTAGACCCGCAACGAAGCCGGCCAGCTCCGAGACGGACTCAAGGTTGTGGGGATGGCTGTAAACGACTGGGAACCCAAAACTGGGCTTGTCGATACCGCGGAATCGTGCCACGATCCTAAACAGTACAGTGTGCTCCTCGCACAATCGTAAATAAAGCAGTAAAGCATGGCATAAGTACAGGATAGTAATAAAACCTCAAACTAGTTTGTGGCCCCAAGAAATAAGAATGAATCAAGCTCTGGCTCAGGGGGGTCCCATAATCCTCCCGGATGTGGATAGCGCGAATATTCAAGGAACAGGTATCAAGTACTCGGGGTCCTACGGGACACAAGTGGACGGTTAACAACCAAATAACATCTATTGCCCACCTGTGCCTCTGCTTACTTACTTCAATTTTAGTTGTTAAACAGGAATTAAAGTGAATGATAAGTAAAGCCATGATCATCTCCAACATCAAACAGGCGGCAATACCCCAACAACTGTGGTACTAGATGTCACGCAACAGCAGTTGAGCAAGCGACTACGACGCGCAAGTCCAACTATCTACCAAACAACAGGTAATAGGATGTGTCCAAGGCAATATAAGGCTGCAAGGGATAACACGGGTACGAAAACTAGAGCATCGCAACACAGATAGCAATAGATCAACAGGAGGGAATAAATACTATAAAAGTAAGATAGGTAGAAAGGAGGAGATGCTCGCCTGAAAACATTGTCGAAGGTTCATCCGAAGATCGGGTCGACACTCGCATCAAATCAACGGCCTTATCCGCGAAGAAGCAAAACACTAGAATAAACGCTGGATGCACTATTTAATACAACGGCAGAAGATCGGGCATGATGCATGTATGATGCATGGCATGGCAAAGATGCGATGTAATTAGGCAAGATTAAGCGGAACCGGGGTCCCGACAATTAATTAAATGGTTCATGTTGTTTAGCTACCCCACAATTTAAATGTTGTCTTAACATGGCAAAATATAGCACCGGTTCGCTACACAAATTTAAATGAGGCCAATATAAGACTAGATTTGCCCGCATATGGGCCCCATATTTAATTATATGGTGAATCGGCATAAGGCCCCCAAACCACATGACAATATGCATGCGAGTATGACAATTAATATGCAACAAGTTTATATAGATGGCATTTATAAAAATAGGGTTCTCGGAAAAGGTTCACACATTAGGGTTCGACGATCTTGGGGTTCCAGGGTTTCGGGGTTCGGTCTCAGGGTTCGGATCTGGGGTTCGGCCTCGGCGGGATCGTTCTCGGATATCGGAGGTAGATCTTGGCATGCCGGGGAGGAGGACTTGGTTGGCGTTGGGGGCGCATCGGACTCGCCTTGGTCGGTGTCGCTCTTGTCGTTGCGAAGCTCTTGTCGGGTCCGCGCCATCGAGTCGGTCTTGGCGTCCGGGATGAAGAACTTGGCGTTCTACGTCGGGGTCCTTACCGTACGGGTTCTCGAGCATCGCATCCGGGAAGGGGTACTTGTCGCACCTGTGGTCTTCGGATCCGCAGGATTGAGGCGTCGAATTCTGGGAAGGAGATCTTGGGGTTCGGAGGGGTCGGTTTTCGCCTCCGGGAACGGGTCTTGGCGTCCGTGAAGAAGATCTTGTCGCTGTGTGAACGGAGTGCTTGGTTTCCGGTGAGGGTGGTTCATCGCGGTCGGGCTAATGTCGATCCTTTCACTAGGAGTGTGGCTCCCGCATCACATCAACAAGGACACGCACACTTGACACGACCAGAGCCAGGGAGAGGCGCCTGCAGGCTCGCACGGCCAAAGGGCGAGTAGGGCGGACGCGGCCATGGCACCAGGACGCCGGGGGAGACCGAGGGCGGCCGGAGGCGAGCTCCAGGGAAAACGAGGCGACAGACGACAGCGAGAAGGACAGGAGGCGTCAGGGTCGGGGGCCCGACGCGGGGTCGAGGAGGCCAGGAGGGAGGACGCGAAGAGAGAGAGGGGGCCACCGGCGCCGGCAAGGTGAGGGCCGCGCGTCGGGGTCACGCAGAGAGGGGGTGCTTGGGGAGACGGTGCAGAGGCGGGCGGTCCGGCGAGCTCGAGCGGCGGGGCGGCAGGCCGAGAAGGAGGGGAGGCGCAGGGGCGGGGCGGAGCACGATGGGGCCGGTGGCGGCGAGCGAGGCGAGGAGGCAGGTGGCGCACGCAGGGGGAGAGGGGAGCGGCGGCGGGGATGGCCGGAGGAGGAGGAGAGGGAGGGCGCAGCCGGTGGGGAGGGCGAGCTCGAGGGGAGGGCACGGCGGCGAGGGAGAGAGGGTGGGGAGGGGAGCCGGCGAGCGGCGGCCTAAGAAGGGGAGGGAGGAGCGGTGGCCGGAGGGAAGGGAGAAGGAGAGAGGCGGCTCGGTGCGGGAGGTGGAAGAGGACGGGGGAGAGAGGAGAAGGGGTTGGAGCGGGAACGCGTCGGGTGGGTGGAGCGCCAGGGAGAGAGAGAGAGAGAACGGGGGAGGGGAGAGAGGCAGGTGGGGCCGGAGGGGTGGGCCGGGGCGCAGGTGGGGAGGACGGTGTGGTGGGCCAGGGAGGTGGGGCCAGGTGGGGTCCGGGCGGGGTGAGTGGAGAGGCAGGTGGCCGGGGTGGGGCTGGGTGTGTGTGGGGTTGGGGTGGGGCTGCGCGTGTACTGTGTGTGTGCTGGTGGAGTGGGGTGTGTTGGGTGGCAGGGGTGAGAGAGGAGGGAGGAGGTGACGTGTCAGCTAGGGAGTGGTGGAGGGAGGGAGAGAGGTGAGGTGGCGAGAGAGGATTGGGTGGGGTGAGGTGGCTGGAGGGGTGGGTAGATTAGGACTAGGTAGGAATAGATTTTTGGGTGGACCGTTTTTGCACTGGGGGTGGTCGACTGGGTCGAATCGGCCCGTTCGACTGCCCCCACTAAAATAATTAAATATTTTATTTATTTCAAACAGGCTTTTGCAAACCGATAGCAGACAAAACAAAATAATCCGAAGACCCAGGTTTTGCGTTTGAACAAATACGGGGCGTTTAGAAAACAAAAATAGGCGTTTCAAAAATAGTTTCAGACAAACAATGCATGATGATGACGATGCAATGCACAAAAACAACGCGATTTTCTAGTACTGATTTTTGCGGGATGCCACAATTACCGTGCCGCTTGAACTCCATGATTTTTAAGGAGCAACCAAGTTTGCACAAAGAGATGGAAGATTTTCGAATAGAATTAGTAAGTGAAGGATTTTTTGGCTAGCATAGAACTCCAACCCACTTTGATCAGTCAGATTAAAGAGGCGCAGAAGGGAAATGCTAGTATTGACGGAATCAAGCGTCGTATCGGTACAGGCAAAGTACCTGGATTCACCGAGGACGAAGAAGGAGTTTTGTGGTACAAAGGACGCCTTTGTGTACCAGCAGATTCTGAGTTGAAATAAGTTATCTTGAAGGAGTCTCATGATACTCTTTTTTCTATCCATCCCGGAGGAACTAAGATGTATCAAGATTTAAAAGAGCAATTTTGGTGGCATAAGATGAAGAGAGAAATCGGAAGCTATATCGCCAAGTGTGATATTTGTCAGCGAGTCAAGGCAGGACATCAAAGACCCGCTGGATTGTTGCAACCATTGCAGATTCCGGAATGGAAATGGGATTCCGTTGGAATGGACTTTATCACCGGACTGCCTACTTCTAGTAGGGGAAATGACTCTATCTGGGTCATAGTGGACAGATTGTCCAAAGTCGCCCATTTCTTACCCGTCAAAACCACATATCAAAGTTCGAAACTAGCAGAGTTGTACATCGCTAGAATCGTTAGTTTGCATGGAGTCCCCAAGAACATCGTATCGGATCAAGGAACTCAATGTACCTCGAGATTCTAGAAGTGTAATGACCTCGGATCGGTAAGGATCCTAAGTCCCTGTGATTAACATGCTAGTCCCTGGATCAATAGCTAGCACTCACAGTCAATGAAATATCATGTAAAACACAAAGTCTTTATTACACGGAGAATCCAGAGTATGAAATTATTACAAAAATTGCTTAGCATTATGCTAGCTCATATAACAGCGGAAACATAAAAGCAGCATGAGTCCATCAACGCCTCAGGCTTGTCGAGTGTAGACCCGCGATCCCTACGCACCTTTCAATCTTCGGATTCTGCACATAAAACGTGCAGCCAACAAGTTGGGTCAATACTTTGAATGTATTGGCAAATTACACCAAGGAGAGAAAAGACTATCTCTACATGCAAGGCTGGTATAGGCTGTAGAGTTCATTTGCTCAAAGCTAGTTTTCTTAAGTAGAGAGAAGAAGAGAGGATTGTCCTACTTTGTAAACATTTGCTTGGATAAAATAAGGTCGAGTGGCACACGAGTATATTACGCACCAAGTGTCCAAACAACCAAACACTTGGATATTACGCACCAAGCGTCACTTGGATATTACACACCAAGTTCCCAAATTCCCACCCATTAGCGATATTACGCACGCCATGGGGTTTCAAAACTTTGTTTTAGAAAAGAGAGAGGAAGATCCTTCAGAGGCTCCATCGTTCAGACGCTCAATGTTGTTCTGTTACCGTGAACACGGCTGATCGATCAGATTGCAATACTCTCGAGAGTTTGTGCACTTTACCCACAATCCACGATCAAGTCCTTTTACAGACAAGACCATGGCGAGGCTTTCCCTTAGTAGCCCCTCTACCTTCTGGATCCAACCGTGCCAAGAACCTCCAAATGTTGGTACCCAGGTGAGGTTTCCCACTAAGTACTAGCCCAAGACAGAGCCCATAATGTATTGTGGTTGCACTGGAAGCTTCTGAATTCTGAAACATGGCAGACTTCTTTGATTCCTGGGCGGCCGTCCTCCACCAAAATCACACTCGTTGACCCGACAACCATTCCGCCCAGAAGAAAACTTAGTTTTATTTTGAAGTGGATTTGAGAAGAAAGTTTGCTCTAGAGAGCCTTTATACTTAGAAAAATTCTTTGTCTTTCGAACCCCCCAACGGTACTTTGTATATATAGCATAGCAAGCAATACTTAGCAAAAACAGGGGTAACCTATTAGGATGGAAAATCTTAAGTATAGAGCTACTCATGGCATACTACAAAATCATCGCACTTGCAAAATAATACTAAGGAAAAATTCTACTGGATCATCCTACACATGCATACTACAGAATTTTGAAGATCACATGCATAGAATCAAAACTGGGACAAAATTATGAACAAGTGGTGTAACTTGCCTTGATCCGAGCAGCACTCTACACAATAGCACTCCTTAGCGCACTCCGAGCAATATAACGAATCACAAACATAGATCTGATCACAACTTGCTCTAAGCATATCACAAAGAATATCATGCATGCATGCAACATGGTATTTTATGCAAGGTTGGTTAAATTGATCAAGGTAGCAAGTTTGTGTTGTGATAGTGTAAGGGTGTCACTAGGATTGATTTTCCCGGGTTTAGATCTAATAGAGCCACTAAACAAATCCTGGGATTATAAGAAGATCAAACATCTAATTAGCCCCAAACTAGATCTGATGAAAGCTTAATGATTTGGATCAGTAGGTATTGTGGAAACAAAGGTATAGCAACAAGAATCAAGTAGAATAGAATTTTAATTATTTTTCTATAGATTAAACTCTCTAATCTAATGATTAAAATCTACACCTAAAACATTACTGTAAACCTGCAATATTATAACATATTTGGATTCTACATAAAATTAGGAATCCAACGGTATATTACAATCTAAATTTGGACAAATATTCGATTTTATACGATTTTCGCAAGTTTGAAATCTAAATCTGAAACAGATCTGAACTTGACTTAAAGAGCCTGCCAAGTGGCAGCTCCTGATCGGCCCAGCTGGCAACGGGGGGGGCGACGCGGCGCTGGCGCGTGCGTGCTGACGCGCGTGGCCACGTGGCAAGCCGCTATTCGCCGATACCCCTTCGGCACTCATCTAATCCTACGCGTTCAACCTCAATCCGACGGTCAGGAGGGTGGCGGCGACTTACAAGGGTGTGACGGTGGCGCGGGGCGGCGGTGGCGTCAGTGGTCGACGGTGGCGGCGCTCCGGCGGGTCCCTGGAACCGTGGCGAGGTCGACGAGGTTCGCCTCGCTCTCGCGGTCACCCTCGCGTCCTCGTCGTCTCCCCTTGCTTCCTCGGCTGTCAGCAGCGTCCCGCCGATCTCCTTCGTCTCCGGCGGCGCTCCGGCGAGCAATCGCGGGCGAGTTCCTGCGAGAGAGAAGGGGAAGAACACATGGCTGGAATCAGTGGTGGATGGGGAATCTCCGGTGGGAGGAAGGAGCGAGGGAGAGGCTTCGAACCGTCTCGGCGAGGTTGACCCGACGGCGGCGGTGTAGTTCGTCGCTGGCTAGGGTTCGTGCAAGGAAGGAATCGAGCGGGTGGGGGGGAACGCGAGAGTGGCAGGGTTTAAGTAGACGGGAGCCTTGGCGTCGGGGACACGGACTCGTCTCCGTTTCGGTCGGAGTCCGACCACCTCACGGCGGCGCGCGGGTTCCGTGGGGAGGAAGGTGATGACGGGTGGGCCAGGGCGGTCAGCGAGTGCGGCAGGTGGCGACGTTGCGAGTGGGTCGGTGGCGGGCTGCGGAGGCTGGCGCGGCGAGCTGGCTGCCGCGTGGGCGCTGGTGGGCTGCGCTGCGGCCCAGCTAGGTTAGCCACTGCCTCTGTATTTTTTTCCTCTTTTATCATTTTTCAATTTCTGGTTTGGTAAAACTCAAATAACTTTTGCAAGACAAGTCCAAAAATGTTGAAACTTGTTTCCAAATTTTTGTAAAAATAAGGTGGTCAATATAGGACCATAGTTTAATGTTTTTCATAGTTTATATTGAAGGGTCAACTTACTACAACAAGGTGCTCACTTATGGAAATAATTAATAGGGTTTTTAATAGGTTTAGGTGTTAGGATTCTTATTGCAAATTTTCAAATGTAGGATGCAATGATGCAAGGATGATGCATGATACTAATAACATACAAATACAAAGTCTAGGATGTTACAAACCTACCCCCCTTAAGAAGAATCTCGTCCTCGAGATTCGGGTTGGCTAGCAAATAGGTGTGGGTGTTCTGCCTTCAAGTCTTCTTCACGCTCCCACGTAGCTTCTTCCTCAGAGTGGTGGTTCCATTGTACCTTGAAGAATCTTATAGTCTTGGTGCGGGTAATCCTTTCAGCTGTTTCCAGGATTTTGATGGGTTTTTCCTCATAGGTAAGGTCATTCTCCAATTGAACCTCTTCTAGGGAAATGGTGTCTCTTAGCGGTGTTTCGGCCACCTCCTGGTGACACTTCTTTAGTTGCAACACAGGAAACACATCATGAACAGTCAGTCCTTCCGGTAACTCCAGCCGATAAGCAACTTCTCCTCTATGGGCCAGAACTTTATATGGTCCTATGAATCGTGGGGCTAACTTGCCCTTGATTCCGAACCTCTTAACTCCACGTAGGGGTGAAACTCGGAGGTACGCACGGTCCCCTATTTCATAAGCCACATCTCTGCGTTTGGAATCAGCGTAGCTCTTCTGTCGGGATTGGGATACTTTTTGCCTATCCTGAATCTGTCGCACCTTTTCTTCGGCATCCTTTATCAAGTCAGGTCCAAAAAGACTGCGTTCTCCAATTCCATTCCATAGCAATGGAGTCCTACACTTCCTGCCATATAGAACTTCAAACGGAGCCATCTTGATACTTGTCTGGTAGCTGTTGTTGTATGAGAACTCAGCATATGGCAGGTTATCGTCCCAACTAGACCCATAGTCTAGTGCGCAAGCTCTCAACATATCTTCCAAAATTTGATTCACCCTTTCTGTTTGGCCATCTGTTTGAGGGTGGAAGGCAGTACTAAATTCTAGTCGGGTTCCAAGAGACTCATGTAGTTGTCGCCAAAACTTTGAAGTAAACTGGGTGCCTCTATCTGACACAATTCCCTTGGAAACACCATGCAGGCTTACAATTCTTGACATGTATATCTTAGCAAGCTTAGCACTTGTATATGTGGTCTTTACGGGGATGAAGTGAGCCACCTTGGTGAAGTGGTCCACCACTACCCAGACGGAATCAAATCCAGAACGAGTCCGGGGCAATCCCGTGATGAAATCCATGCCTACCTTGTCCCACTTCCAGTCGGGTATAGGTAGTGGTTGAAGTAATCCTGCCGGTTTCTGATGCTCGGCTTTAACTCTGTTGCACACATCACACAGAGAAATATACTCTGCAATATCTCTCTTTAGGTTATTCCACCAGAATCTATCCTTCACATCCATGTACATCTTTGTGTTACCTGGATGAATTGAGTATGGCGAATCATGAGCTTCTTGTAAAATCATCTTCCTGATATCGGGGTCATTGGGAACGCACAAACGCTTCCCATACCAGAGGGTTCCTTGTTCGTCCAGACGAAATTCTTTAGTCTTTCCTTCACTTATCCTGACTCTTATTTCTTCCAACTCTTTATCCCCCTTTTGTGCTTCTTGGATCCTTTCTTGGAAGGTGGACACTATTTCCATAGTCGCTACGTGTCCTTTCGGGACTATCTCCAACCTGAGATCCCTGAATTGCTTGCATAAATCCTCTGGAAGTTCCCCTGCGGTCAGTCCATTCACATACACCTTACGACTTAAGGCGTCAGCCACCACGTTTGCCTTTCCGGGGTGGTACTGTAAATCCAAGTCATAATCCTTAATTAGCTCAATCCATCTTCGTTGTCTCATATTCAACTCCTTTTGGGTGAAGATGTACTTCAAACTTTTATGATCTGTGAACACATCACAATGTTTGCCCATGAGGTAGTGTCTCCATACCTTGAGTGCATGAACCACAGATGCAAGTTCCAAATCATGTGTGGGATAATTGTGTTCGTGGTTCTTAAGTTGTCGGGAGGCATAGGATACCACTTTCCCATCCTGCATCAATACACTTCCAAGTCCTTGTCGAGAAGCGTCACAATAGACTTGAAAATCCTTCTGGATATCAGGCAGACACAGAACTGGTGCCGTTACAAGGCGTTTCTTCAACTCTTGAAAACTTGCTTCACATGCCTCGGTCCATAGTAATTTCTTTTCCTTCTTTAATAGCTCCGTCATGGGTTTTGCTATCTTGGAAAAGTTTTCGATGAACCTCCGGTAATATCCTGCGAGGCCCAAGAAACTCCTAATATCTCCCACATTATTGGGTGACTCCCATTCCGTCACGGAAGCTACCTTGCTAGGATCTACGGCAACTCCTTTGGCCGACACAACATGGCCAAGGAATCTCACTTCCTTTAACCAGAACTCGCACTTGCTGAATTTGGCATACAACTTGTGTTCCCTTAGTTTTTCCATAATAAGGCGCAGATGTTCCTCGTGTTCTTTCTCATCCTTAGAGTATATGAGTATATCATCTATGAATACCATGATAAACTTGTCCAAATATTCCATGAACACCTTGTTCATCATGGTCATGAAGTATGCTGGGGCATTGGTTAGACCAAAAGACATCACGGTGTACTCATACAATCCGTATCTTGTGGTGAATGCTGTCTTGGGCACATCCTGTTCTCGAATCTTTAGCTGAAAATAGCCCGATCGTAGATCGATCTTTGAGAACACACTGGCTCCTTTTAGCTGGTCAAACAGGTCGTTGATGTTGGGCAGAGGATACTTATTCTTAATCGTCACTTCGTTCAACAAGCGGTACTCTACAACCAGCCTCTTGGTCTTATCCTTCTTTTCCACAAATAGGACGGGTGCTCCCCAAGATGACGCGCTGGGTTGAATGAACCCCTTGTCCAACTGTTCCCTAAGCTGTTTCTTGAGTTCCTTTAACTCGTCCACACCCATCTTGTATGGTCTCTTAGCTATCGGCCCCGTGCCTGGCATTAAGTCAATGAGAAACTCGATATCACGGTCGGGTGGCATTCCTGGTAGTTCCTCCGGGAAGACATCTGGGTATTCATTTACAATAGGTACCTCCTCCAAGCTAACCCCCTTAAGAGAGTTCACCATGATTTCTTTAAGTGCGAAGTTTGACTTGATACGAATCCTCTTCCCTTCCGGTGTTGTGAGCATGATAGTTCTCTTGGCACAATCTATGACTCCTTCATATTCGGTCATCCAATTCATGCCCAAGATGATGTCTAATCCTTGTGATTCTAGAACTACTAGACTGGTGGGAAAAACATGTGTCCCAATCCTTAGTTCTAAATCCCGGCAACCGGAGCTTGCCACTATTTCTCCCCCAGGAGAACTTACCCTTAGAGGAAAGTTTATAGTTTCCGTTGGTATCTTGCCTCTATCCACAAATACCCTTGATATGAATGAATGCGATGCACCGGTATCAAAAAGAACAACTGCGGGAATAGAATTGAGTTTTAACTTATCAATCACAGAGTCTGGCGCATCACAAGCATCCTCCATAGAAACATGATTCACCGTGGCTTTGACAAACGGATTTGGCTTCTTCCCGTTTCCATTGCCATGGTTGTGTCCATTACCATTCCCATTGCCATTGCCATTCTTCCTCTCGGGGCAAGAGGTTGCATAGTGCCCTGTCTTGTTGCACTTAAAGCATGTCACCTCACTGAGATCCTTTCCATTGCTGCCATTCCCATTGCGGTTCTTATGCCCATTGTGCTTGTGGCCACCATGGTTATGACCGTTATAGTTGTGGCCATTATTGTTGTAAGGTGGTGGTGAGGAATTGCGCTTCTTCTGATACGGAACAGAGTGTTTGTGAGGGTTAGATTTCCTCTTGCGGTTTTCTATGCTCTTCCTCTTTGATTCAACCACAATGGCTCTGTCCAGGAGTTCCTGAAAGTTGTCAAATTTCTGAGCCACAAGCTGAATGGATATCTCATCATTGAGCCCTCTTAAGAACTCCTCCTGTCTCTTGGCATCAGTGGAAACATCATCGGGTGCATAACGGGCTAGCTTATTAAAAAGCTCTCCATACTCGGTGACAGAACGGTGCAGCTGGTGTAGGTCGCGAAACTCGCGTCTCTTTAGAGTCATGACACCAGCAGCCACATGATGAGTGCGAAAAGCTAACTCAAACTGTTCCCAAGTGATAGCATCAATATCCGGGTGGGTGACTTGGTAGTTATCCCACCATTCTGCAGCAGGTCCTTCAAGCTGGTGTGCGGCATAACGCACCCTGTCGGCTCCGACAGCTTGCATGGTGTCTAGCTTCTTGTTGATCGTACGCAGCCAGTCATCAGCGATGATTGGTTCAGTGCTGCTAGTGAAGGTAGGTGGGTTCAGCCTCAAAACCCGAGTCAAGCGATCCTGTTGAGGAGGTGGCGGAGGTGGTGGTGGTGGCGGGTTGTTGTTGTTGTTTTGCATGTTCTGAGTGAGCAGTTGGATCAGCTGGTTCTGAGTGGCCAAAAGTTCTGCTATTTCTGGCGGGATTTCGGGGTTCGCACGTCTTGGCGGCATCTGTGGGGTTTAGGAGAATAGTTAAGAAATAGACAGAAAGACTAAGTAGTAAACTCCTACCCTTATGAAAAACACACCAAGCACACAAGGCACACAAGACATAACAACATAGATTTAACACAGGAAACAACCAAGTTTAACTAACCAGACTTTGGTACTTATTACATTTGTGAATAACGTTCTACTATAGAATTAAAGGTGGTCCAACTATTACACATCTTCCACGCCTTCCTCTTCCTCGTCCTCGAACGAGTAGCCTTCTTGCTCTAGAGTTGTCTTGTACAAATCCATCTCCTTTGTGGTGGCTTCAAGCTTCTCTTGGAGGTCCTTTATCTCATCCTGTAGCTTCTTGGTAGTGGCTTCCAGCTGCTCCTGAAGTCCCTCCTTCTCGCTTTGTAGCTCCTCCACTAAACTTGACTTCATTGCGGCTTCAAGTTGCTTTGCCAAGTCCCTCTTGGAAGCACGCACATCATTGATTATCTTGCAAAGGCCTTCAGTTTGCACTTCATCTCCATCGATCTGCTGTTTGAGTTCCCTAATTCTCTTGTTTTTATTTATCACCCTCTTTTCTTGGTTAGCGAACTTCTTCTCTTGGTCCTGGAATTTTAACTCTTGGAGCTTCATTGCCTCCTCCTGCTGCTTGATCATTTCTTCCTTCTCCTTGATGAGGGCGCATAGCTCGTCGTTCTTCAACATCTCGAGGAAGGTACCCTTCTCAAGGTCATGGATGTGGCACTCCAAGTCTTGATATTGTGTTCTTCGGCGCTTGGTAGAAGTTCTTTCCTCAAAGGTTAACTCCATGGGAATTCCTTCCTCATCTCGTCTTCCAAAGAGGCCGCCGCAGTGTCCTTGGAGAGCTTCATGATGACGTCCACATAGGCGACCAATGAGTTGCGGCAAGCTAATGCTAAGGGCCTTTTCCTTGGAATCGCTAACAATGTGGATTGCTATGTCTTCCTCCGGGTTCTTGCCTCGCTCTTTTCCTGGTTGGACGACCTTGACTCCCCAACAGCCGTCCTTGTGGAGTTTCTTCATTGAGCTCCCTTGGATTGTTGGGAGAGGAAGGTCCAAACGTGTGAGTAGATCCATGAGGCATCCTCCAAAGCGAAGGGGCTCGATGTCCGCGACGGTGTCGTAGAGGAAGCTTGTCATCTTTGAGTTAGAAGAATGAGGGTTAGATACTTAAACAAGTAGAGGAAAGCAGATACTAGATGTGCGGAAAATAACTTAGTAGAAAAGCAAGTAAGGCACTAAAGTTAGAGGTGGTTCCAATCCTAGGGTCATGTCCTACAGGCAACGATGTGCTCTGATACCATCTGTAATGACCTCAGATCGGTAAGGATCCTAAGTCCCTGTGATTAACATGCTAGTCCCTGAATCAATAGCTAGCACTCACAGTCAATGAAATATCATGTAAAACACAAAGTCTTTATTACACGGAGAATCCAGAGTATGAAATTATTACAAAAATTGCTTAGCATTATGCTAGCTCATATAACAGCGGAAACATAAAAGCAGCATGAGTCCATCAACGCCTCAGGCTTGTCGAGTGTAGACCCGCGATCCCTACACACCTTTCAATCTTCGGATTCTGCACATAAAACGTGCAGCCAACAAGTTGGGTCAATACTTTGAATGTATTGGCAAATTACACCAAGGAGAGAAAAGACTATCTCTACATGCAAGGCTGGTATAGGCTGTAGAGTTCATTTGCTCAAAGCTAGTTTTCTTAAGTATAGAGAAGAAGAGAGGATTGTCCTACTTTGTAAACATTTGCTTGGATAAAATAAGGTCGAGTGGCACACGAGGATATTACGCACCAAGTGTCCAAACAACCAAACACTTGGATATTACGCACCAAGCGTCACTTGGATATTACACACCAAGTTCCCAAATTCCTACCCATTAGCGATATTACGCACGCCATGGGGTTTCAAAACTTTGTTTTAGAAAAGAGAGAGGAAGATCCTTCAGAGGCTCCATCGTTCAGACGCTCAATGTTGTTCTGTTACCGTGAACACGGCTGATCGATCAGATTGCAATACTCTCGAGAGTTTGTGCACTTTACCCACAATCCACGATCAAGTCCTTTTACAGACAAGACCATGGCGAGGCTTTCCCTTAGTAGCCCCTCTACCTTCTGGATCCAACCGTGCCAAGAACCTCCAAATGTTGGTACCCAGGTGAGGTTTCCCACTAAGTACTAGGTCAAGACAGAGCCCATAATGTATTGTGGTTGCACTGGAAGCTTATGAATTCTAAAACATGGCAGACTTCTTTGATTCCTGGGCGGCCGTCCTCCACCAAAATCACACTCGTTGACCCGACAACCATTCCGCCTAGAAGAAAACTTAGTTTTATTTTGAAGTGGATTTGAGAAGAAAGTTTGCTCTAGAGAGCCTTTATACTTAGAAAAATTCTTTATCTTTCGAACCCCCCAACGGTACTTTGTATATATAGCATAGCAAGCAATACTTAGCAAAAACAGGGGTAACCTATTAGGATGGAAAATCCTAAGTATAGAGCTACTCATGGCATACTACAAAATCATCGCACTTGCAAAATAATACTAAGGAAAAATTCTACTGGATCATCCTACACATGCATACTACAGAATTTTGAAGATCACATGCATAGAATCAAAACTGGGACAAAATTATGAACAAGTGGTGTAACTTGCCTTGATCCGAGCAGCACTCTACACAATAGCACTCCTTAGCGCACTCCGAGCAATCTAACGAATCACAAACATAGATCTGATCACAACTTGCTCTAAGCATATCACAAAGAATATCATGCATGCATGCAACATGGTATTTTATGCAAGGTTGGTTAAATTGATCAAGGTAGCAAGTTTGTGTTGTGATAGTGTAAGGGTGTCACTAGGATTGATTTTCCTGGGTTTAGATCTAATAGAGCCACTAAACAAATCCTGGGATTATAAGAAGATCAAACATCTAATTAGCCCCAAACTAGATCTAATGAAAGCTTAATGATTTGGATCAGTAGGTATTGTGGAAACAAAGGTATAGCAACAAGAATCAAGTAGAATAGAATTTTAATTATTTTTCTATAGATTAAACTCTCTAATCTAATGATTAAAATCTACACCTAAAACATTACTGTAAACCTGCAATATTATTACATATTTGGATTCTACGTAAAATTAGGAATCCAACGGTATATTACAATCTAAATTTGGACAAATATTCGATTTTATACGATTTTCGCAAGTTTGAAATCTAAATCTGAAACAGATCTGAACTTGACTTAAAGAGCCTGCCAAGTGGCAGCTCCTGATCGGCCCAGCTGGCAACGGGGGGGCGACGCGGCGCTGGCGCGTGCGTGCTAACGCGCGTGGCCACGTGGCAAGCCGCTATTCGCCGATACCCCTTCGGCACTCATCTAATCCTACGCGTTCAACCTCAATCTGACGGTCAGGAGGGCGGCGGCGACTTACAAGGGTGTGACGGCGGCGCGGGGCGGCGGTGGCATCAGTGGTCAACGATGGCGGCGCTCCGGCGGGTCCCTGGAACCGTGGCGAGGTCGACGAGGTTCGCCTGGCTCTCGCGGTCACGCTCGCGTCCTCGTCGTCTCCCCTTGCTTCCTCGGCTGTCAGCAGCGTCCCGCCGATCTCCTTCGTCTCCGGCGGCGCTCCGGCGAGCAATCGCGGGTGAGTTCCTGCGAGAGAGAAGGGGAAGAACACACGAGTGGAATCAGTGGTGGATGGGGAATCTCCGGTGGGAGGAAGGAGCGAGGGAGATGCTTCGAACCGTCTCGGCGAGGTTGACCCGACGGCGGCGGTGTAGTTCGTCGCTGGCTAGGGTTCGTGCAAGGAAGGAATCGAGCGGGGGGGGGGGGGAATGCGAGAGTGGCGGGGTTTAAGTAGACGGGAGCCTTGGCGTCGGGGACACGGACTCGTCTCCGTTTCGGTCGGAGTCCGACCACCTCACGGCGGCGCGCGGGTTCCGTGGGGAGGAAGGTGATGACGGGTGGGCCAGGACGGTCAGCGGGTGCGGCAGGTGGCGACGGTGCGAGTGGGCCGGTGGCGGGCTGCGGAGGCTGGCGCGGCGAGCTGGCTGCCGCGTGGGCGCTGGTGGGCTGTGCTGCGCTGGTGGGCGGCGCTGCGGCCCAGCTAGGTTAGCCACTGCCTCTGTATTTTTTTCCTCTTTTATCATTTTTCAATTTCTGGTTTGGTAAAACTCAAATAACTTTTGCAAGACAAGTCCAAAAATGTTGAAACTTGTTTCCAAATTTTTGTAAAAATAAGGTGGTCAATATAGGACCATATTTTACTATTTTTCATAGTTTATATTGAAGGGTCAACTTACTACAACAAGGTGCTCACTTATGGAAATAATTAATAGGGTTTTTAATAGGTTTAGGTGTTAGGATTCTTATTGCAAATTTTCAAATGTAGGATGCAATGATGCAAGGATGATGCATGATACTAATAACATACAAATACAAAGTCTAGGATGTTACAGGAAGAAAGTCCAAGAAGGTTTAGGAACCCGTCTAGATTTCAGCACCGCGTATCACCCTTAGACCGATGGACAAACGGAGCGAGTAAATCAAATACTCGAAGATATGCTGAGAGCATGTGTGTTAGAATATGGATCCAAGTGGGAAGACTGTCTGCCGTTTGCAGAATTTTCATACAACAACAGTTATCAAGTCAGTTTGCAAATGGCCCCATTTGAATTCATGTACGGAAGTAAGTGTCGCACCCCTTTGAACTGGTCGGAAGTAGGAGAGAGTCAGATTTTCGGACTCGACATCCTACGAGAAGCAGAAGAGAAGGTTCACAAGATTCGTGAGCACCTCAACAGCCCAATCCAGACAAAAGAGTTACGCCGACAAGAGACGTATAGACCTCTCCTTCAACATAGGAGATTTTGTTTATCTGAAAGTGTCGCCATTGAAGGGAATGCAGCATTTCCAACTCAAGGGAAAGTTAGCCCCCAGATATATTAGACCTTTCAAGATTCTGAACCGTCGAGGAGAAGTACCGTATCAATTGGAACTACCCGAAGAAATGTAAGCCATGCACAATGTGTTCCATATCTCGTTACTTCGCAAGTGTCTCGAAGTCCCAGAGAAGACCGAAGTGTTCAAAAATATCGATCACCGGACCATAGAGATCAACGATGACCTGACCTATCCCGAAGTACCCATTCGTATTTTGGAAGAAGCTTTTCGAACTACCCGAACCCGAAGGATCAAGTTTCTCAAGATTCAGTGGAGCAACCACACAGAAGAGGAAGCTACCTGGGAGCGCGAAGATCACATCAGGACGGAGTTTCCCGATCTCTTCAAATCCTAGGTAATCTTTTCGTCCTTTTTCAAATCTCAGGACGAGATTTTGTTTAAGGGGGGAAGGTTTGTAACATTCCAAAAATACTAAACTTAGATCATTAAACTCTAATCATCAAAATTAGGGTTAACAAAAACTTTTCCAAATAAAATTATGAAAGCATGCATATGTGTATTAATTTGAAATTCTTTTGAACTACCTTGTTTGTGTGTTTCCTTGCTTGTAAAATGTTTATTAGGTGAAATAAACATCATCTAAACCTTTCCCACACTTTTCCCAAAGACAAGTAAATCAAAACAAATAAAATAAAGGAATGGTCATTTTGACCAATTTAACTCCCATGCCTACTTTGGCTGTCTCAAACTTTCAGAACCTAACAGAAACTTTTCTGAATCTTTGCACCCCTTGATTGTACTCATAACAAAGTATCAAGGCCCACTTTGTGATCATCCAGAAACTTTCTAATGCATAGTTTAAATGACAATTCAAAATTGAATCTTTATCATATGGGAAGATCCCACTTTTTCAAAAACCACTCAAACAAGCTCAACTTTCAAAACCCAAGCAGCTGCAGACTCACCAGCACCAATCTAGCACACCCACCAAAAATCTTTTCAAAATTCAAAACTTGAATTTATGCGGCCATTTCATCAAACACTTGGCAGACACAAATCAGAAAAAATCAAAACACTATAGTGTGCAGTGTTTTGAGCCTAACTGGTTCCCTATCTAGCTCACAACCATCTCAGTAGATCATCTAGCAAGATTAACCAAGCACTAACACCACTGTGAGCTTGCCAATATCATCAATGGTGAACAGCCGAGTGCATCCTTGCCACCCCAGTGTAGACAACAAGCTAGGAAAGAAACTAGCCATGCCAACCTTGTCTGGGAGATCACCCATGCCTCACCGCCCCCTCTCGACTAGCCCTGCCTCGAAGACACCGACCAGAGCACCCAGGAACACCGCGCCGTGCCTCTGCCAACCGTGCCGAGCATGCGCCAGAGCGCCACCCTCGACCGAAGCCCACAGACCGTGCGCCGCCCTCGCCGCGTGCATACATGATCACCACCGACCCAGGAGACCGCCAGACATCCCCGTTCGCCGCCCCATGCCGCACAGCCACCGCTCGCTGTCGAAGACGCCGCCTCTGCCGCGCAGAGCGTCGCGTGTTCCATACCAACCCGCACCGCCCCACGTCTCACCACCGTATCATTGAGCATCACCAGGGAACACCGCACCGTCCCCTACCTTCGCCCATGCCAATAGCCGTCTGTACCATCGCCCCCGACGAGCTCACCGTGCACCCCGTCGGTCCCCTCACTCGACTATAAATAGAGGCCACCCTCAGCCGAATTGAGCACACCATTCTACTCCCCTCTCCTCACTGATCGTGCCACACCGTTCCCGGAGCAAGGCGAGCAGCACTTCGCCGGAATTTCACCGGAGCCCGCCGCCTCTGGAGAAGAAGGGAGCCATCGATTGGAGCCGCCCCAGGAGGAGCCACCGGTACCAGGAGAGGAGTACCTGGAGGATGGACCCCAGGAAGGTTACGACAACTAGGATCATCTCCCATCGTCAGTATTGCCTGTGACCCCGAAGATGGAGCTTCGTCCACGCTACCGTTATTATTACGTATTCCGCTGCTTGATGTTGTATTAAGAACTGGATCATGAGATCCCTATCTATGTAAGAACTTATGTAAGGTTTGTAATGGATGATGTACTATGGTATCCAATTCTGTTATGTCTCGCAAAAATGGTAATCCTGGGATTGCGATGTATGGCATAACAGGCATCTGAGATTAAAAATCCGGGTGTTGACAACTAGGGACTCTTTTATGTTTAGAAATCACACAAGTATTAATGTTTCCGGTTAATACAATTATAACATGGTATGTAAACATTTATCATAAGCATGAAGATATGATAATAACCTCTTTATTATTGCCTCTTGGGCATGTCTCCAACAATTACGTCTTCGACGGCAGGTGCGTGTCAAAGACCCCATTTTTTACTTCTCTGTCCATTTGAAGTAGCTAGTGTTCTCTGTTATCTGAATTTAGTACTGCTTATGCCCCAAATGATCTGAATCATTTCTTAAATTTCAATATTTAGGTTATACATAGAGATGTGGGAGCTGTTTGTGCAGTTTGATGTTGTGAAGTTTGTGCAGAAATCAATGGCTAGGTCGGACATTAGGTATCTGAATTTGTTGGCACCAATGGAGAAATAGGGGTACAACATATGTGACTCAATGTACTATGTTAAAGAATAAGGTGAGGGATTGAATGGGCTAGATATAGTTGAAAACAATTTAAAGGTTGAAGAGATGATTAGGAAGTATGTAAATAGGAAAAAATTGGTACTTATTGTATTGAGAGATAAGAAGAGAAACCAGGCAATTGTGCTGTCACCTTTGAAGAGAAAAATGCAGAGACTATTATTAGAGCCAAATCTAGGCCAACTGACATTGATCCTGAGGAGGATGATCCCGTTCCTTATCAGATGCAGACTCAAGAGAGTTTTTACTGTAAGCAGATGCACACATTTCAGAGGATGACACAGCTAGAGAAGAAGAGGAGGGACAATATGAATATGGCCTAGTTGATCTTGATTATGCAGAGGAGATGAAGGAGCCACGCGCTCCTCCTCCGTCGCCGTGTCGGCGACGTGCTCTTCCACGTCGCTGCGCGCTTTGGCGGCATGACGGAGCTCACGGATGGAAACCTTGGCGGCCTCCTTGGTAGCCTCCTCCAGCATGATCATGGCCGCCTCGTGGCGGATCTCACGAAGAGCCGCTGATGCAGCCTCCATGTCCACCGCCTCCTTGGCGGCGACGTGGTGTATGTCGGTCACCGCCCATTGGGCGGCCACCGTTGCCGCCGCCTCCACCACCCGCTGTAGCGCACACTCGGCGATCTCGCCTTCCTTCTCGAAGGCCAACACCCGCGCCTCGCCCATGTGCCGGGCCAGCACTGCGGCCTCGAGGTGGACCTCGTCGACCTCCACGTCCGGGTAGCGGGTGCGGCACATCTCCCGGATCTTGGACCATGTGGCGATCTTGGGGCGAGGCATGACTGTTGGAGCTTTTTCGGCCGCTGGTTTTCTCTTGCTTGGGAGCTTGTTGTCTCCGCCGCGCCGACGGCCGTCTTTTATAGACCGCGGCGGAGGCGGGAAACAGACTGGGATGCGCGGGAAGTTTTCTCACCGCGAGAAGCGTGGCGCGCGGGAAACGATGTCGGGAAACGCCGGCCGCGCGGGAAGCCGCCAGCGCTGACAACCGACGTCGCGTCGCCATTAACGTCCCATCGCGAGAGTGTCAACCGGTAACAGCGGGAGAGAGACGGACATATGGATCGGACCAATGTACGCGATCGACCGGACAGACCGGATCAGACCCCAAATCAACCGCAGTTCGACCCAAACAGACAGAAATAGACCTTTTTGGTTCACCGGATGGGTCGGACCAGTGGATACGCCCTTAGCCTCCTACCAAACAAGCCCCAACTCTCTCCCGTTTTCCCGCCTGTTTTACCTCTTTCCCCTCTCCCTCTCGCCGATTCCAGAAGCTTCTGACCTGCTCCGCCACCGCCGCCGCCGGCGGAGAGAGAGAGAGAGAGGATGGGCACCCGGGAGCTGTCGCTGCCGTGCCAATTCGAGCTCCTCCTCGGCAAAAGGTGACTGGGACTCGTCACCCTAACCCTACATCTTTCCCTCCGCCGCGCTTCTAATCATTCCATTTGCTGCTTGTGCAGACCGCGACCGCTGGCCGCTGGAGGCCAGGTTCATAGAGGGACCCACCACGGCAACTTACACGCTTAGGGTTTAGGAATATCGGTGATTTACTCCTCCCAGATGTCGATTTCGTGTCATTTGCGCTGGAACGCTGGGGCTTAATTCCTCGGGTTCCTGGGGCAATTTTCTCGTCCCAATTAAATTGGGGGCATTCTGGTAATTCTTGAGAAGGATCAGTGCCGATTTCTGCTTGATTTAGGGTTAAAAAGTGCCGCTTTTTGTCATGATGCTACGTTACTGACATGGTTGATGATACTTAATCTCCTTTTTTGTGTGAACTTCAGAAATTGCAAAGGAGATGGATGTGCACGGTCAAGGGATACCGGTTACAGTGGCCAGCACGACCTACATGGGCATGAACACGCTGTATGCCGCTGGCCGCGGCAGGTTGCCTGCCTCGCCGAGGAGGTCAAGGTGGACATCAACAAGCCTGACACCTCTCATGGTAGTTTCTGTTCACGCCTCTCCGATCCGTAAAGCATAGTTTTATGACTTGATCATCATCAACTTTAAATGGGTTGTGTGTGGATCCTAATGCTACATTATTCACCCATGGAGCATATGCCCTTACCTACAGCAACCTTCCTGTAGTCCGGTACCTTCTTGACCATGGTGCTGATTTGCATCAACAACGTTCAAGAGACATGACTCTTCTTCACTCAGCTCCTGTTAATGGTATAGACAGAAGGATCCTCACTTGATTTTTACATTCTCTGCTGTAGGTGCTCAGAGTCTTTACTGTTGTATTGCTCCTTTGTTTCGTGCTGGACCTTTTTCTTTTTCACAATTGTTTTGTGATACATCGACCATGCCATGGTGAACCTGGAAGGAATTCCATGGTGATATATAGAAGTGGATTTATTTTACCAAGAGCCCAGCTAACCTAATTTAAACAATTTTCTTGTTGCCATAAACTAAAACAAGCCTGATATTATTCGCTTATCATGTGCATCAGCGTCTGAATAGCGACCAGTCTTATGACAAGTCGAAACATGGTTGTCACATTAATTTGAATTTTCTGCTCACATATATGTAAAAAGTCTACGTGTCGTCGTGTTGCTACCAATCTATTTCAGCACTGTACTATCTATCCTTATAGTCTATGGAACTTCTCTCAGGATATGTATTTCATATGTTATTTTTTTAGCCATTGAAACTTGTTTCCAAAGAAATGTCTGCATAATTAGTATGATCTGCGAGTTCCATTCACCATTTTCCTCACAAATGGTGTTATTTAGCATGATTACCTGCTTCTTATGGTAACGGTTTATGGGAAATGTGAACAAACAAAGTTGCTCCCCCCTCCCCCAATAGTTACTGAAACTTTGTTGCCCAAAAGCATTTTGTTCATATACTGTTCATAGTGTTATGACCTTCATATTTTTTTCTTTTTTCAGGGCAGTCCGAAATAGTAAAGTATCTTCTCTCTAGAGGAATGGATGTTGATGCTCTATCAGTTATTGGAACACCACTCGCTCTTGCTGCTCATAAAGGATATGCTAGTATTGTGAAGATACTTTTGCAGCACAATGCAGATGTAATGTTCAAATCTTCATTGATCTGTTGGCTTTCAACTTCAGTTCTCTCTTTTGCTAGATATTTGCTACGTTCTCAAATTGTTCCCACCTGTACTCAAGGGCATTATTGGTTGGTGACTAACCATGACACGCCAAAAGTTAGGAACATGTGACTTAGTTGGTTATCTATTTGGTTCGCTGGCAAGAATCCATTCCTATAGCTTGTGTCCTATGTGTCAAAGGCTCACAAATGTGTGGTAGGATTCCCTTGGCTTGGCATAGTCTGGCACTCCGTAGGCATGATTAGTAAATATTGGCAACCTTCGTAAATCAACCAAATAGGCCCTGCTCATAGCTATTAATGTGTTAGCCACATTAGGCATGCTAGGACCGGTGACCCACACAAAAATTCCGAGGAATCAGTGGGAGAAAAGGGACATACAACTTTATAAGCTATGCTCTTAGAAAAGAAGTATCGGCTCAGCTCTTTTTCCCTTACAAATTTCATCTTTCTCTTGGAACTATCATATTTTGGCATGAAAATGAAGCTCTTTATTTATTTTTCCAGCCCAACAAGGGGAACCGTGTGCTTGAACCTTTAGACACGGCATTACACAAATCTAACATGTCCTGTCTGAAGCTATTGATTCAGGTATTGTATCCTCTGTTTATACTGCAGTAGGAATGTAGGTTTCTATAAACTGATGTTTGATTTAGTCATATTTGTATTAACTAGACAAATTCTTGGCTTTTCATACTTTCATCTGATAGGGTGGAGCTAATGTCAGTGCTGCTGGTCCTTGTTATAATCCCTTGGTAACGGCTGTAGAGAAGGGCTTCACTGAAGCTATCAAGTGCTTGCTGGAAGCTGGCTCAAATCCAAATGTTCCTGACAAGGTCAGAATGCTCATTTTGTCATATATTCTTGTGTCTTGCTTGGCTTTGTAGTGATATGCAACAACTATATGAGTTATAGTACACGTACATGAATCTATATGTAATGTAAAAATAAAAGGCTGTGCTAAGTTACCTTTCTTGCATAAGCGTGCCACTGTTTTGCCTTTCCCCTCTGTGCAAGCTCTTTGTTATTGGTCAGATAGTGAATCAGTAGACTTGTCTTATACTGATATGTGATGGCTGTACGAGTTATGATATAAGTGCACCTACATGATGATATCTGTAGTATAAAAATAAAAGGCTGTGCTAAGTTAACTTTTCTGTATAAGCTTGTTACAGTTTCACCCTTTCTCCTTTATGCCATCTCTTTGTTAATTTGTCCAGATAGTGAATCAATATGGTTTGCATGGAGAGTGTCAAGAACATTGCTTATTTCCCCATGTGGAATATATCCTTGTAAAGCTTTCCTTGTTCGTTAACAGTTTTTAAGATTACCAATAGAGTTGGCTGCTGAGTATGGTGCCCGGGAAGCCACTGAGGTTCTCTTTCTTTTCACCTCTTCCATTTCAACTGTGACAAATTGGATCCTTGATGGAATCATTAGTCATGTGAAAATGGAAATCAAGCAACTTGAGGTATGCCATGGTAACAAATTTTCTTGCACGTCCACAATTTTTTTGGCCCATGTTAACTCTATAAGAAATACTGGGCGTTGATGTTTAACTAAAACTTCATAGATCAATAACTCGTCAAATGCACATGTGTTTTCTTGCATCTGCTTAGCTATTTAAGATTTGTTCCTGAACTTATCATATGTGAATGATGCTTTATCGGATAACTTATTTGCTTGCATGTTAATTCATTAAAATGTGTACCAATTAATTTTTTTAAAGACTTCTCTTGCTTCATTTCCTTTCTGTAGAAAGTGACAACTGGGATTTTCAATTCTCGCATTGATGAAAACAGTTTCTTGTCTTTCTCCTTGAGGAACTGTTAACCAGTACATTGTACATGTTATATTGGTACCTGTAATCATCTGTACTCGTAGTCTTTAGGCTAGTCCTGTTCCCTAGGATCCACCACGGCGACATCCACACATCAAGAGTAAGGGCCACCCGCACCTCCCTCTCTCTTTCCGGTGTCAGTTCGCCGTGCAGGTTCCGATCTGGCTGCGGAGTACCGACGTCAGTCCACTCGGTGTTCAGTTTGTCATGCAGGTTCTGATCTGGCAGCGGAGTACCGGCGATTTCTTGCTTCCGGATGTCGATTTCGTGTGTGATTCCCAGGTTGGAACGCTGGGGCTTAATTCCTCGGGTTCTTGGGGGAATTTTCTCGTCACAATTAAATGGGGGATTTCTGGTAGCTCTTTAGAAGGACCGGTGCCGATTACTTCCTGATTTGGGGTGGAAGTGACCCCCTTTTGTCATGATGCTACGTTACTGTCATGATTGATGATACTAGTCTCCTTTGTGTGAACTTCAGAGTTTGCAAAGGAGCTGGATGTGCACTGGCACAGGATCCCAGTGACAGTGGCCAACACGACCTACATGGGCATGGACACATTACACGCCGCCCCAGGCAGTGGCAGGCTGCCCGCCTACCAGTACCTCGTCGAGGAGGTCAAGATGGACATCAACAAGCCTGACACCTCTCAGGGTAATTGTTCGTTCATGCCTTTCTTATCCTAAAATATTGTTTTATGACTTGATCATCATCAGCTTTAACTCGGCTGTTTGTGCAATGTGTGTGTCGATCCTGTTGCTAGATTATTCACCTGTGGAGCATGCCGTTACCTACAGCAACCTTCCTGCTGTCAGGTACCTTCTTGATCATGGCACCGATCTGCATCAACAACATTCAGGAAACATAACTCTTCATTCAGCTGCAGCTCATGGTATAAACAGAACGATCTTCCCTTCATTGTTACGTTCCTCTGCCCCAAGAGGCCAAGACTATGCCTTAGGTTCATGCCCAGGTTGCCTTGCTCCCTTGTTTTGTGGTGGACTTTTTTCTGCTTGAGAATTATTTTGTGTTATACAGATCATGCATGTAGCATGATATTTTAGATTGGAGAGCCTTTAGCTGAATCTGGAGGGAATTCCATTGCGATATATATAAGTTGATTTATTTTACCAAGAGCCAAACCAACCTAATATAGCGATTTGTTTTATGAAACTCTAAACATAGCTGCATATTAGTTTGAATTTTCTGCTCGCATATGTGTAAAAAGTCAATGTGCCATCGTGCTGCGACAAATCTATTTCGGCACTGTACTATTTATCCTTATAGTCTGTGGAGCTCCTCTCAAGATATCTACTTCATATGTTATTTTGTTTTAGCCGTTGAAACTAGTATCCCAAGAAATGCCTGCTTACTTAGTATGATATGCAAGTTGCGTGGGATACCTACTTTATGCACTATTTTCCTCACAGATGTTCTTCATTTTGTATGATTAACTGATTCTTATGGTAATTCCTTCCATGCACCTGTCAGGGAAATGTGAACCAACAAAGATGCTTCCCACCAATAGTTATTGAAACTTTGTTGCACAAAAACGTTTTTGTTCATATACTGTTCATAGTGGTATGACCTTCATCTTTTTTTTCCTTTTTCAGGGCGCTCCGAATTAGTAAAGTATCTTCTCTCCGGAGGAGTGGTTGTTGATGTACTATGAATTATTGGGACACCACTCCTCTTGCTGCTCATGAAGGATATGCTACTATTGACGTGAAGATACTTTTGCAGCACAATGCAGATGTATGTTTAAATCTTTATTGATCTGTTGGCATTCAACTTCAATTTTTCTTTTGCTAGCTTTTTGCTATGTTTTTAAATTGTTCCCACCTGTATTTGAGTTTGAGGGCATTATCGGTTGGTGATGACTATGCCACGCCAAAAGTTACGGACATGTGACTAGGTTGGTTGTACGTTTGGTTCACAGCCACACTTGTGGCAAGAATCCTTTCCTACAGCTTAGGTCCCATGTGTCACTGTCTCACAAACTGAGTGATATAATTCCCTTTGGCTTGGCTTAGAATGGCACTGCGTAGGCATGATTAGTAAGTGTCGTGTCAGTAACCTTCATAAATCAACCAAATAGTTTCTGCTCGTAGCTGTTAATATGTTAGCCACATGAGGCATGCTAGGACCGGTGATCCACACAACAATTCTAAGGAATCAGGGCAACAAAGGGACATATCTTCGTAAGCTAACTCTTAGAAAAAGGGACATATTTTGGCATGAAAATGAAGTTCTTCATTTATTTTTCCAGCCAACAAGGGTACCAGTGTGCTTGGACCCATAGACATGGCGTTACACAAATCTAATGTGTCCTGTGTGAAACTATTGATTCAGGTATAGTATCATCTATTTATATCGCAGTAGGAATTTAGATTTCTGTAAACTGATGTTTGATTTAGTCATCTTTGTATTAACAACTAGATAACTGTATGATTGGCTTGTCTTCTATACTTGCATCAGATAGACTGGAGCTAATGTGAGTGGTGCTGGTCCTTGTTATGATCCCTTGGTATTGGCTGCGGAGAAGGGATAAACTGAAGCTATCAAGTGCTTGTTGTAAGCTGGCGCAAATCCAAATGTTCTTGACAAGGTCAGAATGCTCATTTTGTCACATATTCTTGTGTCTTGCTTGGCTTTGTAGTGATATGATCAACTATATGAGCTATGCAAGTACACCTACATGATGCTATCTGTAATATAAAAATAAAACAGTGCTAAGTCACCTTTCTTGCATAAGCTTGCTACTGTTTCTGTTGTGGCTGCTTGGAGCTTCGGAGGTGATACGGGTGTGACACAGGGGGACGAGTTCGTCCTCTGCGTTTAGGCACCGTTGCCGGGGATTCGATAGGATAGCAGGGGTTAGGGTTTGAGAGAACTCAGAAGGATCGGGAAGAGAAAATAGAAGATACGGGATTGTTATTGCTTGATTCCCAATTACATGAGACGGCATGCTTATATATGCATTGCCTTGGTACAGTTTAATTCAACTAGGACTCAGAGCCAGAGGTCTAATCTAACTTGGATTCTATCTGTTAGATGTACATATCTGTATATTGTATTTTTCCCATATGTTAGGGGACTTCCTACATATTTGCCCTGTACCTGTAATATATATTGTGGCCTTTGGCCTCAGAGGAATACAACTTGTCTATTCCTAAAATGGTATCAGAGCTGGTTTTAGGGTTCCCATGCCCACCGGTCCTCTGCTTGTGACCGCCGCCGCCGTCAGCTCGCCCTGGCCACCGCCGGTTCCCGTTCTGGCCGCTTGCGTGGTGGTCCTCGTCCTGCTCATCTCTCCCCAGTGGTCCTCTGCTTGGCCGCTCGTCCCCAGATCGATCTCTCAGATCAGATCGAGCTTATGGCCATCACCTCCTGCTACCTAAATCCTCTGCTGGACGCCACCTCCTGCTGTGGCCCGCCACCTGCGACAGGAAATCGCCCGCCCGCCACCTGCTGTCCTTCCCGACGGGGCCCCCTCTGCCCGCCACCCCCTGCCCGCCACCTGCTGCTATACCAGGGACGGGCCACCCCTGCCCGCCTGCGCACCAACGGGCCACCTCCGCAGCGCCTGCGCACCGACGGGCCACCCTCTGCACCGATCCGCCGCCACCACAGCGTCCGCATGCTCCGCCTCGCCACAGCGTCTCCCCGCCCGCGTCAGATCTTCTTCAGATCGCCGGATCTTCGCCGCCGGCCGTCACCACTGCCGGGAATCGGTCCCCGGCGGCTTGAATTGCGCTTCCCCGCCCCTTAGGCGCTGCCTTTTCTCCCGGCTGGCCGGAATTTCGCCGGCCTCTGCCTGCAGCTGCCGTTGACCAGATTTGCTTCAAAAAAGAGAGAGAGAGAGAGAAAGATGTCTTCTGCATCGGGCTATGTTGCGATTCCTCGCTGCCCGGTGATCTTCGATGGCGCGAATTATCCTGATTTCGCTGCCTTTATGCGCGTTCACATGCGCGGTCTCCGTCTTTGGGGTGTGCTCTCCGGCGAGGTCCCCTATCCATCGTGATCCCCTGCTCCTGTGGCTCCTCTTCCGCCTACGCCGATTGTTCTCGGCGCTGATGCTTCTCAGGAGGCCAAGGATGCTGCTCAGAGTGCTGATGATAGTGCTGCTGCTGCTTATGACCTGAAGCTCAAGCAGTACTCTGCTGATCTCGAGTCCTATCGCCACGCTCTGACTGCCTACACTCAGTGGGTCGATGAGGATGCTCGTGCTGCTGCTGTTCTCACCTCCAGTGTTCTGCCCCAGTATGCTGCAGAGTTCATGAGTCTCCCTACTGTTGTCGCTCAGTGGGCACATTTTCGTCAGCGCTATCAGCCGTCTGGAGATGCTCTTTACCTGTATGTGGTTCGCCAGGAGCATGCTCTTCAGCAGGGTGATTCCACTATTGATGAGTTCTATACTCAGAGTGCTGCTATCTGGCGTCAGCTTGATTCTCTCCGTACTGCTGTTTGTGGCACATGCTCGTGCTGCCAGATTGTGCGCTCGGATTTGGAGTTTCACCGCATTTATGAGTTTCTGTCTCGGCTCTACCAGGAGTTTGAGCCCCGGCGTGCTCAGCTCAATGCTCGTGGTCGTGTTCCGCTCTCTGAGGTGTTGTCTGAGCTTCGGGCCGAGGAGACCCGTCTCCGTGGTGCTGGTCTTCTTGCGGTTCCGTCTGTGTTTGCTACTCGTGGTCCTCCTATGCCGTCTGCTCCCTCGACTTACCTCATCAATATTCAGCCTTCTGCCGCTCTGCAGGGTGGTATCCCTCTTGAACGCCTATCTGGATAGTCTCCAGACTACTCCATGCTTCGCTTGTTTGGTTGTGTTTGCTATGTTTTCATTGCTCCTCACGAACGCACCAAACTGACCGCTCAGTCTGTTGAGTGTGTCTTCCTTGGATACAGTGATGAGCATAAGGGCTATCGCTGTTGGGACCCCGTTGGTCGTCGGATGCGTATCTCTCGTGATGTTACTTTTGATGAGACACGTCATTTCTATCCTCGTCCCACCGCTGGTACCTACCCGGTGGAAGATATCTCTTTTCTTCTCTTTCCTGACACACCTCCTTCTACTCCTATTATGTCTTCTTCAGGATCTCCTTCCCCTGATGTCTTTTCTTCGACACCGTCCTCCTCTGCTCCGTCTAGTTCTCCTAGTTCTCCTCGTTCTCCGGAGTCTTCCTCTGGTATTCCTTCTTCTTTATTGTCGTCTCCTGAGTCGTCTTCCTCTGATGAGCTTCCCTCTACTCGTCCTGTTCGTCAGCGTCGTGCCCCAACCGTTACTCTCCTAGTCAGTATGGTCTTTCTGTTGCCTCCGAGCCGACTTCTTATCGGGATGCTGAGCATCATCCTGAATGGCAGCTAGCCATGGCTGAGGAGATTGCTGCGCTTGAGCGCACTGGCACCTGGGATCTTGTTTCTCCCCCTCCCGGTGTTCGTCCTATCACGTGTAAGTGGGTCTATAAGATTAAGACCCGCTCTGATGGATCTCTTGAGCGCTATAAAGCACGTCTTGTGGCTCGTGGTTTTCAGCAGGAGCATGGTCGTGACTATGATGAGACCTTTGCTCCTGTGGCTCATATGACCACTGTGCGTACTCTTCTTGCGGTTGCTTCTGTTCGTCACTGGTATGTGTCCCAGCTTGATGTTCAGAACGCCTTTCTCAATGGTGAGTTGAGTGAGGAGGTTTATATGCAGCCTCCTCCTAGGTATTCTGTTTTCGAGGGGATGGTTTGTCGTATTCGACGTTCTCTTTATGGCCTCAAACAGGCCCCTCGTGCCTGGTTTGAGCGCTTTGCTTCCGTAGTGACTGCTGCTGGTTTCTCCCCTAGTGCTCATGATCCAGCGCTGTTTGTTCACACTTCTCGTCGTGGACGCACTCTTCTTCTTCTCTATGTTGATGATATGATCATTACTGGTGATGATTTTGAGTATATCGCCTTTGTTAAGGCTCGTCTTCGTGATCAGTTTCTTATGACTGATCTTTGTCCTCTTCGATACTTTCTTGGGATTGAGGTTTCCTCCACTTCTGATGACTTCTACATCTCTCAGGAAAGGTATATTCATGATCTTCTTGCTCGTGCTGCTCTTGGGGATGAGCGCACTGTTGAGACCCCTATGGAGCTTAATGTTAAGCTTCAACCTACTGATGGTGATCCTCTTCCTGATCCGACGCGTTATCGTCATCTTGTTGGGAGCCTTGTTTATCTTGCTGTCACTCGTCTTGACATCTCTTATCCTGTTCATATTCCGAGTCAGTTTGTTTCTGCTCCTACCACTATTCACTATAGTCATCTTCTCCGTGTTCTTCGTTATCTTCGTGGTACGATCACTCGTCGCTTTTTCTTTCCTCGTTCCAGCTCCCTTCAGCTCCAGTGCTATTCGGACGCTACGTGGGCGAGTGATCCTTCGGATCGCCGTTCCCTTTCTGCTTACTGTGTGTTTCTTGGTGGTTCGCTCATTGCTTGGAAGACAAAGAAACAGACAGCGGTTTTCCGTTCGAGTGTTGAGGCTGAGCTACGTGCTATGGCCTTGTTGACTGCTGAGGTGACCTGGTTACGGTGGTTACTTGCGGATTTTGGGGTCTCTATTACCACACCCACTCTGGTTTTGTTTGACAGTACAGGTGTTATTTGTGTCGCACGTGATCCGGTCAAGCATGAGCTTACCAAGTATATTGGTGTTGATGTTTTCTGTACACGTGCTCAGGTGCAGGCTCATGTTGTTGCGCTTCAGTATATGCCTTCAGATTTACAGTTGGCGGATTTCTTTACGAAGGCACAGACCAGAGCTTACTCTCCAAACTCAGTGTTGTGGATCCATCATGAGTTTGAGAGGGGGTGTTAGATGTACATATCTGTATATTGTATTTTCCCCATATGTTAGGGGGCTTCCTGCATATTTGCCCTGTACCTGTAATATATATTGTGGCCTTTGGCCTCCAGAGGAATACAATTTGTCTATTCCTAACACTATCTTCCTATTATGGGTCACGTACTTCTGCAGTTGCCGTATCTGACTCTAACTCCTCCCTTACAGCAGCTGTGCCTTCTTGCCTTCTCCTTCTATATGCCTGACCCCAATATACGTCCACATCATTACTCCCTCTCTAGAGAAACAGCTCGTCTTCGAGCTGGACATCCGGATAAAGCTCTCTGAAAGCCTGGAGTTGCTCCCAAGTTGCTTGTACCTCAGACAGCCCTTGCCAATGAACCAAAACTTCCCACTCACCATGATGTTTGCTAGCTCGAGTCACTTTAGCCGGAGTAGGTATTTCCCTGCCATGGGAAAGTGGAGGCAATTCTGGAGTAGCTGTAGGTGGTTCCCCATGAAACTTCTTGAGAAGACCGACATGAAACACATCATGAATACGAGCAGATGCTGGGAGCTGGAGCCGATAAGCAACATCACCAATTCGTTCCAGAATCTGAAATGGACCGTAAAACTTGGGTGCTTGGAGCTTCGGAGGTGATACAGGTGTGACACAGGGGGACGAGTTTGTCCTCTGCGTTTAGGCGCCGTTGCCTGGGATTCGATAGGATAGCAGGGGTTAGGGTTTGAGAGAACTCAGAGGGATCGGGAAGAGCAAATAGAAGATACGGGATTGTTATTGCTTGATTCCCAATTACATGAGACATCATGCTTATATATGCATTTCCTTGGTACAGTTTAATTCAACTAGGACTCAGAGGTCTAATCTAACTTGGATTCTATCTTCCTATTATGGGTCATGTACTTCTGCAGTTGCCATATCTGACTCTAACTCCTCCCTTACGGCAGCTGTGCTTCATTGCCTTCTCCTTCGATATGCCTGACCCCAATATACGTCCACATCAGTTTCACCTTTCCCCCTTTGTGCCCTCCCTTTGTTAATTTGGTCAGATGGTGAATCAATGACTGTCTTATACTGGTATTCAACGACCTTAAAAACACCTACAAGATGCTATCTGTAGTATAAAAACAAAAGGCTGTGCTAAGTGTACTTTTCTGGATAAGCTTGTTACAGTTTCACCATTTCTCCTTTATGCCACCTCTTTGTTATATTGGTCAGATAGTGAATCCATAGACTTGTCCTATATTGATATGCAACGACTGTACTGAGTTATGATGTAATTATACTTACATGATGCTTTCTGTAGTATAAAATAAAAGGCTCTGCTAAGTTAACCTGTCTGCATAAACTTGTTACTGTTTCACCCTTTCTCCTTCATGCCATCTCTTTGTTAATTGGTCATGGATTGTGTCATGAACATTGCTGATGTCCGAATGTTAATATTGCTTTTGTAAGACTTTCCTTTTCCCTCAACAGTTTGTTGCTGAGTATGGTACACAGGAAGACGTTGGGATTCTCTTACTATTCACCTTGCCAATTTCAAGTGTAACAAATTGGAGCATCGACGGAATCATTAGTCATGTGAAGATGGAAATCAAGCAACTTGAGGTATGTCACTGTAGCAAATTTTCTTGCACAGTAACGGCAGTTTTGGTCCATGTTAACTCTCTAAGCAATGTTGGCATCGACGATTAACTAAACCTTTATAGATCAAGACCTGTACAAGAATAGTTTCCTATTCCAGACTCATTAAATGCATATGTATTTCGTTGCATCTGCTTGCTGTCCAGGATTTGGTCCTGAAAAGTCGTCTTAACTGAATGATGATTTTTTGGATAATATATTTTGCTCAAAGGGCAGTCCAATTAATCTAATTTTATTAAAAATAATAGGTGTAACAATTAATTTCTTGAAGAGCCCTCTTCATTTCCCGTGTGTATATCATGTGCGAACTGGGATTTTAAAATATTGAATTGATGAAGACTGTTTCATGTACTCATTCACTTAACCTTGACATTTTTGCTAGAGTACTCTTGCACCCTGACACAGACCAGACCTCTTAATATATAGAAACAGGAGTCTTTGCTGGCTTCACATGGGTAATGGGGAAAGGGCGTTTGATGATGCACACGAATGCGCAGAGATTTGCCCAAACCGGGCATGGGCACACTATCTGCTAGGCGCAGCCTTTATGTTTACGAAGGCGCGATAGAACCATCAATAATGTTGCTTGTTTCATGTCTGTTATTTGGTACCCAAAAATGTGCTTGCCTTTCTTTAGGATTATAGTGGTGCATACCAGTCTCTCTCGCATGCTTTAGAGCTGGACCCTGAAAGTGAGGTGGTCGAGAAATTATTCTTGTAAGCGACACAATCTGTCTTGGTGTATTTTCTCATGTGTTATTTGTCAGCAGTTACAGATTCTGGATGTTTGCCATCTTGTGTAGAAACCAGTTCTTCTCAATGTTCTGATCAACTGATTCTTGCAGGGAAGGAATGGAACTGAGAAGTTAAACTCCGCACGCCATCTACATGGAGAAGCTTGCATGGAACGGAAAGATCTTCTTTAGTCCTATTCGACAAAAAACTCAACTTTGTATTATGGTGCCATTTTTTACATGTAATTCGTGGACCATAGCAGCAGCTTACCTTAGAGCAAAAGATGCTACGAACTTGTCAATTTGAGCTTTGTGAAACTCCCATCCTGTTTGTCCCGAAGAAGCGTTTTTCCTGTAAAAATGCTTGGTGATCTCTTACATGCTTGTTGTCACTTGACACTTTTACCTAAAAGTGCTAACTAAACCAATTTATTTATACTTGTTTTGATAATTCTGGAAAATTGAAGTCTATGCGGGTGCTCTTAGCAGTGTCCATAAAGGATTAGGAAATCACATTGGAACCAAGTTAAGTTTGATCATATTGGATCTATTAAGTAATTTTAGAGCAAGTATGGATTAGGAAAAAATGGAAATCGTTGAAAAGTATGGAGCAAGCTTTGCTACCGTGTTACGGATTTTAGTTCCTCGGAGAGAAAAATCCCTATTTTCCGTTGTTCGTTTGCACCAAAGATTTTTTTTTTTGAAAAGGAATATATATTAATATCCGTACATAGATAGAATAATTTTTGGTGCCCTAGTTTTTTCTTAGAGTAGTACTAGTACGTACTGGTATTCTTAATTCTGATTCACAATGGATATACCTAATAATGAGTTGATGGCTTATCAATGATCTCTGTTTCAAAATTCGAAACTCCAATGAAACGGGAAGAAAGAGAACATCAAATAAAGGGAGAGGCCGTGGCTGTCCCGTGCTTTTCTTCTGGCACAAGAGCGTCAGATCGTACTAGGAGAGGGGTACGCGTCGACCTCACATTGCGTGTCACGCCTGCGAGCCCACCCACTCCCTCCCGTTTCCCGCCATTTCCAGCCCCCCTAGAAGCAGTCTAGAAGCTTCTTTTCGTTCCGTTGGCCAGACATCCCCTCCTCTCTCCTGTCTTGGCCAGGAGGGCCGGCTGCTCCGTTATTTCGCCCGGCCGCTGCTGCCTCTCCACCAAGGTGAACGACCTCTCCGTCGATTGTCCCTCGCCGTCGCTCTGTTCTCTCATCCCGTCCGTCGCGCAGTTCGTGACCGGTGTCCGCCGCCTACCACATCCAAGTCCGCGAGGTAATAAGGGTCGAAATCGAACCATCTGCTTTCCTGCATCCTCCGTTCCTCTTCCTTTACTAGATCCGGGGATGGATATGGGGCTGAGGGTTTAGCGAGAGCTGGATTGGCGCGGCGCGATTCTGGGTTTGGGTGCTGATTCGATTGCGTCCACAGATTCGATTCAGTTTGGTAATTAAAATTTCGAGCTTGGACTGGGGTGTTTTCTCGATGCAGGCTGGTTGATCAGTGTCGATCTCTTACTCGTGTGGACGATTCCTGACTTAAAAATGCTACCTTTCTTCGTGAACTGCAGAGAACGAAGCGGAGCTACCTGGACGTGCAGCGCAGGGACATCGGATACTGGCTCCCTCCGCCTCCCTGTCGTCGACTGACCGGTGTCCGCCGGAGGCCAGGTTCTTGTCCGCGAGGTAACTTGGGGCCCAACTCCTCATTTCCTGCACTCGATCCGGGGAGGGGGGGCTGAGGCCTGAGGGTTTAGGGGGAGTTTGGATTCCTCGATGCAGGACGACTCCTCACTTAAAAATGTCCCTTTTTTTTTTCGTGAACCGCAGGAATCGAAGAGGAGCTAGCAGGACGTGCAGTGCAGTTCCTAAAGACCTCCAGTCTCACCCCTGACAGCCACCCCCTGCTCAACACTGCCGCAGCAGCAGCAGCAGCCACATCCATTAAACCAGGCGTGTGATCAAATGTCAGCCTCTCCATGCGGGTCATTGATTATCGTGGATGCAGCTTAATTGGTCATGTCTTGCAATAAAGTTTGAGCATCTGGATGTAGTTATGATTTTCCAGTTTTACAATAATGTTATTGCTGACATATTAGGATGTTTAAACGGAGACACGGAGGTACATTAATAATTGACTAGTGTCATTAGAAGAGACTTGTCTCCTAAACTGAGATCACATAGACTGATGTCATTAGGATGTTTAAACAACAGATTTGTCTCCTAAACTGAGGTACATTGACTGATATTGTCATTAGGATGTTTGGACTGTATTTTTGTGTATAGTGGAAGTGCTGTTTTGGCTCATATGCGTGGATACACCTATTATGAAAAAATAGATGATATACATCTATTAAAATGTAAAAAAAATCTGAAAATAAAAAATTACGTGTTCATCCGAACATTCTATTTTCGCATACAAAGAACTTTTTTTTGTTGCTTGTGTAAAGCTACATTTTTTTTGCCAAAACTTTGCAGAAAAATTACGGGTATCATTTTTTTTTGCTGAAATGTACATACGAAATTTTCTTTCCAAATGCTTTGATATTTTGGAATGCTGTTTTTATACAATGGGTGTATCTACATCTAGTAGCCAAAGTGGATTTCGTCTATTTGTATGTTCTGCATTATTAGTATAAAAAGTGCACTGTTTTACATGGGTAACAACAAACTTAAGATGCTAGTTTGGCAATGTGAAGTAATCTGTTGATTCATTTCATTTGACCTATTCCCTACCTGGCCCCTAGTATCATCAATAATATACTTCCGGCCTTGGCATCAACGTTTCTGTAATCTGAGATGATACCTTCAGTCAGAGCTGTCACATGTATGCATGCATCTGTGTCACCATGTGCTATTATGATAGTCAGGATCATATATACCCTTTGTTTGTTTTCATAGAAATGATACTAGTGTTGATTATTTATCTATCTTCTGTATCATTTGCTGAAGTGTTGTCACGGTCTGATGGTTCTATATCTTCTATTAATGATGAACTTGCAGAATGGCGGTTAATTGGGCTCCTGTCTACGAGACTGCCATGGATTCGATATTCCTCGTGAAGTTGACCCCTTCTGGAGAACAAGGGATGGACGCTAGGCGTATCTGGCTTGCAAATCTGGTTGGCACAACAGAACAAGGGGAGGAGCGCGAGGAGGCTCTTGCGGCGACCCAGGTTTCCACGGGGTTCAAGGTCGGGGTGGTCGCTGGGGAGATGGGTATACTGACTACGGCCCACTCAATCCAACACCTCTTCAGTGCGACAAGAACCATAAGGCCATCAGAGATCAATCAGCTGTTTACGGTACAGATCCTGTGTAGCCACTATGAAAATGACCTCCGTGCAGCTAGGAACGTCGATGCCCCGAGAGCGTACACCCCCGCCAGAGTTGCTTGGATTGACTGCATTCGGGACCTAATGGTGGTGGTAGCACGTGAGGACCGTCTGAGGAGTTTTGTTGGTGCTTTGCCCTGCCCCAGGCCGCACCCGTCATTGCTTGCATGTGCGGGTGCTATTGACCCTCACAGCCACGAGTGCCTCATGGTCTCCTGGCCGCCTTACAAACCCAACACGATGAGCATTGGTCGCATTGGGACGATGAGGACGCTGGATGAGATCAGTAGACCAAACCCTGTGCAGTATCGGCTGAACTTACTCGAGGTCCAGATGAGCGTCGCGGAAGGATCGTCGGGAGGGCCACTGCTGGATGAGAATGGAGAAGTGATAGGAGTATTGCACGGGGCCCACGATAGTTCACAGTCCTATTTTATATGCGTTGACCATGTGAGAGCGTTCCTCGCAAGCTTTGGTGTTGAGCCTGCACCACCTCATACACCACCCGTTGTCTGAGCGAGGTGATTTTGGCTTGTTCTGGTGAGTGCATTTTTGATGCTGAACTGACTAAACTGAGTATGTCATGTTATGGGGGTCACCAGGAGTTGGAATTTTGATGTTGAACTGACTAATAATGTGGGCATATGCATGAGGTCTGCACGTATGGGCCCTGTGCGTGCTTTGAGTTATTGTATATTCTTGATGGAGAATATTAGTAGTATGTTACTTTTGCTTAAGTTGAAATATGCATGAGGTCTGCACCTGCGCGTGCTTTGAGTTATTTGTATTCTTGATTGATGGAGAATATTGTGGTATTACTTTTGCTTGAGTTGAAATATGCATGAGGTCTGCACTTGTGCGTGCTCTCAGTTATTCTGGCAAAAACCTGAAACTCTGAATCTTGACTGAAGTTGATACTATATACAACTGTTTTTATTCTGGCAAACACAAAGTCGACAGTATGAAAAAGTCGTATCGCTGGCTGACTGAAACAAACAGTCTCAGGAGGCACAACTTATGGGGCAAAAACCTGAAATTCTGAATCTTGAGAATGGATATCCCATCCATCAGGGCAAGTGCTCCAAGTCCAGCTTCGACGGAGAAGAGGCACCCCAGGCATGCCGGGGTTCAGCTTCTTGTGTAGGAGATGCCGGACTTGAAGAGGGAGGAGGAGGAGAAGTCCTTCGCGGTCGGGAGCGGTTCACCTGTGGCGAAGGCTTCTAGCCTTGGCAGAAGCGGTTCACCTTTTTCGACTCTGTTTCGCCATTTTGTTCGCGCAACAGACAGATATGAAGATGGGACAGCCGTCATGGACCAATACCCCTTTGATGAGATCCTACGGTTACCAGACTTAGTTACTATTCTAGTTTAATTTAATTTCATCTTGTGTCTTTAACTGCCGTTGTTTATGACTACCCCTTGCACATGGAATATGGTTATAGTACTATAACTTCAAAAAATAAAAAAAAAATATCGGTATTATTGAAATTTCAAATTTTGAAAATTGAGATAACTAAAAGTTCATTGTGCACATGAAATATAAAATATTATCATGTGGTATTAAAATATTTTTTATAAACTTATAAGAATTGTGTCTTTATGTGAAACATAGGTTCTCGGGTTTTGTCTTTTGTAAATACTCGGAAGAGTATGAGGGTTAGGGTAAAATAAATTTGAAATATATTTTCCCAGGATGATTTGAGATACTTGGGCCAGGGATACATATTTAGAATTAGTTTTTCATGTTACCATTTTGAACAATTTCATAGATACTGTTTAATTTCATCTCTTGTAGTTTTAGCTGCAGTTGGTCACGGTTATTGCTTGCTTCGTCCGCTATAGCTTCCGCGGGCCAACACAAGGGAAAGAAATGAAGCCTTGAGCCATGAAATCCTTGCTTAGAGCATCTCCAATAGAGTCTCTAACAGGTCTATGAATACATGCCCGATTTTTGGTTCATACCGGCAACCCAATAACCTTCGACACATTTTCGAGCTCGAGCCCAATACAATATCCGACAATCCCATGCCGCCCTTCCCATAAGGCCTATGCTGGGAGCATCGATGCATCAAGACATGTCGTATTTCGCCCGCAAGCTAGCCATGGCTGCCAAACAAACCCATTCCACACCCGCTCCAACTCTACCCACCTACATCCCGACTCCCTGGATTGTCATCGCCGCCGACAAAGTCACGCTTCTGCCGGGTTTCAACAACAGCTTCGGCGGCATGACAGCCTTGTCGGCACCGCAAGGAAACAAGCTGGCCATCAAGATTGCGGAGCGCCGCCGCCAAAGGTCGGCGTAGAAGAGGACAATGGCCTAGTACTCGCCCAACAACAAGTACTGGCCAAGGCCTTTCTCCAAGGAGCATATGTGTGTGTGTGAGAGAGAGAGAACCGGTTCGACTCAGACCGAATGGTTCAGCTGGTTTGACCCTCTAGGTCTGACCAGTGGGGCCAGGGATATACCAAAAAGACAATTTAATAGAAAGATCCTAAAACTATTCAAAAAATACAACAAAAATAGTTCCAAAAAGGAAAAAAATACAAGGATTCTAAATCCTATTATGTAAAATTATTAAAAATATTTTTATATGAATAAAAATTCCAAGTTTATTATTGGAATTAAAGATATACTTTTAATTGAGTAAAATACTCTAAAATCTTTTAAGCATAGATAAAATTTCCTAAAATATAGGAATATTATTTTCAACTAGAAAACATACACTTTGAATTATTCAACTTAATTTTATTAATATATATGAAAATTCTAAAGTGAAATTCAGATAAATCATATGAAAATTTATAGCGAACTTCAATAAAACCCTAGAAATGAAAATTAGCCTAAACGTCAAAGAAATTCAAATTAAGGGAAATATAAATAAAACACATGAAGAATTTGCATTTCATATAGTTGCATTAGAACATCAACTGGTTTTTATCGAAGCGTTGTCTTTATTGAACAATGATTGTTATTTTTAGAACCTGAGGTCAAGGGTCAAGTATAACCTTCGAACTACATTACATCGCAGTTATCAGGCAAGTTCAACCTTATACACACCTTACAAGTCAAAATCTTTCGCGTCCTTATATTATATATAAGACTTTTTAAAATTTTGCAAACAAAGAGCAAAAAAAAATTTGTTTTATGAATAAATTGAATCATAAACTGTCGGGCAATGAAATCTTGGGTGGATTACATGATGAAAAATTATGTGAGAAAGATTTCGTTTTACCACAAAAATTATTCCAGATATAAAAACAATTGTAGTCAGTCATTCCAAGGAGCCATATAAACTGATGTGACCACAGAACTTGGAATGAGGCGAGCAAGTTATAAGTTTTTTCTTTGTTCTGTATACCCTCGGTTGACTAGCTAGGTTGGGTTGTATTTCTGAGAGGAATGAAAGTCGATGGGAGTTTGTAAAGTTTCCATCTTGTGATGCAAGATGACGACTCTAGTATCTTACTCGAACATCATTTCAAACAGTGGTTGTTGATTGTGTTTAATACAATGGTTAGGGTACTAAATTCGGTAGACCATGACATGAATTGGAGAAACTTAATAATAGGCCTTACACCTAAGGAAGTGTGGTAAATGCAATAAGTCCAAGGACGTTTGTGGGGAAAGTAGCGCATCTCTTGTGAGTGTATCAAATGTGACGTGTTACTTCCTATTCAGGAATGGTTTAGGGTTTAGGTTTAGAAGAAATAAAGAGAGATTCTCTAAGCTAATTACGAAATCCATGGGGAACCCTTAATTGTGGTGATATATATGAGTTATTGCTATGAGGCATCACAGTGGTTATTTAGAGATGACCTCATTACCTGGCTTAAGAAAGTGACTACCCACGAGTCTTGTAGTGAACATCTTATTATGGAATTCTCTCCACACATGTCATGACACAATTAAGGATGGCAATTTTATACACGGGTATGGGTATCCACGGGTACGGGTACCCACGGGTACCGTACCCATACGGGCAGGGTATGAGCACATTTTTATACCCATGGGTGATACCTATACTGACATGGATACGCCCAACGGGTACCCAATGTTAGCCTAGCTGGTCCAGCCTGACGGAAGACCCACTTGACGACATGCCTGTTGGAGATATGCCCTAGAGGCAATAATAAATGTAGTTATTATTATATCTTTGTGTTTATGATAAATGTTTACATTCATGTTATAACAGTATTAACCAGGAAACATTAATACTTGTGTGATTTGTAAACTCAATTAGAGTCCCTAGTAAAGCCTCATCATAATACTAGCTTGTTGGTTAATAGATGATTATGGTTTCCCTATCATGAACATTGAGATGTTATTAACAACAAGATCATATCATTAGGAGAATGGTATGATGGACATACTCCTATAGATAAGCGTAGCATAAAGATCAAGTCATTTTAATAGTTCAATTGCTATAAGCTTTCTGATACATAGTAACCTAATTCCTTCGACCATGAGATCATGCTTATCACCATCACCGGAAGTATGCTTTGATGACATCAAACACCACACTGTAACTGGGTGGCTATAAAGGTGGCATTGAGTGTTCGGAAAGTATGGGTTGAGACACATGGATCAAGAGTGGGATTTGTCCATCCATATGACGGATAGATATACTCTGGGCCCTTTCGGTGGAATGTCATCCAATTAGCTTGCAAGCACGTGACTGGCTCACAAGGGATCACATAGCACGGAAACGAGAAAATAGTACTTATCAGTAACGAGGTTGAACTAGGTATGCAGAGATACCGACGATCAAAACCTCGGATAAGTAAACTATCGTGAGACAAAGGGAAATTGGTATCATATGTAAGTGGTTCATTCGATCGCAAATTAATCGTAGAAATATGTGGGAGCCATATGAATTTCCATATTCCTCTATTGGTTATTGATCGGAGAAGTGTCTCGATCATGTCCGCATAATTCACGAACCGTAGGGAGACACACTTAAGGATTCGATGTTGTTGAGTAGTTATGGAATGATGAGTAAGAGACTGAATGTTGTTCGGAGTCTTGGATGGGATCCGGGATATCACGAGGAGATCCGGAATGGTCCGGAGAATAAGATTCATATAAGTAAAGTCCTGTTTCGGAGTTGGGGAATGATTCCGGTGTTTTCACCGGGAATGTTCTAGAAGGGTCCGAAAGGTCCAACACTCCGGAGGGGAAGGGTACATGAATGTGTCATAACAATATGGAATGGTTGCATCATGTACTAGGTCACTTGGCTGGGCAAAATAAAGGGAGAAATCAAATCCTAGTTTGAAAGTCAAACGCCAATTTGAAAAAGTCAAACGACAAGTTTGCTTGGTGGAGGGAGAGTAGGAAACCTACCTGGGGAGGAGTTCCCCTCCCTCCACACGGCGGCCAAGGAGGCCGAGTTGGGGGAGGACTCCCTCCTCCCAACCGGCCACCCTCCACCTATATAAGGAGGGGTAGGGCGCCCCTACCCCTCACACCCAAAACCCTAGCCCTAGCCGCCGACCTCCTCCAAGTCGCCGCCACCACCTAGGGTTCCTCCAACTCGCCGAGTTGGGGCTTCCCCAAGCCCTAGCCGCCGGACAAGCTCCCCCCTTGGTGCTTCTAAACCGTAGATCGCCAAGGCACCTCTCTTTCTCCACCATAATCGCTCCGGCTTAAAGCGAAGCCCTGCAAGATCTCCCCTCTACTTTCGGTACCACGCCGTCGTGCTGCCGGAATCGTGAGGAGAGTGATACAACCTCCGCTGCCTGCTGGAACAAGGGATAGGAAGGTCTTCATCGAGTACCGAACGTGTGACCGACTGCGGAAGCGCTGCCGGAACACAGCGCTGGAAGGATCGTCTACGCAATCTTGAGATCGGCAAGAGTACGACTACATCACCCACGAGAATCTGTTCTCGTTAACCGCTTTGGAATCTTCAAGGGTGAGTTCCTCTATCGACTCGTTTCTACAATCTAGTAGATAGATCTTGGCTTGTTTGTTTGCATGCGGTAGAAATTTTTTGTTTTCCATGCCACGAACCCCTACAGTGGTATCAGAGCCGTGTCTATATATAGATCTGTTGCACGAGTAGAACACAATGGTCATTGTGGGCGGTGGTGCTTTTATTATCAATTTCTTCTTGTGTACTTTGCATCTTGTGGTATGATGGGATGAAGCGGCCCGGGCTAACCTTACATGACATCGTTCATGAGACTTGCTCCACGCTCAACATGCAACTTGTATTGCATAAGTGGCCTTGCGGGTGCCTGTCTCTCCCATCATAGTATAGATCCAATTTACAACAGGCACTTGATAGTTCAAGCATCAAAGTTGTGGTTCTTGTTCGTAAGTTAGAGCGACACTTATTGAAAGCCCCAAACCACGTAAAATATGCAAAGAAAATTAGAGGCGTCTAACTTTGTTTTGCAGGGTTGTGCTGTGATGTGATATGGCCATGATTGTGATTATATTTGATGCATGCAATGTTCCTTATTGTAAGTTGGCAACCGGCAGGAGCCATATGGTTGTCTTTAAATTCTGTTAAGACCCGCGTGTCTATTCAAAGTAGTTGTAATAGTTGAAGCTGGTGGACGACAACCATGAAACGACGCCATTGACCTTGACGCTATGTCGGTGATGATGGAGATCATGTTTGTGCTTGAAGATGGAGATCGGAAGCACAAGAAGAAAGGCCATATCATATCACATATTATGAATTGCATGTGATGTTAATCCTTTATGCATCTTGTATTGCTTAGTTAACGACGGTAGCATTATAAGATGATCCCTCAAGCACACATATTTCAAGTTTTAAAGTGTTCATCCTTAGTAAGCACCGTTGCTAAAGCTCGTTGTTTCGAAGCACCACGTGATGATCGGGTGTGTTAGATTCTGCGAGTGTATACAACGTGAGCAAGCCAGATTTGCTCATGCAGAATCTAAGGTTTGATCTTGACGAGCCTAGCATGTACAGACATGGTCTCGGAACACGGATCACTGAAAGGTAAAGCATAGGTCATATAGTAGATATGATGAACATGTTGATTGTTCGCCATTGAAGCTACATCAACTCTCGTGATGATCGGTTTTGATGTGGTGGATTTGGTTCGTGTGATCACTAAAACAATGTGAGGGATATTGTTTTGAGTGGGAGTTCACCTAGATTAATTTAACTATTAATTATAACTCAATTTGTAATAAACTTAGTCTAAACTATTGCAAATATGTTGTAGATCAATGGCAGCCCCTACCATCAATTTTAATGCGTTCATAGAGAAAGAAAAGTTGAAAAATAATGGAAGCAACTTCGCGGATTGGTTCCGCAATTTGAGGATTGTCCTCAATGCTGGTAATTTGACCTATGTGCTGGATGCACCGCTGGGTGACCCGCCTGCAGCTGATTCTACCGATGAGGTAAAGAATGTTTTCCTCACTCGGAAGAATCAGTACTCCACAGTTCAGTGTGCTATCTTTTATGGTTTGGAATCAGAGCTTCAGAAAAGGTTTGAGAACCATGACCCACATGATATTGTCCGTGAACTCAAAATGATATTTGAGGCTCACGCGACAGTTGAGAGTTATGAGGCTTCTGAAAAGTTCTTTAACTGCAAGATGGAAGAGGGCAGCTCCGTCAGTGAGCATGTGCTTAAGATGTCTGGGCACGCAAACAAACTCCAAAGTTTGGGTATAGTGATTCCTAATTCTTTGGGGATTCACCGTGTCCTCCAATCACTACCACCAAGTTAAAAGAACTTTGTGATGAACTACAATATGCAAAACATGGACAAGACGTTGACAGAACTCTTCTCCATGTTGAAATCTGCAGAAGTGGAGATCAAGAAAGAGCACCAAGTGTTGTTGGTCAATAAGACCACCAAATTCAAGAAGGGCAAGTCCAAGCAAAAGGGAAACTTCAAGAAGGGCGGTAAGAAAGTTGCCGCACCGACGAAGAAGATCAGGGCTGGACCTAAGCCTGATATTGAGTGCTTTTACTGCAAGGGAGAAGGTCACTGGAAGCGTAATTACCCAAAGTACTTGGAGGATTTGAAGAACGGCAACATCAGGAAGAAAGGTATATCTGATATACATGTTATTGATGTGTATCTCACTAGTACTCATAGTAGTGCCTGGGTATTTGATACTGGTTCGGTTGCTCATATTTGTAACTCGAAACAGGTGCTGCAGAATACACGGAAGCTAGCGAAGAACGAGGTGACGATGCGCGTTGGAAATGGATCAAAGGTTGATGTGATCGCGGTCGGCACGCTACCTCTTCATCTACCATCAGGATTAGTTTTATACTTAAATAATTGTTATTTGGTGCCTGTGTTGAGCATGAACATTATATCTGGATCTTGTTTATTGCGAGACGGTTACTTGTTTAAGTCCGAGAATAATGGTTGTTCGATTTATACGAGTAATATGTTTTATGCACATGCACCTTTGATAGATAGTCTATTCTTATTGAATCTCGATTGTAGTAATACACACATAAATAACATTGAGGCTAAACGTTTGAAACTGAGCGATAACTCGACCTATATGTGGCACTGTCGTCTTGGTCACATTGGAGTGAAGCGTATGAAGAAACTCCATTCCGATGGACTTCTTGAATCACTTGATTTCGAATCACTTGAAAGATGCGAAGCATGTCTGATGGGTAAAATGACTAAGACTCCATTTTCTGGTATGATGGAGCGAGCTACGGACTTGTTGGAAATCATACATACCGATGTGTGTGGTCCAATGAGTGTAGCGTCGCGCGGTGGTTATCGTTATGTTCTTACCTTCACAGATGACTTGAGTAGATATGGGTATATCTATTTCATGAAACATAAGTCCAAAACTTTCGAGAAGTTTAAGGAATTTCAAAGTGAGGTAGAGAATCAACGTAACAAGAAGATTAAATTTCTATGTTCTGATCATGGAGGTGAATATCTAAGTTACGAGTTTGGCGAGCATTTGAAGAATTGCGGAATACTTTCACAATTGACACCGCCGGGAACACCACAGCGTAATGGCGTGTTCGAACGTCGTAATCGAACTCTCTTAGATATGGTTCGTTCTATGATGTCACTTACAGATTTACCGCTATCGTTTTGGGGTTATGCATTAGAAACAGCCGCATTCACTTTAAATAGGGCGCCATCAAAATCCGTTGAAATGACACCGTATGAATTATGGTTTGGGAAGAAACCTAAATTGTCGTTCCTTAAAGTTTGGGGTTGCGAAGCCTATGTAAAGAAGTTACAGCCGGACAAGCTTGAACCCAAAGCGGAAAAATGTGTCTTCATAGGATACCCGAAGGAAACTATTGAGTATACCTTCTATCATAGATCCGAGGGCAAAATCTTCGTTGCTAAGAATGGATCCTTTCTAGAGAAAGATTTTCTCTCGAAAGAAGTGACTGGAAGGAAAGTAGAACTCGACGAGGTTGTTGAACCTTCTCTCGAACTTGCGAGTAGCGCAGCACCGGAAGTAGTTCCTGTGGCGCCTACACCAATAAGAGAGGAAGCTAATGATGATGATCATGAAACTTCGGTTGAAGTTGCTACAGAGCCTCGCAGGTCAACGAGAACTCGTACCACTCCTGATTGGTATGATCCCGTTATGAGTGTCATGTTGGTGGACAACACCAATGACCCTACGACATATGAGGAAGCAATGATGAGCCCAGATTCCAATAAATGGCAAGAAGCCATGAAATCCGAGATTGGATCCATGTACGAAAACCAAGTATGGACTTTGGTGGACTTACCGGATGGCCGGAAGGCTGTCGAGAACAAATGGATTTTCAAGAAGAAAACAGATGCTGATGGTAATGTTATTGTCTATAAAGCTCGACTTGTCGCAAAAGGGTTTCGACAGATTCAAGGAGTTGACTACGATGAGACTTTCTCACCAGTAGCGAAGCTAAAGTCTGTGAGGATTATGTTAGCAATCGCTGCATATTATGATTATGAGATATGGCAGATGGATGTCAAAACGACATTCCTCAATGGAGACATTGATGAAGAGTTGTATATGATGCAACCCAAAGGTTTTGTCGATCCTAAAGATGCTAACAAGGTATGCAAACTTCAACGGTCCATATATGGATTGAAGCAAGCATCCTGAAGTTGGAATCAACGTTTTGATAAGGTAATCAAAAGCTTTGGTTTTATACAAACTTATGGAGAAGCTTGTATTTACAAGAAAGTGAGTGGGAGCTCTGTAGCATTCTTAATACTATATGTAGATGACATATTATTGATTGGGAATGATGTGGACCTTCTTAATAGTGTCAAGGATTATTGAATAATAGTTTTTCAATGAAAGATATTGGCGAAGTAGCTTACATATTAGGCATAAAGATTTATAGAGATAGATCAAGACGCCTAATATCATTGTCACAAAGTACATATTTGGACAAAGTTCTAAAGAGTTTTGGAATGGAAGATAGCAAGAAAGGGTTCTTGCCCATGTTGCCCAATACGACCTTGAGTAAAACTCAAAGTCCAGCAACGGCAGAAGATAGAGAAAGGATGAGTAAGACTCCCTATGCCTCAGCCATAGGACCTCTAATGTATGCCATGTTATGTACTCGAACCGACATTGCATATGCTGTTAGTTTAACTAGCATATATCAAAGTGATCCAGGAGTGGATCATTGGACAGCGGTCAAAAACATCCAATGCGCAAGAACCAAGGTCACACAAGAAGCTGAAGCACATCAAGCTACGTTTTCACGCTATTCGAGAACATGTCCAAGATGGTGACATAAAGATTTGCAAAGTACACACATATATGAATGTGGCGGATCCGTTGACTAAACCTCTCCCAAGGGCAAAACATGACCAACACCAAACTGCCATGGGTGTTCGGTATATTACCATGTAATCTAGATTAGTTGACTCTAGTGCAAGTGGGAGACTGTTGGAGATATGCCCTAGAGGCAATAATAAATGTAGTTATTATTATATCTTTATGTTTATGATAAATGTTTACATTCATGCTATAACAGTATTAACCAGGAAACGTTAATACTTGTGTGATTTGTAAACTAAATTAGAGTCCCTAGTAAAGCCTCATCATAATACTAGCTTGTTGGTTAATAGATGATTGTGGTTTCCCTATCATGAACATTGAGATGTTATTAACAACAAGATCATATCATTAGGAGAATGGTATGATGGACATACTCCTATAGATAAGCGTAGCATAAAGATCAAGTCATTTTAATAGTTCAATTGCTATAAGCTTTCTGATACATAGTAACCTAATTCCTTCGACCATGAGATCATGCTTATCACCATCACCGGAAGGATGCTTTGATGACATCAAACACCACACCGTAACTGGGTGGCTATAAAGGTGGCATTGAGTGTTCAGAAAGTATGGGTTGAGACACATGGATCGAGAGTGGGATTTGTCCATCCATATGATGGATAGATATACTCTGGGCCTTTTCGGTGGAATGTCATCCAATTAGCTTGCAAGCATGTGACTGGCTCACAAGGGATCACATACCACGGGAACGAGAAAAGAGTACTTATCAGTAACGAGGTTGAACTAGGTATGCAGAGATACCGATGATCAAAACCTCGGATAAGTAAACTATCATGAGACAAAGGGAAATTGGTATCGTATGTAAGTGGTTCATTCGATCGCAAAGTAATCGTAGAAATATGTGGGAGCCATATGAATTTCCAGATTCCTCTATTGGTTATTGATCGGAGAAGTGTCTCGGTCATGTCCGCATAATTCACGAACCGTAGGGAGACACACTTAAGGATTCGATGTTGTTGAGTAGTTATGGAATGATGAGTAAGAGTCCGAATGTTGTTTGGAGTCTTGGATGGGATCCGGGATATCACGAGGAGATCCGGAATGGTCCGGAGAATACGATTCATACAAGGAAAGTGTTGTTTCGGAGTTGGGGAATGATTCCGGTGTTTTCACCGGGAATGTTCTAGAAGGGTTCGGAAGGTCCGGCACTCCGGAGGGGAAGGGTACATGAATGTGTCATAACAATATGGAATGGTTGCATCATGTACTAGGTCACTTGGCTGGGCAAAATAAAGGAAGAAATCAAATCCTAGTTTGAAAGTCAAACGCCAATTTGAAAAAGTCAAACGGCAAGTTTGCTTGGTGGAGGGAGAGTAGGAAACCTACTTGGGGAGGAGTTCCCCTCCCTCCACCCGCCGGCCAAGGAGGCTGAGTTGGGGGAGGACTCCCTCCTCCCAACCGGCCACCCTCGACCTATATAAGGAGGGGTAGGGCGCCCCCTACCCCTCACACCCAAAACCCTAGCCATAGCCGCCGGCCTCCTCCAAGTCGCCGCTACCACCTAGGGTTCCTCCAACTCGCCGAGTTGGGGATTCCCCAAGCCCTAGCCGCCGGCCAAGCTCCCCCCTTGGTGCTTCTAAACCCTAGATAGCCAAGGCACCTCTCTTGCTCCACCATACTCGGTCCGGCTTAAAGCGAAGCCCTGCGAGATCTCCCTTCTACTTCCAGTACCACGCCGTCGTAAGAGCGCAGATATTCAGCCTAGCAATCAGGAGCTACCAAAAGAGCTACAGATGATTTGGAAAGATTGGAACTTAAATTTATAAGGACATAGACTCTTGGAGGATTAGCTACTATGTAGGTAGTTGCAGAACAGAATAGTGATCTTAAGCACGAAATTTTCAGACATCAAGCTGATGATCCTTTTATTGCTAAAGAAATTTGGAGGATATCTCAAGGACAAACATTAGTTTTTCGCTTAGGAGATTATGAATCTTGATGGTTCCAAGATCGTCTTTGTGTTCCAGATGTGTCAGAGATTCGTGAAGTGATACTTCGAGAGACACATGAGAGACCATATTCCATTAATCCCGGAACTACTAAGATGTACATGGATTTGAAAGAATTATTCCGGTGGAATAACATGAAAAGAGACATTGCTAAATATGTGTCAGAATGCCATACATGCCAAAGGGTAAAAGCTAAACATTAAAGTCCAGCGGGACCATTACAACCCTTGGAAATTCTCGAGTGGAAATGGGAGGAAATTGGTATGGATTTCATCACAGGATTACCCATGACTCCAAAACGGAAGGATATGATATGGGTGATTGTTGATAGACTCACTAAAATTGCACATTTTATTCCGATAAATCAGAAAGATAATGCCGAGAAGTTAGTAGAAGTTTACATTAAGGAGATAGTAAGTAAGCACAGAGTGCCCAAGAAGATCGTAACTGATAGAGGATCTGGGTTTACTTCAGCATTTTGGAAACGATTACATGAAGAACTTGGTTCAAATTTGGATTTTAGCACAACCTATCATCCCGAAACTGGAGGTCAGACTGAAATAACCAATCAAATACTGGAAGACATGCTCAGGGCCTGTGCATTAGATTTTGGAGGTTCGTGGGAAGATCATCTACCATTGGCAGAATTTTCCTACAATAACAGCTATCAGAGTAGTCTAAAGGCAGCTCCAAGTACTCTATGGAAGAAAATGTAGATCACCAATATGTTGGTATGAGCCTGGTAGTAGCAAAGAAGTTGCGCCAGACTATATCAAGAAAAGGCAAGATATCATCGATGTAATCAAAGATAGATTGAAAATAGCTCAAAGTAGGCAGAAAAGTTATGCTGACCTAAGTCGAATATCATGGCATCCTAAAGTAGGAGACATGGTATATCTTAAAGTAAGCCCAATGAATGGAGTTAAGAGGTTCAGAGTTAAAGGAAAATTGAGTCCAAGATATATAGGACCATTCAAAGTACTGAGTCAAAACAGGACCATATCTTATGCTTTAGAGTTACCATCAAGATTGGCTCAAGTTCACAATGTTTTCCATGTGTCGCAACTCTGGAAATGTCTTAAGATTCCTGATACGTCGGAAACGTATCTATAATTTTTGATGCTCCATGCTTGTTTAGTATCTACTTTGCTTTGATTTGTCTACACTTTGAGGTTTTTTATATCTTTTTTGGAACTAACCTATAACAAGTTGCCACAATGCCAGTTGCATGTTTTCTTCTGTTTTTGGTTCTAGAAAGGCAGAAAATCAATATTCTTGGAATTGGACGGGACAAAAGCGAAAGTCAATATTTTACCGTGGGCGACACGAAGTCAACAGGAGAGAGACGGAGAGGCGAGCCAGGGCCGCCACACCCCCTAGGCACGGGTGGGTCCACCCCACGCTTGGGTAGGGTGCAGGCCCTCTGGCCGCCTCCCAGCCTCACCTCTTCGCCTAAAAGAAGCCCCCGATGTAGAAACCCTAGGACCCGATCAAAACTCCATGAAACCTTCTGTAGCCGCCGCCACCATCGTCCCTAGATCGGGGGGATCTAAAGTTCTTCCCAGCACCCTGCCGAAGGAGAGATCATCCCGGAGGCCTTCTTCTCCTATATGAAGCATGAGTAGTTCCACCTTGGACTACGGGTTCATGTAGTAGCTAGATGGTTGTATCTCCTCCTTGTGCTTTCATGTATAGATCTTGTGAGCTCCGTTCATGATCAAGATCTAATCTATTTGTAATCATGCATGTTGTGTTTGCGGGGATCCGATGGATATTGAGATTACTATGTCAAATTGATTAATGGTTTTGTCTATTTGATACTATCATGTCTATGTTTTTTGGGGATCTTGCATGCTCTCCGTTGTTAGTAGCTATCTTGGCCAAGTAGTTGCTAGTGACTCCAAGAGGGGGTATTTATGATTGATATTGGGTTCATGCCTCTAGTTTCCAAGGGAAGTGACATAAATATCTTCGGTTGTAGATGTGTTGTTGCCACTAGGGAGAAAACAACGGTCTCTTGTTCATGGAACAAGTGGATTTTTTACCTTACACACTCTGCTTAAAGCAGTTGTTTGTTGCTTGCAACTTAATACTGGAGGGGGTTCGGATGATAACCTGAAGGTGGACTTCTAGGCATAGATGCAGTTGGATGGCAGTCTATGTATATTATTGTATTGCCCAATCGAATCTCATAGGATATTTTTGTCTGGTATTGCATTGTTATGCCTTGCTCAGTTCCTATCAATTGCCCTGTAATTTGTTTACCCTTCATGCCATGTTGTTTATCTAAGGAGAGCACGTCTAGTGAACTATGGACCCCGGTCCAATATTTACCATTGATACATCTTCCACTATTACTTGTTTACTTGCTGCAAACAATCATCACCTTCCACACCATACGTTTAATCCTTTGTTACAGCAAACCGGTGAGATTGACAACCTCACTGATTCGTTGGGGCAAAGTCTTGAGTTTGTGTTGTGCAGGTTTCCACGTTGCTTGCAACACCTGTGTGACGTTTCCTTCCTCCCACTGGTTCGATAACCTCGGTTTCTTGCTGAGGGAAAACTTGCTGTTGTGCTACATCACACCTTGCTCTTGGGGTTTCCTGATGAAGCACTTCATGTTGACGCAGTGCCATCAAGCTCTTTCTGGCGCCGTTGTCGGGGAGGCTAAGGACGTCTTCACAAGGGGAGTCCTCCTCAACCTTTCTATTTACTTTGTTTTTAGTTTGCTTAGTTTCTTTTGCTTGCCTCTTTTAATCAAAAACTCCAAAAAATAGTTTTGTTTGGTTTGCTTTTTCTATTCAAAAACACAAAAAAATTAGTTCCTGCTCTGCTGCTGCTATTTTTGGCTTGCTCCACTTTTGCCAAAATGAACTCTGCTGAGAACACCAAGTTGAGTGACTTCACTAGCACAAACAACAATGATTTCCTTAGCACTCCTATTGCTCCGCCTGCTCCTGATGCTACCTTTTATGAAATTAAGCCTGCTTTGTTGAATCTTGTGATGAGAGATCAATTTTCTGGTGCTAGTTCTGATGATGTAGCTGCCCATCTCAATAACTTTGTTGAACTTTGTGAGATGCATAAGCATAAGTATGTAGATGGAGATATTATTAAGCTTAAGTTGTTTCCTTTCTCCTTGAGAGGGAAAGCTAAAGAATGGTTGCTATCTTTGCCTAGAAATAGTATTGATTCTTGGACTAAGTGCAAAGATGCTTTTATTGGAAAGTACTATCCTCTTGCTAAGATTATATCTATGAGAAGTGACATTATGAAATTTAAACAACTTGATAATGAACATGTTGCTCAAGCTTGGGAAATAATGAAGTCTTTGGTTAAGAATTGTCCCTCTCATGGACTCACTGCTTGGATGATTATCCAGAATTTTTATGCAGGTTTGGAATTCTCTTCAAGAAACCTGTTGGATTCAGCTGCTGGAGGTACCTTTTTGGGCATCACTTTGGGCACTGCAACAAAACTCCTTGATAATATGATGGTTAATTACTCTGAATGGCACACTGAGAGAGCTCCACATGGTAAGAAGGTAAATTCTGTTGAAGAAACCTCCTATTTGAGTGATAAGATTGATGTTATTATGACTATGCTTGTTAATGGGAAATCTCCTATAGATCCAAATAATGTTCCCTTAGCCTCTTTGGTTGCTCAAGAAGAGCAAGTTGATGAGAACTTCATTAGAAACAACAATTTCAACAACAATGCCTATAGGAATAGTTTTGGTGGTAACAATAATTATAGGTCTTATCCTCCTAATAATGGCAATACCTATGGAAACTCCTACAACAATGCTAGAAGTGCCCTCTCTGAACTTGAGGTCATGCTCAGAGACTTTATTAGTAAACAAACTGCTTTCAACAAGACTGTGGAGGAGAAACTTTTAACTGTTGAGAAGAATATTTCCTCTTTGTCTGAAGCACAGTCCTCCTTGATTAATAAAATGGCTAATAAACCTGAAACCATGAAAAACACCTTTGCTGCCACTCATGCCATACAAGTTACTATTGATGAAAATGTTAGACTGTTAGCTCAACTTCATGCTAAGTGGGAAAGGGAAGCTGAAATTGATAGAAACAATAGTGTGTGCACCATCACTAGAATGGAGACCACTAAACCACAAGAAGCCCCTATTTCTCCTCCTACAGTGCCTAAGCCTAATGAATCTACTACTAGTGATTCTAAGCTTGATTTTGATATAGATGGTTGCAATATTTCTGAAGTGATTATGTTCTTGCAAAATCTTGCTAGAAGTCCTGATGCTAGTGATATGCATGTTGCTTTTACCAAACACATTACAGATGCTCTTGTTAAGATTAAGGAAGAGAAGCTAAAACACAAAGCTTCTATCCCTAGGAAAGTAGAAGATAGTTGGGAACCCATTATTAATATGCAAGTGAATGACTTTGATCTCAAAGCTTCATGTGATCTTGGTTCTAGTGTCTCTATTATGCCTAGGAAGATTTATGAAATGCTTGATTTGCCACCTTTAGAAGATTGTTATTTGGATGTTCCACTTGATGATAATGCTAAGAAGAAACTAATGGGGAGTATTAATGATGTTCTAATCATGGTTAACAATGCTTATGTCCCTGTTGATTTCTATGTTTTGGATGTTGAATACAATGCTTCTTGTCCTATTACCTTGGGAATACCTTTTCTTAGAACTATTGGTGCCATCATTGATATGAAAGACGACACCATTAAATATCAATTTACATTCAAGAAAGGTATTGAACACTTCCCTATGAGGAGAGAGAGGTTGATTTTTGCTCCTCCTTTGAAAGCAAGGTTTGATGTTAATGCTTCCTCATTTGAAAATACTTAATTTCTTGCTTCTTGTGCCTCTAATTTCTTTGCATGTTTTACGTGGTTTGGGGCTTTCAATAAGTGTCGATCTAACTTACGAACAAGAACCAAAACGTTGATGTTTGAACTATCAAGTGCCCGTTGTAAATTGGATCTATACTATAATGGGAGAGACAGACACCCGCAAAGCCACTTATGCAATACAAGTTGCATGTTGAGCGTGGAGCAAGTCTCATGAACGATGTCATGTAAGGTTAGCCCGGGCCGCTTCATCCCATCATACCGCAAGATCCAAAGTACACAAGAAGCAATTGATAATAAAAGCACCACCGCCCACAATGACCATTGTGTTCTACTCGTGCAACAGATCTACATATAGACACGGCTCTGATACCACTGTAGGGGTTCGTAGCATGGAAAACAAAAAAATTCTACCGCATACAAACAAACAAGCCAAGATCTATCTACTAGATTGTAGCAACGAGTCGATAGAATAACTCACCCTCGAAGATTCCAAAGTGTTTAACGAGAGCGGATTCTCGTGGGTGATGTAGTCGTACTCTTCCCGATCTCAAGATCGTGTAGACGATCCTTCCGGCGCTGCGTTCCGGCAGCGCTTTCGCAGTCGGTCACACGTTCGATACTCGACGAAGACCTTCCTCTCCCTTGTTCCAGCAGGCAGCGGAGGTTGTAGCACTCTCCTCGCGATTCCGGCAGCACAACGGCGTGGTACCGGAAGTAGAGGGGAGATCTCGCAGGGCTTCGCCTTAAGCCGGAGCGAGTATGGTGGACTATGAGAGAGCCTCGGTGATCTAGGGTTTAGACACACCAAGGAGGAGAGGCTAGGCCGGCGGCTAGGGCTTGGGGCAGCCCAAGTCGGCGGCTAGGGTTTGCCCTAGGCGGCAGCAGCAGGTGGTGGCGCCGGCGGCTTGGAGCTAGGGTTTGCGGGGTGCAAGTTGTGTGTTTGGAGGGGCAGCCCTGCCCCTCCTTATATAGGTGGAGGTGGCGCGCCAAGGGGAGGGGAGTCCCTCCCCAACTCGGCTTCCAAGGCCGGCGGTGGAGGGAGAGGGACTTCCTCCCCAAGTAGGTTTCCTACTCTCCCTCCACCAAACAAAATAGCCGTTTGACTTTTCAAATTGGCGTTTGACTTTTCAAACTAGGATTTGATTTATCCCTTTATTTTGTTCAGAGATGACACCTAGTACATGATGCAACCATTCCAACTTGTTATGACACATTCATGTACCCTTCCCCTCCGGAGTGCCGGACATTCCGGAACCTTCTAGATCATTCCCGATGAAAACACCGGAACCATTCTCCAACCCCGAAACAGGACTTCCCTTATATGATCTTATTCTCCGGACCATCCGGATCTCCTCGTGATATCCCGGATCCCATCCAAGACTCCGAACAACATTTGGTCTCTTACTCATCATTTCATAACTACTCAACAACATCGAATCCTTGAGTGTGTCTCCCTACGGTTCGTGAATTATGCGGACATGATCGAGACACTTCTCCGAACAATAACCAATAGAGGAATCTGGAAATTCATATGGCTCCCACATATTTCTGCGATTACTTTGCGATCGAATGAACCACTTACATACGATACCAATTTCCCTTTGTCTCACGATAGTTTACTTATCCGAGGTTTTGATCGTCAGTATCTCTGCATACCTAGTTCAACCTCGTTACTGATAAGTACTCTTTTCTCGTTCCCGTGATATGTGATCCCTTATGAGCCAGTCACATGCTTGCAAGCTAATTGGATGACATTCCACCGAGAGGGCCCAGAGTATATCTATCCATCATATGGATGGACAAATCCCATTCTTGATCCATGTGTCTCAACCAATACTTTCCGAACACTCAATGCAACCTTTATAACCACCCAGTTACGGTGTGGTGTTTGATGTCATCAAAGCATTCTTCCGGTGATGGTGATAAACATGATCTCATGGTCGAAGGAATTAGGTTACTATGTATCAGAAAGCATATAGCAATTGAACTATTAAAATGACTTGATCTTTATGCTACGCTTATCTATAGGAGTATGTCCATCATACCATTCTCCTAACGATATGATCTTGTTGTTAATAACATATCAATGTTCATGATAGGGAAACCACAATCATTTATTAACCAACAAGCTAGTATTATAAAGAGGCTTTACTACGGACTCTAATTTAGTTTACAAATCACACAAGTATTAATGCTTCCTTGTTAATACTATTATAGCATGAATGTAAACATTTATCATAAACACAAAGATATAATAATAACTATATTTATTATTGCCTCTAGGGCATATCTCCAACAATTACTTCAGTAATGACCTCTCCTTATCCTTTTGTTTGCTTTTGTTTTGCCAAGAATGACCTCTAATGAGAGGGAAGTAAGATTTGGGGAGTTGCTGTCCCGAAACAGATTTCTGTCCTCCACCATAAAAATTCGTGAGGAGACTCTGTAAGTCGGATTCAGCTAGAACTTTACTAATAAATTCCCTAGTATGTTAGCTAAATTTCTTTAGTTCAACACTTTTTGATTTGAGCAATAGAAGATTTTCAAAAAAAAAAATTCTACCTGCTGGTCTGTTTTGACAGATTTCTGCCATTATTTGCATTTGCTTCTTATTGATTCCTTTTTGAGTTCTCTTTTGGTAATTGAGCTTTTTTAAGGAGTTGCTACAGTATCTTGTGTTTTTAGTGAAAATTTTGATGTTCCAAAGATAAACCCAAAGGTCTATTATCTTTTGAATACACTAATGTTGCTAATGAAGATTGTGCGAAGTTTTGTATGAAGGAAAAATTTCAGGTGTAGAGAGAGAATGATGTAATGAGATGAAGAATGGAAAAAGCTCAATCTTGGGGATGCCAACCCGGTTTCACCCCAAGAAATATCCAAGAGGTACAAGCGTCAAAGCTTGGGGATGCCCAAGGCACCCCCTTCTTCATCAATAAAAAGCTCAGGTCTGTCTAGACACTTTGTTTTTATTGTTTCATGCACTGTTGTGTTGTTCTTGGAGCATCTTAGTTTTTGTTTAGTTTGTTTAGTTTGCTTGAATAAAGTAGTTTGGACCCCTGTTCTCGCTGTGTTGTTTTAAAATAAGTTGCTTGGTGTTGGAAACGAGTAGGAAGTTCCTGCTTGAAAGTGCAAGAGGAGCTTGCATTGATTGTGACTTAGACTTTAGCATGACATGCTAGGTGTTGTTTTGACCTTATAATTAGTGATTATTTTTGTAGTATTGTTCCAAACAATTGGGATTGCTTAGTGTTCCTTGAAAGAATCATGCGTTGTTTTAGCATGCAAAATCATAGTATTGTGGTATTCTCCTTTGATGCTTTGTTTGGGTTGACTTGGCACTTGCTCACACCATGTTATGACTATGAACAAGTCACCATAGCCTCTATGATCATTTAGTCCTTGACTTGTAGTACCACTCTATGCTTTGATTAGTAATGTTTTGTTGCTCTGCATGATTATGGCCATTCTTACTCTCTTAGTTGGTTGCTCCCAGTCTTTTGCTAGCCTCCACTTGTATGAGTAAGATCTACTCATGCTTCCAACTACCAAGAAACCAAGTTATTCCAAAGTGTACACTATAAACTCCTATGCATGGCGTGTTACACCATTCCAAGTATATTCTTGTTTTCATCTATCTTCCAATTTAAAAGTATTTTGTTTTGTGAAAACTTAGTGATTAAATCCCTCACAAACTTGATGGCACACTTTATATTCCTTGCCCCTTATAAACTTGAACCATTGTGTAACATCCCACGATTAGCACCTAGAAATAGAGAGGACACAGGTTTGTGCATTGCATTCATGCATAAGAAAATCCGGGGAATTTTCGCGCAAAACTAAAAGAGCTACAGAGGGATCGGGATTTCTCTTGTACTGAAGGAAACTTCGGAGCAAGTGCGATATATTTTGACATGACTTTGCAGAATTCTTTGTTTCGAGGAAAATTTGTTCAAACATGTATTTGAATTTCAAATATGAAATTCAAATGAATTTATAAAATTCACAAATAGGAATTAGAAATATTTTAATAACTTGAAATAAAATGATTACATAAATAATAAATAAAAGAATTCTTAATTACAACAAGATATTTATATATACATGAAATTGTCTTTACAATCAGGATTTACAAAGGAAGAATTAATAAATAAATAGTTCATTATTTACAATCACAATAATAATACAAAATCTTTACACTTGTGAATTAAAAAAAGAAATTACAACAAGATTAAAGATAAAACCTAACTAAGCTTCTTTTCTTCTTCTTGATCTTCATTTCCTGCAAACACAACAAAAATAAAAAGAAAACAAAACAAAAATAAGATAAAAGAAGGATTAGTGGTTAGTTTTGCTCTCAGAAGTGAACAGTGAAATGCACTGTTAAAATTCACCAAATTGAGCATTTGTTCTTATCCAGTGAGGGCCTCAGTACAACATCATAGGCTTGGAGAGGGGAAAGTTTCACCTTGGTAAAATAGTAAAAGAATCAAGCTTCCACTTGGCAACATCCAAAAATGAAGCTCAACTTCAGATAATACCAAATTAGCTGAACACATTCAGGGCAAAAGATCTCACAGATGAAACCTGGACAAGGGGGAGGTTCCTGGAACATACCAGGCACACAAACAGGCAGCTCACACATGCATGCATGCATGCATATGTGCTGTCAACACCACAAGGCAACAACAAGTAGAGGAAAAGCACCAGCCGTAGTAGAGATACTACTATGTTTTCTCTTCACATCCACAACGAGACCAAGTCTCACACCTATGTTCTTACCCCAAGCAATACAACCACCAGAAGCACTGCTTGTTTTCTCATAGCTTCGTAGCACCACATCCCACCAACCACCATTTCTGGTTGCTCCTTGGAGCCATCCAGGAGCTAGGAGGAGGAGGCAAGAAGCACTGGTAACAGATGATTTAACTCACCATTTCCACCACACCCATACAAACCACTAGAACACCAGAGTTACTTCTGATGTATTTCACCCAACCACTAGTAGTCCAAAGAAGATCAGCCAACATCTCAAGCATCAGGACAGAAATAAAAGTAGATCCATCAAGGAGCAAGGAGGAGAAGGATTTCTAAGACTGGTTTCATAGAAACTTCCATCAGTAGCAAAACTAGGTCAACAACCACATCTTTGTAGCAGGTAAAACTCTACCATCATTTAAGCATCTGTATTATCTTTTGGCATAAGCATCTTGGTAAAACAAGGGAATAATCCACATCAAATCCACTCCTCTACCCTTCAACTAGATGATAATCTAGGAGGATTGGAGGAGGGTGTTCTCTCAGATCTACATAGAGATGCTATGTATATTCCTCATAGAGAATTAGAAAGCTACATCATAATCTCTGTTCTTATATTAATTTGGCCTCAGCCTTTGCATCATTGGCAGGGGCAAGGGCATCATGTCATATACACTATGATCATACCACTGTGCACACTCCAAGATGAGGCACCACAGTAGTAGGATCACAACCAGAGAAGCCACAAGGGATCTTTGACTGAGTATTTTTCAAATCTGGATTTGAAATTATCCCCAGAGCTACACTATAATGAAGTGTAGAATTACCACTGTGTATTGGACAACCAAAGAAAATATCATTAATCCTTAGTCATCCCAAGCCTAGGTCTCAGTCTTTGCATCCTTGACCTAGTCTAAAGCAAGGAGAAGATATAGCCAAGCAGCAAAGCTGTCACACTTATTGGCTAGCTAATACTGGGAACAATCCAAATGTGGGAAGCACATCAGTAGCAACCTAGCCACAAGTGCCACTAGAGCCTGGGTTTACTAACTTGAGCTATAGTTTAGCATTCACCAACAATCTATAGATGAAGGGTCTCGTTTAAATCATTTTCCTAAATATAAACCTTAGGAATCAGACAGATATGTATTCACTGCTCAACATAACTGGAAGCTAGAGTATTATCAACTTAATCATATATTCCACATCCTTTTCTTAAGCATTATACCTAGGAATCAATTTAGAAAAATGCTAACTGCCAATATAAGACATAGCATGTTCAACTCCAACATATATTGGATCAGATGGCCAGTATAGAACCACCAACCCATACTGAACCAAATGGTTCAGTCAAGGATAATTCTTTTGAATCAACAAAATAGAGAACTATCCAAATGGACAGTTACAGAATTTAGTATACTGAATTTGTTCCACAATAGCCAATGTCTTATAGCAATGTGCTATTAACAAATTGATTCAAAACTCTAAACAGAGCTAGCATAACCAATGTCACAACACATGAGGACCATAGAACAATCAGTGATATTGCCACCACTAGCAGTAGATCATCACAACACAACTGTGGATCAAAGCCATCAACATGAAGGCTGGTCACAAAGAAGAGAGGGGGTAGAATGAGCACCTACCTGGGGCGAGTCCTAGCTCGCCGAAGAGGAAGCAGAGGCCACGAGTGCAGTAGCACGGCGGCATGGTGAGCACCTAAGCACCTGCACCGCACCAAGCCATCCCAGCAACATCTGCAGCGTGGCGAGTGTCGTAGCCAAACCGCAGCTTCCAACACATCACCGGTGAACGGCGGCGTCGCGGGCACCACAAACCCTAGCACCAGTGAGGGTTCGATACTACCTAGGGAAAGCATTACTCCCAAATCGAATTGGAGGGCCAGGTTCATCTGGGGGAGGCGGAGCTCCGGCAGCCAACGGAGGCGGCCGCAGCGGCCTGCCTCGCCGGAATCAAGCCGGCGGTGGCAGCGCCTAGGAGCGCGAGAAGAAAGAAGAGAGTAGGAGATAAGCTTCGGGAGGGAATGACTGATGAGGCGAGTGCGGGCTGGGTTGGTTTGACCGATCCAGTACCCCTCTGCTAGGCTAATTTAGCCCAATGTTGGATACTAGGCCCATTTCAAAATAAAATAAGAAATGAAATAAAAGAAAAATAAATAAATTACCAAAATAACCTTTAAACATTTTCAGCTATGGAAAATTATAGAAAAATCATAAAAATATATTTAATATATTAAAATTATCACAAAAATAATATCCACCTAAGAAAAATATAATTTTACTTATTTAAGTTAATAAAATGCAAATAAAGATTAAACACTATTAAATCTTAAGTGAAATTTCATTAAATAAGGAAAAATCCTAAAAATAAATAAAAATCATTTTTGCGTATAAAAATAACTTTACTATTTTATAAAAATACTAACTTAGAGTTTTTACAAATAAAATATAAATCAAATATTTAAAGACACTTAATTCTTTGAAGAATTTTATAAAAATAAAGGCAAGACTTAAAAATAATTAAAATTCATTTTTAAGATCTTTAATAAGTATATTTCACTAGAAAAATACTATGTATATTATTTAAGAACATTTTAAGATAAATAAAATTCATTACTTATACCCACTTTGTTAATTCTTAAAATCATTTCTTAAGTAAGAAATAATCACATTTTCTTATAATTTTTTTTAAAACCTTTAAAGTTTGATTACTAAGTCTAAATCCATAATTAAAATAAAACTTAAATATAACTATTAGCCTTTAAATGTTTTTAAATCTTAAATTCAAATTAAACTCCTTTTAAATAAATATTATATATCACTCATGTATAAGGGGGTAAATAATATCCATCCCTCAACCACTCTTAAGAATGACTCTAAACTCAAATAAATTTGTAAGATCATCTAATTATGCTCCCATTAATAAATTGCATATTATTAAATTTATCTTTCACTTAAATTAAAAGGGATCATCCCTAATCATATTTGACAAAACCCTAAAACTAGATGTTATTCTAAAACTCATCATATCTTACAATTCACTTCTATTTTTATAGTTAACTTTGGTTTAAACAATCATAAACATCTCATTTGAAGTTTATTCATGTTTTAAAGTTAACTTTAGTCACTTGTATCATCAATTAAAATATGATAACTTAACACCATTCATAACCATCACCAACCCTAATGTAAAACCTAATAAACCTTAAGACTAATTAACCTTAACTAAATACTAGTTTCTTCAAATGTTATTCTTTTTTGCCACTTCACACAAACAAGTCTATATTAGTTCCTTCAGCTCTTAACAACTCAACTCAAGGACTTTTCATCCCAATCACCAGATAACAATTAATCATAATCACATTATTCTATCGGTATTTGTATATTTTGGATTGTTAACACTTAAATTCCTTATCAATGTCATTTCTTATGAAATAAACTTAAAGATAAACCCAATCTTAAAAAAATACCTAAGATCAACTTATTCAAAATACTAAGGGTTTGAATTTGGGAATTATAAAATTGCATAGCATTACTTATGCATAATGGCATCCTGCTTCTTTAAACATTAGTCCTTATCGGACCAATGATGATGATTTCAGATATTGGATCTTCTATTATCTCGAAGACCGTGAGTGCATAATCTTGCAATCACAAAAGGCAAGTTCACACTTGCTCATGTCCATTGATTATTTTCTGTAAAGTATTTTGCAAATCCAGTGTTGTCCTCACCTGGATTTGAAAAAGATCAGAAAACACTATTTTCATAATAATATGATCATAGGTTATTTACCATGAGGTAATAATCTACTATGAAAGTTCCGGTGGTAAAGGAACATATTATCTAGGACTTAACAACCAATGTCGCCAGTGATTCTTGCGCCGTATATTACGCGTTAACCATGAGATTTGGAATGGGACGGAGAAGTCAGCTAGATCGGCTCCCTTTCGCATGCATTGGACACTGTTTTTGGCATTTGTAAGTTGCAGATCGTGGGTATAGCCGTTTTATACGGGGGAAGTCTATCGTGGATCTGGGCTTACAAAAGACAGATATCTAGTGTTAATGGTTGTTGTGTGTATCCAACTAAGGTATAGCCGTTTTATGCGGGGAAAAGTCTACCTTGAGTTTGGACATCCAACAGTTGTGGTGTATGCGGGGTCGCGGAGAAGGACAGTGATTGGCTTGGATCGTAGTATGGGCCTCACACCAAGGAAGTGTGAACGAGCCTATAACTCGGATGTGCAACAAAGCTAAGATCTCTCATGGGTAAAGTAACGCACCTCTGCAGAGTGTAATAACTGTAACTTGTTACTCCCTGTTCCGGGAAGGAGCTGCGAATTCTGCGGGAAAGGAACTCCATGAAAGTTCTAGTAAACCCGTGAAGGCTGATGGACATAGCTTTTCAGTATAAAATCAACCTTTGAAGAAATTTTTACGAAAACTTGCATTGCCTACGACCTATGGTCTGTGGCTGTAGATAGTGCATCAAACACTCCTCTTTAGTGAATTTGCTAAGTACGCTCGTACTCAACGTATCTTCTTAACCCTTGCTAGATCTCGGAGAAACCAATGACATTTCCAAGAAATAAGTCACTTGAAGAGTTGAAGATATATAAGGGAGATCAACGGAGTCGAAGACCTTACCGTAATCTATCGAAGACAAGCCGAAGCATAGAATAGAAATAAAACTCCTAGAATCTAGAACCTAATTATATAGAATAATACTATAGTAGTACTTTCAAGCCTTATACATATATTAAGAGTAGTACTTCTAAAATAACTCCGAGTGGATCTTTCTGGTTCTTTCTATATAACATTCCTCACTATCTGAGGAAGCTCTCTGGATCTTTTGTAATATGCTATATGTATTATAAAGTGTTGTCTTGGACCCGCGATGTTTCTGTTGTACCACTCTGAGGGATATGATGCGGATGGAACGGTGTTCCATTGGTATTATATCAACGACTATAGTGTACTACACCATGCAGTGGTATGCTGGATCACCGCACATTGTGTCATCTTTGTTGTATATGCTTCCACTTATACGTTGGAATTAGCAGAACCATGCTGTCATGGGGAACGTTTTCAACATTGCACTTGTACTTTGTACACAGTTGATATCATGCTCTTTTGTCTATGGATGTCGCCGGTGTGAAATAAAGAGGGAGCTTGTAAGTCCATGGAGTTATGTATTTTGTGTTAGAGAAATGCCTGGGCCGCTAGCCTAAGACATGCCTAATCATGGTGGAAACTTGCAGTATAACCATAATGAGCATTCTGTGAAGCATCCTCAATAAAAATCTATGCACATAGTAAATAAAAAGATCCCTGAGATTCTCATTGTCTGCTTGCCTTGTCATTTTGGTTATGGGATAGCTCCTGTACCATGTGCAAGGGGTACCCCGTTTGCGGTTCTCTATGATACACATGTACTTACTATGGCAAGAACTTACAGGTGACTAAAGTTGAGTAGCACGTGGTGCAGCCCTCGTATTCAAGGGACATAAGATTGCCAACTTATACTTTGTCAAGCATATACTCCATGGTTTGTTCACTTTAACCTTAATCACTTCAAGATGCTTATGATAGGGGCAATGAGGGCTGAAAGCTAACAAGTACCATAATTTTTGAAACTTGAAATCCCTGCTTCCCTATATGAAGGGCCTTTCTTCCACTATTATATTGAGTCTCCACCTTCTACCTCTAGACACCAGTTAAAAGAGCATAGTTGTCATTCTTAGTTCTATGTGCAGTGTCCCAAAACTTATTGATTGATGCATATTATTGATATTGCTTGTTCTTGTGCAACTTGTATCTAGTCACTCTTATGAACTTTGAAGGTGTCCTATGCATCTATTTGCTACTCTATGAGGGACAAGCTGAATGCCACTATGCCATGTTTTCTATATGTGAAACAAACAAACAAACAAACGTTTTTCAATGCATGTTATTCATGATGTTTGTTTGTAGCCTTTCATGTTGCATGCATAGTTACTTTGTCCTATTGTTAGAACTCCATATTTCATGCACATGTTTAGAGTTCTTTGAAGCTTCGAATGCTTGCAAATGGTTTGATCTTGGTTTTGATGGTGCATGTCACCTCAAAAATTATTCTTTATCACTTACCAACTCGAGGACGATCAGGAGTTAAGCTTGGGGATGCTTGATACGTCGGAAACGTATCTATAATTTTTGATGCTCCATGCTTGTTTAGTATCTACTTTGCTTTGATATGTCTACACTTTGAGGTGTTTTTATATCTTTTCTGGAACTAACCTATAGCAAGTTGCCACAATGCCAGTTGCATTTTTTCTTCTGTTTTTGGTTCCAAAAAGGCAGAAAATCAATATTCTCAGAATTGGACGGGACAAAAGCCAAAGTCAATATTTTATCGTGGGCGACACGAAGTCCAGAGGAGAGACAGAGAGGTGAGCCAGGGCCGCCACCCCCTAGGCACGGGTGGGCCCACCCCACGCCTGGGTGGGGTGTGGGTCCTCCGGCCGCCTCCCAGCCTCGCCTCTTCTCCTATAAGAAGCCCCCGATGCAGAAACCCTAGGACCCGATCAAAACTCCATGAAACCTTCTGTAGCTGCCGCCACCATCGTCCCTAGATCGGGGGATCTAAAGTTCTTCCCAGCACCCTGCCGGAGGGGAGATCATCCCGGAGGCCTTCTTCTCCGATATGAAGCATGAGTAGTTCCACCTTGGACAACGGGTTCATGTAGTAGCTAGATGGTTGTATCTCCTCCTTGTGCTTTCATGTATAGATCTTGTGAGCTCCATTCATGATCAAGATCTAATCTATTTGTAATCACGCATGTTGTGTTTGCGGGGATCCGATGGATATTGAGATTACTATGTCAGATTGATTAGTGGTTTTGTCTATTTGATACTATCATGTTTGTGTTGTTTGTGATCTTGCATGCTCTCCGTTGTTAGTAGCTATCTTGGCCAAGTAGTTGCTAGTGACTCCAAGAGGGGGTATTTATGATCGATAGTGGGTTCATGCCTCTAGTTTCCAAGGGAAGTGACAGAAATCTCTTCGGTTGTAGATGTGTTGTTGCCACTAGGGAGAAAACAACGGTCTCTTGTTCATGGAACAAGTGGATTGTTTACCTTACACACTCTGCTTAAAGCAGTTGCTTGTTGCTTGCAACTTAATACTGGAGGGAGTTTGGATGATAACCTGAAGGTGGACTTCTAGTCATAGATGCAGTTGGATGGCGGTCTATGTATATTGTTGTATTGCCCAATCGAATCTCATAGGATATTTTTGTCTGGTATTGTATTGTTATGCCTTGCTCAGTTCCTGTCAATTGCCCTGTAATTTGTTTACCCTTCATGCCATGTTGTTTATCTAAGGAGAGCACCTCTAGTGAACTATGGACCCCGGTCCAATCTTTACCATTGATACATCTTCCACTATTACTTGTTTACTTGCTGCAAACCATCATCACCTTCCACACCATACGTTTAATCCTTTGTTACAACAAACCGGTGAGCTTGACAACCTCACTGATTCGTTGGGGCAAAGTCTTGAGTTTGTGTTGTGCAGGTTTCCATGTTGCTTGCAACACATGTGTGATGTTTCCTTCCTCTTACTGGTTCGATAACCTTGGTTTCTTACTGAGGGAAAACTTGGTGATGTGCTGCATCACACCTTGCTCTTGGGGTTTCCCGACGAAGCACTGCACGTTGACGCAGTGTCAGCAGTTCCTAATGATGCAATCACACATGAAGAGGTGGAATTACAAGCAGACCTAACTTATGTTGAGAAACCCTGTAAAATTCTAGAAGAGAACTGGAAAGGTTAATAAATAGGGCAATCAAGTACTGTAAGGTACAGTGGGAGCATCACCCCGAGAGAGAAACCACATGGGAGAAAGAGGATTACTTAAGAGAAGCCTATATAGAATTATTCTGGTACACTTCAGAAAACTTCGGGATGAAGTTTAATTTAAGGGGGGAAGTCTGTAACATCCCAGCATTTAGGAACCAACGAAGGGTAGATTTAGGAATTTGTGCATATGCATGCATTCATCCGTAAAATGTGGGTAATTTTTTTGCCAAATAAAAACCTAAAGTGATCAGAGTTTCTTTCACTCTCTAAGTTTAGGAATAGCTCTGGAGAGTGATCGTTATAAATTTTGACATGATCTTTATGAATTAGTGTGTTTTGGGGGGAAAAGAATTTGAATTCAATTTTGAAATTTGAGTTTATATTTTAAAGTTAAGAATTGATATTTTAGAATGAATTTCAAAATGATTTAGTAGTATTATTTAATTTAATCAAGAAATAATAAATAGTAATAGAAATTCAAATAAGAAATGAATATTTTATTCCTTATCTTAATTCCATGAATAAATTACAAAGATTAACTCATAGAGAAAGATCTCTATATAAATTATTACAAATTTATTACAAAAGAATGAAATAAAGATTACAAAAGAATCTGTTTATCTAAGTAATCCTATACTAAATCTTTAATTCCTAGATCTTGTACCTGCAAAATATAGAACAAACAAGAAGGAAAATGAAAGTTAGATTATTAATTTTACTCTCAGTAGAGAGTAGTGAGTTGCACTGCTCAAGATTACATCATTGAGTAAATCTTTTAGGGGCAAGTTTCACCAATATGAAAGAATTTGATCTTTCATAATAAATAAACCACAAGTCAAATATTCACAGCCAGTAAGAGGGGCAAGTTTCACCAGGAAAGATAAATGTTAAAAGATCAAAAGGTGAGACACCTCACTGATCTGATCCAAAACTGTGCAACAGGCACACAAGCAGCACAAACACTTAACTGCATGGGGTGTGTTGTCGACACAGCCACAACAACTCACCCAAGTAAAAGGACCAAGCACAGCCGTGGCAGCCACTAGTTCATCTTTGCATTTCCAGCACCACACCAAGAACACCCAGCTTAGCAAAGCCAAGTAAACCACCAGCCAAAACCTCACACCAAACCATCCAAGCATCAGCAGATGGTGACATAAGGAGGGGGAGAATCAGGTGGATAGCAAGGTCAAGCTCACAGGAGATAGGAGGTGCATGGCTGATCAAGGCCAAGCACGGGAACCAGGAGAAACAAGAACAACATCAAGAGGTGAAGGATCAGATCAGGCTAGCAGCACCACCAGCAAAATCAAGCCATCACAAATCATCAACTGTTGTGGTGAGTATCATAAAACATCCACATGATCTGTTCATCTTATCCAAATAGAAAAGTATGTGTTGTTTTATAAGTTAACCTCTCAGTGATCACCCAAGTGGGGTGAACCTATCCTAGAGGATTTGAAATATAAAGGCCAGAATAAAACTCTACCAAATCCACCAAAATCTCAGACCAGCATCATAGATCTGGTGATACCAAAACAACTTATATTTTCCATCATTTTTTTCATATTAAATCTAGGCACATCTCCTAAAAGAGTAGCACCTTAGATTTCATAAGCTATAAACAAACCAATCATTTTAACCAACTAGGATCCAAGATCCAGTGAGCAACCATGATACTTTGGCATATTTGAAGAGGACAGCAAGATAGGAATCTAGTTCCTATGCTTCAGACCAACATCATAGGCATTAATCTTTAAAGAGAGAAGCTTTCAACTTATTCTTAGGCATATATCCAATCTCAAGTACTGACCATAGTAAAGCCAATAGTATAATCAACTTGTGTGCCATTCTAAGATGGTGTCACAAGAATAAATCCTACAACCAAGCCAAACAATTACTTTAGCTTTCATGAATAAACCAGTAAGCTAATGATATCATTTCCCTGAGATTACACTCAGAGATCATCTATCATATCCATTTATCTTCAAGGTATAATTAGACTCCAATGATTAAGTTCAATCTATTGATGACCATACAATCCAACACTCACTGATGCAGTGAATCACCATTGACAGTGTTACTGTCGGTATTAAAGTACTGATAGTAGATGAACACACTAAGCATCGATTTCACCAATCAGATTTCACAATTATGCCATTAGGATAACCAAGCTTAATCACAAATCAGAGGCAACACTATGAACCACTAGCATCAGATTAACACTAGCATCAGATCAACAACATCATCAAATAATCAAAGCATGACAGCAAGCACTGAGGTGCAGTAAGCACAATTCGTACTAAGCATCACTACCAGATCAAATCATCATCTTACAAGCACACAAAGGGTTGAACCCTAGAACTAGGGATGAACCCTAGAACCAGTACAAACCCTAATGAAGGATAGCCACTAGTTACACACAGATATACTCGTATAAGATAGAGGCACGGGTGTTAACCAAGAACCAACTGACCTGCGGTCCTCGCTGGAGAATTGAAGAGGAAACAGAGGGGCCGACGAGCTCATGGCGGCACGGGGAGCACCCTAGAGGGTGCTGCAACCCTCACCTAGCCGCGGCGGCGGCCACAGCAGCACACGAGAACACACGAGCACGTCACCAGCACCACTAGAGCATCAGCGACAGCGTCAACAACACCACCCCAAACCCTAGGGTTTGGGACGGAGCTAGTCTGGCCGCAGGAGGGCCCTAGAACCAAATCGAGTTGGAGCAGACGAAGGAGCGTGGTCGACAACCTCGCCATACACCACGGTGGCGGCCAGGGAGGACCACGACGGCGAGCATCGGACGGCGGTGGCGCCAGCGACCACGGGGTCGAGGAGGAGAAAATGATGAGGACGAGAGAAGGAGAGGCAGAGGAATGGGCCGATAAGGCCAGTATCTCTTTGAGAAGGGATTTTAACTAGGCCATCTGGGCCAAGTCTCGCCCAATAAGCCCAATGGTTGGCCCAAAAATTCCTAAAAGAAATTTTAACAATTAATAAAAGACCAAAATACCCCTAGAACTCAATAAATTCTAGAAAGTAAAATAGAAGTCTGAAAAATACAAATAATTGATTCATAATAATCCAACCTATTTAACTAAATTAAGAAATTAATTACACATATATATAATTTTTGATCAGGAATTTTATGATATATATATTCCCTATGGAATTTTATAAAATTAAAGAAAATGGATAAAATAAATAAAAATCACTTTCATTATATCTTGTTATTGTAGTATTTTAGAAAAATACTAAATAAATATTTAGAGTTACCAAAATAAATTCATTTTTATTTAAATGCTAATTCTTAAAAAGAATTATTAAACAAATAAATACAAAAGTTATATTAAATAAAAATTTAGCCTTTAAATCTATTAGTAATATATTACATTATAAAAATAGTGAATGTAATATTTATAAAATATTAAAGGTTATTCTTTAAAATGAATTCCTTTATTACTTAAAGAAATTCCAGAAACTAAAATATTGGGTAAAACACACAAAGAAGATAAATAAATAAATAATGCATTACATAACTATGCATATTCATTTTGCTTCTTTAAATATTGTCCTTACCGTGCAATATTGATGTTTTGTAGACTAGAAGCTCAAGGTCCAGTGCAAGCCTCCGACTTCACTACCTTGCAATCACAAGGCAAGTTCATCACTTGCTCATGTCCTTTGAAGAGTCTTTACCAAAGTAATTGCAAATTGTATGTTATCATCTATGTTTCAAGAAAAGAAAATATTATTTTCTCAAATAAATAAATTGTTGATATCATCCTAAGTGATGATATGATGGATCAATAGAACTTAGGTTTCTATTTGCAACAATGATAATAACCTAGGAATTTAACAACCCATGACATCAGTGATTCTAGCGCCGTATATAACGCATTAGCCATGAGATTTGGAATGGGATAGAGAAGTCAGCTGTATCCTTTTCCTTTCATATGGAGGCAAGACTACCTTAACGTGATGTTGTGATTCCTTGTGCGGATCCAACATATGGGTGGACACCCTTAGGACCCACGTTTTTAGTGTCTAGATTATCTATGAGTGGCTGTCGGAGGTTTAGCCGGACCTATAAGGTACTTACCAGGGGCACCACCAGCTCATAGAGTCTTTGGGAACTCATCAGGGTTTTAGCCTGCCCGAATGGGGCTTAACGGAGGTGAGCCAGGCCCGAAGGATCATGCAGACATATGGGGTTGCGGAGAGGGCAGTGATTGGCTTGGATCACCTACTGGGCCCCACATCATGGAATTGTGGACATGAAAGTATGCCTGGTTGTGCAACAAGGAGTTGATATCTCATGGGTAAAGTAACGCACCTCTGCAGAGTGTAAGAATTGTAACTTGTTACTCCCTATTCCGAGAAGGAGCTACGAACGCGGCAGGAAAGTAACTCCATGAAAGTTTTGGTAAACCTGTGAAGGCTGATGGTCATAGATTTTTTCACAATAAAATCAATCTTTGAATAAAGATTTACAAAAACTGCATAGTTCCAAGGACTTATAGTCCGAGGTGGTAGATAGAGCATCAAACTTCCCACCTTTCATACAATGAACTTGCTGGGTAACACTGTTACTCACCTTTTTCCTTTGATCCCCTGCTTAGACTATGAGGATCCAGAAGAAACTCCAATGTCGTGGTGGTATCACGGCATATGCCATGGGTAGGCTAAAGTTGGGGCCGATGGACGCGGAGGAATCCGGGGAGGGATGATGCAGTGAAGACCGCACTCGTATGAACAAAGAGAAATACAATGTATATAGGATTGAGGCTCTCATGTGGAGATAACACCTCTTTCTCTACATCTAATCTCTTATAATCTTGCCATACTTGTGGCTACAATCATGCTCCTTGAGCTGTATCTCCTATGCCTCTATCTAGATCTCTCTATGAGAGTGGAGGAGGAAGAAGAAGAAGAGCTCCTATTGAGCAGAGAGGGGAAGAGCCCTTCGGGGCCTACCTGAGAACGATCCCCCTGGTGCTCCTTATAAAGAAGAGCCCAGGGGACAAAACTTGTTCCCTACGATTGGTATCCAGACAACATATTCCTGGCATCTTCTTTGATGCTCATCATATGCTTTGGCATCTTTGGAGATGCCACAACATATTCCTTAGCATATTCTTGGATGTCATGGGCATATTCCATATCGTATGTGCCAGTCTGAGCAGTGGGCCTCCCATGACTGGCACCGTGCTCGTGGAGCTTGTCCTGGATCGATGGCATGTAGCTGTGGAGGTTAGGAACACATCGGGAGACAAATAAGAGGGCGTACAGGGTGAAATAACTCGGCCCAGACGCCCCAGACGAAGCGGTGATTCGGCCTGCTTCCTAGTTGATTCGGCCTGGTCCTGATTGCAGAAGATTAGGGCCTAGCCGGACTGTTAGGTGGCCCAGCCGGGTTAGTGGTTATTCGGCCTGGAGGGAGATCTGACTTGGGCCGAGTGTGGCCCAGATGGGTTGCTGATCTGGTGAAGGTGGATCCCGCGGTGGGCCGAGTTACTCCCATGTCGGCCCACCTGGGTCTTTGTTTTGCGGCAGCGAAGGTTGGACGGGATGGGCCAGATCAACCAATACTGGCCCACCTGAGGAGGATGGTGACGATGCCTTGTCCCGTCGAGGAGGCGCTGGCGAGAGTGCTGCGGGTTGCTCCCCGCGGTAGGCCGAATAAGGCCCACCCGGGGGCAGGAAGCTAGAGCAGCGTCCCGGCGATGCTGGCGGGAGCTCCTGGCAAGAGGAGGGTCGACAGGAGTGAGGTGGTGCAGGCCCGTGGTGGGCCGAATCAGGCTCCTTCGGCCCACTCGGGGAGGAGGATTTAGCCTCTATTCGGTGCCTGCATAGTTACTTCGGCCTTTAGGTAATCAACTTGATCCCTGTAGCTCTGATTCGTCCCAAGAGGTGTAATTCGGTCCCAGAGTTTCAGCACTAGGCCGAATTAGGCATAATTCGGCCCATGGTGCCTTTCCCTTTTAGTTAATTATCTAATTCGCCTTATTTCTTTATTTATATTTGTCCTTTTACATTTGTACCTTCTATTATATCAATTATTTCTTTATAGAGGTTCATTTATACCCTAACTAAGGGGTACCCGGGGTCATATCCCCGACATTAGTCCCCGAGGCTATGTGGGACTCGTTGGCTCGTGCATAGGATCCATATTTTAATATTCCCATAGTCGTTTCTCGACTTATAATCTCTTCGTCTTATTTCTCTGGGTGACATAACCCTTTTTGGTAAGTTTGCGACATCTTGCCTCTATGGGCGCTACTCTCTTAACCTCTTTGGGGAAGTTATGAATTTTTGCCTTCTTGGACTTTGCTTTTTTAACCCCTGTGGGTAAGTTTAGGACTTCTGGCCTTCTTGGGCGCTGGTCTTTTAACCTCTTTGGGTAAGTTATGACTTCTTGGGCTCTGGTCTTACCATCCCTTTGGGTAAATTATGACTTCTGGCCTTCTTGGGCTCTGGTCTTATAATCCCTTTAGGTAAATTATGAATTCTGGCCTTCTTAGGCTCTGGTCTTATAACCCCTTTGGGCAAGTTATGACTTTTGGCCTTCTTGGGCTCTGGTCTTATAACCCTTTTGGGTAAGTTATGACTTCTAGCCTTTTTAGGCTCTGGTCTTATAACCCCTCTGGGTAAATTATGACTTCTGGCCTTCTTGGGCTCTGGCCTTATAACCCCTTTGGGTAAGTTATGACTTCTGAGTCATCTTATCTGAGTTGCACAACCCAATCATGACTTATGTCTCAAATCCGAGTTATATGGGTTTAAATCCAACCTATATGGTTCAAATCCGAATTACGTCTCAAATCCGCATCATCTGATTCAGAATCCGAGTTATCTGACTCAAATTTGACTTATGTCTCAAATATGAGTTATCTGACTAAAAATCCGAGTTATGTGACTCAAATCCGAGTCATCTGATTTCAAATCCGAGTTATTTTACTCAAATTTGACTTACATCTCAAATCTGAGTTATCTGACTCAAAATCCGAGTTATATGACTCAAATACGAGTCATCTGATTCCAAATCCGAGTTAGTTTACTCAAATTTGACTTATGTCTCAAATCTGAGTTATCTGACTCAAAATCCGAGTTATATGACTCAAATCCGAGTCATCTGATTCCAAATCTGAGTTATTTTACTCAAATTTGTCTTACGTCTCATCTCTGAGTCATCTGACTCAAAATCCGAGTTATATGACTCAAATCCGAGTCATCTGTTTCCAAATCCGAGTTATTTTACTCAAAATTGACTTATGTCTTAAATCTGAGTCACCTGACTCAAATCCGAGGTATATGACTCAAATCTGAGTCACCTGATTACAACTCCGAGTTATTTTACTCAATTTTGACTTATGTCTCAAATCTGAGTCATCTGACTCAAATCCGAGGTATATGACTCAAATCCGAGTCATCTGTCTCCAAATCCGAGATATAACTTGATTTGATGAGAAGATGGCAACTTGCCTTTGATATGCATCCGAGATATGAATCTGAGATAAAGCTTTGGGATATGATAATAGGGCTAATCGCGGAGAGATGTGACTCGAGATGTAGATCTGAGATATAGATTCGAGATATGGTATGCTGGCAAATAGTCATCCGAGATATGAGATAACCTGGCAAGATAGTCAAATATCGATCCGAGTCATAACATAACCTGGCAATCTGGCGAGATGAATCAAACTTTAGTCTCAATCAGAGATAAGCTAGGAAGTTGAACCAGAATACAAATCCGAATTATAATATACCCTGGAAAGTTGAATCAAATGTTAGTCCGAATCGGAGATAAGCTACTAAGCTGAGTTAAAGGTTAATCGAAGCATAAATAAATTGACTCAAATTCTATCCAAATCATCAATAAGCTGGTGAGCTAAGTTAAAGGTTAATCCAAAGCATAAATAAACTGACTCAAATTCTATCCGAATCATAAACAAGCTAACTAACATTCTATCCGAATCATAAATAAGCGGGTAAGCTGAGTTAAAGGTTAATCCGAATCATAAATAAACTGACTCAAATTCTATCTAAATCATAAATAAGCTGGTAAGCTAAGCTAATGGTTAATCTGAATCATAAATAAACTGACTCAAATTCTATCTGAATCATAAATAAGCGGGTAAGCTGAGTTAAAGGTTAATCTGAATCATAAATAATCTGACTCAAATTATATCCGAATCATCAATAAGCTGGTAAGCTGAGCTAATGGTTAATCTGAATCATAAATAAACTGACTCAAAATCTATATGAATCATAAATAAGCGGGTAAGCTGAGTTAAAGGTTAATCTGAATCATAAATAAACTGACTCAAATTCTATCCAAATCAACAATAAGCGGGTATGCTGAGTTAAAGGTTAATCTGAAGCATAAATAAATTGACTCAAATTCTATCTGAATCATCAATAAGCTGGTAAGATGAGTTAAATGTTAACCCAAAGCATAAATAAACTGACTCAAATTCTATCCGAATCATCAATAAGATAGTCAAATACAGACCCAAATCAACATAAGTTTTTCTCCATCTAAAGGTGATTCTATGGACACGTTGGCTAGTCCCCGGGTTGAGTTATTTTCTCCCCGGGGTGAAGGATTGAGTGTTGGTGGATGAGTTATCTGGTACTTACAATATGCTTGGAGAAGGGTTTGAGTTATTCTCGATGGGTCATACCTTCCCTGCTGAGTTACCTAGTACTTATAGTATGCTTGGAGAAGAGTTTGAGTCATTCTTGCTGAGTCTTACCTGCCTTGCTTAATCAGACTTGGAGACCCCTACGCTTACCTCTCTATTCTCTGTTCGCTTGAATGAGCCGCAGGATCTCTATGAAGAAGAGGTTGATGAAGATGCTCCCGTCCGGATGGAAACCCAACCAACGCCACTAAAAGGCCCCACGGTGGGTGCCAAATGTCGTGGTGGTATCACGGCATATGCCATGGGTAGGCTAAAGTTGGGGCCAATGGACGTGGAGGAATCCGGGGAGGGATGATGTAGTGAAGACCGCACTCATATGAACAAAGAGAAATACAATGTATTTAGGATTGAGGCTCTCATATGGAGATAACACCTCTTTCTCTACATCTAATCTCTTATAATCTTGCCATACTTGTGGCTACAAGCATGCTCCTTGAGTTGTATCTCCTATGCCTCTATCTAGATCTCTCTGTGAGAGTGGAGGAGGAAGAAGAAGAAGAGCTCCTATTGAGCAGAGAGGGGAAGAGCCCTTCGGGGCCTCCCTGAGAACGATCCCCCTGGTGCTCCTTATAAAGGGGAGCCCAGGGGAAAAAACTTGTTCCCTACGATTGGTATCCAGACAACATATTCCTGGCATCTTCTTAGATGCTCATCATATGCTTTGGCATCTTTGGAGATGCCACAACATATTCCTTAGCATATTCTTGGATGCCATGGGCATATTCCATATCGCATGTGCCAGTCTGAGCAGTGGGCCTCCCAAGACTGGCACCGTTCTCGTGGAGCTTGTCCTGGATCGATGGCGTGTAGCTGTGGAGGTTAGGAAGACATCTGGAGACAAATAAGAGGGCGTACGGGGTGAAATAACTCGGCCCAGACGCCCTAGACGAAGTGGTGATTCGGCCTGCTTCCTAGTTGATTCGGCCTGGTCCTGATTGCAGAAGATAAGGGCCCAGCCAGACTATTAGGTGGCCTAGCCGGGTTAGTGGTTATTCGGCTTGGAGGGAGATCCGGCTTGGGCCGAGTGTGGCCCAGATGGGTCGCTGATCCGGTGAAGGTGTATCCCGCGGTGGGCCGAGTTACTCCCCTGCCGGCCCACACGGGTCTTTGTTTTGCGGCAGCGAAGGTTGGCTGGGATGGGCCAGATCAACCAATACTGGCCCACCCGGGGAGGATGGTGACGACGCCTTGTCCCGTCAAGGAGGCACTGGCGGGAATGTTGCGGGTTGATCCCCGCGGTGGGCCGAATAAGGCCCACCCGGGGGCAGGAAGCTGGAGCAGCGTCCCGACGATGCTGGCGGGAGCTCCTGGCAAGAGGAGGTTCGGCGGGAGTGAGGTGGTGCATGCCCGTGGTGGGCCGAATCAGGCTCCGTCGGCCCACTCGGGGAGGAGGATTTGGCCTCTATTCAGTTCCTGCATAGTTACTTCGGCCTTTAGGTAATTAACTTGATCCCTGTAGCTCTGATTCGGCCCAAGAGGTGTAATTCGGTCCCAGAGTTTCAGCACTAGGCCGAATTAGGCATAATTCGGCCCATGGTGCCTTTCCCTTTTAGTTAATTCGCCTTATTTCTTTATTTATATTTGTCCTTTTACATTTGTACCTTCTATTATATCGATTATTTCTTTATAGAGGTTCATTTATACCCTAACTAAGGGGTACTCGGGGTCATATCCCCGACATCCAATGTACAAAGCTGAAAGCCAAGAGGAGGTCTTCTATGAAGATCCTAATATGTATGGTGTCGTAGATGGGGTGGACTACTGTAGTACTAGGAACCAATTGAGCCGAGTAGCATAAACCTTATATAATAAGCTATTGAGCTCAATGTGGAGTTCAAGTTGTCGCTTTAAAACTTCCGCTGAAACACTTTATATTTGGTTTGTAAGTTGAATATTTTGAAGTCTTGAACTTTTGGTAATGTAATAATAATAATGTGTGTCTATTTGTAATATGTACCCGCAATGTTTCTGTTGTACCACTCTGAGGGATGCGATATTTATGGAACAGTGTTCTGTGAATGTCATGTCAACGACTATAGTGTACTACACATGTAGTGGTATGCTGGGTAACCGCAGTGTGACTTCTCCAAAAGAGGTGTGCCGGGATCCAATCAACTTATTGCAGCAAACAAAACAAAAAAAAACTAAGGACATAAACAAAGACGCTCCAAGAATAACACAAAGTGCATGAAGCAATAAAAATGTAGTATCTTGAAAGAAGACCTGGGATTTTTCTTGATGAAGAAGGGGATGCCTGGGGCATCCCCTAGCTTTGAAGCTTGTACCTCTTGAATATTTCTTGGGGAGACACGGGTGTCATCCCCAAGCTTGAGCTTTTGTCCATACTTCATATCATCACATCATTCTCTCCTACACTTGAAAACTTCCTTCATACAAAACTTCACACAATCTTCATTAGAAACATTAGTGTATGCAAGATAATAAACCTTTGGGTTCAGTTTCGACTCAAGTAAAACTTCCATTAAAACATAAGCTACTATAGCAAATCCTTTTAAAATCTCAAGTGATCAAGAAGAAATGAAAAAGAAATCGATTAAGAGGCAAATGCAAATAATGGCAGAAATCTATAAAAACAGACCTGCAGGTATAGACCAATTTTTTTGAAAATCTTCTGTTGCTCAAATCGAAAAGTGCAAAACTAACGAAAGTTGGATAAATACCAGGGGAATGTGCACAAAACATTGCAGATCAAAAACCAAATAAAAAGGATAAGGAGGGGTTATTCATGATTTTTTACAACGATGCACAGAAATCTGTTTCGGGACAACAACTTCTCCAAATCTTACTTCCCTCTCATTGGAGGCTATTCTTGGCACAAAAACCAAATAAAAAGGATAAGGAGAGGTTATTACAGAGGCAACAACTTCCAAGACTCAAATAAACAAAAATAAACTGAAAGCAAAAATATAATAGGTTATCTCCCAAAAGCTCTTTCTTTATAGCCATTAAGATAGGCATGATAATTTCGATGATGCTCACATAAAAATATGAATTGAAGTAAAAGAGAGCATCAAGAAGCAAATATAAAACAAATTAAGTCTAACCCACTTCCTATGAAAAATAATCTTGTAAAGAAACAAGTCATGAAAGCACAAAGCAACAAGCATAGGAAAGCAAAACAAGTGCAACTCCAAAATTTTCAACATAAAGAGGGGAAACTTAATATTGTTGAGATACATAAAAACATGTTTCCCTCTCTCATAATAACTTTAAGTAGCATCATGAATAAAATTAACAATATAACTATCACATAAAACATTCTTATCATGAGCCACATGCATATAATAATTATTACTCTCCACATAAGAATAGTCATTCTTATTAATTTTAGTGGGAGAAAATTCAACAAAATAGCTATCAGTATTATTCTCATAACCATAATCATCAAATATAGGAGGCATATTGTAATCAAAATTGTTTTTCTCCTGAAAATATCATATTCATCATTGTAATCATCATATATTGGAGGTATAGTATCATCATAAGCAATAGAATAGCTATCTTCCAAAGTGTGTTCATTTGTAAACATATCATCATTGGAAGGAACATGGATAGTACTAATAGTACAACAATTATTAATATCATCATTTTTAGAATGGTACCCAAGAGATTTTCAATATCAAAAGTAGTGTGTTTTTCCCAATCATGATCACTACTATAGGTAACATGCATAGGTTCATCATCGAGTTCAGACTCATCAGCAAAAACTATAATAGGAGCAACATGCTTAGGGGAAATACCGTTTCCTCTCTCCTTTTTCTCATCTTCTTCTTCTTCTTATTCCCCTCTTTAGGTGGGAGATGCTTGAAAGGAAGCTTCTCCACATACCCTAGTTTATTGTTAGAGACAATAGAAGAAACTTTGGAGGATTCCTACTTTTCATTAATAAGAGCAAAACACATATTAGTCCTATCATATTTCATCTTTTATAATATTTTGTATGTAAGTATTTGTGTGGCAATTATCAACACATTAAAGATGACAACCATGTAGGACGCTATTCATATCAAAAGCACTCATATCTACCAATGAAGTTTTTCTTGAAAACTCTTCACACCTCAAAAATAATGTAAGTTCATCATGTTGATTAGGAGTGATCATGTCATCACAATACAAAGTTGCAGTACTCATTGGATTAGAAAGTCTATTATCATAGCTTGAGCATTGAAAATTGAAATGGCCCACTTTATGACAAAGTTTACAAATAAAAGGATAGAGGGCACAAACTTTTTCAACAAGATCATTTAGAGCCCTATCCCACGTTCTAGTTTTTTCATTCCTGTGGTGGATACAATATTCTTATTCGATTTGATTCTTTTAACAAGGTATAAGTACTCCACAAAAATTAACATGCTTATAAGAAATAGTACTTTCAGAGGTTTGAACATGTTTATTGCAATCATTAATAACAATTTCATTTTTCATGCAAGTGTATTTAAAAGTTTCATGATACATGTCCCAATTTTATTTAGGAGCATTAATATGAGAAGCAAAGGCTCTACAACAATCAACACGAATTTGAGGATCAAGACCATATTTAGCACTAAGCTCTTGAAAATCAGCAGTTTCATCGAAAAACTTAATGCAATCATACTCATAGTTTATACCTGGTTCTTTACCTTTGTCGTTATCCCAATCTTCGGTATTGATTTGAATTGTTTCAAGAAGATCCCACTTAGCTTTGACCTCCTTAATTGTGAAGGATCCCCCTAAACAGGCATCTAGGTAGTCCTTGTAATGTCCTGAAAGCCTTGCATAAAAATTATTAATAACAATATTACTGGGGAGCTCATGAATGGGACATTTGAACATTAGTGACTTCAGTCTCCCCCATACTTGGGCGATACTTTCTCCATCATGAGGATGAAAATTATAAATATAATTCCTATATTTATGAATTTCATGAGGAGGATAAAATTTAGAGTAAAAGAGAGATTCAAGTTCCTTCCACTCTGAATGATGAGGATCATCTAGTAGCTCATACCACTCCCTTGCTTTGTCCTTAAGTGATAAAGAGAATAGCTTCTTCTTAACTTGGTCCATTAAATACCTACACACTTGAACAACTCGCATAATTCATGTATAAAGAGTAAATGATCACCAGGATGGACAGTTCCATCTCCAAAATAGCAGTTATTCATAACGTGTTAAACAATTTTCCTAGGTATTTTAAAAGGGACACTTTCAATATCACAAGCATCATTAGAATTACCACATATGGGAGATAAAGTATCATCAGAGCAAATTTTCTGCTCTAAAGCTAGGGAACTAAAAGGATCATTTTCATAAAAACTAGCTTCCCCAAGCTTAGATGTTTCCATAGCATTAGTAACAACGGTGTTCAAAAAATCATACTAATAACATTGTTATTAGCATGCAAAGAAAGTTCCATAGGTTTTTTAATTTTCTCTTCAAACACTTTAGGTTCTAACTCAGGAAAAATTCTATAAAGCTCTCTAAATTTTTGTTGTTTTCCATTAAGCCTAACTAGTGAAAATAAGAACAAGAAACAAAAAGATACAATTGCAGAATCTAAAGGAAATAAATTCGAGCACTCACACATCAGCAACAGTACTAGAAGATAGCTTAGTAGCCAGAGGATGTGAGTACCTTTTACCCTACCTCCCTAGCAACGGCGCTAGAAAAGAGCTTGATGTCTATGCACGCTTCTATTCTTGTAGACAGTATTGCGCCTCCAAGTGCAGAGGTTTGTAGAACAGCAGCAAGTTTCCCTTAAGTGGATCACCCAAGGTTTATCGAACTCAAGGAGGAAGAGGTCAAAGATATCCCTCTCAAGCAACCCTGCAATCAAGATACAAGAAGTCTCTTGTGTCCCCAACACACCCAATACACTTGTCAGGTGTATAGGTGCACTAGTTCGGCGAAGAGATAGTGAAATACAAGTAATATGGATGATTATAGGTAGTAATTGCAATCTGAAATAAAAATGGCAGCAAGCAAACATGTAGCAGTACTGATTGTAAATGGTGTTTTAATGCTTAGAAACAAGTCCTAGGGATCATACTTTCACTAGTGGACACTCTCAATAATGATAACACATAAATATCGTCTCTTCACTATGCTACCCTGAACTACTCTCCGGTTGGATAACGAACACCAATTCACTGTGTAGGGCTATAAGAGCACACCTTAAAGTCCACATTCCCCATCTAGGTAACCCCTCACTGTCACCTTGAGCGCTAGATGGTTCTAGACAAACACCACAATTTCATAGAGACATCCAACTCAAATTATGACTCATTAAGTATTTCTATAATATTTAGCCTAAGAGCCACACATGGTGCGCACACTATCAACTTCATATGCGTGGTAGCATAATAGATGAAGAGTAACATCTAGTTATTCAACTAGATTACAAAAGCTCATGATCACATAAAGATCACACCATGGGGGAGAGAGATGAACACATAGCTATCCGTAGAGCCCTTAGCCTCGAGGGAGAACTACTCCCTCCTCATCATGGGAGTCAACAACGGCGATGGAGATGGCGATGGAGTTGATGGGGATGGCTCCGGGGGCAATTCCCCGACCCGGAAGGGTGCCGGAACAAACACTTATGTCCCCCGAATCTTGTCTTCGATGGCGGCAACGCTGTGGAACTTTTCGTGGATTTCTAATCTGATGTCTAGGGTTTTCTTCTCAGGAGGTTTATATAGGCGAAGGGGCAAGGTCGATGGACGCCTGAGGGGTCCACACCCTAGCCAGGCGCGACCAGGGGGTGACCCGCGCCCAGGGGTGGTGTGGCCACCTTGGTTCCCTCCTCCGTCTCTGATTTGTACTCCGTCTTATGTTGGAAAAAATAGGAACTTCGGCTTTTGTTTCATCCAATTACAAGAATATTTCTTTACTAGTTTTTCTAAAACCAAAAACAGCAGAAAATATGAAACTGGCTCTGTGGCACTTGTCAATAGGTTAGTTCCAGAAAATGCATAAAAATTCCACGAAGTGCAAGCAAGTCATAAAGCAATTGGTGTAAAACAAGCATGGAGCATCAAATATATAGATACGTTTGCAACGTATCAAGCTCATGGATCAAGAATGGGATTTGTCCATCTAAATAACTGATAGATAAACTCTAGTCCCTCTCAGTGGAATGTCATCCAATTGGCTTGCAAGCATGTGACTATGTCACTAGGTATGTCATGTCACGGTACGAGTAAGGAGTACTTATCGGGAATGAGGTTAAACTAGGTATGGAGATACCGATGATCGAACCTCGGATAAGTAGAGTATCGCGCGACAAAGGGAATCGGTATCGTATGTTAATGGTTCTTTTGATCATGAAGTCATCGTTGAATATGTGGGAGCCATTATGGATCTCCAGGTCTCGATATTGGTTATTGATCGGAGAGGTGTCTTGATCATGTCTGCATAGTTCGCGAACCGTAGGGTGACACACTTAAGGTTCGATGTTGTTTAAGTAGATATGGAATATGAGTTGTAGAGCGAATGTTGTTCGTAGTATCGGATGGGATCCAGGACATCACGAGGAGGTCCGGAATGGTTCGGAGAATAAGATTCATATAATGGAAGTCGTCTTCCGGGGTTCGGGAAAAGTTTCGATATTTTGACCAGAGCTTCTAGAAAGTATTAGAGGGCCACCAGTGGGCCCACCACCCCGGGAGGGGCCACATGGGCTGAGGGAATACTGTGGGGGCCCATGGGCCAGCCGCACCAGGTCCTAGAAGCCCAGCCAGACAAAACTCCTAGGGATAAGATCAAACCCTGGAAACTAGGGGATATGACTTGGGAAGGAAGGAAACTTCCCCTCCCTCTTGCGCCGGCCCTATGAGGAGTGGGCCAAGGGGGGAAACCATAGTCGCACCCCCTCTATATAAATAGGGGAAGGCTGGCCGCCCCCTTTTCCCCTTCAGAAAACCGTAGCCGCCACCTCTCATCCCTCCTCCTTCTTTCTGCTCTGGTTTTGGTGAAGCCCTGCAGGAATTATCCTCCTCCACCACCACCACGTCGTCGTGCTGCTGGGATTCTGAGGGGATATACTACCTCTGCTGCTCGCTAGAACTGGGAGAGGAAGGTCTTCATCGACTCCGTACGTGTGACCGAGTGCAGAAGCGCTGCCGCATCGCAGCGCTGGAAGGATCGTCGTCATCAACCACGAGACTAGATCTCGTTAAGGCTTTGGATCTTCGAGGGTTAGATCTCATCTATCTCGTTGCACCTATCTTGTAGATTAGATCTTGGATTTTCCATAGATTGGATCTTATTTTTATTCGTTGTTGCGATAGAATTTTCTTGTTTTCTATGCTACGAACCCTATAGATTTCTCACCAAACTACGCCTCCTGGTAGGTAGCACCTCCTAGTGCTAGCCCGGCGGAGCCCAGTCCCATGGATGCCCGGCGACAGAGCCTAGTAGTCCTTCATAGTTCCCGCCGAGTCGACGATGAGGACGCGACGTAATCCTAAACACTAAATTAAACCTATACACTAAATTAAACATGATGAGAGTAAATATTATCAACTAAAATAAACTAAATTAAACACTAACTAAAATTTCTAAACTAAATTAATCCTAAACATAAACACAAAATACATATATTGATTTACACTAAAATACACTAAATACTATTATCCATATAGTAAAATCTAACACTAAAATACACTAAATACTAACTAAACACTAAATACTAGAACTAAAATACACTAAATAAAATATACTAACTAAAATACACTAACACTAACTAAAATATACTAACACTAACTAAAATATACTAACTAAAATTCACTAACACTAAAATACACTAACCATAAATAATACTAACTAACTAAATCACTAATTAATTAACCAAAAGTAAAATAATGGGCGGCCGGAACTCACCAGCAAGGTCGGCGCGGCCGGGTCGACGGCAGGGGTGGTGAGCGGCGCCGGTGGAAGTCGGTTAGGGCGGCGTGGGCGGCGAAACGGTGCGGGGCGAGGACAGTGTGGCGGACAGCGTGCATGGCTCCCCTCCTCTCTCCTTTTACACGGGCACAGGCGGCGGCGACGAGCATCGAGTCGGGGAAGATGAAGAAACGAGCCGCGGGTGGTAGCTCGAACCGGAGTGGGGGTGGGTATTTATACTCAGCACCCTTTAGTCCCAGTTCTTTACAAACCGGGATTAAAGGGTATTTCGGTCGCCGTGTTTCACGCGCGAGCCGCACCCCTTTAGTCCAGGTTTGTATTGGGTATTTTTGGCGCCAAAATGAAAAAAACAGTGACAATTAACAAAATTATGTAATATATATCATAATTTTCAGGAAAGAAAGATCTATAATTTAAAGCTATTATCCTACTCTGTTATACATATGTAAATGAAATAATTTATTGTTTAATAAATATTCTATTAATCTTGGAAAAACATATTTTATTACTTAAAAAACACAAAAATATATAATATACCAAAATATTCACAACAAAATAATATACCCATTAAAAATATAATATTTCATATATTTTTTCCTAATATGCAATCTTTTGGATATTTGACAAGTGTTTGAATATGAATTTGATTAATTTTTGCATAATTTTCGAATCTCATATGAATTTGATTATTCTAACTATTTAAACTATTCACCATTTGGTCCCGGTTATTTTAGGGGCCTTTAGTCCCGCTTATTTTAGGGGCCTTTAGTCCTGGTTGAAACAACTAACCGGGACTAAAGATAGATTTCCCGCCATTTCCTCTGTTTCCCCCCCATGTTTTCCCACTATTTCCCTTAGCTTCCCGCCATTTTTCCCCGCCTTTTCCCTCTATATCTAGGACGACCACCATGACCATTCAAACATCCACACCTTCCCATCTCACAACAATGGACACTGAATACTGTTCCATTCTGATCCTCAAGGAGACCGAGGCAGTGTCCACGTCCAGCTACCCATGCCCGTCGGCTGGATGTTGAGCGCTGGAGGGGTTCCTGTCCCTCCTGTGCCTTAAGGTTTCGCCCGCCAGTCGGCCATCACGAACAACTTCTACCTCAAGCTCATGCCGGAGCAGCGGATGGATCCCTAGTAGGATCCTGACAACTACGACACCTGGAATGCCTTCTTTGCTAACCAGCAGGAAATGGAGCTCGCTAGGTACGAGGGTGATAGCCCGCCCCCTGTAAAGCACAACGAAGCCGACCGCCATCTGTGGTGGGCGAACTGTACTATCGTCGGTGTGATGCGCTACATCGCCGGGGGAGATCATCCTCGCCTGTGGTGCCCACACTTACACCTGTCGCAGAGCCACAAGAAGGGTGGCGGTAGCGGCATCGTCATCCAGGAGCCCCCTCTCCTGCCCGTCGTGAATCCGAGGCCAGAGTGGCAGGTGCCCCCGGTATATGCCATGGCTGGGCTAAGGATCCATCCGCGTGCGCCTAGACATGACAACAATGACGACGATGACGAAGATGACCCTAAAGCTGTGTAATATAGGACTAGGCATGATTATGACTAAAAGGGGGCCGGCTTTAGTCCCAATTCCGTAGTCCTAGTTTTTTAATATTAATATATGTCTTGAGTGTTAGTCCTGGTTTGTGGCTGGACTGGGACTAAAAGGGGGGCCTTTAGACCCCATCTGTAGTCACAGTTCGGAAATCGGGACTAAAGGCCCTTATGAACCGGGACTGAAATATGAAGATGTTGTATTATTCTGAGTTTGCTCAAGTGATCAAATGATATCTTTTTTATACCTTCCTTCAACAATCTCACAAATTGTAAAAAATAGGGTTAATTAACAAAAGTTCATAGGAAGGTTTAATACATTATTACATCACCAACATCCACATCTAGTGTTTTGGTTTTCTTCTAGTCCGTAATCATGGAGCATCTTCCTTATTTAACGGGATGCTTGGTTCAGTTTTCACTATGAATGGCGGAATTTCATGAAACTTGTTATAATCTTCTGACATGTCTGCCCCGTCCTCAACTCCCACCATGTTTCTTTTCCCTAAAAAAACTATGTGCCGCTTTGGTTCATCGTATGATATTGTATTCTTTTGCTTATCTTTCCTTTTTCTTGGTCTGGTAGACATGTCCTTCACATATAAAACTTGAGCCACATCATTGGCTAGGATGAATGGTTCGTCTCCGTACGCAATATTGTTGAGATCCACTGTTGTCATTCTGTACTGCTGGTCTACCGTTACCTCGCCTCATGTCATCTTGACCCATTTGCATCGAAATAATGGGACCTTAGAATTAGTACCATAGTCAAGTTCCCATATGTCCTCTATCTAACCATAATATGTGTCCTTATGCCCATTGTCGTCTGATGCATCAAATCGGACACCACTGTTTTGGTTGGTGCTCTTTTTATCTTGGGCGTGTGTGTAAAATATATTCCTATTTATCTCGTACCCTTGGAAAGTTAATATAGTTGAAGATGGAGACCTGGCCACCTAGTACAACTAATCTCCAATAGTGGTGTCATTCATGAGATTTGTTTGCAACCAACCGCCGAAAGTCTACATGGGTTCATCTCTAATCCAAGAGTCAGACTGCCTCGCGTAGTTGGAGTGTACCATATTCTTGTGTACCTCGATATACGGAGACACCAAGGTGAAACTTTGCATAACTGTATAGTGTTCTTTAGTGAAAGAATGCCTATCCATACATATCCTTGCTTTCTTTCCTAGTGTGCCTTTTCCACTCAGTCTTCCCTCATGCTGTGATTCAGGAACACTGGTCGGCTTAAGGTCAGGAATAAATTCAACACAAAACTTAATGAATCTGTTCCATAGCCCTTGGAGATGCTTCCTTCTGTCCTAGGATGGTTATGAACATATTTTTTTAAGACTCCCATGAATCTCTCAAAGAGGAACATATTGTGTAGAAATACAAGACCAAGAATGGTAATCTCTATGACTAGGTGAACTAGGAGGTTCATCATAATGTTGAAGAAGGATGGTGGGAACACCAACTCAAAGCTAACAAGACACTAAACCAAATCTTTCTGTAACCTTGGTAGACTTTCTGGATCGATTACCTTCTGAGAAATTGCATTAAGGAACACACATAGCTTCACAATGGGTATTCGAACATTTTCTGGCAGAAGCCCCCTGAATGCAACCGGAAGCAACTACGTCATAAGCACGTGGCATTCATGAGACTTCAGGTTCTGGAATTTTTCTACGAGAAGCCAGAGGAGACCTTGATACTACTCAGGCAGAGGGGACCTTGATACTACTCAGGCATTCAAAAAATATTTCCTTCTCTTCTTTGGTAAGAGCGTAGCTGGAAGTACCTTGAAAAAACTCTGGATGCATGACGTCTTGGTATTTCATATGTTGTTGGTCCTGCCGTGCTTATGATGTATCTTTATTCTCCCTATACACGACCAAGAAGTCTAGCAGTATCATGCAAAGATTCTTCGTCAGGTGCATCACGTCGATTGCAGAGCGGACCTCTAGGAATTTCCAATAGGGTAGCTCCCAAAATATAGATTTATTCTTTCACATGGGTGTGTGTCCGCCAGTGTCCTTCAGAACAGACTGTCCGTCACGACCCTTTCCAAATATTACTTTTAAATCCTTCACCATATTAAATACATCATCACCAGTACGGCAGATAGGCTTACTCCGGTGATCTGCTTCACCATTGAAATGCTTGCCTTTATTTCTTAGGGAATGTGTGGGTGGAAGAAAACGACGATTCCCCAGGTACATATTCTTCTTACATTTATCCAAATAAATACTTTTAGTCTCACCTAAATAGTGTGTGCATGCATTGTATCCCTTGTTTGTATGTCCTGAAATGTTACTAAGAGCAGGACAATTATTGATGGTTACGAACAACAATGCTCATAGGTCAAATTCCTCATCTTTGTGCTCATCCCACACACGTACACCTTGTCTGTGTCACAGCTGTAAAAGTTCTTCAACTAATGGCCTTAGGTACACATCAATGTTGTTGCCAGGTTGCCTCGGACCTTGGATGAGCACTGACATCATAATGAACTTCTGTTTTATGCTTAACCAAGGAGGAAGGTTATAGATACATAGAGTCATAGGCCAGGTGCTATGACTGCAGCTCTGCTCCCCAAAAGGATTCATGTCATCTGTAATTAGACTAAACCATAAGTTCCTCATGTCACCTGTAAAGTCTGGGTAGTATCTCCCAATTTTTCTCCACTGCGACCCATCAACGGGGTGTCTCAACATCTCGTCTTTCTTACGATCTTATTTGTGCCATCGCAACAACTTGGAATGCTCTTCATTTCTAAACAAACGTTTCAACTGTGGTATTATCGGAGCATACCACATCACCTTGGCGGGAACCCTCTTCCTAGGCCGCTCGGCCTCAACATCATCAGGGTCATATCGTCAAATCTTATACCACAATGCAGTGCATACCAGGCATGCATCAAAATTCTCATACTCCTCACCGCGGTAGAGGATGTAGTCATTAATGCATGCATATATCTTCTGTACCTCTAATCCTAGAGGGAAGACAACCTTCTTTGCTTCATACATACTGGCGGGCAGTTCATTATGAAGGGAATATGCCCGAGAGGCAATAATAAAGTGGTTATTATCGTATTCCTTGTTTATGATAAATGTTTATTTTGCATGCTATAATTGTATTAATACGGAAACGTTAATACATGTGTGTTTAATAAACAAACAGAAAGTTCCTAGTTATGCCTCTCTTATAAACTAGCTCGTTGATTAACAAGATGATCAAGGTTTCCTGATCATGGACATTGGATGTTATTAATAACGGGATCACAACATTAGTGTAATGGTGTGATGAACATTCATCCGAGGTATAGCATTACGATCAAAGTCATTGAGTTTATATTGCTATAACAACTTACGGAGTGATCCTAATCCTTAGACCATGAGATCATGTCAATCACTAACACCGGAAGAGTTTCTTGATAACATCAAACGTCATACCGTAACAGGGTGATTATAAAGATGGATTCAGAACTAATAAAGTGTTATGTTGAGGCCCATGGATCGAGAGTGGAATTTGTTCATCCCGATGACGGATAGATATGCTCTGGGCCCTCTCGGTGATATCACATTGATTAGCTTGCAAGCAAGTGATTTGATCACTAGAATGTTATATCACGGGAACGAGAAAAGAGTGCATGTCGGTAACGAGATCAAACTAGGTATGGAGATACCGATGATCGAATCTCGAACATGTAATATATCGCGAAACAAAAGGATTAAGATACTAGCGTAAAAAGGTTCCGACGATCACAAGAAAGTCATCGTTGAATGTGTGGGAGTCAGTATGGGTCTCCAGATCCCGCTTCTGATTATTGATCTGAGAGGGGTCTCGATCATGTCCGCATTATTCACGAACCGTAGGGTGACACACTTAAGAGACACCGACATCCAATTGGAGCAAAAGTTTCATGCCGAAAGAATGAACAAGCGCAGGAATTTATTTCACTAGATACCGAAACAGGTTTTCGGGTGAAATTGCATAAAGTGGTTATGCATGTGAAATAGAATTCTAGCAAGGGGTTATTTGTGAATGTTTGCCATTAAAGTAATTGACAAAATTCTGAATAAAATAAAAGAGTTTTATTTAATGAGAGTTTGCATTAAATTTGGTGGAAATTTAATGGGAATTTGAGTGGGTTTTTGAGTGGAGAAAATTGAAGGGCCATTTTGTGAGTGGAGTGTCCACCCACATGAATGAGGGAGAGGTGGGGGCACCCTCCATGGCCGGGGGCCATGCCCCCTTGGGCTGCCCCCCTCCCCTATATAAGGAGCCCCTCCTCTCACTTCTCACTCACACCTCCTCGTGAAGGATCTCTCTCCCCCTCTAGAATTTATCCCCCATGGTCTCGGACTAGCGAGATACATGTTCCCGGTGGCTTTTCGGCAAGAAAGAGTTGTGCTTCCGCTGCATCGCTGGAGTGAGGAGGCGGAGGTTGCTCGGTGCCTCGAACGTGTGTGCGAGCACGGATGCGCTGCTGTTTTGCGGCGCTAGGACTTCCTCTCGATCTTGAGATCGGCAAGAGATCGTCTACATCAACCACGAGTTTGGACTCGTTAAGCTTTGTCGGTCTTCAAGGGTATGTTCTCTATGGATATACATCCGCCCGTTGTTTGTATCTAGTAGATAGATCTTGGTACATAGTTGTTCCCATCGTAGGAAATTTTTTGTTTTCTATGCTGCGAACCCTACAGTGGTATCAGAGCCGGATCTATGCGTAGATACTTTGCACGGGTAGTACACATATGAGTATGTGGGCGATGATGATAATTTTATTGCTTCTTAGTTGTACTTTGGATATTGGTGGCATAGTGGGATGAAGCGGCCCAGACAAACTTTACATGTCCTCGCACATGAGACCTGTTCCACGCTTGACATGCAACTAGTTTTGCATAAGTGGCTAGCGGGTGTCTTTCTCTCCTACTATAGTCAATATCTAATTTGCAACGAGTTGTCAACAATCTGGTTATCCTCGTTGTGGTTCATGTTCGTAGGTAAGAACGGTTCTATCTTCGAAAGCCCTAAGCCACGTAAAACTTGCAATGGATAAATTAGAGGCGTCTAGTTTAGATTGTTGCTGGGCTAGTGTTATGATATGGTGATGTTGTAAGTAGAAGTATGAGATGATACTCTTACAACACACATAGCGTGTAAGTTCCATAGACCTTGGCCTTACACATAAAGGTATGATAGAGATCATACCACGGTGCACATGATGGATGTAGCATCCCAGTTGTCTAACATCTGTAATGCTACTTGATCTAGTAATAAAATGGCCACTTCCCTCATATAATGGTTGCATCATCATCATATCATGTTCATGTCATCATGCCACCTTGCAATTTGAGCATCATACAAACCCTTGTGATTTGCTTCTTACCTCATATGCATCATTAATTGTATTTGCCTCTTGTTAATGTGTCTGGTTTTTGATATTTTGTTAAATGCCCAAGTTGAGTTGGGGGCATACCTTTTCAATCAACTCCATCACCTCTCTTTCACCACCTGACAATTCCACCACCCCATTAACCATGAGCTTGCAATTATTCTTTCTTTTGGTGTTTGGTCTAGCTCATGAGAGATAGGGTGGGTCCAATGCTACCAATCCTTTTTGCTCGGCCCTTACTCCAACTTTGGAGGATGCAAATAAATAAATGCCATGAGATATTGTTTTGTTTTCACAGGATAAGACCTAGCAATTAATGCATTTGCATGGGCCATGCAAGAACCACCTCATCTTTTTCCCTCTGTTTTGTTTTCCTTCAAGCCTTGGTTCCATGTGAAGATTCTATAATTTTACACATGTTTTCATCTAATTTGCAAAACCCCATATCTTCATATTCTTGAAAAAGGCCACAATTGGCACATTCATAAATTATGTATGTATGCATCAATCACCCCCCTCTCTTTTGTCTCTCTTTTCTATCCTTTGGCCTTCCCTTTTCTCTGTTCAAAATCATCTGCTAGGTTCAACAGGTTTTGAAATAAAAAGGTTGGTTGAATTTGAAACTTTCAAACAAACAAAAATAAAAGGAAAGGGTTTTGTGAGAGGGAAGCAGCAGCAGCAGCAGCCTAACTGGGCCTTACAGTCGCAGCAGCCCAGGTGCAACAGCAGCAACCAGCCCACCCCGGCCCAGTACCCCTTCACCCCGCCTACGCTCCTGTTCTTCTTCCCTGGCGACTGACGCCGTTTCTCTGCTTCCTCTCTCTCGCGACAGGAGACGGAAAGCAGACGGAGCAGGTCGCCGTCCCCTCCGTCAGCTGCGTCACCCACCTGCTCCCCTTCTTATCCTCAACCCGCGGAGTCCCCTCCCCCAGTAACCCTAGCTTCTCCCTCTCTGTGTCGTCGCCTTTTCCTTTTCCTGTTCTTCCCCCGCGAGCAAGCCATGGCCACCGTCTAGCGCCGCCGTATACCACCTCGCCGCCGGCATGACAGCGACTGGAGGCTTTTCTTCGGAAGCAGAACGGTACCAGGAGCTGGGAGGAGGAGGCTGGGAGCAGCTGCAGAACCTCGACGACGCTGTGCACGCACGCCGCGGTAGCAGCCGACTTCCCCGACCACGCCAGCTCGCCGCCTGCTTCCTCTCCGCCTCCCGCACGCTCTGGCTAGGCCGGGGACGCGCGCAAGGTGAGCCGCACGCCCTGTCTTCTCTCCGTCCCGCACATCCTCTCGCTCGCCGTCGCGCCGCGCCGCGCTCACCGTCTGTGCTGGAACGCGAGCGGCAGTGGCAACGTGCAGCAGCAGCAGTCGTTTTACCGCCTCTGTTCGTCATCGTGCCCCGCCCGCTGCAGCCAAGATCCGACGATGACCCCTTGACAAAACTTGCAGCCTGTACATCCCTCTTCGTTTTTGGTTTTTACGGTTTGGCGAAATTCGCATCCGTTTGCTCGCCATGTTCGTTTGAAATTCTGGTCAGCTAGCAGTGTTCCAGGATCGTCGTCAGTTTCGTCAGACAAAACCAACCCCCCAGACGCTTTTCTGTTTAGGCCCCTACGTTTCCTTGTTTTCAACCCGCAGTTCCCTAGCCCCACAGTCAGCGTCGGATGCGATTTTGCGAAAAGGCTCTCGTGTTTTAGGAAATCAACCCGCGGTCCCCCCCGAACCAGCCCACGTGTCCCCCTCACGCCTCTGCCCAGTCAGCACCTGGCCCCACCCGGTCAGTGGCTGTGGGTAGGATCCGGCTGGGTGACAAAAGTCCAAAACTTTTTCTGAATTAAAATTCAAATGTTTTTAAATCTGTTTAAATATGAATTAAATCATAACTTTCAAATGGTTTATATTTTGAATTCAAACTTAATATGAAAAATGTTTTATTTTTGAATGTTAATTCAAATCTTTAATCAAATATTTTCAGAATTAATTTAATTAGTCAACCTTTGACTTTGACCCTAATTAATAATTTTGACTTTTAATAAATTTAAATTCATAATTCCAAATAATACAAATAATATATGTTCTTGAATCAGAAAAATGTGAGGAATTCAAATATGCCATTCAAAATATTATTTGGACACTTTAAATTTCAAGTTGAATTAAATTACAACAAAATGCCCCTAGACCTTAATAAATTAATAACTTTTGTTTTAAAACTCCGAATTTGACAAATGATATGTCTAAAATGATCAGCTCGACGAGACTTTTCTGTTTATGCTATCCATGACTTGAATTGCAGCATGCATCATATAAATATATAGTATACAGCAACTAATATGACAATAAAATGTGACCAAAACTCAATAAAAATGTTATTTCTTGTATTCCACACCTCACCCATGCCATGCTACTTTATTGCCATGCAAATTGTGCATTATTCATCATGGCATGATTGTTTGCTTGACGCATTTTATTCCTATGCTTGTGCACTTTATTCATGTTGGCCCTTGTTTGTTTGGTTCTTCTTCGAATAGACTCTGAGCAGGGGATATATCAAGAGCACCAGGAGCACTACCCAGATCCGTCTCTCTCTTCAACTGAGTTGCCAGGCAAGCACTACCACATGCTTGCATACATACAGTACCTATTGCCTCTATCTTATTCTTGCATCATTGAGTCGCGATTGCATTAAACTGAATCCCAAGTAATGCATAGCCTTTACTTTTAAACCTCATCAAGCTGGTTCCTCCATCCCATGAGCCATTACTACAGGAGTTGTTTGAGCCATGCGAGTCGTAGAACAGCATGTGTAGGGTATGTGAGTGTCTGGTGGACAACGAGGTACCTAAACAACTTAATCTGAGTAGTAATGGGATAACTAATGAAAGTGGCACCGGTGAGCAATATCTGCTATTTGGTTTTTCCTGCTCACTTGTGTCCCGTAGGACCCCGATTACTTGATTCCTATTCCTTGATTATTCGCGCTATCCACATCCGGGAGGCTTATGGGACCCCCCCTGAGCCAGAGCTTGATTCATTCTTATTTCTTGGGGCCACAAACTAGTTTGAGGTTTTGTTTACTATCTTGTACTTATGCCATGTTTTACTGCTTTATTACGATTGTGCGAGGAGCACCTGTACTGTTTAGGTAAGCGGAGTGTTTTCGCGGTATCGACAAGCCTAGTCCCATTTTCGGGTTCCCAGTCGTTTACAGCCACTGGCGCAAACCTTGAGTCCGTCTCGAAGTCAGCTAACTTCGTTGCGGGTAGCTTAATGGGGTGCCCCCCTGAAATATTTCTGAATCCTGTGATTGCTTTGTCGTGAAGGCCTCGTTGGGTTTTGATTTGGTTTTTCCGGGGTTGATCGAGTGTGTGTTGCTATTTGTGCACCCCTGCAGGGTAAAACTTTCTAAAAGCCGTGTCCGCGGTTATGGACGACTTGGAGCACAGTTTCTCGACCATAGACAAGCATAACTAAAGTACCGCTTTAAATTGACTAAGTAACTGACTAGTAATTAGTGCAACACTCATGGAATGGTTAATAAAAGTGCCAACGGATGGGGGTTGTTCGTCCGCTTCCTCGTTGGTAAGCGAGGAGGAGGATGGATCTGTGGATATTACTATTATAACTGTTGTCATTAATTCACAAACATCCGTCTATCATTGGTTAGGCGGATGGTTAGCGTTTATCTATAGAACTGTTAGGGTTTATCTTTCGCTGCAATTGCGTCACCCCAGGTTGTGTCCCCTTTAGAGGCATAAAGACTTGCTGAGTACCCTTAGGGTCTCACACGATAAATTATTGGTTCAGATGAACAGGTACACTCGCAAGATGGATACTGGGTGGAGGAGGCTAATGATGTGGGCAACGATCGTTCGGTGTAGAGATTCCGGGAACGGGGATCCGTGAGATCTGTGGGCGGGATGTGCTTATTTCTGGGCATCTTATGCCGATTTGCTTCTTATCCGTACTCGGACCTTGTTTGCCGCTTCCGCTTGATACTGTGATGTGTGGTGTATGAGGAAATATCCTAAAATATTATATCTATCTAGGTCATTTGAATCTTGCCGTATGGCGTTGCTATATTTCCTTTCTTTCTAGATGGTATGGCTCTGATGTACTATTGTATGGTGGCTTGCATACATACTCACTTGTGTATGTAGTTGATCCCTTCGCCTGCCGATTACGCCGCCCGTACTTGTCCCGATGACTGGAAGTGGTTGGGACGGCCGAAAGGTCTACCCGTGAGTGGCTTTTGGGGCCCCACCGTACTATTTCAACCATTTCCGCTCATCCAGGCTTGTATCTAGGAGCGTAATTCACCGAGGTAGTTACAATGGAGATCATATGCGGGAACCATATCATTTCACTTATAAACATGTGATGTTTTGATTGCATCTTATATTGCTTGTTTGGCGTTTTATTAGCATAATAAGATGATCCCTCATTTAGATATCAAGATAAGAATGTGTTCTTCCTTAAGTATGCACCGACAATGTTTCGTCGCTTCAAGACATCACGTGATGATCGGGTGTACTTGAATCCACGAGCATATCTTGGGTGTAAGACAGTTACACACGCGAATACTAAGGTTCTTACTTGGCGAGCCTAGCATGTACAGACATGGCCTCGGAACATGGACCGAAAGGTTAAGCATGAGTCATATGTTTTTGATATGATGACCATATGGATGCTCGCCTTTGAAGCTACACCGACTCACGTGATGATCGGACTTGGTGTAGTGAATTTGGTTCATGTAATCACCAAAAAGACACGAGGGATGTCGTTTTTGAGTGGGAGTTCATTTCTAATTTGGATTAGTAGAACTCAATTTATCATAAATTAAGTCAAAGTGAATTTGCATAATTTGTTGTAGTCATTGGCATTCGTTCACCACCTTATGCATAGTTGTAATTGAGATAATAGAACTATAGAATTCTGGATATATACTTTACGAACTGGTATCGTATTGTGTTGAGTGTCAATCTAAAGTTTCAAGTCCTATTGCAAACTTTCAGCAAACTCTATTTACTCCATGAAATTTAATAGTTGGTATTAAATCAAGAGTAACAATTCCAGTGTTAGTATCTTAAGTATCATATTTGCCTCCATGATTCTTGATTTAAATATCAAGATTATCTAGGAGCTGAAAGAATTGTTTCAGAAACCATCATGTGTGGTAGATATAACGATATCTGAAACAATGTTTTGGTTGCAATATGATAGAGTATAATATATGTTCTCATATTGGATGAGAATTTACGAAGGTTGGAGATGCTAGACATCCTAATCATCCAAAAGGGTTTTGGAAAGTAATGTTATACTCACGATTCGCCTTTATAAGCTACAGTAGCTTGATCATGAAAGTCGTCATGATAAGAGTGAATAGAAGATGTATGTAAAGTGTTTACTACACTAAAAGATTACTAAAGAATGGATTTTAAAAGAATACCGATCATTTTGATGATGGTGATCTACTTCAAAGTGCAAGTCCAAAGGTATTATTATTTGAATATACACGCTTTGGACTATGTGTCATGTATATGGCGCCACTTTTGATGTTGATAGATTCTTTTAAAAAGGAAAAGGAAATGCTGAAAGAGATTCTATAAAATATATTTGGCAGAAAAGAAAAGATTGTAGATATCCAATTTAGGTATATGGATGATATACATGTTATGGTTGTATTCTTTGCTTGTTAAACAATGTGGTTCTTGGGTATTGGATACCGAATTGGTTGGTATGAAATTTCATACGGAACGACGCAATTCATAAACCACAATGGCCTAAGTAACTAGCAAGAGAATATGTGATGATGTTCATCGAAAACAAACAAACCGTTGTTTGTATTTCTCGTTGACATCAAAGCTTGACTTCAAGATTTGTTTTAATAATTGTTATTTAAATCAGGTATTATGAGAACAAAGGTTGTTCAAATAATTACCATATTCCATATAAGATGGATGATTTACAAATCTAGTTGGAGAAATCACATCCATAAAACCTAATGCTAAAATGTCGCAAGACAAATGATTGAAAGATCACTTACGAAGTGACATCGCTGTTTAAATTATATTGGAAAGAGAACATGAAGAATCTCCATATTCATGGATTTTTGGAGTCTTTGATTTGATCAAGTGACGCTTGTGAGACTTTCCACGTGATAATTAAAACTTCGTTCAAAGGCCAAAGAAGAACGAACGACTAAAATATTGGAATTTATACATATCGATGTATGTATTCCATTATGTGTAGTCGTAAGCGATGGGTTTCAACTTCATATGCTTTCTTCGGAAATTTGAGTGAATGTTCACTTAATGAGAAAGAAGTATGAAATATTTGAAAATGTTTCAAAGACTTTCAAGATGAAGTGAAAAATCATTGTAACAAGAAAAATAAATGGTTTATGATTTTATCATAAAAGGGATTTATTTGAGTTACAAGTTTAGCAAAACACCTAGATTTACATATCCCGAAACACCATAGGAATATGGAGTGTTTGAGATTTGTAACGAAACCTTGTTTGACATGGTTGGATCAAAGGTGTTATTTATAAAACTGCCATTATGTTTTAAAATATTAAAGCCTTAGAGACTACCGCTTTTACACTGAAAAGAGCTCCATATTGATCCGTTGAAATGACACCATGGAAGTTATGGTTTGGGGTAAAACCCAAGTTGTCATTTCTTAAATTTTGGTATGCTAAACATAAGTAAGATGTTTACAACCGAAGTCGGATGAGCATGTCTTTGTAGGTTATTTCGAATAACAATTGGTTATTCCTCCATAACACCAAGGACAAAAGGGTTTGTTGCTTGAAACGTGAAGTTTCTTGAAGAAGGAATTTTTCATAAATGTTAAGTGGGAGGACAATAGAACTTTGATAAGGTTAACGAACCTTAGCTATATATGCTGAGTTGCGCAGCGCCGGAAAATGTTCCGGAGGCTGCCATAATGCTCATAGCTTATGTGCCTCAAAGGTTGTGGTCACGGAGATCTAAGTTCTTATTGAACCAAGTCGGTCGGATAAACACTCAAATACTAAGATTTGAGAGTAAATCATTATTGTTTGACAATGATGAACCGACTATATGCAAAGAAGCGATGATGGGCCCTGGCTCCGTCAAATGGCTTGAAGCCATAAAATCCGTGATAGTTCCATACACGAGAAATCAAGTTTTGAACTTGGAAGACCCTCCGGAAAGGTGTAAAAACCTATCGGTCGTATTTGGATCTATAAAGAAACAGACATGGATGTTTCACATCTATGAAATAGTCGACATGTCGTAAAGTATTTTACGACAATGTTCAAGGAGTTGACTATGACAAGATTTGATCTTTCATAGCGATATTTAGTCTGGACGGATTAAAGTAGCAACCACTACATATAATCTATTATATGGTAGATGAATAAACAAAACAAAGTTCTTCTAATAGAATGGTTACCTAGGACGTGTACATGACACGATCCAAAGGGTTTTGTTATTCCAAAGGATGCTAAAAAGGGCATGCAAACTTCAATGGTTGAAGTAAGCATCGCGGAGTTGGAATCTTCACCGTGATGAAAAGGAGTTTTCATCAAGAGACGATGAAGATGCTTGCATTTGCAAGAAATTAAGTGGGAGCGCTGAGACATATTTCTAATACATTATGTGGAAGACATCTTGTTGATTAGAAATAATGTATTATTTATTGACAAAGGTTAAAGAATTTCATTTCGATGAAATACTTAGGCAAAACCCGAATATTTAGCGTGAATGTCTATAGTGGATAGACTGTGACGCCAATATGGTTGTGCCAAACGTACATATATGAGATATTGAAGGAGTTCAATATAGAAACGACAAGAAACAGTTCTTGTTGCATGGAAAGGAATTGAATCAAGATTCAAGTGTATCGACACTTGATAAGTGAAACAAGATTCAAGTGCTTTGACACTTGATGAGTAAAATCACAAGAATGATTTGATCAATCATACCATGATATGTACACATCCAGATATGTCCTATGCTCTAAGTGTTATGAGCATATACCAGAATGAATCATAAAATGATCATTGGACGATAGTAAGGATATTCTTATGATCTTTTGGAAGAACTAAGAATATATTTGTGTAGAGGTGACAAACAATTACACATAGTTCATTGTAAAGCGTTACATTGATACTAGGTTTGACACAAGATACAAATTAAGTTTATCTCAATTTAAACTATGGGTGGCACAATGTAATGGAAAGGAGATTCCATGATGGATCTAGATGAAATCCATAGTTAAGACATTGTGACGAATACTACAACAAAAAGGCTAAGTATATGACTGCTATAGTAGCAGCAAAGGAGGGAATTTGTGTCAAGTAGTTTGTTATCAAACTAAGGTGTGGTTCGCAATGGGCTAACACTAAAGATATATTGTATGACAATAGTATCAACGTGTTTTAACCCCAAGGAACTAAAGGTCTCACCGAAAGACCAAATTTATACAATGCCATCTCATTGGAGAATGAGTGATGCGTGAAGACGCAAAGACATGCAAATACACACGGACCTGAAGCGTCAGATCCGTAGATTATGTTAACCACTTGCAATTGCGTATATGGAACACCGGAAAGCCATAAGTGTTCAATACGCAAAGTTCTCAAACTAGATTATTGTCTCTAGTGCAAGTGGGAGACTGAAGGGAATATGCCCGAGAGGCAATAATAAAGTGGTTATTATCGTATTCCTTGTTTATGATAAATGTTTATTTTGCATGCTATAATTGTATTAATACGGAAACGTTAATACATGTGTGTTTAATAAACAAACAGAAAGTTCCTAGTTATGCCTCTCTTATAAACTAGCTCGTTGATTAACAAGATGATCAAGGTTTCCTGATCATGGACATTGGATGTTGTTAATAACAGGATCACAACATTAGTGTAATGGTGTGATGAACATTCATCCGAGGTATAGCATTACGATCAAAGTCATTGAGTTTATATTGCTATAACAACTTACGAAGTGATCCTAATCCTTAGATCATGAGATCATGTCAATCACTAACACCGGAAGAGTTTCTTGATTACATCAAACGTCACACCGTAACAGGGTGATTATAAAGATGGATTTAGAACTAATAAAGTGTTATGTTGAGGCCCATGGATCGAGAGTGGAACTTGTTCATCCCGATGACGGATAGATATGCTCTGGGCCCTCTCGGTGATATCACATTGATTAGCTTGCAAGCAAGTGATTTGATCACTAGAATGTTATATCACGGGAACGAGAAAAGAGTGCATGTCGGTAACGAGATCAAACTAGGTATGGAGATACCGATGATCGAATCTCGGACATGTAATATATCGCGAAACAAAAGGATTAAGATACTAGCGTAAAAAGGTTTCGACGATCACAAGAAAGTCATCGTTGAATGTGTGGGAGTCAGTATGGGTCTCCAGATCCCGCTTCTGATTATTGATCTGAGAGGGGTCTCGATCATGTCCGCATTATTCACGAACCGTAGGGTGACACACTTAAGAGACACCGACATCCAATTGGAGCAAAAGTTTCATGCCGAAAGAATGAACAAGCGCAGGAATTTATTTCACTAGATACCGAAACAGGTTTTCGGGTGAAATTGCATAAAGTGGTTATGCATGTGAAATAGAATTCTAGCAAGGGGTTATTTGTGAATGTTTGTCATTAAAGTAATTGACAAAATTCTGAATAAAATAAAAGAGTTTTATTTAATGAGAGTTTGCATTAAATTTGGTGGAAATTTAATGGGAATTTGAGTGGGTTTTTGAGTGGAGAAAATTGAAGGGCCATTTTGTGAGTGGAGTGTCCACCCACATGAATGAGGGAGAGGTGGGGGCACCCTCCATGGCCGACAGCCATGCCCCCTTGGGCTGCCCCCCTCCCCTATATAAGGAGCCCCTCCTCTCACTTCTCACTCACACCTCCTCGTGAAGGATCTCTCTCCCCCTCTAGAATTTATCCCCCATGGTCTCGGACTAGCGAGATACATGTTCCCGGTGGCTTTTCGGCAAGAAAGAGTTGTGCTTCCGCTGCATCGCTGGAGCGAGGAGGCGTAGGTTGCTCGGTGCCTCGAACGTGTGTGCGAGCACGGATGCGCTGCTGTTTTGCGGCGCTAGGACTTCCTCTCGATCTTGAGATCGGCAAGAGATCGTCTACATCAACCACGAGTTTGGACTCGTTAAGCTTTGTCGGTCTTCAAGGGTATGTTCTCTACGGATATACATCCGCCTGTTGTTCGTATCTAGTAGATAGATCTTGGTACATAGTTGTTCCCATCGTAGGAAAATTTTTGTTTTCTATGCTGCGAACCCTACACATTATCCTTTGGAAGCAGCTTCTTCATTATTTTTAGTAACTTTTAAAATATCTTGTCAGTCACACCGATCTCTGCCTTTCATTGCAGCAATTCCATTGTGCTACCTATGTTTTTGTGGCCATGTTCGCAATTCGGGTACAACAATTTGTTGTGATACTCTAACATATGCTCAAATTTCAACCTCTCCCTTTCGCTTTCACATTCTCCCTTTGCATCAGCAATGGCCCGATCAGGATCATCATCTGGCTCATATGATGCATGTTCTTCCGCTTCTTCTTCATCATTGTCTTCCATTGTAGTACCACCGTATTCAGGTGACATAGGATAGTTGTCATCATTCTCTTCTTCTTCATTGTCTTCCATCATAACCCCTCTTTCTCCATGCTTGGTCCAACAATTATAGCCGGACATGAAACCAGACCGAAAAAGATGGCCGTGAAGGACCCTTGAGAAAGAGTATTCCTTATGATTCCGACAATCACCACATGGACAACACATAAAACCATTCCGCTTGTTTGCCTCGTCCACAACGAGAAAAGAACGCATGCCTTTAATGAACTCACCAGAGGTTCGGTCAGCATACATCCATTGTCAGCTCATCAGCATTATATAAGTACATCAAACAGAATCATGATGCTAAGATTAGTACCAATTTAAAAATAAAAGCACAGAGCGTACATCAAACAACTATGCACTAATTTAAAAACTTTTTACTTCGTCTTTAGTCCCGGTTGGTCACACCAACCGAGACTAAAGGGGTTGCGGCAAGCTGGGGCCAGCGTGAGCCCGTTTAGTCTCGGATGGTGTCTCCAACCGGGACTAAAGGGGACTCCAACCGGGACTAAAAGTGGGTAACAACACTATGTCGTGAGTGGCGACACTATGCCAGTGAGTGGCAACACTATTTCGGTGGGTGGACACACTATGACAGGGGTGAGTGTCGATATTATGTCGTGAGTGTCGACACTATGTTGTGCTGCTTAATCTATAAATAGGCTCCCTTGTGAAATATCAACTGCAAGGAAGATCGTGTTCGAGAGCAGGGACACCAATACGGCGGAGCTTCTCGAAGATGTCTTAGGACCCCGTCCTCAGACATCTTCGAGGAGCTCGCCATAGAGGCACTCCCTAATATGTGAAATTTGTTAGCTCCACCAGTGTATTGATCTATCTAGCAAAGTTATAAACTGCAAGATGATGTGTGAGAGCAGGGACACCACTACGGCGGAGCTTCTCGGAGATATCTTAGGATCCCGTCAACAGACATCTTCGAGGAGCTCGCCATATAGAGGCACTCCCTAATATGTGAAATTTGTTAGCTCCCTGGTGTGTTTATGTTTTTGGTTCTTCCTTGTTGCAATGGCCGATGATTAAAATGTTAGGACGCAACTATATATGTGTGGCTTCATTTCGGATGTGATCCTGGGGGCGGTGTGAGCGACCCTTGTGATATGCACAAGGACATATATTGGGTATCCTACTCGGCTCTCTCACGTCGTCCCTGTGATTTTTGTGTCCAGCATAAGTATGAGGCCCTATAATACTTGATCTTTATAGTTTTGCTTCTTTTTTTATTACAATGGATTTTGTGAATTAACCCTATTTTTATTACAATTTGAGAGTTTGCTAAAGGAAGGTAGAAGAAGGAGGACATTTTGTTGCTGGAAGGTGGCATGATGCATCTGTGAATCAAATAAATTTCGAGAGTATGTGCCAAACCAAGATGATGAACTTATGTATATCTTTGTGCTTCTATGAATCAAATGAATTTCGAAACTAGCTATATGTGCCAAATTAGATATAGATAGAATCCATATTGAAAAAGATATTTAGATTGGATTTCATTATATTAATACACGATATATAGAATCCACATATCATGTTAATTATTGCAAAAATTACTACCAAACTAATAAACCCACAAATCCCTCCATTTCTAGAGCATGAAATGAGATAAACTAGCAATGCAAGATAAAATAATGAACTTGCTAACCATTTAGAACCCTTGAATAGATGTGGAGCCAAAAAATCTTGACAAAATCTTGAAAAAATGGCATGGACTCGAGGTTGAGGGATGAAAACAGAGGGAGACGTCAATGTGAGCTTGAAATGGCCCGGGCAGGGGAGGAAGAAGATATAGTAGGGGCAATAGTCCCAGTTTATAAATTGAACAAAGACTAATAGTCCATCTTTAGTCCCAGTTTGTGTAACAAACTAAGACTAATGTTCATACGACAGGCCCTGCCCAGCGCCAGACGCTTTAGTCCTGGTTTGTTACACGAATCGGGACTAAAGGTCCCCTTCAAACCGGGGCTAGTGGCAGCCGGGTCCTGCAGCCGTTTCTAGCCGTATCCCGGTTTGTAGCAGAAGTGAGACTAATTGTCTGGACCTTTCTACTAGTGTTTTAGGGTAACAAATAAGTTTCTTCTGACCATTGGCGAACCGTTCAAAAGGAGTATCGTTATGTTTCAGGCTTTGATTATTGTGTGCTACGGCCAATTGCTGCGATCGAGCCGAGGTACCGACCATTTAGCATTGGTGCACTTATACTTTTGATAGTCTATAAGACATACATGCACCATAAAAGCAACTATAACAACCTAGTTCTACGTTCTCAAGCATAAGCCACATCCAGTCGATGCTAAGTTCACCACGACGTCGAGAGGCGGTAGCGGCAGGAGTGTAAGATTCGAAAAGGTGACCAGCGCCATGAAGAGGAGCTTCATGAAGCATGGAGTGGAGCTCTTCGGTGATGATTTTGTATGCATGTGCTCGCCTAGCGTCGCCGTCCAGTCCACCAGCCCGCCGAAGGCAGTGAGGACGAGTGGGATTGATGGAGGCGTTAAGAGATGTCGGAAGGTCCATCGTAGTAGGATCCTTGACTGGCTCGAAGAGCATTCAATCACCAAGGGAAAAAAATAATCATGTCTAAATATTTGTGCATTTCTCTGGGTTGTCTATGCTCAAGGAAACATTCATATTTGGATTACATGCATCATACAGGGCATCCTCATTAGCATCCTCATTAGCATGTACTTAATGTTTTTGTGATCTCCAATGAGGAATATATGTAATTGTGCACAACAAAGTTTAATTATCCATAAGAAAAATCACATGGTGTACATGCCAAATCTTTGTCTTCAGAAAAGATACTCTTAAATTTGAAATACTTTATTTAGTATCAACTAGAACCAGTTCATCCCAATAGCAATTTCATTGGCATTATCCAGATTTTCACGTATCCTGTTACATTGCGGATTTATCAGGAGTTGCATATATCTTTAATTCGATGGGAATTCATCGGCAAAACCCTTGACATTATTGGTGTTGGAGCTAATAATTGAACATGCGCCTCATATCCGCATCCTAAATCATCTAATCCTTGATCCCGAGAAAGGTGAAAGCCTTCACGAAGCAAGGTGAGGCACTGATGGCGACATGTGGCTTAGTTAGCACACCCGAACACACTGAAATAGGGTGTATATACTTTCTTCGTTTAAAAATATACGATGTTTTAGATTTATAAAGCTAATGTATCTAGATATCTTTGAGCATGTAGATTCACTTGAACCTATACACTAAAAGGTGTCTAGATATATTTGTTTCACAAACCTAAAATATCTTATATTTCCAAACGAAGGGAGTACATCCATAGACATATACTACTTATATTATTTGTATTCATAAAAGTAGTAATACTAAGATGGTACACATACAAGTAACATAAAACAAGTAGAAACCAAGAGGTTGCATAATTGCAAACTTCTCACCATAACTAGCAAAGACACAAATCCATCGCAGTCGCCCGAGAAGAAGTGTTAGAGTATATGCGTATATGTTTATTATGATAGTATAGGATAGATGCAGGATATGTTTCTATACTATCCTAACTTTATTTGTACTCCAAGATGATTCTATGTACGTCTATATATATTCGCCCATGAGGCTCAGTAATACATCCAACATATTCCACCAATCTCTCTCTATCGTTCTACATGGTATTATCCCTAATTCTATCCTAATCTCGATCCGCGGCCTCATCCACCTAGCGTCGCTGCCGCCACTTCCCAAATCCTAGCGCCGCCGCCCCCATGGGGCCGCGTTAGCCAAGCATCACGCTTCTCCCGCGCTGCCCCCGAGGAGGTCTGAAAGGATACGGATGTCGCCTAGAGGGGGGGTGAATAGGCGATTAAAACTTTTCCTAGAGTGGCTCAACAAAGGCGGAATAAAACTAGTGTTTACTTTGTAAAGCACAACCTAGAAACAACTAAGGTTTACCTATGTGCACCAACAACTTATGCTAAGCAATACAAGCAACAAAGTGATAGCAAGATATATATTACTTCAAGCACTAAGGCTATCACAATGTAAAGTACATAAGTAAAGAGCTCGGGTATAGAGATAACCGAGGCACGCGGGGACACCGACATTTTACCGATTTCCTCCCAACATGGAGTACGTCTCGTTTGGAAAGGGGGTGGTATCAAACCACCAACGCCACAAAAGGCCTCCCTTATTCTCTGGTGAATCTCACCCCAATGGGTTCGATCCACGCTTCCACTATCGGTGCACTTGTCGGTGGCAACCGGAACCTCTCACAAGGTTGGGGCACAACTCCACAACTTAATTGGAGGATCCCAACAAACGCCACAAAAGGCCTCAACAAATGCCACCAAGGCTACAATGCCACCAAGGCCACAAAACCGTCTAGGGTTCCAAGAACCCAAGGGGGACAAGCTCCAATGAGCAATTCAAACCAAATCCTCCGAGGAGAACCCAAACCGATGCAAAAAATGCAAATGGCAAGAACAACACAAAGATGCTCAAATCCCTCACTCTCAAGTTCCAACAAAGCTACCAAAGCTATTGGGGAAACAAGAGAGGAGAAATCAAAGAGAGACACAAAATCCCCCAAAATCTAGATCCCCAAAGATACACTCACAGAGATGTTTTGGTTTGGTCAAAACGTGGATCTAGATCTCCTCCAACAACCCCTCAAATATATGCAAGAATCAATGGAGGGGTGTGTAGAAATCAAGCTTAAGGAGTAGAGCAAATGGGGGCAAAGCTTGGGCAAGAAAAGGAGAAAGAAGTTACCCTAAATGAAAATGGACAAAAGACTTAAATAGGGTTAGCCAAAATATGGCCGTTGGGGTCTTTTTTCTGGACGGTCCGGTAGTACTGAAAAACCCGGTACTACCGTACCAAGCGAGCACAGCCAGAAAAAAAGGCAGAGGACCACGCGAGCGAGCGAGCTGAGAAGAGAAGGCAGCAGCAGGACTGGGCCCAGCGCGCGCGTGCCAGCAGCAGCGGTGGGAGCAAGCTGCGACAGCTGCAGCAGCTGGGTTGGCTGGGCCCGCAGTGAGGCAAAGCAGCGTGCAGCGCAGCAGTAGTGGCAGCAGCAAGCCACGCAGTGTAACATCCCTAAATTCATATTCCAAAACTCATTCATATAATCCTTGCATTCATCATCATTTAGGGTTTTCTCAAAATCATTTCAAAAACAGGAGCATTTGTGGCTCATTATTTTATGTATGAAAACCCTAGCCTTTGTGCTACATGCTTTTGGGAAAGATGTTGTTATTCATTCAGAATGTTTTGAATTCAAACTTAAGTGGTCTCAAAAGCTTGAACAAAATATCAAAAGCAAAATATGAATTAAAACAAATCCTATGCCTATTATCACCTCTCATAAAGGCATAGTTTAATTTATTTGCAAAAGGACCCAAGTGTTCTGAAATGTTTAGATGTGTTTGACACTCATTTAAGAGCAAGTTTTATTTTACAAAAGTCCTGTAAAGTTTTGGATTCAAACAGATTTGAATTTAGGTTTAAAAACCATTTCTGGAAATTCAATCTGAAAAAGAAAAAGAATTAAGAAGGAAAAAAATAGCCAACCAGCCAATCTGGCCGACCCAGCCCAACACGGCCCAGACTAGCCCAGCAGTGCACACCCCGCGAATCGTTTTCTTTACCCACTCTCACACCCACCAGCCCACTGACAGAAGGGACCCGCTTCGACTCCCCTCTCTCGCTGACAACCACGGCCCACCCGAGCATCGTCGTCTCCACCCCCACGACCTGTTCGTCCCCAAATTGACGCGGCCGTTTCCTGTTGATTACGCAGCTTAAATTCGCGTTAAGGCACGAGTGATTCTCGCTCGCGAGCAGGCTACATAAACCCCCTCTGCCCCCTCTCTCTTCTCCCCCAAACCCCAAGCACATAACACCCCCAGGCTGCGCACATTGCTCTCTGCAACCCCGCCGTCTCCGACGACTGCGCCGGCGAATTCCGGTGAGTCTCGTGTTCCCCTCTGCCTCTCATTCATGCTGTCTTGTCCAGTGAGTCTCGGCGCATATACTGACACACCCCACTTACCTTCGCATGACCTATAGCTCCAGCAACATCGACGACTGGCCGCCACCGTCTTCGGCATCAACTCCGACGACCTCCGGTGGTAAGACCAGACCGCCCCAAGCCTTGTCTTTCACACGCGCGTATTCCCCGTGATCTGCTGCACCTAACTACACTCTCCGTTTGCCTCCTAGAGATCGGCAACGTTGCCTTCGACCTCGAGCAGAACCACCTGTCGCCAGACTCAACTCCGACGAGGAATCGTCACCGCGTCAGCACGCCCCTTGACAAACCAGAGCCACCTCGAGCTTCAGCACGCCACCGCGGTCCTGGTAAGCGCTTTCTTGCTTCCCCGGACGACCTAGAGCACCGGCGCCACCGTAGTCAGACGCGCCGCCGCCGGACAACGCCGCTAGCACCGCCAGTTTGTGGCTTGATGATTTGGTCCGTTGGATCTGCATCGTAGGGCTAGGATAGATCTTAATTGAAGAGGTACGCGCGCGTCTGAGCCGCCAGATCTAAGTTAGATCCTATGGCCTGTGACTGCCGATCCGCGCGAAGCGGTACGCGCCAGTGAGGCTGCGACACGTGGCTAGGGATAATTCAAAAACAGAAATTTGAATCAGATTTAGATCCAAACTTTAAACTGCTATAACTTTTGAATGCCATGTTAGAATTTTACAAACTTTATACCGTTGGACTCAGTGAAACAAGACCTTTCTGAATATCCAATTTGTTTAACAAATAGTAACAGTTAAAATGACTTTATTTGTAGAACATGTTTAAGGCTATTTTAAGTATAGATTTATTTTGGTAAATTGTATTGGTGCCAAATAAAGTTTAGTTGGCAAACTTGTGACTTGTTAAGTTTCTGTAAACATGTGCATGCTTGGTAGAGTTTTCAAAATCGCCACTTAGTAAATTCTTGCATGCATGCATACATATTATTTTTGGTTGTATATAATTGTGTGTAATTGTATGCTATAATTTTTGTGTAGATTTTGCTAGTGATTGTGATTGTGAAGAGTGCTACTCTCCCCACTACCAAGGCAAATGATATTTTCATGAATATTTCTATCCTATGTTTTGAACTAGCATTAGATATTTTGCTAAGACTTGCATGCTACTTTTTGTCAAGAGATATGTTGGGAAATCCTATGTAGTTTAGAATGGTAGAAGTGCTAGGAATTTTTCCCTAAGTTATCTTGCCATGCTTAGCCTAGCTACTAGCAAACAAGGGTTGGTATAATCTATTCATACTATGATAAAATAATTTTAAGTCCTTTGGGACTCATGCTTTTCCTAATAAAACAACTAAGTCAATGAACTTCCTGGGTGGAATGGGTCTTGAATGGTGGTTTTTGGTTGAGTGGTTACACAAGGCCATGGACTTGGCTTGTGTATCTCACTTGTGGTATGCCACCTAGGCACAAAGGGATTTGTAGGCCAAGTGTTGAGAAAGCTTACAGTGCAACCACTTGGCAATATGGGCTCTGTCTTGATCATATAGGTTGCTAGAACTTAGTCACTTGGACAGTTGGTGGTAGTGGGAATGATAGGTTGGAGCGCGTCCATTTGACTAAGGAAAGGCTTCTGAAAGGTCCTGTCTTGGGAAACCAAGTCTGGTGGGGAAAGTGCACAACCTCTGCAGATGGAAAACCTAAGTACTTAGCCTAGTCCAGGGCAATGGACAATTTGAGCATCAAGACATGGAAGCTACAAGAATCTCATCACTCCAACTTCTAAGTAAAAATTGGTGGTGAACAAGGGTGAAGGACCCCAATGTCTAATGGTGGTTTCTTGGGAAGTTTTTGATAAAGAAAAACTTAGTGATTTCAACTAATAGGTAAAACTTATTTTCAAGCAAAGCAAGCCAAGCTACACATAGCCAAAATGCATATAGTAATATAGTCCACTTAAAATAAACTAAGGTATCACTTGCCAATACTATTCCAAAGTATTGACCCTCTGTGGCTGTAACTTGTGATGTTGCAGGTTACTCCGATGATGAATAGGAGTCATGAGTCTACACTCAACATGCTTGCCTGTGGCACATGAAGATGAAGACTTATGTTTATTTACTTATTCCTTAAACTCTTGTATTAGGCCTATGGCCCTGAGTTGTAAAAAAACTATGTTTTATCTCTGGAATGAATGTAATAAACGACCTTTGTTTCTGTGTACTTCATCTTAAACTGTGGATGCTAGCATTGATCCAGGGACTAGCATTGCAATCACAGGGATCCTTTCCTTTATAAAGGAGGGGTCTAACACGCAGCGCGGCTGGCTGTACGGCGCGCGCAGCGCAGCGCAGCATGCGGCGGGGCCCGCGCGGGCCAGCAGCAGCGGCAGCGGCAGCTAGCAGCTAGGCACGCGCGCAGCGGCAGCAGCATCGCGAGCAGCAGGTCAACACGCGGGAGCACGCGAAGCGAGGCGGCGGCGTGTGGGGTGGGGGGGCAAAACGAGATCTGGATCTGGGATCGAAAACTGGACAAATAAACTGGGCCGACCGGTAGTACCGGCCCACCCGGGCGGTACTACCGGGCCGGCCCGTACTACCGAAAAAGGTACCTAGCGAGACAGAAAGAAATCGGGCCGTTTTTAGGCCCGGGCGGTAGTACCGGCCCGTCCGGGCGGTACTACCGTTTGGCCCAGAAAACAGCCTAACAGGCAAATATTCAAACGGCAATATCTTTTGACTGGAAACTCCGATTGACCCGATTCAAATTGCGTTGGATAGAGGACGACAAGGGCTTCCCAATAAAAAGTGGAAATATTGATTATCATCAAGTGAGAAAGTATCAAGTAGAATAATGTGATATACCTCACTTGGTGAGAAATCGAAAAGCCGCATAAATCAAAATCGCACCAAGATACAAATGGGAGATCCGATTTTGATGAACAAGAGCTTGTTATGGAGATTACCACAAGCTCTATATCCTCACATGGATAAGACCAAATAACAACCAAATACGATGATGCAAGTATGCAAAGGTTTGAGCTCTCTCCGAACGATGTGACCAAATTACTCATACGAGAGCCCCTCTATCCTAAACCGGTCTCCTACACACAACAAGAGACCGGCAAAAGGGAAAACCTATCAAGATTATACCTTTGCCTTGAGCATTCCACTTGAGCTCGATGTAGACGATCTTGCCCTTCTCAAGATGGAGCGCCCTTCTTAATTCCTCATCATCGACCTCGCATATTGAGCTTGCCCAACATATCTTCTTTGCATTTCATCAACCTTGAAGCCAACACATGCTCCAAGCGATGCCAACGGACAAATCCTACAAGTATAACTTAATGCACACATTAGTCTATAAAGATTGTCATTAATTACCAAAACCACACATGGGGGCCCAACATGTTCTTTCAATCTCCCCCATTTTGGTAATTGATGACAATCCCTTTAAGAGGGTTTATATAAGGAATATAAATGAATAAAATGGTAATACCGATATCAAATACTACAAAAGTATGTGATATTGGTACCACCATCATATATAGAGCAAACTCCCCCACAATCTATGCATGTGTGATGAACTTGAATTTCATTGCATATATTGCCAATCATTATCATTGGTGGAGTTTCCTCTATATATACCACATGCTAAGAAACAACAAAGATGCAAGAGCATGAGAAGCAAATGCACAAGAACAAACTCAATGCATAAACCAACTTCTCCTAAAACCCTCTAAAACTTCTCCCCCATTGGCATCGATTGCCGAAATGGGTGACAAGTTCTAGAAGGCAAATATAGTAATAATTCCTCCAAAGGTGTGCCTTCGCACATATCCAATGATGAATACTTGGAAGGGAGTAGAACTATATCGAGGACCCTACGATTGCAAAAATAAAGTCAAATGATGCAAGCAACTACAAGGTCCGACAAGCCAATTTGAAAACAACAAATGAGTCCAAATGGAAACAACAAGATATTATGATATGAGAAAAAGAGTGTTTTAAATAACAAAATAGAGAAGCACCCCAAGATTTGTGCACAATTCAAAATAAATGTATTGGAATACATAATGCACAAATATGGAATCCTTTCTCCCCCATAAGCATTTAAAACACAACAAATGTGAAAGAATGCAAATGAGTATTATTAAATGAAGTAGATGAGCTCCCCAAAGAGCATGCACCAATTATGATAATTGCATTTGGGAACGAGGTGCATAGTCATGGACTCCTCACTCATACAAATTCATTTAACAATACAAGACATGAAAGAACAAATATGAGTGTCCGAAGATGCAAATAAGAGGAACAAGCACTCATAGGAAAATAAACTTGGAAGCCACCGAAGAATCAAAAGGAATAGAAAGGTGGTCTCCAAGGATTAAAAATCAACTAAAATTATCTTCTCATATGTGTATATGTCTCTAAGTGGAAAATATCACAAAGACATATTCCAAAGAAGAAAAATGCACACATAAAGAAGATTATACAAGAAAGCACATGAAAGGCAAAAATGAAGTCATAACATATATCAATAAGATTTTTGCTTCAAAGCATGGCCAAAGGCTCACATATATCTTATTGTACATAATGGACTTCAAACACAAACACACTACATATATTACAACTATCACCAAGGGAAAAGGAGAAAGTTGAAATATATGAAGAAAGGCAACAAGTATAATAATAGAAAAATACTAGCAAAAATCTCACTATTGCATATGAGAGAAGTTGATGAAATGATAGGCAACAAAATTGCTAGATTGACATATTTGGGATTGGAGGATCATATGCATGATTTTGTATAGTCCCAACTATATGTACTCATCTCAACTTATACACATTTACAATAGAGAGTTCTATTAAAACCATGGCTAGAACTACAACAATTACAAATACATGAATTCATGCTAGAAGGCAACCGACAAACGGTTGGAATCAAGATATGTGAGCATGAGAAAGAGATACTTGTTACCAAGATATGATTGGTAGGATGTAGATGATATGAATTCGTTGATCATCCTATAGCTTGCCTCAAATTTTCTTCTAAGCATCACTTCTTCAAAATTGAGAGACAAGCGTCCAATATATCTCCAATGTACCTAAAACACATTTAAGTACAAGATGGTACCCAAGCATATTGGGTCCATAGTAGTTAGAGAAATTACAATACATAGGAGAGACTCCACATAATTATGTGCATATTGATATGAAATAGAATTTCATGCACAACTTAGCCGATGGGAATTAGTGGAGTTTCCCCTATATATTGGATCAAACAAAGCAAGCATGCCATAATATAATCATATAGTAAAAATGCATGCATAAAGCTTTCAAGAACCTAAAAGGAGATACAATTTGAACAAAACACCAAGTAAACCGAGATGGCACACACAATAGTGTGACAAGATAAGTGGTGTCCAAATTATCAAAGAACCAATTCAACACATGAAATATCACACGTTCAACAAATGAACTAGGCTAAGGCCAAAAAGAGCAAAAATAGATAGAAATAAAAATGCTCAAGGATTTATCTCATTCTAAAATGGTCAACTAAAGAAGCAAGGAATGAGACAAAACCAACTCCCAAAAGGAGCAAGGTTTCAACAAGAAACCAAACTCCCCAAACTTCTCATGATGGCACAAAATACCAAAACGAAAATATTGAGGTTCCAAGCACATAAAACCCGATATGGACCAAACAAAGAAGCATAAAAGGATTGTTCTAGATAATATAGGAGAGCTCACCCATAAGTAGTACATTATATATAATTTTTGCTTTTGAATGCAAAATGCACACAAATGAGATCATCACTACTACCTACATTAAATAAAACACAAGAGGATACCAAATAAAAATAAAAGGATCCAAAAGAAGCAAGGAATACATGGGAGCACAACACAAAACATTTTCTTGGCCAAAGATAGAATAAAAATAAGCAAGGCCAACGTGAATATGATCAATAAATTCTACCTTAAATTGAGTACTCATTGTCCAAGGACAAGAAATATTGGGAATAATTTTCCCTAGGTAGTTCATACGGATATCCAAGGTCATATACACACAACAAGAAGCATATAACTAAATATAGGAATTGAGCATGATACTTCAAACAAGACTCTTGGTAGCTTCCAATAGTCACACAATCACTAGTGATTAGAGTAACTTGAAGCAAATGGTTTCCATACGAATATAAATATCTAAATATGAGGAAACACATACCAAGAACCACTCTCATATACAAGATCCAAAATAAGATCAATAAAGCCATTTAATCAAATTGGAACTTGTATGAGCAAATGTGTCACATAGGTGCTAGATAATTATCAATACCAATTCTAAGTGACACAACCTCGAATATTCACATTTTCTAGAATTGTAATATGCACTAAGCATATGACTCCCCCATAATGTGATACTACCATAAAACCAACACGAGGCAAAATGATACAAATAGAGATAATTAATGGACATTATAAAATTAAATTTATCATGATAATTATACCACATAGAGACTAGACAATGATCCAATATAAATACTAGGTGGTATTCCTCATGTACACACATTTTTAGGATTGTGGAATGCCCAAGCATAACACTCCCCCAAAATGGGATAATCCATTAATCTCTCACAAGAGCCAAATAAGATACCAAATATAACCAAGTAAGGCTCAAACACAAGAAACACACATACATGGAGTGCCACCTAATCATACAAAAATATACTTGATATCTCAAGATAATTAAGTGGAAAGCACAACATGTACAAAAGCATGGAAGATACAAAACCAAAACATGCACAAGGGGGCGAGTAACTTTCAATGTAAAGAGTTTAGCATATGTTACCACAAGGAGGAACATTGGAAATATAATAAAATCATGATAATCCAAATGGCTTGGCTTGACAATAATAATTGATGAAGATCCCTCAATTCTTCATAATGTAGCCAAGACTCCAATGCCCTCCAAAACACACCTATTGATCAAGTTTTGGCTTGTTGGTCCCCAACCAAGTTGGGTCCTAAGAAGTTAGTCACAATAGGCTTGGCAACCCAAATGGTTCTTTTCTTGACACCACATTGAGCACCAACAAATTTGGCAAACACATTGCCAACCTCATCCTTACAAAGAGAATAAGCTTCATCAATAATGATAGGGTTGGATGAGGAGATACCGATAGTGCATGAGGAAGAAATATGCCCCTTCTCACGACATATGTAGCAAGTTCTACTCTTGCCATCTTTCTTCTTAGGTGAAGCCACAACTCGAGGAAGAGCTCGAGTAGTCCTCTTAGGAAGTGGCCCATTAATGACTTGAGGTGGAGCTTGAGGCCGCTTCCCTTGTTGCTTCACACTAAGAGGCTTTTTCTTCAATGGGCAAGATCTAACATGGTGCCCTTCTTCCTTGCACTTTAAGCAAACAATGTTGGCTGGATTCTTGACTTGATCTTGGCCATTCTTCTTGTTGTCCTTGTGCTTCAACTTGATAGTGGACTTGTTCTTGACATTGGAGTTGAATCCAAGCCCACTCTTGTCATTGGGGGATTTTTGCATACTCAAGATTTTGTTGAGTGTGACCTTCCCTTGATGACCCTTTTTCAAGTCATTCTTCAAAGAAGTGACTTGAGCCTTGAGCTCTTTGATTTCCTCTACATGGTTAGTTTGAACAAAAGTACTAGAGGAAGTAGATGCTCCATTATTAGAGCAACAAGGCAAGGAATGTAATTCATCACGAGATATAGCATGGTTGTGAGAGGATGAATTACAAGGACTAGCACATGGCAATATAACATTTGGAGTAGATATAGTGCTAATGTCCACATGAGGCCCACTAGATGTTACCTTTGACATGATGGCCTCATGAGCCAACTTTAGCCTACCATGGGAGACTAGGAGATCCTCATGCGAGCTTGAGAGCTTAACATGGCTTTCTTCTAATTTCCCATAGTTGCTAGTTAGCAAAGCAAGTTGAGCCTTTAGCTCAACATTCTCCTTCAAAATAGATGTTTCACAAGAAATAGAGTTAGTAGCACAAGCATCATTACTATTAGTGAGAGGTGAGGACAACTTGTCAAGCTCTTTTAAATATGAAGCTTTAAGTTGCTCATGTGACTCGGTGAGTTTGATGAGCTCCCTCTTAACGACCCGAGAGCCATTTTCGAGGTGCTTAAAATCCTCAACAAGTTTAGCATAAGCAACTTCAAGTTCATCATTTTTAATCTTGAAGGAGTTAGCCACCGCAAGTTCTCTATCATGGTATTCCTTTACTCTAGATAATTCTAGAGTAAAAGTCTTCTCAAGAGATTCTTTGGTGGTTTGTTCTTCTTCAAGGGAGTCCTTTACTTGAGCAAGTTCATTAGCATATTCACGCTCAAGTGCAAAATTTTCATCAATTATGTTTTCTTGCTCCTCAATAAGATCATTGCCTTCTATAGCATAATTCAAGATTTCAAGAAGGTTGGAGGAAGCAAGTTTATTTTTGTAGAGAGCACTATAGACAACCTCTCCCATTTTCTTAATAGAGGTAATGTCATACTTACCTCTAAAATCATCATTATCATTCTCAACCTCATCATCATCATGAGATACAATGGGATTCAAAGAGGTTACCTTTGTTCCCTTAGCCATAAGGCACATGTGAGAACCGGAGGAAGGTGATGATGAGATTGCACTTGAGGCTCTCTTCAAGACCTTGTATTGGCCCATAGAATCTTCATTTTCCTCTACATGGTTAGCAACACAAGCACTAGAGGAAATAGAAGAATTTTTATCATGGCAACAAGACAACATGAGCATATCATCATGAGATTTGTTCAAGTCATTTCTACATGATATGCAAGGACTATTAACACAAGCATGTGAGGAATTTTGAGTGCTAGAAGTGTTAAGGTCCAAAGATAGATCATTGCAACTAGATAGATATGATGGATTACAAATAGTGAACACACTATCCATATTGCAATTTCTATCACCACTCACCATATCATTACCTTGTGAAACATCACATGTTGGTGAAGTGGTAGACGATGAGAACTCATCTCGACCGGAAGTGCAAGCAACACAATCATCCTCAATAATGTTGGACTTGCTATATTTATCTTGAAGCTTGGTCCATATCTCACGAGCGCTTGAATAAGGCATGATAGACGAAAGAACTACATTGCTCACAACATGCAAAAGAATTTCAGTAGCTAGAGCATCTATATGAGAGTTCAACTTCTCCTCTAAAGATTTGTTTTGGGTATCCATAGGAGAAGAGAAACCCACATATAGATAGCCCTCGATAATTGGGTGAATTTTCCGAAATAAATTAAGCATGTGAATTTTCCAAACATCATAATTTGTGCCATCGAATGTGAGCGTGTCCTTGTGCACAAATCCCCTAGCCGACATCTTTACTCTCAAGGCGGTGAAGCCTAAAATGAGAGACTGGGCTCTGATACCAATTGAAAGGATACGGATGTCACCTAGAGGGGGGGTGAATAGGCGATTAAAACTTTTCCTAGAGTGGCTCAACAGAGGCGGAATAAAACTAGTGTTTACTTTGTAAAGCACAATCTAGAAACAACTAAGGTTTACCTATGTGCACCAACAACTTATGCTAAGCAATACAAGCAACAAAGTGATAGCAAGATTTATATTACTTCAAGCACGAAGGCTATCACAATGTAAAGTACATAAGTAAAGAGCTCGGGTATAGAGATAACCGAGGCACGGGGGGACACCGATATTTTACCGAGTTCCTCCCAACATGGAGTACGTCTCGTTTGGAGAGGGGGTGGTATCAAACCACCAACGCCACAAAAGGCCTCCCTTATTCTCCGGTGAATCTCACCCCAATGGGTTCGATCCACGCTTCCACTATCGGTGCACTTGTCGGTGGCAACCGGAACCTCTCACAAGGTTGGGGCACAACTCCACAACTTAATTGGAGGCTCCCAACAAACGCCACAAAAGGCCTCAACAAATGCCACCAAGGCTACAATGCCACCAAGGCCACAAAACCGTCTAGGGTTCCAAGAACCCAAGAGGGACAAGCTCCAATGAGCAATTCAAACCAAATCCTCCGAGGAGAACCCAAACCGATGCAAAAAATGCAAATGGCAAGAACAACACAAAGATGCTCAAATCCCCCACTCTTAAGTTCCAACAAAGCTACCAAAGCTATTGGGGGAACAAGAGAGGAGAAATCAAAGAGAGACACAAAATCCCCCAAAATCTAGATCCCCAAAGATACACTCACAAAGAGATGTTTTGGTTTGGTCAAAACGTGGATCTAGATCTCCTCCAACAATCCCTCAAATATATGCAAGAATCAATGGAGGGGTGTGTAGAAATCAAGCTTAAGGAGTAGAGTAAATGGGGGCAAAGCTTGAGCAAGAAAAGGAGGAAAAAGTTACCCTAAATGAAAATGGACAAAAGACTTAAATAGGGTTAGCCAAAATATGGCCGTTGGGGTCTTTTTTCTGGACGGTCCTGGTAGTACTGAAAAATCCGGTACTACCGTACCAAGCGAGCACAGCCAGAAAAAAAAGCAGAGGACCACGCGAGCGAGCGAGCTGAGAAGAGAAGGCAGCAGCAGGACTGGGCCCAGCGCGCGCGTGCCAGCAGCAGCGGTGGGAGCAAGCAGCGACAGCTGCAGCAGCTGGGTTGGCTGGGCCCGCAGCGAAGCAGCTAGCAGCGAGGCAAAGCAGCGTGCAGCGCAGCAGTAGTGGCAGCAGCAAGCTACGCAGCGCGCGCGCTAGGCAGCTAGGCAGCAGCGCGGCTGGCCGTACGGCGCGCGCAGCGCAGCGCAGCATGCGGCGGGGCCCGCGCGGGCCAGCAGAAGGGGCAGCGGCAGCTATCAGCTAGGCACGCGCGCAGCGGCAGCAGCATCGCGAGCAGCAGGTCAACGCGCGGGAGCACGCGAAGCGAGGCGGCGGCGTGTGAGGTGGGGGGGGCAAAACGAGATCTGGATCTGGGATCGAAAACTGGACAAATAAACTGGGCCGTACCTAGCGAGACAGAAAGAAATCGGGCCGTTTTTAGACCCGAGCGGTAGTACCGGCCCGTCCGGGCGGTACTACCGTTTGGCCCAGAAAACAGCTAACAGGCAAATATTCAAACGGCAATATCTTTTGACTGGAAGCTCCGATTGACTCGATTCAAATTGCGTTGGATAGAGGACGACAAGGGCTTCCCAATAAAAAGTGGAAATATTAATTATCACCAAGTGAGAAAGTATCAAGTAGAATAATGTGATATACCTCACTTGGTAAGAAATCGAAAAGCCGCATAAATCAAAATCGCACCAAGATACAAATGGGAGATCCGATTTTGATGAACAAGAGCTTGTTATGGAGATTACCACAAGCTCTATATCCTCACATGGATAAGACCAAATAACAACCAAATACGATGATGCAAGTATGCAAAGGTTTGAGCTCTCTCCGAACGATGTGACCAAATTACTCATACGAGAGCCCCTCTTGATAGTACAGTTATCTATCCTAAACCGGTCTCCTACACACAACAAGAGACCGGCAAAAGGGAAAACCTATCAAGATTATACCTTTGCCTTGAGCATTCCACTTGAGCTCGATGTAGACGATCTTGCCCTTCTCGAGATGGAGTGCCCTTCTTAATTCCTCATCATCGACCTCGCATATTGAGCTTGCCCAACATATCTTCTTTGCATTTCATCAACCTTGAAGCCAACACATGCTCCAAGCGATGCGAACGGACAAATCCTACAAGTATAACTTAATGCACACATTAATCCATAAAGATTGTCATTAATTACCAAAACCACACATGGGGTCCCAACATGTTCTTTCAAGGTCGATCTCCATGATCTCTGTCGGGAGCTGCGCAACCCATACGCAGGGTTCGTCCGTCGATCCGTGATTGGCTGCCCTGTAAGTCTCTTTTTCTGATCTTTTGATCGGTTTTACTTTTTTGTTTACCGATCATAGATCTTATTGAGTCGCCCATCGCCATCGTTCAATCGCACCTCTACTCCGACCATTGGCATCAATGATCTACACCACACCTGTGCGCCTACCCTCTCCGCTGCTCCGCCTGCCTCGATAGGCTGTCGCGACCTCACGGCAGGCTGCCGCCCCTCTCGGATCGTATTCGTCGTCATCGTCCAGGACTTCACTGACAATGCCGCCATCAACTACGATCTATGCGTCGTCCATGCCATGGCGCATATGGCACAACGGCATTTTGATGAACCGATCCTGCGCTTGTCTATGCCAACACGTGCTCGAGCACAATACTTCCACTGAGCGAGCTACGGGCTGCTGATGCGTCGCCCCTTCGGGCCGCAACGCCGTCGCCTTTGGTCCACTCTACCAGCTTACAACGCGCCTTACTTGGCGTGTACGCCGCTGGTGGTCTCTCAACCTGTTTGGGATATGCTAAACGATGGAGTCGCCGACATACTCATAGCCTTGGAGTGCAAGACACAAATACTAGTTAGTACTAGTGTAGGACTCTATAACCTGTCCGGCTAGGACTTTTCCCTATAACCCTAGGATCTGGCATCTTTATAATTCGGACCTTTGGGAGCCTTTAGGGCACAACCTACACGATAACATACACACTTCGTACAGCGAACCAATTCCTATAACTCGGCATATTGCCCTTATTGATTTATAGCAGGAGTAGGGTTCCACCACCGTTGTGGGACCTAAACCTGGGTAAGCTGCATTACCTCGTACCTGCCAACTTGCCTCCTTCCCCCACGTCTCTAAACACACACTGTGAGGACCCCTCCATGGCGTACTCACCGGCAATACCACGACAGTTGGATCCCACCGTGGGGCAAGAGGCGCTTCAAGCTCTACAACAGGCTAGGTCAAAGCTCTTCGCGGGAATCGACGAAACCGTAGCCATCGGTCGTGTTCTCTTCTCCGGCAACATTCCGATTGTCCCCCTGATGAGTTTTGGATCCCGACAAACACAAACCCCACTCGTTGCTCGATTGTTCCAATCAGGTACATCCACCTCTTCATCGGCGAAACCGACTCGGGCACTAGTTCCGTGGAAGTCGGAGGATCGTAAGGGCCCGCACGGACCGCCTCCGGGCAGGACATGTTCGCGGAAGGATCGAAGTTGGATCTCTCTTTGGATTTTTCCGACTTAGATCGGAAAAATTCAAGGACCACCTACACCGCCCCTATGGAGGATATAATGGTAGAAGATCGCTGCAAATCCGCCAGGTTAACCCGTGCTTCTGGAAAGCAGCGATCACACTTCGTCGGCATGGTAACCATCTTCGATCTGGCCCGTTGCATTTAGAGAGAAGGTGAAAGCCCCCGACATTACCTCGCTAGATGGCTCCGGATACAAGACGATCTGAAGGGCTACCGAAATGATGACAATGTCTACCACTTCGTCGAAGGGCTTGACCGCGGTACAGTTCTCCGGCATACGCTCATGAGGCAACATGCCACAGGGACCCTTACTTTCGAGCAAATGATCAACACTGTTAACAATTTTGCCGCTACTGATGAGGTGGCCTGGCCCAAGCCAGTCCTATCGCCTTACCTGGGCCACCGTCGCCATCACCGCCGCCCAATGGTCTCGCTTCCTTAGCATCGTCCTCCACCATCAAAGAAGCTCCCGCACCCTCCGACTCCATTTTGGACGTGCTTTATGCTGACATCAGCATAGACTCAGAGGAGATCAACATCAACCCGGAAGAGCTCGACTCTGCCATGAAGGATATGGAGGAGGAGATCAACCGCGAGGAGCGGGCTGACAAGGCTGTCACATCCCAGCAGGTGTTCGTCGCCATCAGGAGTGTCATGGAAAAAGATCAAACCGGAGCAGCTCCGCCTAAGCCACGGGAAAACAGGAAAGTACCGGCTGATAACGCCGAAAATGTCCAGGCAAAGGCCATGCCCCCTCCGACTATCCCAGCGCAATAGCCGCATGAACTCCCCACTGGTCCAAGCAATGCCAACCCCACAAATCTGTCGCCACCACCATCTACGTCTGCGGCTGCCCAAATCACTCATGCTTATAGAGTGATGTATGACAATTTGCTCGTCGAACCTATGACCGTGGCCCACATATGGAACGTTGTCCAGCTCGATGAGAAGCACCAGAAATTATTGGAGGAGGCATAGGCCATCGCGAAGCAAGGCGCAAAGTTAGATTGAGATCTGTCCAAGGTGTAGAAATTGATCGAGGCGGCTCGATCCATGGAGGCTGAGTACAAGACTCTGCTCAAGCAGCAGAATAACAAGAAAGCTCCAGTTCACATCGTACATGATCCCGGCGTACGACGCAACTTGGGGTGGCCTCCTTCAAAGCTGGCGCAAGCTAATCCATACATTGACAAAGATGGAAAGCAAGTCATGCCCACGCCCGCCCTCAACTTAGCCGTCGCCAAGACTCTACTGGAGTAGGATAGATCACCCGTAGCTGTGGATCAGGTCTATGACCTCGTCGTCAAGGCTATCAAACAGTAGGAGAAGGCCACCTCCCAGAGGCTAGAGTCTGACCCGGCATATTGCCAGTCTAGTGCTCATAAGCAGTGGAGGGAAAGATCTCCTCAAGATGTTGGATTTCAAACGGGTTCATTAGAACAAAGACATAGGGATGCACGCAATAGGGCTGATGCTATCCCCATTTCTTTCGACCACGGAGGAAAGGCTCACCCTCGTCGCTCGCCCCCACCGCCCTCATCTTCCCGACATCACGAAGACCCGAAGGCTCACCACCACACGAGCATGCCTCCACCTAGACACCCTCAAGGCGGCATCGTCATCCGTGACAATTTAGAGTAGCCTCATCATGACGGAGAGCACAGTGGCAACCACGGGCACAAGAGCAGCTCGCACCATGACCCTCCGTGTCCGACAAGCAACCGCGATAGGTGTGAGGGGTCGCAGGACACCGCTACCTCCGCCTCCATTGCCACCCAGCATCCACCATGGTGGAGGCGGACCACGTCACTCACGTAACCCTTCCCATGGCGGAGACAAGAACAAGGAAAACCTGGAGCCATATGATGCACGTTCACGCTTGGACAAGATTCAGGAGGCCCAAGAAGTACAATACTTGGGACCACGTTGCTTTGGCCCTATGATATGGGCCACAACTTAGCCCAAGGGTTTCCGAATTGACAAGACGACCAAGCCCTATGCCGTCACTGCCAGGACAATCACATGGTTGCAGTATTATAGCGAAGTAGTCGGGATCGCTAGGGAAACCCCAATGTCTCCGTCAAATACCTCCCACTGATGTTGACGGGCACCGCCCGCCAATGGATCAACGACTTGCCGAAGAAGTCCATATGCAATTGGTTAGACATGCATGAAGCGTTCACCAAGAATTTAGAGGGTACGCATAAGCGTCCCTGCACTGTCGGCGATCTACAGAGGTGCATCTAGGAAAACGACGAGACATCTCGAGCCTACCTCTCCCGCTGGCTGGATATGAAAAATTCATGCGCGGGAGTGCACAATCAGACCGCTATGGCCTCCTACATCTATGGCTTGGAAAAGGGCACCTTGCTCTGACATAAGTTGAAGCACCTGCAGGACAATCACAAGCTGGATCTCAATCAGATGATCTCCTTGGCTAGAGAGTTCACGGTTGCCGACGACGATTATCGCGGCTCCTTGCCGGCAATAACCATTCCAACCCTAGCCAAGAGGAACAAAAATAATAAGCGAAAGAATCCGCCAGAAGAAAAGCCAGCTTCCGACATGTTCGCCATGACGTTCGCAGGTAGGGGTGATGGCGGATAGCGCAGCCGAGGCCGGGGGGCTGGTTGTGGGCAGTAGCGCGGTAGTGAAAATACCTTGGAAGTGCCCCCATGTTCCCCAGACGTATGAGGAGTACCGCGATATGTCGTGCTTTGTACACCTCGATGCCAATGGCAAAGACACTCACACCAACCACCAATGCAAGTTTTTCAGCAATATCAAGGAAGACCTGGAGTTCGGCTACAGGCGAAGCCGGAAGAACCGACCTCGATGCCGGAAGAAGAAGGAAGAGGAGTCCAAGGATTCAAGTGATATGGATTAGGACATAGACCCCAAGCACACCGACAAGGGTGATGGAAAAGGCAAGAACCCCTTCGAGAAGAAGACCCATGTCTACCACACTTTCCTTGGTACCCAACTGTCCGGGCATAGAAGACCTCACTGAGGATATTGATGGCCACCCTACCCCCAGTTCCCCGGTAACTGTGCTGGTCGTAAGTTCCAATCACATGGGACAGGAAGGATCACCCCGACCTTGTTCCAATAGAGAACTAGTATGCCATGGTCATTAACCCCCTAATTGATGACTGCGAGTTCACCAAGTGCCTGGTGGATAGTGGAAGCAGCATCAACATCATGTACGTGGATACACTACACAAGATGAACTTGATGGAGACCAACCTAAGGTGTACCAACACCGTGTTTCATGTTGGAATTATGCCCTAGAGGCAATAATAAAGATGTTATTATGATAATTCTTGTTCATGATAAAGTTTATATTCCATGCTAGAATTGTATTAAGCGGAAACTTTAATACTTGTGTGGTTTGTAAACAACACCGTGTCCCTAGTATGCCTCTATGGACTAGCTCATTGATTAATGATGGTTAAGGTTTCCTAACCATAGACATGAGTTGTCGATTAATAATGAGATCATATCATTGGGAGAATGATATGATGGACAGACCCAAACTAAGCGAAGCAATTAGATCGTGTCATCGTGTTCATCTTTGCGAAGCTTTTCTTATGTCAAATATTGTATTCCTTAGACCATGAGATAATACAACTCCCTGGTATCGGAAGAAAGCTTTGAGGTCATCAAACGTTATCCTATGAGAGGGTGATCAGAAAGGTGTCTCTCAGGTGATCGGAAAGTACATGTTGGGTTGTATGTATCGAGATGGGATTTGTCCCTCCCAAGTCGGAGAGATATACTTCGGGCCCACTCGGTAATCGATATCAACACCGCTTGCAAGCATGTGATTAAGGAGTTAATCACAAAGTGATATTGGATTACGGAACGAGTAAAGTAATTTCTGTGAACGAGATTGAACTAGGTATGATGGTACCAATGATCAAATCTCGTGCAAGTAAAATATCGCGAGACGAAGGGAATATATATATGGGATTGATTGAATCCTGGCATCGTGGTTCATCCGATATGATCATCGATGAATGTGTGGGAGTCAATATGGGTTTACAGACCCCGCTATTGATTATTGATATAAGATCATGTCTGCATGTTCTCGAACCCGAAGGGTCACACACTTAACGTGTCTCGACGCTAGGATAGATTGGATAATTGGTTTATGAGTTTTTGTTCGGAGTCTCGGATGGGATCCGGGACATCACGAGAGGTTCCGGAATGGTCCGGAGAATAAGATTCATATAAGGCAGTGCAGTTTTTGGAGTTCGGAATTGTTTCGGGTTAATCGGTATTGTACCGGAAGCTTCTAGAACCTTCCGGAGGGGGACCAACGTGGTCCCACCTGTCGGGAGGGGGCATGGGCCTATGAGGGAGTGCCCTGGCCGCATTGGGACAGGGGAACAAGGCCCCATAGGGCCTAGCCGGCCAAACAAGGGGAAACCCTAGTTTGGAGCTTCTAGAAGGGGGGGTTTACTTGCCCCCCACTCCTCCCTCCTTGGCCGCCGGCCTAGGGCTTGGGGGAGAGGTTAGGGCTGGCGCCCACCCCTCTATATATAGAGGGATGGGGCGCACCACCCCCCACACACCTTCCCCTCAAGCCTAGTCGCCCTGCTGCCCTCCTCTCTCTCTCCCTCCCGACTGCGTGTAGGCGAAGCCCTGCTGCAGAAACTCTCCACCACTTACACCGTGCCGTCGCGTTGTAGATCCAATCCATCTCTCCACCATACTTGTTGGACCGAGGAAGGAGGAGACGTCGAGGTGCTGCACGTGTGCATCTCCTGGAGGCATCGCCACTTGCGGTGCTAGATCGGATCGGATCGCGAGGAGGAGAAGCGAGTACGACTACATCACCCACGTTCCCAAGAAACGTTCCGCTGTGCGAATCTTCAAGGGTATGAAGATCTCATCTAATCCCTCTCGTTGTTTGCATCTCCTAGATTAGATCTTGGCTTTCCTCTGTTCGCATCCGTAGAAAATTTTGATTTACTATGCCGCGAAACCCTTCAGTGGTATCAGAACTAGATCTATGCGTAGATGTGTTTTACGAGTAGAACGCAACATGGTCGTTGCGGGCGTTGATGTTTTCTGTTGCAAGCCTCTTGTTTGTGTTCTTCTTATGACGCGGGATAGTGAGATTGAAGCGGTCCAGGCCAACCTTACGCGACATCGTTCACGAGACCGGCTCCGCACTTGACGTGTGGCTTGTTCCACACATGCGGCTGGTGGATGCCAGTTTCTCTCACTTTAGTTGTCATGGGATTTACACCGGAGTTTGGCAACCATAATATCACCGTTGTGGCTTTCCGTAGGTAAGAATCGTTCTTAGCTTGCTACTCCCATAAGCCACGTAAAAGATACAACAACAAAGTAGAGGCGTCTAACTTGTTTTTGCAGGGAGTGTTTTCTGTGATATGGTATGGCCCAAGATGTGATGTGTATGTTGTATGCGATGATCATGTTTTGTAATGTTTCACGACTTGCATGTCGATGAGTACACAACCGGCAGGAGCCATATGGTTGTCTTTATAATTGTGTATGACATGTGTGTCAACTTCTTATACGCCATGTAATAGTTTCACTTTATCGCTAAGTAGTTAGCAATAGTTGTAGTTGCTATTCGTGGTGGAGGCAATCATGGTGGAGTGATGGAGATCATGCCGGCACGCACAAGATGGAGATCATTGCGCGAAGATTGGCTATACCATGTCACATAAAGTTATATGCATGTGATGTTTATCCTTTTATGTATCTTATTATGCTTAGATCGCGACGGTAGCATTATAAGATGATTCCTCACTTAAAGATCAAGATAAAACTATGTTCTCCCCATGTATGCACCGTTGCGAAAGTTCGTCGTGTCCAAGCATCACGTGATGATCGGGTGCTATAGACTCTACGTTCACATACAACGGGTGCAAGCCAGTTTTGCACACACGGAAATACTTGGGTCTAACTTGACGAGCCTAGCATGTACAGACATGGCCTCGGAACACATGAACTGAAAGGTTAAGCATGAGTCATATGAATGATATGATCGACACTTCGTTGTCTACCATTGAAGACACATCTCTTCTCGTGAAGATCGGATTAGGTGTGGTGAATTTGGATCGTGTTCACTAAACTACTTGAGGGATGTTGAATTTAGTGGGAGTTCATCTAGTAATTTGATTAAAAGTTGAACTAGTTATCATGAAAATAGTCTAATTTATACTTGCAAACATTGTAGATCAAATGGCTAAGTCCAACTTCAACTTCAACGTTTTTGCTGTGAAGGAAAAGCTTAGAAACAATGGGTCTAACTTCACGAACTGGTTCCGCAATCTGAGAATCATTCTCTTTGGCGGTCAAAAGGACTATGTCCTTGAGAATGCGTTAGGTGACGCCCCTGCTGCTACTGCGCCGGCTGATGAGAAAGCTGTCTATCAGTCGTGCAAAGATGATTATGGTGTGATTAAGAGCACCATGTTGTTTGCTATGGAATCGGACCTTCAAAATCGTTTTGAATACTATCCCGGGCCCTTTGAGATTCTCGAGGAGCTAAAAACCATGTTTCAGACTCAGGCCCGTTCTGAGAGATATGAGATCTCTGAGAAGTTCTTTAACTGCAAGATGGAGGAAGGGAGTTCCGTTAGTGAGCACGCCATTAAGATGTCGGGCTACACTCAACGCCTTGAGCAACTGGACTGCAAGATTCCAGAGGAGCTCAAGATTTACAGGGTTCTGCAATCACTCCCTCCTAGCTACAAAAGTTTTGTAGTGACTCACAATCAGATTGGTTCCACTGATACGATCACCGAGCTCTTCACAAAACTGAAGGCTGCGGAGGTGGACATCAAAAAGGATAATCATGTGTTGATGGTCAACAAGCCCCCCACCTTCAAGAAAGGTAAGGGTGCAAAGAAGCCCTTCAAGAAAGGCGGCGGCAAGCGCGTTGCCCCTGCTGAGAAGAAGCTCAGGTCTGGTCCTAAGCCGGACACTGAGTGCTTCTATTGCAAGGACAAGGGTCACTGGAAGCGCAACTGTCCGAAGTACTTAGCGGACAAGAAGGCTGGCACCATCAAAGGTATATTTGATATACATGTTATTGATGTTTTCCTTACTAGCCCTCGTTGTAGTGCCTGGGTATTTGATACTGGTTCAGTTGCTAATATTTGTAACTCGAAACAGGAGCTACGGAATAGACGGCGGCTTGCGAGGGATGAGGTGACGATGCGCGTTGGCAACGGATCAAGAGTTGATGTGATGGCCGTCGGCACGCTTCCTTAGTTTTACCTTCAGGATTAGTTTTAAACCTCAATAAATGTTATTATGTGCCTGCGTTGAGCATGAACATTATTTCTGGATCTTGTTTATTGCAAGACGGTTATTCATTTAAATCGGAGAATAATGGTTGTTCTATTTATATGAGTAACATCTTTTATGGTCATGCACCTATTGTGAATGGTTTATTTCTTCTAAATCTCTAAAGGGATGAAACACACATCCATAACATTGAGGCTAAGAGATGCAAAGTAGATAGTGATAATATTACTTATTTGTGGCACTGTCGTCTAGGTCATATTGGTGTAAAGCGCATGAAGAAACTCCATTCCGATGGACTTTTGGAGTCTCTTGATTTTGAATCATTTGACACATGCGAACCATGCCTCATGGGCAAGATGATCAAAACCCCGTTCTCCGGTATGATGGAGCGAGCAACGGACTTGTTGGAAATCATACATACCGATGTATGCGGACCGATGAGTGTTTCGACGCGCGGTGGATATCGCTATTTTCTCACTTTTACCGATGACTTAAGTAGATATGGGTATATCTATTTAATGAAACATAAATCTGAAACATTTGAAAAGTTCAAGGAATTTCAGAATGAAGTGGAGAACCATCGTAACAGAAAGATTAAGTTTCTACGATCCGATCGTGGAGGTGAATATTTGAGTTATGATTTTCTCACGCATCTTAAAGCAAGCGGAATCGTTTCGCAACTCACGCCACCGGGAACACCACAGCGCAATGGTGTGTCTGAACGCCGGAATCGAACCCTATTAGATATGGTCCGATCAATGATGTCTCTTACTGATTTGCCATTATCATTTTGGGGTTGTTCATTAGAAACCGCTGCATTCACTTTAAATAGGGCACCATCTAAATCCGTTGAGACGACACTGTATGAACTGTGGTTTGGTGCTAAACCTAAGTTGTCGTTTCTTAAAGTTTGGGGATGCGAAGCTGTAACACCCTCACAATCGGCCCTATGCAAGTCTCAGCGATCCCCGCCAAACCCGCATAGAAACGATTCAAAGGTGCCCACCAGGCACTTTCGTGCGGGTAAAAAACGAAGTAATACCATTACACAATAGTCCACGATGGAACCCACAAAACAGATATATACAACAACGACTCCATGAGTCAAGAATACAATATACAGTACAAAGATCCAAATCACCTTGAAAATGATACAGCGTCCGAGTACGGACAAGATGCAAATTGAGCTAAGAGCCCTGAAGAATAACCAATGGCGTCCATAACCCTGCCCAGGCCAAGCCGGAAGGGTAACCCTGCTAACGACGTCGATCTCAAAACCTGCTTAAACAAAAGGGGTGCCGACAAAGGGCGAAGGAAAAAGAGAGCGGTCAGTACTGAGGCCAATACACGGCGAGACTAGAATTCGGCGGTCCTCGCCTACATAGGTATGGTGGACTGAAGCGACAGCGCAGCATGCACTAAACAACCTATAAAGACTCAATACAACTGGCGGCTATCAGATAGGGATGAGCAAGACCTATTCGGATCCAACCTGATTCTAACACCAAATAAACCCATCCTGGCATTCCCCCTCGATACCAACCGAGAAAGTCAACCGAGGAACTCACATAGTTGGCAGTTTTATTTATTCGGTTATCGTTGCAGCAATTACTAGTCAGATATGTATAGTCATCCTGATATTATAAACAGTGGGCAGTTTTAGTTAACCATTCCGTTGTAGTTGCAATACTTACATATAGCATGAGACATCCCAAAACCCAGCAGTTGTTGGTACTTTTATTTAGCCATTCCGTTGTAGTTGCAATACTTACTAGTCAGATACAATGGTAACAGGTGACAACCCAAACCAGCAATTGTTGGCACTTTTATTTAGCCATTCCATTATAGTAAAGCTGATTACTAGTCATTATAAAGTCAAATTTATAGCACTACTTTAGTTATAGTTGTCTATGATCGAGATACTGTGCTCCAAGTCGTCCATAACCGCGGACACGGCTTTCAGAAAGTTTTACCCTGCAGGGGGCACAAATAGCAACACACGCATGATCAACCTCGAGAAAAACCAAATGAAACCCAACGAGGCATCACGACAGAGCAATTGCAAGATTCATATAAATTTCGGGGGGCCACCCCACCAAGCTACCCGCTACGAAGTTGGCCGGCTCCGAGACGGACCTAGAGGTTTGTGACGACGGCTGTAAACGACTGGGAACCCAAAAATGTGACTGGGCTTGTCGATACCGCGAAAACGTGGCACAGGGTTCCAAAACAGTACAGGCGCTCCACGCGCAATCATAATAAAGCAGTAAAGCATGGCATAAGTACATGATAGTAATAAAGCCCCAAACTACTTGTGGCCCCAAGAAATAAGATATGACTCAAGCTCTGGCTAGGGGGATTCATGGTCCCACATGCGGATAGTGCGAATATTCAAAGAACATGTATCAAGTACTCGGGGTCCTACGGGACACAAGTGGACGGTTAAAAACCAAATAACATCTATTGCCCACCTGTGCCTCTACATTATTTACCTACTTCAATTTTAGTTATTAAACGGTAATTAAAGCCATGATCATCTCCAACATTAAACATGCGGCATTACTCCAACAACTGTGGTATTAACAATATCGAAACAACACCTGAGCAAGCAAACTACGACTCGCAAGGCCGACTATCTACCAAATAACAGGTAATAGGAGGTGTCCAAGGCAATATAATGGCTGCAAGGGATATCACGGGTACGAAAACTAGAGCATCGCAACATAGATAGAAATAGATCAACAGGAGAAAATAAAGACTATAAAGTAAAATAGGTAGAAAGGGGGAGAATGCTCGCCTGAAAAACATTGCCGAAGTTTCATAACCGAAGAACTTGTCGAAGCTCACAACATCTCATCGTCCTATCCGGGAAGAAGCAAAACACTAAAAGGAACAAGCGATGCAACAATTACAACTAATGCGAAAGAATCGGCATGATCATGATATGATGCATGACATGGCAAGTTAATGATACAAACTATGTTGAAAAGGTATTAGGGGTATAACACATGGTGATATAGAATTCGTGAGGCATTATTAATTAGAAACAATTAGTTCCTAATTTTATTTATCATGTGTTTTCTTGCATAAACAGTACTAATTATAAAACTGCTCTTAATGCATGATGCAAATGATAACATGGATATCATGGTTTGATAGGTATCATCGCGCTGATCAATTTAGACGTATCATTTGTCGAGTTCGGAGTTACGGATTTAAAGTTATGCAATAATCAAGAAAAGTCAATTATTAATATTTATTAATTCGAAATTTTCCAATTGCTCAAATGATAATATAAATAGCATAAATAGATTCCTCACATTTTTCTGATTCAAAAACATATATTATTCAAATTATTTAAATTTATGAATTTAAATCAATATTAAAGTCAAATTATATTAAAAAGGGTCAATTGTTGAAGGTTTGACTAGTTTGAAATAGTTTTGACAATATTTGAATTTATAATTGAATTCACATTTGGAAATAAAACACATTTCATATTAAACTTTTATTCAAATTTAAAAGATATCAAAAATTATGAAATATTTCATATACATATTCAATTTTGATTTTTGAATTTAGAACCTCACTGGAACTTTTGCTACCCAGGGACAATATACCCCAAGTGATGATAGGTGGGGTCAGAAGCTGATTGGGCTGCTGCGCCGGCGGGGGCCGATGGGTCTGACACATGGCCAAAAGGGGACTGCGGGTTAAGTGGACAAAAAGTCTAGGGGGCTTTTTAGAAAACCTCCCGGAGGTTGTCTGACGAAACGGAATTTCGATTCGCGAAAACTGCGAGCTAAACGGATCTTTGGTTGATGTTGGCGAGTAAACAGTTGGGAATTTGAGGGTGTCGTAAAAACGAAACTTGGAGAGGGAAACAAGGACTACAACTTTGGTGTTTGAGGTTTATCCGGAAGAGGTCTGAAGCGGCCGGTATATAGTCGGGAACAGAGGAAAAACAAACTGCACACACTCGTCGTTCGACTGTCGTTTCCGTCAGAGTTTCAGAGACAAGGACAGATCTTTAACCAACGATGGCGAGCGCTATAGAGATCCGTCTAGGCCATGGTTGGATTCGTAGGAGAGAGGGAGATTCCCTCTTCACAGTGGTGTGCAGATCGATGGCTGACATGGCCGAGGATCGCCAGGAAACGGGGACAAACAGAGCGTTGGCAAGCTGCGGTTGCTGTTGTCTGCGCCCGGCTGTTTGCACTGCAGAGACGCGCGCGGCGGGGGGTGGTTTGACGGCAGGGGCCAAATCCGGGCGGCGCTAGGTACTGGGAGGGCACATACAGGTGGGGAAAAGGTTGAGGATCCTCACCTCGGCTGATTCCCGCCGGATTCGGGGCAGGAGGTGGTCGGAGGCGACGGGGACGTTGACGAACTCCATGGTTCTCCGGCGGTCGTTGGCGTGCCGATGCTCCAGCACCTACTGCTCCTCTTTTGCTGCCAAAACGGCACGGGCGAGGCCGACGAAGGGGACCCGCGCCTCAAATGCTCCCGAAGGGTACTGCGACAATGATACAGAGCTAGCCAGGCCGACGGCCATGGCAGCTCTCTCTCTCTCTCTCTCTCTCTCTCTCTCTCTCTCTCTGTGTGTGGCCTTGCGTTCAGGGAAAACAGGGGGGAAACTACCTGGCGGCGGCGAAGGGAAGAGGGGGGAGCTAGGGTTCCTGGGGGATGGTCCTCGACGCTATTTATCATCGTCAGGAGGCGCGCTTGTCCGCCCATCTCCTGGACAGCGACAAGCAGAGCCACCGATGCTCTCTCTTGCAAAGGAAGACGACGATAGCGTCGCACACCTAAAGCGGTAAGGCTGGAAGCTAGCAGGAGCATCAGGCCGGCCCAAGATAAGGAAGGGGATCTGGGTGGGCTTTGGTTGGGCCAAAAGGGAAGACCTTTCCTTTTAGTTATTAGGTGTTTCACTTAGGTATTTTTATTTATTTATTTTTATAAGAAACCATCTTAGACTCATTTGAAATTTTGTAGAGATTTTATATATGGAGCTGGAAGCCTTTTAAAATAGAGACTAGAGGGAGTAGAGTAATAGCAAGATCAATGCCCTATAATAATTTTGGGCATGCTATTATATAAAGTTTAGGGTTTTGCAATAGAACAAAATATCTTCGGGAAAAATAATATTGGGGCCTAGCAAGTGGACCCAACCTTGAAGACACGAAAAAAAATAGAGAGAGTTCACAGAGGGAGAGAGGAGTGGTGATATCACAACACACGTAACACAAGCAAGACAAAACAACTACAATGTTTGATATGATGCTCAAATGCAATACGACATGGTGACATGAGCATGCTATTATGATGATGCACAAAACAAAACAACAAGAAATTTCTAGTAGTGGTTTTGCCCGGGTTGCTACAGAAGCTTACGTCAAGAAGTTGATGCCGGACAAGCTCGAACCCAAAGCGGAGAAATGCGTCATCATAGGATACCCTAAGGAAACTATTGGGTATACCTTCTATCATAGAACCGAAGGCAAAGTGTTTGTCACAAAGAACGGTTCCTTTCTTGAGAAGGAGTTTCTCTCGAAAGAAGTGAGTGGGAGGAAAGTGGAGCTAGGCAAGGTTATTGAACCTTCTCTTGAGTTGGAGAGTAGCGCAGCACCTGAAATTGTTCCAGTGCCGCCTGCACCAACAATAGAGGAAGCTAATGACCAGGATCATGAAGCTTCGGACGATGCTGCTACTGAACGTCGCAGGTCGACAAGGTCGCGTGCCCCTCCTGAGTGGTACGGCAACCCTGTCTTGACTGTCTTGTTGGTAGAAGACAGTGAACCTATGAACTATGAGGAAGCGATGATGAGCCCAGACTCTGAGAAATTGCTAGAAGCCATGAAATCCGAATTGGGATCCATGAGCGAAAACCAAGTATGGACTTTGGTGGACCCTCCTAGCGACCGAAAGGCCGTTGAGTGCAAATGGATCTTCAAGAAGAAAACAGACGTGGATGGTAATGTTACTGTCTATAAAGCACGGCTTGTCGCGAAAGGTTTTCGACAAGTTCAAGGTGTTGACTACGATGAGACTATCTCTCCCGTAGCGATGTTTAAGTCCATTCGGATTTTATTAGCAATTGCTGCGTTTCATGATTATGAAATATGGCAGATGGATATCAAGACTGCGTTCCTCAATGGCAACATTGATGAAGAGTTGTATATGATGCAACCCGAAGGTTTTGTCGATCCTAAGGATGCTGATAAAGTATGCAAACTTCAGCGTTCCATTTATGGACTGAAGCAAGCATCTCGGAGTTGGAACCTTCGTTTTGATCAAGTGATCAAGAGCTTTGGATTTGTTCCAAATTGCTACGAAGCTTGCATCTACAAGAAAGTGAGTGGGAGCTCGGTGACATTTCTGGTACTATATGTGGATGACATATTGATTATTGGAAATGACATAAACATGCTTAACGATGTAAAGAGTTATTTGAACAAGTGTTTTTCAATGAAAGACCTAGGTGAAGCTGCTTATATATTGGGCATCAAAATCTATAGAGATAGACCAAGACGCCTGATAGCTTTAAGCCAGAGTACATACCTAGACAAAGTTCTGAAAAGGTTCAGAATGGATAAGTCAAAGAAAGGTTCAGTGCCTATGTTGTCAGGTAAGATATTGAGCAAGGATCAGTGTCCAGCTACGGTAAATGATAGGGAAGCTATGAGCAAAGTGCCATATGCCTCGGCCATAGGTTCTATCATGTATGCCATGCTGTGTACTAGACCGGATGTGTCCAATGCTCTTAGTTTGACGAGCAGGTATCAAAGTGATCCAGGAGTGGAACACTGGACAGCCGTGAAGAACATCCTAAAGTACCTAAATAGGACTAAAGAAATGTTCTTAGTCTATGGAGGTGATGAACAGCTCGTCGTAAAGGGTTACATCGATGCTAGTTTCGACACCGACAAGGATGATTCTAAATCTCAGACAGGATACGTTTATATTTTGAATGGAGGAGCTGTGAGCTGGAGAAGCTGCAAGCAAAGCGTGATCGCGGGATCTATAGTAGAAGCGGAATACATGGCTGCTGCAGAAGCGTCAAGTGAAGGAGTTTGGATCAGGAACTTCATCACTGAGCTTGGCGTGGTTCCAAGTGCCTTGGACCCACTGGAGATATTGTGTGACAACACTGGCGCCATAGCACTCGCTAAGGAACCAAGATATCATCAAAAGACCAAGCATATCAACCGCAAGTTTCATATAATCCGAGATTATATAGCAGATGGAGATCTGAAGATTAGCAAAGTACATACAGATCTGAATGTCGCAGATCCATTGACTAAACCTCTTCCACGTGTAAAACATGATCAGCACCTTAGTGCCATGGGTGTGAGATTGTTGCCAAATGTAAACTAGATTATTGACTCTAGTGCAAGTGGGAGACTATTGGAATTATGCCCTAGAGGCAATAATAAAGATGTTATTATTATAATTCTTGTTCATGATAAAGTTTATATTCCATGCTAGAATTGTATTAAGCGGAAACTTTAATACTTGTGTGGTTTGTAAACAACACCGTGTCCCTAGTATGCCTCTATGGACTAGCTCATTGATTAATGATGGTTAAGGTTTCCTAACCATAGACATGAGTTGTCGATTAATAATGAGATCATATCATTGGGAGAATGATATGATGGACAGACCCAAACTAAGCGAAGCAATTAGATCGTGTCATCGTGTTCATCTTTGCGAAGCTTTTCTTATGTCAAATATTGTATTCCTTAGACCATGAGATAATACAACTCCCTGGTATCGAAAGAAAGCTTTGAGGTCATCAAACGTTATCCTATGAGAGGGTGATCATAAAGGTGTCTCTCAGGTGATCGGAAAGTACCTGTTGGGTTGTATGTATCAAGATGGGATTTGTCCCTCCCAAGTCGGAGAGATATACTTCGGTCCCACTCGGTAATCGATATCAACACAGCTTGCAAGCATGTGATTAAGGAGTTAATCACAAATTTATATTGGATTACGGAACGAGTAAAGTACTTGCTGTGAACGAGATTGAACTAGGTATGACGGTACCAACGATCAAATCTCGTGCAAGTAAAATATCGCGAGACGAAGGGAATATATATATGGGATTGATTGAATCCTGGCATCGTGGTTCATCCGATATGATCATCGATGAATGTGTGGGAGTCAATATGGGTTTCCAGACCCCGCTATTGATTATTGATATAAGATCATGTCTGCATGTTCTCGAACCCGAAGGGTCACACACTTAACGTGTCTCGACGCTAGGATAGATTGGATAATTGGTTTATGAGTTTTTGTTCGGAGTCTCGGATGGGATCCGGGACATCACGAGAGGTTCCGGAATGGTCCGGAGAATAAGATTCATATAAGGCAGTGCAGTTTTTGGAGTTCGGAATTGTTTCGGGTTAATCGGTATTGTACCGGAAGCTTCTAGAACCTTCCGGAGGGGGACCAACGTGGTCCCACCTGTCGGGAGGGGGCATGGGCCTATGAGGGAGTGCCCTGGCCGCATTGGGTGACCATTTGAAGAGTGTGACCATTTCAAGATCAAGGAGTGAATCTATATTCTCTACTAAAAAGGCAAGCGATGCTTCATACTTTTGTCCCATTATTTTCACTATGCATTAGTGATGTTTTGAGTAGGACTTGCATGAAATTTTTACTAAGTATGCTATGCCATGGGAAATCCTAGTAGATGATGCCTTAGTAGAATTTTACCTAAGTTAAGATCCCTACTACTATCATGCTTAGCTTAGCTAGTAGAAAACAAGGGTGGATTATATTCATGCTATGAGATATTTCTAAGTCCATGACTTGTGTTTTGTTTAATAAAACAACTATGTAAATGAATCACCTGGGTGGAATGGAAAGAATGGTTTGTGTTGAGTGGTTACACATGGCCTATATTTATGGCCTACCCTAGTGTATATCACTCGTGGAAAGCCACCCAGGAACAAAGAGATTTGAGATGTCAAATGTTGAAAAGCTTCAAGTGCAACCACATGGCATTATGGGCTCTGCCTGGATCATATAGGTTGCAATAACTTAGCCAGATGGACAGTTGGTGGTAGGGGTGATAGGTTTGGGAACACGTCCATTATGGTCTAAGGGAAGGCTTCTGAAAGATCTTGTATCGATGCATGTCGAGTCTTGTGGGGAAAGTGCACCACCTCTCGAGAGAGTAAAATCTAAGTACTTAGCCGTGTACCCAGCAATGGACAATTTGAGCATCAATACATGGAAGCTATCAAGGATCTCCTCATCCCAATTCTAAGTTAAAAACTTGTGGTTGAACAAGGGTTAAAGCTTAGTGTTTTCAAATGATAAGGAAAAATATATATTGAGCAAAGAAAGCCTAAGCTCCACATAGCTAAATGCATATAGATGAAGATACCACTATATTACCATAGTATCACTTGCCAATATAAATCAAATGTATTGACCCTTGTGGCTGTAACTAATTATGTTGCAGGTTTGTTTGATGTTAGTGAAGTGTGTTGAATAGGATTACAAGTCTACAACCAACATGATTGCCTGTGGCACTTTGAAGATGAAGGACTCCATGCTATATAGTTATTTCGGCTGCATTGTAATGAGATAGCCAAATGAGCTATGTAAGATGTAATGAATTATTTTATTCCTGGTTATAAAGTTGTACTATGACCTTTGTTTCTTGATATTACATCTTAAACTATGGATGCTAGCTATTGATCCAGGGACTAGCATTGTAAACACAGGGATCTCTACCTTATCAGGTTGGGACCTCTACAAAGTCATTGACTCAACAGATGGCTCCGAACTTCTGTATTTTCTAAATGCATACTTAGGATACCACCAAATTAAGATGAGGAAGTCAGACTAATTGGCCACTTCGTTCACCACACCCTATGGCATGTTTTGCTATGTCATGATGACCTTTGGGCTAAAAAATGTAGGTGCTACATACCAGCGGACAATGCAACGCTGCCTCCATGACCAAATTGGTTGGAACATTCACGCTTACGTGGACGATATCGCGGTGATGTCAAAAAAGTCAAATGACTTAATCTCGGACTTAAAGGAAACCTTTGATAACCTCTGAAAGTACAACATGATGCTTAACCCTAAGAAGTGTGTCTTTGGGGTTCCAGCCGGCAAATTGTTGGGCTTCATCATTTCCCAACGCGAAATCGAGGTCAACCAGGAGAAGATCAAGGCTATCCTCAACATAAATTGTCCGACATGCCTGAAGGACATCCAATGGCTCACAGGCTGCATCGCAGTAGTAAGCCGGTAAGTCAGCTGACTTGGAGATAAGGCTCTGCTGCTATACAAGTTGATGAAGAAGGCGGACAAGTTCGTATGGAGAGACGAAGCAGGCATTGTGCTTAAGGAGCTGAAAAGGATACTTTCTTCTGCACCTATACTTGCAGCACCTGGGTCAGTGGAGCCTATGTTTATATACATGGCGGCCACCAACCGGGTTATCAACATCGTCGTCGTGGTGGAGCGGAAGGAACCAACGCATGAGTACGGAGTACAACAACCAGTTTACTATGAAAGCGAGGTCTTGAAGGAGTCCAAAAAGCATTACCCGCACTACCAAAAGCTAGCTTATGGAGTTTACCTTGCTTCTCGGAAGCTAAGGCATTACTTCTAGAAGCACCCAATCACAGTAGTGAGAAAGGCTCCACTGTTCGGCATCATCAACAAAAACGACGCTACAGGAAGGGTGGCGAAGTGGGGAAATGAGCTTGCTGCCTTCGAGATCACCTACAAGAGACGTGACCGCTTGATACGTCCAAAACGTATCTACTTTCCCGAACACTTTTGCTATTGTTTCTCCTCTAAACTTGTGTGATTTGGATACAACTAACATGGACTGACGCTGTTTCAGCACAATTACCTTGGCGTCTAGTTTTTGTGCAGAAAATCAACTATCAGGAAAAATCCCGGAAATATGACAAAAATGCTATTTCACCAGAAGACTCACGGAGCCAGAATACAAGACGGAGTGGGGCTCTGAGGGGCCCACACTCCCCTGCCGTGCGGGCCAGGCCTGGCCATGCCTAGAGGGGGGTGGCCGGCATAGGCACCCCCTCGGCCTCCCTCTTCGCCTATAAGTTGCCTTCTGACCTAAAAACTCAGGGGGGCTCGACGTTTTTCCAGAAAGAGTTCCGCTGCGCCGCCACCACCAGAAACCGTGATTCGGAACCAGAAACTCCGTTCTGGCACCCTATAGGGATGGATAATTTGGAGGGGATCATCGCCACCATCATCAACAACACCTCTCCATCAACCATCCATGTTTCCCCCATCCATGAGTGAGTAATCCCCCGATGTAGGCTATGGGGATGGTAGGGATTGGATGAGTTCTATCATGTAATCTAATAAGATTGTTAGGGCATGGTGCCTAGTATCTCTATTAGTGTTATTTGACTTTGTTGCAACTTGTTGTGCTTAATGCTTGTCACCAGGGCCTGAGTGCCATGATCTCAGATCTGAACTTATTATTGATTCATGATGATAGTATTGTTTGTGATCTTATCTGCAAGTTGTGTACACATATCATTGTCTGGATCCAAAGGCCTCGAAGCGACAGAAATTGGGACAACTAGAGGGGATGGCTGTGATGTGAGGATCACATGTGTTCATGAAGTGTTAATGCTTTGATCCGGTACTCTATTAAAAGGATTACCTTAATTGCCAGTAGATTCCCTTGAGGCCTCGCTGCAACGGACTGGCGGGACAAAAGATGTTGTGCAAGTTCTCATTGCGAGCACGTATGACTATATATGGAGCACATGCCTATGATTGTTTAGTACTTGGATGCTTTATCTTATTTATCTGCAATTGCTCTAGATCTTGAAGTTACATGTTTAGACTTGTCCATGCAACGCCCGTCCATCCATCCCTATGCCTACCGCACTCATATCCTACTGTTTGCTACTGCTGTTACTATTGCTCTTGTTTTGTTGTTGCTGATGTTACTTTGCTATTGCTACTACAAACTGTTGCTACTGATAAACTTCTGTGAGCAAGAACTATTTCCAGGTGCAGCTGAATTTACAACTCAGTTGTTAAGGCTCATAAGTATTCTTTGTCTCCCTTTGTGTCGAATCAATAAATTGGTTAATACTAACCTAGAAGACTGTTGCGATCCCCTATACTTGTGGGTCATCAAGACTATTTTCTGGCGCCGTTGTCGGGGAACATAGCTTTATTTGTAAGTTCACTTGGATCTATTATTGTTCACTGCTAATCCTTTCATCATGGGGAAGTCTCGTGATGGAAAGTTTCCTATTTTACCATCCACTACAAGAAGAGGAATAGTCCTAAACACCTCTGTTGCTCTTGATTCACCGTCCGTTATAAGTAAGCTTGTTACACCACAACCACATACACATGCTGCACACACTGCTACTACTGCTGAATCTGAAACTGCTTCTGATACTCATGATGTTATTTCTACTGTGCTTGATGCCATTGGTTCATTAGGTCCTTTCCTAGATGCTACTATTGCTAAAACTATTTTGGGAAACACTAAAACTCCTAGTGAAGACACTATTACACCTGCTAGCTCACCCGAGTCTAGAGAGAGATATGATATTAGTGATGGTTACATTTAAATGACTGATGATTTTATTGAAGAGTACCAAAACACACATGGTGCTAGTTCTATTAGGAGTCTCCTTGAGAGACGTACCATTATTCCTAAACCGTCATCTGATCCTAAGTTTGCCACCTCTCCCATAGATATTAAAGATAAAGATTATGATTTCTCTCTTGATTTATCCTATTTAGACATTGTTGAGAAAGAACATTTTTGTGGGTCTGAGAATGAGAGTGTTGTGGCACATATGAATGAGCTTTCCACTATGAGTGCTTTATTCTCTGATGATTTTAAGATGCGCAAGTACTTTGTTACTAAGATCTTCCCCTTTTCACTAAAAGTAGAAGCTAAAGCTTGGTTTAATAGATTACCTCTTGGATCCATTGATAGCCCTGATTGTTTGATTGCTTCTTTCTTCCAGAAATATTTTCCTCCTAGTGATAGACATGCTGCTTTGCAGAAACTTTTTGATTTTAAACAGGGAGAAGAAGAGAAATTGCCTGAGTCATGGACAAGGTTATGTGACTTGATTCATGCACATCCTAGATGTCCTTTGCCTAAAATGAGCTTCTTGATATTTATTATAATGGACTAACTGATGATTTTAGGACATACCTAGATAGTTTTGCTGATTGTGTTTCCAGGAAAAGAACTCCTACAGATGCTGAAGAATTAATGGCTAAAATAAGCAAGAATTATGATGATTGGACTTGAACTAAGCTAAATACACCTGAGCCTATTACTCCTGAACCAATTGTTCCTGAACCAGCTCGAACACCAACACCAAAGAAGAGGGGAATGATTGCATAAAATGATGAAATGATGAAAGAAGCTAAGAAATGTCTTAAGGAGAAAGGTATTAGAGTTGTAGATGTGAAGAATTTACCTCCTATAGAAGAATTATGTAAGATAATTTCCCACTCATCTACTATTGAGGTACACTCTCTCCACTTTGATGAAGGTGACATTCCTTATGGTAAACCTCTTGATCAATGCTTAGAGGAACTTGACACTTTTATTGTTAAACAAGGTAATTTTAATAAACAAGTTCAGAATCATTTATTGGAAAACTCTAGAGCTATTAATGAGTTGAAAGATATTGTGGAAAGAACTGCTAATGATGTTAAAATGCTTTGTAAACACTTTCAAATGGTTCAAACTCAAATTGATCAACTTGCTAAGGTACAAAAAGATATGCTAGTTAATGCCTTAGGAGATAAACATGCTTATGTAATAAGAACTAGGAGTGGTATAACTACTCAAGATCCTTTATATCCTGAAGGACACCCTAAAAGAATTGAGCAGGATTCTCAACAAGGTGAAAGTAGTGGTAGTCCTCGTAAGATAAAGAAAATGAAACATAAAATAGTTGAGGAACCCTCTGAACCTGCTGTAGATCCTAATAGTATATCTGTCTCTGATGCTGAAACTGAGAGTGGTAATGATAAAAATGATGCTCCTAATAAGGAGGAAGTTGAGGAAGAGCCTAAGAAGCATACTAAGAACACTAGGTACACTAAGGAAGATTTTATTGCTAATAAACATGGTAGTGAGAGAGAACCTTGGGTGCAGAAAGCTATGCCTTTTCCTAATAAGAAACACAAGTCAAGGGAGGAAGAACACTACAACAAGTTTTGTGAGTGGATGAAACCTTTATTCTTGCAAATTCCTTTGACTGATGCTATTAAGTTGGCTCCTTATTCAAAGCATATGAAGGGTATTGTCTCTAATAAAAGGAAGATTCCTAATGAGGAAATTTCTACTTTGCTTGCTAATTATTCCTTCAATGGTAAGGTTCCAAAGAAACTTGGTGATCCAGGTATTCCAACTATTCCTTGCTCTATTAAAAATAATTATGTTAGAACTGCTTTATGTGATTTGGGAGATGGAGTTAGTGTTATGCCTTTTTCTCTCTACAAGAGACTCCAGCTAGAAAAGTTGATACCAACTGATATATCTTTGCAAATGGCTGATAATTCTACTACTATTATTGTTGGTATATGTGAGGATGTTCCTGTTCAAGTGGCTCATAATTGCTTGGTTTTAACTGATTTTGTTGTGCTTGAGATTCATGAAGATGATAATATGTCTATTATTCTTGGGAGACCTTTTCTTAATACTGCAGGTGTTGTCATCAATTGTAATCAAGGAAATGTAACTTTTAATATTAATGAAAAAGAGCATACTGTCTATTTCCCCAAGAAGATTGATAAGAGCTATTGCCTGAATTCCATTGAAAATATTGAGAGCATCAAAGTTGGAGAAATATATTGTCCCATTCCGCATGGAAGTTTTGAAACTATTATGATTGGGACTATTGCTATCAAGTTTGAGGTAACATAATCACTTTGTGGAATGCAAAGTTTTGCTTCATATAAGATTGTTTTGGTAACAAGACTTGATCAACCTTGTTAACAAAGGGATTTTAATGGATAAAACAATGCTTTCATAGTGGTTATATTTGCTCACTTTTATTTTTCTCCTCTCTAGTCTTTGCTCTTCCTTTTGTTAGCTTTAGTTTTTCTAGTTGTTTGCTTGTTAGAGTGTCTTAGAACTTCTGTAGTTTTGGTTTTTGTTTGCTTCTGCTTCTTCTGAAAAATCTTTTTCTGCGAGAGATTTACCATTTGAAATATCCTTTGTCAAGCGTGGTTGGAGAGGGGGTAGGACTGAGAAAGTAGTCTATTTGCCTGCACCTGGTTTGTTTAATTTAGATAACATGCAAGGATGGTCGCTCATGGAAGAAGAGTTTGACACATATGTGGCGGAGCTCTCCCAGCAAGAGGAGAATGTTGGGGAGGATGCCGAAGATGATTCAGTTCAGCCCTCCAACATGGGGGGAGTCTTCATACCAGCAGCCCTCCTATGATTGGAGCGCGTCTTCTTCTTCATCGCAAGGGACGGATTATGATCATTCCTATGATGACCCACCAGCTTGGGGTTACTACCTGCGCTATTGATCCCCACTTAGGCCAAAATCCTAAGCTTGGGGGAGGTATACCGAGATCACACTCATCCATATACCATGTTTCGTCGGTTCTTTGTATATCCATGTTTTGCTTTCTTTTTGGTTTCTTGTTTTTGCTTTCTCAAAACACAAAAAGACCAAAAATATTTTCGTCATTTCTCTTGGTTTGTTTATTTGCTTTTTAGCTTTGGTTTGCCTTAAGAAAAATCCAAAAATATTTTGCTTTTTTGTTTTTGCTTTGCGTGCTTGCTTTAAAAAATCAAAAATACCAAAAATATTTGTTGTTCTTCTTTGGTTTTGTGAGGTTTCTTTGCTGGGTTCAGCAGTCCTCAGTGGAGTTTGGTTTCATGTTATTATTCAAGCCACGCAAGTGAAGGGCAATAATGAAGATTAAGACAACTTGAGGTATGGTAAGAGGCTGGTAACGAACTCTATTTGTTTTCGTTTTTGTACATATACTCATCATTGTGGGCATGCTTAGTCTGTTCATGTAAGGTGTATGTTATTTATGGATACTTAGTAGTTCTTGCTTTCTTATGATTAGCTCCAGCTTGCTAATAGTTTGTAGCATGTCATACAAATGTTTGCTTGCATTGTTTTATTCATAACTTGGTATGATATTGTGGTATCCTCCTCAGAATGTTTCATTTCAATCGACTTGGCACATTCTCATGCATGCATATGACTGAACTAATAGTCATTAAGCCTCGATGATTTATTTTGCCTCAGAGTTCTTGTATCACTTTCATGCCATAATCCGTCCTATTTTATTGCAAGCATGATTATGACAGTTATTGCTCTCTTGTTTGTCGCTCCCTCTCTATTGCTAGCCTTCACTTGCACTGAGTATGAGCTCTACTCGTGTTTCCAACTCCCCAAACCATTATTGCCAACAGTGTCCACCATACCTACCTATTAGCATCATTTGCTATTCCATGCATATTTATTATGCCTTGTTTTTCTTCCAAATAAAATGTTTGCTTGTTTTGAGAAAGTTAGTTAGTAAAGCTCTCACGAACTTAATGGCACACTTTATTCCTTGCACTTAATAAACCTGAACCATTGTGACTGTCCATGAAAGTTATATGCTTGCAAATTATAGGCTGGGAGTTAGCAGAACTATGCTGTCACGGGGAACGCTTTCAACATTGCACTTGTACTTTGTACCCAGTTGATATCATGCTCTTTTGTTTACGGATGTCATCGGTGTGAAATAAAAGGGGAGCTTGTAAGTTCATGGAGTTATATATATGTGTTAGAGAAACGCCTGGGCCGCTAGCCTAAGCCATCCCTAATCATGGTGGAAACTTGCAGCATAACCATAATGAGCAATCTGTGAAGCATCCTCAATAAAAAACCTATGCAAATAGCAAATAAAAAGATCGCTAAGATGCTCATTGTCTACTTGCCTTGCCATTTTTGTTATGGGATAGCTCCCGTACCATGTGCAAGGGGTACCCCGTTGTTGGTTCTCTATGATACGCATGTATTTACTATGATAAGAACTTGCCGGTAACTAAAGTTGAGTAGCATGAGGAGTGGCACTCGTATTCAAGGGACATGAGATTTCCAGTTTATGGTCATTCAATAAATCTGTGAATGGTTCTTGTTTAACTAGGTATTTTGGGTCGGTTTCACCTACGGTGCTTGTTAGTTCGGTTACTAACGGGCTGAGTTTGACTACAGATTGGTTTAGTTTGGTTTCATGTAGGAAACAGTTGGGTATGGTCAGTTATGGGTTTTAGTGGTTCCAGTCCCGAACAAGTTTGACCCATAGTACTCACCCGGTTGGTGAAATTGGTGAAGAGTGTGCTGGCTTCACGTGCATGTGTATGTGACTCGCTTTTTGCTCTATTCGGCACTCGTGACAGCTAGTATAGCCGACAGAGCTCAATCCGGAAATGTACAGGTTCAACCCATTTGACCGAATGGTTCTCAAACAGTTCCAACCCTTGGATTGGCTCTTGGTTCAGTTAAGTTTGGGTGGAAATATCGGACAGGTCTAGTTTTGGTTGGGCTGACAAAGTTTTAAAACAGGTTTAGTTTAGGTTGGATTTCCACATCTATTCCTCTGGGTACGGTTGAGGTATGGAGCAGTTATCAAACCATTCTCAGCTTTATCTGTCAAGCATATAACTCATATTGGACCACACTTTCACCATTAACCATCTAAAGATGCCTATGATAGGGGCAATGAGAGCTCAAAGCTAATGAGTACCATACATTCAGCATTTGGAAGCCTTTCAAACTTTTCAAAACCTTTTCACTTCCTTGTTGAGTCACCATTTATTCTATGAGCACCTTCTTGAGAGCATAGTTGTCATTCTTAGTGTAATGTGCTTGTCTCAAAACTTGGTTAATTATGTCATGACTTTGATGCTTGTATCTTTGATATCTCTACTTCTAGTCTTCACTTGAACTTCAGAGGTGCCTTGGTATTTATTTATGTGCTCCACCATCAAAGGCAAGCGAGATACCACTCTATCATACCTTCTTATGGGCATTGCAATGTTGCTTATGTTTATGTTTCATGCTACTTATTATTATTGAGTTGGAATCTCTTCATAGCTTGCGAAGACTATTAAGTAGACTTAGTTGCATACTCCTTATTATGAATTGTCTAACTATCTACTCATGTGATGAGAATATTTACATCTTATGAAGCAAATTTGTTCGTGAAAGTTCTTTTATCGCACTCAGTTTTCAACTGAATTGCTTGAGGACAAGCAATAAGCTAAGCTTGGGGGAGTTGATACGTCCAAAACGTATCTACTTTCCCGAACACTTTTGCTATTGTTTCTCCTCTAAAATTGTGTGATTTGGATACAACTAACACAGATCGACGCTGTTTTCAGCACAATTACCTTGGAGTCTAGTTTTTGTGGAGAAAATCAACTATCAGGAAAAATCCCGGAAAATATGCCAAAAATCTTATTTCACCAGAAGACTCATGGAGCCAGAATACGAGACAGAGTGGGGCTCTGAGGGGACCACACACCCCTGCCACGCGGGCCAGGCCTGGGCGCGCCTGGAGGGAGTGTGGCCGCCTCAGGCACCCCCTCGGCCTCCCTCTTCGCCTATAAGTTGCCTTCTGACCTAAAAACTCAGGGGGGGTTCAACATTTTTCCATAAAGAGTTCCGCTGCGCCGCCACTGATGACTCCATGTTGACGTGGAGCACTTCATCGGGAAACCCCAAGAGCAAGGTGTGAAGCAGCACAACAGCAAGTCTTCACACAATAAGAAACCAAGGTTATTGAACCAGTAGAAGGAAGGAAACGTCTCAAAGGTGTTGCAAGCAACGTGGAAACCTACACAACAAAAACTCAAGATTTTGCCCCAAGGAACAGTGAGGTTGTCAATCTCACCGGTTGCTGTAACAAAGGATTAACTGTATGGTGTGGAAGGTGATGATGGTTTGCAGCAAGTAAACAGTAACAGTGGAAGATGTATCAATGGTAAAGATTGGACCGGGGTCCATAGTTCACTAGAGGTGTTCTCCTTATATAAACAAATATGGCATGTTGGGTAAACAAATTACAACAGGGCAATTGACAGGACTGAGCAAGGCATAACAATGCAATACTAGACACAAAGATCCTATGAGATTCGATTGGGCAATACAACAATATACATAGACCGCCATCCAACTGCATCTATGACTAGAAGTCCACCTTCAGGTTATCATCCGAACCCCCTCCAGTATTAAGTTGCAAGCAACAGACAACTTCTTTAAGCAAAGTGTGTAAGGTAAATAATCCACTTGTTCCATGAACAAGAGACCGTTGTTTTCTCCCTAGTGGCAACAACACATCTACAGCCGTAGAGATTTCTGTCACTTCCCTTGGTAAATAGAGGCATGAACCCACTATCGAGCATAAATACCACCTCTTGGAGTCACTAGCAACTATTGGCTAAGATAGCTACTAACAACGGAGAGCATGCAAGATCACAAACAACACAGACTTGATAGAATCAATAAGACAAAACCATTAATCAATCTGACATAGTAATCTCAATATCCATCGAATCCCCACAAACACAACATGCATTATTACAAATAGATTAGATCTTGATCATGAATGGAGCTCAAAGATCTATATATGAAAGCACAAGGAGGAGATACAACCATCTAGCTACTACATGGACCCATAGTCCAAGGTGGAACTACCCATGCTTCATATTGGAGGCTGGCATGATGAAGAAGGTCTCCGGGATGATCTCCCCTCCGGTAGGGTGCCGGGAAGAGCTTCAGATCCCCCGATCTAGGGACGATGGTGGTGGTGGCTACAGACGGTTTCGTGGAATATTTATCGGGTGTTTAGGGTTTTGGCATCGGGGGGACTTTATAGGCAAAGAGGCAAGGCAGGGGGGCCACTAGGGTGGCTGCACCCCCCAAGTGCGGGGTGGGCCCACTCGCACGGCCAGGTGGTGTGGGCCCCTGGTGAGCCTCCCCTGTCTTGTATTCTGGCTTCGTGTTGCCCACAGTAAAATATTGACTTTGGCTTTTGTCCCGTCCAATTCCGAGAATATTGATTTTCTGCCTTTTTGGAACCAAAAACAGAAGAAAACAGGCAACTTACACTGTGGCAACTTGTTAATAGGTTAGTACCAGAAAACATATAAAAACACCTCAAAGTGTGGACAAAGCAAAGCAAAGTAGATAATAAACAAGCATGGAGCATAAAAAATTATAGATACATTTCTGACGTATCAAGCATCCCCAAGCTTAACTCATGCTCGTCGTCGAGTAGGTAAGTGATAAAAGAATAATTTTTGAGGTGACATGCACCATTAAAACCAAGATCAAACCATTTGCAAGCATTGAAAGCTGGGTACAAAGAACTCTAAACATGTGCATGAAAGATGGAGTTCTAACAATAGGACAAAGTAACTATGCATGCAACATGAAAGGCTACAAACAAACATCATGAATAACATGCATTGAAAAACGTTTGTTTGTTTCACATACAGAAAACATGGCATAGTGGCATTCAGCTTGTCCCTCATAGAGTAGCAAATAGATGTATAGGACATCTTCAAAGTTCATAAGAGTGACTAGATACAAGTAGCACAAGAACAAGCAATATCAATAATATGCATCAATCAATAAGTTTTGGGACACTGCACATAGAACTAAGAATGACAACTATGCTCTCTTAACTGGTGCCTAGAGCTAGAAGGTGGAGACTCAATATAATAGTGGAAGAAAGGCCCTTCATATAGGGAAGCAGGGATTTCAAGTTTCAAAAAGAGCTTCCAAAAATTATGGTACTTGTTAGCTTTCAGCCCTCATTGCCCCTATCATAAGCATATTGAAGTGATTAAGGTTAAAGTGAACAAACTATGGAGTATATGCTTGACAAAGTATAAGTTGGCAATCTCATGTCCCTTGAATACGAGGGCCGCACCGCGTGCTACTCAACTTTAGTCACATGTAAGTTCTTGCCATAGTAAGTACATGTGTATCATAGAGAACCGCAAACGGGGTACCCCTTGCACATGGTACAGGAGCTATCCCATAACCAAAATGACAAGGCAAGCACACAATGAGCATCTCAGCGATCTTTTTATTTACTATGTGCATAGCTTTTTATTGAGGATGCTTCATAGAATGCTCATTATGGTGAGACTGCAAGTTTCCACCATGATTAGGCATGGCTTACGCTAGCGGCCCAGGCGTTTCTCTAACACAAAATACATAACTCCATGGACTTACAAGCTCCCTCTTTATTTCACACCAGCGACATCCATAGACAAAAGAGCATGCTATCAATTGTGTACAAAGTACAAGTGCAATGTTGAAAACGTTCCCCATGATAGCATGGTTCTGCTAATTCCAACATATAAGTGCAAGCATATACAACAAAGATGACACAATGGTTCAAGTTTATTAGGGGCAAGGAATATAAAGTGTGCCATCAAGTTTGTGAGGGATTTAATCACTAAGTTTTCACATTAAAAAATACTTTTTAATTGGAAGATAGATGAAAACAAGAATATACTTGGAATGGTGTAACACACCATGCATAGGAATTTATAGTGGACACTTTGGAATAACTTGGTTTCTTGGGAGTTGGAAGCATGAGTAGGACTTACTCATACAAGTGTAGGCTAGCAAAAGACTGGGAGCAACCAACTAAGAGACCAATAATGGCCATAATCATGCAGAGCGACAAAACATTACTAATCAAAGCATAGAGTGGTACTACAAGTCAAGGACTAAATGATCATAGAGGATATGGTGACTTGTTCATAGTCATAACATGGTGTGATCATGTGCCAAGTCAACCCAAACAAAGCATCAAAGGAGAATACCGCAATACTATGCTTTTGTTTGCTAAAACAATGCATGATTCTTTCAAGGCACACTAAGCAATCCCAATTGTTTGGAACAAGACATGATACAACAATAATCACTAAGCATACGGTCAAAAAAGCACCTAGCATGTCATGCTAAAGTCTAAGTCACAGTCAATGCAAGCTCCTCTTGCACTTTCAAGCAAGAACTTTCTACTCCTTTCCGACACCAATCGACTTATTTGAAACAACACAACAAGAACTGGGGTGCAAACTACTTTATTCAAGCAAACTAAACAAACTAAGAAAATAAAATGAAAACTAAGACGCTCCAAGAACAACACAACAGTGCATGAAATAATAAAAATGAAGTGTCTAGAAATACCTGAGCTTTTTATTGATGAAGAAGGGGATGCCTTGGGCATCCCCAAGCTTTGACACTTGTACCTCTTGGATATTTCTTGGGGTGACATCGGGGTGGCATCCCCAAGCTTGAGATTTTGTCCATTCTTCATCTCATTACATTATTCTCTCTCTACACCTGAAATTTTTCCTTCATACAAAACTTCACACAATCTTCATTAGCAACATTAGTGTATTCAAAAGATAATAGACCTTTGGGTTTAGCTTTAGAACAGAAAAAATTTCACTAAAAACACAAGCTAATGTAGCAACTCCTTAAAAAGCTCAATTTCCCCAAAAAGGAATCAATAAGAAGCAAATGTAAATAATGGCAGAAATCTGTCAAAACGGAACAGCAGGTAGAAACCGATTTTTTTCAAAAATATTCTATTGCTCAAATAAAAAAGTTTTGAACTAAAAAAGTTTATCTAACATACTGGGGATTTATTCGTAAATTTTCATCTCAAACCAACTTACAAAGACTCCTCACGAATTTTTATGGTGGAGGACAAAAATCTGTTTCGGGACAACAACTCCCCAAATCTTACTTCCTTCCATTAGAGGTCATTCTTGGCACGAAAAGCAAACAAAAAAGGATAAGGAGAGGTCATTACTGAAGTAGTTACTTCCAATACTCAAGGAAACTCTTGGGTTATCTCCCAACAAGTACTTTCTTTAAAGCCTTTAAGTTAGGCACAAGAAGCAAGAAATCAAGTATTTTAAAATGAGGAAGCATTAACATCTAACCTTGCTTTCAAAGGAGGAGCAAAAAGCAACTTCTCTCTCCTCATAGGGAAGTGTTCAATACCTTTCTTGAATGGAAAATTATATTTGATGGTGCCTTCTTTCATATCAATGATGGCACCAACTGTTCTAAGAAAAGGTCTTCCCAAAGTAATAGGACAAGAAGCATTGTATTCAACATCCAAAACATAGAAATCAACAGGGACATAAGCATTGTTAACCATAATGACAACATCATTGATACTCCCCATGAGTTTCTTCTTAGCATTATCATTGAGTGGGACATTTAAATAACAATCTTCCAATGGTGGCAAATCAAGCATTTCATAAATCTTCCTAGGCATAATAGAGACACTAGAACCAAGATCACATGAAGCTTTGAGATCAAAGTCATTCACTTGCATATTAATAATGGGTTCCCAACTATCTTCTACTTTCCTAGGAATAGAAGATTTGTGTTTTAGCTTCTCTTCCTTAATCTTAACAAGAGCATCTGTAATGTGTTTGGTGAAAGCAACATGCATATCACTAGCATCAGGACTTCTAGCAAGTTTTTGTAGGAACAAAATCACTTCAGAAATATTGCAACCATCTATATCAATATCAAACTTAGTATCACAAGTAGTAGACCCATTAGTCTTAGGCATTGTAGGAGGAGGAAGAATAGGGACTTCTTGTGGTTTAGTGATATCCATTATAGTGATGGTGCACACACTATTGTTTCTATCAATTTCAGCTTCCCTTTCCCACTTAGCACGAAGTTAGGAAAACAGTCTAACATTTTCATCAATAGTAACTTGTATGGCATGAGTGGCAGCAAAGGTACTTTCCATGGTTTCAGGTTTAGCAGACATTTTATTAATCAAGGAGGACCGTGCTTCAGACAAAGAGGAAATATTTTTCTCAACAGTTAAAAGCTTTTCCTCCATAGTCTTGTTGAAAGCGGTTTGTTTACTAATAAAGTCTTTGAGCATAACTTCAAGTTCAAAGGGGGCACTTCTAGCATTGTTGTAGGAGTTTCCATAGGAATTGCCATTATTAGAAGGATAAGGCCTATAATTTTTGTTGCTACCAAAATTATTCCTATAGGCATTGTTGTTGAAATTGTTGTTTCTAATGAAGTTCACATCAACTTTCTCTTCTTGAGCAACTAAAGGGGTTAAGGGAACATTTTTTGGATCAGAAGGAGCTTTCCCATTAACAAGCATAGCCATAATAACATCAATCTTATCACTCAAAGAGGAGGTTTCTTCAATAGAATTTACCTTCTTACCATGTGGAGCTCTCTCAGTGTGCCATTCAGAGTAATTAACCATCATATTATTAAGGAGTTTTGTTGCAGCACCCAAAGTGATGCCCGTAAAGGTACCTCCAGCAGCTGAATCCAGTAGGTTTCTTGAAGAGAATTTCAAACCTGCATAAAAAGTCTGGATAATCATCCAAGCAGTGAGTCCATGAGTGGGACAATTCTTAACCAAAGATTTCATTCTTTCCCAAGCTTGAGCAACATGTCCATTATCAAGTTGTTTAAATTTCATAACGTCACTTCTCATAGATATAATCTTACCAGGAGGGTAGTACTTTCCAATAAAAGCATCCTTGCACTTAATCCAAAAATCAATACTATTTCTAGGCAAGGATAGCAACCATTCTTTAGCGTTTCCTCTCAAGGAGAAAGGAAACAACTTGAGCTTAATAATATCTCCATCTACATCCTTATACTTTTGCATCTCACAAAGTTCCACAAAGCTATTGAGATGGGAAGCAGCATCATCAGAACAAGCAACAGAAAAATTGCTCTCTCATCACAAGATTCAACAAAGCAGGCTTAATTTCATAAAAGGTAGCATCAGGAGCAGGTGGAGCAATAGGAGTGCTAAGGAAATCATTGTTGTTTGTGCTAGTGAAGTCACACAACTTTGTGTTCTCAGCAGAGTTCATTTTGGCAAAAGCGGACCAAGCCAAAAACAGCAGCAGCAGAGCAAGAACTAATATTTTTGTGTTTTTGATAAGAGAAAGCAAACCAAACTAAACTATTTTTTTTGGAGCTTTTAATAAAAAGAGGCAAACAAAACCAAGCAAAATAAACTAAGCAAACTAAAAACAAAGTAAAGAGAAAGGTTGAGGAGGACTCCCCTTGTGAAGACGTCCTTAGCCTCCCCGGCAACGGCGCCAGAAAACTTGTTGATGACTCCTTGTTGATGTGGAGCACTTCGTCGGGAAACCCCAAGAGCAAGGTGTGAAGCAGCACAACAACAAGTATTCCCTCAGTAAGAAACCAAGGTTATCGAACCAGTACGAGGAAGGAAACGTTGCAAAGGTGTTGCAAGCAACGTGGAAACCTACACAACACAAACTCAAGACTTTGACAACGAACAGTGAAGTTGTCAATCTCACTTGTTGCTATAACAAAGGATTAACTGTATGGTGTGGAAGGTGATGATGGTTTTGCAGCAAGTAAACAGTAATAGTGGGAGATGTATCAATGGTAAAGATTGGATCGGGGTCCATAGTTCACTAGAGGTGTTCTCCTTAGATAAACAAACATGGCATGCTGGGTAAATAAATTACAGTAGGGCAATTAATAGGACTGAGCAAGGCATAACAATGTAATACTAGACACAAAGATCCTATGAGATTCGATTGGGCAATACAACAATATACATAGACCGCCATCCAACTGCATCTATGACTAGAAGTCCACCTTCAGGTTATCATCCGAACCCCCTCCAGTATTAAGTTGCAAGCAATAGACAACTGCTTTAAGCAAAGTGTGTAAGGTAAACAATCCACTTGTTCCATGAACAAGAGACCGTTGTTTTCTCCCTAGTGGCAACATCACATCTACATCCGTAAAGATTTCTGTCACTTCCCTTGGTAAATAGAGGCATGAACCCACTATCGAGCATAAATACCCCCTCTTGGAGTCACTAGCAACTACATGGCCAACATAGCTACTAACAACGGAGAGCATGCAAGATCACAAACAACATAGACATGATATAATCAATAAGACAAAACCATTAATCAATCTGACATAGTAATCTCAATATCCATCGGATCCCCACAAACATAACATGCATGATTACAAATAGATTAGATCTTGATCATGAACGGATCTCACAAGATCTATACATGAAAGGACAAGGAGGAGATACAACCATCTAGCTACTACATGGACCCGTAGTCCAAGGTGGAAATACTCACGCTTCATACCGGAGGATGGCATGATGAAGAAGAAGGCCTCCAGGATGATCTCCCCTCCGGCAGGGTGCCGGGAAGAGCTTCAGATCCCCCCGATCTAGGGACGATGGTGGCAGCGGCTATAGACGGTTCCGTGGAATATTGATCGGGTGTTTAGGGTTTTGGCATCGGGGGGACTTTATAGGCGAAGAGGCGAGGCAGGGGGGCCACCAGGGCGGCTGCACCCCCCTGATGGCGCCCACCACTTGTCGTGGATGCTTCGTTGGAAACCCCAAGAGCAAGGTATGAAGCAGCACAATAGCAAGTTTCTCTCAGTAAGAAACCGAGGTTATCGAACCAGTAGGAGGAAGGAAACGTCACACAGGTGTTGCAAGCAACGCGGATACCTGCACAACACAAACTCAAGACTTTGCCCCAACGAATCAGTGAGGTTGTCATGCTCACCATTTTGTTGTAACAAAGGATTAAACATATGGTGTGGAAGGGAATGGTTTGCAGCAAGTAAACAAGTAACAGCGAAAGATGTATCAATGGTAAAGATTGGACCGGGGTCCATAGTTCACTAGAGGTGCTCTCCTTAGATAAAAAACATGGCATGAAGGGTAAACAAATTACAGCAGGGCAATTGACAGGAACTGAGCAAGGCATAACAATGCAATACTAGTCAGAAAGATCCTATGAGATTCGATTGGTAAATACAACAAGATACATAGACCGCCATCCAACTGCATCTATGACTAGAAGTCCACCTTCATGTTATCATCCCAACCCCCTCCAATATTAAGTTGCAAGCAACAGACAACTGCTTTAAGAAAAGTGTGTAAGGTAAACAGTCCACATATTCCATGAACAAGAGACCGTTGTTTTCTCCCTAGTAGCATCAACACATCTACAACCGAAGAGATTATTGTCACTTCCCTTGGAAAATAGAGGCATGAACCCACTATCGAGCATAAATACTCCCTCTTGGAGTCACTAGCAACTACTTGGCCAATATAGTACTAACAACGGAGAGCATGCAAGATCACAAACAACACAGACATGATAGAATCATAAAGACAAAACCATTAATCAAACCAACATAATAATCTCAATATCCATCGGATCCCCGCAGACACAACATGCATGACTACAAATAGATTAGATCTTGATCATGAACGGAGCTCACAAGATCTATACATTAAAGCACAAAGCAGGAGATACAACCATCTAGCTACTACATGGACCCATAGACCAAGGTGGAACTACTCACGCATCATACCAGAGAGAAGTCCTCCAAGATGATCTCCCCTCCGGCAGGGTGCAGGGAAGAACTTCAGATCCCCCCGATCTAGGGACGATGGTGGCAGCAACTACAGAAGGTTTCGTGGAGATTTGATCGGGTGCTTAGGGTTTCTGCATCGGTGGCTTCTTATAGGCGAAGAGGGAGGCCGAGGAAGCGGCCAGGGGGTCAAACCCTACCCAGGCGCGGGGTAGGGCCCACCCGTACCTAGGGGGCTTTTCCCGCCCTGGATTGTGTCTCCTCTCCTCTCTGGACTTCTTGTTCCCTACGAAAAGTAATTGACTTTGACGTTTGTCCCGTCCAATTCCGAGAATATTTCTTTACTAACTTTTCTGAAACCAAAAACAACATAAAATAGGCAACTGGCACTGTGGAAACTTGTTACTAGGTTAGTACCAGAAAACATGTAAAAAGCATCTCAAAGTGTAGACAAAGCAAAGCAAAGTAGATACTAAACAAACATGGAGCATCAAAAATTATAGATACCTTTCCGGCGTATCAAGCATCCCCAAGCTTAACTCCTGCTCGTCCTTGAGTAGGTAAGTGATAAAAGAATAATTTTTTAGGTGACATGCACCCTCACAATAAAGATCCAACCATTTGCAAGCATTGAATGATGGGATCAAAGAACTCTAAACATGTGCATGAAAGATGGAGTTCTAACAGTAGGACATAGTAACTATGCATGCAACATGACAAGCTACAAACAAATATCATGAATAACATGCATTGAAAAACGTTTGTTTGTTTCACATACAGAAAACATAGCATAGTGGCAATCATCTTGTCCCTCATAGAGTAGAAAATAGATGCATAGGACACCTTTAAAGTTCACAAGGGTGACTAGAAACAAATAGCATAAGAACAAGTAATATCACAATATGCATCAATCAATAAGTTTTGGGACACTGCACATAGAACTAAGAATGACAACTATGCTCTCTTAATGGTGCCTAAAGGTAGAAGGTGGAGACTAAAATAATGGTGGAAGAAAGGCCTATTATAAAGGAAGCAGGGATTTCAAATTTCAAAAAGGACTTCCAAAAATTATGGTACTTGTTAGCTTTCAGCCCTCATTGCCCTTATCATAAGCATCTTGAAGTGATTAAGGTTAAAGTGACAAAGATGGAGCATATGCATGACGAAGTATAAGTTGGCAATCTTAAGTCCCTTGAATACGAGGGCCACACCTCATGCTACTCAACTTTGGTCACCTGTAAGTTCTTGTCATTGTAAGTATTTTCATATCATTGAGAACCGCCAACGGGGTACCCCTTGCACATGGTACAGGAGCTATCCCATAACCAAAATGACAAGGCAAGCAGACAATGAGCATCTCAGCAATCTTCTTATTTACCATGGGAAAATGGCGCTTTTTCTCTCTTTCCTCTTTTCTCAATGTCTCTCTCTTTTTTTATAAGAAGAATGCTTCATAGATGTCACTATGGTGATGCTGCAAGTTTTCACCATGATCAGGCATGGCTTAGGCTAGCGGCCCAGGCGTTTCTCTAACACAGGATACAAACTCCATGGACTTACAAGTTCCCTCTTTATTTCACACCGGTGACATCCATAGACAAAAGAGCACGATATCAACTGTGTACAGAGTACAAGTGCAATGTTGAAAACGTTTCCCGTGACAGCACGGTTCTGCTAATTCCAACGTATAGATGCAAGAATATACAACTTCGATGTTCACAATGGTTCAGGTCTATTAGGGGCAAGTAATGAAGGTGTGCCATCAAGTTCGTGAGAGATTTACTAACTAGTTTTCACATAACAAAATACATTTTAATTCGAAAGGTAGATGAAGCTTGAGAATTTGCTTGGAATAACAAAAGCTACTAGGTAGATATGGTGGACACAAGTGGCAAAAGTTTTGGGTTGAAAGGTTTTTGGAAACATGAGAAGTATGCCCTCTCAAAACAAGTTTTTGGGTAGCAAGCAAGAGAGTTGAAAGAAACAAGCAGACATAGAAGTAATAAAGCCAAACATGCAATCTTCCTTGAAGATACAAAAATAATATTAAATAAAGAATACTAAGCTTATGAGCCAACAAGAAAGAAAACAAATGATACCAAATACCTGTAAGCTTTTTCTTTCTTTCTTTTTCTTTCAAATTAATGCCACTGACCGGAACTCGGTTTGCCAAAAACAATTTAGATCCACTTGATGATCCCAAAGTGGTGCCAATACTGATCAACAAGATCCATCATATAATGGAGATTACAAACTAAAAATAAGAAGTGCAAAAAGTAAAAGATGAGACTTCTCATTAATATTCAAATAAAGACACTCACACCAAGGGATACATAGATAATCAACTAAAGGAGAGATACTTCCACATGCAAACCAAACTATAAGATAACCTCTCTACCATAGATATGAATCCACTAAAAAGGTAAAAGATAAAAGTTAATGGTGGTGATACCGTGGCACTCCCCCAAGCTTGGAACAAGCCTAGGGGATGCCAAACCTGATAACGAATTACTCCTTCGGTGGTGGTGGTGTTCTCTTGATAAGCTCCTCAATGAGTTTCCTCAACTCCTAGAACTCAAAAGTAAGAGTACGGATTAGCTCCGAGTTTTGCTCTATACGGTTCATGATCATGTCAGTCCGAGAATCCTAGTTTTTGTTATTCTTTGCCCACTCTTCATCCTTAGCATGATCCTTCTCTGCATTGTTAGAACGAGGCATATCCCAAACCGAGGGAAAATTCCCTTTGGCCACATGTTGATATTGATATTCATGTATAAGTGTATGAAAAGGTCTCTTGTTACGTGGAGGAGATGATCACGGAAAAAGAGTATGATGTCGAGATTTCCCTCCTGTAGACATCTGTGTTGTCCTCTTAAGCTTGGTAGGTCGTGCCACCAAACCAATGCTTGCGACGGTAGCGCGAGTGTCCAGTTGCTTGTCCTCCTCCATGTCACCTTCATACCCTACTGAAATCTCCTCCTCCTTGGGGACTTGAGGTTCTTCTTCCTCGGGCTTCTTGCCTTTGTCGTTGGCGGAGGCCATGGTGCTCTAAACTTGAGAAGATTTCCTGACAGAAACAGATCGAAACGAAAACACGACGAGAACACGATGTAAGAACCTCGGGGAATCTGGGGGGTATATATTACGAAGTTTCAATGCATAAGGAAGGTCTTGCCACGGAAACGAGGCGGAGACGGAGTTCGAGGGTGGAACACCCCCTCAGGCGCGGCCAGTCTGGGCCCGCGCCTGGGGTGGGTTTGTCCACCCCGGGCTCCATTTCCTCTTCAGTTTCGTCTCGTAACTTCCCTTATGTATTAAAAACATCAAAAATATAAAAATATTGGGGTTTCACGAACCTTCTGTTTTCACCACTTTTACCTATCCAAAGACGAACTCTATAGATTCCTTTTCTCTTTCTCTTGAGAATTTCCTTCATACAAAACTTTTGCACAAACTCAATGAAAACATTATTGTAGGAAAAAACAATAAACCTTTGGTAAACACTTCAAATGAAAACCCATCGAAACAAAAGCTTCTGTAAGAGGCAAGTCCAAATGATGGCAGAAATCTATCAAAATAGACCAGCAGGTAAAGATTGATTTTTTTGAAGACCTTTTGTTGCTCAAATAAAAAAGTGCAGAACTGATGAAAGTTGGGTAACAACTTGGGGAACAAGCTCAGAAAAATGAAGCTCCATCCGAAGTACTGAGCTTCCTCGCGAATTTTTACAATACAACACAAAAATCTGTCCCAGGATAGCCACTTTTCACAACTCCTCTACTTCACAAAAGTAGTTGAACTTGACATAAAAACCAAAACAAAAAGGATAAGGAGAGGTTATTACTGAGGTAATAACTTCCAAGACTCGAAAAAACTCTTGGGTTATCTCCCAACAAGTACTTTTCTTTAATGCCTTTAAGTTAGGCTTGAAACTTCCAAAGATGCTCACAAAGAAGATATATATTTGAAGTGAAAGAGAGCATCAAGAAGCAAATAACCAACACACTTGAACCTAACCCACTTCCTATGCATGGGGGTATCATGAGAAAACGAATTGTTGAAACAAATGGCCACAAGCATAGGAAGACAAAATAGATGCAACTTTAAAGCTTTCAACATAAAACAGGGAAACTTAACATCATTGAGATGCATAAAACCATGTTTCCCTCCCTCAAAATAACTTTCAGTAGCACTTTTAATAAAGTTGACAATATAACTGTCACTAGAAACAACTTTATCATCAGAATAAGCATACTTACAGTCACCAAAAAGAGGTCCAAGGTCATAGACTGTATCAATAGAAGAAAGTTGTTCCATCCTAAAATCTTTATTAGGCAAGCTATTTTTACAAGGAGCTTTAGCAAATTTGGAAAAGTTAAACTCATAGGAATCTCCATCAAACTTAGTTAAAACCTTTTCCTTCTTAGAATCAATAATAGCTCCACAAGTGTTTAAGAAAGGTCTACCAAAAATGATAGGACACGTTTTGCTAGCTGCTGAATTAAGCACTAGAAAATCAGCAGGAAACTTAATCTTACCACAGAGAACCTCCACATCTCTTACAATACCAATGGGGCAAATGGTCTCCTTGTTAGCAAGGTGAATAACCACATCAATGTCCTCAAGCTCACAAGGACCAATCTCATGCATAATTTCCCTGTAAAGCTCATAAGGAATAGCACTAGACCTAGCACCAATATCACATAAACCATAGTAGCAATGATCACCAATTTTAACAGAAAGCACAGGAACACTAGCTTTTTTAGCCTTACTAGGATGAGAAATAATATTAGAAGCGTCTTCACAGAAGACAATATGCTCATCCTCTATATTTCTAGTGACAGTGTCTTCCACAATAGCTACCTTAGGTTCGATATTCAATTGCTTACCAGGCTCCACAGTTTTCATTGTACCTTTGTTATTTGCACTAATAATCCTAGAATACTCCTTTACCTTAGCTGGGAAAGGCATTTTCTCAACATGAGGTTCAGGCACAATATGATTAGTAGTACAAACTTGAGTACTTCTAACTGGAACATGAATAACAACATCTTTATAAGGAGCATGGTACTTATTCCACTTCTTCTTGGGAATTTCTATGTAAGAGGCAAAGGCCTTAAAACAGTTGGCAATACTTTGGGAATCAAGACCAAACTCATTACTAATATCACGGAAGTTATCAGTTCCCATAAAAGATTTAATGCAATCATAATCATAGTTTATACCTGACTTCCTTCCTTTGTAATTCTCCCAAGCTTCAGTGTTCTCTTGAATACGGTCTAGAAGATCCCATTTAGCTTCTTCCTTCATACCGTGAATGACCCAACACAAGAAGCATCTCATAAATCTTTATCATGAAGAGAAAGCCTAGCATAAAAGTTATTGAGAATAATATTGTTAGGGAGTTCATGAATAGGAAATTTAAGCATTAGTAACTTCAACCTCCCCCATGCTTGAGCTGTACTCTCTCCATCAAGAGGCCAATAGTTATATATAAGATTTCTATCCTTATGAATCTCACCGGGAGGATAAAATTTAGAGTAAAAGAGAGATGCCATCTCCTCCCATTCCATGGATTGTCCATTCTTCAGCAGCTTATACCATTCTTCAGCTCTCCCTTTCAAGGATATGGAGAGTAACTTATTATTCACCTGTTCAGTTGTGATACCTGCACACTTAAACAACCCACATAATTCATGGATAAAAAGCAAGTGATCACCGGGATGGACAGTTCCATCCCCAAAATAATAATTATCCATAACACGATTAACAATACTTGTAGGTATCTTAAAAGGATCTATCTCAACATGAGGTGGTTCATCTACTGCCCTAGCAGTGGTAGTAGTTTTCCCAAACAGAAAACCAAGTGGGTTATCCATATTGGAAACAAAGTAACAAGCAGTAACAAGAGCAATACTCACAGTGAAAGTTTCCCTTACCAGTTCCACTCTTCAATAGCGCTTCACTCCCCGGCAACGGCGCCAGAAAATAGTATTAATGACCCACAAGTATAGGGGGTGTATCGTAGTACTTTCGATAAATAGGAGTGTCGATCCCAACGAGGAGCAGAAGGTGCTGAATAGTGGTGTGGAGCAGGAAATCCCTGTGAATACTTAGCAAACGGATTTTTAGTGGTTTTCTGACAAGGCAACAAAACAAAGAGAAAGTAACAGAAGTAACGAACAAACGGAGCAAGTGGCCCAATCCTTTCTTAGCAAAGGACAAGCCGGTGGAAATACTTATAAGGACCAAACGTTCTCGAGGACACATGTGAATTCTGTCAAGTGCTTTCGCTTCAAATAGCTGAGTACTCTTCTCTGGTGTTTGTAAGTGTTGTGTGGGTGAACCTGTGCTACCATACCACCCTTTCTAGGACTAATACATACTTGTGATTAAACCCCCTGCAAACATCCGTAACTACAGGAAATTAATTAAGATATAAATCTAACCATAGCCTTAAACTCTGAGATCCTACGCTCCCTTATGCAAAGGTGTCCTAATGGGGGGTCAGGTTTCTGTCACTCCGGCAATCCCACAATTAGTAGCCAAATACACAATGCATTCCCCTAGGCCCATAAATGGTGAAGTATCATGTAGTCGACGTTCGCATGACACCGCTAGAAAAATAGCACCACAACTTAAATACTAAACCATTGAATAATAACTCATCACAGATTCATTACTAACAACATGACTTCTCCCATGTCCTCAAGAACTAAACGAACTACTCACAAGACATCATATGGATCAAGATCAAAGATGATATGGTAATGGATAACAATCTGAACATAAACAATAATCCAATGGTTCCACTCATAAGCATCAACTACAATAGTAATCAACACCGAGAAAGTTTCCCCTAAGAACTAAAGCAATATCCAACACAATTGTTACAGCGGGACGGAGTGGTGATGATGGTGCTGGTGGAGATGACGGTGTGGATGATGATGATGATGATCCCGATGAAGCCTAGCTTGATGACGGTGTTGATGGCGACGGTCTCCCCTCTCTGGGAAGGAATTCCCCCAGTAGAAATCTATCTGCCAGAGAGATCTTTCTCTCTCTCTCTCTCTATCTATCTCTCTCTCTCTCTTGGTGTTTTCCACCCCCTAGAGGCGGTGGAAATCTATCTGTGGTCTCCCCCCGAGCCTTAGGGTTTTGAAGGGAAGATATATGCGAAGGGGCGGAGTCGGGAGCTGGGAAGGTGGGCCACACCTGCCCTAGGCGCGGCCTAGGGTGGGCCCGCGCCTAGGGGGTGTGGGCCCCCTGAGGCCCCACTTCGTCCCTCCTTCTGTCTTCCTTCGTCTTCTGGTAAAATAACATCTTTCCATATTTTTCTAGTAATTTTCTGATCTTCGTGAAATTGCACCGAAATGCCCTTTTTCCATCAGAATCCAGACTCCGGTAGTCCATCCTCCAGGAATCATCCAACATGCATAAACAGATGAAAAGCCATAAGTAATACCTCATAATAAGACAAATATCAATGAATAGAGGTAAATTATGATATAGAATGGTGATGCAAATTGGGCGTATCACATACCAATAACTTGGTCGTTCGCAGTTTGGGGGATTGACATGGTTGTACCACTGTCGACGACACCTTGTGGGTTTACGCATCTGCTCGTAGCAGTTGACAAATTCACAAAATGGATAGAAGCTAAACCCATTAGAAAGCTCGATGGGGCAACTGCCCTTAAGTTTGTCCAGGATCTAGTGATGAGATTTGGTCTCCCACATAGCATCATCACCGACAACGGTAGCAACTTATCAGTCGAACAAGTAGAGGCTTACTGTTATGAGAAAGGCATCCTCCTTGACCTAGCATCTATGGCTCACCCACAATCTAATGGTCAAGTTAAACGGGCCAATGGACTAATTCTGCAGGGAATAAAGCCACGTCTAGAAGCACCGCTGCATAGAGCAGTTGGAGCTTGGGCGGAGGAATTGCCATATGTCTTGTGGAGTTTATGAACTACTCCCAACAGATCCATCGGCTACACCCCTTTCTTCATGGTATATGGAGCAGAAGCAGTCCTACCTTCCGATATCCTCCATGATTCACCAAGAGTTGCCGCCTACGATGAAGATGACGCTGAAGAATCTAGACGCTTAGATGTGGACCTGCTCGAGGAGGAACGCGTGCTGGCATGCTAGAGATCCGCCATCTACCAGCAGAAGCTATGCAGCTACCATAGTCATTGTGTTAGGCATTGCTCGTTTAAAGAGGGGGATCTGGTGCTCCGACTTAAGCTAAAAAAGTCACACATTATCCCCGCCATGGGAAGGACCGTTCATCATAAGCAAGGCGCTACTCAATGGTTCCTATTACCTCATTGATAATCGTGAGTTGAAAGATAGGCCAAACAAGGATCATAAGCGTAAGCGACGTGACCCAGATGATGACTACCCAGAGCTTGATTGGCCATGGAACATAGCACAACTATGTCCTTTTTACACTTAGCATATTTTATTATCTACTGTGTACCTCTTATATGATCAATGAAATAAAGCTTTTGGTTCACTCATATGTCTGAGTCTTTTACCTCCTTTAGTGTTCATTTTTGGATCATGTAAAACCTTTATGCACAAGCTTTGCAATTGCACTTGTGAAAATTCCACCTACTGGCGTTAGCTTAAGTTTTCTGGTCTATATGTTCTTTGTTGTTTTATGTGGCTTCTGGAATAGTGACTTTCGGCACTTGAAGTCGGTGATTGTTTGCTTAGGTTCTTGACGGTGCCATTAGGCATCATCACCTGAGCCCATGGTTCTAACTGAGAGTCTTCCGACTCATGAAAGGTCAAGCATAAAAGCCGAAGTAATGAATAAGCCATCACTTTCTTAAAAAATATACAATCATACATGTTGGAACTAGCTCTTAAGTAGCTGGAGGCTTGTAGCCAAGTTTTCCGCCTTAAACAAACAACATTGTTTTCCACATATTACATTTCCATAAGAGAAAAATATTACAAATGTTTTTTTCATTCTTATGACGTAGGGGACTTCGAGGCTGCATCGTCGACAACAGGAGATCCATCTTGCTCGTCAACAAAGTCAGAGGTTGTTAGGGACTCGAAGGTAGCCTGGACAATATCAATAACCTCAAGAGGCACAAAGACATCTGCCTTGACCAACTGGGCAACCCTGGTGTCGTAGCCGGCGAGAGAATACCAGATTGCATTGTTGTCGATTTTCTGTTCGTCTTCGTCCATGTTAGGGAGACCAACGGTCACCATGTCAGTGTCGGCATCGTCATAATGAGCTTTGACCATGGCTAGGGCCATCCTAGCGCCAAACCGGGTACATGACGCTTTCAAGCTTATGATACGCTCGGGGGCTCGGTGGAAGATTTTTGAGTATTTCATTACAGAGTCCACCGCCTTGATGTTGATATCCAAGGGGCGATCTCTTTGGCCTAGGCGATCGCAGTGCTGATGAAGTTACCGGCAAGAACAATGCACTCTTTCGACGGAGGAGCACTATAACCCACTTTGGCTAGGCTAATGGGAGCTACATTTCCGACAAATAAATTGAGGGAACGAGTTCACCAAATCATTTTAAAGTACCTCACTTATAGAAATTAAATACGGAGGAAGCTTACCAAAGATGCTGCTCTCGTCCTGCTAGAGAATTTCTGCCAAGGAGTCCCGGACTTGTCAGAGTCTTGTATGCCTCAAAGTTCTGAGCATTCTGCTCATCGACAGCTTTCTTTTGCTCTTTGAGGATGGCAATCTCTTCCTTAAGACGGTTGATCTCTGTGTTGGCAGATTCTTGCACGGTAGCCAGCGCCTGTTCATGCACCTTGATGACATCATCCCTCTCCTGTTTCAAGATCTTGTTTTCACTGTCGAGCTCCTGAATATGCTTGGATTGCTCGACAATGTCCTTGGCCTTGGCGACAACTTTTGTAAGTCAGAAAAATAACAAAGCATAATGAGTAGTCGGAAGATGAAGGTACAAGACCAAGTCGAGAAGGAAATTGAAAAGAAAACAGACTCTTGCCCTTGGCAATCCGTTCCTTCAAGAAGGCGTTTTTACCCTTTTCAGCCTCCAGATCCTTGCGCATCTTGTTAAAACTCTCGTTGGTGGTAACCCTCCGAGCATTCTCATTCTGCAGAAACAAAAAGGTACTTAGTCTACTTGAAGCATCTAGCCGGAATTATTAGGTTCCACCTAAAGGCTCAGGGGTACAGTATAAGTTTTTTTAAAACTCAAAGCTATGCTTAGTCTTTCTTTAAGCATCTATTCAGAACTAATTTTGTTTCAACTAGAGGCTTGGGGGCTACAGTATTGAAATTTACAAACACTGTGTATGCTACTCTAAAAGTATCTAGTCTGAATTATTCATTCAAACTACATACTTGGGGGCTACAGCACAAAGTTTCTTACTTAGTCACTCTTAGAGAACTTAGACCAAAAGACCTACGGTTCTCCATCTAAGTCCCTAGGGGCTATAGTGGGATATTATACGTGAAATGCAAAGGCATAAAAAACTTACATAGGAAATAATCTTGAGGTTGCTGGCAGCCTCAGTGTACAGTTTGCCAAAGGCAACTGTGTTTATCCGGAGGATTTTCGCCTACTTAAGAAGCTCCTCAAGGCCGCATGTTGGAGAAGTCGGCACTGCACCAGGAGTTGTGGCAGAAGCCCTCAGAGTAAGCATCGGGCTTATAAGCTTAGGGGCCTCCGCATGGCTCATGGTTGCCTCATATCCGCCTTCCACCATCAGCTCCTTATCGCTTTTGATGGCATACTTTGCCAAAGCTTCAACCACTTTGGAAGAGGTGCTTTCTTGCGCCGCCTGGTCGCCGAGAACGAGGATATCAACGCGGCAGCATCTAGGACCTCCTATGAAGGAGTGTTGTCCACTTCCATGACGGAAGGATCAGATGCTGCCATAGCCGGAGATCCGACGGGCGCAGAAGATGTCTGGATGTCAGGGGTAGGAGGAGCGATGGCGGGAGAAGTTTGGACAAACATATATCGAATGTTTTTAGAAGCACCAGTTGTCTTGGAGGTCTTCTTCAAACTCAAACTAGACTTTTTCCTGAGACGTACAAAGTATAAGTACAGGAAGAAGCAAAGCAAAACGATAATGTTGGAGGAAAATATATTTACACAATAGATGGCGCCTTAGTTAAGGGGATGCCAGCTAGTCTTCTTTTCTCCACCTCTAGGGATGTGGTGGATTTCTTGGAGACTCCACTCTCCGTCTTCTTCTTCTTGCTTATCCCAGCAGCGTCATAGGTGGAGCTCTTCCGCTTTCGCGCTAGCGGGACTTCATCGTTGGACATGATAGTGACTTCCTTCATCTTGGGGTCATAGACTTGGGGAGCCATGCAGGCCTCCTCCAAGTCCCCCAGCTGTTAAGTGAATCAAAAGTGTTAGATAGAAGGACATGTTCAAGTCGAAAGAACTGGAGTATATGTCGAAGCAATGTAAAGAAGTGAGAATTACCTTTGGGCACTTGTTGTCCTAGAACATGTCATAGGTGATGGCGAAGCCACGCTTGCGGTCCTTCACCTTGAATATGTCCTTGCGGCAGATGAACCAGCACATGGCCAGGTCCAAGCCGGTCAGACCCAAATCTACGAGCCACTCAATCTGCCAGATGAACCAACACATGGCCAGGTCCAAGGCGGTCAGACCCAAATCTACGAGCCACTCAATATGCCTCACGGCGCGGGAGGCTTCGTCTTTGGAGGGAAGGAGGGCTTGTGATCTCCATGTGGAGGCTTCAGCGGTGGCCCCGTCAATGAAGTCCGAGTATGATGCTTCTCGGCCAGCCAGAGGGATATCTGGGCCATAGAAGTACGTCCCCTGCCAGTTCTTGCAGGACTATGTCAGGGAACCGCCGGCCAGGCCGGATCTTGAAGATGATGGTCCCATAGTTCTTGAGCTCCTCCTTGATCACTTTGGCTTCCCTCTTGATGGTGAAGAAATATATAAACAGGCCTAACCTACGCCTAATCCCTAGGTATCCCTCGCACAAAGCCACATAGTTGCTAAGTGCGAGAATGCTATTGGGGGAGAGGTTTTGAGGTTGAACATGGAAGTGTTGGAGGACTTGGATGCAGAAGTCGGACAATGGTAGAGAAACTCCGCGTACCAGTTGAGATTTGAGGTATACTTTTTCTACGGGTTGGGGAGAAGGGATGACCTCACCGGCTGGCGCCTCCCGCCAGACCAGACCCTCTGTCAACAGAAGGTACCCCTCGGTGATCATCTCCTTGATGTCGCCATCGGAGATGTCCGAGCCGCACCACTCCCCTTTGTGAGAGTCAGCCTCCTCTTTCAGCAGCTCGAGTGTCGCTGGAATATGGTGGGTCGTCGCCGGTGGATTCCATCACCACGGAGCGCGGCACCACCACTCCCTCTAATGGAACGTGGACCGTGCTAGAAGGATTGACCAAAGCCTCGCTGGACGCCACCATCGAAGGATTGCTACTGCAGCTCACCATTGGAGGAGAAGAGGTGGACTGAGAGCTGGGGAAGGAACTAGGGTTTTATTTATGTGTGCGTTATGTGCTTGAGGAGGTTTTGGGCTAGAGGAAGAAGATGATGTGGATGCGAATGAGGTTGAAAAATAATTAACTAGCTTAGTTAAAATATATAGCCCCAACATCAAGATTCGTGCAAGATGATCTAATGATCGACACGTGGACAGCGCATGCACGAACGTGCATGGAGTTTTTTGCCATGTTCCCACCGCCCCCGCTCAACGTTTCAGATTTCTCGCGCGGTAAAATCGGTATGATTATGTTTCCTGCATGTGTAAGTTACGAAGCGTCGCTAGCCTATGGTCTACATCATATCACTGACATATGAAGAAGAACAGTCCCATCTGAAGATTCTGACATGGACGGATCCTGTCCAGCTACGAGAAGAGTACGATGGAAGATTTAGTGATTCTCCGACTTACGTATTGAAGACGGAGAATATTGCAGGGTTCTTTGGAGGACTACAAGATATTGCTTGACGATTTTCCGACATTACCTAGACGGAGCATTCAAACTAAAGAGGCAAGATGGCGCAAGATCTTGGAGTTCTCTGGGGTCTACTGTTAGGGATATGCTAAATGGGTATCACCATGGCATGTCTCTAATCCGGATAACCCGGGTGGCCCATAGTTGGTAGCAAGGCCTATGGCCTGCTGGGCGGCCCAGTTAGATGGATCCAGAAGGGAGGCCCATGTCGGATAAAGGAAGGCTACGATGGAGTCACCGACCTACTCGGAGCCTTGGAGTGCAAGACACAAAGACTAGTTAGTACTAGTGTAGGACTCTAAAACCTATCCTGCTAGAACTTTTCCCTATAACCCTAGGATATGGCGTATTTATAAGATGGGCCTCTAGGAGCCTTTAGGGCACAACCTACACGATAACATACACACCTCGCATAACAAAGCAATCCCTGTAACTCGGCGTATTGCCGTTATAGTGATTTATAGCAGGAGTAGGGTTTTGCCACCGTTGTGGGACCTGAACCTGGGTAAGCTGTGTTACCTCATACCCGACAACTTTCCGCCTTCCCCCACGTCTCTAAACACGCACTATGAGGACCCTCCCATGGCGTACTTGTCGGTAATACCACGACACAACCGCTGCACCAACTTGCGCCCTGCAGCTATGCCACCCCTCGGGTCGTAGAGTCACTGCACGCAGTCTACTTTGCCTTCCCCGTGCACTGACGACCTCGGCTTCCACCATTCCATCTCCTACAGACGCGGATCACCGCCGTCTGCGCATGGTCTTCGTCATGCCGCCGGGTTCCTCCTCGCCTACTTTGAGCACCGCCACCGCACTTCACAAGGTAACCTATCCGGCGACTTCTCGCTATTGCAGGTCCCACCGACTACCCCATCGCCACTCTAGGCATCCAGCATGGCCACCCCAGGTCACCGCTGATTTCACCGCCCTCTACGTCTTCGTCCACTACAACTTTGCTGTTAGCGTCATCGCCTTGTCCCTAACTGTACCACCCGCTCCTCTACTCCGACAACCGTGGACAACATCGTCATCTCTCACTTTGTCGCTCTATGCCTCACAACCGCTCTAGAGGCCTCCTCTGCTAGTATATCTGACAGCGACAAGTTCATGATGGTCCCTACCCCTCGCACGCCTGGTACTGGCAACACCAAGAGTGCCTTCATCACCGACGTGTTCCCGAGTATGGAAAGCTTCGATCGGTGCCTCGTCTTCATCGTCTTCGACATGGTCTTCTTCAGCATCGCCTCCCTCCTCTACGACTTCCTTGACCGCGCCACCGCCGAGTTCTTCTTTGCATACTTGGTTATGGCAAAACCAAAGTGTGCGTTCATTCCTGGCGTGCACCTAGTTCTGGAAAAACTATGGCCGCACCTCGTCCTCAACGACTCGAACTGCATCGGCTTCAGCATCGACATCCTCGACGACTGCCTCGACACGTCTCTGTCATCCTCCTCATGCACTATGAACATGCGGCTTCATGTGCGGCTACCTCGACATCGGCATCCCCGACCACGACATCGACCACGATGACCCCTTGCATAGCTACCTCGACCATACACTGCGCAACGCTCTTGGATCCCTAGACATCAGCACAAGGGCTATCACCTCGCTTGAGCATCATCAGATTCCTCTACAGTCCAAGCTACCACGACGTGACACCATCTGCGATGTTCTCGCTCCTAATGCGGGGGATGTCAGCCCACTGGTTCTACTTTGGTTTATCTCCAGTATGACCGTCCACGACATTCCAGTTGTTCACGATGCTACTGCTATGACTGCGGGAGGGGGTGTTAGAGTATATACGTATATGTTTGGTATGGTAGTATAGGATAGAGGCATCATACATTTCCATACTATCCTAACTTGACTTGTACTCCAAGATGATTTCTTGTATGTCTATATATACTCGCCCATGAGGCTCAATAATACATACAACATATTCCGCAAATCTCTCTCTATATCGTTCTGTAAGAAGATCACCAGTAGCCGGTCCATGCTTTTGCACTAAAGAAACTCCTAGCCATAAGGCGTTAACGAGCCACAATAGCCACCAACCCCGTAAGACTGGATCTAGGCCACTAAGGAACATCGGATGGAGGAGCCCTCCAAGCCTCTTCAACACCGGATCTAAGGCTGGCGCCATCCCGCTTACCATGCAGACTGATCCTCCACCATCCACCACAAACTAGCAGGAGTCAATAACACCACACTCCAAGGCCGTCAAGACCATATCAGCGACAAGACCAACACCACACAAAGCCGAAGCACACGCCTGACAAGGACACAATTCCACGGGCTTCTCGACGTCGTAAACATCGCCGAAGCCGGGTACCATTATTCGATGCAGTGCATTCACCGCCATCTAGGTTACGCTACCACATCATCACAAAAACGCTAACTTTAGAAAACTTGTTGAATGCCGAGCGTAGGTCCTAGTCCCCATCGTCTCCTGCCCGCGTGAGCGGAAGCGGAGGAGGTGAGGACCCGTCGATTTCCGGCGGGGAAGGAGGCGGCGACCAAGGCTTTTTCCTAGAGAAGGTTGCAACACACTACAGTTATAGCAACAATAAATTTTGCAAAAAGAATTTCGTGTCTTCCTCTTGCACGCGAAGAGGCTGTGACGATTTCCCCCTACAAATCTCCATCGGCCAGGCCTGGTCCCCTCTCTCTCCGCTTGTTGCTCCGGCGACAGGAGGGGGGCCTCGTTCCTCCGTTCTTGTCTAGTAGATAGGGTGATGGGAGTGACGTCCAGACGAATAAATCCGTCTCAACTTTACTCCCACATTGGTGGCGACCTTCACGGCAACGTCTCGGAGTTGATGGCAATGTGTGCTGCTCGGTCCTTCAGATCGGTAGTTTGGTTTTCTCATCGTTCTTCAAATATGGCAAAATCAGTTTCTCGGTGTGTTGTGGTGTTCGCTGTTATCCGCAACGGCGCTGGCGGCCGGGGCGAGGTCTAGAGCGAGGATGTTGGTCCAGTGGTGGTGGATCTCTCGTTCTTCTATGAATTCGTCGATAGGAGGCGGCGGGTCTTGGTTCAAGATAGCACGAGGATGTCCCCCGATCAACGTGCCATCGTGACATTGTGCCTCGCCGCGTGCAGCGGGCCTGCTTATCGACTCACAAAGCCTCGTTGATGATGGATCTTGCATTAGTGGATGCTCGGCGTCTCTTTTGACGTTCGTCTCAACGACGCTGGATCTAGGCGCCTAGCGTTGGCTTCGGTGGTTACAGGAAAGCCTAAGAATTATTTTGTATTTATTGATCTCTTAGAATTTAATATACAAATTTAGGATAATCGCTTTATTTCAATCTGTTTTTTAGTTTCCACCATACGTTGATTATTGTAACTCGAATTTTCGATTAATAAAATACGTAGTTGCGCATCTGCAATGCGTATTTTATCTTCCATTTAAAAGAACATCTGCTTAAAAAAACTGGATCTGCTTACTGGGCCAAGTCTAAAGTGATACTAGCACAGGAGTACGCGGGAGACACGACTTTCTTGAGCAATTTGTTCTTGAGTCACGGGCCATCCAGTCCGTATAGGCCACGAGATTCCCCATCCCTCGTCGGCCTCAACCCCCAACCCTTGTCCTCTCTCTCCGGTGACGGTGCAGAGGCGGCGGTGGACTCGCAGCGGAGAAGATGACGAAGCCCGATAGGATCCTCGATTGCGGGACAGAGACGGAGAGGGAGGCGAAGAAGAAGAGGTACATGTCGCCATCGCCGTCGGGGGAGGTCCACCCTCCGTTGCGCGAACCCGACGATCGGGCCGCCCTCCAGCATGCCCTTCCGGAGATGAGAGGAGTTGGAGGTAATTTTGCCCCCAACCTATTTTCCTACTCATCTGTGACAGATTGATTGCTGCATACTGGACCTTTACTTGTTCGTGCTGCGATTTTCTGTAGATGATCAGGACGAGTCCGTGACAGAAACAGATGACGCACGAGTCGACGAGATGACCAAGGCGGGCGGCGCAGGTGAGGAGGAAGAGAAGGAGCTCTCCTCCTTCACACCCAAATCTCCAATCAGCAAGCCCTACATCCCCGACGAGCTAAATGATCCCACTGCCTATCCGGAGATCCTGGCCGCCTTCAATGAGGCCCACGTCAAATACAAAGCCAAATTAGGTAATCCCCTCCCCCCGATCCCTCTCTTCCTCTCTTTCAGTTTGGCACATAAGTGAAACTGGTCGCATTCTTAATGGAACCAGGACGCCTTTTGCCCCTTTTTTTTATCTAAAAATAAAAAAATGAGCGAAATTGCGTGCTCAGTTGGTTGTCTGATTCTCTGTAGGTCGCCGGGGTCATCTCTTCACTTTGGCGCATAAGGGAAAGTTGGCGCCTTCATGCCTGGTCTATCATCCACATCTTCATCCAATCCGTGAATCTGCAAAAAAGGCGGTGCTTCATGCTGCCAAATCTGTCATCAGGCTCTCATCTTCCGTCGGTGTGTATGTTGTAACATCATGCTTGCTGATTAATATTTGCAGACTTGGGGAGCTAGCCGCTGACCAACTGTTGTGATTTTCTGTTTGGTACTTGCAGACGGGAAGCCGCTGGCCAACTGCTGTGGTTTGTGGATCAAATGGAACAAGGAGAGCAAAACAGGCATCATTTTGACTACTGCACATCTGATTCGCGTAAAGCAACCCACAAAAAACCACTGGAAAGGCAGAGATGAGTACGACATTAAAGCTAATGTGAGTTTGGTTGTTTATTTCTTTCTTACCACTCACTTGTCCATTTATGTCCTTCATTCTCTGGCGTATGTTTGTTTGTTGGTTGGTTGGTTGTCTCATAATATAATTATTTGCCATGTCTCAGTTGCTAAATTCAAACAGTAGTGTAGTGTCATAATATCTGCAGCTGGCATTTCAGGTTACGGTTCACTTGCTGGATGACAGCACCGCAGAAGGCCACTACCTATACCACCAGGGGCATTATGATCTTGCCTTTTTTGAGGTTAGAGTGAATGAACCAGTTCAGTTGCCCTCTTTCAGTCGTAGTGTGCATTGTGGTCAAGACGTTTTCCGGCTTGGAAGAGATGACCGTATGAACTTAAGAATAACCCATGGTAGGGTGGAATATTGGAATCCAGGAAGTGGTGAGAGGCATCACTACATGTATCTTTCCCATCATGAAGCCGATCACCTTTCCCGTAAAAAAAATGATGATTTCCTTTCCCATCAAAATAATGCTGATTCTCTGGTACGTAATGCTACTTAAACTCTATGTTTTGTAATTCATTATTGCTGTTTTGTTAATGTAAATTGTAATTGTCACTACTGTAGTTTGATTGTGATGACAATGGAGGGTCGATCATTGGTTTGGATGGGAAGGTCGTGGGACTGGTTAATAAACACGTTAACAAGTCTTTTGTACCTTCTTGTATCTTGGATAAATGCGTGGATTTGTGGTCGGAGTTTCGGTACGACTTTTCCCCTAGTTCTGTTAAATCTTATGCATTCTTCTTTTTTGTTTTTTAGCTTGTTATTTGAGTTGACATACACAATTGACTTGACTGATGATTGTTCCCATACATGGCTCGTACATTTCCACCTTGATTAAGGAAATGCATCATCTGCAAACAGTCATATTCTTCCGTAGACTATATTTTAGATGTGTTGTTGTGTTAATGATTATATTTGGTAAAGGTGCATCCCCCGGCTCCATCTTGGAATGAAATTTACTTCCATCAAGCTTCTAGATCCAGTACATGTTGAGAAGATGTGGCGCATGTATAAAATTGAGGATGGTCTTATTGTTGAAGAGGTATATGGTATTTACTGTTATTTATTTTCAAAACTTGTTATTAGTATTCCTAGAAGTGTTCCTCATATGCATATTATCGAGTAATCATGGTCAATTGGACATTAGGTGTCGAAAGAATCGCATGCCGAGAAACTTGGAATCTGCCTTGGTGATGTTATTGAACGTTTCAATGGAGAATGTATTTCCACTACAATTGAGGTAGGTGCATTCTATATATATTTTGCTTCAGATAAAATGGATATTGACTTTTGTAATTTTGTCAGCTGGAAAACATGTTGCTGGGCAGATGCAGGGACCATTTGGATCAAGGAAATCACTTGAATGTCGACATAGATGTTTCAGTAAGTTGCTTTTACATTTTAACTTTAGCTACGATTTGCTTGTTTTATGCTGATCATAGCACTAACAAATAATATTTTCGAATTTGCAGATTCAAGTATTTCACTTGGAGGAACGTTTGCGAAGGACAATAAATCTGACTGTAAACGTATCAGATAGTGGAGAGATTGTGAGAAGAAGTACACATCTCCCCTTTTAACAGAGTATATCAATTCTGATTGTGAAACTGAAGTTATCACATTTATCTCTTCTAGAACATGTTTGGCTGATTGATAATGTTTGTATTTATCGCTTGTTGTGACTTGTTACTCTGTGCATCAGTTAGAGGTGCTTGACATTATGCAAAAAATGTGTTGTAAATGAAATTTGTTTTCAGTTTACATGTTTGCAGACCATTCTGTCTTAATAGAGATGTTTTTTATTTGTGTAGGAACTTGCCCCATCACAGAAGGGACGTCTACTTCAGTGCAATCTATCCAACATGTGGCAGGCAAGTAAAGTAAACATGCACGTACAACGCACACATCTTCTAATATACTACATATTAGCAAAATGTATTACTCTTTCCATCTCGAATTAGATGTCGGAGATCTTTCTACACTAAAATGCATCTAGATACATGCTAACCTAGACAAATCTCCAACATCTAATTCGAGACGGAGGGAGTACATCATGTCCATCTCAATTTAGTTGCAGATTCTGCCCCATGATTTTTTTTAGCAAATTCTTGAAACGTGACATTTCATCGAGTTTCCTTGGCCATACAGATGATTCTTCGCTACCAAGAGAGCTTACTTGGGAGGATCTGGCTCGGCGCTATCATAGGCTATTATAGTTGAATGCATTTACTGTAGAGGTACGGCATACAAAACAAAATGAATGCCCCTTCCATTAGTCTTTGGTCATATTTATTTCTCTTAATATGTTTGATGCTAGTAATGTCTCATGTAACAATTTTTTAAGGGAATGACGTAACTCTGAAACATTTTTTTTATTAGACGAAGCATCCACGAGCACAGATGTGTCACCGGCAAAAAACTGTGCACATTGACATAACCTTAATCTCATATAAAGTAACATGAGAGAAATAAAAATCTACATGAACGATGAACATGTGTAGATCATTTGAAATTTGCACTATCTGAACTGCTGAGGCGCATGATGGAGTTTATAGGGGGGAATTTTAGCATGATCCTCTCCAATTTGTTGTGCATCAGTTTCGCTCGGGAATCATGGGGGAGAGGAAGAGAAAGCGCGGCTGTGCACATTGATTTGAGGGGCTGATCGGTCGGTTGAGAAGGGCGGTGTTCGGGTGGGAAGATAAACAAAACTGGATTGTTAATTTTAAATGTCGCACATACATGTCAAAAAAGTGTGAACACATGAACGGAAAAATAAAAGGAAAATTCAGGGAAAAACGCAGATGTGGCAGTTTGTTGATGTGGATATGCTGCATGTTGACAGAAATAGTTAGTGGAGATGACGTATTTAGTTATTATTATAGATTGGTTCCTTTATAAGTAGTTTAGAAATTTGTTTCTTAGATTAATCCTGCTGTGTGTCATTCAAAGAAAGTTGGAGATCAATGGTGTCTACACGATTTTGCAGGTTCTTAGTGCGAGCAGTGGACAGGAGGAGGAGGAGGAGGAGGAGGTTGCGAGCGCGTTGGTTTACTTTTCGTCTTGCTGCAGGGGGCTGGCTATGGAGCAAAACTGCTGTTCCTTGCGTTGGCTGCGCTACTAAATTAGAACATGGGGTAGAATGTGTAGCTTTATAGTAGGGTACCTAAACTATGGTTCAGAAATGCAAGGGCAGTGGCAAATCAGGACCCTGTACCCTCCGTTTCAAAATATAAAATATTTTAGCTTTGTGAAACAAATGTATCTAGACTATTTTTAATATATAGGTTCACTCATGTTTAGAATGGATCTACACACTAAAACAAGTCTAGATACATTTTATTCACAAACCTAAAACATCTTATATTTTGAAACAGAGGGAGTAGTTCCGACTAGTAATTGTTCCTAATCGCATCAATCCGAGGCACATGACCTGGTCGTCTTCTTCTACAGGAACACTATTTCTTGTCGCCGCAGCGGCTGTTGACCAGGTCTCCTCAAAGCATGGCCTTCTAGACATGCTGTTTCATATTGTAACTCCCTTTTGTTTTGATGTTTTAGATTTTTTTGAAACACATATATCTAGATGCTTTTTAATGTACAGGTTTACTCATTTTGCTTTTTAATGTACAGGTTTAATGTATAGTTTTACTCATTTCGTTCTACATGTGTTTTAAAAAAAATACTATTTTCTTTATAATTTGGAACCGAGGGAATATATAAGAGTGGCATACTATCTTGTTATTAGGCTGAAACTATAGCTTGGTGCTGAAAAAATGTATTATGTTAATCTAGAATGTACTCTCTTTGTCCTAAAAAAAAGCATGTTAGAGATTTATCTAATTAGCATGTCTCTAAAACACGTCTAGATACATGCAAATATAGCAAGTTCCTGACATCCTTTTGTACTTTGGGAGTATCTGCGATTAATTCTGCTGTGGTGTGTGATGTCTTAAAGTTGGATCTCTCAGTTTTTGTGCTGGCGAAACCAAAATATCAATGTGCTGTGAACATATGCCCTGAAGTATGTTGGTATGGTTCACCCTGTAAATGGGTATAAGCTTCCCACGGCGCCGCTAGTCTAAACCCACTTAATACGCTAAGTGGACACCCACGGGCGTGAGTGAAAGTTTCACACGCAGTCGTCCGTTACCTCCATCGGCCGCATCAGGCCCTCCTGCGTGGCGATGCAGGCGGGCGCCGTGCCTAGAGGAACCATCCCTTGTCGCTGATGGCTCCCCTACTCACCCTTCCTTCCCCTCACACTCCCAGCCACACGACCAGCACCCCACTGCCCCAGATCCCGCTCCATCAGTCCACTTCCTCCATTGACGACGACATCACATCCACACCTTCGACCACAGAGCAATTGGGGATTAAGATCCAGGGGTTAGCATCTTTGTGGGGAAGCACACATCCGACATTGCCCGTGTGTAGCTGCATGTCTCTAGCGATGTTCTTAGGTCACGACCTTCCTCCAAGAAGAAGGGGAAGAAGGTAGATCGCTCTCTCCTTCTTGCTTAAATTCAATCTAATCACTTGCACGAGCAGAATTAGATGTTTGTATTGGTGCATGGCAAGAAAAACAATAGACATTGACTAACTATTGGCTCCATTTGTCAAAGATTTCAGTTCTTTCACATTATTTGTCTGGAGCTGCCAGTTTCTGAATGCCTAGTTTGACTGCAGCATGTATTTCCTGCAAGTACATGAAGAATGTATTGCATTTTGGGCCAAAATAACCCAGGATGTTAGGAAAAATGATATATGCTTGTTATTCGTATTCCTAGTTAAAACTAGGACTGCCACTTATGATAGATTCCATCTTCCACCTATGAATTGCCACGACGATGTTTGCAAGTGAACATTTTTGTCAGTGAGGAAACATGGACAATAGGGGTTTGCAATATTAGATGATTTAATTCATTAGAAGCATAGTTCAGAGTGTGAAAGAGTTCATGCCGAGGGTTTGGAGGAGTGCCAACATAGGACACCCGCTAGAGCTATACAATAAGAGTACAAACTTAAGTGAGATTACATATTACATTTACATGTCTTAGGAACGTACTAGCGCGCTATAGTATTGAGCATCAGTATGTGGTTATAGTATTAAAGCCTAAATTCTTGTCTGTTGATGTGTGGAGTTGATGCTTAGTTTAGAAAAGTAGTGGTAGATTAAGAAAACATGGGAATTTTAGTTCAAGTTATCTATATTGGGTTTCAATGAACTTTTTTCCTTTTCTTCTCAACCTTTTGTATAGGGTTTATATAAACATGCATAACAAACACATATTTCATATTTTAGTGTAACTGGAAATATCACCTCGTCGCAGTGGCACGTGGGGCTTTGCAATCTTAGCACCGGTGCCCTGTCGTGCTCCCAGGTCCTCTGCGTGCTGTGCGTCAGCAAGTTCATAGACTGGGAGTTGTCACATATCACCTCGTCGCGGCGGCAGATGACACCGCCGTGTTGGAAATATGCCCTAGATGAAATAATAAAGTTGTTATTCATATTTTTTTCATAATCAATATTTATTATCCATGCTATAATTGTATGTATTGAAAACTAAATACAGGTGTGGATAAGAAAACAACACAGGGTCCCTAGTCAGCCTCTTCTACTAGTTCATTAGTCAAGATATGGCCCGAGTAGCATGGGGCACGTGGAATCCCGTGTGAATCAGCAAGGACCACCTTGCAAGGCTAAATACTCCTGGGTGACTGGTTAAGGTTTACTGACCTTGGATATGATTGTCACTTGATAAAGGAATCACATCATTAGGAGACTGATGTGATGGACAAACCCAAATGATAAGCATAGCTTCTAATCGTTCGTTTAGTTTGATTGCTACCGCTTTCTGTATATGTCAACTATAATTTTCTTAGACCATGAGATCATGTTACTCTCTGGCATCCGAGGAATACTGTAAGGGTCCCAACCTTTAATAAGGTAGAGTCCCCTGTGTTTACAATGCTAGTCCCTGGATCAATAGCTAGCATCCACAGTTAAGATGTAATATCAAGAAACAAAGGTCATAATACAACTTTATAACCAGGAATAACATAATTTTATTACATCTTACATAGCTCATTTGGCTATTACATTACATTGCAGCAGAAAATCTATAAGCATGGGGTCCTTCATCCTCAAAGTGCCACAAACAGACATGTTGGTTGTAGACTTTGTAATCCAAATCAATCAATCTTCACTAAAACAAACAACCTGCAACCTTACAAGTTACAACCACAAGGGTCAATACATTTGAATTGTATTGGCAAGTGATACTATGGTAATATAGTGGAGTCTATCATCTATATGCATTTGGCTAAGTGGAGTTGAGGCTTGCATTGCTCAAAATAGATTTTTCCTTAACATTTGAAAACACTAAGTTTTTGCTTGACAAAATCATTTTTCTCAATCAAAGATTGAGGATCCTTTAACCCTTGTTCAACCACAAGTTTTTAACTTAGAAATTTGAATGATGAGAATTCTTGATTGCTTCCATGTCTTGATGCTCAAATTGTCCTTTACCAGGGACATGGCTAAGTACTTAGATTTTACACTCTGCAGAGGTGGTGCACTTTCCCCACAAGACTTGGTTTCCCAAGACAAGATCTTTCAGAAGCCTTCCCTTAGACCAAAATGGACGTGCTCCAACCTATCAAACTCTACCACCAACTGTCCATATGGCTAAGTTCTTGCAACCTATATGATCCAGGCAGAGCCCATAATGCCAAGTGGTTGCACTTGAAGCTTCTCAACATTTGACATCTCAAATCTCTTTGTTCCTGGGTGGCAATCCACAAGTGTGATACACAAGGTAAGCCATAGACATGGGCCTTGTGTAACCACTCAACCAAAATCCACCAAGCAATTACCATTCCACCCAGGTGATTCATTAACTTAGTTGTTTTATTAAACAAAACACAAGTCCTCAGACTTAGAAATTTTTCCATAGTGTGAATATATATTCCACCCTTGTTTTCTATTAGCTAAGCTAAGCTTGATAGTAGTAGGAACCTTAACTTAGGAAAATTTCTACTAAGGTTTCATCTACTAGGTTTTCCTATAGCAAGGTTTATACTAGCAAAAATTCCATGCAAGTTTTACTTAGAAAAATCACTAATGCATAGTGAAAGTAATGGGACAAAGGTATGAAGCATCACTTGCCTTTTTGGTAGAGTATAGGTTCACTCCTTGATCTTTGCAATGTTCACACACTTCAAGTCACTACAAATCAATCAAGCAAACAATATTTCAATCTACCAATCAAGCAAAACAACACATAAAATCATAGAACCAAGATAATGCATGCAAGCATGCCAAGGATTGTTTTATTTGAAAAAGTGGTTCCTAATGGGTCATAAACATTTGGGTACACCTAATGGTCATTTTGCAAAGTGGCAAAGTCATTTGCAAAAGGTTTCACTTTATAAACCATTTTCAAAACAAAGTATCATTTTATGTGGTGTAGAAATATTTTTACTAAGGCATTAATCTATAGGGTTCACCAAATATGTTTTCAAACCATAAAACTTTGTGTTTAGGGTCAGAGAGTTTAAAACAAAATATTTCCCAAAAGTTTTCTTCCAAAACCATTTTTAATAAACAAACCATATTTTTATTTGGCTAGAATTGGTTTTAAATCAAAGAATCATTCTTTTGTTTCACCAAATACATTTTTGTAACCACAAAGTGTTTCCTATGGTCATTAGGTTCAAATCACACCATTTTCCAAAGATTTTATCCCCAAAAACATTTTTGACCAATTTTTATAATCTAAACAAGCATACAAATGTTTCTGCAAAAACAAACATTTTAACAGAAACTTTTTACTAAACAAAAGGCATGGTTGGCTAGGGCTTGTTCCACTGATTCCATTGATATAAAGTTTGCAAATTTTGGACGTGTGGATCAAAAGTTACAAGGTTTTCAAATCTGCACCTAAATCAGATTTCAAATTCTATTTTAAATCGTCTGGTGCCACGCGTCTTAATTCTATTCGTCCATACCGTTTCGGTTGGATCGAGCACTTTGGTGTTGTGGATATTAAACATATCGTGCGGCACATAACTATTCGTACCCTTTCGATCCTGTTCTATCGTGGCGCTTGGATTCACATCCTACGGTGCACAACACGTCAGCCAGAAATGGGCGGCGCTGCGGTGGCTACTGGCGGCGGAGCGGCCAGACGGTGGCGGTGCCGGCGATACAGGAAGCTAGAGTGGCTGGGGAGATGCTCACCGCGTTCGCAGAAGCCTGGGGAAGCTCAAGGTGTTCTCGAGGAGTCAAGGGGCGCACGGAGTTCACGGCTATTGCTCACCGGAGTTCCTGCTGGCGTCGATTGCGCTTGGTCGTGGTCGAGGGCGAGGCTGCAGAGCATGCCGAAGCAAGGTAGAGGGTGTGTTAGACGCGCAAAGTCATTTCGGTGATGCGAGCGTGAAGGAGGAGGAGAGGGGCGGTCAGACACTACCTGGAGGACTCGCCGGAGTTGCAAACAGACGGTGGCGGTGCTTGGAGTCGTCGTCGTCGAGGCTCAGAGGCGTGCGCGAGCGAGCTGTGGATGCAGAAAGATGCGCCAGGTGATGCGGATCACGGCTGGGTGCTCGAGGAGGCGAGGGGCGATGTGGTGCTGCCGGAATCATCGTCGGAGCGTCGTCGGACAGTGGGTGGTGTGGCGCGGAATTGGGCGGCCTGGGGGCGTGTTGAGGTGGGGCGACAGAGGGGAACGAGAGAGGAGACGCTAGCGTTTATCACTGCGTGGTCACGGCGAGGTTTAAGCGCGACATTATGGTGAATTCATCGCGAGCTTTCAATGGCAGAAACGGCCGCGGCGTGGTCAACGGCGGGTGGAAACGACGAACAGGAGGGGTGGGGTCCTTTGTCAGCGTGAGAGGAGAGGAGAGTTGGGTCCACCGGTCGGTGTCTGCGCGGGTGCGAGAATGGGTGTAAAACGATTCGCGCGTGGGAAAAAGGAGTTGGGCTGGAATGGGCTGCTGGGCCTAGTTGGGTTGGGTCAGTCCGTTCTCATATTTTTTTTCTGTCTGAATCTTTTTCCAATTTCAATTTCTGTTTTGAAATTCAACAATCAATCAAGCATTCAAATTAATTCAAACATCCACCACACTTTGCAATTGAATTTGGTTCTGTTTAACAACATAAACCAAAGTCCAAAGATCAAAATAATATTTTTTTATCTTAGGGTCTATTATTAATTAAATAAATAGACCTTGTTTATTAATCAAATTGATTTTGTTTTATTTAAAATCTCCATTTGGAATTTAATTATTTTTAAAACCAAATCAGTAGGTTTTATTTGGAAATAAAAGATACTTGGAAAACTTGTTTAAAATAAAATAACATTTTTATTTTAGGTTCCATTAATAATTAAATAAAATGGACCTTAGTCATTTAAATCAAATAGGATTTGTTTTATTAAAATCTTTATTTTGAAATCTAAAATAAAACCAAAAACACTTCAGTAGGTTTTAATTGAGAATATAAAATATTTGGAAAGCTTGTTTAAAATAAAATAATAAGTTTTGATGTTTAATTGAAATAGTAAAACTTTTTTATTTTTAATAAACTTGGATATTAAATCCTTGTTATTTTATTTAAATAAACCTTTAGAGGTCGTTTGGTATCCATCATTTGGACCTAGAATCCTGGAATTCATTTTGCAATTCTATCCCTATGCTGTTTGGTTGTCACGGAATTGAGTCGTCATTTCATTTGGCAAATCCATACAAATATCCCTATGTGTAAACTCAATTCCTGTCTCAGACCTGTCATTTCCAAATTCCGGTGGCAGCCAAACATATGAGTGTTTTTGGAATCATAATATAAATGAAATGAATCCATGTATTCATTTCATTTCTACTAAATGAAATGAATACCTGGATGCCAAACGATCTCTTACTATTTTTATCAAATAGAAATATTTTATTTCAAAGGCTTGGCCAAGTTTTAATTTGGCTTTATATAATAATCCTTATTTAAAAATCTACCTTTTCATTTGAAAACCAAATCTTTTTATTAAAAGATTCAAAAATAGTAATTTCAAATATTTTTTTAAGTTTATTGTTTATTTAACTTTTTAAATCCCTTTAGGATTTTATTTGATCCAAATAGGTTTTGAAAGTTCCCAATTGGATTCAAAAAGTTTCTTCTCACCCTGAAAATCAACAAAGTTTTATTTTATTCATTTATTTTTCACATAACAAGATTTGGAAAATCTTGGGATGTGACAAATACTTTATGGATATCAAACGTCACTTTGTAACCGGGTGATTATAAAGATGGCTTTCAGGTATCTCTGATGGTGTATGTTGAGTTGCATGGATCAATACTAGGATTTGTTCCTCCATGTGACGGAGAGTAAGATATCTCTAGGCCCTCTCGGTAGTATAGCATCCAAGAGCTCAAGTGACTAATGTGTTTGGTCACGGGGATCCTATACCATGGTACGAGTAAAGAGAACTTGCCGGTAATGAGATTGAAGTAGGTATATAGTGATGCCGAGGGTCGAATCTCGGGCAAGTTATATATATACCGGATTGATTGAATCTTTGACATTGTGGTTCAACCAAAAATAACTTCGTTGAATATGCAAGAACAACTATGTACATCCACGGTCGCGCTAATGGTTATTGATCGGAGAGGTGTCTTGATCATGTCTGCATGTTCTCGAACCCATAGGGTCACACACTTAACACTGCAGTGTCGCTAGTTTTCGTTGAGATTATGTATGGTGTAATCAAATGTTGATTTGGAGTCCCGATCCTTGATATCACGAGGAGCTTCAGAATGGTCCAAAGGTAGAGAAAAACTATATGAATGCTGGTTTTCCGTTTCAGGATTTATTCGAGATGGTTCTGGTATTGTTCTGGATTGATCTAGAAGGTTCTGAAAGGTTCCAGTGTTGGGTTCGCAGCATAGAAAAACAAAAAATCCTACAATGGGAACTGTATATTCCACGATCCATCTATCTAGATATAATCAACGGGTGGATATACATCCATAATGCATACCCTTGAAGACCGACAAAGCTTTACGGGTATGGACTCGTTGGTGATGTAGTCGATCGCTTGCCGATCACAAGATCGAGTAGAAGTTTGGCAGCACCGCAACTCAGCGGGGCATCCGTGATGGCACACACGTCTGGGACGCTGACAACCTCCGCGTCATTGCTCCAGCAATGCAGTGGAAACAAAAAATCCTTGCTCCAGAAAAAGCCACTAGAAACATGTATCTCGCTAAGCCGAGACCATGGAGGAATAGTACTAAAGGGGGGAGAGATCCTTCACGAGGAGGTGTGAGTGAGAAGGAGGGATAGGGAGGCCTTTTATAGGAGGAGGGGGCAGCCCCTCCCCTTGGCCGACGGCCAAGGTGGTGCCCCATCCTCTTCCTCCATTCATGAGAGTGGAGCTCCCACTCCCACATTTGCCTTTCCATTTCCTCCAATCTAAATCCCACTCAAAATCCATTAAATTTCCACCAAATTTAATGTAATCTCTCATTAAATAAAAATCTTTTTTTATTCAGAATTTTATCAATTATATTAATTAACAAACATTCACATAAAAACCCCTTACTATATTTCAATTTCACATGCAGAACCAATTTCAGCAATTTCACCTGAAACAATTCCGGTGTCCATTGAAATAATTCTAGCGCTTAGATATTCTTTTCCTGGCAACTCATTTGATCCAAATGGTGTTGATATCCCTTAAGTGTGTCACCCTATGGTTCGCGAATAATGCAGACATGATCGAGACCCCTCTTCGATCAATAATCAGCATCGGGACCTGGAGATCCGTACTTACTCCTACACATTCAATGATGACTTCTTGTGATCGTGAGAACCTTAACATTGCAACTAAATCCTTTTGTCCAAAGATTTTTTACATGTTCGAGATTCGATCATCGGTATCCCCATACCTAGTTTGATCTTGTTGCCGACATGTACTCTTTTCTTGTTCGCGTGATATAACATTCTAGTGATCTCCATCACTTGCTTGCAAGCTATATCAATGTGATATCACCGAGAGGGCCCAGATATCTCTCTGTCATTTGGATGGACAAATCCCACTCTTGATCCATGAGCCTCTACATAACACTATTGGAGTATATGAACCCACCTTTATAGTCACCCGGTTACGGTGTGACGTTTGATGTTATCAAGCTACTCTTCATATGTTAGTGATTGACATGATATCATGGTCCAAGGAATAAAGTTACTTGTAATGATGTTATAGAAAATTAAACATAATGACTTTGATCGTATTACTATACTTCAAATGAATGTTCATCACATCATTCCACCAATGCTATGACCTCTTTATTAACAACATCCAATGTTCATGGTCAGGAAACCTTGATCATCATGTTAATCAACGAGTTAGTTTATATGAGAGGCATAACTAGGAACACTTTATTTGTTTATTAAATACACATGTATTAACATTTCCTTTTAATACAATCATATCATGTAAAATAAACATCTATCATATACTTGGAATACGATAATAAAAACTTTATTATTGCCTCTCGAGCATATTCCCTTCAGTCTCCCACTTGCACTAGAGACAATAATCTACTTTATATTGTGATAAATCTAACACCATGGAGTTTTGGTGTTGATCATGTTTCGCTCTGGGGAGAGTTTTAGTCAATGAATCTGCCACTTTCAGATCTGTGTGTACTTTACAAATCTTTATATCTCCATCCTTGACATGATCGCGAATGGAGTGAAACCGGCGCTTGATATGCTTGGAATTTTTGTGAGACCTTGGTTCCTTGGCGTTGGCTATTGTTGTCACAATAGATCACCATTGGATCCAATGCGCTAGGAACCACACCTAGTTCCGTTATGAACTCCTTCATCCAAACTGCTTCTTGTGTTGCTTCCGAAGCAGCAACATATTCCGCCTCCATTGTTGATCCCACCACCACGAGTTGTTTGGATCTCCTCCAACTAACTACTTCTCCATTCATGTGGAACACGTACCCGTATTGAGACTTAGAGTCATCCGGATTGGTATCGAAGCTAGCATCAACATAACACTTAGCGACGAGCTCTTCTTCACCTCCGTACACGAGAAACATATCCTTAGTCCTTCTTAAGTACTTAAGGATATTTTTGACCGCTATCCAGTGTTTCGAACCTGGATCAGATTGGTACATACTAGTCAAACTAATAGCATGTGCCACATCCGGTCTTGTATATAGCATGGCATACATTATAGAGCCCTTGGCTGAAGCATAGGGGATCCTATCCATTATCTCTCTTTCTTTCGCCGTAGCCAGACTTTGAGTCTTACTCAATGTCTTGGCTTGTAACATAGGTAAGAACCCTTTCTTACTTCTGTCCATTTTAAACTTCTTTAAAATATTATCAAAGTATGTACTTTGTGATAGCCCAATCAGACGTCTTGATTTGTCCCTATAGATCTTGATGCCCAATATGTATGATGCTTCACCAAGGTCCTTCATTGAAAATTTGTTGTTTAGATAACTTTAACCTCATTTAAAATATCTATATCATTTCCAATCAACAATATGTCATCCACATATAATATTAGAAATTTCACAGAGCTCCCACTCACTTTCTTGTAAATACAAGCTTCTTAGTAAGTTTGGACAAATCCAAATCCTTTGATCACCTTATCAAAGCGGAGATTCCAACTTCAGGATGCTTGCTTCAGTCTATAGATGGATTGCTGAAGTTTGCATACCTTGCTAGCATCCTTAGGATCGACAAAACCCTTTGGTTGTACCATATATAACTCTTCTTTAATATTACCATTGAGGAACGCGGTTTTGACATCCATCTGCCAAATTTCATAATCGAAAAATGCAGCAATTCTAACATAATCCTAACCGAATTTAGCATCGCTATGGGAGAGAATATCTCATCGTAGTCAACTCCTTGAGTTTGTCGAAACCCCTTTGTGACAATTCGAGCTTTATAGATGGTCACTTTACCATCAACGTCAGTTTTCTTCTTGAAAATCCAGTTATTCTCAATGGCCTTTCAGTCGTGAGGTAAGTCCACCAAGATCTAAACCTGGTTTTCATACATGGATTCCATCTCGGATTGCATGGCTTCTAGCCATTTGTTGGAATACGGGCTCATCATCGCTTCTTCATATGTCACAGGGTCATCATTTCCATCAACCATGAAATTCATAATAGGATTTCCATATAGTTCAGGAGTTGCACGTGTCCTACTTGACCTGTGAGGTTCGGTAGTGTCCTCTTTCAGAGTTTCATGATCTTTATCATTAGTTGCTTCTTCATTTGGTGAAGTCAAATCTGGAACAATTTTGGCGCTGCGCCACTCACCGTTTCATGAAGAGAAGGTTCAGTAACCTCTTCGATTTCTACCTTTCGACTACTCTGCGAGAAACTCTTTCCACAAAAAGGATCCATTCTTGGCAACAAAAACCTTGCCCTCGGATCTGTGATAGAAGGAATACCCAATTGTTTCTTTAGGGTATCCTATGAAGACGCATTTTTCCGCTTTGGGTTCGAGTTTATCCGGCTAAAGTTTTTTCACATAAACATCGCATCCCCAAACTTTAAGAAATAACAACTTAGGTTTGTTTCCAAACCAAAATTCATATGGTGTCGTTTCAACGGATTTATATGGTGCCCTATTTAAAGTGAATGCATCAGTTTCTAGTGCATAACCCCAAAAAGAAGTGGCAACTCAGACAAAGACATCATAGATCGGACCATATCTAATAAGGTATGATTACGATGCTCTGATACACCATTACGCTGTGGTGTTCTGGCTGGCGTGAGTTGTGAAACTATTCCACACTCTCTCATGTGTGTGCCAAACTCGTAACTTAGATATTCACCCCTGATCTGATTGTAGAAATTTAATCTTTCTATTACGATGATTTTCCACTTCATTTTGAAATTCCTTGAACTTTTCAAAGGTTTTAGACTTGTGTTTCATCAAATAGATATACCCATATCTACTCAAATCATCCGTGTAAGTAACAAAATAATGCTATCCACCTCGTGCCAACACACTCATTGGACCACATACATCGGTATGTAAATCTGTCGCCCGCTCCATTGTACCGGAAAATGGAGTTCTAGTCATCTTGCTCATAAGGCATGGCTCACATGTATCAAGTGATTCAAAATCAAGTGATTCCAAAAGTCCATCAGAATGGAGTTTCTTCATGCGTTTTACGCCAATATGACCTAGACGGCAGTACCACAAATATGTGGATATATCATTATCAAGTTTAATCCTGTTGGCATCTATATTATGAATATGTGTATTAATATTATCGAGATTCAAAAGAAATAAACCATTCATCACAGGAACATGACCATTTCATAGAAATCGAACAACCATTATCTTTGGATTTAAATGAATAACCATCTTGCAATAAACACAATCCGGATACAATGTTCATGCTCAACACAGGCACCAAATAAAAATTATTTAGGTTTAAAACTAATCCCGACGGTAAATGGAGAGGTAGCGTTCCGATGGCGATCACATAAACTTTTGATCCATTGCCGACATGCATCATGACCTCATCCCTTGCTAGGGGTCGCCTGTTCCGCCACCCCTAATTTGAGTTATATATATTAGCAATCGATCCAGTATCAAATACCTAGATGCTACTGTGAGTACTAGTCAAGTACACATCAATAACATGTATATCATATATATACCTTTGTTCATCTTGCCGGCCTTCTTGTCAGCCAAATACTTGGGGAAGTCGCGCTTCTAGTGGCCAGTCCCCTTACAATGTAGCACTCAGTTTCAGGCTTAGGGCCAACCCGGGTCTTTTTCTCGGGCGCAACAACAAATCTGCCGCCCTTCTTGAATTTACCCTTCTGCTTGCCCTTCTTGTCCTTTTTAAAACCAATGGTCTTATTGATCATCAACACTTGATGTTCTTTCTTGATCTCCACTTCAACAGTCTTAAGCATAGATAGAAGCTCGGGGAGAGTCTTCTTCATGCCCTGCATGTTATAGTTCATCATGAAGCTCTTGTATATTGGTGGCAGAGATTGGAGAACATGATGTATGCCTAAGTCAATAGGAATCGTTATTCCCAAGGAAACAAGCTTATCAGTGTACCCAGACATTTTGAGTACGTTCTCAGTAACGGAGCTGTTTTCCTCCATCATGCAACTAAAGAACTTTTCGGAAGCATCATAACTCTCCGCAACAGCATGGGTATCAAAAATCATTTTCAATTCACCCATGGTATCAAAGGCATTGCCATTGTTGAAACGCTTTCGGAGTTACATATCTAGCCCATACAGTATGCTGCAATGAACCATGTTGTGGTCCTCCTCACGACTTAAGTAAATATTTTTTACTTCGTCGGGAGCATCATCAAGAGGTGGGGGTCCTAGCGGCGCTTCTAGCACATATTGCTTTTGTGCAGCAGTGAGGAGAATCCTCAAGTTCAAGGCCCAGTTGGAAAAGTTGCTACTGATGGCTAACGTGAATCCTGTTGGGAACCCTAAGAGCAAGGTGTGAAGCAGCACAGCAGCAAGTTTTCCCTCAGTAAGAAACCGAGGTTATCAAACGAGTAGGAGGAAGAAAACATCACACAGGTATTGCAAGCAACACTGAGACCTGCACAACACAAACTCAAGACTTTGCCCCAACGAATCAGTGAGGTTGTCAAGCTCACCGGTTTGTTGTAACAAAGGATTAAACGTATGGTGTGGAAGATAATGGTTTGTAGCAAGTAAACAAGTAGCAGTGGAAGATGTATCAATAGTAAATATTGGACCGGGGTCCATAGTTCACTAGAGGTGCTCTCCTTAGATAAACATGGCATGAAGGATAAACAAATTACAACAGGGAAATTGACAGGAACTGAGCAAGGCATAATAATGCAATACCAGACAAAAAGATCCTATGAGTTTCGATTGGGCAATACAACAATATACATAGACCGCCATACAACTGCATCTATGACTAGAAGTCCACCTTCAGGTTATCATCCGAACCCCCTCTAGTATTAAGTTGCAAGCAACAAACAACTGCTTTAAGCAAAGTGTGTAAGGTAAACAATCCACTTGTTCTATGAACAAGAGACCGTTGTTTTCTCCCTAGTAGCAACAACACATCTACAATCGAAGAGATTCCTGTCACTTCCCTTGGAAACTAGAGGCATGAACCCACTATCGAGCATAAATACCCCCTATTGGAGTCACTAGCAACTACTTGGCCAAGATAGCTACTAACAACGGAGAGCATGCAAGATCACAAACAACACAGACATGATAGAATCATAAAGACAAAACCATTAATCAATCTGACATAGTAATCTCAATATCCATCGGATCCCCGCAAACACAACATGCATGATTACAAATAGATTAGATCTTGATCATGAACGGAGCTCACAAGATCTATACATGAAAGCACAAGTAGGAGATACAACCATCTAGCTACTACATGGACCCATAGTCCAAGGTGGAACTACTCACGCATCATACCGAAGAGAAGGCCTCCGGGATGATCTCCCCTTCGGCAGGGTGCCAGGAAGAACTTCAGACCCCACCCGATCTAGGGACAATGGTGGCGGCGGCTACAGAAGGTTTCGTGGAGGTTTGATCGGGTACTTAGGGTTTCTGCATCGCGGGCTTCTTATAGGCAAAAAGGTGAGGCCGGGAGGCGGCCAGGGGGGCCACACCCTGCCCAGGCGCGGGGCAGGGCCCACCCACGCCTAGGGGGGTTTGGCCGCCCTAGGTTGCGTCTCCGTCTCGTCTTCTAGATTCGTGTCCCTCACGGTAAAATATTGACTTTGGCTTTTGTCCCATCCAATTCCAAGAATATTGATTTTCTGCCTTTCTGGAACCAAAAACAGAAGAAAACAGGCAACTGGCACTATGGCAACTTGTTAATAGGTTAGTTCCAGAAAAGATATAAAAACACCTCAAAGTGTAGACAAAGCAAAGCAAAGTAGATACTAAACAAGCATGGAGCATCAAAAATTATAGATACGTTTTCGACGTATCAGCTACCATTCGTCGCAAGTTTCTCTTTCTCCATGAACATATTGAAATTAAAAGCAGGTGGTGCCATCTACAATAGAATTTGCAAAGTTTATTTTAGACTAAGTTTATGATAGATTTGAGTTCAACTAATCCAAATTACAAATGAACTCCAACTCAAAAAACAACATCCCTCATGTCTTTTTGGTGATTACATGAACCAGATCCACTACAACACGACCGATCATCATGTAAATTGTTGTAACTTCAAAGTCGAGCATCTAGATGGTCATCATATCAACCATATGACTCATGCTTTACCTTTCGATTCGTGTTCTGAGGACATGTCTATACATGCTAGGATCGCCAAGTAAGAACCTTAATACCCGCGTGTGTAAAACTGTCTTACACCCATTATATGCGAACGTTGAGTCTATGACACCCGATCATCACGTGGTGTCTCGAAACGACGAACTTTCTTAATGGTGCATACTAAATGAAGAACACATTTTTATCTTGATATTTAAAATAGGGATCATCTTATAATGCTACTAAAGCGCCAAACAAGCAATATAAGATGCATACAAACATCATATGCTAAAAGTGATATGATATGGTTCTTGCACTTTGATCATTATATTGTGCATCTTGGTATGATATTTATCATTCCTATGTGTAAGTACAAGGTCTATGGAACTTACACTTTGTGGCATATTATAATTTCCAATAGTATCAATACATACTAAAAATTATAATACTACCATATATCATAGTACTTGCCTGGCAAAACCAAAAAACTAAAACGCCTCTAATTTATCTTTTGCATGTTTTACGTGGATGATGGATTTCGAAGATAGAACCATTCATACCTACGAACATGGAACCACAACAATGATAATCAAATTATTGGCAACTTGTTGTAAATCATATATTGACTATAGTAGGAGAGACAGACACCTGCTAGACACTTATGCAAAACTAGTTGCATATCAAGTGTGGAACGGGTCTCATGTGCGAGGACATGTAAAGTTTGTCCGGGCTGATTCATCCCACTATGCCACCAATATTCAAAATACACATAAGAAGCAATAACGTGACCATCAACACCCACATAACCATATGTGTACTACCCGTGCAGAGTATCTATGCATAGATCCGGCTCTAATACCACTGTTGGGTTCGTAGTATAGAATTTTTTCCTACGATGGGAACTGTATACGCCACGATCCATCTATCTAGATACAATCAACGAGTGTATATACATCCATAATACATACCCTTGAAGACTTACAAAGCTTTACGAGTATGGACTCATTGGTGATATAGTCGATCGCTTGCCGACCTCAAGATCGAGTAGAAGTCCGGCAACACCGCAACTCAGCGGAGCATCCATGATCGCACACACATCTGGGACCCCGAAAACCTCCGCGTCCTCGCTCCAGCAATGCAGTGGAAGCAACAAATCCTTTCTCCAGTAAAAGCCATCGGGAACATGTATCTCGCTAAGCCGAGACCATGGGGGAATTGTACTAGAGGGGGATAGATGATACGTCGGAAATGTATCTATAATTTTTGATGTTCGATGCTTGTTTAGCATCCGCTTTGCTATGTTTTGCCTACACTTTGAGGTATTTTTATATATTTTTTTGGAACTAACCTATTAACAAGTTGCCATAGTGCCAGTTGCCTATTTTCTTCTGTTTTTGGTTCCAGAAAGGCAGAAAATCTATATTCTCGGAATTGGACGGGACAAAAGCCAAAGTCATTATTTTTCCCGGAGCAACACGGAACCACGAAGCAGAGCCGGATGGGGGGCCACAGGGTGGCCGCACCCTCCTAGGCGCAGGCAAGCCCTGGAGGCGCCCACAGGGGGTGTGGGCCCCTGGACCCCACCGATCTTGATTCATGCGCCTATAAGAAGCCTCTGACCCAAAAACCCTAGGGCATCCAAAAGAAATCCATGAAAACCTCTGTAGTGCCGCCGCCACCGAAGGGGAGATTCGGGGGACAGAAAGTGTCTGTTCCGGCACCCTGCCGGGACGGGGAAATGCCCCCGGAGCCATCTCCATCGATATCCATCGCCATCTTCATCACCATTGCTGATTCCCATGATGAGGAGGGAGTAGTTCTTCCTCAGGGCTAAGGGACCTACCGGTAGCTATGTGTTCATCTCTCTCTCTATGCATGATCTTGTGGTCATGAGCTTTGTAATCAAGTAGATCTACCTTGCTACTGAAGTGCTTCATTAGATCTCTGCTCTCCCCATGTGTGTGAAAGTGACAGCGTGCACGCCATGGTGGCACTTAGGTTTGAGTCTACATAAATACTCTTTGTGCTTTAATAGATCTATGATTTTCCCCACGTGTGTGAAAGTGACAGCGTGCATACCGTGTGTGGCACTTTGGCTAGATTGAATATTTGTTATGAGTTATATTTGGAGTTGGATGTCGCTATGAAATTGTGGTGTTTGTTGGAACCATCTAGCGCTCAAGGTGACAGTATGGGGTTATCTAGATTGGGGAAGGTGGACTTTGAGGTGTGATGTTATATCCCTACCATGGATTAGAGTGTCCAACCGGAGAGTAATTAAGAGTAGTATCATGAAGAGAGGATATTTATATGAGAGAGTGTTCACTAGTGAAAGTATGATCTCTAGGCCTTGTTTCTAAACATTGAAACACCGTTTGCATCTAGATCTGTTGCATGTTTTCTTGCTTTAGTCTTTACCTCACCGTCAAGCTATTTTCTGGCACCGTTACCACTGGTATTTCACTATCTCTTCGCCGAACTAGTGCACCTATACACATGACAAGTGTATTGGGTGTGTTGGGGACACAAGAGACCACTTCCTCCCTGAGTTCGATAAACCTTGGGTAATCCACTTAAGGTAAACTTACTGCTGTTCTACAATCCTCTGCACTTGGAGGCCCAACAACTATCTACAAGAATAGAAGTGTGCAGACATCAAGATATTTTCTGGCGCCGTTGCCGGGGAGGTAAGGTAAAAGGTACTCACATCCTCTGGTGTGAGTGCTCGAAGTTATTTCCTTTAGATTCTGCAATTTTGTCGTTTTGTTTCTTGTTTTTGTTTTCACTAGTTAGGCTTAATGGAAAACAACAACAAAATTAGAGAGCTCTATAGTGTTTATCTTGAGTTAGGACATGAAGTGTTTGAAGAGAAAATTTAAAAACCTATGGAACTTTATTTGCATGCTAATAGCAATGTTATTAGTATGAATCCTTTGAATACACTAATGTTGCTAATGAAGATTGTGTGAAGTTTTGTATGAAGGAAAATTTTCAGGTGTAGAGAGAGAATTATGTAGTAAGATGAAGAATGAACAAAAGCTCAAGCTTGGGGATGCCACCCTAGTGTCACCCCAAGAAATATCCAAGAGGTACAAGCATCAAAGCTTGGGGATGCCCAAGGCATCCCCTTCTTCATCAATAAAAATCTCAGGTCTTTCTAGACACTTTGTTTTTATTGTTTCATGCACAGTTGTGTTGTTCTTGGAGCATCTTAGTTTTCGTTTTTGGTTTTTGTTTGCTTAGTTTGCTTGAATAAAGTTGGTTGATCACAACACACCTTTTTGGAGAGAGACACACTCTGTTTCCATTGCCTAGAACACTCTAGTTTTCACTCTTATTGTTTTGTGAGTGTTCACTTTTGCTAGCACTGTGTTCAACCTTAGTTTTCTTGTGCTTTCAGCTTAGAACTTTTTAGTTATTCTTTGTGGATTTGTGATACAAGCTCACCGATCTTTATTGATTATTATCTTTGTGAGTTGTTTTGCAAATAAGTTGTTTGGTGTTGGTAAGGAGTAGTAAGTTCTTGCTAGTAAGTGCAAGAGGAGCTTGCATTGACTGTGACTTAGACTTTAGCATGACATGCTAGGTGTTGTTTTGACCTTATGCTTAGTGATTATTGGTGTAGCATGTCTTGTTCCAAAAAATTGGTATTGCTTAGTGTGCCTTGAAGAAATTATGCGTTGTTTTAGCATGCAAAAGCATAGTATAGATGTATTCTCCTTTGATGTTTTTCTTGGGTTGACTTGGCACATGCTCACACCATGTTATGACTATGAACAAGTCACCATAGCCTCTTTGACCATTTAGTCCTTGTAGTACCACTCTTTGCTTTGATTAGTAATGCTCTATTGCACTGCATGATTATGGCCATTATTGCTCTCTTATTTGGTTGCTCCCAGTCTTTTGCTAGCCTCCACTTATATGAGTAAGTTCTACTCATGCCTCCAACTCCCAAGAAACCAATTTATTCCAAAGTGTCCACTATAAACTCCTATGCATGGTGTGTTACACCATTCCAAAGTATATTCTTGTTTTCAGCTATCTTCCAATTAAAAACTATTTTGTTATGTGAAAACTTAGTGATTAAAGCCCTCACAAACTTGATGGCACACTTTATATTCTTTGCCCCTAATAAACTTGAACCATTGTGTCATCTATGTTGTATATGCTTGCACTTATACGTTGGAATTAGTAGAACCGTGCTGCCACGGGGAACATTTTCAACATTGCACTTGTACTTTGTACTCAGTTGATACCATGCTCTTTTGTCTATGGATGTCACCGGTGTGAAATAAAGAGGGAACTTGTAAGTCCATGGAGTTTGTATTTTGTGTTAGAGAAACGCCTGGGCCGCTAGCCTAAGCCATGCCTAATCATGGTGGAATTGCAGCATCACCATAGTGACATCTATGAAGCATTCTTCTTATAAAAAAGACACATTGAGAAAAGAGGAAAGAAAGAAAAAAGCACCATATTCCCATGGTAGATAAGAAGATTGCTGAGATGCTAATTGTATGCTTGCCTTGTCATTTTGGTTATGGGAAAGCTCCTATACCATGTGCAAGGGGTACCCTGTTGGCGGTTCTCAATGATATGCAAATACTTACAATGACAAGAACTTATAGGTGACTAAATTTGAGTAGCATGAGGTGTGGCCCTCGTATTCAAGGGACTTGATATTGCCAACTTATACTTCGTCAAGCATATACTCCATCTTTGTTCACTTTAACCTTAATCACTTCAAGATGCTTATGATAGGACCAATGCGGGCTGAAATCTAATAAGTACAATAATTTTTGGAAGCTATTTTTGAAACTTGAAATCCCTTCTTCCTTTAAAAAAGGTCTTTCTTCCACCATTACTTGAGTCACCACCTTCTACCTTTAGGCACCATTAAGAGAGCATAGTTGCCATTCTGTGTGCATTGTCCCAAAACTTATTGATTGATGCATATTGTTGATATTACTTGTTCTTGTGCTATTTGTATCTAGTCACACTTATGAACTTTGAAGGTGTCCTATGCATCTATTTTCTACTCTACGAGGGACAAGTTGATTGCCACTATGCCATGTTTTCTGTATGTGAAACAAACAAACGTTTTTCAATGCATGTTATTCATGATCTTTGTTTGTAGCCTTTCATGTTGCATGCATAGTTACTATGTCCTATTGTTAGAACTCCATATTTCATGCTCATGTTTAGAGTTCTTTGATCCCAGCTTTCAATGCTTGCAAATGGTTTGATCTTGGTTTTGATGGTGCATGTCACCTCAAAAACTATTATTTTATCACTTACCTACTTAAGGACGAGCAGGAGTTAAGCTTGGGGATGCTTGATACGTCGGAAACGTATCTATAATTTTTGATGTTCCATGCTTGTTTAGTATCCACTTTGCCATGTTTTGTCTACACTTTGAGGTATCTTTATATCTTTTCTGGAACTAACCTATTAACAAGTTGCCACATTGTCATTTGCCTGTTTTCTTCTGTTTTTGGTTCCAGAAAGGTAGAAAATAAATATTCTCGGAATTGGATGGGACAAAAGCCAAAGTCATTATTTTTCCCGGAGCAACACGGAACCACGAAGCAGAGCCGGAGGGGGGCCACAGGGTGGCCGCACCCCCTAGGCACGGGCAAGCCCTGGAGGCGCCCACAGGGGGTGTGCGCCCCCTGGACCCCCACCGACCTTGATTCCTGCGCCTATAAGAAGCCTCCGACCCAAAAAACCCTAGGGCATCCAGAAGAAATCCACGAAAACCTCTATAGCGCCGCCTCCACCAAAGGGGAGATTCGGGGGATAGAAAGTCTCTGTTCCGGCACCCTGCCGGGACGGGGAAGTGCCCCCGGAGCCATATCCATCGATCTCCATCGCCATCTTCATCACCATTGTTGATTCCCATGATGAGGAGGGAGTAGTTCTTCCTCAAGGCTAAGGGCTCTACCGGTAGCTATGTATTCATCTCTCTCTCTATGCATGATCTTATGGTCATTAGCTTTGTAATCAAGTAGATCTCCTTGCTACTCAAGTGCTTCATTAGATCTCTGCTCTCCCCATGTGTGTGAAAGTGACAGCATGCACGCCATGGTGGCACTTAGGTTTGAGTCTACATAAATACTCTTTGTGCTTTAATAGATCTATCTTTTCCCCACGTGTGTGAACGTTACAGCTTGCATACCGTGTGTGGCACTTTGGCTAGATTGAATATTTGTTATGAGTTATATTTGGAGTTGGATGTCTCTATGAAATTGTGGTGTTTGTTGGAACCATCTAGCGCTCAAGGTGACAGTGTGGGATTATCTAGATTGGGGAAGGTGGACTGTGAGGTGTGCTGTTATAGCCCTACCATGGATTAGAGTGTCCAACTGGAGAGTAGTTAAGAGTAGTATCATGAAGAGAGGATATTTATATGAGAGAGTGTTCACTAGTGAAAGTATGATCCCTAGGCCTTGTTTCTAAACATTGAAACACCGTTTGCATCTAGATCTGTTGCATGTTTTCTTGCTTTAGTCTTTACCTCACCATCAATCTCTTTTCTGGCACCGTTACCACTGGTATTTCACTATCTCTTCGTCGAACTAGTGCACCTATACACCTGACAAGTGTATTGGGTGTGTTGGGGAAACAAGAGACTTCTTGTATCTTGATTGCAGGGTTGCTTGAGAGAGAATACCTTTGACCACTTCCTCCCTGAGTTCGATAAACCTTGGGTAATCTACTTAAGGGAAACTTGATGTTGTTCTACAAACCTCTGCACTTGGAGTCCCAACAACTGTCTACAAGAATAGAAGTGCGTAGACATCAATAGAGATCCTTCACGAGGAGGTGTGAGTGAGAAGGAGGGAGAGTGGGGCATTTTATAGGAGGAGGGGGGAAGCCCCTCCCCTTCGCCGGCGGCCAAGGTGGTGCCCCCTCCTCTTCCTCCATTCATGTGAGTGGAGCGCCCACTCACACATTTTCCTTTCCATTTCCTCCACTCAAAATCCCACTCAAAATCCATTAAATTTCCACCAAATTTAATGTAATCTCTCATTAAATAAAACTCTTTTATTTATTTATTCAGAATTTTTTCAATTACATTAATTAATAAACATTCACATAAAAACCCCTTACTACATTTCAATTTCACATGCAGAACGAGTTTCAACAATTTCACCCGAAACAATTCTTGTGTCCATTGGAATAATTCTAGAGCTTTGATATTATTTTCCTGGCAAATCATTTGCTCCAAATAGTTTCGATCTTCCTTAAGTGTGTCACCCTACGATTCGCGAATAATGCAGACATGATCGATACCCCTCTTCGATCAATAATTAACAGCGGGACCTGGAGATCCGTACCGACTCCTACACATTCAATGATCACTTCTTGTGATCGTGAGAACCTTAACATTGCAACTAAATACTTTTGTCCCACGATATTTTACATGTCCGAGATTCGACCATCAGAAACTTGCTTGCAAGCTAAATCCTTTTGTTCCCGTGATATAACATTCTAGTGATCAAATCACTTGCTTGCAAGCTAACTAATGTGACATCACCGAGAGGGCCTAGAGTATATCTCTCTGTCATCGGGAAGGACAAATTACACTCTTGATACATGAGCCTCTACTTAACACCTTTGTAGTACTGAACCCATCTTTATAGTCACCTTGTTACGGTGTGACGTTTGATGTTATCAAGCTACTCTTCATATGTTAGTGATTGATATGATCTCATGGTCTAAGGACTAAAGTTACTTGTAATGATGTTATACAATTTAAACATAATGACTTTGATCATATTACTATACTTTGTATGAATGTTTATCACATCATTCCACCAATGTTCTGACCTCGTTATTAACAACATCCAATATCCATGATCAGAAAACCTTGATCATCATGTTAATCAACGAGCTAGTTTATATGAGAGGCATAACTAGGAACACTTATCTTGTTTATTAAACACACATGTACTAACGTTTCCTTTTAATACAATTATAGAACGTAAAATAAACATCTATATATACTTGGAATACGATAATAACAAGAGATAACTGCACCCGCGATCCTTATTCTTTGTCGATACCTTCGGTTTGGTCCTAAATCTTTAAAATTGCATATTAGAATCATAAATCTTTTGTAAGTGATTCACCCATCGTCCTATTTTGCTCTGACCGCTTTGACCTATCTACGTAGCACTTTGACCACTGCCACATCAGCAATAGGGATACCAGTTGGACGTGCATGTCAATCACCACAACCTGCGCCACCCATAGCCAGCTCCTGTAGCCAGACGCTTCACCCACGTTGAGATCCCCATCGCTAGACTGTCCGACGAGACGCCGACATGGGCACAATCGCTGCTCGCGCCCAAGGAGGAGCAAGTTGTGTCCCTCGCCGGTGGAGCTGGTGGCAACGACGGCTTTGTTTTAACCGTTTGGCTCGGCAAGATGTACGCGGAGGAGGAACATGAGCTGCTGGTGGAGCTGCGGGCGCTGCTAGGCGTGCAGTACAACCACCCTCACTCGTTGTCCGTCGGATACAGCCACCGTGACCCGGCATCGCAGAATACCCTGCACGGCACCGAGCAATCGCTGCTCCTGCCCCCACTCCACGGAGGGAGCTCGTCGTTGTAGCCACTCCACAACATGTTCATGGCCACCCGCGCCGTGGCCAAGTCGCGGAGGCTGGCAGAGCTGAGCGACTTATTGTCGGCCACCCACCTGCTGTCCTCGGTGCGGAGGCTAGTCCTTCAGTCCCCACCAACGCAGCAGAAACAGGACCTGCTGGGCAGCCTAGAAACCGAGTTGAGCGACATGAGGTGGCGACGCAGGAAGCAGGCACCAACGACGCTGACGTCCAGGTTGGCGATGCCCTTGGGCACGCCACGGGAAACGGGGAGCCATCATGCGCAAGTTGATCAGCCGGGTGAGCGATCTGCACGGATTTGAGAATGCATGCTTGTGACGACGACAGCAGCGACAATGAGGATCTATCTCTAATGATGAGCAAAGCTGTTTTTTTGTTTTTTCTTGTTTTGTGGTGAAACTATCAACGATGACGGAGACGAAGAAGAAGACCCTACCGGAGCATTGTACGTCTTTGCGGTGGATGTCGTGTTGAAAAATAAAATGGTACCACAGTTTGAAAAGGAATATAATCTAGGGAGTTTTTCACAAATATACACGTCCAACTGATATCCCTATTATTGATGTGGCAGTGGTCAAAGCGCCACGTAGGCAGGTCAAAACGGTCAGAGAAAAATAGGACCTCGGGTGAATCACTTATGAAAGATTTAGGACTTATATATGCAATTTTAAAGATTTAGGACCAAACTGAAGGTATCGAGAAAGAATAAGGACCGCGAGTGCGGTTATCTCTAATGATAACTTTATTATTGTCTCTAGGGCATATTCCTTCATCCAGAGTGGGTCCTAACTGCCTGGAAGTACACATGGGCTAAAAGTGGGGGCACCCCGGCCTACATGGGCTAGGGATCCACGGACACCAAAGCACATGCACCCCTAGGAGGGGAAACCCTAGGCGCCAAGGGTGATGGGGGAGATCGACTTGGGGGCAAGTACCCCCTTGGCTGCAGCCAGCCCCTAGGGCTTGGAGGTAGGGCCAAGGCTCCCCCCGCGCCTACGGGTGGAGGTGCATCCCTTCCTCCCCTACAACTGCCTCTTTCTCTCCCTTCTCTCCCCTATAACGCTGCAGCAGTTTAGGTGAAGCCCTGCAGTAAATTCTCCACCATAGTTGGCACTATCGTTGTGCTGCCGAAATCTCTCTCTCTCTCACCCAATAGTAGTTTTAGGTTGGCTCTAAATGCTGGTCGACAAAAGCACCAAAATATATTTCATTGATGACAAAAGTTGCTTTGGCGAGCATAAAAGTTGCTTTTATTTCAAAAAGTTGTCTCGTCGATGACAGAAATTGCTGTGTTCGAACACAAAACTTATTTTGTTGGACACCAAAGTTAGTTTGTGATGCAGCGAAGTTTCCTAGTTGGGCACCAAAGTTGCTCAGTCAGGCCCAAGTTCTATTGTCGGGCTCCAAAGTTGCCGCATAGGAGACATATGTTGCCTCATCGGGCACATAAGTTGCCTTGTCAAACTCCGAACTTGTGATACGTTGCAAACGTATCTATAATTTTTGATGCTCCATGCTTGTTTTGCACCAGTTATATTATATTTTGTCCACACTTTGTGGCATTTTTATGCATTTTATGAAACTAACCTATTAACAAGATGCCACAGTGCAAGTTCCTGTTTTCTGCTATTTTTGGTTTCAGAAAAGATAGTAAAGAAATATTCTCGGAATTGGATGAAACAAAAGCCAAAGTTCCTATTTTTGCCGAAACGAGACAGAGTCTGGAGGCCAGAGGGAGACGCACCCCAAGGCAGACACACCTGTCCTAGGCGTGACCAGGGGCGCGCCGCCCTAAGGTGTGGCCCCCTGGCGCTCCACCGACCTTGCCCCTTCACCCCCCAAAGAAAAAACCCTAAGTACCGCATCAGAATTCCATGAAAAAGTCCATAGCTGCCGCCACCATTGTCCCTAGATCGGGAGGGATCTGAAGCTCTTGCCGGCACCCTGCCAGAGAGGGGAGATCATCCCGGAGGCCTTCTTCATGACCATGCCAGCCTCCGGAGTGACGTGTGAATAGTTCCTCCTTGGACTATGGGTCCATAGCAGTAGCTAGATGGTTGTTTCTCCTATTTGTGCTACCATGTTTAGATCTTGTGAGCCGCCTATCATGATAAAGATCATCTTATTGTAATTATACATGTTGTGTTTGCGGGAATCCAATGGATATTGAGTATTATGTCAGATTGATTATTGTTCTATCATGTCTATGTTATTTGTGATCTTGCATGCTCTCCGTTGCTAGTAGTTACTTTGGCCAAGTATTTGCTTGTAACTCCAAGAGGGAGTATTTATGCTCGATAGTAGGTTCATGCCTCTAGTAATCTGGGAGAGTGACAATAACTTCTAAGATTGTAGATGTGCTGTTGCTACCAGGGATAAAACAACAATCCTTTGCCCAAGGGCAATTTTATTTTTTACATTACACACTTTGCTTAATGCAATTATCTGTTGCTTGCAACTTAATACCCGAGGGTTGTTCGATGATATCCTAGAGGTGGATTACTAGTCATAGATGCAGTTGGATTATGGTCTATGTATCATGTTGTAATGCCCAAATGAATCTCATAGTGATCATCATGTCATGTACATGTATTGTTATGCATTCTCTATTTGTTAATTGCCCCGCTGTAATTTGTTCACCCAACATGTTATTTATCTTATGGAGAAAACACCTCTAGTGAACTATGGACCCCGGTCCATTCCTTCCCATTGATATTCTATCTACTGTTTACTGTTTAATTTCTGCAATTACCACAAGCAATTACTTTCTTCCACACTATATGTTTAATCCTTTGTTTTCAGCAAAACCAGTGAGCTTGACAACCTCATTGATAAGTTGGGGCAGAGTATTGTGGTTGTGTTATGTGCAGGTTTCACGTTGCTAGAAACACCTTCTTAAGTGGTTTCTTTCTCCTACTGTTTCGAACCTTGGTTCTATAACTGAGGGAAACTTGCTGCTGTGCTCATCATACCTTCCTCTTGGGGTTCCCAACGGGCTCTACATCAACCGAGCCACATCAAGCATTTTTCTGGCGCCGTTGCCAGAGACTATAGGGCCTTAGTCTCTTCCTCCGCGTTAAGCATTTTTCTGGCGCCGTTGCCGGGGAGAAAGAAGATTCCCGCAAGGGGAGTCTCTCACTACCAATCTCTTTACTTTGTTTTTGTTTTGCTTTGTTTGGTTTGCTTCTTTTTATCAAAACACAAAAAAAATAGTTCATACTTTAGTTGCTATTTTTGTTTTCTTGCTTTAATCTTGACAAAATGATTACTCCTAAAAACACTAAGTTGTGTGACTTCACTAGCACAAAAAACAATGATTTCATTTGCACACCTATTGCTCCACCCGTTCCTGAAGCTACTTTCTATGAAATTAAACCTGCTTTGCTAAATCTTGTTATGAAAGAGCAATTTTCTAGTGTTAGTACTGATGATGCTGCTACTCACCTTAATAATTTTGTTGAACTTTGTGAGATGCAAAAATATAAGGATGTAGATGGAGATATTATTAAGCTTAAATTGTGTCCTTTCTCTTTAAGAGGAAGAGGTAAATATTGGTTGCTATGTTTGCCTAAAAATAGTATTGATTCTTGGATTAAATGCAAAGATGCTTTCATTGGAAAATATTATCCTCCTGCTAAGATTATATCCATGAGAAGTGACATAATGAAATTTAAACAATTTGATAATGATCATGTTGCTCAAGCTTGGGAAAGAATGAAATCTTTAGTGAAGAATTGCCCCACTCATGGACTGACTACTTGGATGAATATCCAAACCTTTTATGCATGACTGAATTTTTCATTAAGAAATTTGTTGGATTCGGCTGCTGGAGGTACCTTTATGTCCATCACTTTGGGTGCTGCAATAAAGCTCCTGGATGATATGTTGATTAATTATTCTGAATGGCACACTGAGAGAGCTCCACAAGGTAAGAAGGTAAATTTTGTTGAAGAAACTGATGAGCTCAGATCACTGTAGAGCTTTGTTGGGAAACCCTAAGAGGAAGGTATGATGAGCACAACAACAAGTTTTCCCTAAGTTATGAAACCAAGGTTATCGAACCAGTAGGAGCAAGGAAACAACTCCAAGCTGTTGCTAATAACTTGGAATCCTGCACAACACAAACTCAAGACTTTGCCCCAACTTACAGTGAGGTTGTCAATCTCACTAGTTTGCTGAAAACAAAGGATTAAACGTATAGTGTGGAAGGTAATGGTTGCTTGCAGAAAGTAAACGATAACAGTAGATGATGTAACAATGGTAAAGATTGGACCAGGGTCCACAGTTCACTAGAGGTGTTCTCCTTAAGATAAATAACATAACATGTTGGGTAAACAAATTATAGTGGGGCAATTGACAGGAACTAAGCAAGGTATAACAATGCAATACTAGACATTCATGATCCTATGAGATTTGATTGGGCATTAAAACAATATACATAGACCGCCATCCAACTGCATCTATGACTAATAATCCACCTTTAGGTTATCATCCGAACCCCCTCTAGTATTAAGTTGCAAGCAACATATAATTGCATTAAGAAATGTGTGTAAAGTAAATAATACAATTGTTCGATGAACAAAAGATTGTTGTTTTCTCCCTAGTAGCAATAGCACATCTACAACCTTAGAGATTTCTGTCACTTCCCCGGATTCAATAGAGGCATGAACCCACTATCGAGCATAAATACTCCCTCTTGGAGTCACTAGCATCTACTTGGCCAAGATAGGTACTAGAAACAGAGAGCATGCAAGATCTCAAACAACACAGACATGATAGAATCAACAATCAATAATACATGATAGAATCAATAATAAATCTGACATAGTATCTCAATATCCATCGGATCCCTGCAAACACAACATGTATGATTACAAATAGATGATCTTGATCATGAACGGAGCTCACAAGATCTAAACATGATAGCACAAAGGAGGATAAACAACCATCTAGCTACTGTATGGACCCATAGTCCAAGGGTGAACTACTCACGCATCATACCGGAGGTTGGAATGGTGATGAAGAAGGCCTCCGAGATGATCTTTCCCCTCCGTCAGTGTGCCGGGAAGAGCTTCAGATCCCCCCGATCTAGGGACAATAGTGGCAGTGGCTACGGACTGTTTTGTGGAGATCTGGTCGGGTACTTAGGGTTTTGGCATCGGGGGATTTTATAGGAGAAGAGGCGAGGCAGGAGGGCGGCCAGGGCGCCCACACCATAGGGCGGCGTGCCCTAGGGTGGGCCCGCATGACCCTAGGGTGTGGCGGCCCTGTGGTGCCCCTCCGGTAGCCCTTTGGTCTCTGTGTTCATCTCGGTGAAATATTAACTTTGGCTTTTGTCCCATCCAATTCTGAGAATATTTCCTTACTAGCTTTTCTGAAACAAAAAACAACATAAAATAGGCAACTGTCACTATGGCATCTTGTTAATAGGTTAGTCCCAGAAAATGTATAAAAATACCTCAAAGTGTAGACAAATCATAGCAAAGTGGATACTAAACAAGCATGGAACATCAAAAATTATAGATACGTTTACGACGTACCAGAAACCTCCTCCTTGAGTGATAAGATTGATACTATTATGTCCCTGCTTGTTTGTGGAAAAGCTCATATTGATCCAAATGATGTTCCTTTAGCCTCTTTGGTTGCTCAAGAAGAGCAAGTTGATGTGAACTTCATTAGAAGTAATAATTTTGGCAACAATGCTTATGGTAATAATAATTATAGGCCATATCCTCCTAATAATAGCAATAGTTATCATGGTAAATCTGGAATACCTAGCGAAGAAAGTATTTTGGAAGTTGAAAGATCCACTAAAAACTTCATGCAAATGCAATATGAGTAGAATAAATTATTCACTAAAACCATGGAGGAACAATCTGGCATTTTGAAAAATATTAGTTATCAACTTGAGAATTTAAATAGGAAAATTCCTAGTTTGCAAGCCAAAATTTCAAATGCTGAAAATAATATTTCATCTTTGTCTAAAGAACAATCTTCTTTGATTAATAAAATGGCTTCTAAACCTGAAACTATGTATAATCCCTTTGCTGCTACTAATGCCATTCAAGTTAGAATTGATGAAAATGATAGGATGTTAGCTGAATTGCATGCTAGGTGGGAAAGAGAATATGAAATTGCTAGAAAAATAGTATGACTAAAGTTTGTACCATTACCACAACTAGTGATGCTGAAGTTTCAAATGCTAGAAAACCTCCTGCTATTAATGATAAAATAATTGGTGTAGACAAAGTCCCCATTCCTTTTGCAACATTGCCTAAACCCACTGGAACTTTTTTCAATAAAAATGCTGATTTTTTTTAAATACGGGAGATAAAAGTTCTACTACCTTGAATGATAATTTTGATTTTGATCTTGATGGTTGCAATATTTCTGAAGTGATTATGTTCTTGCAAAATCTTGCTATAAGTCCTAATGCTAGTGCTATGAATATGGCTTTTACAAAACATATTACAAATGCTCTCATGAAAATTAAAGAAGAAAAATTGAAACATGAAGCTTCTATTCCTAGGAAATTAGAAGATGGGTGAGATCCCGTCATTAATATGAAAGTGAATGATTTTGATTTCAAAGATTCATGTGATCTTTGTGCTAGTGTCTCTATTATTCCTAGAAAAATTTATGATATGCTTGATTTACCACCATCGGAAGATTGTTATTTGGATGTCCATCTTGATGATAATGCTAAAAAGAAACCTATGGGGAGAATTAATGATGTTCTTATTATGGTTAACAATACCTTTGTCCCCGTTGATTTTTGTGTTTTGGATGTTGAATCAATGCTTCTTGTCCTATTGTTTTGGGAAGACCTTTTCTTAGAACTGTTGGTGCCATTATTGATATGAAGGAAGGCACCATTAAATATAAATTCCCGCTCAAGAAAGGCATTGAACACTTCCCTCGAAAAATAAAGAAGCTATCTTTTGATTCTGTTATTAGAACAAAATTTGATATTGATGCTTCTTCATTTGAAAATACTCGATTCTTGCTTTCTGTGCCTAGCTAAAAGGCGTTAAAGAAAAACACTCTTGGGAGATAACCCAATTTTTTTATTTTAGTAAGTTTTTATTTTTTTGAGTCTTGGAAGTTATTGCCTCTGTAATAACCTCTCCTTATTCTTTTGTATTTGTTTTTTGTGCCAAGAATAGCCTCTAATGAGAGGGAAGTAAGATTTGGGGAAGTTGTTGTCCCGAAATTGATTTCTGTGCTTTGCTGTAAAAAATCATGAAAAATCCCAGAATGCCATATTGATCTGAAATGTTTTGTGCGCATTCCCCTAGTATTTAACCAACTTTCGTCAGTTTTGCACTTTTCGATTTGAGCAATAGAAGATTTTCAAAAAATCATTCTTTACCTGTAGGTATGTTTTGACAGATTTCTGCCATTATTTGCATCTGCCTCTTAATCAATTTATTTTTGAGTTCTTCTTGATCACTTGAGATTTTAAAAGGAGTAGCTACAGTAGCTTATGTTTTAATGGAAGTTTTACTTAATTTGAAACTGAACCCAAAGGCTTATTATCTTGAATACACTAATGTTGCTAATGAAGATTGTGTGAAGTTTTGTATGAAGGAAATTTTCAAGTGTAGGGAGAGAATGATGTGATGAGATGAAGTATGGACAAAAAATCAAGCTTGGGGATGCCACCTGTGTCACCCCAAGAAATATTCAAGAGGTACAAGCGTCAAAGCTTGGGGATGCCCAAGGCATGCCCTTCTTCATCAACAAAAATCTTAGGTTTTCTTTCATGATACTATATTTTTTTTGCTTCATGCGCTATGTGTTGTTATTGGAGCTTATTTATTTTTGTTTTTAGTTTAATTTTGTTTTGTTTTATATAATAAGTTGGTTGCACCCAGCACACTTCTTTTGGAGAAGTCACACCCCGTTCTTCATTGCCTAGAACACTCTAGTTTTCACTCTTATTGTTCTGTGAGTGTTCACTTTGCTAGCACTGCGTTTAGTTTTGATTTTCTTCTTATTTTTTCTTAGAACTTTTTAGTTCTTATTTGTAGTTAGGTGATACAAGCTCTCTGATCTTTGTTGATTATTACCTTCATGAGTTGTTTCAAATAAGTCGATTGGTGTTGGAAAATAGTAGAATGTTTCATGCTTATGGTGGTACAAAAAGGAGATTGTTTTGATTGTGACTTAGACTTTATCATGCCATGTTAGATGTTTCTTTGACCATATTCTTAGTGATTATTTTTGTAGCATGACTTGTTTCAAAAAATTGAGATTTCTTAATGTGCCATGAAAGAATCACGCGTTGTTTTAGCATACAAAAGCATAATATTGTGGTATTCTCCTTTGATGCTTTATTTGGGTTGACTTGGCACATGCTTACACCATGTTATGACTATGAACCAGTCACCTTAGCATCTATTATCATTTAGTTTTTGACTTGTGATATCACTTTATGCTTTGATTAATAATGTTTTGTCGCTTTGCATGATTATGGCCATTATTGCTCTCTTAGTTGGTCGCTCCCAGTCTTTTTCTAGCCTCCACCTGTACTGAGTATGAGCTCTACTCGTGCATCCAACTCCCAAGAAACCAAGTTATTCCAAAGAGTCCACTATAAATTCCTATGCATGGTGTGTTACACCATTCCAAGTATATTCATGTGTTTATTTATCTTCCAAATTAAATTTTGTTATGTGAAAATTAGTGATTAAAGCTCTCACAAACTTGAAGGAACATTTTATTTCTTGCACTTAATAAACTTGAACCATTGTGACTGTCTTATATGCTTGCAAGTTATAAGTTGGGAATTAGCAAAACCATGCTGTCATGGGGTACACTTTCAATATTGCACTTACTTATTTAGTTGATATCATGTTCTTTTGTTTATGGATCCCGGTGGTGCGAAATAAAATGGGAGCTTGTAAGTCCATGCAGTATGTATATGTGTTAGAGAAATGTTTGGGCGGCTAGCCTAAGCCATGCCTAATCATGGTGGAAACTTACAGCGAAACCATAGTGGCATTATTATGAAGCATCCTCAATAAAAACCTATGCAAATAGCAAATAAAAAGATCATTGAGATGCTCACTGTCTGTTTCCTTTTCATTTTGATATGGGATAGCTCATGTGTCATGGTGCAAGGGGTACCCCGTTGGTGGTTCTCTATGATACACATATACTTACAATGACAAGAACTTGCTTGTGACCAAAGTAGATTAGCATGAGATTCGGTACTCGTACGCAAGGGGCATGAGGTTTTCAACTTATAATTTGTCAAGCATATAACTCATATTTGCCCTCACTTTAACCTTAATCACTTCAAGATGCTTATGATAGGGGCAATAATATCTCAAAGATAATAAGTACCATAATTTTTTGGAAGCTTTATAAAACCATTTAATCCCTACTTCCCTCTACGAAGAGCCTTTCTTTTTTACTTTTGTGTTGAGTCTTCATCTTCTATCTTTATGCACCAGTTAAGAGAGTATAGTTGTCATTCTGAGTTCAATGTGCATTGTCCCAAAACTTTTTGATTGATTCATAATCATGGTATTGCTTGTTCTTAAATTATTTGTATCTAGTCACCATTATGAACTTTGAAGGTGTCATATGCATTTATGTTTTGTTATTCCATGAAGGACAAGATGAATACCACTCTTGCTATGTTTTCTATATGTGAAACAAACAAATGTCTTTCAAAGCATTATTCATGATCTTTTGTTTGTGTAGCCTTTCATGTTGCAACATAGTTGCTATGTCTTATCGTTAGAAATACATATCTTATGTCTATGTTTAGAGTACTTTGATTCCAGCTATCAATGCTTTGCAATACCTTGATCAAGATTGTGATGGTGCATGTCACCTCAAAAATTATCATTTTATCACTTACCTACTCGAGGACGAGTAGGAGTTAATCTTGGGGATGCTGATACGTTGCAAACGTATCTATAATTTTTGATGCTCAATGCTTGTATTGCACCAATTATATTATGTTTTGTCCACACTTTGTGGCATTTTTCTGCATTTTCTAGAACTAACCTATTAGCAAGATGCCATAGTGCTAGTTCCCGTTTTCTTCTATTTTTGGTTTTAGAAAATCTAGTAAAGAAATATTCTCGGAATTGGATGAAACAAAAGCCAAAGTTCCTATTTTTGTCGACACAGGACGGAGTCCGGAGGCCAGAGGGAGACGCACCCCATGGCGGCCACACCTAGCCCAGGCGTGGCCGGGGGGGCGCCGCCCTAGGGTGTGGCCCCCCTCGAGCTCCACCAACTTTGCCCCTTCGCCTATATAAACCCCCCGAGGCAAAAATCCTAAGTACCTGATCAGAATTCCATGAAAAAGTCCATAGCTGCCACCACCATCATCCCTCGGGGGATCTAAAGCTCTTCCCGACACCCTAACAGAGAGGGGAGATCATCCCGGAGGCCTTCTTCATCACCATGCCAGCCTCCGGAGTGATGTGTGAGTAGTTCATCCTTGGACTATGGGTCCATAGCAGTAGCTATATGGTTGTTTCTCCTATTTGTGCTACCATGTTTAGATCTTGTGAGCTTCCTATCATAATCAAGATCATTTTATTGTAATTATACATGTTGTGTTTGCGGGGATCCAATGGATATTGAGTATTATGTTAGATTGATTATTGTTCTATCATGTATATGTTATTTGTGATCTTGCATGCTCTCCGTTGCTAGTAGTTACTTTGGCCAAGTATTTGCTTGTAAATCCAAGAGGGACTATTTATGCTCGATAGTAGGTTCATGCATCTAGTAATCTGGGAGAGTGACAATAACTTCTAAGATTGTAGATGTGTTGCTGCTACTATGGAGAAAACAACAATCCTTTGCCCAAGGGAAATTGTATTGTTTACATTACACACTTTGCTTAATGCAATTATCTGTTGCTTGCAACTTAATACCCGAGGGTTGTTCGGATGATATCCTGGAGGTGGATTATTATTCATAGATGCAGTTGGATTACGGTCTATGTATCATGTTGTAATGCCCAAATGAATCTCATAGTGATCATCATGTCACGTACATGCATTGTTATGCATTCTCTATTTTTCAATTGCCCCGCTGTAATTTGTTCACCCAACATGTTATTTATCTTATGGAGAAAACACCTCTAGTGAACTGTGGATCCCGGTCCATTCCTTTCCATTAATATTCTATCAACTGTTTACTGTTTACTTTCTGCAATTACCACAAGCAATTACTTTATTCCACACTATACGTTTAATCCTTTGTTTTTAGCAAAACCAGTGAGCTTGACAACCTCATTGATAAGTTGGGGAAGAGTATCGTGGTTGTGTTGTGTACAGGTTCCACGTTGCTAGCAACACCTTCTGAAGTGGTTTCTTTCTCCTACTAGTTCGATAAACTTGGTTCTATAACTGAGGGAAACTTGTTGTTGTGCTCATCAGACCTTCCTATTGGGGTTCCCAACGGGCTCTACATCAACCGAGCAACATCAACTTGCCGCATAGGGTACATATGTTTCCTCATCGGGCATAGAGGAAACTTTAGAGGCCGATTGAGCAACTTCAGAGCCTAGTGAGGAAACTTTGTAGCCCGGCTGAGCACATTCTGTGCCTGACTGAGCAACTTTGGAGCCTAGCAAGGTAACTTTGGTGCTCGACTGAGCAACTTCGGAGCCCGACTTAGCAACTTATGTGCCTGATTAAGCAACTTTGGAGCCCGACAAGGCAACTTTGGTGTCTCGCAGGGCACCGAAGTTGCCTCGCCCGGCTCTGAAGTTGCCTCATTAGGCACAGTAGTTGCCTCGTATGGCTCTGAAGTTGCCCCGTCGGGAACCAAAGTTGCCTCGCCGGGAACAAGTTGCTTCGCCGGGCACCGAAGTTTCCTCGCCGGGAACCGAAGTTGCCTCGCCGGGCTTCAAAGTTGCCTCGCTGCGCTCTGAAGTTGCCTCGTCGGGCTCCAAAGTTGCCTCGTTAGGCACATAAGTTGCCTTGGGCTCTGAAGTTGCCTTGCCGGGAACCAAAGTTGCCTCGCCGGGCTCCCAAGTTGCCTCGCCGGGAACCAAAGTTGCCTCTTTAAGCATAGAAGTTGCCCGGGCTCCCAAGTTTCTTTGTTAGGCACATAAATTGTCTCGCCGGGAACCGAAGTAGCCTCTTCAGGCATCAAAGTTGCCTCGCCGGGCTCCAAAGTTGCTTTGCCGGGAACCGAAGTTGTCTCGTTAGGTAGGGTGTCAAGTGGGATCCCACCTAAATCCCACCTTTAGTTCATTTGTCAAAATCTAGTGTAAATTTTGAACAAAAATTTGAACTAGATTTTGGCAAATGAACTAGAGGTGGGATTTAGGTGGGATCCCACTTGACACCCTATCGTTAGGCACAGAAGTTGCCTCGTCGTGCTCCGAAGTTGCCTCACCAGGAACCAAAGTTTGCTCATCGGGATCTAAAGTTGCCTCGCGGGGCTTCAAAGTTGCCTCGTCGGGCACCAAAGTTGGCACGTCGGGCTCCAAAGTTGTCTTGTTAGGCATAGAAGTTGCCTCATCGGGCTCTGAAGTTGCCTCATCGGGCTCTGAAGTTGCCTCGCCGGGAATTGAAGTTGCCTCGCGGGGCACCAAAGTTGCCTTGTCGGGCTCTTGAAGTTGCCTCATCGGGCTCTGAAGTTGACTCGTTAGGCACAAAAGTTGATCCATCGGGCTCCGAAGTTGCCTCGTTAGGCACCAAAGTTGCTCTGTCGGGCATCGAAGTTGCTCGGTCGGGCACCAAAGTTGCCCGGTCGGTCATCAAAGTTGCTCTGTTGGGCACCAAAGTTGCCTCGTTGGGTATAAAAGTTGCTCTATCGAGCATCAAAGTTGGTCAGTTGGGCACTGAAGTTGCCCCGGTCAGGCACCGAAGTTGCTCTCTCGAGCACCGAAGTTATCTAGTTGGGCATCGAAGTTTCCCGGTCGGAGCATCAAAGTTGCTCTGTCGAGCGTTGAAGTCGCCTCGTCGGGCAACTTTGTGAAGATGTTAGGCAACAAATTGTTAGGATTGAGCAACTATTACATGCATTTAGACAACAATCTAACAAAAATAAACAATTATAGTCCAATCGTCAAAAATATAACCAAAAGAAGAGTCTAGCACGGCCCACAAAAGTCCTAGCACTATTTCACAGTCTTTACATGTGGTCGAGATTCAGATTAGCTCCAGCTCAAAGATGATTCCAGCAACACCCTTTTCCCTGTCTCGCGAATGTTGAACTTTCCAGCCGAGTTAGGAAGCACCGCTGCCGGACCTCTGCTCGCTGCACCACCTCCGTGAGAAAATTCAGCAACGAGGAAATTCATCTGAGCACACGAGCTTCTCCACGCGTGCTCCTATGCACGTATCGACGAGGAGCAGTCTGCTTGATGCTACCTCCTCTCTTACCTGCAGGCTGCTAGTGATTTTCATGTCCGCCAATGAGCTTCGTAGTGGAGTAGGACAAATGAGAGGTTGTACGACTCGTAGTGGAGATGGGGATGTCGGCCGTACGCGGCGGAGATGGCCGGACATCGATGCCTATCGCTGGATACCACGAACCAGAGCAGCGCGCCGGGAAGTTGCTGCGGAGCGCGACACCGGGCGCTATGAACCAGGGTGTGCTTAGGGAGGAGGCGCGGGAGGCCACGAACCGGAGCGGCGCCGAGGGAATTTGCCGGGAGGAGGCGACACCATGGCTGGGGACAGATATGGGGTTGGGGAGTTTTTTTTACGCGAGGAACGGTTGGAGAAGATAGACCAGATTGTGCGGTCGCTAGGGGGTGCGCTCGGCCCGTCATTCTGACGTGTGGGCGCCGATAAGTATTTGGATTTTCTTAATACCCTTCGGTGATAGACATGTCGCCCTTTTTGAAATTAGCACTACCAATTCTAAACAAACACATGCAACGAATGGTCATGAATGACTTCCAGATACGGTACTGTACTTAATAGGTCTAGAACTCCTCCCGAAGATACCGCAACCTAGCTTGGGAGTTGGCTCTCCTTGCATGGCTCCTGCTAGATGAACTTGTCATATATTACAACTTGGCAGGGTGTAACACCCTCAGAATCGACCCTATGCAAGTTTTAGCGCTTCCCGCCAAACCCGCATAGAAACGATTCAAAGGTGCCCACCAGGCACTTTCGTGCGGGTGGAAAACAAAGTAATAAAATTACACAACAGTCCTCGATGGGACCCACAGAACAGATATATATACAACAGCGACTCAATGAGTCAAGAATACAGATATACAGAACAAAGATCCAAATCACCTTGAAAACGATAGAGCGTCCAGCTACGGACAAGATGCAAATGGGGCTAAGAGCCCTGAAGAATAACCAATGGCGTCCATAACCCTGCCCAGGCCAAGCCGGAAGGGTAACCCTGCTAACGACGTCGGTCTCAAAACCTGCTTAAACAAAAGGGGGCCGACAAAGGGCAAAGGAAAAAGAGAGAGCGGTCAGTACTGAGGCCAGTACACGGCGAGGCTAGAATTCGGCGGTCCTCGCCTACATAGGTATGGTGGACTGAAGCGGCAGCGGCAGCATGCACTAAACAACCTATAGAGACTCGATACAACGGTCGACTATCAGAGAGAGATGAGAAAGACCTATTCGGAACCAACCTGATACTATCACCAAGCATACCCATCCTGGTATTTCCCCCTCGAGACCAAACGAGGAAGTCAACCGAGGAACTCACACAGTGGGCAGTTTTATTTATTCAGTTATCGTTGCAGAAATTACTAGTCAGGTATAGATAGTCATTCTGATAAAATAAGCAGTGGACAGTTTTAGTTAACCATTCCGTTGTAGTTGCGACACTTACTAGTCAGATACAATTAGCATGAGATATCCCGAAAACCCAGCAGTTGTTGGTACTTTTATTTAGCCATTCCGTTATAGTTGCAATATTTACTAGTCAGGTACAATGGTAGCAAGCGACAACCCAAACAAGCAATTGTTGGCAGTTTTATTTAGCCATTCCATTATAGTGAAGCTGATTACTAGTCATTATAAAGTCAAATTTATAGCACTACTTTAATTATAGTTGTCTATGATCGAGATACTGTGCTCCAAGTCGTCCATAACCGCGGACACGGCTTTCAGAAAGTTTTACCCTGCAGGGGTGCACAAATAGCAACACACACTCAATCAACCTCGGAAAAACCAAATCAAAACCCAACGAGGCCTTCACGACAAAGCAATCACAAGATTCAGAAATATTTCCGGGGGCCACCCCGTTGAGTACACCCGCAACGAAGCTAGCTGACTCCGAGACGGACTCAAGGTTTGGGTGGACGGCTGTGAACGACTGGGAACCCAAAACTGGGCTTGTCGACACCGCGAAAACGTGTCCGGATCCTAAACAGTACAGGTGCTATCCATCGCACAATTTAAATAAAGCAGTAAAGCATGGCATAAGTACAGGATATTAAATAAAACCTCAAACTAGTTTGTGGCCCCAAGAAATAAGAATGAATCAAGCTCTGGCTCAGGGGGGTCCCATAATCCTCCCGGATGTGGATAGCGCGAATATTCAAGGAACAGGTATCAAGTACTCGGGGTCCTACGGGACACAAGTGGACGGTTAACAACCAAATGACATCTATTGCCCACCTGTGCCTCTGCTTACTTACTTCAATTTTAGTTATTAAACAATAATTAAAGTTATGATCATCTCCAACAATAAACACACGGCAATACTCCATCAACGGTGGTACTTGACGACACGCAACAGCACTTGAGCAAGCGACTACGATGCGCGAGTCCAACTATCTACCAAACAACAGGTAATAGGAGGTGTCCAAGGCAATATAAGGCTGCAAGGGATATCACGGTACGAAAGCTAGAGCATCGCAACACATATAGCAATAGATCAACAGGAGGGAATAAATACTATAAAAGTAAGATAGGTAGAAAGGGGGAGATGCTCGCCTGAAAACATTGCCGAAGGTTCAACCGAAGATCGGGTCGACACTCCCATCAACTCAACGGCCTTATCCACGAAGAACCAAAACACTAGAATAAACACCGGATGCACTATACGGCAGAAGATCGGGCATGATGCATGTATGATGTATGACATGGCACGGATGCGATGCAATTAGGCAATATTAAGTGGAACCGGGGTCCCGACATTTAATTAAACGGTTCATGTTGTTTAACTACCCCGCAATTTAAATGTTGTTTGAACATGGCAAAATATAGCACCGGTTCGCTACACAGATTTAAATGAGGCCAATATAAGACTAGATTTGCCCGCATATGGGCCCCATATTTAATTAAAATGTGAATCGGCATAAGGCCCCCAAACCAAATGATATGCATGCGAGTATGAATGATTTACATGCACATTTCATAATGTCATATATTATAAAATATAGGGTGTCGGTTAGGGGATCACATTAGGGTTCGGCGATCTTGGGCTCCGAGGGGTTCGGGGTCGGACTCAGGGTTCGACGGGGACGAGGTTCGAATACAAGATGGAGAACTTGGGTGCCAAGCGGTCGATCTTGTCGGTGATGGCGAACTTGAGTGGATCGGGTACCGGGGTCTTCGAATCCGGGAAGTAGATCTTGTCGCACGGACGTCAATGCTTCCGGGAAGGAGAACTTTTCGTTGAGGAGATCTTGTCGGGTCCGCGCCGTCGAATCGGTCTTGGCATTCGGGGCGAAGAACTTGGCGTATCCGCGTCGGCGATCTTGGCGTTCTTCAGGTTCGGGTCCTGGCGCTTCGGATCGATCTTCAGGGGCCCGGGAAGGCGACCTTGGCGCTCGGGTTCGGCGGTATCGGTCTTCGGACTCCGTGAACGGGGCATCGGATCGGTCTTCGCATCTGAGAAGGCGGCCTTGATGTTCCCTCTCGATCGTCGGTGGTGGACTCGGGTTCGACGCTGCGGATTCATCGGGTTCATCCTGAGTCGGTGTCGAACTTGTCATCATGAAGATCTTGACGGTTCCTTGGGTACACAGATTTGCTTGCACCCGACTCACTTGATGACGGCTAGAGGAAACACCTGAGGGGAACCGCATGACTTGCCATAGGGAGAACTCACGCAGGAATCCTGCGAGGGCATCGTGTTGCTGGCCTCAACAAAACAGAGGGGCATATGGCTTGTGGTTGGACGGTGACGCGTGCGGTCGGAAGAACGGCAGAGACGGGACGAGCCGCGGCGGGAAGGAGTTCCACGGCGCGCGTCTGCGAGGGCGGCACCGGAGGAAGGGAGGACGGCGGTCGGTGCTGGCGAGGACGTGCAGGGGGAAGCGGTGGTGGCCATGGCGACAGCGCACGGCCGGAGGAGGGTCTGGCTCGGGGCGGCCGGACCGAGGCGGAAGGAACCGGGCGACGTGGCCTAGCTCAAGAAGGAGGCCGAGAAGGGCTACCGCAGGGGGGGCGCGCTGGCGTCGGGAGGGCCTGAGGCCGGCGGTGGCGGAACTAGAGGGGGCGGGGAGCGCCGGAGACGGGCACGGCGGCCGCGACGAGAAGAAGGGCGGTCGGCGCGGATGGTGTCCGGCGGCGGCGACGTGGCTCGGCCCGCGGAAGGAGAGGGGATGGCGGCGCTCGAGCGTGGGGCCGGTCGACGGCGATGAGGCGGCTCCGGCGAGGCTCTGCTCGGGGCAAGCACAGGAGGAGGGCGAGCTTGCAGAGGGGACGGAGGGGCGATGGTGCGAGCGGGGGGGGCGGTTGTTGCGGGGAGAGGGGCGCGACGCACGCGGAGGCGGCTGGCAAGCTCGGGGACAGGCGGAGGAGATGGCGCCGGGGCGACGGGGTCGGAGGCGCGGTGAGGCAGAGGGGGGAGCGACGGCGGCTGCCGGGGAGAGAGAGAGGAAGGGGAGGGCGGAGGCGGAGGCGGAGCAGAGGAACGAGCGGCGGCCGACGAGCTTGGCTGCAGGGAGGAGGCGGTCGACGAACGGAGGGAGGAGAGGCGGTGGGCGCCGAGGAGCAGAGGGGAGCGGCCATGGGCAAGGGGGTGGTGAGCTCGCGCTTGGGGAAGGCGGCGGAAGGAGGGAGAAGGGGCGGGGTCGCGGGCGAGGTGCAGAGGGGTGGCTCGGCCGGCGAGCATGCGAAGGAAGGCGGCGGGACCGGGAGAAGGGGCGGGGCGAGCGGGGCACGCGGGATGGGGCGAGCGCGCTGGGCTGGGAGAGAGAGGAAGGAGTGGGACCCGCGGGGTGGGCCGGGGCGGTTGGTGGACGGGTCAGGTGATGGGGCCCGGGTGTCGGTGGGGAGAGAGGGTTTTGGGCTGGGTGCGTGCGTGTGTTGAGTGGGTGGGTGGTGTGGTCAGGGGAAGAGGGAGGGAGTGGGGTGGCTGATGTGGCAGGGGGTGATTGGGTGGTGGAGAGAGGAGAGGTGAGGTGGCGAGAGGGCATTGGTCAGGGTGATGTGGCTGAAGGGTGGGTAGTTTAGGTCTGGGTATAAAAGGGTTTAGGGGGGGCTGGTTTAGGACTAGATATTTATTTTCGGGTTTCCTTTACACATTATTTTAAAGAACATTTGTAAATCATTTAGTCAAAACAAAATATCTGGACAACCGAAGTTTGATTTGGAATTAGGACGGGGGTGTTTGCAAAAACAAAATAGACCTTTGTAAAATAGTTTTTATCAAACGGATGCATGATGATGTCATGATGATGCAATGCACAAAATCAACGCGATTTTCTAGTAGTGGTTTTTGCGGGATGCCACAATTCGACACCACTAACAATGGATCTCGCCCTCGAGATCTGCCTCATGGTACCGGGAAGAAGGCCGGCGGTCTGCATCTTCTCGCTTCGTGTAGATCCTCGCGACACCACTAACAAGGGTTCTTTCTCAGCTTGAAAATTGGCGACACCACCAACAATGGTCGGGGCCCACGTCCATCGAGAGAACACTCCGGAGAAACAAAGATGAAGGTAAAGGTCTCAAAAGGGTAAAGCCACCTCTAACTTCCGCGGAAGGAGTATAACTGCAATGATTCACCATTCAAGGTGCAAGAGCGAATGATAAGAGTAGTCGGATGGTGATCAGTCCATCGCGCACCCAAACCATTACTCTGCACACGAATAGGCGGATTATGCAACCAACTCTCGGAATTCAGACTGAAGATCTCGACAAACGAGGTTCAGAAACAAAGGAGTGATGCAGACTCTGCATCGGATCTGGCGTAGATGATGACGTCGCGTCGGAAAACACCGGAAAGCACAAACAAGGAACAAAGAATGGTACCGCAGTAGACGGATTCCTCAGACAGCATGAACACCGGATGGTAGAACACCGTTATCAAAGGAGGAAGCGAAACCCTGAAGGTACGACGGAACCCAACCACGAGAAATCCTGGACTCGAAGAGAGAGAAGAGAGCGGATTCAAAACACGCAGAGGTGAGAGGAGAGCAGCAGAGGGGTAAGGAGTAAAATCAGACCTAATCAGAACTATCCAACCGATTTTGCAAAAATAGTTTTGACACTCTACTTCGGCCGTTAGCTAGGTTATCCTACAGGCTGGACTTGTGGGGTATCGCAACTGCTGAGCTCTGATACCACTCTGTAACACCCTCAGAATCGACCCTATGCAAGTTTTAGCGCTTCCCGCCAAACCCGCATAGAAACGATTCAAAGGTGCCCACCAGGCACTTTCGTGCGGGTGGAAAACGAAGTAATAACATTACACAACAGTCCTCGATGGGACCCACAGAACAGATATATATACAACAGCGACTCAATGAGTCAAGAATACAGATATACAGAACAAAGATCCAAATCACCTTGAAAACGATAGAGCGTCCAGCTACGGACAAGATGCAAATGGGGTTAAGAGCCCTGAAGAATAACCAATGGCGTCCATAACCCTGCCCAGGCCAAGCCGGAAGGGTAACCCTGCTAATGACGTCGGTCTCAAAACCTGCTTAAACAAAAGGGGGCCGACAAAGGGCAAAGGAAAAAGAGAGAGCGGTCAGTACTGAGGCCAGTACACGGCGAGGCTAGAATTCGGCGGTCCTCGCCTACATAGGTATGGTGGACTGAAGCGGCAGCGGCAGCATGCACTAACCAACCTATAGAGACTCGATACAACGGTCGACTATCAGAGAGAGATGAGAAAGACCTATTCGGAACCAACCTTGTACTATCACCAAGCATACCCATCCTGGTATTTCCCCCTCGAGACCAAACGAGGAAGTCAACCGAGGAACTCACACAGTGGGCAGTTTTATTTATTCAGTTATCGTTGCAGAAATTACTAGTCAGGTATAGATAGTCATTCTGATAAAATAAGCAGTGGGCAGTTTTAGTTAACCATTCCGTTGTAGTTGCGACACTTACTAGTCAGATACAATTAGCATGAGATATCCCGAAAACCCAGCAGTTGTTGGTACTTTTATTTAGCCATTCCGTTATAGTTGCAATATTTACTAGTCAGGTACAATGGTAGCAAGCGACAACCCAAACAAGCAATTGTTGGCAGTTTTATTTAGCCATTCCATTATAGTGAAGCTGATTACTAGTCATTATAAAGTCAAATTTATAGCACTACTTTAGTTATAGTTGTCTATGATCGAGATACTGTGCTCCAAGTCGTCCATAACCGCGGACACGGCTTTCAGAAAGTTTTACCCTGCAGGGGTGCACAAATAGCAACACACACTCGATCAACCTCGGAAAAACCAAATCAAAACCCAACGAGGCCTTCACGACAAAGCAATCACAAGATTCAGAAATATTTCCGAGGGCCACCCCGTTGAGTACACCCGCAACGAAGCTAGCTGACTCCGAGACGGACTCAAGGTTTGGGTGGACGGCTGTGAACGACTGGGAACCCAAAACTGGGCTTGTCGACACCGCGAAAACGTGTCCGGATCCTAAACAGTACAGGTGCTATCCATCGCACAATTTAAATAAAGCAGTAAAGCATGGCATAAGTACAGGATATTAAATAAAACCTCAAACTAGTTTGTGGCCCCAAGAAATAAGAATGAATCAAGCTCTGGCTCAGGGGGGTCCCATAATCCTCCCGGATGTGGATAGCGCGAATATTCAAGGAACAGGTATCAAGTACTCGGGGTCCTACGGGACACAAGTGGACGGTTAACAACCAAATGACATCTATTGCCCACCTGTGCCTCTGCTTACTTACTTCAATTTTAGTTATTAAACAATAATTAAAGTTATGATCATCCCCAACAATAAACACACGGTAATACTCCATCAACGGTGGTACTTGACGACACGCAACAGCACTTGAGCAAGCGACTACGATGCGCGAGTCCAACTATCTACCAAACAACAGGTAATAGGAGGTGTCCAAGGCAATATAAGGCTGCAAGGGATATCACGGTACGAAAGCTAGAGCATCGCAACACAAATAGCAATAGATCAACAGGAGGGAATAAATACTATAAAAGTAAGATAGGTAGAAAGGGGGAGATGCTCGCCTGAAAACATTGCCGAAGGTTCAACCGAAGATCGGGTCGACACTCCCATCAACTCAACGGCCTTATCCGCGAAGAACCAAAACACTAGAATAAACACCGGATGCACTATTTAAGATTACGGCAGAAGATCGGGCATGATGCATGTATGATGTATGACATGGCACGGATGCGATGCAATTAGGCAATATTAAGTGGAACCGGGGTCCCGACATTTAATTAAACGGTTCATATTGTTTAACTACCCCGCAATTTAAATGTTGTTTGAACATGGCAAAATATAGCACCGGTTCGCTACACAGATTTAAATGAGGCCAATATAAGACTAGATTTGCCCGTATATGGGCCCCATATTTAATTAAAATGTGAATCGGCATAAGGCCCCCAAACCAAATGATATGCATGCGAGTATGAATGATTTACATGCACATTTCATAATGTCATATATTATAAAATATAGGGTGTCGGTTAGGGGATCACATTAGGGTTCGACGATCTTGGGCTCCGAGGGGTTCGGGGTCGGACTCAAGGTTCGACGGGGACGAGGTTCGAATACAAGATGGAGAACTTGGGTGCCAAGCGGTCGATCTTGTCGGCGATGGCGAACTTGAGTGGATCGGTTACCGGGGTCTTCGGATCCGGGAAGTAGATCTTGTCGCACGGACGTCAATGCTTCCGGGAAGGAGAACTTGTCGTTGCGGAGATCTTGTCAGGTCCGCGCCGTCGAATCGGTCTTGGCATTCGGGGCGAAGAACTTGGCGTATCCATGTCGGCGATCTTGGCGTTCTTCAGGTTCGGGTCCTGGCGCTTCGGATCGATCTTCAGGGGCCCGGGAAGGCGACCTTGGCGCTCGGGTTCGGCGGTATCGGTCTTCGGACTCCGTGAACGGGGCATCGGATCGGTCTTCGCATCTGAGAAGGCGGCCTTGATGTTCCCTCTCGATCGTCGGTGGTGGACTCGGGTTCGATGCTGCGGATTCATCGGGTTCATCCTGAGTTGGTGTCGAACTTGTCGTCATGAAGATCTTGACGGTTCCTTGGGTACACAGATTTGCTTGCACCCGACTCACTTGATGACGGCTAGAGGAAACACCTGAGGGGAACCGCATGACTTGCCATAGGGAGAACTCACGCAGGAATCCTGCGAGGGCATCGTGTTGCTGGCCTCAACAAAACAGAGGGGCATATGGCTTGTGGTTGGACGGTGACGCGTGCGGTCGGAAGAACGGCAGAGACGGGACGAGCCGCGGCGGGAAGGAGTTCCATGGCGCGCGTCTGCGAGGGCGGCACCGGAGGAAGGGAGGACGGCGGCCGGTGCTGGCGAGGACGTGCAGGGGGAAGCGGTGGTGGCCATGGCGACAGCGCACGGCCGGAGGAGGGTCTGGCTCGGGGCGGCCGGACCGAGGCGGAAGGAACCGGGCGACGTGTCCTAGCTCGGGAAGGAGGCCGAGAAGGGCTGCCGCAGGGGGGGGCGCGGCGTCGGGAGGGCCTGAGGCCGGCGGTGGCGGAACTAGAGGGGGCGGGGAGCGCCGGAGACGGGCACGGCGGCCGCGACGAGAAGAAGGGCGGTCGGCGCGGATGGTGTCCGGCGGCGGCGACGCGGCTCGGCCCGCGGAAGGAGAGGGGATGGCGACGCTCGAGCGTGGGGCCGGTCGACGGCGATGAGGCGGCTCCGGCGAGGCTCTGCTCGGGGCGAGCACAGGAGGAGGGCGAGCTTGCAGAGGGGACGGAGGGGCGATGGTGCGAGCGGAGGGGGCGGTTGTTGTGGGGAGAGGGGCGCGACGCACACGGAGGCGGCCGGCAAGCTCGGGGACAGGCGGAGGAGATGGCGCCGGGGCGGCGGGGTCGGAGGCGCGGTGAGGCAGAGGGGGGAGCGGCGGCGGCTGCTGGGGAGAGAGAGAGAGGAAGGGGAGGGCGGAGGCGGAGGCGGAGCAGAGGAACGAGCGGCGGCCGACGAGCTTGGCTGCGGGGAGGAGGCGGTCGACGAACGGAGGGAGGAGAGGCGGTGGGCGCCGAGGAGCAGAGGGGAGCGGCCGCGGGCAAGGGGGGTGGCGAGCTCGCGCTTGGGGAAGGCGGCGGCGGAAGGAGGGAGAAGGGGCGGGGTCGCGGGCGAGGTGCAGAGGGGTGGCTCGGCCGGAGAGCACGCGGAGGAAGGCGGCGGGACCGGGAGAAGGGGCGGGGCGAGCGGGGCACGCGGGATGGGGCGAGCGCGCTGGGCTGGGAGAGAGAGGAAGGAGTGGGACCCGCGGGGTGGGCCGGGGCGGTTGGTGGACGGGTCAGGTGATGGGGCCCGGGTGTCGGTGGGGAGAGAGGGTTTTGGGCTGGGTGCGTGCGTGTGTTGAGTGGGTGGGTGGTGTGGTCAGGGGAAGGGGGAGGGAGTGGGGTGGCTGATGTGGCAGGGGGTGATTGGGTGGTGGAGAGAGGAGAGGTGAGGTGGCGAGAGGGCATTGGTCAGGGTGATGTGGCTGAAGGGTGGGTAGTTTAGGTCTGGGTATAAAAGGTTTAGGGAGGGCTGGTTTAGGACTAGATATTTATTTTCGGGTTTCCTTTACACATTATTTTAAAGAACATTTGTAAATCATTTAGTCAAAACAAAATATCTGGACAACCGAAGTTTGATTTGGAATTAGGACGGGGGTGTTTGCAAAAACAAAATAGACCTTTGTAAAATAGTTTTTATCAAACGGATGCATGATGATGTCATGATGATGCAATGCACAAAATCAACGCGATTTTCTAGTAGTGGTTTTTGCGGGATGCCACACAGGGCCGGCTCTGACCCCAGGCCAGCTTGGGCGGCGCCCAAGGGCCCATGGCGGGGGGGGGGGGGGGCAAAATATATATAGTATAGGCTATATATTATACTTTGTCATCCTCAATTCCTCATCCGGTTGGGCTGATTTTTTTGGTAATGGGCTGAAATAGCTGGCAGTGGTTGAAAGAAACTGATCGATCGGTTCAAGTCTTCCAGACTTCCATACGGTGACGGACGGGCAGGGAAGCTAGCTACCTGAAGCCTGGCGATCGCGAGTTCGCAACTGTTCCTCTTCGGCTCCAGGCCCTGTTCGGCTCTTCACAAAATCGCGATTAGTGATTACCGTCCAGGCTGCTCGCGCCTCGCAGTGGCTCGCCTGCTCGTCTTCGCGTCCGGCCGGGGATCTGTTCTATACTGAATAGGGCATCGCTGATTGCTGATTGCTCCGGTCGTTTTCTGCCTGTAAGTTCCTTTTTCCTTTATCAAGTTCCTGAACGAGTCCATAATCAAGGACATGTCCGTGATGCAATATTTTAATTAGGGTTATACTTGTAATCTGTTGTAGATTATAATGCCGCCGAGACAATTGTCTGGTGCTGCGAAGAAGAAGAAAAGGAAGCGAGAGAATCAGTTGATTGCATCACAGAGAGGTGCTTTAAATAAATATTTTCCAACAACCACTAGTGTTGATCCTAACAATAATAATCAAAGCCAAGAATTGGATGCGGAACAAGATGATGAGCATAATTCAAATATAGATCTCGAGACCAATGAGCAATCCTCGGATAATCGTAAGTATCTAGCTCGCATCAATTTTTTCAATTGTAAGTAATTAAGTAACTAACTACAATTTTTGTTTTAGATGCAGATATTGATGTTAATGTTAATGAGGACAGTCTAGGGGAATAAAATTTGCAGCCTTCATCTGATACTCGTAATGGTGATGAACAAGATGAGTCTCTTTCATCTATCTATGATCCTAGAACATGGGATAATCTTGACAATTGCAAAAGGGATATTTTAATTGAAAAGGGTCCTATGAGAGAATTGGGTTTGGAGTTTCCCGAGGGTGCCGATGGAAGACATTTTTCTTATGCTTACTACTCCAGAAAGTTAGCTAATCGTGAGGTTGTTGATAGAAAGTGGTTGGTTTACTCCAAGGATGTAGACAAAGTTTATTGTTTTTGTTGCAAATTGTTCAAAACAAATAAGAGCAAGTACTCTTTGCTAGCATCCGATGGATTGGCAGATTGGAAACGTCTTAGTTCAAGACCCCAAGACCATGAGAGAGGTTTTGAGCATTTGACAAACATGAATACATGGAATGAAGTAAGGTTGAGGTTAAGCAAAAAACAAACAGTCGATGATGACATGCAACGGGGGATTGCAAAGGAAAAGGAGCGTTGGAGACAGGTTTTGCAACGAATAGTTTTTGCTGTGAAGTTTCTTGCAAAACGTAATTTGGCCTTTCGAGGATCAAGTGAGAAGTTGTATGAAGACAATAATGATACTTTTCTAGGCACGATTGAAATGATTGTTGAATTTGATCCTGTGATGCAAGAGCATATTAGGCGCATTCAAAACAATGAAATTCATCGCCATTATCTTGGCCACAATATTCAAAATGAGTTGATCTCACTACTTGCTGATGCCGTGAAAAAGGTAATCTTAAAGATCATCAAAGATTCCAAGTATTTCTCTGTTATCTTGGACTGTACCCCGGATGTGAGCCATGAAGAACAAATGACGCTAATTGTGCGTTGTGCCAATATGTCAAGTAATATTCCGAGAGTGGAGGAGTTTTTCCTAGAATTCTTAAAGGTTGATGAAACATCGGGATTGGGGATTTTTAATGTATTATTGGATACATTGGATTCTCTTGATCTGGATATCGATAATGTGAGGGGGCAAGGTTATGACAATGGTTCTAACATGAAGGGAAAAAATCAAGGTGTTCAGAATCGTTTGCTTAAGGTAAACCCGAAAGCATTATACATGTCATGTGCTTGCCATAGTCTAAATCTCACTCTTTGTGACATGGCAAAATCTTGCGAACAAACTATTACATTCTTTGGTATTATCCAACATGTATACGTATTGTTTGCACGTTCTACTAAAAGGTGGAAGATTTTGCTTGATAATATTCCGAATTTGACTCTCAAACCTTTGTCTAATACTCGTTGGGAGAGTCGAATAAAGAGTGTGCAACCTATAAGGTTCCAAGTAAGATCAGCTTTGAAGGAACTAGAAAAGGCTTCTACTGATGATCCAGCTGTAGTAAGTGATGCTCAATCTTTGTTCAATGCACTTGGAAAGTTTGAGACTTTAGTTGGTATGGTTATTTGGCACGAGATTCTATTTTCTGTAAATATGGTGAGCAAAAAATTACAGGAAACAATCGTCTGCATTGATGCCACTCTCAAGCACATTGAGGGGGTCATTTCATATTTTCAGAAGTTCAGAGATGAAGGCTTCAATGCTAGTATTGAGAGTGCCAAAATCCTTGCATCTTCTACGGACATAGAGCCAAAGTTCCGTACAAAACGTCAAAATAAAAGGAAGAAGCATTTTGATAAAATCAATGATGAAGATGAAGAGCTACAACTGTCAACTATTGAATCCTTCATAGTTACTTACTTTCTTGTCATTGTTGACACTGCAATTGCTTCGTTGACTAGTCGATTTGAGCAGTTGAATGCATTTGCAAAGGTTTTTGGTTTCTTATTTAACTCAAACAATCTGAAGTCCATGGATGAGAGTAAGCTACGCAAATCTTGCACTACTTTTGCGAAAACTTTTAGTTATAAGAAGAAGTGTGATGTCGATCTTGATGATTTTTCTCTGAGCTAAAAGTGTTGCAAGTAACTTTGCCAGATAAATTGATGTCAGCGCCTGAGATTCTTCAATTTGTTACAGAAGTTGATTGTTATCCAAATGTCTCGGTTGCTTATCGGATCCTCTTGACTATACCTGTGACTGTAGCCTCAGCTGAAAGAAGTTTCTCTAGACTGAAGCTACTAAAAAATTGTTTGAGGTCAACTATGTTACAAGACAGATTAAATGGCTTGGCTACATGTTGTATTGAAAAGGATGTCTTGGACAACATTGATCTTGATATTATTCTCGATGATTTTGCATCGAGAAATGCGAGAAGAAGCTTTTTCCGAAGCATTGAAGAATGATGGTTGATGGACTCATTGGGATTTGGGTTCTTATTTGAGGTAATAAAACTAGGAGGAAATACTAGTTATATTTTGCTACCATTTATATTTTTTCTGTCGTAATGTGACATTGCTTTTGTTCTTGATAATTATTTATAAACATCTTAGACTATGGTTAGATATTAACTTTTTTTTTTACTTTTTGCAACATCTATATATCTAGTTATGCGTATGTATATATTGGCCGTAGGGCCCATTTGTCAACTTCACCCAAGGGCCCCGAAAAATATAGAGCCGGCCCTGCAACTTGGCTCCCCTTTATTATTCCTATGATACATAGTATCCGGCTCTAACACTGCTTGTACCATGTCCACTTCAATCACAACTCTACATCGCCACAAATATCCGATACAAACTCAACAACAAATGGGGTTTTCTATTACCCATATCTTTTCTGTTCATACCTTCTAACTCTAATTATGTTCTTTCAACTGCCACTCCTATCATAGCATGAATGTCAGTCTCCAGTGTTACACCAACGTAGACATCGTATGGGTGTGTTTGGATTGTGACCAAACTATAACTTACCAAATTATTGGCTATGACCAAAAAGTTGGTGTGTGTTTGTGGCGGAGCGTGACACTAAATACAGGATGGACCGGTTTCACATAGACTGGGCCAATAAATATTAGTGGGCCAATTTATTATCAAATATTAAGGAAAAAGTGAGAAATAAGGGTGGGCCATGGCCCAGTATAGCCTCCACTACGCGCCGGCCCCGGTTTGGATGGTCAATTTTTTGATATGCCAATGTTGCACTACCAATTTTAGTTTATTTTTTAGCCAATAGTAGCTAATTCATGATCAACAAGACGTTAACCGAATTTTGGTAACCAAATTTTGTGTTAGCACAACCCTGGACATAAACCAAACATACCTTATATGCGAAGGCAAGAGGACGTAAGGTGGCAGCCCAGTAAGCGAGATCAACATGGTCACAACGGCCGGTACATGTGAACTTATTCTTCTGATCAATATATATGTACGACTTGCCTACGGGAGATTATAGGCAATTATGCATATGTAATTTTCATAAAGTTAGATATAGTACTTTCTATGACCCATATTAGTTGATTTGGATTTGTCAAAATTTAAATAAGATTATATACTAAATAGTGTCTAGATTCATGCAAATCTAGACAAATCCAAGTCAACTAATATGGGTCGGAGAGAGTAGTATCCGTTGGAAAAAAACTAGGAACAAACGATTGATCATTAAAACTGTAATGTTGCAAACCACTTTCATTAAGTATAGATTGCTAGCTTTTTGCCAAAAAAAATACTTCCTCCGTTTAGAAATATAAGATGTTTTAGGTTTGTGAATGAGATGTATCTAGACACTTTTTAGTATCTAGATTTATTTGAACCTATACACTAAAAGATGTCTAGATACATCTCCTTCATAAACCTAAAACATCTTATATTTCTAAACGGAGGGAGTATATAGGTAAAATAAAAATAAACATAAGAATAGTAATGTACTAACTAAGCTAGTAACAAGTGCCAATTGTAGTATTTTACCGTTCACAAATCACCTTTGCGTAAATCTGTAGCATGAGTTAGCCCATAATAGAGGCCTTACTTAGGGAGGAAGTCACATGTCACTAGAGTTAATTTTAGTCAACTTTCTTTGTCGCCAACTTAAGATACGTACATATACATGCACATACCAGTGCACTATAGTTAATTTCAGTCAACTTTCGCATAAAATTCATTAATTAGCCAAAACATTGGCTTGCTTGAATAAGTGGACTTCTACAGTACACTCAAACCGTTTTGGTCCGTTCGTTTCCGTGAATCCTAAGGTCTAGATTAGTTTTTATTAGTACTTAGAACATCGATAGTATTAATTATACTAGTGCTTAGAATATCGATAGTATAACTTGGTCAATGGGAAAAATTGGCAAAGTACCACACAACTTGCACTGATCTCGTGTCCATCCATTGTGACCAACCCGAATGCTCGTGACACCACCTTCTCCCCTATGTAGTATCGACAACATGCAAGCGGTGTCAAGGTTGTGTGCAAAGCTGCCATGAGATGAACCGACACCGAATGGTGCATAGATGCGAACAGCCTTAGCATTGTTAAGAACAACTCCAGAAGAATTTGCTAGGCGTTGATTGTTGATGCTTCCATCTAAATTTTATTGGGCTAGTTTTGTGCAAAAATTGATCATTTATAGTTGGCTTAGTTGTGAGTCAGACTTAGTTATTCGCTAGGCACCGACCACTGACACTTCCATCTTAATTTTATTGGGTTATTTTTGTGCATAAATTGATCATAATTAGTTGGCTTAGCACTGAGTCAAAGTGAGTACTTTCCATGGTTAATTCCATGGATGGAGGTGGAATTCATTAAGTGGGACCAGAGTGTGTCCCGGGCGGCAGCGGTGCCGTGGCGAGGATACTTGGCCGCCATTCACATACACGCAAGTAAACGATATGTGTAGAAAAAGGACATTGTGAATCAGATATCGGGAATTAAGGTTACTGCGATGCCATATTTAGTGGGACGATGAGACCCACAAAAAATAATTTCCTACCTAAAAGGTATACCCTTTGAGATCAATGTTGGTTAGATTTTATTCATACTAGTCACCTCTCACCGGTTGTAAGGTACCGTAAAACACATCAATAATAAAAGTATAACCGTTGTGTAGATATACAACATATTGTAGGTAAAAATGTGGTCTTGTAAAACCTAGCAATCTCCACTCTAAATGAAGTGTGTTTTAAAGTTAGGGCATGCACACATTGTAATCTATAAAATAATGATGTAAAATCGGATGCCAAAATATAGTCATATGCATTCTGCATGTAAAAAAGACAAATTCGTGTTTCCTAACCTTATATAATACCCATTTTTAAGTTCTATCGATTGTTTTGTGTTTACACCACTAACGTTAATTATATTCAACTTCCTTCCTTTGCCACCAACATAAGATAGTATACATAAAATTCATTAATTAGCCATGTGTACTTGTGTAGGTACCTTGACTTGTTTGAATCAGTTAGTCAACTCATCCAAAAAATCAAAATGTAACCTTTAGTTGGACATACTGTACAAAATTGTATAACAATGTGGACTTTAAAAACCTAGGGATCTCCACTATGATGAAGGTATCCTTCAGTTAGGACATGCACACATTATAACCTTTAAAATAATGTAAAATTTTATGCCAAAACAGGCTTACATGCTTTCTGGAGGGGAAAAAAGACAAACTTGTGTTTCGTAAACTTACACAATAGTCATTTTCAGTTTACTAAATTCTTTTGTGTTTATATTGATGTATATGTAATCATAATTTGGTATTATGCAATGTCAATTCTTAGGCATGACATATATATCCACAATAAAATGTTACAATTTTCTTACAATATTGTGATGTTTTAAATACTCCCTTTGTTAGGGATTATAGGGCCGGAGACCAATTTCTATTTGTTAAACATTATAAGGATGAATGGTTGATTAAGCCAGTCGTTGGTTGGTTGCCATGTTTTCTCCCATGTTGTTTAAAAATGAAGCAAATGCATGCACAGAGTATGGGCTAGCTATTGGTCAAGCGAAGGAAATAGAAAAAACTACACAGAGATCTAGCACCAATAGAAATTCACCTTGGTCTCATCAAAATGGCCCTCCGACCCCATATTCCCGTTTAGAGGCAGTATTAGGAAGGAGTGTGGTATTATTCGATACAATGCCCCGTTTCGATCTATTTTACAACATAGCATCGATATACTACCACATTGCTGCTATAATTCCACACAAGATACTTTTTGGAAAAAAAATGATTGGGGAGGTAAGTATGGAGGATTTTTTTAATGAAAAGAACTCAAATTAGAGTTGTTGAGGCTTGCAGCTTCGGTTATCCCCATATGTAGCAAGAGTTTAAAATGAACTCTATAGGTTTTATTTTGTTTTAATCAGGTAACCTAATGATGGAAATTTTAGTAAATATATGGTGACATCGGTAGAAGATGTGTAAATTTATTGCGATAGTAACAAATATGTAATCTCTCCATCCATGAAAGAATGTACTTTCAACTTTCTTGGAAAGTCTAATTTCTTATGTTTGACTGTGTTTAAGCAAAAATGCACCAACACTTTATGCCATCAAAATAATATTATTAGATTCATGATGAAATATATTTTTATCATATAATTACTGTTCATAAACATTGGTGTTATTTTTGTGCAAAATTCATCAAAGTTTGATATTTTTGACTTTTCAAGAGAACCGAATGTACACTCTTTTGTGGATGGAGCGAGTAGTTCATATGTCTATCATAGCACTCCATGTGAACTTGGACTGGAGCCTCTATCCCCTCTGTCGTCGAGGAGAAACCCTATCCTTTCCACATAAATGTCTCTCATGATGTCATTTCAATTATTTCTCCTGGAATAGTGCTACTATGTAACACTTATAGGTGCTAGCCTTAAGGTGCAATGTGGCCATTGCATGCCCCATTGAGGGGCCAAGCTGGTCACTCGGGATAATGTGCAAATGCCACGTGAGTTGGTGGCCAAAATTGAGCAAGTCTTGTCATATGACCAAACTTTGAGCGTCCATTGTTTAGATTTCTTGTTATCTTTAGTTGCCTGTTTGTGACGACGACAGGGAATCTCTTGCTCTTCACATATATTCGTCGAACCCTCGTGCTTCCACACTTTGATTTTGAGTGCACGTGTGGCCTCCCATGTGTGGTGGTATGATGGCATAGCGGGCCAACGGCTCTAGTGTAGCAATAGGGAGATGCTATCAAGGTTGGTTAAAAGTTTTTGAAAATTCCACTATGCAAAATAAGATTTCTGATTTTATCTCTCTCGAACCTATGAAAGCGCCACAATGCAATGCTCTTTAGGGATGAAATTGAGTCAGTTCAGTTGCTTTTTTGAAGAGTTGCTGACGATCTTCTTCTGTGGACCCACCGATGCAAGAACCAGACGCACAAGTAGCTCCTTCATGATTGGGCCATTATGTTTGCTCATCTAGTTTTTTTTTCAAAAGTTTCACCCATCAATTACTAATAACCAATATCAGTAAAAAGAGCCTCAAAATTAATAGAAATTAAAAATAGGTCTGTGGACCACCTAGCGTCAACTATAGACAATAGCGTGAATCGATGGCGCCATACGCCCCTCCATCACCAGAGCCGGGAAAAGCTTGTCGTACAGATCTTGTTGTAATAGATAGACAAGAAGTCGTCGTGCTAAGGCCCAAAGGACCATAGCAACAATCATCGCCAATGATGAGTAGATCAGAAGAGATCGAACTAAAATCACACCAACGAACATGAAAATCGACCGGATCTCTAGAGATCCGCCAAACACACAACTTCACTCTCCCTCCATCAACTCTAGGCGCACCACCAGAGCGACGATAGGGCGGGGATGACCTCCCTGGCTCCTGTATCAGTGTTCGCTCATCTTGTTGATGTTGTATAATCTCCTCCTATATGCTTACCCAAATTGGCAGACTAATCCTTGTTCAGTCTGTTCTTAGAGCAATCGCCATTTTCCACTTAATGTCGCTTGATCCGCCGCCTTGGGTTTTTAAAGCAATAGATAATATCAAAAGATCCTTTCTTTGGAAAGGAACTGATTCGGCCAAAGGAGGCCTCTGCCTAGTTAATTGGAAAACAGTATGTCGTCCCAAACAATTTGGAGGTTTGGGGGTTCTCAATTTGGAGTTTATGCACACGGCTCTACGTGTTAAGTGGGCTTGGAATTTAAGAGCCGGCGATCTTAAGCCATGGAATTCCTTGGCTTCCCCCCATCGAAAAACTTGATCGACATATCTTCAATTCTGCAGCAAGAGTGGTCGTCGGAAGTGGAGAAAGAACCTTCTTTTGGACCGATAGATGGATCAATGGAAGATATTGCACCGTCCGTATATCTAAATGTCACTCCACTCATTAAAGCTAGAAGAACTGTTGCGGATGCGGTCGTCAATAGTTCGTGGATTGATGATATTAAAAAACCTATAACAATTCAGAGCTTCATTCAGACTATTGCTTTATGGGAGGCGGTTAGAGATTTACATCTCACTCCAGGCCTGGCAGATAATTGGACTTGGTCGTGGGAAGCTAATGGTGATTTCTCGGCCAAATCAGTATATCGTGCACACTTCGCTCCATCTACTCTAGGTGGTAGTACGAACCTGATTTGGAAATCCTGGGCACCCCTCCGGTATAAGCTTGCGATGTGGTTATTCAAGAAAGGAAGAGTGTGGACTGCTGATCGGCTTAAAAAAGAGACCTTCCACACAATGTGCTGTGTGTTTTCTATAAAATGACAGAGGGGAATTTGAACCATCTTCTCACTGGATGTGCAATTGTTAATATCATTTGGGGATCGACTCTTGCCTAGGCTGATTTATCTCATACCATTCCAGCTATTAGCTCGACTCTTGGCGGCTAGTGGCAATCGACCAGCTCAAGACTGAGAAAGTCAAGCAAGGTTTAACCCCCTTATCATGTTGGTCACCTGGAGTATTTGGCGCGAAAGGAACAGAAGGGTTTTCAAAAACGCTTACAAGACGAACGTCACGAATATCCAGGAGGTTAAATCTGATGCCAAGATGTGGGCTATCGCGAGCAAGGGTCGTTTCAGTTTTCCTGACCAGTATTTTTGGTTTTGGTTGGTTAGCAGCGATTATAGTCTTTTAGTTCTGTTTGTTTTTAGCTATAGATGAGTAGGTCGGGTGTTATCTGTACTCTGGCCCTTTTCTGGGTCTTTTGTTATCTTAATATATACATGCAGCTTTCATGCATGGTTTGAAAAAAAAAACTCCTCCTACTCATATTCTTCGCAGTTTGGTCGCCCTCACTATTTTCTTGGAGCTCTTTTTGTATAGCTTTTATCTTTCTTCATGCCTTTTTTTAACTTTTTGGTGGGCCCATTTTATTCGTCTATTTTTTTCTATGTAAATAACCTTGTATTTTCGTTATTTGGTTGGTAATAGTTCAGGTCGGCCTTGTGCCCGTCGTATATTCCTACAAAAAATAAAGAGTGACAATGGAGCTAAGCCCTTAGATAGCCTGGATTTGAAAGCCCTATTTTATTTCCCATGAAAATGTTATTAAAGAAAAAATATGGTATTCTATAGCCTAGGCTCAGAAGGCCCACAGTGTCAACTTGCGCGGTCAATTCTTCAGAGAATGAACCTTAATCTGCGAGAGAAACTCTACGTGTGTCAACATGTAGCCAGTCCACTATATATACCACACAGAACCGGAGATCACTTTCACCACTTACACCGTTCAATTTTCCTCTCAGTTCGTTTACTAGCTAGATAGACAGTCAAAAGTGTAGCTGGATGAAGCGTTCCAATCCAGCGGCCGACGAGGAAGAGATGGCGACGATGGTACCGCCATCTCCTCCCGCTGGGGCTGATATTGTCGTCGACGATCCGGCGGTGGAGCATCAGCGGTCGTCGTCACTTACGACGAAGCCGTGCTGGAAGACGACGACGAGCGGCGGCGTTGGGGTGCTCCTCGGCACCATCTTGTTTCTTGCTTTGCTCGTCAGAACCCAATGGAACCACCTCGACGTTGATGTAAGTACATGTACTGTGCATGCAATATGTATGCATGAACTGCATGCTCAAATTTATATTAGCCAGTACTACGGTGGTAACGACATGCATGCATGCTCTAAGTACTTTTAATCATGAATAATATTACCAATAGCCCAATAGGAGATCATAAGAAGAAAGCTATGAAGAAACTATCGATCGTGCTGACATTATAAACATTACAAACATACTCCCTCCATCTAGAAATATAAGACGTTTTAGCATTGTGAAATGAATGTATAGCCGATTTTTGTGTATAGATTATGAGTGAACCTATATTCTAAAAGACATCTAAATATAAACATTTGTTTTATAAAAATAAAATGTTCTATATTTCTAACCGGAGGGGGTATTAATTTAGCTAGCTTTCCTTGGAAAAAGATACAGCACTAGCTTGCTACTAAGCTACTAGCAAAGTAGCAAGAGCACCCGGTCCCCAGCTGGAGTGTATATAGAGGAAGTTTTAAATCACGTTTGTCGTATACCTTGCAGCATGACCTGGCTATAATTGAGCCCTTAATTACGGAGGAAGTTACATATAAATTACCGTCAAAGTTAACAGTCAACTTCCTTCTCACCAACTTAAGATACTCCATCCTCTCCAAATTACCTTGGGAATTTTAGTTTTGGTCGATCGGAAACAAATATTGGAAACTTTGACTAAATAAAAAATATCAACGCCCACTTATACAGAATGCAAAGAATATGAAAATTTATTTAATGATGGTTCTACAAATATTGATTTGATATTGTAAATGTTGTGGTTTTTCTACATATTGGATCAAAATTTAACTTTATCAAAGCCAAAAGTGCATGGTAATTTGGAAAGGATGAGTAACTACACATACACACATACTACTCATTAATTAATTGTGCGATCCTTGCATTAGTTAATTTGGAAAGCTAATCTCTATAATAAATATTGTAACCTTTCCATATCAAGAATTAAGATAAGTAAAATGCATTCTTCTGGATAAAGTTATAAGGGCATGTCCAGTGGTAGAGAGTACATGTCTTTCTTAGCCATCCACATCATCTACATGAGCTAATTGATCTCAAAAAAAATCAACATGAGCTAATAGATATAAGTTATACAATACACTATCTCTTCTTGTCATCCCTTGCACTTAATGATAATTAATTAAATTTTAGTAGAAAATCATATTCCTATGTTGTACAATGACGGAAACAGAATTATCTTTTTTTTAAAGATCATCTCTTAGCTAAAGGAAGTCAATCTTCTCTTTCTTCATTCTCTCTCCTTCAAATAAGCAAAAATTCTACGTGGCAACTCTAAGATGCGTGACATAACCCCATTGTATATGTCCTAACAAAGTGGCCTTGTAAAATCTAGCAGCCTTTGCTCTAAATCAAGTGTGTACTTTGGTTTCGTTTTGGGAGGTGCAGACATGCGCGCTCACACGTGTACATTTGTGTGTGTCCTTGTTTTTTTATCTATAAAACAACGATGCAAATTTGTGTGCCAAAATACAATTATATGCATTGTGTGTGAAAAAATTATGTTCCTAACCTTATCCAATATTGATTTATAAATTTCAGCGATTGTTGCGTGTGTACATTAGATACTAGTGCATATATAATCATGATTTAGCATTACACGAGGTCAATTCTCATAGAGTGGCATATGTATGCACAACGAATGCCCCATCTTTTGGCTATAAAGGAGTAATATTTTAGATATTAGGAAGGAGATGATAGTTTTTTTTAGATAATGCCACATATCTCATTGTACAACATAACATCAATACAATACAATCACACCCCGAACGTAATTCAAAAGAATATCTTTTTCAAAGAGTTATATCCGCTACAACAATTTTGATTCTAAAATAACAAGGACCCAAATTAGTCTCCGCGAGGACAAGACCACCATAGTGCTATACACATCCAGTCCCTTAATCAAGTGAGTTGGACTCAAAATCACTTTTCTAGAACATGACATATACTTGTTTTTCTGAAATAAAGAAGCTCATTTTTACGGTACATACCTCTTTTACTCCATAATTATAACTTGATTAGTCAAATATTTTACACCACACAATATTTTTTACCCCTTATCATGTTATCTTGTGATAGAGTTACCTTATTTTATTTTTGCCAACTCGGCAAGGTTGAACCGCTTGCTAGGACGGTGTGACAAGTCACCAGTAGATAACTTATACTCATATTTGTTGGGGCATGAAAAATTATGTGAGTTTTTCTTAAATTATTCAAATTATGTTGATCTGGGCATGCCAACTAATTAAATAAGGATAATTGGTAATTAAGGATAAAGACGATCGTGTCCTTTGTTAAGTTTGGGAGAGTGTGCGTGCGTGCGTGCGTGCCGACGCTTGGCTCAATAATGAAATAGAGAAAAAACCGCCATAAGACCACAACTGCACCCTTTGTAAGAATGTAGAATAAGACAGTTAACTTTCAGTGTGCGATTTTGACTATGCCTTTAGTTATAATGCATCTTCCAAATTTTTGCAAACATGTAGGACATAAAAGTGTCTTGGAGGACATATAGAATGGTACTCCCTCCAATCCATAATAAGTGTCGTTCATCTAGTACAAAGTTTATACTAGCTTAGTACAAAATAAGCTACGCTTATTATGGATCGGAGGGAGTACTAGATGTCCAATCCATGCACTTTTCGCATATATCGGTGCTATGTAAACACTTATGTGTCTTATATTATGGAAAAGACAAGTAAATATGGTCAAAAACAAGAGAAAGCTAAATAGTAAAAGATCTTTTAACTCTGGTAAAATCTGTGATAGTGATAACTAGCTAGGGGAGGTGCGTATAATGTGAAACACTCAACCTCGGTCGTGACTTAGTATTAAACTGCATATACTACTACTCCCAAGTTACCATGCTAAAATTAAGGGAAATTTTGTTTTTACCACACTGATTTTTTGTCCATTTTGCTTTTGCCACTTTAAATTTTGACATTTTGCTTTTGCCTCGACAGTTTCTGCTAATACATCACTTTTGCTCTGGGTGGGGCAAAAACAAAATGAAAATGGTGAAATTTTGTTTTGCTTTTGCCCCTTTTTCTGCTGTTTTGGTATTGCTTTTGCTCCTCAATATAGAAATATGGGCAAAAGCAAAATACTCAAAATTTAGAGTCACAAAAATGAAATGGGCAAAAACTAGTGTGGCAAAAACAATATTTTCCCTAAAATTAACTCGCTTACTGATTAGCTTTCGTGTGTATATGCACCCTTCACAAATCCAACAGTACTACTCGTTCCTGCGGGGCACCGGCACCGGCAGCGTCAGTCGGCGTGGACGCGCTCCTTCTCGCACCCGCTCCTCCACGGCGCCCCTCGTGCCCATACCCTTCAGCTGCGGCGCCAACGTCACGTCGGGCCTGTCTCTGTGCAGCCTCCGCGGCGCAGCATCAGCCCCAGCACCATCACCATCGTTGTCGTCGTCGTCGTCGTCTTCGTCGGCACAGAAACACTACTCTCCGGGAGTGCCGCCGCCGTGGTGCCCGGACTACTTCCGGCACATCCACACGGACCTGGAGCCGTGGCGCGCGACGGGGATCACACAGCACGCGCTGGCGCGCGCCCGGCGCCACGCGATGTTCCGGCTGGTGGTGGTGTCCGGGCGCGCCTACGTGCAGAAGTACCGGCGCCCGTCGTACCAGACGAGAGACATCTTCACGCAGTGGGGCATCCTGCAGCTGCTGGCGCGCTACCCGGGCCGCGTCCCGGACGTGGAGATCATGTTCGCCACGGGCGACGTGATCGAGGTGCGCGCCTCCGACTACCGCGCCGACCCTTCCGCGGCGCCGCCGCTCTTCCGGTACTGCAAGGACGTGACGCAGGAGGTCGCCGTGCTCTGGCCGGACTGGTCCTTCTGGGGCTGGCCGGAGATCAACGTTCGCCCGTGGGCGCCGCTCATGAAGGAGTTCGTCCGGGAGAACGAGCGCCTGCGGTGGGCCGACAGGGAGCCGTACGCGTTCTGGAAGGGCAACACCGTGAAGCTGCCGGTGCGCGAGGACCTGTACCGGTGCAACAACGACTCCGCCGCCGGGAAGGAATGGAACGCGCGGCTGATCAAGCACCACTGGAGCAGCGTGTCCGGCGTCTCCCAGAGCGAGATGAAGGAGACCAACATCCTGGACCAGTGCCGGTACAGGTACAAGATCTACGTGGGGGGCCGGGCGTGGTCGGTGAGCGAGAAGTACATCCTCGCGTGCGACTCGCCCATGCTGGCCCTCGACACCAACTACAAGGACTTCTTCTCGAGGGGGCTCGTCGCCGGCAAGCACTACTGGCCCATCGACCACGGGAGCAAGTGTCCCGCCATCAAGCTCGCCGTCGACTGGGGCAACGCCCACCCGGAGGAGGCGCAGCGCATGGGCCGGGAAGGCAGCGGGTTCGTGAGGGAGGAGATGGACATGGAGTACGTGTACGAGTACATGCTGCACGTGTTGACGGAGTACGCCGCACTGCTCCGGTATAAGCCCACCGTGCCGTCGAACGGCGTGGAGCTCTGCCCCGAGTCCATCGCCTGCCCCAGGAGCGACCTCGAGAGGGAGTTCATGATGGAGTCCAGAGAGAAGTACGTCGCCGAGCGCGAGCCCTGCACGCTGCCGCCGCCCTTCACCGCGGATGAGGTCCGGGAGATGGCTCTCAGGGAAGCGGACGTGCGAAGCAAATTACTCCAGATGGAGGGACACTAGGCAGCATATACTCCAGTTGCTGTTGGATTTTAAAAGCCACCATGGATGGTAACTATCAGGATCTCGTTCCAACATTTTTTATTCGGTTTTGCTAGCTCTCAACTAGTTAGTTCTCGGTCACCTCTCTAGCCCTCAGATAATCATCGTGATTCGTGTGTTCCTATGAGTTGTAAGTTGGTTGTAATTGAGTTTTTTCAGTTGCAACTGGATTGCAAGTAAGTTTTTTCAGTTACAAGTGGGTTGTAACTGGTAAAAAAAATTCACACAGTATAAAAAAAAGTTTACATAGATTTTTTGAATTGCAAGCGGGTTGCAAGTGGCAAAAAAATGTGCGTACCATATAAAAAATGTTCGGTTGGTACAAAAAAATGTTCATATAGCATAAATTTTTGTTTAAGTAGTTAGTTCTCGCTCAGATAAGAGCTAGACACACCCTTTTATTTTAGATTAAAGCGCTACGATTTCATTCCCAATTTGGGAATCCAGCACAATGTTAATTTGGTTCATAATACAATCAGATGCAGCATTAAACCACACGCTTATTCTCACCGAGGGCACAGAAATGTCTTCAAAATTCGCCATCCTATGAGCCGCATCATTCGCTGATCTTTTTACCGAGCGCACAGAAATGTCTTCAAAACTCGCCATCCTATGAGCCGCATCATTCGCTGATCTTTTTACCGAGCGCACAGAAATGTCTTCAAAATTCAACATGAGGGATTTTATTTCACTAACCAGGAGAGCATGAATGGGCCGATCATGTCCCTCCTTGCTTAGGGTCTCAGCGCTACGACCCATCTGGACGTGCAGCAGACTTACGGACCTTATTTTTACAGAACTGCTTACGGACTCAGCGTATGCAGAGCGAGAGTAGAAATGTGGCGCTGTTTTTAAGAAAGGGATAAGAATTCATCCAACCAATTCAACACATATGTCCGTAGGGTATTCCGTAAGCAAAGGGTCCGTAGCTCTAGGATTTCCGCGTGCAGCATATGCTCTTGCAGGGTGGCCGGTGCATATGCACGGCTAGCTTTTCAAGATATTGTTATGCATATTGTTTTAAAAATGGAAATTCGTTTCCTTCAAAAAAAGGAAAATTGTATGGAACAAACGTCCGAATTTAGAAAATGCAGCGAACGAAGTTGTTGAATTTTGAAAGCGGCCGTGCAACTGTTAGGATCTCCTTGCAATGTGGCAACTTCTCTTTATAGAACGAACGCTCAATATTGGCGTCCTTGAAATTTTACGCAATCTATTTTTTCATTATTTTCATCTGAATATATGGTTGTATAAAATGACAATATTGTTATACTGATCGGGTAAGAATTAAATAATATTCCATCATTTTCAGAATAAATTGCCTACAATTTTTTGTCAAACTCAATCTTTACAAAATTTAGCCAAATATATGAAAAACATAATAACATCTAAAGTAAAAGATAGAACCACCATAATATTTATTTTCCAGATTGTTTCAAACTTTTCTAGATTAGTTAGTTCATAGTGTTTCAATTACCGGATTTTTTCATGTTCTTTTTTACAAAATTTTGGCCAGATCTCGTGAAAAGCGATAAAAAAATAAACAATTGATCCAAGTTGTTAAAACAATCTAGAATATTAATACATAATATTAGATGATGACACCTGACTCTCGGACACCAGTCATTTGGCTTAATCAGATATTTCGGCCTATGTGTAGCCAATTACACAATATTTGGTGGTTTGTGCGAAGAAAAGATAAGGTGAGTAGTTTGTAAGCCGTTGAGTACGAGAAGTGCATGCTCCCGCGGATGAGGAACAAGAGATCAGTGTTAGGGACGAGGACCTATGAAGCAAACTACAATAGAGAGACACTAGGAGAGGCTAGCGACGGTCAAACGCAAACCTGCAACCCAACTGGCGGGGTCACTTCCCAACCAGGTGGTATTTCCCTTTTTAGGCAACCACACAATTGTTTTGGGCTAAATGACAATCTTTGAAGAGTAGGAAAATCCGCGTGCACTCCGTCTTTTCCTCGCCTCTTCCTCTTTGAACAATTCTCTTTTCAGGCTATTCAACTACAGTTCAAATTTTGGCTAGATTTTTTCAGAAAAAAATTAGTTCCCTTTTTGGAACAATGATATTTTAGGGAAAACGAAGGGAGGAGATAGCACAACACTAAAAAAACCACTTTCAAGAAGAATGCACTTCCACATTCAACATGAAGAAAAATAAGTATTTTTTTGGGTACAATCCCCTTATTCTCATTAAAAGTTATAAAACACAAATAAATATTACTCAGCAAATAATGAACCAACAATTGAAATAATAATATTAAAAACAATATTATATAGAAAATTGTAAAAACTGATGGTTTGAATAACACCTTAACAAGAACAATGAACTGACAGTTTTAACATTACATACTAATCATGTGACAAATTTAGTCTTGAAATAACATACTAGACAAAACTAAATTGATAAACAAACTTAGTCTGTACCTCACAGACCAATACAACAGGAATATAAAAAACAATACCATAACCTAGAAGTGCTAAAAAGCATGTGAGTAACAGTGAAAAAAATAGAAGAAAGAACTTCTAAAAGCAAAAAAAATAGATTTAGCTCTGACAACAACATCTTCTTCAAGGGTTCATGATCTCAACAAAATTGAGAACAATGGTAGCAGGCCCGGTTACTTCTACCTTCACTAGAAGGGCTGATCATTGCATGATGTTTGTATCATTCCACACAAATGCTTCCCAAGCTAACTCCAATTGCAATGTGTTCATCACACTGTATTGTGTTCCAACGATCAATAGGCTCTTCAATATCTTCATTGCAATGAATTGAAGGGCCATTCACTTGTAACCTATAGCGATGCGTATCTATTGGAGAAAGATACTGGGAACAAACATGGTGATCTAGTCAAAAACAAATTGAATATGAGTAGTAATTAATTCAGTAGGAACAAACTGAACTATAAAAACATACCACGACATCGAAGTGCACATTTTCTGCATCATAGTGTGCCAAGAACTACATCTCACCCGATCTCTCATAAAACTCGTCATCATCCACCTCTTTTGCAGTTGCATGGTAAACCACATTCTAGATGCCAAAATTGATGGCAACCATATCTAACTCGGTTATGGCTATGAAGTTAGGGGACAATATCTTGTGAAGAGAAGCTATAATTGCATATGAAACTTCATAAAGCACTATTGGTATATGAGAATAAAGATAATAGTCATGACATTGGGGAAAAAGTGCAACAACAGCTACAAACACACAAAAAAGGTTAACTGAATCATACCAAGAGCTGGAATGTGTTGCTTCTCTTCCTTTTTGATGTTCCACATTTGATAAATAGTGATCTCAAAGTTGTTGTCTTGTTCTACACAAGTGAAAGAGATTCCCAATTTGTAAGTCATATACCTTTGATAAAAGACGAGACTCCGCTAGTCTTCACTTGCAAACGACCTTAGTATGGATCACAAATGGTAGTCCTTGTACTCTCCTTTTCCACGTACGTGTCATAAATGTTTCTTGGGCATTTTTCCACCATTTAGTTTTAGTTTTTACATAAGTTTCTAAGTTGCTCTCTGAATTTGCAAGGCACAATTTGCATAACATATATCATTAGGAAAAGGAAAAACTCAAGTAATTTATAAAAAAGGTATAATATGATATGAATGCTATTATATAAATTTTGTTAGAATCACAATAATATAAATTTTCACTTGTTAAATTGATACGCTCAATTTGCATCACCCTTCTATATCATAATCTACCTATATTCATTGATATTTGTCTTATTATGAGGTATTACTTATGGCTTTTCATATTTTTATGCATGTTGGATGATTCCTGGAGGATGGACTGCCGGAGTCTGGATTCTGATGGAAAAGAAGGCGTCTCGGTGCAATTTCGTGAAGATCAGAAAAATACCAGAAAAATATGGAAATATATTATTTTATCAGAAGACGAAGGAAGCCAGAAGGAAAGACGGAGTTGGGCCTTAGGGGGCCCACACCCCCCTAGGCGCGGGCCCACCTGACCCCGTGCCTAGGGCAGGTGTGGCCCACCCGCCCGGCCTCCGACTCCGCCCCTTCGCCTATAGATTCCCTACGGAACCCTAATACCAAGGGAGCGACCACAGATAGATTTCCGCCGCCTCTGGGGGTGGAAAACACCGAGAGATAAAGATCTCTCCGGCAGACAGATTTCTATCGGGGGAATTCCTTCCTGGAGAGGGGAGACCGTCGCCATCAACACCGTCATCAAGCTAGGCTTCATCGGGATCATCATCATCATTATCATCATCCACACCATCATCTCCACCAGCACTATCACCACCACTCTGTCCCGCTGTAACAATTGTGTTGGATATTGCTTTAGTTCTTAGAGAAACTTTCTCGGTGTTAATTACTATTATAGTTGATGCTTGTGAGTGGAACCATTGGATTATTGTTTATGTTCAGATTGTTATCCATTATCATATCATCTTTGATCTTGATCCATATGATGTCTTGTGAGTAGTTCGTTTAGTTCTTGAGGACATGGGAGAAGTCATGTTGTTAGTAGTGAATTTGTGATGAGTTATTATTCAATGGTTTAGTGTTTAAGTTGTGGTGCTATTCTTCTAGTGGTGTCATGTGAACATCGACTACATGACACTTCACCATTTATGGGCCTAGGGGAATGCATTGTGTATTTGGCTACTAATCGTGGGGTTGCCAGAGTGACAGAAACCTGAACCCCCGTTAGGACACCTTTGCACAAGGGAGCGCAGGATCTCAGAGTTTAAGGTTGTGGTTAGATTTATATCTTAATTACTTTCCTATAGTTACGGATGTTTGCAGGGGGTTTAATCACAAGTATTTATTAGTCCTAGGAAGGGCCATATGTTAGCACAGGTTCACCCACACAACACTTACGAACACCAGAGAAGAGTACTCAGCTATTTGAAGCGAAAGCACTTGACAAAATTCCCATGTGTCCTCGAGAACGTTTGGTCCTTATAAGTATTTTCACCGTCTTGTCCTTTGCTAAGAAAGGATTGGGCCACTTGATCCATTTGTTCGTTACTTCTGTTACTTGCTCTTTGTTTTGTTGCCTTGTCAGAAAACCACTAAAAATCCGTTTGCTAAGTATTCACGGGGATTTCCTGCTCCATACCACTGTTCAGCACCTTCTGCTCCTCGTTGGGATCGATACTCCTATTTATCGAAAGTACTACGATACACCTCCTATACTTGTGGGTCATCAAGACTATTTTCTGGCGCTGTTGCCGGGGAGTGAAGCGCTATTGAAGAGTGGAACTGGTAAGGAAACTTTCACTGTGAGTATTGCTTTTGTTACTGCTTGTTACTTTGTTTCCAATATGGATAACCCACTTAGTTTTCTGTTTGGGAAAACTACTACCACTGCTAGGGTAGTAGATGAACCACCTCATGTTGAGATAGATCCCTTTAAAATACCTAAAGTATTGTTAATCGTGTTATGGATAATTATTATTTTGGGGATGGAAATGTCCATCCTGGTGATCACTTGCTTTTTATCCATGAATTATGCGGATTGTTTAAGTGTGCAGGTATCACAACTGAACAGGATAAGAAGAAGTTACTCTCCATATCCTTGAAAGGGAGAGCTGAAGAATGGTATAAGCTGATGAAGAATGGACAATCCATGGAATGGGAGGAGATGTCATCTCTTTTTTACTCTAAATTTTATCCTCCCAGTGAGATCCATAAGGATAGAAATCTTATATATAACTTTTGGCCTCTTGATGGAGAGAGTACAACTCAAGCTTGTGGGATATTGAAGTTACTAATGCTTAAATGTCCTATTCATGAACTCCCTAACAATATTATTCTCAATAACTTTTATGCTAGACTTTCTCTTCATGATAAAGATTTACTAGATGTTTCTTATGCTGGATCATTCACACGTATGAAGGAAGAAACTAAATGGGATCTTCTAGACTGTATTCAAGAGAACACTGAGTACCCCTTTTAGAAGCAATGAGTTTGGTCTTGATTCTCAAAGTATTGGCAGCTATTTTAAGGCCTTTGCCTCTTACATTGAAATTCCCAAGAAGAAGTGGAATAGGTACCATGCTCCTTATAAAGATGTTGTTAGTCATGTTCCCGTTAGAAATACTCAAGTTTGTACTACTAATCATATTGTGCCTGAACCTCATGTTGAGAAAATGCCTTTCCCAGCTAAGGTAAAGGAGTATTCTATGATTATTAGTGCAAATAGCAAGGGTAAAATGAAAAATGTGGAGCCTGGTAAGCATTTGAATGATGAACCTGTGGTAGCTATTGTGAAAGACACTGTCACTAGAAATATAGAGGATGAGTACATTGTCTTCTGTGAAGACGCTTCTAATATTATTTATCATCCTGGTAAGGCTAGAAAAGCTAGTGTTCCTATGCTTTCTATTAAAATTGGTGATCATCGGTACTATAGTTTATGTGATATTGGTGATAGTTCTAGCGCTATTCCTTATGAGCTTTACAGGGAAATTATGCATGAGATTGGTCCTTGTGAGCTTGAGGACATTGATGTGGTTATTCACCTTGCTAACAAGGAGACCATTTGCCCCATTGGTATTGTAAGAGATGTGGAAGTTCTCTATGGTAAGATTAAATATCCTACTGATTTTCTAGTGCTTAATTCAGCAGCTAGCAAAACTTGTCCTATCATTTTTGGTAGGCCTTTCTTGAATACTTGTGGAGCTATTATTGATTGTAAGAAGGAAAAAGTTTTAACTAAGTTTGATGGAGATTCTTATGAGTTTAACTTTTCCAAATTTGCTAAAGCTCCTTGTGAAAATAGCTTGCATATTAAAGATTTCAGGATGGAACAACTTACTTCTATTGATCCAGTCTATGACCTTGGACCTATTTTTGGTGACTGTAAGTATGCTTATTGTAACTACCTCGGTGAATTACGCTCCTAGTTACAAGCCTGGATGAGCGGAAATGGTTGAAATAGTACGGTGGGGCCCAAATGCCACTCACAGGTAGACCTTTCGGCCGTCCCAACCATTTCCAAACATCGGGACAAGAACGGGCGGCGTAATCGGCAGGCGAAGGGATCAACTACATACACAAATGAGTATGTATGCAAGCCACCATACAACAGTACATCAGAGCCATTCCATCTAAAAGAAATAGAAATATTGCAACGCCATACGGCAAGATTCAAATGTCCTAGATAGATATAATAGTTTGGGATATCTCCTCATACATCAAACATCAGAGTATTAGGCGGAAGCGGCAAACAAGATCCGAGTACGGATAAGAAGCAAATCGGCATAAGATGCCCCAAAAATAAACACATCCCGCTCACAGATCTCACGGATCCCCGTTCCCGGAATCTCTACACCGAATGATCGTTGCCCACATCGTCCGTCTCCTCCACCCAGTATCCATCTCGTGAGTGTACCTGTTCATCTGAATCAAATAATTTATCGTGTGAGACCCTAGGGGTACTCAGCAAGTCTTTATGCCTCTAAAAGGGACACAACCTGGGGTGACGCAATTGCAGCAAAAGATAAACCCTAACAGTTCTATAGATACTCGCTAACCATCCGCCTAACCATAGATAGACGGATGTCCGTGAATTAATAACAACAGTTATAACAGTAATATTAATAGATCCATCCTCCTGCTCGCTTACCAACGAGAAAGCGGACGAACAAACCCCATCCGTTGGCAGTTTTATTATCCATTCCATGAGTGTTGCACTATTTACTAGTCAGTTATTTAGTCAAGTTAAAAGCGGTACTTTAGTTATGCTTGTCTATGATCGAGAAACTGTGCTCCAAGTCGTCCATAACCGCGGACACGGCTTTCAGAAAGTTTTACCCTGCAGGGGTGCACAAATAGCAACACACACTCGATCAACCTCGGAAAAACCAAATCAAAACCCAACGAGGCCTTCACGACAAAGCAATCACCAGATTCAGAAATATTTCAGGGGGCCACCCCATTAAGCTACCCGCAACGAAGTTAGCTGACTTCGAGACGGACTCAAGGTTTGCGCCAATGGCTGTAAACGACTGGGAACCCGAAAATGTGACTGGGCTTGTCGATACCGCGAAAACACTCCGCTTACCTAAACAGTACAGGTGCAGTACATCGCACAATTTAAATAAAACAGTAAAGCATGGCATAAGTACAGGATAGTAAATAAAACCTCAAACTAGTTTGTGGCCCCAAGAAATAAGAATGAATCAAGCTCTGGCTCAGGGGGGTCCCATAATACTCCCGGATGTGGATAGCGCGAATATTCAAGGAACAGGAATCAAGTACTCGGGGTCCTACGGGACACAAGTGAGCATGAAAAACCAAATAGCAGATATTGCTCACCGGTGCCACTTTCATTAGTTATCCCATACTACTCAGGTTAAGTTGTTTAGGTACCTCGTTATCCATCAGACACTCACATACCCTACACATGCTGTTCTACGACTCGCATGGCTCAAACAACTCCTGTAGTAATGGCTCATGGGATGGAGGAACAAGCTTTGGTGGGGTTAAAAGTAAGGCTATGCAATACTTGGGATTCAGTTTAATGCAATCGCGACTCAATGATGCAAGAGTAAGATAGAGGCAATAGGTACTATATGTATGCAAGCATGTGGTAGTGCTTGCCTGGCAGCTCAGTTGAAGCGAGAGAAGGATCTGGGTAGTGCTCCTGGGTTTCTTGATATATCCCCTGCTCAGCGTCTATTCGAAGAAGAACCAAACAAACAAGGGCCAACATAAATACAGTACACAAGCATATGAATAAAATGCGACAAGCAAACAATCATGCCATGATGTATGATGCACAATTTGCATGGCAATAATATAGCATGGCATGGGTGAGGTGTGGAATACAAGAATAAATCATTTTATTGAGTTTTAGTCATGTTTTATTCTCAAATAAGTTGTTGTTTACAATATATTTATATGATGCATGCTGCAAAACAGGACAAGGAATGCATAAACAGAAAGGTCTCATCGAGCTAATCATTTTAGACATATCATTTGTCAAATTTGGAGTTATAAAACAAAAGTTATTAAATAAATAAGGTAAAAGGGCATTTTATTGTAATTTAAATCAACTTGAAATTTTAAGGGTTCAAAATATATTTTGGATAGCATATTTGAATTCCTCACATTTTTCTTATTTGAAAACATATATTATTTGTATTATTTGAATTCATATTTTAAAAGTTATTTAAATACTGATTTGAATTTGAATTTGAAATAAATGTGAAAAGGTTTGAATTTAAACAGAAAACGGAAATCCTTTTCTCACACAGACAGACCTAGCCGCAGTCACAGACGGGTGGGGCCGTTGCTGACTGGGCGGGCACACGCGCGAGAAAAGCTTTCACACCGGGGCTCTGCCTAGCCCGCGTGGATGACAAGCGGGCCCAGTGGCTGCGGGCCCACGAGACAGTGGGGAGAGGGATAGGAACTGACAGGTGGGGCTGTGGCCGGAGCACGGGTTAAGGTTTACAAAAGCCAGGCCTCTTTTTGTAAAACTCCACAGGCACAGACAGGTGGGGCTAGCGTGTACCGCGGTTTGAGCGAGAGAAACACGGAGGGGCTATCTGCAAAAAGGCGGCGCGTACTGTTGTTCTTCTCCACCGTCTGGCGCGCGCGGTGCGCGGCGCAGCGAGGCGGGGATCGAACGCGCGACCTGCGGGGTGCGCGACGAGGGCGGGAACCAGTGCGGCTGGTGAGGGGAGGTTGCTAGGAGGGGGATGGGCGGCTAGTTGAGGCACTATGCAGCGCGGGCCCGAGCCGACACAGCGAGCGGCGGTGCACTGAGGGCGTTCGACAAAACGAACTACGGATCTAGACGGCGACAGCGAGGCGGAGCATGTCAGGGAGGTCAAGGCGCTCACCGCGGGCTCGGCGGAAGGCTCGGATCGGAGCGGGGAGCTTCGAATCGGTGACGAGGCTCACGAACGGCGGCTAGGGTTTTTGTCGGGACGCGTCGGCGTGCAGCGGGTACAGGCCTCCTCCTCCTCGCTGGCGGGTACGGGGCGACGCAGAGGGACCTCCTCGGCTTCCTCGACAACCTCCACGCCACGCCCGCCTGCTGGTTCGAGGGATCGGTGGTGGACACCGACGGTGGCCGGCGATGGTGTAGCCGGTGGTAGGGGTAGACGGAGAGGAAGGGGGCGGTCTGGGGTAGATCTGGAGAGGCCAGAGGCGAGAGAGAGGGGGTAGATAAGGTCGGGAGAGGAGAGGGGGTGCCATGGGGAGGTGGTGATGATAAAGGTGGCTTCGGCCACCTTTTTCTCCTCTACTCACGTGATCGAGCTGGGAGGCGGGGCAGGGCGAGGTGGTGATGGGGGCTGCCAGGTGGGGACGGCAGGGACGGTGGAGGAGGGAACTGGCTCGGGTGGGGCTGCTGGCAGAGAGAAGGAGAGAGGGGAGGTAGGCTCGGGTGCGCTAGGGTTGGAGGAGAGGCTCGGGCTAGGGGGGCCCTCATGGCAGGGAGAGAAGAGAGGGAGAGAGAGGGGAGGCTCGGTTAGGGTTTTGCTAGGGATGCGGTAGGGTAGCTCGGGTTGGTGAGAGGAGAGGTGAGGTGAGAGGGGGAGATGGTGTAACTAGGGTTAGGTTAGAGGAAGACTAGGTTTAGTGTTAACTAGGTTAGAGAAAGGAGGGGGATTAGAGAGAGAGGGTGAGATGAGAGAGATGAGGGGTGAGGTTTATTGTTTTGTCAAGCTCAAGCAAGATCAAGCAAAGAGCAGCAAGAACTAGACAAGGAAAAGAGAGGGTGAGTTAAATGGTGGTGAGGGATGGAGATGGGCATAAGATATAACCTCAAATGATCATGCATGGATGAGGTGATGGATGGATATGGTCCCATAAGGAGAAAACCCATTTAAACCAAGAGAAAAGCAAATGGCTAAAGGTGATGGTACTCTTGCATGGCCCATGCAAATTAATAAATGCCTTGGTTAAATTCTTGTGAAAACAAAAATAATAGCATGGCATTATTCTTATGCATTCCCAAGAAGTGGAATAAAGGCCAAGCAAAAGAATTTATAGATTTGGATCCATCCTATCTCCCATGAGCTAGATTAAATACCAAAAGAAAATAAAATACAAGCTCATGGATAATGGGATGGTGGAATTATAAAGTGGTGAAAAGAAAGGTTGGTGGAGTCAATAAAAGATATGCCCCCAACTCAACTTGGGCATTTAACAATATATCAAGAACCAAATACAATATCAAGAGGCAAATACAATTTACAATGCATATGAGAGAAGAACCAAATCAAAAGGGTTTTATGATGCTCAAATGCAAGGTGGCATGATGACATGAGCATGATATAATGATGATGCAACAATTATATGTAGGAAGTAGCATTTATATAGACTAGGCTAGTAGCATTACAATTGTTAGACAAATGGGATGCTACAACTCTCCCCCACTAAACAGGAATCTCGCCCCGAGATTCTAGGAAGAAGAAGAAGACTCAAAGAGGGTAGGATAGTTGGCACGGAGCTCATCTTCATGTTCCCAAGTGGCTTCATCAACAGAATGGTGCGACCACTGCACCTTGCAGAACTTGATGGACTTGTTGCGAGTCCTTCTTTCTGCGATCTCAAGGATTTTTGTGGGGTGTTCTTGATAAGACAGGTCTTCTTGGAGATTGATTAGCTCATGATCCACGGTCCTGCCGGGATCCTTGAAGCACTTCTTGAGTTGAGAGATGTGGAAAACATCATGGACCTTGAGTGTTTCCGGGAGCTCAAGAGCATAAGCAACTTCTCCTCTTCTTCCACGAATTTTGAAAGGACCGATGTATCTAGGAGCCAGCTTTCCTTTGATACCAAAACGGTGCGTGCCTTTCATGGGAGTGACACGAAGGTAAACGAGATCACCAGGGACATACTCCATGTTCGTGTGCTTTCTGTCATAATTGCTCTTCTGGCGACTTTGAGCAATCTTCAGATTTTCAAGAATGATATGCACCTTCTCCTCCGCTTGAGTTACAATGTCAGGGCCAAACCAAATTCTTTCTCCTGCACCCGACCAACCAACCGGAGTTCTGCATTTGCGGCCATAGAGAGCCTCAAATGGTGCCATCTTCAGACTTTTCTGGAAGCTGTTGTTGTAAGAGAACTCAGCATAAGGAAGACATTCTTCCCACTTCATGCCAAAAGAGATGACGCAAGCACGAAGCATATCCTCCAGAATCTGATTGATCCTTTCCACTTGTCCTTGCGACTGAGGGTGGTAAGCTGTGCTGAAGTTCAATTTTGTTCCCAAAGCATTTTGGAAACTTTCCCAGAACTTGGAAGTGAAGATGCTCCCACAGTCTGAACTGATCTCAAGCGGAACCCCATACAGAGAGACAATTCTGTTGATATAGAGCTCAGCCAACTGAATTCCAGAAATTGTTTCCTTGACGGGGAAGAAGTGAGCCACTTTAGAAAGCCTGTCAATGACAACAAAGATTGCATTGTTGCCCTTCTGCAACCTTGGAAAACCAGTGATGAAGTCCATCTCTACTTTCTCCCATTTCCATTCCGGGGGTTTCAATGGTTGTAGAAGACCGAAAGGTTTCTGATGGACAGCTTTCACTCTGCGGCAGACATCACACTCCGAGACATACTTGGCACAATATCGTTTCAATCCCGGCCACCAATATTGTGTTTTCAAGTCCATGTACATCTTTGTGCTACCAGGGTGGATAGAAAGAACAGATTCATGCGCCTCCTTGAGAACTTGCTCTCTCAAACCCGGGTAGTTCGGAACAAACATCCGGTGTTCAAAGAAAAGCGTGCCTTGATCATCGACGTGGAAGGACTCATACTTCGGAAGCTGAAGTTTGGAGATGATCGTTCTGGTGTGCGGATCACCAAGCTGACGAGAGAGGACCTTCTCTTCCAAGAGAGGAGTAGCCAGAAGGTTCAGGAGATACCCTTGTTCCACAATTTCAAGGTTGAGCTGACGGAATTCCTCGCACAAGAGAGGCTGTTGTTCTTCCATCATGAGGTTATTGACATAAGCTTTGCGGCTGAGAGCATCGGCCATGACATTAGCTTTGCCCGGAGTGTAGTTGATGGTCAAATCAAAATCATTGATTGCTTCAATCCACCTCCTCTGCCGAAGGTTGAGATCAGGCTGAGTGAAGATATACTTCAGACTCTTGTGATCAGAAAAGATTTCACAACGGTTGCCAAGCAAGTAGTGCCTCCATAGTTTCAAAGCAAAGACAACTGCTGCGAGCTCGAGGTCATGAGTAGGATAGTTGATCTCATGCGTCTTCAACTGTCGAGAGGCATAAGCAACAACTTGTTTTTCTTGCATAAGGACCGCACCCAATCCTTGCAAAGAGGCGTCACAGAATATCTGGAAAGGCTTAGATGTGTCCGGAGGAACCAAGACTGGCGTGGAAGTGAGCTTCTCTTTGAGTGTCTCAAAGCTTGCTTGACATGCAGGAGTCCAAAGGTATTTCTTGCCTTTCTTGAGGAGATCGGTAAGAGGCTTCGCTATCTTCGAAAAGTTCTGAACGAAGCGACGGCAATAACTAGCCAAACCAAGGAAACTCCACACTTCTTTGACATTAACAGGAGGAAGCCATTCAACAATTGTCTTCACAGTTTCCGGGTTGACTGCAATGCCCTTGGCAGAGATGACGTGACCAAGATAGGTTACTTGAGGCAGCCAAAACTCACACTTGGAGAACTTTGCATACAAGCGGTTCTCACGAAGCTTGTTTAGGACACACCGAAGGTGTTCTTCATGCTCTTCCTTTGACTTAGAATAGACTAGGATGTCATCCAGATAGACCACAACGAACTTATCAAGATACTCCATGAAAACCGAGTTCATGAGCCTCGAGAAGGTGGTAGGTGCGTTGGTGAGACCGAAAGACATGACCGTGTACTCATACAGGCCATAGCGGGTGGTGAAAGCTGTTTTAGGAACATCTTCCTTGCGAATTTTGATTTGGTGATAACCACTTCTCAAGTCAAGCTTAGAGAACACCACAGCTCCAGCTAGCTGATCGAAGAGATCATTAATCCGCGGAAGGGGATATTTATTCTTGATGGTTTTAGCATTGAGAGCCCGATAGTCAACACAAAGTCTATCAGTCCTGTCTCGCTTCTTCACAAAGATTGTTGGGCTACCCCAAGAAGAAGTACTGTGTTGAATGAAGCCCAACTTCTCTTGTTGATCAAGCTGACGTTTGAGTTCAGCCAACTCAGCAGGACCCATTTTATAAGGCCGCTTGGAGATAGGAGTCGTTCCAGGTTCAAGCTCAATTACAAACTCAACCTCACGATCCGGAGGCATACCCGACAACTCTTCAGGAAAGACGTCTGGGAACTCACAGACCACCGGAACACTCTGAATAGCTTCCATAGCATCATCATTCAGAGCCGCCAAAGAGAAAAGCTGGATAGCAGGAGTCAGACTTGGAGAATAGACTATATGGCCTTCAGGAATCTTCAGAGAAACTGAGCGTTCAGCACAATCAATCACAGCTGCATTTGCTGTCAACCAATCCATGCCCAAGATGACATCAATGTCAGAATTGCCCAGAACAATTAAGGACACCGAGAACGAAGAGCCACCAATCTCAATTTGATTGCCATGGCTGATTTTAGAAGCTGCCATTGTTGCTCCAGGAGAAAGGACCATTAACCGCTTAAGGAGAGGATCCAACGCTAACCCATTGTCATTTGCAAACTTGTTAGAAACAAAAGAATGCGATGCACCAGAATCAAACAAAACTCGTGCGGGGACTGAATTAACGGGAAGCATACCCATCACAACTCCAGGTGCATGCTCAGCTTGAGCGGCGTTGACACAGTTGGCACGAGCAACAGTAGACCCGGGCTTGGTGTTGATGTTGAGAGCCCGAGGTGGTGGTGCATGAACCAAAGGAGAGCTTGCCACAGATCTTGGAGGTGGTGGAGGAAGAGCTTTGTTTTTCATCGGACAGTTCCAGTACTGATGCCCAGTGTCTCCACAAGTGAAACAAGCACCAGGTGGACGTGGAGCAACGTAGCCAGGGACTCCGCCAGGCGCTCCAGGGTAGTGGTGGTTGTAGCCCCTGGGAGCAGCAGTGAGGAAGTTTGGTGGCCTTGCCGCGTAGCTTGCAGGTCTTGGTGGAGCCGGGAACGACGGTGGGGTGTTAGGAACCCAGACACGACGCTTAGAAGGAGTTGACATAGCTGAAGTGTAGGGTTTCGTAGCATGGAAAACAAAAAATTTCTATCGCATACAAACAAACAAGCCAAGATCTATCTACTAGATTGTAGCAAGGAGTCGATGGAATAACTTACCCTCGAAGATTCCAAAGTGTTTAACGAGAGCGGATTCTCATGGGTGATGTAGTCGTACTCTTCCCGATCTCAAGATCGCGTAGACGATCCTTCCGGCGCTGCGTGCCGGCAGCGCTCCCGCAGTCGGTCACACGTTCGGTACTCGACGAAGACCTTCCTCTCCCTTGTTCCAGCAGGCAGCGGAGGTTGTAGCACTCTCCTCGCGATTCCGGCAGCACAACGGCGTGGTACCGGAAGTAGAGGGGAGATCCCGCAGGGCTTCGCCTTAAGCCGGAGCGAGTATGGTGGAGTATGAGAGAGAACTATTAGTGGTCTAGGGATTAGACACACCAATTAGAAGGCTCTAAACCGAAGGCTAGGGCAATTAGAAGCTCTAAACCAAAACGGCTCTAAACCGGAGATTAGAGGATAGGAACTTGTGTGTCTAGAGGAGGAGGCCCTGCCCCTCCTTTTATAGGTGGAGGGGCCGGCCAAGGGGAGGGAGTCCCTCCCCAAGTCGGCCTTGGGTGGCGCGCCGGCTTGGAGAGGAGGGACTCCTCCCCCAAGTCGGTTTTGCCCTCCTCTTGCTTGTTTCCCACAGTTTCTTGTTTTAGCCGTTTGACTTTCAAACTGGCCATTTGACTTTTCAGTTTTAGGATTCAATTTAATCCTTTATTTGGATCAGCAAGAACACTTAGTACATGATGCAATCATTCCAATATGTAATGACACATTCATGTACCCCTTCCCCTCCGGAGTGCCGGACATTCCAGAACCTTCTAGAACATTCCTGATGAAAACACCGGAATCATTCCCGAACTCCAAAACGGGACTTTCCTTATATGAATCTTATTCTCCGGACCATTCCGGATCACCTCGTGATATCCCGGATCCCATCCGAGACTCCGAACAACATTCGGTCTCTTTCTCATAATACCATAACTACTCAAACAACGTCGAATCCTTAAGTGTGTCTCCCTACGGTTCGTGAATTATGCGGACATGATCGAGACACTTCTCCGAACAATAACCAATAGAGGAATCTGGAAATTCATATGGCTCCCACATATTTCTACGATTACTTTGCGATCGAATGAACCACTTACATACGATACCAATTTCCCTTTGTCTCACGATAGTTTACTTATCCGAGGTTATGATCGTCGGTATCTCTGCATACCTAGTTCAACCTCGTTCCCGATAAGTACTCTTTTCTCGTTCCCGTGATATGTGATCCCTTGTGAGCCAGTCACATGCTTGCAAGCTAATTGGATGACATTCCACTGAGAGGGCCCAGAGTATATCTATCCGTCATATGGATGGACAAATCCCACTCTTGATCCATGTGTCTCAACCAATACTTTCCGAACACTCAATGCCACCTTTATAGCCACCCAGTTACGGTGTGGTGTTTGATGTCATCAAAGCATCCATCCGGTAAAGGTGATATGCATGATCTCATGGTCGAAGGAATTAGGTTACTATGTATCAGAAAGCATATAGCAATTGAACTATTGAAATGACTTGATCTTTATGCTACGCTTATCTATAGGAGTATGTCCACCATATCATTCTCCTAATGATATGATCTTGTTGTTGATAACATCTCAATGTTCATGATAGGGAAACCACAATCATTAATCAACCAACAAGCTAGTGAAGTATAGAGGCTATACTAGGGACTTCAAATTAAGTTTACAAATCACACAAGTATCAATGTTTCCTTGTTAATACTATTATAGCATGAATGTAAACATTTATCATAAACACAAAGATATAATAATAACTACATTTATTATTGCCTCTAGGGCATATCTCCAACAGTCTCCCACTTGCACTAGAGTCATCTAATCTAGATTACATGGTAATATACCGAACACCCATGGCAGTTTGGTGTTGGTCATGTTTTGACCTCGGGAGAGGTTTAGTCAACGGATCCGCCACATTCAGATCTGTGTGTACTTTGCAAATCTTTATATCCCCATCTTGGATATGTTCTCGAATAGCGTGAAAACGTAGCTTGATGTGCTTCAGCTTCTTGTGTGACCTTGGTTCTTGCGCATTGGCTATGGCACCCATGTTATCACAGTAGATAGACATTGGGTCCAGCGCACTAGGAGCCACACCTAGCTCTGTAATGAACTCTTTCATCCATATCGCTTCTTGTGAAGCCTCCGAAGCAGCCATGTATTCCGATTCAGTTGAAGATCTCGCCACAACGCTTTGCTTTGCACTCCTCCATCTAACTGCTGCGCCATTCAAAATAAATACGTATTCGGATTGTGATTTAGAATCATCCAGATCAGTGTTCCAACTAGCATCGGTGTAACCATTAACAACGAGCTGTTCATCACCCCCATAAGAAAGAACCATATCCTTAGTTCTTCTTAAGTACTTAAGGATGTTTTTGACCGCTGTCCAATGATCCACTCCTGGATCACTTTGATATCTGCTAGTTAAACTAACAACATATGCAATGTCGGGTCTAGTACATAGCATGGCATACATTAGAGATCCTATGGCTGAGGCATAGGGAGTCTTACTCATCCTTTCTCTATCTTCTGCCGATGTCGGACTTTGAGTTTTACTCAAGGTCGTATTGGGCAACATGGGCAAGAACCCTTTCTTGCTTTCTTCCATTCCAAACCTCTTTAGAACTTTGTCCAAATATGTACTATGTGACAATGATATTTGGCGTTTCGATCTATCTCTATAAATCTTTATGCCTAATATGTAAGCTGCTTCGCCAAGATCCTTCATTGAAAAAATATTATTCAAATATTCCTTGACACTATTAAGAAGGTCTACATCATTCCCAATCAACAATATGTCATCCACATATAGTATTAAGAATGCTACAGAGCTCCCACTCACTTTCTTGTAAATACAAGCTTCTCCATAAGTTTGTATAAAACCAAAACTTTTGATTACCTTATCAAAACGTTGATTCCAACTTCGGGATGCTTGCTTCAATCCATAGATGGATCGTTGAAGTTTGCATACCTTGTTAGCATCTTTAGGATCGACAAAACCTTTGGGTTGCATCATATACAACTCTTCATCAATGTCTCCATTGAGGAATGCTGTTTTGACATCCATCTGCCATATCTCATAATCATAATATGCAGCGATTGCTAACATAATCCTCACAGACTTTAGCTTCGCTACCGGTGAGAAAGTCTCATCGTAGTCAACTCCTTGAATTTGTCGAAACCCTTTTGCGACAAGTCGAGCTTTATAGACAGTAACATTACCATCAGCATCTGTTTTCTTCTTGAAAATCCATTTGTTCTCGACAGCCTTTCGGCCATCCGGTAAGTCCACCAAAGTCCATACTTGGTTTTCGTACATGGATCCAATCTCGGATTTCATGGCTTCTTGCCATTTATTGGAATCTGGGCTCATCATCGCTTCCTCATATGTCTCGGGGTCATCGGTGTTGTCCACCAACATGACATTCATAATGGAATCATACCAATCTGGAGTGGTACGAGTTCTCGTTGACCTCCGAGGCTCTGTAGTAACTTCAACCGAAGTTTCATGATCACCATCATTAGCTTCCTCTCTTATTGGTGCAGACACCACAGGAACTTCTTCCGGTGCTGCGCTACTCGCAATTTCGAGAGAAGGTTCGACAACCTCGTCGAGTTCTACTTTCCTTCCAGTCACTTCTTTCGAGAGAAATTCCTTCTCTAGAAAGGATCCATTCTTGGCAACGAAGATTTTGCCTTCGGATCTATGATAGAAGGTATATCCAATAGTTTCCTTCGGGTATCCTATGAAGACGCATTTTTCCGCTTTGGGTTCAAGCTTGTCTGGTTGTAACTTCTTTACATAGGCTTCGCATCCCCAAACTTTAAGGAACGACAATTTAGGTTTCTTCCCAAACCATAATTCATACGGTGTCGTTTCAACGGATTTAGATGGTGCCCTATTTAAAGTGAATGCGGCTGTTTCTAATGCATAACCCCAAAATGATAGCGGTAAATCTGTAAGTGACATCATAGAACGAACCATATCTAAGAGAGTTCGATTACGACGTTCGGACACACCATTACGCTGTGGTGTTCCCGGCGGTGTCAATTGTGAAAGTATTCCGCATTTCTTCAAATGCTCGCCAAACTCGTAACTTAGATATTCACCTCCACGATCAGAACGTAGAAATTTAATCTTCTTGTTACGTTGATTATCTACCTCACTTTGAAACTCCTTAAACTTCTCGAAAGTTTCGGATTTATGTTTCATGAAATAGATATACCCATATCTACTCAAATCATCCGTGAAGGTAAGAACATAACGATAACCACCGCGCGATGCTACACTCATTGGACCACACACATCGGTATGTAATATTTCCAATAAGTTCGTAGCTCGCTCCATCATACCAGAAAATGGAGTCTTAGTCATTTTACCCATCAGACATGCTTCGCATCTTTCAAGTGATTCAAAATCAAGTGATTCAAGAAGTCCATCGGAATGGAGTTTCTTCATACGTTTCACTCCAATGTGACCAAGACGACAGTGCCACATATAGGTCGAATTATCGCTTGATTTCAAAAGTTTAGCCTCAATGTTGTTGATATGTGTATTTCCACTATCGAGATTCAATAAGAATAGACCATCTATCAAAGGTGCATGTGCATAAAACATATTACTCATATAAATCGAACAACCATTATTCTCGGATTTAAACAAGTAACCGTCTCGCAATAAACAAGATCCTGATATAATGTTCATGCTCAACACAGGCACCAAATAACAATTATTCAAGTATAAAAATAATCCCGATGGTAGATGAAGGGGTAGCGTGCCGACCGCGATCACATCAACCTTTGATCCATTTCCCACGCGCATCGTCACCTCGTTCTTCGCTAGCTTCCGTTTATTCTGCAGCACCTGTTTCGAGTTACAAATATGAGCAACCGAACCAGTATCAAATACCCAGGCACTACTACGAGTACTAGTGAGATACACATCAATAACATGTATATCAGATATACCTTTCTTCTTGATGTTGCCGTTCTTCAAATCCGCCAAGTACTTTGGGCAATTCCGCTTCCAGTGACCTTCTCCCTTGCAGTAAAAGCACTCAGTATCAGGCTTAGGTCCAGCCTTGGTCTTCTTCGCCGGCGTGGTAACTTTCTTACCACCCTTCTTGAAGTGTCCCTTCTGCTTAGACTTGCCTTTCTTGAATTTGGTGGTCTTATTGACCAACAACACTTGGTGCTCTTTCTTGATCTCCACTTCTGCAGATTTCAACATGGCAAAGAGTTCTGGTAACGTCTTGTTCATGTTCTGCATGTTGTAGTTCATCACAAAATTCTTGTAACTTGGTGGTAGTGATTGGAGGACACGGTAAATACCCAAAGCATTAGGAATCACTATACCCAAGCTTTGAAGTTTGTTTGCGTGCCCAGACATCTTAAGCACATGCTCACTGACGGAGCTGCCCTCTTCCATCTTGCAGTTAAAGAACTTTTCAGAAGCCTCATAACTTTCAATTGCCGCATGAGTCTCAAAAATCAATTTGAGATCCTCGACAATATCATATGGGTCTGAATCTTCAAACCTTTTCTGAAGCTCCGATTCCAAACCATACAAGATAGCACACTGAACTATGGAGTACTGATTCTTCCGAGCGAGGTAAACATTCTTTACTTCATCGGGAGTATCATCTGCAGGTGGGTCACCCAGCGGTGCATCCAGCACATAGGTCAAATTACCAGCTGTGAGGACAATCCTCAAATTGCGGAACCAATCCGCGAAGTTGCTTCCATTGTTTTTCAACTTTTCTTTCTCTAGGAACGCATTAAAATTGATGGTAGGGGCTGCCATTGATCTACAACATATTTACAATAGTTTAGACTAAGTTTATGACAAATTGAGTTCAAATTAATTAATAAAGTTAATCTAGGTGAACTCCCACTCAAAACAATATCCCTCACATTGTTTTAGTGATCACACGAACCAAATCCACCACATCAACACCGATCATCACGAGAGTTGATATAGTTTCAATGGCGAACAATCGTCATGTTCATCATATCTACTATATGATTCATGCTTTACCTTTCGGTGATCCGTGTTCCGAGACCATGTCTGTACATGCTAGGCTCGTCAAGATCAATCCTTAGTTTCCGCATGAGCAAATCTGGCTTGCTCACGTTGTATACACTTGCGGAATCTAACACACCCGATCATCACGTGGTGCTTCGAAACAACAAGCTTTAGCAACGGTGCTAACTAAGGGTGAACACTTTATGACTTGAAATTTATGTGCATGAGGGATCATCTTATAATGCTACTGTCGTCTACTAAGCAATACAAGATGCATAAAGGATTAACATCACATGCAATTCAATATATATGTGATATGATATGGCCTTTCTTCTTCGTGCTTCCGATCTCTATCTTCAACCACGAACATGATCTCCATCATCACCGGCATTGCATCAAGGTCAATGACGCCTCTCCATGGTTGTCGTCCACCGGTCTTCAACTATTACAACTACTTTGAATAGACATGCGGGTCTTAACATAAATTAAAGACAACCATATGGCTCCTGCCGGTTGCCAACTTACAATAAGGAACATTGCATACATCAAATATAATCACAATCATGGCCATATCACATCACTGCACACCCCTGCAAAACAAAGTTAGACGCCTCTACTTTCTTTGCATGTTTTACGTGGTTTGGGGCTTTCTATAAGTGTCGTTCTAACTTACGAACATGAACCACAACATTGATACTAGTATTGTTAATCACCCGTTGTAAATTGGATCTTAACTATGCTAGGAGAAACAGGCACCCGCAAAGCCACTTATGCAATACAAGTTGCATGTCAAGCGTGGAGCAAGTCTCATGAACGATGTCATGTAAGGTTAGCCCGGGCCGCTTCATCCCAACATACCGCAAGATGCAAAGTACACAAGAAGCAATCGACAATAAAAGCATCAACGCCCACAATGACCATTGTGTTCTACTCGTGCAACAGATCTACATATAGACACGGCTCTGATACCACTGTAGGGTTTCGTAGCATGGAAAACAAAAAATTTCTATCGCATACAAACAAACAAGCCAAGATCTATCTACTAGATTGTAGCAACGAGTCGATGGAATAACTTACCCTCAAAGATTCCAAAGTGTTTAACGAGAGCGGATTCTCATGGGTGATGTAGTCGTACTCTTCCCGATCTCAAGATCGCGTAGACGATCCTTCCGGCGCTGCGTTCCGGCAGCGCTCCCGCAGTCGGTCACACATTCGGTACTCGACGAAGACCTTCCTCTCCCTTGTTCCAGCAGGCAGCGGAGGTTGTAGCACTCTCCTCGCGATTCCGGCAGCACAACGGCGTGGTACCGGAAGTAGAGGGGAGATCCCGCAGGGCTTCGCCTTAAGCCGGAGCGAGTATGGTGGAGTATGAGAGAGAACTATTAGTGGTGTAGGGATTAGACACACCAATTAGAAGGCTCTAAACCGAAGGCTAGGGAAATTAGAAGCTCTAAACCAAAACGGCTCTAAACCGGATATTAGAGGATAGGAACTTGTGTGTCTAGAGGAGGAGGCCCTGCCCCTCCTTTTATAGGTGTAGGGGCCGGCCAAGGGGAGGGAGTCCCTCCCCAAGTCAGCCTTGGGTGGCACGCCGGCTTAGAGAGGAGGGACTCCTCCCCCAAGTCGGTTTTGCCCTCCTCTTGCTTGTTTCCCACAGTTTCTTGTTTTAGCCGTTTGACTTTCAAACTGGCCATTTGACTTTTCAGTTTTAGGATTCAATTTAATCCTTTATTTGGATCAGCAAGAACACTTAGTACATGATGCAATCATTCCAATATGTAATGACACATTCATGTACCCCTTCCCCTCCGGAGTGCCGGACATTCCAGAACCTTCTAGAACATTCCTGATGAAAACACCAGAATCATTCCCGAACTCCGAAACGGGACTTTCCTTATATGAATCTTATTCTCCGGACCATTCCGGATCACCTCGTGATATCTCGGATCCCATCCGAGACTCCGAACAACATTCGGTCTCTTTCTCATAATACCATAACTACTCAAACAACGTCGAATCCTTAAGTGTGTCTCCCTACGGTTCGTGAATTATGCGGACATGATCGAGACACTTCTCTGAACAATAACCAATAGAGGAATCTGGAAATTCATATGGCTCCCACATATTTCTACGATTACTTTGCGATCGAATGAACCACTTACATACGATACCAATTTCCCTTTGTCTCACGATAGTTTACTTATCCGAGGTTATGATCGCCGGTATCTCTGCATACCTAGTTCAACCTCGTTCCCGATAAGTACTCTTTTCTCGTTCCCGTGATATGTGATCCCTTGTGAGCCAGTCACATGCTTGCAAGCTAATTGGATGACATTCCACCGAGAGGGCCCAGAGTATATCTATCCGTCATATGGATGGACAAATCCCACTCTTGATCCATGTGTCTCAACCAATACTTTCCGAACACTCAATGCCACCTTTATAGCCACCCAGTTACGGTGTGGTGTTTGATGTCATCAAAGCATCCATCCGGTAAAGGTGATATGCATGATCTCATGGTCGAAGGAATTAGGTTACTATGTATCAGAAAGCATATAGCAATTGAACTATTGAAATGACTTGATCTTTATGCTACGCTTATCTATAGGAGTATGTCCACCATATCATTCTCCTAATGATATGATCTTGTTGTTGATAACATCTCAATGTTCATGATAGGGAAACCACAATCATTAATCAACCAACAAGCTAGTGAAAGTATAGAGGCTATACTAGGGACTTCAAATTAAGTTTACAAATCACACAAGTATCAATGTTTCCTTGTTAATACTATTATAGCATGAATGTAAACATTTATCGTAAACACAAAGATGTAATAATAACTACATTTATTATTGCCTCTAGGGCATATCTCCAACATGAAGAGCTTGCTGCCTCGCGGTTGTGTTTCTTTGACTCCTCAAACACTTGCTTACTTGCTTCTTCCTGTAGAGCTGTATGCTGAAGTTCTAGAAAAGACGCCGGCCTTGCATGTGTGATTGCATATTTAATTGATGCATTGAGCCCTTGCCGGAACCTCTTTTGCTTCTTCTTGTCATCAGAGATCTCATCGCCACCATAACGAGAAAGGTTCATGAAGTTCCGCATGTAGGTATTGACATTGTCATTTCCCTGCTTGAGGTTGAGAAACACTTCCTTCATCCTCTCCATGACAATTTCTGACAGATACTGCTCTTTGAACGCTCCAGTGAACTGTTCCCAAGTAGGCTGAAAACCAATGCAGTTTGCCTTCAGGTAATTCTCCCACCAGAGAGCTGCATCTCCCTTCAGAAGGTGAGTAGCACATTTTACCCATTCTTGCTCAGGAACATCTGCAGTCGTCAGTAGCCTTGACATCTCACGCAACCAATCATCAGCATCAAGTGGTTGATCAGAAACATCAAATTGGCGTGGGTTGAACTTCAGAAAGCTTTTGATGTCTCCTCGCTTGGGAGGTGGAGGTAGCGGAGCAAACTCATTCCTCCGAACACTCTCTTCAAAACGCTGCTGGTTCTGCTGCATTGCTGCCAAGGCATTGGCGATGTTTGACAACGCGGACCCCAGTTCAGGTGGAATGTCCTCATCAGAACGGCGTGGTGGTGCCATCCTGTGATTGATATAAAACACAAGTCAGTACTATAATGGAGAATAATAATAATCCAAAATAGTACCAAGATGGAATTAACCCAGATTAAAGGATACAATTTACTAAGATGATATTAAAATATCAACAAAGTTCAAAGCACCTAGAAGATATTAAGCATATCGCACACGACTGAAAAGGAGTGTGGTACACAGATATATCAAAGAAAAATTTTCCGCAATTTCGGCATTAAAATACCAGTAGATGCGCAAAATCACTTAACGAATCAAGATTAGTGACTCTACCAATTCAATATACAAAAGCGAATGATAGGAGTAGTGGTATGGTCGCGACTCCATCCCGCACTCAAATCATTACTCCGCACATGAATAAGTAGAACACATATCCTAACCCCTTCTTCTCACGATGAACCTAAAGATTGGTAACTACGGAAACGAACACCCCAAACAAGATAACGTCGGATAACAAAGAGTAAGACAGATCGCGGCGGTATACAACAAATCAGATAGATCGCGTCGGTTTGCAAAAGCCTGTCGGTATGGAATATACCAACAGTTGATAACCAAAAGGCCGATTGTGATAACAACTTGGATGCAACAGATAGACAAGGAATTACACACACACACACACACAACCTATGGTACTACGGAAACCCAGAACACGTGAATCCTAGTTTGAACTTTTAAGAAGAGGATTGAAAACGTTACACTTCCTTACCAGAAAAGGGTGGGTGGGTGGGTAAGAAGAAAAGTGGAAGCAGTCCTACTCTCGCGTTTTGTTTTTCCCTAGTATACATAACTACCAAAAATATTTGCTAGACTGACAACGACCATTTGGCTGAGACCCTGAAGGGCGGGATGGCTCTGATACCAATTGTAACTACCTCGGTGAATTACGCTCCTAGTTACAAGCCTGGATGAGCGGAAATGGTTGAAATAGTACGGTGGGGCCCAAATGCCACTCACAGGTAGACCTTTCGGCCGTCCCAACCATTTCCAAACATCGGGACAAGAACGGGCGGCGTAATCGGCAGGCGAAGGGATCAACTACATACACAAATGAGTATGTATGCAAGCCACCATACAACAGTACATCATAGCCATTCCATCTAAAAGAAATAGAAATATTGCAACGCCATACGGCAAGATTCAAATGTCCTAGATAGATATAATAGTTTGGGATATCTCCTCATACATCAAACATCAGAGTATCAGGCGGAAGCGGCAAACAAGATCCGAGTACGGATAAGAAGCAAATCGGCATAAGATGCCCCAAAAATAAACACATCCCGCCCACAGATCTCACGGATCCCCATTCCCGGAATCTCTACACCGAATGATCTTTGCCCACATCGTCCGTCTCCTCCACCCAGTATCCATCTCGTGAGTGTACCTGTTCATCTGAATCAAATAATTTATCGTGTGAGACCCTAGGGGTACTCAGCAAGTCTTTATGCCTCTAAAAGGGACACAACCTGGGGTGACGCAATTGCAGCAAAAGATAAACCCTAACAGTTCTATAGATACTCGCTAACCATCCGCCTAACCATAGATAGACGGATGTCCGTGAATTAATAACAACAGTTATAACAGTAATATTAACAGATCCATCCTCCTGCTCGCTTACCAACGAGAAAGCGGACGAACAACCCCCATCCGTTGGCAGTTTTATTATCCATTCCATGAGTGTTGCACTATTTACTAGTCAGTTATTTAGTCAAGTTAAAAGCGGTACTTTAGTTATGCTTGTCTATGATCGAGAAACTGTGCTCCAAGTCGTCCATAACCGCGGACACGACTTTCAGAAAGTTTTACCCTACAGGGGTGCACAAATAGCAACACACACTCGATCAACCTCGGAAAAACCAAATCAAAACCCAACGAGGCCTTCACGACAAAGCAATCACCAGATTCAGAAATATTTCAGGGGGCCACCCCATTAAGCTACCCGCAACGAAGTTAGCTGACTTCGAGACGGACTCAAGGTTTGCGCCAATGGCTGTAAACGTCTGGGAACCCGAAAATGTGACTGAGCTTGTCGATACCGCGAAAACACTCCGCTTACCTAAACAGTACAGGTGCAGTACATCGCACAATTTAAATAAAACAGTAAAGCATGGCATAAGTACAGGATAGTAAATTGTTAGACCCCTCCTTTATAAAGGAAAGGATCCCTGTGATTGCAATGCTAGTCCCTGGATCAATGCTAGCATCCACAGTTTAAGATGAAGTACACAGATACAAAGGTCGTTTATTACATTCATTCCATAGATAAAACATAGTCTTTTACAACTCAGGGCCAAAGGCCTAATACAAGAGTCTATGGAATAAGTAAATAAACATAAGTCTTCATCTTCATGTGCCACAGGCAAACATGTTGAGTGTAGACTCATGACTCCTATTCATCATCGGAGTAACCTGCAACATCACAAGTTACAGCCACAGAGGGTCAATACTTTGGAATAGTATTGGCAAGTGATACCTTAGTATATTTTAAGTGGACTATATTACTATATGCATTTTGGCTAAGTGTGGCTTGGCTTGCTTTGCTTGAAATTAAGTTTTTCCTATTAGTTGAAATCACTAAGTTTTTCTTTGTCAAAACATTCCCAAGGAACCACCAATAGACATTGGGGTCCTTCACCCTTGTTCACCCACAAATTTTTACTTAGAAGTTGGAGTGATGAGATTCTTGTAGCTTCCATGTCTTGATGCTCAAATTGTCCATTGCCTTGGACTAGGCTAAGTACTTAGGTTTTCCATCTGCAGAGGTTGTGCACTTTCCCCACCAGACTTGGTTTCCCAAGACAGGACCTTTCAGAAGCCTTTCCTTAGTCAAAATGGATGCGCTCCAACCTATCATCCCAACTACCACCAACTGTCCAAGTGACTAAGTTCTAGCAACCTATATGATCATGGCAGAGCCCATATTGCCAAGTGGTTGCACTGTAAGCTTTCTCAACACTTGGCCTCCAAATCCCTTTGTGCCTGGGTGGCATACCACAAGTGAGATACACAACCCAAGTCCATGGCCTTGTGTAACCACTCAACATAACCCAATCTTTCCATTCCACCCAGGAGGTTCATTTGACTTAGTTGTTTTATTAGAAAAGCTTAAGTCTCATGACTTAGAAATATTTTCATCATAGTATGTATAGATTTCCACCAACCCTTGTTTGCTAAATAGCTAGGCTAAGCATGGTAAGATAACCTAACTTAGGAGAATTCCTTAGCATTTCTACAATTCTACACTACTTAGGATTTCCCAACTTAGCATTAGGCAAAAATAGCATGCAATACTTAGTAAAATATCTAATGCTAGTACAAAACATAGGATAGAAATATTCATGAAAATATCACTTGCCTTGGTAGTGGGGAGAGTAGCACTCTTCACAATCACAATCACTAGCAAAATCTACAAGAAAAATTATAGCATTCAATTTCACACAATTTATTCAATCAAAAAAATAATATGAATGCATGCATGCAAGAATTTTACTAAGTGGTGATTTTGGAAATTTTACCAAGCATGTGCATGATACTGAAACATAACAGGACAGAAAAATTGCCATAACAAACTTATTTAACATTAAAACTAATTATCAAAACAAATCTATACTCAAAATAGCTTTAAATATGATTCCACAAATAAAGTCATTTTAATGGTTACTATTTGTTAAACAAATTGGACATTCAGAAAGGTCTGGTTTCACTGAATCCAACGGTATAAAATTTGTAAAAATCTAACGTGGCATTCAAAAGTTATAGCGGTTTAAAGTTTGGATCAAAATCTGGTTTTAAATTCTGTTTTTGAATTAAACCCTGCCACGCGTCGCAACCTTACTGGTGCGTACCGCTTCGCGCGGATCGGCAGTCGCAGGCCGTAGGATCTAACTTAGATCTAACGATCCAGACGCGCGCGTACCTCTTCGGCCTAGATCTATCCTAGCCCTACGATGCAGATCCAACGGACCAAACCATCAAGCCACGAACGGGCGGCGCTGGCGGCGTTGACTAGCGGCGGCGCGTCTGACTACGGCGGCGCCGGCGTTCTACATCGTCCGCGAGAGGGAGAGGGGTCTTACCAGGTTCGCCGGAGGCTGCTGAAGCTCGTCGTGGTACTGGCTTGCGGAGGGGTGCTCAGAGATGGGCTCTAGATCTCGTCGGAGTTGCGTCTGGCGTCGGGTGGGTGTTGTCGGAGTCGTTGCCGAGGTTCTGCGTCGCCCTAACACGAACCAATGGGCTTAGGAGATGCGCAGGACAATTGCGAACACGCTCGGGTGAATAAGAAAGCAAGGGGCGCTCGGGACTTACTGAGATTGCTCGCCGGAGTTGGGGTGGTCGTCGGGTGCTTACGGCGTCAAGCGAACACGGCGACCTAGGGCAGTACAGGATGCTCTGTTGTGGTTAGAAGGTGCGCAAGAGGATTACTAAGTGTCTCGAACAATCCAGAGGGGAAGGGGCGCACGGGGCTCACCTGAATCGTTCGCCGGAGTTGGCTCTGTCTGCGGCGGTCTCAAGCGAGTCGTGGGCAGCCTGGTGGCGTGAGTGTGAGATTGACTGGGGGAAAATGATCGTGGGGGTGTGGGGATCTTATAGCCGGTGCCTCGACAGGAAACGCCTGTGTTTAATTGCCCAATTAAGCCGCGCCATCACCGGCAGTCACTGCAGCTGCGACGTGGTCGCGGGCGGGGTTTGGGGAAGACGATGACAGCGTGGCCAGGGCCCGCTTGTCAGCGATGTGTGCGAAATGGGGGTGGGGTCTGTTTGTCAGCGACTGGCTGTGTGCGTTCGCACGTGAGAAAAGAAAAGGAATTCCCCGGGTGGGCTAGTTGGGCTCGATCCTCTGTTGGGCCAGAAACCTGGCGCTCAGCCCTTTTCCTTTGTCTAGTCCTTTTTCTTTTCTAATTCGATTTTCTGGTTATGTTTTCAAATGGTTTAAAATACAATTTGAATTCAAATTCTCCTGGGGTTTTGCAGGGGTGAATTGGTCTTAGAAATAGGTCAAAACTTGTGGGGCTTCCTTGCAAAGGCTTGGTCAGACTTGGATTTCAACAAACAGAGACTATGCACCATTTTGCAAATGTTTGAAATAGAGGTTTTGGGAATTATTTTTAATTTGAACATTTTGGTTAAACTTTTACACTCAATCTTTCCAATAGTGGGGCAAGCAAACAAGTTCCTTAACATTTAAGTTTCAAAAAGTGATGGTCTAATGAGTGAAATTTTTCTCACATGAAATCATAGCACAAGCTTCTGTTTTTGAGAAGAACCCTAAATTATGATGAATGCTTAGATGGTATGAATGAGTTTTGGAATATGAATTTAGGGATGTTACAAATCTAACCCCCTTAAGATGAATCTCGCCCTCGAGATTCGGATTGGCTAGCAAATAGGTGAGGGTGGTCTTTCTGAAGATCATCTTCTCTTTCCCATGTTGCTTCCTCTTCAGAATGATGATTCCATTGCACTTTTCAAAACTTGATAGTTTTTGTCCTTGTGACTCTTTCTGCGGTCTCAAGAATCTTGACAGGCTTTTCCTCATAGGTGAGATCACTTTCTAGTTGGACTTCTTCCAAAGGTATAGTATCCTTCAAAGATGATTCTTCCATCTCTGGATGACATTTCTTGAGCTGACTCACATGAAACACATTATGGACAGCTGACAGAGATTCTGGCAATTCCACTTCATATGCAACTTCTCCCTTGCGACTTAGAATCTTGAATGGCCCAACATATCTTGGTGCCAACTTTCCTTTGACTCCAAATCTCTTCACTCCACGAAGTGGTGATACTCTAAGATAAGCTCTATCCCCAACTTCATAGGTGACTTCTCTACGCTTAGAATCTGCGTAGCTTTTCTGTCGGGACTGTGCTACCTTCAACCTATCCTTAACCAATTTGACTTTCTCTTCGGCGTCTTTGATAAGATCAGGTCCAAATAAGCTTCTTTCTCCCACACCATTCCATAACAATGGGGTGGTACACTTCCTTCCGTAGAGTAACTCAAACGGTGCCATTCCAATACTAGATTGATGACTGTTATTGTAAGAGAACTCTGCGTAAGGCAAGCTTTCATCCCAACTTGCTCCATAATCTAAAGCACATGCCCTCAACATGTCTTCAAGAATCTGGTTAGTCCTTTCTGTTTGTCCATCTGTTTGAGGATGAAAAGCAGTGCTGAATTCCAATCTCGTTCCTAAGGATTCATGAAGCTGTCTCCAAAAGTGAGAAGTGAATTGAGTTCCCCTATCTGATACAATACTCTTAGGCACACCGTGAAGGCATATAATTCTGCTCATGTAGATCTTTGCTAACTTGGCACTTGTATATGTTGTCTTCACGGGTATAAAATGAGCCACCTTAGTTAGGCGATCCACTACTACCCATATGGAATCATACCCTGACCTTGTCCTTGGTAATCCGGTAATGAAATCCATACCAATATTTTCCCACTTCCATTCAGGAATAGGTAGTGGTTGAAGTAAACCTGCTGGTTTTTGGTGCTCCGCTTTTACTCTGCTACACACATCACACAAAGCAATATGCTCGGCGATGTCCCTTTTTAGATTGTTCCACCAAAATCTTTCTTTCATATCCATGTACATCTTGGTGTTTCCTGGGTGAATAGAATACGGAGAGTTGTGACCTTCTTGTAAGATCAGTTTCCGCAACTCCGGGTCTTGTGGAACACATATACGTTTCCCGTGCCATAAAGTACCTTGTTCGTCTATATGGAAACTCTTAGCTTTCCCTAGACTAATATTCCCCTTAATCTTTTCAATTTCCTTATCAGTCTTCTGAGTTTCTCGGATCTTGTCCAACAAAGTGGGTTGAACATCCAAAGACATGAGATGTCCTTCAGGCACAATTTCCAATCTGAGTTCTTTGAATTGCTTACACAAGTCATCTGGCAATTCACCTTTGGTAAGGCCATTTAAAAACGTCTTACGACTTAGAGCATCTGCTACTACATTTGCTTTACCGGGGTGGTATTGCAAACTTAAGTCGTAATCCTTGATAAGCTCTAGCCATCTTCTTTGTCTCATGTTGATTTCCTTCTGGGTGAAGATATACTTCAAACTCTTATGATCGGTGAACACTTCACAACGCTTTCCCAAAAGGTAATGTCTCCATGTTTTGAGTGCATGGACGACAGAGGCCAACTCCAAATCATGAGTAGGATAGCTTACTTCATGAGTTTTGAGTTGTCTCGAAGCATAGGCTACAACTTTACCGTCTTGCATAAGTACGGCACCCAAACCTTGATGAGACGCATCACAATATACTTGGAAATCCTTTTCCAAATCTGGCAGACATAGAACTGGTGCTGTCACAAGTCTCTTCTTCAACTCTTGGAAGCTGACTTCGCAACCTTCAGACCAAGCAAATTTCTTGTCCTTCTTTAACAATTCTGTCATTGGCTTAGCAACCTTCGAGAAATTTTCAATGAACCTTCTGTAGTAACCTGCTAAGCCGAGGAAACTACGAACTTCTTTCACATTCTTGGGTGATTCCCATTCTGTCACAGCTGAAACCTTAGCGGGATCAACTGCCACACCATCCTTCGTCATCACATGACCAAGAAAACCAACTTTCTCTAACCAGAACTCACACTTGCTGAATTTGGCATAAAGTTTATGTTCCCTCAGTTTCTCAAGTACTAAGCGTAAGTGTCTTTCATGTTCTTCCTTGCTCTTGGAGTAGACCAAGATGTCATCGATGAAAACGACAACGAACTTGTCAAGAAATTCCATGAACACCTTGTTCATCATATTCATGAAGTATGCCGGAGCGTTGGTTAAACCAAAAGGCATCACAGTATACTCATACAATCCATACCTTGTGGTGAATGCTGTTTTTGGTATGTCTTGTTCTCTTATTTTGAGCTGAAAATAACCTGACCGGAGATCAATCTTCGAGAATACACATGCTCCTTCTAGCTGATCAAACAAGTCGTTGATTCTTGGCAAAGGATATTTGTTCTTGATGGTAACTTCGTTGAGAGAACGGTAGTCAATACATAATCTTTGTGTTCTATCCTTCTTCTCCACGAACAATACTGGGGCTCCCCAAGATGAAGAACTTGGTTGAATAAACCCTTTCTGCAACTGTTCTCCTAGCTTCTTCTTGAGCTCTTTCAGTTCATCAACTGACATTTTGTACGGTCTCTTAGCTATTGGTCCTGAACCTGGTACCAAATCTATCAGAAACTCCACATCTCTATCCGGTGGCATTCCTGGTAACTCTTCCGGAAACACATCCGGATACTCACATACTATTGGCACACTGTCCATGCTAACCCCCTTAAGAGAATTCAGCTTACTTCCTTTGGATTCAAAGTTTGACTTGAATTTTATTCTTTTTCCTTCGGGGGTTGTGAGTGTAACTATACGATTGGCACAATCTAATACTCCTTCATACTTAGCCATCCAATCCATTCCCAAAATTACGTCTAGTCCTTGGGAATCTAGGATTATCAGGCTTACTGGAAACTTATGCTTACCAAACTCTATGATGAGATCTCGGCATCCAAGGCTTACTATCATATCTCCCCCCGGAGAACTAACCTTTATTGGACACCCAATGTTTTCTGATGCAAACCCATTTCTATCAACAAATGCCTTTGATATGAATGAATGAGATGCACCGGTATCAAAGAGTACAAATGCTGAAATTGAATTGAGTCTGAACTTACCAGCTACGGCATCAGGCTCCTCATAGAACTCCTCCACATTGATGTGGTTAACCTGTCCTTTATGAAAAGGATTTGGCTTGTTAGGTCCTTCTACTTTCTTCTCGGAGCACTCATTAGCATAATGCCCCAGCTTCTTGCATTTGAAGCACTCAACCTGACTGATGTCCTTTTTAGGTGGTTGGCTTCCACTTCCACTACCATTTCCACCATAGTGGCTCTTATGTCCACCCTTGTGCTTCTTGTACTTGTCCTTGTCATGACTGCGGTGATGCTTGTTGTCATGACGGTTGTGGTTGTGGTGCTTGCTGAATTTCCCATGTTTATGGGATCCTGAGCTGCCACTGTCATCATAGTGAGATCGTTTGTGAGACGATCCCGAGCTTTGCTTGTCGGAGTGTTTCCTCTTCCTACTCTCGACTTGCTTCATTTTACTCTCCAAAATAGCAGCCTTGTCACACAAAGACTGATAAGTTGGAACATATGCCACAGACAACTGCAGATTCAGCTCATCATTCAAGCCTTCCAGAAACTTTTCCTTTCTTTTGGCATCTGTGTCAACCTCATCCGGTGCATAGCACGCCAGATTGTTGAACTCTTCTATGTATTCTGCCACGCTGCGGTGGCGCTGTTTCAGGTTGTGAAACTCCTTCTTTTTCAGACTCATCATTCCTGAGGAGATATGAGCAGTGCGAAAGCCATCTTCAAAGATAGCCCAAGTCACCTCATCAATAGGAGTGGTGATTTGGAAGTTGTCCCACCATGTGGCGGATGGTCCTTCCAACAGATGTGCTGCGAATCTGACTTTTTCAGCATCCGTGCAGCCCACGGTCACTAAGTCCTTGTTCACGGAACGTAGCCAGTCATTGGCCACCATGGGGTCAGTTGTTCCTGCAAACTTTGCTGGCCTCAATCGCAGAAATCTGGTGAGCATATCAAAACCCGGTGGGTTGTTGTTGTTATTGGGGTTGTTGTTGGGGTTGTTGTTGTTGGGGTTGTTGTTGTTGTTATTCTGGTTTTAAATGAATGTCGTCATCATTTGCATAAGCTGTGTTTGCGCATTCATCATTTTTTGCATTTTTGGGGTGATGTTATTGGGGTTGGGGTTTGCGCGACGGGGAGGCATCTGTGGTTTGTTCAAATAGATAAGTATGAGATACCCTTAGATGTTTTATGCACAATACATCACAAGCATTTCACATAACATGCAACATAATAATAAAACTCAACAACCAGATGATAAGTTCATGAAATAAAACACACAAGTGGCAAGCCATCCACATGTAGGATGGTCCAATAACAAGTTCACAATAACAAGTATGAATATGAAAAGGTGAACGAGTAGTCGAGTCTACTCATCAATAACAATCTCCTCCTCGACGAAGGTAAGACCTGCGTTCTCCATCGCGGTCCTGTTCTCCTCAATCGTAGTGGTCAAGGAATCGACCTTGGCCTTGAGAGCCCTCTTCTGGGAACGAAGCCTCTCAATAACCATCTGCTGCTGCTCTAGCTCGAAATCCTTGGATTTTAGTTCCTCGGTCATGTCCCGGATCTTCTTGTTCCTATCCTGGACGCGTTTCTCCTGACTCTTGAACTTGCGGTCATGTGCCTCGAACTTTGTCTCCATTTCCTTGATCATCTCATCTTGCTGCGTGAAAAGCTTGTCCTTCTCGCGAAGCTGCACCTGAAGCTCGTCATTCCCTAGCATGACGTTCGTTCTGTCCGTGTCTACGTGCCTGAGAAGAGTCTCTAAGTCCTGGAGGTAGAGACGTATTGGCTCTGCAGTGCTCCTAGAGTCGTCCTCAAAGTCGATGGACTCTCCATCAACATCACGTCTTCCGAAGACGTGAAAGTGGGTGCCCCTAACCTGTCGGGAGTGACGGCCTAATAGTCGTCCTATCAGGTCCTGCATGACTACCTCCATGCCTCTCTCCCTGTCGTCGTGCATCAGTTTGAAGACAATGGCCTCCGTAGTAGGCTCAGTCTGGCGTCCGGGCTGGTTCACCTTGAAGCCCCAGAGATCCTTCCTCTCAAACTTGGTAAGTGGGTACACCGTGATGGTGGGAAGAGAGAGATCGAGCAAAGTGGTAAGCTCAATGATACGGGGACCAAATCGAGTAACCTGAAACTCCTCAACAGTGCTGATGGCAATAGGCATATATTTATAAGAATGAAAAAGTTAGAACAACACAATTCAAGGTAAATCAAGACAAACATTCATACATATCCATGGAACACAATCATCACACAAGTCATGCATACATAAGTCCATTACATCAATCAAGGTCCATACTTATTTAAAGCATCATTTTTGGAAATAAGATGATAAGTGGTGGTCCAACTAACGAAGTGCCCTTACAATCCAATCTCACGGGATCTATTGGCAAACACAATGTTCCTAGAGGCAATCCACCAATCTTGCTCTCTTGACTCTATCACTAAGTCTATAACATCTCCCCTTATCTCTTGGTTGGTGGCTTCCAACTCTTGAGTAAGCTCCTTCTCTTTCTCTAAGTCCTTTTGGAGGTTGAGCATTCTGCACTTGACTCTAGCACTTAGTTCTTTGATAGTCCTCCAAGCTGCATCCCTGGCTGACTCAAAGAATGTGGTGTGCATTGTAGTGTTGGTGTACATGCAGAATCCCCTTTCTTTGTGGTTGTCTTCCTTGTTTTTGTACAAGTGAAGTTGCACCCACCAATATTCCACTCCTTCATCCATCACTGGAAAGCCCTTGTACACAGCTGCACCATGTGCTTCCATTGCCACCATGAGGTCCTTGAGAATATTGGGAAACTCAGTTTCACACTCCAAGGTCATGGTCATGAGTGGTCCTTTCTTCACGGCTTCGTTGATGGAGTTCATCTACAAAGGAAGTTGAAAGAGATTAGAAAAGTTTTACGAGAAGAATAGACAAGTGTAGAAGTAGTTGAAAAACTTTTTCCTTAGTGGTTTTCCAATCCTAGGGTCATAATCCTACAGGCAACACAGTGCTCTGATACCATCTGTTAGACCCCTCCTTTATAAAGGAAAGGATCCCTGTGATTGCAATGCTAGTCCCTGGATCAATGCTAGCATCCACAGTTTAAGATGAAGTACACAGATACAAAGGTCGTTTATTACATTCATTCCAGAGATAAAACATAGTCTTTTACAACTCAGGGCCAAAGGCCTAATACAAGAGTCTATGGAATAAGTAAATAAACATAAGTCTTCATCTTCATGTGCCACAGGCAAACATGTTGAGTGTAGACTCATGACTCCTATTCATCATCGGAGTAACCTGCAACATCACAAGTTACAGCCACAGAGGGTCAATACTTTGGAATAGTATTGGCAAGTGATACCTTAGTATATTTTAAGTGGACTATATTACTATATGCATTTTGGCTAAGTGTGGCTTGGCTTGCTTTGCTTGAAATTAAGTTTTTCCTATTAGTTGAAATCACTAAGTTTTTCTTTGTCAAAACATTCCCAAGGAACCACCAATAGACATTGGGGTCCTTCACCCTTGTTCACCCACAAATTTTTACTTAGAAGTTGGAGTGATGAGATTCTTGTAGCTTCCATGTCTTGATGCTCAAATTGTCCATTGCCTTGGACTAGGCTAAGTACTTAGGTTTTCCATCTGCAGAGGTTGTGCACTTTCCCCACCAGACTTGGTTTCCCAAGACAGGACCTTTCAGAAGCCTTTCCTTAGTCAAAATGGATGCGCTCCAACCTATCATCCCAACTACCACCAACTGTCCAAGTGACTAAGTTCTAGCAACCTATATGATCATGGCAGAGCCCATATTGCCAAGTGGTTGCACTGTAAGCTTTCTCAACACTTGGCCTCCAAATCCCTTTGTGCCTGGGTGGCATACCACAAGTGAGATACACAACCCAAGTCCATGGCCTTGTGTAACCACTCAACATAACCCAATCTTTCCATTCCACCCAGGAGGTTCATTTGACTTAGTTGTTTTATTAGAAAAGCTTAAGTCTCATGACTTAGAAATATTTTCATCATAGTATGTATAGATTTCCACCAACCCTTGTTTGCTAAATAGCTAGGCTAAGCATGGTAAGATAACCTAACTTAGGAGAATTCCTTAGCATTTCTACAATTCTACACTACTTAGGATTTCCCAACTTAGCATTAGGCAAAAATAGCATGCAATACTTAGTAAAATATCTAATGCTAGTACAAAACATAGGATAGAAATATTCATGAAAATATCACTTGCCTTGGTAGTGGGGAGAGTAGCACTCTTCACAATCACAATCACTAGCAAAATCTACAAGAAAAATTATAGCATTCAATTTCACACAATTTATTCAATCAAAAAAATAATATGAATGCATGCATGCAAGAATTTTACTAAGTGGTGATTTTGGAAATTTTACCAAGCATGTGCATGATACTGAAACATAACAGGACAGAAAAATTGCCATAACAAACTTATTTAACATTAAAACTAATTATCAAAACAAATCTATACTCAAAATAGCTTTAAATATGATTCCACAAATAAAGTCATTTTAATGGTTACTATTTGTTAAACAAATTGGACATTCAGAAAGGTCTGGTTTCACTGAATCCAACGGTATAAAATTTGTAAAAATCTAACGTGGCATTCAAAAGTTATAGCGGTTTAAAGTTTGGATCAAAATCTGGTTTTAAATTCTGTTTTTGAATTAAACCCTGCCACGCGTCGCAACCTTACTGGTGCGTACCGCTTCGCGCGGATCGGCAGTCGCAGGCCGTAGGATCTAACTTAGATCTAACGATCCAGACGCGCGCGTACCTCTTCGGCCTAGATCTATCCTAGCCCTACGATGCAGATCCAACGGACCAAACCATCAAGCCACGAACGGGCGGCGCTGGCGGCGTTGACTAGCGGCGGCGCGTCTGACTACGGCGGCGCCGGCGTTCTACATCGTCCGCGAGAGGGAGAGGGGTCTTACCAGGTTCGCCGGAGGCTGCTGAAGCTCGTCGTGGTACTGGCTTGCGGAGGGGTGCTCAGAGATGGGCTCTAGATCTCGTCGGAGTTGCGTCTGGCGTCGGGTGGGTGTTGTCGGAGTCGTTGCCGAGGTTCTGCGTCGCCCTAACACGAACCAATGGGCTTAGGAGATGCGCAGGACAATTGCGAACACGCTCGGGTGAATAAGAAAGCAAGGGGCGCTCGGGACTTACTGAGATTGCTCGCCGGAGTTGGGGTGGTCGTCGGGTGCTTACGGCGTCAAGCGAACACGGCGACCTGGGGCAGTACAGGATACTCTGTTGTGGTTAGAAGGTGCGCAAGAGGATTACTAAGTGTCTCGAACAATCCAGAGGGGAAGGGGCGCACGGGGCTCACCTGAATCGGTCGCCGGAGTTGGCTCTGTCTGCGGCGGTCTCGAGCGAGTCGTGGGCAGCCTGGTGGCGTGAGTGTGAGATTGACTGGGGGAAAATGATCGTGGGGGTGTGGGGATCTTATAGCCGGTGCCTCGACAGGAAACTCCTGTGTTTAATTGCCCAATTAAGCCGCGCCATCACCGGCAGTCACTGCAGCTGCGACGTGGTCGCGGGCGGGGTTTGGGGAAGACGATGACAGCGTGGCCAGGGCCCGCTTGTCAGCGATGTGTGCGAAATGGGGGTGGGGTCTGTTTGTCAGCGACTGGCTGTGTGCGTTCGCGCGTGAGAAAAGAAAAGGTATTCCCCGGGTGGGCTAGTTGGGCTCGATCCTCTATTGATCCAGTCTATGACCTTGGACCTATTTTTGGTGACTGTAAGTATGCTTATTGTAACTACCTCGGTGAATTACGCTCCTAGTTACAAGCCTGGATGAGCGGAAATGGTTGAAATAGTACGATGGGGCCCAAATGCCACTCACAGGTAGACCTTTCGGCCGTCCCAACCATTTCCAAACATCGGGACAAGAACGGGCGGCGTAATCGGCAGGCGAAGGGATCAACTACATACACAAATGAGTATGTATGCAAGCCACCATACAACAGTACATCAGAGCCATTCCATCTAAAAGAAATAGAAATATTGCAACGCCATACGGCAAGATTCAAATGTCCTAGATAGATATAATAGTTTGGGATATCTCCTCATACATCAAACATCAGAGTATCAGGCGGAAGCGGCAAACAAGATCCGAGTACGGATAAGAAGCAAATCGGCATAAGATGCCCTAAAAATAAACACATCCCGTCCATAGATCTCACGGATCCCCGTTCCCGGAATCTCTACACCGAATGATCATTGCCCACATCGTCCGTCTCCTCCACCCAGTATCCATCTCGTGAGTGTACCTGTTCATCTGAATCAAATAATTTATCGTGTGAGACCCTAGGGGTACTCAGCAAGTCTTTATGCCTCTAAAAGGGACACAACCTGGGGTGACGCAATTGCAGCAAAAGATAAACCCTAACAGTTTTATAGATACTCGCTAACCATCCGCCTAACCATAGATAGACGGATGTCCGTGAATTAATAACAACAGTTATAACAGTAATATTAACAGATCCATCCTCCTGCTCGCTTACCAACGAGAAAGCGGACGAACAACCCCCATCCGTTGGCAGTTTTATTATCCATTCCATGAGTGTTGCACTATTTACTAGTCAGTTATTTAGTCAAGTTAAAAGCGGTACTTTAGTTATGCTTGTCTATGATCGAGAAACTGTGCTCCAAGTCGTCCATAACCGCGGACACGGCTTTCAGAAAGTTTTACCCTGCAGGGGTGCACAAATAGCAACACACACTCGATCAACCTCGGAAAAACCAAATCAAAACCCAACGAGGCCTTCACGACAAAGCAATCACCAGATTCAGAAATATTTCAGGGGGCCACCCCATTAAGCTACCCGCAACGAAGTTAGCTGACTTCGAGACGGACTCAAGGTTTGCGCCAATGGCTGTAAACGACTGGGAACCCGAAAATGTGACTGGGCTTGTCGATACCGCGAAAACACTCCGCTTACCTAAACAGTACAGGTGCAGTACATCGCACAATTTAAATAAAACAGTAAAGCATGGCATAAGTACAGGATAGTAAATAAAACCTCAAACTAGTTTGTGGCCCCAAGAAATAAGAATGAATCAAGCTCTGGCTCAGGGGGGTCCCATAATCCTCCCGGATGTGGATAGCGCGAATATTCAAGGAACAGGAATCAAGTACTCGGGGTCCTACGGGACACAAGTGAGCATGAAAAACCAAATAGCAGATATTGCTCACCGGTGCCACTTTCATTAGTTATCCCATACTACTCAGGTTAAGTTGTTTAGGTACCTCGTTATCCATCAGACACTCACATACCCTACACATGCTGTTCTACGACTCGCATGGCTCAAACAACTCCTGTAGTAATGGCTCATGGGATGGAGGAACAAGCTTTGGTGGGGTTAAAAGTAAGGCTATGCAATACTTGGGATTCAGTTTAATGCAATCGCGACTCAATGATGCAAGAGTAAGATAGAGGCAATAGGTACTATATGTATGCAAGCATGTGGTAGTGCTTGCCTGGCAGCTCAGTTGAAGCGAGAAAAGGATCTGGGTAGTGCTCCTGGGTTTCTTGATATATCCCCTGCTCAGCGTCTATTCGAAGAAGAACCAAACAAACAAGGGCCAACATAAATACAGTACACAAGCATATGAATAAAATGCGACAAGCAAACAATCATGCCATGATGTATGATGCACAATTTGCATGGCAATAATATAGCATGGCATGGGTGAGGTGTGGAATACAAGAATAAATCATTTTATTGAGTTTTAGTCATGTTTTATTCTCAAATAAGTTGCTGTTTACAATATATTTATATGATGCATGCTGCAAAACAGGACAAGGAATGCATAAACAGAAAGGTCTCGTCGAGCTAATCATTTTAGACATATCATTTGTCAAATTTGGAGTTATAAAACAAAAGTTATTAAATAAATAAGGTAAAAGGGCATTTTATTGTAATTTAAATCAACTTGAAATTTTAAGGGTTCAAAATATATTTTGGATAGCATATTTGAATTCCTCACATTTTTCTGATTTGAAAACATATATTATTTGTATTATTTGAATTCATATTTTAAAAGTTATTTAAATACTGATTTGAATTTGAATTTGAAATAAATGTGAAAAGGTTTGAATTTAAACAGAAAACGGAAATCCTTTTCTCACACAGACAGACCTAGCCGCAGTCACAGACGGGTGGGACCGTTGCTGACTGGGCGGGCACACGCGCGAGAAAAGCTTTCACACCGGGGCTCTGCCTAGCCCGCGTGGATGACAAGCGGGCCCAGTGGCTGCGGGCCCACGAGATAGTGGGGAGAGGGATAGGAACTGACAGGTGGGGCTGGGGCCGGAGCGCGGGTTAAGGTTTACAAAAGCCAGGCCTCTTTTTGTAAAACTCCACATGCACAGACAGGTGGGGCTAGCGTGTACCGCGGTTTGAGCGAGAGAAACACGGAGGGGCTATCTGCAAAAAGGCGGCGCGTACTGTTGTTCTTCTCCACCGTCTGGCACGCGCGGTGCGCGGCGCAGCGAGGCGGGGATCGAACGCGCGACCTGCGGGGTGCGCGACGAGGGCGGGAACCAGTGCGGCTGGTGAGGGGAGGTTGCTAGGAGGGGGATGGGCGGCTAGTTGAGGCACTATGCAGCGCGGGCCCGAGCCGACACAGCGAGCGGCGGTGCACTGAGGGCGTTCGACAAAACGAACTACGGATCTAGACGGCGACAGCGAGGCGAAGCATGTCAGGGAGGTCAAGGCGCTCACCGCGGGCTCGGCGGAAGGCTCGGATCGGAGCGGGGAGCTTCGAATCGGTGACGAGGCTCACGAACGGCGGCTAGGGTTTTTGTCGGGACGCGTCGGCGTGCAGCGGGTACAGGCCTCCTCCTCCTCGCTGGCGGGTACGGGGCGACGCAGAGGGACCTCCTCGGCTTCCTCGACAACCTCCACGCCACGCCCGCCTGCTGGTTCGAGGGATCGGTGGTGGACACCGACGATGGCCGGCGATGGTGTAGCCGGTGGTAGGGGTAGACGGAGAGGAAGGGGGCGGTCTGGGTTAGATCTGGAGAGGCCAGAGGCGAGAGAGAGGGGGTAGATAAGGTCGGGAGAGGAGAGGGGGTGCCATGGGGAGGTGGTGATGATAAAGGTGGCTTCGGCCACCTTTTTCTCCTCTACTCACGTGATCGAGCTGGGAGGCAGGGCAGGGGCAGGGCGAGGTGGTGATGGGGGCTGCCAGGTGGGGACGGCAGGGACGGTGGAGGAGGGAACTGGCTCGGGTGGGGCTGCTGGCAGAGAGAAGGAGAGAGGGGAGGTAGGCTCGGGTGCGCTAGGGTTGGAGGAGAGGCTCGGGCTAGGGGGCCCTCATGGCAGGGAGAGAAGAGAGGGAGAGAGAGGGGAGGCTCGGTTAGGGTTTTGCTAGGGATGCGGTAGGGTAGCTCGGGTTGGTGAGAGGAGAGGTGAGGTGAGAGGGGGAGATGGTGTAACTAGGGTTAGGTTAGAGGAAGACTAGGTTTAGTGTTAACTAGGTTAGAGAAAGGAGGGGGATTAGAGAGAGAGGGTGAGATGAGAGAGATGAGGGGTGAGGTTTATTGTTTTGTCAAGCTCAAGCAAGATCAAGCAAAGAGCAAGCAAGAACTAGACAAGGAAAAGAGAGGGTGAGTTAAATGGTGGTGAGGGATGGAGATGGGCATAAGATATAACCTCAAATGATCATGCATGGATGAGGTGATGGATGGATATGGTCCCATAAGGAGAAAACCCATTTAAACCAAGAGAAAAGCAAATGGCTAAAGGTGATGGTACTCTTGCATGGCCCATGCAAATTAATAAATGCCTTGGTTAAATTCTTGTGAAAACAAAAATAATAGCATGGCATTATTCTTATGCATTCCCAAGAAGTGGAATAAAGGCCAAGCAAAAGAATTTATAGATTTGGATCCATCCTATCTCCCATGAGCTAGATTAAATACCAAAAGAAAATAAAATACAAGCTCATGGATAATGGGATGGTGGAATTATAAAGTGGTGAAAAGAAAGGTTGGTGGAGTCAATAAAAGATATGCCCCCAACTCAACTTGGGCATTTAACAATATATCAAGAACCAAATACAATATCAAGAGGCAAATACAATTTACAATGCATATGAGAGAAGAACCAAATCAAAAGGGTTTTATATGATGCTCAAATGCAAGGTGGCATGATGACATGAGCATGATATAATGATGATGCAACAATTATATGTAGGAAGTAGCATTTATATAGACTAGGCTAGTAGCATTACAATTGTTAGACAAATGGGATGCTACACTTATTCTGATGATAAAGTTGTTAACAGTAACAGTTATATTGTCAACTTTATTCAAAGTGCTACTGGAAGTTATTATGAGAGAGGGAAACATGGTTTTATGCATCTCAATGATGTTAAGTTTCCCCATTTTATGTTGAAAGCTTTAAAGTTGCATCTGTTTTGCCTTCCTATGCTTGTGGCCTTTTGTTTCAACAATTCGTTTTCTCATGATACCCCCATGCATAGGAAGTGGGTTAGGCTCAAGTGTGTTGGTTATTTGCTTCTTGATGCTCTCTTTCACTTCAGATATATATCTCCTATGTGAGCATCTTTGGAAGTTTCAAGCCTAAATTAAAGGCATTAAAGAAAAGTACTTGTTGGGATATAACCCAAGAGTTTTGTAGAGTCTTGGAAGTTATTACCTCTGTAATAACCGCTCCTTATCCTTTCTGTTTTGGTTTTTGTGTCAAGTTCAACTACTTTTGTGAAGTAGAGGAGTTGTGAAAAGTGGCTGTCCTGGGACATATTTTTGTGCTGTATTGTAAAAATTCGTGAGGGATATCAGTACTTCGGATGGAGCTTCATTTTTTTGAGCTTGTTCTCCAAGTTGTTACCCAACTTTCATCAGTTCTGAACTTTTTGATTTGAGCAACATAAGGTCTTCGAAAAAATCAATCTTTACCTGTTGGTCTGTTTTGACAGATTTCTGCCGTCATTTGCATTTGCCTCTTGCAGAAGCTTTTGTTTTGATGGGTTTTCAGTTGAAGTGTTTACCAAAAGTTTGTTGTTTTAATGTTGTCATTGAGTTTGTGCAAGGGTTTTGTAAGAAGGAAATTCCTAGGAGAAAAAGAAAAGGAATCTGCAGAGTTCGCCTTTGAATAGGTAAAAGTGGTGAAAACAGAAGGTTCGTGAAACCCTAATCTTTTTATATTTTTGATATTTTTAATACATAAGGGAAGTTACGAGACGAAACTGAAGAGGAACCGGAGCCCGGGGTGGACAAACCCATCCCAGGCGCGTGCCCAGCCTGGCCGCCCCTGGAGGGGGTTTGACACCCTCGAACTCCGTTTTCGCTTTGTTTCCGTGTCAAAACCTTCCTTATGCATTGAAACTTCGTAATATATAACCCTTCGGATCCCCCGAGGTTCGTGCATCGTGTTCTCATCATGTTTTTGTTTTGATCTGTTTTCCTCATGAAAACTTCTCAAGTTTAGAGCACCATGGTCTCGGCCAACGACAAAGGCAAGAAGCCCGAGGAAGAAGAACCTCAAGTCCCCAAGGAGGAGGAGATTCCGGTAGGTTATGAAGGATACATGGAGGAGGACAAGCAACCGGACACCCGCGCTACCGTCGCAAGCATTGGTTTGGTGGCACAACCTACCCAGCTTAGGAGGACAGCACGTATGTCTACAGGAGGGAGAACTCCGCATCATATCCTCGCCCCGCGCACACTTCCTCCTAGTACCCCTTGTTCTAACCGTGCAGGGAAGAAACACTCTAATTTAGAAGAATGGAGAAAGAATAACAAGGACTGGGATCCTCGGTCTGAGTTAATCATGGGCTGCATTGAGCATAATTCGGAGTTAATTTGTACTCTAACTTTCGATACGGAGGATTTGAAGAAACTTGTTGAAGCGCTTATCAAGAGAACACCACCACCACCGAAGGAGTAATTCGTCATCAGGTTTGGCATCCCCTTGGCTTGTTCCAAGCTTGGGGGAGTGCCGCGGTATCACCACCATTATCTTTTATCTTTTATCCTTTTAGTGGATTCATATCTGTGGTAGAAAGGTTATCTTATAGTTTGGTTTACATATGGAAGTATCTCTCCTTTAGTTGATTATATATGTATCCCTTGGTGTGAGTGCCTTTATTGGAATATTAATGAGAAGTCTCATCTTTTACTTTTTGCACTTCTTATTTTTAGTTTGCAATCTCTATTATATGATGGATCTTGTTGTTCAGTATTGGCACCGCTTTGGGATCATCAAGTGGATCTGAATTGGTTTTGGCAAACCGAGTTCTGGTCAGTGGCTTTAGTTTGAAAGAAAAAGAAAGAAAGAGCTTACAGGTATTTGGTATCATTTGTTTTCTTTCTTGTTGGCTCATAAGCTTAGTATTCTTTATTTAAGATTCTTTTGTGTCTTCAAGGAAGATTGCATGTTTGGCTTTACTACTTGTATGTTTGCTTGTTTCTTTCAACTCTCTTGCTTGCTACCTAGCCTTGCTAGCCAAAAACCTGTTTTGAGAAGGCATACTTCTTATGTTTCCAAAATCCTTTGAACCCAAAACTTTTGCCACTTGTGTCCACCATATCTACCTAGTAGCTTTTGCTATTCCTAGCAAATTCTCAAGCTGCATATACCTTTCAAATTAAAAAGTATTTTGTTATGTGAAAACTAGTTAGTAAAGCTCTCACGAACTTGATGGCACACTTTATTTATTGCCCCTAATAAACTTGAACCATTGTAAACATCGAAGTTGTATATGCTTGCATCTATACGTTGGGATTAACAGAACCGTGCTTTCACGGGAAACATTTTCAACATTGCACTTGTACTTTGTACATAGTTGATATTGTGCTCTTTTGTCTATGGATGTCAACGGTGTGAAATAAAGAGGGAACTTGTAAGTCCATGGAGTTTGTATTCTGTGTTAGAGAAACGCCTGGGCCGCTAGCCTGAGCCATGCTTAATCATGGTGGAAACTTGCAGCATCACCATAGTGAGTCATATATGAAGCATCCTCAATAAAAAGCTATACACATAGTAAATAAAAAGATCGCTGAGATGCTCATTGTCTGCTTGCCTTGTCATTTTGGTTATGGGAAAGCTCATGTACCATGTGCAAGGGGTACCCCATTGGCGGTTCTCAATGATATGAAAATACTTACAATGATAAGAACTTACCTGGACCCAAAGTTGAGTATGCATGAGGAGTGGCCCTCATATTCAAGGGACATGAGATTGCCAACTTATATTTCGTCAAACATATACTCCATATTTGTTCACTTTAACCTTAATCATCTCAAGATGCTTATGATAGGGGCAATGAGGGCTCAAAGCTAGTAAGTACCATAATCTTTTGGAAGCTCTTTATGACTTGTAATCCCTGCTACCCTCTAAGAAGGGACCTTTATCCCACTTCCAAGTTGAGTCAGTAAACCTACTTCCTCTCTTTCTCCAGCAAGCTTTTGAGTTGTTTTGTTTCAAGCATTCATATGGTGATTTATTCAATCATGTTCTCTTATCTTCCTTGTTTGCAAAAAAACTCTTATCTATTGAGTATTACTTTGAAAGCCTTCACTTATGAAAAACCTTTTTGAGAAAAGAGTGTCCCTGTTTTGAAACTTCTACAAAAACCTTTGTGAAATTGTTTACTAGATGTTCTCTAACCAAGAACAAGTTTTCCAATTCCAATTATGATTTATCTTTATGCATCTCTATTGTGACTGCTGTACTTGGTTGCAAGCTAAGTTATATAATGGCGAGTTGCTTTCTTATATGAGTTGTGCAATGGTAAGTGTGATGCTTCTTGTTCGTATTCTTTTATCGACACTTCACTCCATAAACCTGTGGACATGTTTACTGAGCTCAGTATTCGCTTGGGGACAAGCAAAATCTAAGCTTGAGGGAGTTGATACGCCCAATTTTCATCACCCTTCTATATCATAATTTACCTCTATTCATTGACATTTGTCTTATTATGAGGTATTACTTATGTCTTTTCATCTGTTTATGCATGTTGGATGATTCCTGGAGGATGGACTGCCGGAGTCTGGATTCTGATGGAAAAGAAGGCGTTTCGGTGCAATTTCGCGAAGATCGGAAAAATACCAGAAAAATATGGAAACATATTATTTTACTAGAAGACTAAGGAAGCCAGGAGGGACGGAGTTGGGCCTCAGGGGGCCCACCCCCCCTAGGCGTGGGCCCACCTGACCCCGCGCCTAGGGCAGGTGTGGCCCACCTGCCCGGCCTCCGACTCCGCCCCTTCACCTATATATTTGTAGGGGGTCGTAGCATGGAAAACAAAATTTTCTACCGCATACAAACAAACAAGCCAAGATCTATCTACTAGATTGTAGCAACAAGTCGATGGAATAACTCACCCTCGAAGATTCCAAAGTGTTTAACGAGAGCGGATTCTCGTGGGTGATGTAGTCGTACTCTTGCCGATCTCAAGATCGCGTAGACGATCCTTCCGGCAGCGCTCCCGCAGTCGGTCACACGTTCGGTACTCGAAGAAGACCTTCCTCTCCCTTGTTCCAGTAGGCAGTGGAGGTTGTAGCACTCTCCTCGCGATTCCGGCAGCACGACGGCGTGGTACCGGAAGTAGAGGGGAGATCTCGCAGGGCTTCGCCTTAAGCCGGAGCGAGTATGGTGGACTATGAGAGAGGCCTCGGTGATCTAGGGTTTAGACACACCAAGGAGAGAGGGCTAGGCCAGCGGCTAGGGCTTGGGGAAGCCAAAGTCGATGGCTAGGGTTTGCCCTAGGCGATGGCAGTAGCAGGAGGTGGTGGCGCCGGTGGCTTAGGGCTAGGGTTAGGAGAGGGCAAGGTGTAGTCCTGGAGGGGCAGCCCTGCCCCTCCTTATATAGGTGGGAGGGCGCGGCCAAGGGGAGGGGAGTCCCTCCCCAACTCGGCTTCCAAGGCCGTCGGTGGAGGGAGAGGGACTTCCTCCCCAAGTAGGTTTCCTACTCTCCCTCCACCAAGCAAACTAGCCGTTTGACTTTTCAAATTGGCATTTGACTTTTCAAACTAGGATTTGATTTATCCCTTTATTTTGCTCAGCTATGACACCTATTACATGATGCAACCATACCAACTTGTTATGACACATTCATGTACCCTTCCTCTCCGGAGTGCCGGACCTTACGGAACCTTCTAGAACATTCCCGATGAAAGCACCGGAACCATTCTCCAACCCCGAAACAGGACTTTCCTTATATGAATCTTATTCTCCGGACCATTCCGGATCTCCTCGTGATATCCCGGATCTCATACGAGACTCCGAACAACATTCGGTCTCTTACTCATCATTCCATAACTACTCAACAATCATCGAATCCTTAAGTGTGTCTCCCTACGGTTCGTGAATTATGCGGACATGATCGAGACACTTCTCCGAACAATAACCAATAGAGGAATCTGGAAATTCATATGGCTCCCACATATTTCAACGATTACTTTGCTATCGAATGAACCACTTACATACGATACCAATTTCCCTTTGTCTCACGATAGTTTACTTATCCGAGGTTTTGATCGTCGGTATCTCTGCATACCTAGTTCAACCTCGTTACTGATAAGTACTCTTTTCTCATTCCCGTGATATGTGATCCCTTGTGAGCCAGTCACATGCTTGCGAGCCAATTGGATGACATTACACCAAGAGGGCCCAGAGTATATCTATCCATCATATGGATGGACAAATCCCACTCTTGATCCATGTGTCTCAACCAATACTTTCCGAACACTCAATGCCACCTTTATAGCCACCCAGTTACGGTGTGGTGTTTGATGTCATCAAAGCATCCTTCCGGTGATGGTGATAAGCATGATCTCATGGTCTAAGGAATTAGGTTACTATGTATCAGAAAGCATATAGCAATTGAACTATTAAAATGACTTGATCTTTATGCTATGCTTATTTTATAGGAGTATGTCCATCATATCATTCTCCTAACGATATGATCTTGTTGTTAATAACATCTCAATATTCATGATAGGGAAACCACAATCATTTATTAACCAACAAGCTAGTATTATGAAGAGGCTTTACTAGGGACTTCAATTTAAGTTTACAAATCACACAAGTATTAATGTTTCCTTGTTAATACTATCAAAGCATGAATGTAAACATTTATCATAAACACAAAGATATAATAATAACCATATTTATTACTGCCTCTAGGGCATATCTCCAAAAGTCTCCCACTTGCACTAGAGTCATCTAATCTAGATTACATGGTAATATACCGAACACCCATGGCGGTTTGGTGTTGGTCATGTTTTGCCCTCGGGAGAGGTTTAGTCAACGGATCCGCCACATTCAGATCTGTGTGTACTTTGCAAATCTTTATGTCACCATCTTGGACATGTTCTCGAATAGCGTGAAAACGTAGCTTGATGTGCTTCAGCTTCTTGTGAGACCTTGGTTCTTGCGCATTGGCTATGGCACCCATGTTATCACAGTAGATAGACATTGGGTCCAGCGCACTTGGAACCACACCGAGCTCTATAATGAACTCCTTCATCCATATCGCTTCTTGTGAAGCCTCCGAAGCAGCCATGTATTCCGATTCAGTTGAAGATCTCGCCACAAAGCTTTGCTTAGCACTCCTCCAGCTAACTGATGCACCATTCAAAGTAAATTCGTATCCAGATTGAGATTTAGAATCATCCGGATCGGTGTTCCAACTAGCATCGGTGTAACCATTAAAAACGAGTTGTTCATCACCTCCATAAGAAAGAACCATATCCTTAGTTCTTCTCAAGTACTTAAGGATGTTTTTGACCGCTGTCCAATGATCCACTCCTGGATCACTTTGATATCTGCTAGTCAAACTAACAGCATATGCAATGTCGGCTCTAGTACATAGCATGGCATACATTAGAGATCCTATGGCTGAGGCATAGGGGGTCTTACTCATCCTTTCTCTATCTTCTGCCGTTGTTGGACTTTGAGTTTTACTCAACATCGTATTGGGCAACATGGGCAAGAACCCTTTCTTGCTATCTTCCATTCCAAACCTCTTTAGAAATTTGTCCAAATATGTACTTTGTGACAATGATATTAGGCGTCTTGATCTATCTCTATAAATCTTTATGCCTAATATGTAAGCTGCTTCGCCAAGATCTTTCATTGAAAAACTGTTATTCAAATATTTCTTGACAATATTAAGAAGGTCTACATCATTCCCAATCAACAATATCATCTACATATAGTATTAAGAATGCTACAGAGCTCCCACTCACTTTCTTGTAAATACAAGCTTCTCCATAAGTTTGTATAAAACCAAAACTTTTGATCACCTTATCAAAACGTTTATTCCAACTTCGGGATGCTTGCTTCAATCCATATATGGACCGTTGAAGTTTGCATACCTTGTTAGCATCTTTAGGATCGACAAAACCTTTGGGTTGCATCATATACAACTCTTCATCAATGTCTCCATTGAGGAACGCTGTTTTGACATCCATCTGCCATATCTCATAATCATAATATGCAGCGATTGCTAACATAATCCTCACAGACTTTAGCTTCGCTACAGGTGAGAAAGTCTCATCGTAGTCAACTCCTTGAATTTGTCGAAACCCTTTTGCGACAAGTCGAGCTTTATAGACAGTAACATTACCATCAGCATCTGTTTTCTTCTTGAAAATCCATTTGTTCTCGACAGCCTTCCGGCCATCCGGTAAGTCCATCAAAGTCCATACTTGGTTTTCGTACATGGATCCAATCTCGGATTTCATGGCTTCTTGCCATTTATTGGAATCTGGGCTCATCATCGCTTCCTCATACGTCGCAGGGTCATCGGTGTTGTCCACCAACATGACACTCATAACGGGATCATACCAATCAGGAGTGGTACGAGTTCTTGTTGACCTGCGAGGCTCTATAGCAACTACAACCGAAGTTTCATGATCATCATCATTAGATTCCTCTCTTATTGGTGTAGGCACCACAGGAACTTCTTCCGGTGCTGTGCTACTCGCAAGTTCGAGAGAAGGTTCGACAACCTCGTCGAGTTCTACTTTCCTTCCAGTCACTTCTTTCGAGAGAAATTCCTTCTCTAGAAAGGATCCATTCTTGGCAACAAAGATTTTGCCTTCGGATCTATGATAGAAGGTATACCCAATAGTTTCCTTTGGGTATCCTATGAAGACGCATTTTTCCGCTTTGGGTTCAAGCTTGTCTGGCTGTAACTTCTTTACATAGGCTTCGCAACCCCAAACTTTAAGGAACGACAATTTAGGTTTCTTCCCAAACCATAATTCATACGGTGTCGTTTCAACGGATTTAGATGGTGCCCTATTTAAAGTGAATGCGGTTGTTTCTAATGCATGACCCCAAAATGATAGCGGTAAATCTGTAAGTGACATCATAGAACGAACCATATCTAAGAGAGTTCGATTACGACGTTCAGATACACCATTACGCTGTGGTGTTCCCGGCAGTGTCAATTGTGAAAGTATTCCGCATTTCTTTAAATGCTCGCCAAACTCGTAACTTAGATATTCACCTCCACGATCAGAACGTAGAAATTTAATCTTCTTGTTACGTTGATTCTCAACCTCACTTTGAAATTCCTTAAACTTCTTGAAAGTTTCGGACTTATGTTTCATGAAATAGATATACCCATATCTACTCAAGTCATCCGTGAAGGTAAGAACATAACGATAACCACCGCGCGATGCTACACTCATTGGACCACACACATCGGTATGTATGATTTCCAATAAGTCCGTAGCTCGCTCCATCATACTAGAAAATGGAGTCTTAGTCATTTTTCCCATCAGACATGCTTCGCATCTTTCAAGTGATTCAAAATCAAGTGATTCAAGAAGTCCATCGGAATGGATTTTCTTCATACGCTTCACTCCAATGTGACCAAGACGACAGTGCCACATATAGATCGAGTTATCGCTCGATTTCAAACGTTTAGCTTCAATGTTATTAATATGTGTATTTCCACTATCGAGTTATCGCTCGATTTCAAACGTTTAGCTTCAATGTTCTTAATATGTGTATTTCCACATATAGGTCGAGTTGCCCTAGGCGGCGGCAGTAGCAAGAGGTGGTGGCGCCGGCGGCTTAGGGCTAGGGTTAGGAGAGGGCAAGGTGTAGTCCTGGAGGGGCAGCCCTGCCCCTCCTTATATAGGTGGGAGGGCGCGGCCAAGGGGAGGGGAGTCCCTACCCAACTCGGCTTCCAAGGCCGGCGGTGGAGGGAGAGGGACTTCCTCCCCAAGTAGGTTTCCTACTCTCCCTCCACCAAGCAAACTAGCCGTTTGACTTTTCAAATTGGCGTTTGACTTTTCAAACTAGGATTTGATTTATCCCTTTATTTTGCTCAGCGATGACACCTAGTACATGATGCAACCATTCCAACTTGTTATGACACATTCATGTACCCTTCCCACCCAGAGTGCCGGACCTTCCGGAACCTTCTAGAACATTCCTGATGAAAACACCGGAACCATTCTCCAACCCCGAAACAGGACTTTCCTTATATGAATCTTATTCTCCGGACCATTCCGGATCTCCTCGTGATATCCCGGATCCCATCCGAGACTCCGAACAACATTCGGTCTCTTACTCATCATTCCATAACTACTCAACAATCATCGAATCCTTAAGTGTGTCTCCCTACGGTTCGTGAATTATGCGGACATGATCAAGACACTTCTCTGAACAATAACCAATAGAGGAATCTCGAAATTCATATGGATCCCACATATTTCAACGATTACTTTGCGATCGAATGAACCACTTACATACGATACCAATTTCCCTTTGTCTCACGATAGTTTACTTATCCGAGGTTTTGATCGTCGGTATCTCTGCATACCTAGTTCAACCTCGTTACTGATAAGTACTCTTTTCTTGTTCCCGTGATATGTGATCCCTTGTGAGCCAGTCACATGCTTGCAAGCCAATTGGATGACATTCCACCGAGAGGGCCCAGAGTATATCTATCCGTCATATGGATGGACAAATCCCACTCTTGATCCATGTGTCTCAACCAATACTTTCCGAACACTCAATGACACCTTTATAGCCACCCAGTTACGGTGTGGTGTTTGATGTCATCAAAGCATCCTTCCGGTGATGGTGATAAGCATGATCTCATGGTCGAAGGAATTAGGTTACTATGTATCAGAAAGCATATAGCAATTGAACTATTAAATTGACTTGATCTTTATGCTATGCTTATTTTATAGGAGTATGTCCATCATATCATTCTCCTAACGATAAGATATTGTTGTTAATAACATCTCAATGTTCATGATAGGGAAACCACAATCATTTATTAACCAACAAGCTAGTATTATGAAGGGGCTTTACTAGGGACTTCAATTTAAGTTTACAAATCACATAAGTATTAATGTTTCCTTGTTAATACTATTAAAGCATGAATGTAAACATTTATCATAAACACAAAGATATAATAATAACCATATTTATTACTGCCTCTAGGGCATATCTCCAACAATATTCCCTACGGAACCCTAATACCAAGGGAGCGACCACAGATAGATTTCCGCCCCCTCTGGGGGCAGAAAACACCGAGAGAGAAAGATCTCTCTGTCAGACAGATTTCTGTCGGGGGAATTCCTTCCTGGAGAGGGGAGACCGTCACCATCAACACTGTCATCAAGCTAGGATTCATCGGGATCATCATCATCATCCACACCATCATCTTCACCAGCACCATCACCACCACTCCGTCCCGATGTAACAATTGTGTTGGATATTGCTTTAGTTCTTAGGGGAAACTTTCCCGGTGTTAATTACTATTGTAGTTGATGCTTGTGAGTGGAACCATTGGATTATTGTTTATGTTCAAGTTGTTATCCATTATCATATTATCTTTGATATTGATCCATATGATGCCTTGTGAGTAGTTCATTTAGTTCTTGAGGACATGGGAGAAGTCATGCTGTTAGTAGTGAATCTGTGATGAGTTATTATTCAATGGTTTAGTGTTTAAGTTGTGGTGCTATTATTTTAGTGGTGTCATGTGAACGTCGACTAGATGACACTTCACCATTTATGGGCCTAGGGGAATGCATTGTGTATTTGGATACTAATCGTGGGGTTGCCGGAGTGACAGAAACCTGAACCCCCGTTCAGTGGCGGAGGCAGTAAAATTGTTTGAGGGGGGCCGAACAAAGAAGACAGCTCACAAATGCCAAAAAATCCAAAAAGTGGGACGAAATCATACCAAAATATATTCTTTTCATTGATTATATCACCATTTGCTGAATGTCGAGGACAAAAGGATGTACAATCTCATATTACTGAAAAGCAAAATTCTAGACAACATGAGATAGAGCAACTAACACTTTTCAATTGAAGTCCACTCGTCGTGGTGCTTCATCAAACTCATCAATAATTGCATCTGTTGATATTCCAATAGCAATCTCCTTTTCAATGTATGTCACCAAGCAATCTCTTAGGAATCCATCTTCCATTCTATTTCGAAGCCTTGTTTTCACAAGTTTCATGGCTGAGAATGCACGTTCAGTGGTTGCGGTCGAGACGGGTAAAGTAAGAATAAGACGAACCAATCTATTCAATAAAATGAGACAATGGGTTAGTATTTTTTAGTAATGATTAAATTAACTAGTATAGCAGCAAAGAACGATATATACCTGTCAATCAAGTGATAATTATCATTTTTTCCGGTTGTCGCAAGTTATTGACAAAGCTCTGATATAGTTGTCAAATTCTGGAACTTCGGGTTTGTAGGTATATCATGCTCATAATGCTGCAACTGACATCTCAGATTCTCCATCTCTTGTTCTTCAAAATCAGCAGGATAGAATTTTGAAGCTAGAGAACACACGACATCAATGTCAAATGAACTGAATGAGTTTCTAGGGTCCAACGAAGTGCACATAATGAGAAGCTCTGTTACTTGTTTGTTGAATCTGCAATTCAACTCTTGTAATTGCTGATCCACAACAACCATGAAAATATCACATCGATAATGGTGATCAATCATACTCTCATCTTCAACACGAGAATTAATGAAATCCACATAAAACTCACCAAAGCCTGGTGTTTTAACTCCATGTTTCACACAAAAGGAAAGCACATCAGCTTTAAGCTTGCTCCAACCATTATCTCTTAGCTTATGAATCAACACTTTGGTAGTCTTCACGTCATCCATGGCATTCATAATATCTTGAGATTTTAGTTGCAGCTTCGTACATAACAAATCTGTGATTCCCATAAGTTCTTTCATGACATGTAGAATTAAAATGAAGTCAAAAGACATCATCATCTTAACAGCACCATTAGCCTTTGCTTGTGCTGAAGGTGAAGTGCCTGAACCTTTAGAAGTAGCAATACTTTTAAGTACCAGAAGTGTTGGTTTGTATTTATTCAAAAGGCTGCATACAGATGCATAGTGAGAACTCCACCTAGTATCACATGGCCGCTGTAAGGTTCCAACTTGATTTTCCCCGCTTCCCGTGTCAAGCTCACCAAGCTCAATGAGATTCTCCATTTCAGCAACTTGATTAGCATGGAACTCATCATTTCTCTTACTAGAAGACACACCCGTAGTGACAACAAGAGCAAGATGGTCAAAAAAGTTGTGAACATCAGCTACTTCTTTAGATGCGGCGACAAGAGCTAGTTGCAACTGATGAGCAAAGCAATGAATATAATAGGCATAAGGACACTCTTCCATGAACTTGGCTTGTAGTCCATTCCACTCCCCACGCATATTACTAGCACCATCATATCCTTGTCCACGAAGTTTGCTAACATCTAATTGATGTTGAGCCAAAACAAAAGATAGTGCATGTGTTAAAGTAGTCGAAGATGTATCCAAAACATGAACAATATCAATAAAACGCTCTTGGGTGAAACCATTTTTATCAACAAAACGAATCACCATTGCCATTTGCTCTCTTCTTGCTTCATCCCTTGACTCATCAACAAGCAAGCAAAACTTAGCATCACCAATTTCTTTACGAATTTCTCTTTGAACATTGGAAGCAATGATATGCATAATTTCCTTTTGGATGGTAGGAGAGGTATACTTAGCATTATGTGGAGCATTACCCAATACAATAGCCCCAATTTCATCATCATAAGAAGCTATCAATTTCACCATTTCAAGAAAATTACCTTGATTTGTTGAGCCAACACTTTCATAATGGCCTCGAAAGGAACAAGCTTGGAATGCCAACCATCGTAATACATCAATTGTTACTTTCAGCCGCAACCTATTTATTTTGATGTCCTCCTCTGTTTGCTTCTCCACCAATTGTTCCAAATGACATTGCTTATTCTTCAGATTATCATAACATTTGACAGCATAGTTATGAGCAGATTTACTATCCTTTCCCATATGAGTTAAGAACGCACAATCCTTTCCATTGTTTACTTTCTTCCATTTCTTGAACCCTTCCACTGTAAACTTATCTGACCCTCTCCTTCCAACTGGCTTCCTATAGAATAAAAAGCATGGAAAACAATAGACTGCATCTTGTGTAGGAGAGTACTCTAACCAAGGGAAGCTTTTGAACCAGTGGTACTGAAATTTGCGTGGATGGTTTGTTGAATCTTTAAGAGGATACTCATCTTTGAAATTGATACGGCCCATGCTTCATATAAGCCAAACAAGCCTTTTCTTGAACATTTGGAGGATAATCCCAGATTTGGCTGCGCAAGCCTGGATCCCTTTCTACTATCAAAATAGCAAAATCATCATTGTCTTGCTCTTGCTGAACCGGAGGTGTTGGTGCTGCTTCAGGTGTTGGTGAAACTATGGACATTTCTTCCTCTAAAACTTCTGGTTCTTGTTCTTCCAAGACAGTACTAGCAACCAAATTAATTTGGTCTGAATCTGAACCATCATCAACTCTAGGCCCCTGATTAGCTCTTCCTTTCTTCCCAAAATAAGAATGCATATTATGCACTGGTATAATCTTTCTTTTATTTTTAGCCATGATTATCCTAAAATATTGAACAATGAACATCATAATAAGCAAAAACAGACCAAATTGCAGAACAAGAGGGTGAAAGAAAATACAATCATACAAAATAAATAATAGATCTAGAGAAAAAATAGAGGCATCAAGAAATCAGTACCTCTCCCTAATTGAAAATTCAAGATCGGAGGGGATCGGAGATTCGGAGGAGGGCTGGAGCGTAGCTGATTACTGCTTGTTTTTGTCTGCCTCCGATTCAGCTGTCGATCATGGAGAAAAATTGGGGGAAAGAACATGAGAGGAACTGGGGAAGGAACTGCGTCGACGCGTGCGCCTGGTTGCGCGGTCGCGTGGCTGCCTGGGAGTGTCCGCGTGTGTGGTTGCGTGTCGTAAGTAGCTCCCCTGTATTGCCTGGGCTGCCTCTGGGCCCTTTTTTCTTTTTTATCTGACCAAAGGAAGGTACGACCGTACGAGGTGTGGCTTCCTCCGGTGTCCAAACTTGTTTTTTATTTAACCAAAGGAAGGTACGAGTAGCTATGGGCCTGTGACAGAAGTCAAACTTTCAGAGGTAATAATTTTTTCCTTGCATGTTGGGGGGGGCACCGCTCGTCCCCTGCTGCCTCCGCCATTGCCCCCGTTAGGACACCTTTGCACAAAGGAGCGCAGGATCATAGATTTTAAGGCTGTGGTTAGATTTATATCTTAATTACTTTCCTATAGTTACAGATGTTTGCAGGGGGTTTAATCATAAGTATGTATTAGTCATAGGAAGGGCGGTATGTTAGCACAGGTTCACCCACACAACACTTACGAACACCAGAGAAGAGTACTCAGCTATTTGAAGCGAAAGCACTTGACAGAATTCTCATGTGTCCTCGAGAACGTTTAGTCCTTATAAGTATTTCCACCGGCTTGTCCTTTGCTAAGAAATGATTGGGCCACTTGCTCCATTTGTTCGTTACTTCTGTTACTTGCTCTTTGTTTTGTTGTCTTGTCAGAAAACCACTAAAAATCCGTTTGCTAAGTATTCACAGGGATTTCCTGCTCCATACCACTGTTCAACACCTTCTGCTCCTCGTTGGGATCGACACTCCTATTTATCAAAAGTACTACGATACACCCCCTATACTTGTGGGTCATCATAAATTCAGTTACATTCAAGTAATAGGCAATATTTTTATGTAAAATTCAAATACAGTGAAGTATAATAAGAAAAACTTTGTAGTAAAATTCCTTGGTAACTACATGACACCATGTTGATGACTAATTACTCGATATGTTGGTAATTTCATAGTAAAACATGTCGATAGCTAGTTTCTTGGTATCTTGGTAACTTCATAGTTAAACATGTTTGTAATTACATCATACACATATACAACGGCAGAGGCAGGATTGCGCATTAAGAGGGGCCAAACATGTAATTTTCTGCGAAATCACACTTAATCTAGCTTTATATGCTTAAAAATTGGTTGCAATGCCATGCATAGGGGGGGCCAGGGCACCTGCTGGTCCCCTAGCTCCGCCACTACACATATACATAACTTTGTCACCAAGATTTTGGTAATGGTAACATAATCATGTTGGTAATTGCATCAATAATCACATATGTAAAATATCAATCAATTACTATAAACGTTCACATAGATATGAGTTTTTACTAGCTAGCATTTTAAGAGAAAAACATGTAGTCTAGTATTGAGAGACAAAAGATGTAAATGGATTTATGCACAATATGTGGCACATTCAAGTATTTTTTTTACTTTTTAAAATTCAAAATATATTGAAGCAATAGGCAAACACTTCTATATTGCATTCAAAAAACATTAAAGTAATAAGCAACAATATTATGTTAAATTCAAAAATAGTCGAGTAAAAACACTTTGTAGCTAAAAATTCCTGGATAACTACTACCTGTTTCAAATTATAAGATGCTTTAGCTTTTTTCTTAACCACATGTCAACACTTGTTGCACCTAAGTACGGAGAAATTTTGGTGCGAGGTTCGTCGTACCAAAAAGGCACACTTTTAATTCTTAGGGAGAGGAAAGTTTATTTTCAAGTTCCAAAAATTTATGAAACAAAACATGCATGTAAAGAATGGATATAGGAAACAAATAGTTACATTTAAGTTTCAAATTTTACATATCACATACAGCTACATTTAAGTTTCAAATTTTACATATACAAAAATTACAAAGAAATGGGCTGCGTAATACTAGTAGGTTCTAAAATTTGTAATTTAACACAAAAATGTGTTATTTTGTGATGTTTGCACGGTTCGCAATTTTTTAAGAAGAGATAAATTAGCAGGTTCCGGAGTCCACGATTGTCGCCACTCAATCCGCTCCCGCTGCCGTCACGCAGCTGTTTCCTCTCCGCGTGGATCCCGCGAGCAAAATCAGGAGGAAGAGTTCATGCGGGTACGCGCCTACAAGTCTCGTTAGGCGTGCCTGAAAGCGAAGAAACTTAGTTCGGCCGAAAAAGGAGTTTGAAGGAGTCGACGAAGAAGAAGAAGAAGTCCGCGCCGCGCCGCTCCTGCCGCCCACCCCACGCCACTAACCGCGCGGCACGACTTCCTCGTCAACTGCCTTTGCAGTTCGGATTACCTCGTCAGAGAGCCCCAGATCCCGCAAAACAGCCACCTCTGCTCCGATTCGTCGGAGAATGGGGGCGCGGCCGTGGAGGCTGATGTGCTGCTGCTGTTGCTTCCGCGAGTCTGATCGTACTGGGGTCGATGACGTCAAGCTCAGACCCGACTCTGCCGGTGCGTCCCCAGTCGATTTTGGTCTTGAAATCTCCTATCCGTCGGTTGAATGCGCCGTGCTGATTGAGGATTTTGTTTTTTTGCAGGTGGGGAGGAGGTGGCGGAGGAGCGGTACGCCCTCCCGCCATTCCAGGAGTTCACCTTCCAGGAGCTGCGCCTCGCCACCGCGGGCTTCGCCGCCGACAACATCATCTCTGAAAGCGGCGACAAGGCTCCCAACGTCGTCTACAAGGGCAAGATTGACGCCCAGCGCAGGATCGCCGTCAAGCGCTTCCACCGCAACGCCTGGCCCGACGCGCGCCAGTTCCTGGTGGGTATCCCTCCACTCCCCCGCCCCCGCCCCGCCCTTGAGCCATTTTTAACTGCTTTGAAGACAGCTTGTAGGAGTAGATGGAATAGAGGCATATATCACCTGCACTCTTTTACTGCCAAATCCTTTGATTTGGCACTTTGTGTTTGTCCCGCTCTGTCTATTACTAGACATTAGACACCAAACTACCAAAGGATCTCAAGTGTCAAATATCAAGGATTAGTTTTCTCACTATTTATAGGTATCACCAATGTAAGCACCGCAATACTTTGTTGCCAAATATCTTCATTCACAGCTTTCACCCCTAAAACGGTGTTTTTCAGCATAACCAAAATGTGCCTTGTCCCTTTTGGTGTCGTTAAGATGGACTACTTGCTATATCTGTACACATGCATCAGCTGCAATATTGATCCACTGATTTTGTCTTACTCTGCATTGGTGAACTGAACTACAACCCAAAGGGCGTTCAGAATAATATTAAATTGTTCCCTTTTGTCTAGAGTAGAATGTTATTCAAATCTCGCAACTGGTCTGGTAAAATATTTAGAAGCGATCAGTGAACAACCACACCTTGGAAATGTTTCTGCGCTTTCAGGAAGAAGCTAAGTCTGTTGGCCAGCTCCGGAACAAAAGATTGGTAAATTTGCTTGGCTGTTGCTGCGAAGCTGATGAAAGATTGCTTGTTGCTGAGTACATGCCCAATGACACACTAGCAAAGCATCTGTTCCATTGTGAGTTGATCTCTTGATGCGGTAGCTATACTGTCGTGAAGAAAGTTTGTTAATTTCATCTATCTTCCCCTTTCTCTCCACCAAAGCTGTAGTTGAGAATGTTTCTGTATGAGGCTGCGATTATGATTTGCAGATCCTGGCACGAGTAAATTTTGCAGTTTGCACATAGTCTTGTGTTGAAAATGTACTTTAACTGAACATGTGCGTAACAATCAGAAGCTTTATTGCAGTAGATAGAAGTGATTATGTTTACTCTTTGTTTGTGTGTCCACCAAAGCTGTGGTTGAGAATGTTTCTGTATGAGGCTGCGATTAGGGATTTGCAGATTCTGTCACGAGTAAATTTTGCAGTTTGCAGTCTTGTGTTGACAATGTACTTTAACTGAACATGTGCATAACAATCAGAAGCTTTATTGCAGTAGATAAAGTGATTATGCTTACTCTTCGTTGTGGTGTCTAAAAACATTTCTCATTGCAATAAATATGCTCATAAGAAGGAAGCATTTTTTTAATTCCGAACTGCATAACTTGTTAACAGCATGCTATTTACCTACACGTCTTTCATTATCTCTGTAAGCTTCAAAGCTGAACCAGATATCCAGAGAAATCTATTCACAATCAACAGTGTGGTGACTATTATACAGTATGCCTCAGTTATTCCTTTTATGATTATAAATATGCAATTCTTTTTCACATCACATTTTCCATTTCACAGGGGAATCACAGGCAATGGTATGGCCCATGAGATTACGGGTTCTTCTGTATCTCGTTGACGCTTTAGACTACTGCATAAGCATGGGCCGGGATCTCTATCATGATCTTAATGCCTACAGAGTGTTGTTTGATGATGTGAGTATCATGTAGTATATTTTTATTGAAATGTTGACATCACCTGCCACTCTCAGTATGATTGGTAACTTTGTAGATTGTTAACACTTGACACCCTGCAGGACTGCAACCCTAGGCTTTCATGTTTTGGTCTAATGAAGAACAGTCGGGATGGCAAAAGTTACAGCACCAATTTGGCATTTACTCCTCCTGAATATATGAGGACTGGTTAGTCCTTGAATTCCAGAACGTGCTAAAATTTGCTAACTGAGACTTTTAGTGAGATGTTTTAAAGTCTGGGTATACTCTTGTGGTCAGGCTTTGTTTCCACGAAGATATGATTAGCAACTAATCATGTGCTATCTTCTAATTAGAATTACATTTAAGATGTCAGGATTATCAAAAAATTCGTGTCTTTGCACCTGAATTGGTCTATTCCACCGTAGCCCGTAGGTGACTCATATATCTAATGATTGTATGAAATTCACTTACCCAGTATGTGATGTTTACTCATAGAAAGGAGGCACAACATATAACCTGGTTATGGCCTTTCTTTTTAATCTTGGGGATTGATGCATGCTTTCAACTCGACAATACCATTTTGCTCTTATTAAATTGAACTTTTTGCTATTACAATATACACCAGAAATTGCAATGAATGGTGTTTCTATTTTCTAACTTGTATTGTCTTGGCCTAGTGCACACGTGAAGATCCAAATTAGTCGCTGAGCTCTTAAAACTACAGTTTGACTTACACTTCCATTTTATCTGCAGGAAGAATAACTCCAGAAAGTGTCATATACAGCTTTGGCACATTATTGTTGGATGTTCTTAGTGGGAAGCATATTCCTCCTAGCCATGTAAATTTTCTTGGTTTTATTTCTTGATCAGTATATCTGTGCGTCATAGTTCTGTCATAAACACATAATCATGTATTCTTCTGCCCTACATTAATGTGATAGGAAGAGTTATATCTAAATCCAGTTACATATAGAGTGAACTTGCTTGATGTTGCCTATTTACTTCATTAAGCAATGCGAAATACATAAATGTATTATGCTTGCGCAGTTGCTACTGAGTTACGACTCTTCACAAGTAGGATGCTATAGTGATGGATCTATGTTGGATAAATGAACAAAGCAGCATTCTACTTTAAATCTTACTGCATCAATATACAATTCAGATTGTATAATTTAGAAAAAAAGCTGGATGGAGTGGAGTGGAAATATTAAATAAACAGACAGATAGGTCTTGTACCCATGTGTACAAGCACAAATATATTTTTGGTAAACATAAAGAACAAGTAGAATTTGATATTTTGTATGATACGATTATTTCAACTGATTTACTGCAAATATGTCCAGGCCCTTGATCTGATTCGTGATCGAAACTTCAGTATGCTCATAGACTCCTGTTTAGAGGGCCAAATTTCTAATGAGGAAGGAACCGAACTGCTGCGTTTATCTTCAAGGTGCCTGCACTATGAACCACGAGAAAGGCCTAATGTAAGATCTTTGGTTCTTGCACTGGTTTCTCTTCAGAAGGATGTCGAGGTGAATATATATCTTATCATACATCTCCAATATGCATTAAAGCATGTTGCTGTTCCTTTATTTGTGTCCTTACACTTTGTAGTCAAGATGGTTCATCTTGTGAATATCCCTTTTTAATAATACTGATATGCTTTGCAGTCTCCATCTTACGATCTGATGGATAAGCCCCGTGGTGGTGCATTTAACCTTCAATCGATCCATCTTTCTCCTCTTGCTGAAGCTTGCTCCAGAAAGGACCTCACTGCAATACATGAAATTCTAGAGTCAGCTGGCTATAAAGATGACGAGGGAACAGCAAATGAGGTACTTGATCTGTACTTAAATTGAACCTTTAGGTGTATGCTGTATGTTGTTACTAGCAAAAAATTTGGGTGTTAAATAAATAGATAGCAATGTTTTATTTTCTGTTAAACAGAATTTAGTGTTTTCTTATTTTCTGTTAAAGCGCTTTGCTTAACTTGTTTCTTCTCGGTGGCAGCTCTCATTTCAGATGTGGACTAATCAAATGCAAACTACGATAGACTCAAAGAAGAAGGGAGATAGTGCATTTCGACAAAAAGATTTTAGCATGGCCATTGATTCCTACTCTCAGGTTGCCTTTCATCTGCTTATTCTGTTTCTCTTAAGTTGCCATTTGTTCCATTGGGTCATAATTAATCCATGAGACCATGTATGAAACAGATTTAATTTGGTGTTCTCCATCTTCTAAAACAACCTTAACTAAGTCGCTCCATATATCGTTCTTCTGTACAAATGTAGCTTTATCTGTTTGTACTGGATCAGCAGTTTCTGTTCCTGGAGGTCAATTTTGATTATTATTTTAATTGTTGTGCAGTTCATTGATGTTGGTACCATGAATTCGCCAACAATCTTTGCCAGGCGTTGCTTGTCGTATCTCATGAATGACAAGCCACAACAAGCTCTGAATGATGCCGTGCAAGCTTTGGCGATATTTCCTACATGGCCGACTGCATTTTATCTTCAGGCGGCGACCCTATTTTCATTGGGAAAAGAAAAGGAAGCTCAAGAAGCACTCAAGGATGGTTCAGCTATAGAGACAAGGAGTAAGGGGAATTAAAGATGGATAGCTGAACATCAGGTATCCCCCGTCCCTCAGAAAGATAAGGCTACCACCTACTTGTACATAGCATGGTAACTTAGTTCCTAGATTATGAAAAATAAGAAAACGCACCCTGATTTCTACAAAATGGTTAGGTAATTAGGGAACTTCATCTAATTTTTTATCATTTTGTGTGAATTGCTGTTTGAGGTTGGCATATAAGATCAAATCTTAGTTGACAAGTTGCTTTCGTTTAGTATTGAAAGAGACAAACAGATGCATTGGTGCTTGTGTTTTAGAAAAAAGAACTTTCAAAAGCGTATAATCTTTCGGATATTGAGTTCCTAATCATTATTCTAATGAAAATCTTGCGCGTTATTGTCCAGGTGCTCTTCACTTGTTGGAAACTGCAGCAGGTGTGATTTGGATTAGGAGCACACAAGGGGACTCTTGGTTAGCCTTGTGATACATACATGATTTTTATGTATATATGGAAAACATACTTCCTCTGTTTCATACTATAAAACGTTTTGGTAGGCTAAAATAGCCTACCAAAACATCTTGTGTTTTGAAACGGAGGTAGTACGTAGTTAGACTAGACCGCAGAGAGGGCAAGAGAGAGCCTGCTCATCCAGGTCACTCTGCCGCATAAAAGAGTAGACAGACATGAAGAAAGGTGTTGTGGTGCATCTGATCATGTTATGATTGTCACAGATTGTAGGGTTTGTAGAGCAAACGCTGTTTGGTTTTTTTGCTCTTGTCTTGGTTCTCAGCCCAGCTGGGCACAGTGATTTGAGAGTAATGTATTATTTGAGTGCAGTTGAGAGAAGATTTGCTGAATTTCTCCTGTAATGATTCAGTTTTGTGTACAGTGTGAGCTTTGTATATATATGCGAGAAGGCTCTATTCGGAACAGATCATGTGCTGTCCTATTGGTCCCATACGCCATGAAATGGTAGCTATCATACAGTGCGTTTTCTAGTCTGTTGTGATCAGTTAGGGGATCTTGTTATTTTCTCTGGTACTGCAAAATAAACGAATGAACTAATAAATAATCGCTCATTCCATGATTTAGAAACACATAAATCAGCATTTATTATTTTTGCACTTCTTTTTTGTAAGTTGCTTTGTCTTTTATTAGTTGAGAAAAGTAGTTACTCTTCTTGTAAACCACTGTCATTTTTAAGGTTAAATCTGACGAATGATAAAACAAATGTATTGTCATTTATCCCACGTGGTCATTTTTGTGTCATACAGTTGTTTTTCTAATGGTTACATCCTCATCAATCATCATGCTGCTACTCTGGCCCCTATGTCATCACTTCCTCCAGAATCAGCATGCCCACACTTTGCTGTCATCACCACTCGTGTGTTGATGGTGGCTCCATCTCAAAACCCTAACCACTTACGAAGATCCACTTCCTTTGTTCGATGGTTCTTTTGTCTCAACCCGTAGTTCGACGGGAATTTAAAGGTGTCATCTCCCACTTTTTCTCTGTTGGAGGGATGAGATGTGACTAGTTGGTTGTGATGACTCTCTTCACAAATTCAAATGCATTACAAACATATGCTTTTCCACATTCAAAATTTCACTACGAGCAAAAGCAAATACTTCCTATGAAAAAAAACCTAGCAAATCTAACGCATTCCTCTTGATCAATCACCCCTTCGCTTCTAGTCGTTTCTCCGATGGCGTGGGATAGAGGAGATTGGGATTCTCGACTATTGTCTGTTGTGTAGAAATATCTCTGTTCCCAATGATATCGCTAAGATGGGCATGACAATGGTGCCTCAAATAAAATATCCTCTAGCCCTAATCCTATATTGGTGGCGCTTTTGGTTGGGCATTGCAGAGGACAGGGCCGGCTCTGACCCCAGGCCAGCTTGGGCGGCGCCCAAGGGCCCATGGCAGGGGGGCCCAAAATATATATAGTATAGGCTATATATTATACTTTGTCATCCTCAATTCCTCATCCGGTTGGGCTGATTTTTATGGTAATGGGCTGAAATAGCTGGCAGTGGTTGGAAGAAACTGATCGATCGGTTCAAGTCTTCCAGACTTCCATACGGTGACGGACGGGCAGGGAAGCTAGCTACCTGAAGCCTGGCGATCGCGAGTTCGCAACTGTTCCTCTTCGGCTCCAGGCCCTGTTCGGCTCTTCACAAAATCGCGATTAGTGATTACCGTCCAGGCTGCTCGCGCCTCGCAGTGGCTCGCCTGCTCGTCTTCGCGTCCGGCCGGGGATCTGTTCTATACTGAATAGGGCATCGCTGATTGCTGATTGCTCCGGTCGTTTTCTGCCTGTAAGTTCCTTTTTCCTTTATCAAGTTCCTGAACGAGTCCATAATCAAGGACATGTCCGTGATGCAATATTTTAATTAGGGTTATACTTGTAATCTGTTGTAGATTATAATGCCGCCGAGACAATTGTCTGGTGCTGCGAAGAAGAAGAAAAGGAAGCGAGAGAATCAGTTGATTGCATCACAGAGAGGTGCTTTAAATAAATATTTTCCAACAACCACTAGTGTTGATCCTAACAATAATAATCAAAGCCAAGAATTGGATGCGGAACAAGATGATGAGCATAATTCAAATATAGATCTCGAGACCAATGAGCAATCCTCGGATAATAGTAAGTATCTAGCTCGCATCAATTTTTTCAATTGTAAGTAATTAAGTAACTAACTACAATTTTTGTTTTAGATGCAGATATTGATGTTAATGTTAATGAGGACAGTCTAGGGGAAGAAAATTTGCAGCCTTCATCTGATACTCGTAATGGTGATGAACAAGATGAGTCTCTTTCATCTATCTATGATCCTAGAACATGGGATAATCTTGACAATTGCAAAAGGGATATTTTAATTGAAAAGGGTCCTATGAGAGAATTGGGTTTGGAGTTTCCCGAGGGTGCCGATGGAAGACATTTTTCTTATGCTTACTACTCCAGAAAGTTAGCTAATCGTGAGGTTGTTGATAGAAAGTGGTTGGTTTACTCCAAGGATGTAGACAAAGTTTATTGTTTTTGTTGCAAATTGTTCAAAACAAATAAGAGCAAGTACTCTTTGCTAGCATCCGATGGATTGGCAGATTGGAAACGTCTTAGTTCAAGACCCCAAGACCATGAGAGAGGTTTTGAGCATTTGACAAACATGAATACATGGAATGAAGTAAGGTTGAGGTTAAGCAAAAAACAAACAGTCGATGATGACATGCAACGGGGGATTGCAAAGGAAAAGGAGCGTTGGAGACAGGTTTTGCAACGAATAGTTTTTGCTGTGAAGTTTCTTGCAAAACGTAATTTGGCCTTTCGAGGATCAAGTGAGAAGTTGTATGAAGACAATAATGATACTTTTCTAGGCACGATTGAAATGATTGTTGAATTTGATCCTGTGATGCAAGAGCATATTAGGCGCATTCAAAACAATGAAATTCATCGCCATTATCTTGGCCACAATATTCAAAATGAGTTGATCTCACTACTTGCTGATGCCGTGAAAAAGGTAATCTTAAAGATCATCAAAGATTCCAAGTATTTCTCTGTTATCTTGGACTGTACCCCGGATGTGAGCCATGAAGAACAAATGACGCTAATTGTGCGTTGTGCCAATATGTCAAGTAATATTCCGAGAGTGGAGGAGTTTTTCCTAGAATTCTTAAAGGTTGATGAAACATCGGGATTGGGGATTTTTAATGTATTATTGGATACATTGGATTCTCTTGATCTGAATATCGATAATGTGAGGGGGCAAGGTTATGACAATGGTTCTAACATGAAGGGAAAAAATCAAGGTGTTCAGAATCGTTTGCTTAAGGTAAACCCGAAAGCATTATACATGTCATGTGCTTGCCATAGTCTAAATCTCACTCTTTGTGACATGGCAAAATCTTGCGAATAAGCTATTACATTCTTTGGTATTATCCAACATGTATACGTATTGTTTGCACGTTCTACTAAAAGGTGGAAGATTTTGCTTGATAATATTCCGAATTTGACTCTCAAACCTTTGTCTAATACTCGTTGGGAGAGTCGAATAAAGAGTGTGCAACCTATAAGGTTCCAAGTAAGATCAGCTTTGAAGGAACTAGAAAAGGCTTCTACTGATGATCCAGCTGCAGTAAGTGATGCTCAATCTTTGTTCAATGCACTTGGAAAGTTTGAGACTTTAGTTGGTATGGTTATTTGGCACGAGATTCTATTTTCTGTAAATATGGTGAGCAAAAAATTACAGGAAACAATCGTCTGCATTGATGCCACTCTCAAGCACATTGAGGGGGTCATTTCATATTTTCAGAAGTTCAGAGATGAAGGCTTCAATGCTAGTATTGAGAGTGCCAAAATCCTTGCATCTTCTACGGACATAGAGCCAAAGTTCCGTACAAAACGTCAAAATAAAAGGAAGAAGCATTTTGATAAAATCAATGATGAAGATGAAGAGCTACAACTGTCAGCTATTGAATCCTTCATAGTTACTTACTTTCTTGTCATTGTTGACACTGCAATTGCTTCGTTGACTAGTCGATTTGAGCAGTTGAATGCATTTGCAAAGGTTTTTGGTTTCTTATTTAACTCAAACAATCTGAAGTCCATGGATGAGAGTAAGCTACGCAAATCTTGCACTACTTTTGCGAAAACTTTTAGTTATAAGAAGAAGTGTGATGTCGATCTTGATGATTTTTTCTCTGAGCTAAAAGTGTTGCAAGTAACTTTGCCAGATAAATTGATGTCAGCGCCTGAGATTCTTCAATTTGTTACAGAAGTTGATTGTTATCCAAATGTCTCGGTTGCTTATCGGATCCTCTTGACTATACCTGTGACTGTAGCCTCAGCTGAAAGAAGTTTCTCTAGACTGAAGCTACTAAAAAATTGTTTGAGGTCAACTATGTTACAAGACAGATTGAATGGCTTGGCTACATGTTGTATTGAAAAGGATGTCTTGGACAACATTGATCTTGATATTATCCTCGATGATTTTGCATCGAGAAATGCGAGAGGAAGCTTTTTCCGAAGCACTGAAGAATGATGGTTGATGGACTCATTGGGATTGAGTTCTTATTTGAGGTAATAAAACTAGGAGGAAATACTAGTTATATTTTGCTACCATTTATATTTTTTCTGTCGTAATGTGATATTGCTTTTGTTCTTGATAATTATTTATAAACATCTTAGACTATGAACGTATGGTTAGATATTAACTTTTTTTTTTTACTTTTTGCAACATCTATATATCTAGTTATGCGTATGTATATATTGACCGTAGGGGCCTATTTGTCGACTTCGCCCAAGGGCCCCGAAAAATATAGAGCCGGCCCTGGCAGAGGAGCATGAGAGTTTTGGTCTCTCGTTATACTTCATGGATGAGAATTTGGACTTTCTGTTATCCATTGCGTGTGACTCCATGGGCGTGTCAGCCGTGCGATCGCCTTATTCATCGTCCAGAGCCTTTATGAGCAATATCGACAACTTGATTCGGCTGTATTGGTGTAGCTGCATGTTTTAGGTTTGGATGGTATCCTTTCGATATGCCTAGCAAGATTATCAATCTTCGTCATACACGAAGGCCTACTACCGCGACGATTTAATGAGCTTTGGTTCTCTATGTCCTCTACATTTCTTTGTAAGACGAGTGGTGTCCATCGCCGGCACGAGCTATGTGGCGCAACAATTGTAAGTTTGAATACAATTTTGCCAAAAAAAAAAATGGTTGATGCATACAATCCTGAGTGTACCTTTGTTTATGCTCGGGTTCATTTATCCATTATTTGGTTGTATTGATACTAGTATAATACATGGTGAGAAGGGAGAAAAAAAGAGAAGAAAAAAAAAAGATTAGTCAAGAAACCCGTGAATAGGGAAAGCGGTAGTCGACGGCAGTACGGCACGGCGCCGCCCGCTCGAAATCCCCAAACCCCCACTGCCCCCAATCATACGCCTCCCTCCCTCCTCCTCCTCAACCCAAGGCCACAGATCAGATCAGGCCGCCACCGCTTCCAGATTCCAATTTCGATTCTCACCTCGGGGCTTCCGCCCTAAGCCAGGCAAGAGAGGATGGCGATCGTGTACGCCCTCGTCGCGCGGGGCACGGTGGTGCTGGCCGAGTTCGCCGCCGTCTCGGGCAACGCCGGCGCGGTCGCCCGCCGCATCCTCGAGAAGCTCCCCTCCGAGGCCGAGGCGCGCCTCTGCTTCGCGCAGGACCGCTACATCTTCCACGTCCTCCGCCCCGCCGCCGACGGGCTCACCTTCCTCTGCATGGCCAACGACACATTCGGAAGTCCGTTTCCCCTTGTTTGCTCCTCTTTCAGTCAGTTGGGATAAAATTGCATACTTGGTTCGTTTGTAGCTAGTGCTATCGATGTTGTATACTGAAACCGCCGGTTGCAGATAATTATATCTTGGCATCATCTAGCAGTGTATCTCTGATCATCCTGCCCAAGCCCAAGTGCCTGTTGTTAACATTTCACACGCAATTTGTTCATGATGCAGGGAGAATTCCTTTCATATACCTCGAGGACATCCAGATGAGGTTCATGAAGAACTACGGCAGGGTGGCCCACTCTGCGCTGGCCTATGCCATGAACGACGAGTTCTCCAGGGTGCTCCATCAGCAGATGGAGTTCTTCTCCAGCAACCCCAGCGCTGACACACTCAACCGCCTCCGCGGTGAAGTCAGCGAGGCGAGTAGCACAAAGTGTTTGCATCTATAGGACAGTTCCATTTCATGGCAGTAGCTTGATGAACTTACCGTGTGCGTGTGTGCTTTCGAACATCTGCAGATACACACTGTCATGGTTGACAACATAGACAAGATCCTGGACAGAGGCGACCGCATATCCCTTCTTGTGGACAAGACCTCCACCATGCAGGACAGCGCTTTCCATTTCCGCAAACAATCAAAGAGGCTCAGGAGAGCTCTTTGGATGAAGAATGCCAAGCTTCTGTAAGTGTTGCACAATCATCATCTTCAATAATTTATGTTCTTTTCCTCCCCATTAATTTTCGAGGACAATAGCCGTCAATCATGGAAGTCGTGTAGACATCGACTTAAGTTTTTTTACAACAATATGCTATACAGTGAGGAAGTCCCTTTTGCTACCACAAACACTACCAGATCTGGTATCTACAAAACTACATATGCTTGTTTTCTGCCAGTTATAATTTTCCATGTCCCTATATTCAATCTGACAGGAAAATTGTCATTTCTGAACAAAAGAAGAACTGTTATTGTTATGAGAATGGGAGATGGTGAATTATGTGCTTTTGTTAAGGCATACTTTTAGATAAGCTATGTTATTTTGAACTAAATATAAAGAAACCCAAAGAAATACCCCTCATCCAAACACCTCCTAACTCATTTATAATGGCTTAAGTAGGTGTGGCGTGTCATAGCTTAAAATGTTGAAACCCATGTTCTTTTGACGGGGAAATCTAGTAAGTATTGGCTATTTGCTCGTGCAGTTAACTAATGGTTGTCTAACATTAGAGTTATTTTTTTGTGATCTCTACATGTCGATTTAACTTGTTTGGCAGTTTCTGAGATATTTCTTATCCTGGGTTTGTTGCAGAGCACTGCTGACTGCTGTTATTGTGCTGCTACTTTACTTGCTCATTGCTGCTTTCTGCGGAGGCCTATCCCTTTCATCATGCAGATCATAGAACACTATGGGTGGCACCTCAATTGGAGCTCCTGCTCAGCCTCCAGAGCTAAAACCTGATGTTTTGAGCAACGGGTGCGCAGTCGAGTTGTCCGTAGAGTGTTTTAGTCATACAAGTCAATGTGAATGTTTGTACAGAACAGGGTCTGCATGTAAAGTATGTCGTTTGTTGTTTCGGGTACCTGAACAACAAGGCGCAGGTTTACACTTCTCTGTAGTTATCTTTTTGATGTGGTGGTTCTTTGCATGAATTGGGTATCTTCCTTGACTGCTTATGTATCTTGTGCACTGGTCATGAATCCTCAATGCACCTGTTCACAGAAATTAATGCTGTATAGCTCGCTCTGGAAAGATGCTTCTCTGTCTTCTTTACATGTTGTTTTGGGCATTGACATGTTACTCCCTCCGTTTCAAAATATAAGATGTTTTAGTTTTTGTGAAACAAATAAATCTAGGCCTCTTTTAGTGTGTAGATTCACTCCGAACCTACACACTAAAAGGAGTCTAGATACATTCGTTTTACAAAAGCTAAAACATCTTATATTTTGAAACGAAGGGAGTAGATGTCACTGAACATATTTGATTTTGACAATTACTTGCTCAATTCCGGCTTTAAGGAAATAATGAAATGCTGATAATGGGATGGAATTTTTGGAGCTAACAACAAATCTAGGAGTAACCGTTGTATATATTTTTTTCAACCGGAGTTCACCCCTTTCCATTTCACAATGGAAATAACAGGTCTACAAAGCGAGCTGGAGCGGTACCAGGAAACCCAACCCATCGTGAGCATTGGCCGTCGATGCCCACTATGGGGCGAAAAACTGATACCACTGAAGTTTAAGTTCTACCCAAAATAACAGGAAGGTCCCAACATAAAAGAGAACTACCAGCATCAAAAGCTATCAACAGAGAGCGGCAGCAAGGAACAAGGACTCCAAGATAGCAGCACTAGGCGCCAGTGATCATCAGCAGAGGTCCAGCTCCAGAGGCAGTAGCAGAACCAACACCAGGGCTTCCATGGGAGAAGACGGAGGTAGTCGCTCGCATCAGCTTGCCAGCATCTACTTGCCAGCACCCTTCAGCAAACCTATCCAGTACATACGCAAAGAAATCGAGAAGAAAATGATTTCACTGGGTGATTTGAGCTTATGATTATGAAAAGTGACTTTGTTTCTAACATTCCAGATGGCCTAGCAAATGGAGGCAATCAGACTATCAGAGTCATATAGAAATGTTCCTTGTTAGGAAGGAAATAATGGAACCAGGCCATCGCTTGCCAGAAATTAGTAGGAACACAGCTAATGCCCATAGCTTTGCCAAGCACACCCCCACACAACCCTGGAAATATGACAGGTGAAGAACAGGTGGTTATTTGTTTCAACTTGGTCACAAAAGGAACAAAAGGGAGGCCCATGCCAGTTCCTTTTCCTCATATTTTGTATAGTAAGGATATCATCTTCACATTTGCCACATGAAAACTTTGTTTTTAAAGGAATCTTGGCACTCCAAACCCGTTTGTTATTTGACCCAGCAATGTTTCTTTCCAACCATTTGTAAACAGACTTTGTAGTGAAAAGGCTATTAGGATTCAGACACTAGGAGATATTGCCAAGGTCATTAGTGAGAGTCAAAGAAGCAATATTCTCACAAATAGAGTTCCACTGAGATAGGATATCTCCTCGGGGAGTACGACAAAAAGGGATAACATAATTGGCCTCAACCAGGGTTTTAACAGAGCACTCCTGCTGTTGACATAGGTCAAAAAGAAACAGGGAATTTGTCACGGTAAGGAAGTCCATTGTTCACAAGATCCTTCCATAGTCTAGTTAGATTCCCATTTCCCAAATCCACTTTTCTACCAGCAAGGTAAGAATCTATATTCAACAAGGCTTTCCAGCAGGGGGAATCATTGAATCTCTCCTGAACATTAGCAACAGTTTTGTTTTGAAGATATTTGGCTCTAACAATTTTTTGCAAAAGACCATCAATGGGATTCAAGTTTCCACCACAATTTGCACAGGAGGCTAATGTTTTGCTTACTTAAATCCTTAACACCCAGGCCACCCTTCTTTTTGGATCTACGCACCCTCATTGGCACAGAGTAACCGTTGTACATGACGGATCCAAATACTTATGTGTGCATTAGCGGTTGAAGTTTCGAAACATTGATTGCAGACACATTCTAGAGTGAAAAAAGAACACAGGGAGTAGCTATTCTTGTGAAAAATCAAGCCGGTTGACTATCGTGATCTGAAAGCAGATTCCGTTCTTACCTGAATGCGGTCAGTTTTGGAATATATGGAGAGTGTGGGAGCTGTATTAGGTCTGAGAAAGAAATTCTCATTGGTTACTGGGGTTGTTAATGGCCTTGATGAATGTCTCTGCTGTCCAGTTGCTGGAAGCTGTGTTACATCCTTGCAATGCCAATCAACTTCTTTGACGATTTGCTTTGCTACAGATGTGCAAGGATAGATGTCTGTCTTTCTATAGTTCAACTGCTCTTGGTTGTGTCCGGTTCCCTTACCTGTGAAATGCAGAGCAGTTCGAAAGCAAACCAAGCAACCACTCCTGCAAACCAAACCATTGCTCCCAGCTTCTTCAGAATCAATTTCTTCACTTATTCATCCAACAATTCCATTACCTCCACACTTGAGCTGCATATATGTATATATACTGCATTGCATGATGATCTCTATGCAACAAGTATTCCTCCTCTTCATCTCCTATCCCAGGTACTGTACTAAGCAGCAACTGAGCAGAGCAGCTAGCTAGCTTTCGTAGCCAACATGAGCAGCACCAACGAGGCCACTGTCATTCACGTGGACGACACCGCCGGCAAGGCCCCGGTCACGTCTGCGGCGCCACCGCCAGCAGCAGCAGCCCCGACCGCGCCGGTACAGCAGCAGCAGCAGCGCAAGGGTGGCGGTGTGCCGTTCCTCCTGCGCAGCGGCGCCGAGGGCTTCCGTCGCTGCATGGCCCTCGTGGACCTGCTGCTGAGGGTTGCCGCCTTCGGGCCGACGCTCGCGGCCGCCATCGCCACGGGCACCTCCGACGAGACGCTCTCCGTCTTCACCGAGCACTTCCAGTTCCGGGCCAGGTTCGACGACTTCCCGACCTTCGTTTTCCTCGTGGCCGCCAACGCGATCGCGGCGGGGTACCTGGTGCTGTCGCTCCCCTTCTCCGTCGTGGGGATCATCCGGCCCAAGGCGACGGTCGCCAGGCTGCTGCTGCTCATCGGCGACACGGTGATGGTGGTGCTCGTGACGGCGGCCGCGTCCGCGGCGGCGGCGATCGTGTACGTGGCGCACGAGGGGAACCCGCGGGCCAACTGGGTGCCCATCTGCATGAACTTCCACGGCTTCTGCGAGCGCACCAGCGGCGCCGTCGTCGCCTCCTTCCTCGCCGTGCTCATCTTCATCCTCCTCGTCCTCCTCTCCGCGTGCGCCATCCGGCGCCGACAGTGCTAGGCTGCTACAACCCATCGATCGGCCGCGCGCTTGGTGCTTTGGAAATCTCGTGATTGTGCTCTCTACTTTTTACTTTGATTTGGTCGTGTGTCGTCTCATATATTCCTGTTCTCTGGTGTGTAAGGTGTTCGATCGTCAATCAATTGTTCGTCGATCACTCTGTAATTTAAGTGTGTATTAATCATTTTCAACATTTTGGATCAATCCCCAATTGGTGCCGAGCAAACCAGGAAGAAAAATAAAAAGGAAGAAAAGAAATGCAGCACAGCCCAGATGGATGATGGATCACTGTGCAGTCTTCTGGTTTTGCTGCCTGCTGCGGTAGTACGCCATGCCCCGGATACCGTCGGGGTCCATGGCGAACCCGAGCGGGCGGTAGAACCCCACCACCCGAGGCTCGGCGTAGAGCACGATGTTGTTGACGCCCTTGCGCCGGAGCTCCGCCACCAGCCGCTCCATGACGGCGCGGCCGAGCCCGAGGCCCTGGCACGACGGCTCCACCACCACGTCCCAGACCACCGCGTTGAACACCCCGTCCCCGGCCGCGCGCGCGAACGCCACGGGGCGGCCCGTCGCCGCCGACGCCAGCCACGCCACCTCGCTGTGCTCCAGCGCGCGCCGGAGCCGCTCCCCCTGCCGCTGCGGGAACCCCACGCGCGCGAACACCTGGTTGAGGGCCGCGATGTCCAGGCCCTCAACGGTGCGCCGCACGGCGAAGCCCCGGGACGCTAGCTCGGAGTCGGACACAGTCAGCTGGACGCCGGGGACGGCTCCACCGGCGGACGCGGCCGGAGGGCGCAGGAGGAATGGGTTTCTGGGCTTGAATGTGGCGGCGGTGCGGAGGAAGCCGCGTGCGTGGAGGCGGGGCTGCAGCTGCGGGTGTTGCATGGCTGGTGTGTGATGATGGCTTCAGACTCCAGTGGCCATGGATTGCTTGCTTATCCTTTCCATCTCTTTCTTCCCGCCACTAGTTCACTTGCGCAAATTGTCGAGAATGGGTGGAAACATTTGCGAATACCGGCAATTAGCGCAACCTTTATTAGTCTCAGTTTTTTGAATCAAGCCGGTTCGAGTTTTTTGCAGAACGTTTGAGTTGTTAATCATACTCCCTCCTACCCATATTAGTTGACTCTAATTTAGATGTATCTAGACAAGTATTTGTGATAGATATATCCAAATTGGAGATTCTAATTTGGATGTATCTAGACAAGTATTTGTGATAGATATATCCAAATTGGAGTCAACTAATATGGGTCGGAGGGGGTAGTTTTTTCTGACAAATCTGACCCTTTCACAAAACGACTTTTTTTTAACGAATAAGGTCCGGAAGGACCAGTAGTTTCATTCCAACGATGGGTGTAAAAAAACATAAAGGTCTAAAAAGAAAAGGGATATTACAACCCAACCCTAACTTTTTGTAGAAAACACCCTAATGGAGATTGAAAAAACGTAATTGAGTCCTAGCATGCCGCCGGCGACGAGGTAGGGCTACCACTGCACTGGCCAGGGACGAATCCACTTGGCTGTTGATGGACTTCAGAGCTACTCCGCAGCTGAAGAAGATCCTCCCAAAGGGGATAGAAAGGCCCGCGCAATTGTCGTTGCCGAGCACGGCATGGCCACCCACCTGGCCTCGGATAGCGGAGTCAGTCTGTCGCCATCGCTTGGAGAACGCTGCAGGGAGAAGAAACTCCAGAAGCTCCCCAGAGCCCCACACAACAGTAACAGCACACAACACGCTCGCGTCCACCTCCCCGCCGCCACGGCAGGCCAGGTGTTCCCGAGCAGCAAGTGGGCCGCCAACAGCAGTATGGCAGCTGCGCGTGATGACGAGGAGTTGGCCGTCCGCCTTCGCCCTTCCTTCTTGATCCCCTCGCTGCCACGGTCGTCTGGAAGAAGAAGAGAAGCAGCAGCAGGCCAAATCAACCACCTGCCGGCATCGCACACATACGCCAGCACGGAATCACTCCCGCCGCGCCTCGAACCGCATCTCTTCGTGCTCTCCACCTCCCCCACCTCTAAGGCCGGCCAGAGGAAGATAAAAGAGCACCCCGACGATGAGGTAGAGGAAGCAGCCCACAACGGCTTTATTGAAAGATGTGGTGGCCGTCATCATCATCCCTAGCTCCGGCCAGAGGAGCTTAAGGACCACAAGGACAAACCCTACTCTCCAGATCTGGCTGAACCCACCTGGAGCACCCACATCGACGGGCATAAGGCCCACTACCGGCAAAAATCTACACCACCTAGACCTAACTACTCTGGCGCCACCTACTGCCCATCTCCGTTCGGCTATCTCGACGGAGAGGCCATGGGAGAGGGGCGGCTTTTAGTGGAGCTCGGTTAGGAATAGGGGGGTAGGAGAGAGAGCGGAGCTGGGGCAAAAACAAAAAAACGTGAGCGCCCCACAAAATGACTTATAGGTGAAACCTTTTCAGAAATTGACCCCTAAGTTTGGTGCCGTAGAGATTGGAGCCGAAATTGTGCAGGGCCATATGGGTTAGAGCCGAGATTGTGGAGGCTCACTCCGGTTGGTTCAGTGTCGACCTGCACAATTTCAGGTCCATTTTATTTGGTACTGAATCTAAGGGTTTGACTTCGAAATAATTTTGTCGAGATATCAGATGATGCATTAGTTTTGACAAAATGTTAGATTTTTCAAAATAAAAAACTCTCGAGAGAAACAGATTTTGCCCCTCTATATTAATATAGCAACCATCTGATACAACAGTGTAACCATTGCTGGGGCAAACAACACAAGTCAAAGAGAAAACAAATTCGATATGAGCGATTCAGCGAAAACGGAGATAACTCGCAACCGCTGCGCATGCGCTCTCCGCTGAAGTACCACCACGCGCCTAGTAGTCCAAAGCGCCGCGTACCAAGAAGATACTCCAAGAAGGGAAGCAACCATGACGACACCGCTGTCCAGGCTGGTCCTAGGGTTTTCCCTGGTATGGTACGGAGGTGGGGAAGAGATATATCCGACACCCGTCAGGAAGGACGGTGACACCTGCAGGCGTCACCGCGTCGGTGTCTAGACAACAGGAATTTCTATCGATTCCTCAAAAACCACACTCTCGGACGCTTGGTATTGCTCCACCAAGCTCGCGGCCCACTATCACACGCCACCACGGTCTGGCAGTTGTAGAACCGCCGCGTCATGCCACCGCCCTAGTCGAGCTCACACCGCCACAAGGTGCACCGCCGCGTCACGCCACCGCCCTAGTCGATCTCGCACCGCCGCGTCACGCCAGCGCCCTAGTCGATCTCGCACCGCCCCAAGGTGCACCGCCGCGTAACGCCACCACCCTAGTCGATCTCGCACTGCCCCAAGGTTCACCGCCACCTCACGAGGTTGCCCTGCGAGCCCCCCACCCACCCACACACATGCACGAGGGAAGACCCGCCGGCAACAACGGGGGAGAGAGAGGAGGAGGGTTGATGAAAGGATCGTATGGGAACCTAGAGGGGGAGGGTGAATAGGTGCTACTTCAAATTTTCTTCTTTTTCAATTTATGGTTTGACAAGAAAGGTAAATTCTCTAGATTATGCAACTAAGGTGAATTTACCTATATGGCAACCAAGCAACAGCTATCACAACACTAAGCAAGAGCAAGTAAGTAAAGTGCGGTAAAGGATAGAACTAACCAAAGAGGTGGACGCGGAGACACAAGGATTTGTTTCCTGTAGTTCCTTCCTTTTGAGGGGAAGTACGTCTACGTTTAGAGAGGGGGTGGTTTCAAACCACCAACGCCACGAGAGGCCTCCCTTGTTCTCCGATGAATCTCACCCCAAGGGGATCGATTCACCTTCCACTATATCGACAACCTTCGAGGTGGAAGCCGACACCTTTACAACAAGTTCGGGGCACACATCCACAACTTAATTGGAGGATCCCAAATACAAGCAAGCTGTCAAAACAATCAAAGACAAGCTTGTAAGAACCAAATCAAAGTTAGGGTTTCCAAAGAAACACTAGAGCTTGGGGGCCCTCAAGTGAATGAGGGGGAAATGAAGATCTCTCTTGGTGAAGCTGTAGATCAAGGCCTCCTCCTTTGATTCTCCAAAGATCAATGACATTGGATGGTTGGATGGAGAGATCTTGTAGATTTGGTGGCTCTAATGGAGTTTGTGTTCTTGAGCAGCTCGAGCAGCTGGAGGAAGGGGATAAGGGTCCCTATTTATAGGCAGCCCCCTCCACGAACTGTTTTCTGACCGTTGGTGAAGAACCAGACCGGAGACTCCGGTTTGTACACCGGAGACTCCGGTCTACACCATAGATTCCGGCCTATCTCCGGACAAGCCTCCAGACCGCCCATCTGAATGACCTGGGCCAGGCACGACCCAACTTGGCCGGAGACTCCGGTCCTCCAGCACCGGAGACTCTGGTCTAAGCCAAGACCGGAGATTCCGGAGAAGCCTCCGGACCTTGCTCCGCACCCCCATACAGAATGTCCTAGCAATGATTCTGAAGCCTCCACCGGGGACACAACCGGAAACTCCGGACCACACCGGAGACTCCGGTCTAGGCAGACCGGAGACTCCGGTTTGGAATTTCCAGAATTGTGTCACACTTAGCAGGAATCTTTCCCAAGTGTGAGGGTACATTTCACTTATCATAATACCAACCTGTGGACAGTGAAAAACTGTAAAATGATCTACTTGTTGTTAACAAACACCAAAAGTGATTATGACAATAAATGTCCTTTCAATCTCCCCCTTTTTGGTGTTCGATGACAACAAGTGATTTTGCACGGAATAAATTATATGGGGCTCCCCCTGACTATGTGCAATAAGGTAAATAAGTAAATCATGCAAAATAAATAGTATCAACGATAGCACACATAGATCTCACATGAGTTACAATAGATAGTGCACGAGCACATAGTCACACACATAAAACGACAAATAACACATATGAAGTTCAAAGTTCGAATATGGCAAATGAAATCAGATAAATAGATAGCAAATCCAAAGCCCAAAGCCCAAACTCATGCAAATCGATATCTGTCTTCTCCCCCTTTGGCATCAAAACACTGAAAAAGGGAAAGACCTAGGCTAGCATCCCAACAAGTCAGTAGTCATCGTCATCCTCATCATCCTCGGCATCCTCATCCCCATCCTCAACAACGTCATCATCATCATCAGGGACTGCAGGCCCCTTGCCGTGAGGGCGAGAAGAGGAGTTACCCTAGTACCCGTATCCAGAGGTGATATCGGAGAATGTCTTCCAATCAACAAGGCTTTCCTGTTGGGAATTCCATGCCCCAAAGGAGAGAGTGTGATCAGACTCTGTAGACTCCTGAGCACCATGATCATCATTTTACTCGCACTCTCCTTCCTCATCATCTGCTTCGCCCTGTGCCTTGATATCCTTCAGGAGCTTCTCAATACGCCGGTTGCTTTGGTAGGAGACATGTTGCTGCTTGCGGATGTCAACATTCATGCAGCACAGAGTCCTTTCCCAAAAAGTGGCCTTCTTGACCCTCTCATGAACATAGTCCCTGGTCATGGAAGGCATAGGTGCATTGGAGGCATTCTTCCTCCAAACTCTAGGTGGAGAGGGTGCCCTCTCAGTCTCAATATCCTCATCATCATCGCCATAGCGAGGCCTAGGAGCAGGCCCCATACACCCCTTCTGCTGCAGTGATACCAAAGTGTGCTCAGTGAGATGTGGTGCTATGCCAAGTGGAGAATTATGCTCCTTGGAGTTGATTAGCCTCATAACCAAAGGTGCATATGGAGGAGACTTCTTGTAAAGAATAGCATGGAACATCTCCTCAAAAATAAAATCCATCACATCAATAGGTTCAACATTTGCCTCTGGTCCAACATTGTAGACCCGGTGGGTGTGGTAAAGAAGGTTGACTTCCCACCTCTAATAGCATCGTCATTCCCAGCACTTGGTGCGATGGTATGACGGAATATCCTCAACATTAGGTTGTAGAGAGTATTGAGTCCCTTGGACCCCCTACAACACCCTCGCTGCCATACAGAGGTGCAAGCTTCATCTTGTTCTCACCCAGAGCCACAGAGTGCATACGCAGCCCAACGGGAGTGGATACGCCATGAAAGGTCTCAAAGATGACGTTGGCAAAGTCATGGAATGTAGCTATGCAGCGAGTGGTGCCAGACATCCAAGTCATGGTCCTGTCTTGATCAGACCCAAACACAACGGTGGCATAGAACTATTGTACTAGGTAGAAATTATAGTCTTCACGAAGCTCCATCAAGTTAAACAGTCCTAGCTTCTCACAGATCCACAAAGCATCATTGAAGTAGGGGCTGAGGCGCATCTACTCAACACTCATGAATTTCTAAGGGCAGACAGGTGATTTGGTGAGCACACCATACACATCCTTCATGAACACAGCCTATTCCTTCCTCCAGAAACGAGGGTCATCACTGGTACAAGGCAGCACATACAGTTTTTCTCAGTTCACGGTACTCCTCTTTTGACATTCTGGCCAAGGACTGAAGATTGTCATATTTGGCCTTCTTGGCACGGTCATCTCGTTCAGCCCTCTCCTGGTCCCTCCTCAAATAGGCTGCATCACGTGCCTGCTGTCTTCGGTTGGAAGGAGGCATGATAAACTGACCCTGAGCTTCATCATAGCGAGGAGTGCCCCTTTGTGACTTGGATTTGGTACGACGAGGACGACTAGAACCATCACCTGTGAACATCAGTGAGGAATATAGCATGGAGATGAGTATATATGTCCCAACAATGCAGTACATGAGCTTTAATGCATTTCTGGTCTGTTTTGATTCACCAAACACCAGAGTCTCTGCACCTCATACCAGAGTCTCCGGCTCAGACCGGAGTCTCCGGTCCTGGCGACCGGAGTCTCCGGACCTAAGTCCGGAATCTCTGGTCGGGAGGCTCGGGCATGAGATGGGGAGATGCTGGTGGGGGTGAATCTAATAGAACGGGCAATGCAACAAGGCTAAAGTACTAGAGTGCACACAAACAAGTGATTCCAATGGACAAATCAACACCAATCCTCAAAAACACATCTAGAGATGAACCCTAGGAGAAAAAGAAGAGGAGAGGTACCAGATCTGTCCATGGGATCAATTCTTCCGGTGGGAATGACCCAATGGAGGAGAGGAGAAGGTTGGCTAGCGGCACGGCGGATCCTGGGGGCTTCTTGACCTTTGGGAGGAGTTTTGGAAGGGGACGCGACGAGTTAGGAGGAGGGGGACGGGGTGAAGAATTAGGAACTGTTGTATCAGTTCACCCCGTCCCCTTACTATAAATGGCAGAAACCGTCTGGACCGAGACTCCGGTGCATGTGCACCGGAGACTCCGGTCCTCCTCGACCAAAAACTCCAGGATAGGTGTTTGGGGACATATATGAGAGATAGATAGGTTTAAGATAGGGAAAAAGGCTTGGGTTGAGACATCAAACTATGAAGAACCAACAAGAGCCATAGGAATTCACAAAAACATTCAGAAAAAGCTCCAAGAGACTAAAATCAAGCAAATGACAAACATGAGTAAGTGCCAACCTCTCTAGTCTGAGAGGGCGGTGGCCTAGACCACCATATTTGAGTATACTCGGCTTGGCACCACAAATATATATCTTGGGTCCATTACGGAAACTCATCATTTAATCTCACATATCACAAAATGATATTAATAGGAATGATTTTGATTGATTTGGGCATAATAGGGGGAGGGATAGTCTAATCAATTAGGACCGCACTCCCCCTATATCCATGCCTACACCTAAACCAAATAAGGGTCAAGTCATAGGTGAGAATGTAAGATAGTCAAGTCTTGAATCAATGATATTTAGTTCATTCCTCAAATAGCAAAACCTTGCTTCGTCAAGTGGCTTCGTGAAGATGTCGGCAAGTTGGTCTTTGGTTGACACATATGATAGATCAATATCACCTCTAGCAACATGATATCTAATGAAGTGATGGCGAATCTCAATATGCTTCGTCCTTATGTGATCCACCAGGTTGTAGGCAATCTTGATGGCACTTTCATTGTCACATAGAAGAGGCACTTTGTCACAATGGACAGCGTATTCCTTTAAATTTTGCCCCATCCATAGCAATTGGGTGCAAGCACTAGCGGCTGCCACATACTCGGCTTCGGCGGTGGAGAGAGATATACAATTTTGCTTCTTAGAAGACCAACATACCAAGGACCTACCAAGGAATTGGCAAGCCCCGGATGTTGATTTTCTATCATCCTTATCACCCGCCCAGTCCGAATCCGTGTATCCACAAAGAGCAAATGTTGACCCTCGAGGATACCAAAGACCATAAAATAGGGTATGCACTAAATATCGAAAGATTCTCTTGTCCGCCATTAAATGGCTTTCTTTAGGAGACGCTTGATATCTTGCACACACACCTATACTCAACACAATATCGGCTCTAGATGCACAAAGGTAAAGCAAAGAACCAATCATAGACCGGTATACCTTTTGATCCACATCTTTACCATTTGGATTTTGTTCTAGATGAGTCTTTGTAGCCATGGGAGTAGGAGCTCCATTTAGATCTTGAATATTGGATCTCTTGAGCATATCTTGAGTATACTTGGCTTGGTTGAAGAATGTCCCTCCTCTAACTTGCTTGATCTCAAAACCAAGGAATACTCTCAACTCCCCCATCATAGACATCCGGAACCTACTAGTCATAAGCTTTGAGAATTCATCATTAAAAGCTTTGTTAGATGATACAAAGATAATATCATCAACATATATTTGGCATACAAAAAGCTCCCCATTGACCTTCTTAGTAAAAAGAGTGGGATCGATTTTCCCAACCTCAAATCCACGGTTAAACAAAAACTCTCTAAGGTGCTCATACCACGTGTGTGGGGCTTGCTTGAGCCCATAGAGCGCCTTATCCAGTTTGTAGACATGGTTTGGAAAGTTGGGATACTCAAATCCCGGGGGTTGCTTTACATATACCAACTCATTTAATGGACCATGAAGAAATGCACTTTCTACATCCATTTGTTGCAATTTAAAGTTGTGATGTGCCGCATAAGCAAGAAGTATACGGATGGACTCAAGGCGAGCCACGGGTGCATATGTCTCTCCATAATCAATGCCTTAAATTTGATAGAACCCTTGTGTAACCAACCTTGCCTTGTTCCTTACTATAATTCCATGCTCATCTTGCTTGTTCTTGAATATCCACTTTGTGCCAATAACATTGCGGCAATCCTTTGTCTTCTCGACTAACTTCCATACTTTTTTTCTCTCAAAGTTGTTGAGATCTTTGTGCATAGCTTCCAACCAATCCGAATCTTCAAGAGCTTCCCACACTTTCTTTGGTTCAATCATGGAGATGTGTGCTTGGTGTTCACTGAACCTCTTCAATTGTGCTCTTGTGGAAATGCATTTCCTTAGGTCACCAACCACATTTTGTAGAGAGTGGTCTCTCAATTCCAACATTCTCTCCTTTCTAGCTTCACGACGAGTGTGGGTCTCCAAGTTGTTTCTTGGGGGACCCTCTTCATCATTTTGGTCCTCGTCTTGACCATCAACTTGATCTTGATCATCACCGGAATCATTATCTTCATTAAGAGGCAAAGATTGACCTTGGTCTTGATCAAGCACTCTTCTAGCATCGATTTGAGCTTGTCTCAAGGCAGTTTGTACGGATCTTCCTTGAACAATTGACTTGGCACCACTTGACATCCTGGAGAATGAATCAAGCTCCTCTTGACTAGAGTCGTCACTATGGTTAACATGTTGAGGGTCCACATCTTGTCTTTGTCTTGTGTCATTTCCCTCCTCGGTGGATGGAGCATGTTGAGGTTGTGAAGATGAGGGCTCCACTTGTGTGGAGCATAGTTCTTCTCGATCCGCCATAAGGGGTTACTCAATGGGGCGGATATATCCCACACCCATTCTTCCTATGGCATCCTGAGGCATTTCATCATCTGCATCACAAGCATCAAAACGCCCCCTTTGGGGACCATCATATTCTTTGAAGGTCACACTACAAGATTCTATAACAGCTCCGGAGAGCTTATCATATATTCTATAAGTGTGAGATTCGTGACCATGGCCAACAAAAATACCCTCTAATGCTTTAGACTCGAATTTGGACAAACGAACACCTTTTATGAGATAGAAACACTTACAACCGAACACCCGAAAGTAGGATATGTTGGGCTTGTTACCGGTAAGTATCTCATATGGAGTCTTGTTGATTTCTTTGCGGAGGTAGAGACGGTTTGATGCATGGAAAGCAGTGGAGATGGCTTCGGCCCAAAAGTTGTATGGAGATTTAAACTCCGCCAACATGGTTCTAGCCATCTCAATAAGAGTCCGGTTCTTACTCTCGGCCACACCATTTTGTTGAGGGGTGTATGCAGCGGAATATTGATGTTTTATCCCCTCATCACTAAGGAAATGATTCAAGGTGTAGTTCTTGAACTCGGTACCGTTGTCACTTCTTATAATCAACACAGGAAGATTGTATTGACGTTGAACCATGTTGATGAAGTCGATGAAGGTCTTTTGGGTCTCACTCTTCAACTTGAAGAAATATACCCAGGAGTATCTTGAAAAGTCATCAACAATCACCAAACAATATTTCTTCCCACCAAGACTTGCATGAGATGGAGGACCAAAGAGATCCACATGAAGGAGCTCCAAGATCTTGGTAGACTTGATGCGGTTCTTTGGCTTGTGGGGAGCATCATGCATTTTTCCTAGAACACACGCCCTGCAAACATGATCTTTGGCAAAGGAAACATTTTCTTTTAGTCCAACAATATGGACCTCCTTATGGAGACTTTGCAAAGTTCTGATATTGACATGGGCTAGTCGGCGATGCCATAACCAACCCACATCGGTCTTTACGAATAAGCACATCGCACTTGTAGTGGTTTGCCCCAAAAAGTCCACCACATACAAGTCATGCTCGACGTACCCAACGAAAGCGACCTTGAGAGACTTGCTCCACAATAGGACCACAATATCATCATCAATAAAGACGGCAAAACCCATCTTTCCAAGAGCACAGACTGAAAGTAAATTGTATCCAAGGGTCTCAACAAGCATGACGTTCACGAGTGTAATGTCGTGAGCAACCACTGTTGGAATTATGCCCTAGAGGCAATAATAAAGATGTTATTATTATAATTCTTATTCATGATAAATTTTATATTCCATGCTAGAATTGTATTAAGCGGAAACTTTGATACTTGTGTGGTTTATGAACAACACCGTGTCCCTAGTACGCCTCTATGGACTAGCTCATTGATTAATGATGGTTAAGATTTCCTAACCATAGACATGAGTTGTCGGTTAATAATGAGATCATGTCATTAGGAGAATGATATGATGGACAAACCCAAATTAAGCAGAGCAATTAGATCGTGTCATCGTGTTCATCTTTGTGAAGCTTTTTCCTATGTCAAGTATTGTATTCCTTAGGCCATGAGATAATACAACTCCCTGGTATCGGAAGAAAGCTTTGAGGTCATCAAACGTCATCCTATGTGAGGGTGATCATAAAGGTGTCTCTCAGGTGATCGAAAAGTACTTGTTGGGTTGTATGTATCGAGATGGAATTTGTCCCTCCCGAGTCAGAGAGATATACTTCAGGCCCACTCGGTAATCGATATCAACACCGCTTGCAAGCACGTGGTTAAGGAGTTAATCACAAAGTGATATCGGATTACGGAACGAGTAAAGTACTTGCTGTGAACGAGATTGAACTAGGTATGCCAATACCAACGATCGAATCTCAGGCAAGTAAAATATCGCGTGACGAAGGGAATACATATATGGGATTAATTGAATCCTAGCATCGTGGTTCATCCGATATGATCATCGATGAATATGTGGGATTCAATATGGGTTTCCAAATCCCGCTGTTGATTATTGATAGAAGGTCATGTCTGCATATTCTCGAACCCGTAGGGTCACACACTTAACGTGCATCAACGCTAGGATAGAATGGATGATTGGTTTATGAGTTTTTGTTCGGAGTCTCGGATGAGATCCAGGACATCATGAGAGGTTCTAGAATGGTCCGGAGAATAAGATTCATATAAAGGAAAGCAGTTTTTGGATTTTGGAATCGTTTCGGAGTTTATCGGTATTGTACCGGAAGGTTCTAGAAGGTTCCGGAGTGGGACCAACGTGGGCCCACTTGTCGGAGTTCTGCGTGGGCCTAAGGGGAAGTGCCCTGTCCACTTTGGGCCAGGGGCACAAGGCCCCCAAGGCCCAGCCGGCCAGCCCTAGGGGAGCCTTCTAGAAGGAGGGGGAAGACTTGCCCCCCACTCCACCCTTGGGGCCGCTGCCCTAGGGCTTGTAGGAGGGGACAAGGGGGGCCGGCCAGCCCCCTATATAAGGAGGGAAGGGGCGCAGCCTCCTCCCCCCACTCCTCCAACCCTAGCCGCCAACTGCTGCCCTTCCTCTCTCTCTCTCTCTCTCTCTCTCTCTCTCTCTCTCTCTTGACTGCGCGTAGGCGAAGCCCTGCCGCAGAAATTCTCCACCATAAGCACCACGCCGTCGTGCTGCAGATCCAATCTATATCTCCACCATACTTTCTGGACCAATGAAGGAGGAGACATCGCTGCACCGTACGTGTGCATCTCTCGGAGGCGCCGCCACTTGCGGCGTAGGATCGGATCGCGAGGAGGAGACGGCGAGTAAGACTACAACAACCACGTTCTATTGAACGTTTCCGCTGTGCGATTTCTTCAAGGGTATGAAGATCTCATCAATCTCTCTCGTTGATTGCATCTCCTAGATTAGATCTTGGCTTTCTTGGTTGCATCCGTAGAATTTTTTTGATTTACTATGTTGCGATACCCCTTCAGTGGTATCAGAGGTAGATCTATGCGTAGACGTGTTTCACGAGTAGAACGCAACATGCTTGTTGCGGGCGTTGATGTTTTCTGTTGCAAACCTTTTGTTGTGTATTTCTTATGGCGCGGCATAGTGATATCGAAGCGGTCTAGGCCAACTTTACGCGACCTCGTTCGCGAGACCGGCTACGCACTTGACGTGTGGCTTGTTCCACACATGCGGCTGGTGGATGCCAGTTTCTCTCACTATAGTAGTCATCGGATCTACAACGGATGTTAGCAACCATAATATCACCGTTGTGGCTTTCCGTAGGTAAGAATCGTTCATATCTTGTTACTCCCATAAGCCACGTAAAACATGCAACAACAAAGTAGAGGCGTCTAACTTGTTCTTGCAGGGAGTGTTTTGTGATATGGTATGGACCAAGATATGATGTGTATGAATTGAGATGTATGCAATGATCATGTTTTGTAATATTTCACGACTTGCATGTCAATGAGTTCATAACCGGCAGGAGCCATATGGTTGTCTTTATAATTGTGTATGACCTGCGTGTCAACTTCTTATACGCCATGTAATAGCTTTACTTTATCGCTAAGTAGTTAGCAATAGTTGTAGTTGCTATTCGTGGTGGAGGCAATCATGGTGGAGTGATGGAGATCATGCTGGCACGCACAAGATGGAGATCATTGTGCGGAGATTGGCTATACCATGTCACATAAAATTATATGCATGTGATGTTTATCCTTTTATGTATCTTATTATGCTTAGATCGCGACGGTAGCATTATAAGATGATTCCTCACTTAAAGATCAAGATAAAATTGTGTTCTCCCCATGTATGCACCGTTGCAAAAGTTCGTCGTGTTCAAGCACCTCGTGATGATCGGGTGCTATAAAATCTACGTTCACATACAATGGGTGCAAGCCAGTTTTGCACACGCGGAAACACTTGGGTTTGACTTGACGAGCCTAGCATGTACAGACATGGCCTTGGAACACACGAACCGAAAGGTTAAACATGAGTCATATGAATGATATGATTGACACTTTGTTGTCCACCATTGAAACCACATCTCTTCTCATGAAGATCGGATTAGGTGTGGTGAATTTGGATCGTGTTCACTAAACAACTTGAGGGATGTTCAATTTAGTGGGAGTTCATCTAGTAATTTGATTAAGTTGAACTAGTTATCATGAACATAGTCTAAATTGTATTTGCAAATTTTGTAGATCAAATGGCTAAGTCCAACTTCAACTTCAACGTTTTTGCTGAGAAAGAAAAGCTTAAGAACAATGGGTCTAACTTCACCAACTGGTTCCGCAATCTGAGAATCATTCTCGTTGGCGGACAAAAGGCCTATGTACTTGAGAAAGCGCTAGGTGACGCCCCTGCTATTGATGCGCCGGCTGATGAAAAAGCTGTTTATCAGTCACGCCAAGATGATTATGGAGTGATTAAGAGTACCATGTTGTTTGCTATGGAACCGAAACTTCAAAATCGTTTTGAGGAGTTCGCCGGGCCCTTTGAGATACTTGAGGAACTGAAAACCATGTTTCAGACTCAGGCCCGTTCTGAGAGATATGAGATCTCTAAGAAGTTCTTTAACTGCAAGATGGAGGAAGGGAGTTCTGTTAGTGAGCACGCCATTAAGATGTCGGGCTACACTCAACGTCTTGAGCAACTGGACTACAAGATTCTAGAAGAGCTCAAGATTGACAGAGTTCTTCAATCACTCCCTCCTAGCTACAAAGGTTTTGTAGTTACTCACAATCAAATTGGTTCCACTGATACGATCACTGAGCTCTTCGCTAAGCTGAAAGCTGCGGAGGTGGATATCAAGAAATATAATCATGTGTTGATGGTCAACAAGACCCCTAGCTTTAAGAAAGGTAAGGGTGAAAAGAAATCCTTCAAGAAAGGCAGCGACGAGCGTGTTGCCCCTGCTGAGAAGAAGCTCAAGTCTGGACCTAAGCAGGACACTGAGTGCTTCTATTGCAAGGACAAGGGTCACTAAAAGTGCGACTGTCCTAAGTACTTAGCGGACAAGAAGGCTGGCACCATTAAAGGTATATTTGATATACATGTTATTGATGTTTACCTTACTAGCGCTCGTTGTAGTGACTGGGTATATGATACTGGTTCAGTTGCTAATATTTGTAACTCGAAATAGGAGCTACGGAATAGACGGCGGCTAGCAAGGGATGAGGTGACGATGCGTGTTGGCAATGGATCAAAAGTTGATGTGATGGTCGTCGGCACGCTCTCCTTAGTTTTACCTTCGGGATTAGTTTTAAACCTTAATAAGTGTTATTATGTGCCTGCTTTGAGCATGAACATTATATCTGGATCGTGTTTATTGCAAGACGGTTATTCCATTTAAATCAGAGAATAATGGTTGTTCCATTTATATGAATAACATCTTTTATGGTCATGCACCTGTTGTGAATGGTTTATTTCTTCTGAATCTCGAAAGCAATGAAACGCACATCCATAACATTGAGGCTAAGAGATGCAAGGTAGATAGTGATAATCCAACTTATTTGTGGTATTGACGTCTAGGTCATATTGGTGTAAAACGCATGAAGAAACTCCATTCTGATGGACTTTTGGAGTCTCTTGATTTTGAATCATTTGACACGTGCGAGCCGTGCCTCATGGGTAAGATGATCAAAACCCCGTTCTCCGGAATAATGGAGCAAGCAACATACTTATTGGAAATCATACATACCGATGTATGCGGACCAATGAGTGTTTCGACGCGCGGTGGATATCGCTATTTTCTCACTTTTACTGATGACTTAAGTAGATATGGGTATATCTATTTAATGAAACATAAATCTGAAACATTTGAAAAGTTCAAAGAATTTCAGAACGAAGTGGAAAACCATCGTAACAGGAAAATTAAATTTCTACGATCCGATCGTGGAGGTGAATATTTGAATTATGATTTTCTCACGCATCTTAAAGCAAGCGGAATCGTTTCGCAACTCACGCCACCCGGAACACCACAGCGCAATGGTGTGTCTGAACGCCGGAATCGAACTCTATTAGATATGGTGCGATCAATGATGTCTCTTACAGATTTGCCGTTATCATTTCGGGGTTATGCATTAGAAACCGCTGCATTCACTTTAAATAGGGAACCATCTAAATCCGTTGAGACGACACCGTATGAACTATGGTTTGGTGCTAAACCTAAGTTGTTGTTTCTTAAAGTTTGGGGATGCGAAGCTTACGTCAAGAAGTTGATGTCGGACAAGCTCGAACCCAAAGCGGAGAAATGTGTCTTCATAGGATACCCTAAGGAAATGATTGGGTATACCTTATACCACATATCCGAAGTCAAAGTGTTTGTTGCAAAGAACGGATCCTTTCTTGAGAAGGAGTTTCTCTTGAAAGAAGTGAGTGGGAGGAAGGTAGAGCTAGACGAGGTTATTGAACCTTCTCTCAAGTTGGAGAGTAGCGTAGCACCTGAAATTGTTCTAGTGCCGTCTGCACCAACAAGAGAGGAAGCTAATGACGAGGATCATGAAACTTCGAACGATGCTACTACTGAACTTTGCAGGTCGACAAGGTCACGTGCCACTCTTGAATGGTACGACAACCCTGTCTCAACCGTCTTGTTGTTAGACAACAGTGAACCTGCGGATTATGAGGAAGCAATGATGAGCCCAGACTCTGAGAAATGGCTAGAGGCCATGAAATACGAATTAGGATCCATGAGCGAAAACCAAGTATGGACTTTGGTGGACCCTCCTAGCGACCGTAAGGCCGTTGAGTGCAAATGGATTTTCAAGAAGAAAACGGACGCGGATGGTAATGTTACTGTCTATAAAGCTCGGCTTGTCGCAAAAGGGTTTCGGCAAGTTCGAGGTGTTGACTACGATGAGACTTTCTCTCCCGTAGCGATGTTTAAGTCCATTCAGATTTTATTAGCAATTGCTGCATTTCATGATTATGAAATATGGCAGATGGATGTCAAGACTGCGTTCCTCAATGACAACATTGATGAAGAGTTGTATATGATGTAGCCCGAAGGTTTTGTCGATCCTAAGGATGCTAATAAGGTGTGCAAACTTCAGTGTTCCATTTATGGACTGAAGCAAGCATCTCGGAGTTGGAACCTTTGTTTTGATTAAGTGATCAAGAGTTTTGGATTTGTTCCAAATTGCTACAAAGCTTGTATCTACAAGAAAGTGAGTGGGAGCTCGGTGACATTTTTAGTACTATATGTGGATGACATATTGATTATTGGAAATGACATTGGTATGCTTAACGATGTGACGAGTTATTTGAATAAATGTTTTTCAATGAAAGACCTAGGAGAAGCTGCTTATATATTAGGCATCAAAATCTATAGAGATAGACAAAGACGCCTAATAGCTTTCAGCCAAAGTACATATCTAGACAAAGTTCTGAAAAGGTTCAGAATGGATAAAGCAAAGAAAGGTTCATTGCCCATGTTGCCAGGTAAGATATTGAGCAAGAATCAGGGTCCAACTACGGTAAACGATAGAGATGCTATGATAAAAGTGCCATATGCCTCGGCCATAGGTTCTATCATGTATGCCATGCTATGTACTAGACCGGATGTGTCCAATGCTCTTAGTTTGACGAGCAGATACCAAAGTGATCCAGGAGTGGAACACTGGACAGCTGTAAAGAACATCCTAAAGTATTTAAATAGGACTAAAGAAATGTTCTTGGTATATGGAGGTGATGAGCAGATCATCGTAAAAGGTTACGTCGACGCTAGTTTCGACACCGACCCGGATGATTCTAAATCTCAGACATGATACGTTTATATTTTGAATGGTGGAGCTGTGATCTGGAGAAGCTGCAAGCAAAGCGTGATCACAGGATCTACAACAGAAGCGGAATACATGGCTGCTTCAGAAGTGTCAAGTGAAGGAGTTTGGATTAGGAAGTTCATCACTGAGCTTGGTGTGGTTCCAAGTGCCTTGGACCCACTGGAGATATTGTGCGACAACACTGGCGCCATAGCACTGGCTAAGGAACCGAGATATCATCCAAAGACCAAGCACATCAACCGCCGTTTTCATATAATTCGAGATTATATAGCAGATGGAGATCTGAAGATTAGCAAAGTACATACGGAACTAAATGTCGTAGATCCATTGACTAAACCTCTTCCACGAGCAAAACATGATCAGCACCTTAATGCCATGAATGTTATATTGTTGCCAGATGTAAACTAGATTATTGACTCTAGTGCAAGTGGGAGACTGTTGGAATTATGCCGTAGAGGCAATAATAAAGATGTTATTATTATAATTCTTGTTCATGATAAATTTTATATTCCATGCTAGAATTGTACTAAGCGGAAACTTTGATACTTGTGTGGTTTATGAACAACACCGTGTCCCTAGTACGCCTCTATGGACTAGCTCATTGATTAATGATGGTTAAGGTTTCCTAACCATAGACATGAGTTGTCGGTTAATAATGAGATCATGTCATTAGGAGAATGATATGATGGACAAACCCAAATTAAGTAGAGCAATTAGATCGTGTCATCGTGTTCATCTTTGTGAAGCTTTTTCCTATGTCAAGTATTGTATTCCTTAGACCATGAGATAATATAACTCCCTGGTATCGGAAGAAAGCTTTGAGGTCATCAAATGTCATCCTATGTGAGGGTGATCATAAAGGTGTCTCTCACGTGATCGGAAAGTACTTGTTGGGTTGTATGTATCGAGATGGCATTTGTCCCTCCCGAGTCGAAGAGATATACTTCGGGCTCACTCGGTAATCGATATCAACACGGATTTCAAGCACGTGGTTAAGGAGTTAATCACAAAGTGATATCGGATTACGGAATGAGTAAAGTACTTGCTGTGAACGAGATTGAACTAGGTATGCCGATACCAACGATCGAATCTCGGGCATCGACGCTAGGATAGATGGATGATTGGCTTATGAGTTTTTGTTCGGAGTCTCGGATGAGATCCAGGACATCATGAGAGGTTCCGGAATGGTCTGGAGAATACGATTCATAGAAAGGAAAGCAGTTTTTGGATTTCGGAATCGTTTCGGAGTTTATCGATATTGTACCGGAAGGTTCTAGAAGGTTCCGGAGTGGGACCAACGTGGGCCTACTTGTCGGAGGCCTGCATGAGCCTAAGGGGAAGTGCCCTGGCCACTTTGGGCCATGGGCACAAGGCCCCCAAGGCCCAGCCGGCCAGCCCTAGGGGAGCCTTCTAGAAGGAGGGGGGAAGACTTGCCCCCCACTCCACCCTTGGGGCCGCCGCCCTAGAGCTTGGAGGAGGGGCCAAGGGGCGCCGGCCAGCCCCCTATATAAGGAGGGCAGGAGCGCAACCTCCTCCCCCACTCCTCCAACCCTAGCCGCCAACTGCTGCCCTTCCTCTCTCTCTCTCCCCACTGCGCGTAGGCGAAGCCCTGCCGCAGAAATTCTCCACCATAAGCACCACGCCGTCGTGCTGCAGATCCAATCTATATCTCCACCATACTTGCTGGACCAAGGAAGTAGGAGACGTCGCTGCACCATACGTGTGCATCTCTCGGAGGCGCCGCCACTTGCGGCGTAGGATTGGATCGGATCGTGAGGGGGAGACGGCGAGTACGACTACATCAACCACGTTCTGTTGAACGTTTCCGCTATGCAATTTCTTCAAGGGTATGAAGATCTCATCAATCTCTCTTGTTGATTGCATCTCCTAGATTATACCTTGGCTTTCTTGGTTGCATCCGTAGAATTTTTTGATTTACTATGCTGCGAAACCCCTTCAGTGGTATCAGAGCTAGATCTATGTGTAGATGTGTTTCACGAGTAGAACGCAACATGCTTGTTGCAGGCGTTGACGTTTCCTGTTGCAAACCTCTTGTTGTGTATTTCTTATGGCACAGCATAGTGAGATCGAAGTGGTCCAGGCCAACTTTACGCGACCTCGTTCGCGAGACCGGCTCCGCACTTGACGTGTGGCTTGTTCCACACATGCGGCTGGTGGATGCCAGTTTCTCTCACTATACTAGTCATGGGATCTACAACAAATGTTGGCAACCGTAATATCACCGTTGTGGCTTTCCGTAGGTAAGAATCGTTCTTAGCTTGTTACTCCCATAAGCCACGTAAAACATGCAACAACAAAGTAGAGGCGTCTAACTTGTTCTTGCAGGGAGTGTTTTGTGATATGGTATGGCCCAAGATATGATGCGTATGAATTGAGATGTATGCAATGAACATGTTTTGTAATATTTCACGACTTGCATGTCGATGAGTTCACAGCCGGCAGGAGCCGTATGGTTGTCTTTATAATTGTGTATGACCTGCGTGTCAACTTCTTATACGCCATGTAATAGCTTTACTTTATCGCTAAGTAGTTAGCAATAGTTGTATTTGCTATTCGTGGTGGAGGCAATCATGGTGGAGTGATGGAGATCATGCTGGCGCGCACAAGATGGAGATCATTGCGCGGAGATTGACTATACCATGTCACATAAAATTATATGCATGTGATGTTTATCCTTTTATGTATCTTATTATGCTTAGATCGCGACGGTAGCATTATAAGATGATTCCTCACTTAAAGATCAAGATAAAATTGTGTTCTCCCCATGTATGCACCGTTGCGAAAGTTCGTCGTGTTCAAGCACCTCGTGATGATCGGGTGCTATAAACTCTACGTTCACATACAACGGGTGCAAGCCAGTTTTGCACACGCGGAAATACTTGGTTTGACTTTACGAGCCTAGCATGTACAGACATGGCCTCGGAACACATAAACCAAAAGGTTAAACATGAGTCATATGAATGATATGATCGACACTTTGTTGTCCACCATTGAAACCACATCTCTTCTCGTGAAGATCGGATTAGGTGTGGTGAATTTGGATCGTGTTCACTAAACAACTTGAGGGATGTTCAATTTAGTGGGAGTTCATCTAGTAATTTGATTAAGTTGAACTAGTTATCATGAACATAGTCTAAATTGTATTTGCAAATTTTGTAGATCAAATGGCTAAGTCCAACTTCAACTTCAACGTTTTTGCTGAGAAAGAAAAGCTTAAGAACAATGGGTCTAACTTCACCAACTGGTTCCGCAATCTGAGAATCATTCTCGCTGGCGGACAAAAGGACTATGTACTTGAGAAAGCGTGAGGTGACGCCCCTGCTATTGATGCGCCGACTGATGAAAAAGTTGTTTATCAGTCACGCAAAGATGATTATGGAGTGATTAAGAGTACCATGTTGTTTGCTATGGAACCAGAACTTCAAAATCGTTTTGAGGAGTTCGTCGGGCCCTTTGAGATACTTGAGGAACTGAAAACCATGTTTCAGACTCAGGCCCGTTCTGAGAGATATGAGATCTCTGAGAAGTTCTTTAACTACAAGATGGAGGAAGGGAGTGAAGGGTTTCGCAGCATAGTAAATCAAAATTTTCTACGGATGCAAACGGGAAAGCCAAGATCTAATCTAGGAGATGCAATCAACGAGAGCGATAGATGAGATCTTCATACCCTTGAAGAAATCGCACAGCGGAACGTTCAACAGAACATGGTTGATGTAGTCGTACTAGCCTTCTCCTCCTCGCGATCCGATCCGATCCAATTCCGCAAGTGGCGACGCCTCCGAGAGATGCACACGTACGGCACCGCGACGTCTCCTCCTTCCTCGGTCCAGCAAGTGGGGTGGAGATATAGATTGGATCTACAGCACGACGGCGTGGTGAAAAGGTGGAGAGTTTCTACGGCAGGGCTTCACCTACGCGCAGTCGGAGAGAGAGAGAGAGAGAGAGAGAGAGAGAGAGAGAGAGAGAGAGAGAGAGAGAGAGAGAGAGAGAGAGAGAGAGGTAGGGCAGCAGCTGGCGGCTAGGGTTTGGGGTGGGGGAGGGTGCGCCCCCTGCCCACCTTATATAGGGGGCTGGCCGGCCCCCTTGCCCCTCCTCCAAGCCCTAGGGCCGGCGGCCACAAGGGTGGAGTGGGGGGCAAGTCTTCCCCCCTTCTAGATGGTCCCCTAGGGTTTCCTCTAGGGTTTTGGCCGGCTGGGCCTATGGGGCCTTGTGCCCCTGGCCCAATGCAGCCCGGGCACTCCCTCGTAGGCCCACGCCCCCCTCCGACAAGTGGGGCCACGTTGGTCCCACTCCGGAAGCTTCTAGAACCTTCTGGTACAATACCGAACATTCCGAAACAATTCCGAAATCCAAAAACTGCTTTCCTTTATATGAATCTTATTCGCCGGACCATTCCAGAACCTCTTGTGTTGTCCTGGATCTCATCCGAGACTCCAAACAAAAACTAATAAACCAATTATCCATTCTATCCAAGCGTCGAAGCACGTTAAGTGTGTGACCCTACGGGTTCGAGAATATGCAGACATGATCTTCTATCAATAATCAACAACGGGGTCTGGAAACCCATATTGACTCCCACATATTCATCAATGATCATATCGGATGAACCATGATGCCAGGATTCAATTAATCCCATATTTATATTCCCTTCGTCACGCGATATTTTACTTGCCCGAGATTCGATCGTTGGTATCGGCATACCTAGTTCAATCTCGTTCACAGCAAGTACTTTACTCGTTATGTAATCCGATATCACTTTGTGATTAACTCCTTCAACCACGTGCTTGCAAGCGGTGTTTATATCGATTACCGAGTGGGCCTGAAGTATATCTCTCCGACTTGGGAGGGACAAATCCCATCTCGATACATACAACCGAACAAGTACTTTCCGATCACCTGAGAGACACCTTTATGATCACCCTCTCATAGGATGACTTTTGATGACCTCAAAGCTTTCGTCCGATACCAGGGAGTTGCATTATCTCATGGTCTAAGGAATACAATATTTGACATAAGAAAAAGCTTCGCAAATATGAACACGATGACACGATCTAATTGCTCTTCTTGATTTGGGTCTGTCCATCATATCATTCTCCCAATGACATGATCTCATTATTAATCGACAACTCATGTCTATGGTTAGGAAACCTTAACCATCATTAATCAATGAGCTAGTCCATATAGGCGTACTAGGGACACGGTGTTGTTCATAAACCACACAAGTATCAAAGTTTCCGCTTAATACAATTCTAGCATGGAATATAAACTTTATCATGAACAAGAATCATAATAATAACATCTTTATTATTGCCTCTAGGGCATAATTCCAACAGTCTCCCACTTGCACTAGAGTCAATAATCTAGTTTACATCTGGTAACAATCTAACACCCATGGCATTAAGGTGCTGATCATGCTTTGCTCGTGGAAGAGGTTTAGTCAACGGATCTGCGACATTCAGATCCGTATGTACTTTGCTAATCTTCAGATCTCCATCTGTTATATAATCTCGAATTATATGAAATCGGCGGTTGATGTGCTTGGTCTTTGGATGATATCTTGATTCCTTAGCTAGTGCTATGGTGCCAGTGTTGTCGCACAATATCTCCAGTGGGTCCAAGGCACTTGGAACCACACCAAGCTCAGTGATGAAGTTCCTGATCCAAAATCCTCCACTTGACGCTTCTGCAGTAGCCATGTATTTCGATTCTACTGTAGATCCCACGATCACGCTTTGCTTGCAGCTTCTCCAGCTCACAGCTCCTCCATTCAAAATATAAACGTATCCTGTCTGAGATTTAGAATCATCCGGGTCGGTGTCGAAACTAGCGTCGACGTAACCTTTTATGACGAGCTGCTCATCACCTCCATAGACCAAGAACATTTCTTTAGTCCTATTTAAATACTTTAGGATGTTCTTTACGGCTGTGCAGTGTTCCACTCCTGGATCACTTTGGTATCTGCTCGTCAAACTAAGAGCATTGGACACATCCGGTCTAGTACACAGCATGACATACATGATAGAACCTATGGCCGAGGCATATGGCACTTTGCTCATGGTTTCTCTATCGTTTACCGTAGCTAGACACTGAGCCTTGCTCAATATCTTACCTGACAACATGGGCATTGAACCTTTCTTTGCCTTATCCATTCTGAACCTTTTCAGAACTTTGTCTAGATATGTACTTTGGCTTAAAGCTATTAGGCGTCTTTGTCTATCTCTATAGATTTTGATGCCTAATATATAAGCAGCTTCTCCTAGGTCTTTCATTGAAAAACATTTGTTCAAATAACTATTCACATCATTAAGCATATCAATGTCATTTCCAATAATCAATATGTCATCCACATATAGTACTAAAAATGTGACTGAGCTCCCACTCACTTTCTTGTAGATACAAGCTTCGTAGCAATTTGGAACAAATCCAAAGCTCTTGATCACTTGATCAAAACAAAGGTTCCAACTCCGAGATGCTTGCTTCAGTCCATAAATGGAATGCTGAAGTTTGCACACCTTATCAGCATCCTTAGGATCGACAAAACCTTCGGGCTGCATCATATACAACTTGTCTTCAATGTTTCCATTGATGAACGCAGTCTTGACATCCATCTGCCATATTTCATAATCATGAAACGCAACAATTGCTAATAAAATCCGAATGGACTTAAACATCGCTACGGGAGAGAAAGTCTCATCATAGTCAACACCTTGAACTTGTCGAAAACCTTTTGCGACAAGTCGAGCTTTATAGATAGTAACATTACCATTCGCGTCCGTTTTCTTCTTGAAAATACATTTGCACTCAACGGCCTTTTGGTCGCTAGGAGGGTCCACCAAAGTCCATACTTGGTTTTTGCTCATGGATCCCAATTCGGATTTCATGGCCTCTAGCCATTTCTCAGAGTCTGGGCTCATCATTGCTTCCTCATAGTTCGCAGGTTCACTGTTGTCTACCAACAAGACAGTTAAGACAGGGTTACCGTACCACTCAGGAGGGGCACATGACCTTGTCGACCTGCGACATTCAGTTGTAGCATCGTCCGAAGCTTCATGATCCTCGTCATTAGCTTCCTCTATTGTTGGTGCAGACGGCACTGGAACAATTTCAGGTGCTGCGCTACTCTCCAACTCAAGAGAAGGTTCAATAACCTCGTCTAGCTCTACTTTCCTCCCACTCACTTCTTTCGAGAGAAACTCCTTCTCAAGAAAGGATCCGTTCTTTGCGACAAACACTTTGCCTTTGGATCTGTGGTATAAGGTATATCCAATCATTTCCTTAGGGTATCCTATGAAGACGAATTTCTCCGCTTTGGGTTCGAGCTTGTCCGGCATCAACTTCTTGACGTAAGCTTCGCATCCCCAAACTTTAAGAAACGATAACTTAGGTTTAGCACAAATCCACAGTTCATATGGTGTCGTCTCAACGGATTTAGACGGTGCCCTATTTAAAGTGAATGCAGCGGTTTCTAATGCATAGCCCCAAAATGATAACGGCAAATATGTAAGAGATATCATCGATCGCACCATATCTAATAGAGTTCGATTCCGGCGTTCAGACACACCATTGCGCTGTGGTGTTCCGGGTGGCGTGAGTTGCGAAATGATTCCGCTTGCTTTAAGATGCGTGAGAAAATCATAACTCAAATATTCACCTCCACTATCGGATCGTAGAAATTTAATTTTCTTGTTATGATGGTTTTCCACTTCGTTCTGAAATTCTTTGTACTTTTCAAACGTTTCAGATTTATGTTTCTTAAATAGATATACCCATATCTACTTAAGTCATCAGTAAAAGTGAGAAAATAGCAATATCCACTGCGCGTCGAAACACTCATTGGTCCGCATACATCGGTATGTATGATTTCCAACAAGTTTGTTGCTCGCTCCATTACTCTGGAGAACGGGGTTTTGATCATCTTGCCCATGAGGCACGGCTCGCACGTGTCAAATGATTCAAAATCAAGAGACTCCAAAAGTCCATCAGAATGGAGTTTCTTCATGCGTTTTACACCAATATGACCTAGACGGCAGTGCCACAAATAAGTTGAATTATCACTATCTACTTTGAATCTCTTAGCCTCAATGTTATGGATGTGTGTTTCATTGCTTTCGAGATTCAGAAGAAATAAACCATTCATAGCAGGTGCATGACCATAAAAGATGTTACTCATATAAATAGAATAACCATTATTCTCTGATTTAGATGATTAACCGTCTTGCAATAAACACGATCCAGATATGATGTTCATGCTCAACGCAGTCACATAATAACATCTATTAAGGTTTAAAACTAATCCCGAAGGTAAAACTAAGGAGAGCGTGCCGACGGCCATCACATCAACTCTTGATCTGTTGCAAACGCGCATCGTCACCTCATCCCTTGCTAGCTGCCGTCTATTCTGCAGCTCCTATTTTGAGTTACAAATATTAGTAACTGAACCAGTATCAAATACCCAGGCACTACAACGAGCGCTAGTAAGGTAAACATCAATAACATGTATATCAAATATACCTTTAATGGTGCCAGCCTTCTTGTCCGCTGAGTACTTTGGATAGTTGCGCTTTCAGTGACCCTTGTCCTTGCAATAGAAGCACTCAGTGTGCGGCTTAGGTCCAGACTTGAGCTTCTTCTCAGCAGGGGCAACGCGCTTGCCGCTGCCTTTCTTGAAGGACTTCTTTGCACCCTTACCTTTCTTAAAGCTGGGGGGCTTGTTAACCATCAACACATGATTATCTTTCTTGATGTCCACCTCCGCAGCTTTCAGCTTAGCGAAGAGCTCAGTTATCGTATCAGTGGAGCCAATCTGATTATGAGTAACTACAAAACCTTTGTAGCTAGGAGGGAGTGATTGCAGAACTCTGTCAATCTTGAGCTCTTCTAGGATCTTGCAGTCCAGTTGCTCAAGACGTTGAGTGTAGCCCGACATCTTAATGGCGTGCTCACTAACGGAACTCCCTTCCTCCATCTTGCAGTTAAAGAATTTCTCCGAGATCTCATATCTCTCAGAACGGGCCTGAGTCTGAAACATGGTTTTTAGTTCCTCAAGAATCTCAAAGGGCCCGGCGAACTCCTCAAAACGATTTTGAAGGTCCGATTCCATAGCAAACAACATGGTGCTCTTAATCACACCATAATCATCTTTGCGTGACTGATAAACAGCTTTTTCATCAGCCGGCGCATCTATAGCAGGGGCGTCACCTAGCGCTTTCTCAAGGACATAGTCCTTTTATCCGCCAGCGAGAATGATTCTCAGATTGCGGAACCAGTTGGTGAAGTTAGACCCATTGTTCTTAAGCTTTTCTTTCTCAGCAAAAACGTTGAAGTTGAAGTTGGACTTAGCCATTTGATCTACAAAATTTGCAAGTACAATTTAGACTATGTTCATGATAACTAGTTCAACTTAATCAAAATACTAGATGAACTCCCACTAAATTCAACATCCCTCAAGTTGTTTAGTGAACATGATCCAAATTCACCACACCTAATCCGATCTTCACGAGAAGAGATGTGGTTTCAATGGTGGACAACAAAGTGTCGATCATATCATTCATATGACTCATGCTTAACCTTTCGGTTCGTGTGTTTCGAGGCCATGTCTGTACATGCTAGGCTCATCAAGTCAAACCCAATTATTTCCGCGTGTGCAAAACTGGCATGCACCCGTTGTATGTGAACGTAGAGTTTATAGCACCCGATAATCACGAGATGCTTGAACACGACGAACTTTCGCAACGGTGCATACATGGGGAGAACACAATTTTATCTTGATCTTTAAGTGAGGAATCATCTTATAATGCTACCGTCGCGATCTAAGCATAATAAGATACATAAAAAGGATAAACATCACATGCATATAATTTTATGTGACATGGTATAGCCAATCTCCGCGCAATGATCTCCATCTTGTGCGTGCCAGCATGATCTCCATCACTCCACCATGATTGCCTCCACCACGAATAGCAACTACAACTATTGCTAACTACTTAGCGATAAAGTAAAGCTGTTACATGGCGTATAAGAAGTTGACACATAGGTCATACACAATTATAAAGACAACCATATGGCTCCTGTCGGTTGTGTACTCATCGACATGCAAGTCGTGAAATATTACAAAAACATGATCATTGCATACAACATATACATCATATCTTGGGCCATACCATATCACAGAAACACTCCCTGCAAAAACAAGTTAGACGCCTCTACTTTGTTGTTGCATGATTTATGTGGCTTATGGGAGTAACAAGCTAAGAACGATTCTTACCTACGGAAAGCCACAACAGTGATATTATGGTTGCCAACATCTGGTGTTAATCCCATGACAACTATAGTGAGAGAAACTGGCATCCACCAGCCGCATGTATGGAACAAGCCACACGTCAAGTGCGGAGCTGGTCTCGCGAACAAGGTTGCGTAAAGTTGGCCTGGACCGCTTTGATCTCACTCGTGTCATAAGAAGTACACAACAAGAGGCTTGCAACAGAAAACATCAACGCCCTCAACAAGCATGTTGCGTTCTACTCGTGAAACACATCTACGCATAGATCTAGCTCTGATACCACTGAAGGGTTTTGCAGCATAGTAAATCAAAATTTTCTACGGATGCGAACGGGAAATCCAAGATCTAATCTAGGAGATGCAATCAACGAGAGGGATAGATGAGATCTTCATACCCTTGAAGAAATCGCACAGCGGAATGTTCAACTGAACGTGGTTGATGTAGTCGTACTAGCCTTCTCCTCCTCGCGATCCGATCCGATCCAACGCTGCAAGTGGCGATGCCTCCGAGAGATGCACACGTACGGCACCGCGACGTCTCCTCCTTCCTCGGTCCAGCAAGTGGGGTGGAGAGATAGATTGGATCTACAACACGACAGCGTGGTGCAAAGGTGGAGAGTTTCTGCGGCAGGGCTTCGCCTACGCGCAGTCGGGAGAGAGAGAGATAGGTAGGGCAGCAGCTAGCGGCTAGGGTTTGGGTTGGGGGAGGGTGCGCCCCCTGCCCACCTTATATAGGGGTCTGTCCGGCCCCCTTGCCTCTCCTCCAAGCCCTAGGGCCGGCGTCCACAAGGGTGGAGTGGGGGGCAAGTCTTCCCCCCTTGTAGAAGGTCCCCTAGGGTTTCCCCTAGGGTTTTGGCCGGTTGGGCCTATGGGGCCTTGTGCCCCTGGCCCAATGCAGTCAGGGCACTCCCTCGTAGGCCCATGACCCCGTCCGACAAGTGGGGCCACGTTGGTACCACTCCAGAAGCTTCTAGAACCTTCTGGTACAATACCGAACATTCCGAAATAATTCCAAAATCCAAAAACTGTTTTCCTTTATATGAATCTTATTCTCCGGACCATTCCGGAACCTCTCGTGATGTCCTGGATCTCATCCGAGACTCCGAACAAAAACTCATAAACCAATTATCCATTCTATCATAGCGTCGAAGCACGTTAAGTGTGTGACCCTACGGGTTCGAGAATATGCAGACATGATCTTCTATCAATAATCAACAGCGGGGTCTGGAAACCCATATTGACTCCCACATATTCATCGATGATCATATCATATGAACCACGATGCCAGGATTCAATTAATCCCATATTTATATTCCCTTCGTCACGCAATATTTTACTTGCCCGAGATTCGATCGTTGGTATCGGCATACCTAGTTCAATCTCGTTCACAGCAAGTACTTTACTCGTTCCGTAATCCGATATCACTTTGTGATTAACTCCTTAACCACGTGCTTGCAAGCGGTGTTGATATCGATTACCAAGTGGGCCCGAAGTATATCTCTCCGACTTGGGAGGGACAAATCCCATCTCGATACATACAACCCAACAAGTACTTTCCGATCACCTGAGAGACACATTTATGATCACCCTCTCATAGGATGACTTTTGATGACCTCAAAGCTTTCTTCCGATACCAGGGAGTTGCATTATCTCATGGTCTAAGGAATACAATATTTGACATAAGAAAAAGCTTCACAAAGATGAACACGATGACACGATCTAATTGCTCTGCTTGATTTGGGTCTGTCCATCATATCATTCTCCCAATGACATGATCTCATTATTAATCGACAACTCATGTCTATGGTTAAAAAACCTTAACCATCATTAATCAATGATCTAGTCCATATAGGCGTACTAGGGACACGGTGTTGTTCATAAACCACACAAGTATCAAAGTTTCCGCTTAATACAATTCTAGCATGGAATATAAACTTTATCATGAACAAGAATCATAATAATAACATCTTTATTATTGCCTCTAGGGCATAATTCCAACAGCGAGTTCCGTTAGTGAGCACGCCATTAAGATGTCGGGCTACACTCAACGTCTTGAGCAACTGGACTGCAAGATTCCAGAAGAGCTCAAGATTGACAGAGTTCTGCAATCACTCCCTCCTAGCTACAAAGGTTTTGTAGTTACTCACAATCAAATTGGTTCCACTGATATGATCACTGAGCTCTTCGCTAAGTTGAAAGCTGCGGAGGTGGATATCAAGAAAGATTATCATGTTTTGATGGTCAACAAGACCCCTAACTTTAAGAAAGATATTGAGGGTTAGCACTTCCCGCAAAGTCATCATGAGACATAGTTTTAGCACTTGTGGTCTTACTATCCACAATGGCCTTGTTGGTCTCTTGTGTGGGCTTGGCCTTCTTCTTCTTGTTGTTCTTCTTCTTAGTTTTGGAGACAAAACCAATGCCCCCTTTTTCACCACTAGGCCTTTGATTACTCAAAAGATCATCAATGGACTTGTTGCCTTGTGGAAATGTGGCCTTGGATAGCTCCCCCTTCAACCTAGCATTTTCTTCAAGAATAGTTGTACTACTAGATGGAATGAAGTTACTAGGGGAGGGAAAATTGGCCAATTGAGTTTGAAGCGTTTCATGGGACTTTGTGAGTGACAATAGTTCACTTTCCAAAGCCTTGTGAGCCTTGTCAAGCAAACTAAAGTCCTCGACAAGTTTTTCATGAACCAAACCAAACTCAATCTTGTCCTTTTTAGCCCTTTTGCATTTAGCAATAGCATGATCACGTTCTTTGATGAGTCTATTAACAATAATGTCATTGGCCTCATCAAGCCCTTCAAGTTTTAATTCAAGTGACATCCTAGTCTCTTGTTCTTCTTCTAGAGCATTGTTTAAGGCCTCTAGCTCAATCATGTGTTCATGTCCAAGTTTACACCTTACATCTAGAAGTTCTTGTGTGTGGGAAAGTTGATCTAAGATGTTCCCAAAATGTATCTTAGCATCCCCTTGTAGGTTAGTCATAAATTCATCGAAGGCAATTAATTCCTTTTTAACATCAAGAGACATTTCATCATCACTTTCATCATGAGCTAAGGGAGTGGAGTGAGGTGACAAGGATACCTCCGTTCCTCTTGCCATAAGGCAAGTGACGTTCTTGATGGGAGAATTCTCATTTGGAGGATCGAAGGGTGAGAATGTCGGAGTAGAAGTAGTGGCTAGAGCCGCCACACCATTATAAGTTTCCTCTTCCTCATCTTCATTGTCGGAGGAGTATTCTTCATGAGTGATCAAGACAATTTCTCCCGACTTCTTGTTGATGGGATTCTTCTTGATGAAGGGTTTCTTGTAAGGTGCTTTGAGAGTCTTCTTCAACACAAGCTTACCCCCATGATATTCTCTCTTCTCATAGGGGAAACTTGCCACAAAATGATAGAGGTCACCACAATTGAAGCAAGTTCTCAATCTAGTGGTATTTTCTCTTTTCCCATTTGGGTTGCTCCTTCGTTGCATTTACATCTTGGCCTTGGAGGGGTTCTTCCAAAAGTTCTTTGCATAGAAGGCCATATATTGACTATGAGCAATCTTGACTTCATCGGGGTGGTCCATGGAGAGGCCTTCATCACTATCATCTTCATCCCCATGGTCCACAACTTTGTCCTTCAAAGCAATGTTGACAACATTGCTCATACCAAGGGCACGAGCACGTGCATCTTTGGCATTCTTGGCGGCAACCTTGAAAGAGGCCATCTCTTGGATAACTTCATTTGAGGTCATGAGATGGTAGTTGTATCTTCCTTGTAGGCTCTTCAAGTTGGTGGGCTCAAAGGGCATGGGTGCACTCACATATTTCGTTTTTATCCAAGCATCATCCACATGTGAGGCACCCACATTTCTAAAAGCGGTGGCAGTGGTCTTGAGCCTACGGCACATGTCTTCATGATTTTCACCTTCCATCATGTAGAAGCCTTCGGCTTCATTGCTTAGTACATCATACCGGTTCCTCCTCATGCTCTCATTCCCAACAAACAACACCGTGAGAGCATCCCAAGCTTCCTTGGCAATGCTGAGGTGCTCAATGTGTGGGTAATCCTTTGTACCAAATCCTTGTTGAATCATGTGAAAGGCAGTGGCATTGAGTTAACTATTGACAACTTCTCTTCTTGTCAAGTTGTTTGGATCCCAAATAAAGAGTCCATGCTCGATGATGTTCCATAGTTCAATGCAAGAGCTGCGCACATGAGTTTTCATTAGAGATTTCCATTGAGCAAAAGTAGTAGATGCTTCAAGCTTAGGTGGGTCACATCTATTGTATACATGAGGGTGAGGGATTGGAGGGTCGGGCGAGTACCATGAATCACGGTGCTCACCCTTACCACCATCATTTTGTGTGGAGGAATTAGTGTTGTCTTGTTTACCCCCACCATCATACCCTTGGGGGATACCGGAGCATTCCCTTTAGGTAAAACGGATGGAGGATCCTCTTGAGGAGAGGGGGATGATGAACCATCTTTGTCTTTGAGAATTTGCTCAAGCATTTCCTTGACTTCGTTGACCAAGGAAGAGCTCAATCTTGTTTCCAAGTTTTTGAGATCTTCCATGGTCACCGTGGTGTGCTCACCATCACCATACCCATCGTGGCTACCCATATTCTCTTAGGAGGTAAAGCCCAAATAAAGAGCCGAGGCTCTGATACCAATTGAAAGGATCGTATGAGCACCTAGAGGGGGGAGGGTGAATAGGTGCTACTTCAAATTTTCTTCTTTTTCAATTTATGGTTTGACAAGAAAGGTAAATTCTCTAGATTATGCAACTAAGGTGAATTTACCTATATGTCAACCAAGCAACAGCTATCACAACACTAAGCAAGAACAAGTAAGTAAAATGCGGTAAAGGATAGAAGTAACCAAAGAGGTGGACGCAGAGACACAAGGATTTGTTTCCTGTAGTTCCTTCCTTTTGAGGGGAAGTACGTCTACGTTTGGAGAGGGGGTGGTTTCAAACCACCAATGCCACGAGAGGCCTCCCTTGTTCTCCGATGAACCTCACCCCAAGGGGATCAATTCACCTTCCACTATATCAGCAACCTTCGAGGTGAAAGCCGACACCTTTACAACAAGTTTGGGGCACACATCCACAACTTAATTGGAGGCTCCCAAATACAAGCAAGCTGTCAAAACAATCAAAGACAAGCTTGTAAGAACCAAATCAAAGTTAGGATTTCCAAAGAAACACTAGAGCTTGGGGGCCCTCAAGTGAATGAGGGGGAAATTAAGATCTCTCTTGGTGAAGCTGTAGATCAAGTCCTCCTCCTTCGATTATCCAAAGATCAATGACTTTGGATGGTTGTATGGAGAGATCTTGTAGATTTGGTGGCTCTAATGGAGTTTGTGTTCTTGAGCAGCTCGAGCAGCTGGAGGAAGGGGATAAGGGTCCCTATTTATAGGCAGCCCCCTCCACGGACAGTTTTCTGACCGATGGAGAAGAACCAGACTGGAGACTCCGGTCTGTACACCGGAGACTCCGGTCTGTACCAGAGATTCCGGCCTATCTCCGGACAAGCCTCCGGACCGCCCATCTGAATGACCTGGGCCAGGCACGACCCAACTTGGCCGGAGACTCCGGTCCTCTAGCACCGGAGACTCCGGTCTGAGCCAAGACCGGAGATTCCGGAGAAGCCTCCGGACCTTGCTCCGCACCCCCATACAGAATGTCCCAGCAATGATTCTGAAGCCTCCACTGGGGACACTATCGGAAACTCCGGACCATACCGGAGACTCCGGTCTAGGCAGACCAGATCTCCGGTCTGGAATTTCCAGAATTGCGTCACGCTTAGCAGGAATCTTTCCCAAGTGTGAGGGTACATTTCACTTATCATAATACCAACCTATGGACAGTGACAAACTGTAAAATGATCTACTTGTTGTTAACAAACACCAAACGTGATTATGACAATAAATGTCCTTTCAGTTGAGGAGGATGCGCGGTTAGGGTGTGCCCCTCCTGTTGCCCGTGGGGACGACACATGAGCCCCTTTTTTGGATCTTTTTTTTCATCTAATCCAGAGCCCTAAAAAATACTTAATTACCTACATTTTACATCATATCTCACACGTATCAACTGTTGATCGCACTTTGCATCCAATGGCTAAAATGTCTCTCCAGGAGTGAAAAATATACCCACTCGCTATGTTATAAGGAGTGTGAATCCAGATCTAGGTGGCCATTGTGAGAGGGTGTGATAATACTAAGAACAACACAACCAAGTAAAAGGAGAGGAATAAAAAAATTGTTTAGTTCTGCGTTTTTTGTTGAGGCTGATGATTGGAGCTCAAACATGTTTGAATTGTCTTATGAGTTGGTGAGTATGATCCTCGATCTCACGATCTGGTTAGCTGATTTGAGTGGATGGATGAGAGGAGTGAGGTCGCTCCCGTCCTTCATCGTTTTGCCACACCAACCTTTGAAGACTCCGGATTCAGTGTTAAAAAGGTTAAGCCTACAAAATTAGGTTAACTGCCGAGGATTAGGTAAATAGTTGTGGTCTAACTTTAAAATGACCGAAACTTTAAAATATCGGACAATTATGATCAATTATTATGAATTGCATTGAAGTTATGGTTTCGACATGTGCCCGTCTCTCTCTCTCTCTCCATAATATACCCCAAAACATCCTTGACAAAATTGCACTACTTCATGTTAATTACCTTAAAATCCCTCTGTAGGGACAGCTCCACGTTGTTTAAGTTTTGTTTTTCTTCAGAGATCGGCCCGCATTTTTTTTGGCAAGGGAGATCGAGCGCTTCACTGCAGGAGAGGGGCCTGAAGAGAAGCTGGATCGAAGACCTTTAAGACCAAATCTCTTTGGGCCGTCAAGTGCGACTTAGTTTTGGGCCTCCACTCCTCCGTCCTCAGGTTGTCGCTTCTCCTTTACTCCAGGGGAAAAAAGCAGTCCCTTCTCCCCCTTCCCCCATCTCGCCGCCGGTAACATCGCCATGGCCGACGCTCCCGACGAGGAGGAGCCCCCCGTCCTTCTCGACCGCGCGTCGCGCGCCACCCGAGGCAAGAGGTGTCCGCCCTGCCCTCTGTCTCTCCCTCCGCCCTCTCTTTCCTACTTCTTACACTATCTGTTCCTCCCGATTGCGCAGGATAACCAAGCTCGTCGAGGAGGAGGTCGAGAATGACGAGGCTTTCTGGGGCCAAGAAGCCCTCAAGGAGGTCCGTCGGTTGCGACGGAATCATTTCTTCCTCCTCTTCTGCAACCATCGTTAATTGTTCTTGAACGGCCCCGTTTCTCGTCTTCTTTCTCGCAGGAAGAGGAGGATGATAACTATCAGGAAGAGCAGGATGCTGGTGATGAGTTCGACAGTGATTTCAGTGAACATGTGAGATCCCTGTTTCTGCTCCTTCCAGTCTGCTAAATTGCTTGCTTTATTGTAGCTTTCGTTGGTCTTTTCTTTGTTCACAGTAAAATTTCTCACTGCGTGTGCTAATTAACTCCTTTCCAGTTATCTGAACCTGATGGCGACCCAGAGAAGGAGGTACATGAGAGGTACACATGTTAGTTCATGAGTATATCAGAATGCAGTCATCCACTGTGTAATTACTCAACTATTTATTCTACTCATGCCCCAACCATGGACCAGATTACCTATTAAGAAGCGATTATTTTTCCCTGGGAAGACCATGAAAAAGATGAAAGCCAAGAAGAAGAAGAAGACGAAGAAGGTCATCAAACTTGAAGATGAAGGTACAGTTGACGAGAGTCCTGACAAGGCTACTACATCCAAACAATCAGACTTACCCGATGACTTGGAGTCTGAGAAGATTGTCAGGAAATCGACGAGAACATCTGTCGTCGTGCGACAAGCTGAAAGAGAAGCAATACGTGCAGAAAAGCAAGCGACTGCTAGGGTTTGTATCCATTCACCAGCCCTCTACTTGCATTGCATTGTATACAGTTACTGTTAGTGTACATGGACTGTTGAAACCTGTACAAACTGATGGTATTTTGAGGTTTATTGACTTGTTGTCCCTGCTTTATACTGCTCCAGCCAATTAAGAAGAGGAAAGAGGAAGAGGAAAAACGTATGACACAAGAAGAGATGCTTTTAGAAGCAGCTGAAACAGGTCTCCCCTGTTTTGTCTTTCTATCTTTTCCCAAAAATATATCTGGAACCTTCCGGTGTTGATCGAGTATTTTAGTGATGACACATGTCTGTATTTATAGAGATCATGAACATGAGAAATCTTGAACGTGTATTGGCAAGAGAGGAGGAGGTGAAGAAAAAGGCTGTTGTTCAGAAAGCCGTGTATGATGGTCCTACAGTTAGATTTTACTCAAAAGATGGTAAGTCCTCTATACATATCTGCTTACATGAAAATATTGAACTCAGAATGTACCCTATTTTGTGCGTCCTGTTCTCATTGTAGCAATCCATATTCCGCATGTGCTGATTAATGATTATGGTCATGCTGAATTAGGGGACTCGCATCTGGAATTTATTAATGGGGCATCATTTGGGTCCGAACTATGTACGACTTCAGCACCTTGTAAGTGTTGGAATCTCGTTGGTGATGTACCTTCTATTTTCCTCTGGCATTTACCATAAAATCTATGTGTGGTGTATGGAAGTTTGAATTCAGTATATTCTTGTATTAATTTTATTTGTTGCAGATCCAGAGAAACCTGTTTGTGCTGTAACAGGCCTTCCTGCCAAGTATGTTTTCCGTACACTGATTTATTCGTTCCTTATTGCATACTCGTTTTGCTTGAAGTTGGTGTGTTTCTCCATGTTTATACAAGTGCAGCTTTTACTTCACTAAAATTAAGCTCATGTTCCTTTTGTTTAATAGCTGCATGTTTACAGTTAGGTATTCTAGTGTTAGTTCGTAGTGGTTTGTTTTACTACTAGGATATACTTTGTTAGTGCTTAGAGACTACTACTGAATTATGTATAATCTGATAATCCTTTATAAATTGCATTGCTTGAATTTTTGTTTGTGCACAGCCTTGTTTGAGCTGTTTTATCTCAGTGTATTCTGTCGTGATACAATAGCAAGTTCGTTTGACTCAGTATTTGAAACGATCATACTCCTTGAGTAGAGAGTACTCCCTCCGTTCAGAAATATAAGATGTTTTAGGTTTGTGAAGTAAATGTATCTAGACACCTTTTAGTGTCTAGATTCATTTGAATCCATACACTAAAAGGTATCTAGATACATTAGCTTCACTAACCTAAAACATCTTATATTTCTAAACGGAGGGAGTACACGTGAACTGATGCATGGTGTTACGTGCTGAGACCATGTTATGTCTCCATGATTTGTGTTCCAAGTGATGATCTTATTTGAGGTGCTACTTCTTGCAGATACCGTGATCCAAAGACAGGATTGCCTTATGCAACAATGGCAGCATTTAAAATCATCCGGGAGAGGTACACTCAGTTGCTTTCCTTGGAACTTGCGGTTTTTTTTGCCTGAATGTAGACTTGTAATAACATGCTAACATTTTGTGTGGATGCATGGGTTCAGTTTCCTGAAAGAGGAACCTGACAAGAAGAGGCCCAACATGTCAAGCATGGGAGAGCTCTTCGACTCGATAACCGTCGAGCATTCTACGCCTAAGAAGAGAAGAATCGAGGCGAGATCGCCTCTATCAGGCGACCCAAGGCACGGTGCGCGCTTCAGACGGATGCCCGCTATTGATATGACGGACGAGGACTGAGGATATCTTTGACAGCGTCGTTGCGTATGATGATGGTGGTTTAATATGGCTGTCCGGAGATGTCTGACTGCATGATTTTTTATGTTGTGTTAGCATTAGGATTTAGGAATAGTACAGTGACACGCTATGTTCTTGTTGTGTAAGTGACTTTTATTATCAGTTCATCGTAGATGTCCTGGACTTGAAGTTGCAGGCATCTGCTTTTCATGTTCATCTGCAGCGAATTTTTTTTAGGCATTCTTTGATGTTGCCCATTTTGTGATATAAACAAAAGGAAAAAATGTTTGGACAATCTGGTAGACTTGTTAATTACTTCGTTGTGTTTTAGTACAAAAATGGCGATTTGTTGTTGATCTAAAGAGATTTTTTATTATGACTCAAAGTTCACATCAATAGCGCATACAGACAAATAAAAGAATTGCGGGGAAAACAAATGAATTTTTTTGCATCTGGCATATTGCATAACAAAGATGCAGACAGCTCTAAAAATAAAGGGAAAAAACAAAGATGCGACAAACGGAAGTCGGCACGAGTAGTGAAGATGGTAGGAAAACTACAGAAGAAATTCCTAAAATTCAAGCAAATCCCCGTTTGTCCTCGCGGGGGGACGACCATGCCGCGTGCTTGACTGACTTGCAAAGGACGCGGTGCATGCACTGCTCTGCAGTATAGCGGAAAATGGTAGCTAGTCGCAGTCGCAGTGGCAGGACCAGTTGATTAATTGCCCGTCAGCTTGATAGGCAGGCCAGCCGGAGACAAGGACGTGGTTGACTAAATGACTAGACTTCATACTAGTACTGTTTTTTTTTTGTGGAGATGGACGTGATTAGGAGTATACCGATTTTCCGCTAGACTTCATGCTTTACTGTTGGTATACCTATTATTGATCACAAGTTCATACTAAAGTTTTTTAGACTTCATACTACTGTTTTTTAGCTTTGTGAAGTAAATGTATCTAGACTTCTTTTAATATATAGGTTCACTAAAGTTTGGAGTGAATCTACACATTAAAAGAAGTCTAGATACATTTTCTTTCTAAACCTAAAATATCTTTTTTTTGAGAAACACAGTACAAACGTAGACACTCACAACACGTATGCACCCACCCCTATGAACGCATACACGCACACCCTACCCCTATGAGCACCTCCGAGAGATTGAGCCGGCAGATCGAGTCTTGAGATTGACGAAGTCATCACGGACGCCTCGCTATCGATGGAAACGTCGTCTCCCACTGAAAGAATATTCCGCCATTTATGCAACACACAGTGTCAAACCTGGGGTTTGAACTCTGGTGGGCTGGGGGTACAACCACCCTCCTAACCATCCAACCACAGGTTGGTTTGCAAAACATCTTATATTTTGAAAAGGAGGGAGTACATAACAATGACAAAATATGTTAAATTTGGACTTTAAAAAAATTCATATCCAATCCACATTTTTATCATATTTAGGTAGCACAAAATACTAAGTATTTGAAATAGGTATTTGACATTGGTACATGCGGATTTTTATTTAAAAACTTATAAAATTTAATTTTTGAGTTTTTAATATATCAGGATCAATGGAGCTCGGGAGTAAAAAATCTCCACTCACTGTGTTCATACATAATCTATGGTATTAAGGCGACCAAAAGTGCCATGGAACTTTTTTGTTGTTGAAGACGATTCATGTTACTTTAGATATAAGGTTTAACCAAAATCAAAATTTGTGAAGTTTAACTAAGAAAAAGGTACTCCGTCCACCCTGAAGTGTCTATACGGGGATCTAGACAAATCTCAACAACTAATTTGGCACGATAAGACACCGACGTGCCTCGTCCGTTCCCCTCCCTCTCGTCCTCCCTACAAAGGCGGCTAGGGTTTCGTTGCCGCCAATCTACCATACTTTTGTGGCCTTCGGGCCATGGAGGTGGGGTGGATCTGGGCCTTCGCCGGCGGGAGGGTTCTGTTTTCATGTTTTTAGGTTTCAAGCTTGGTGGGGCGGCGCTCAGGTGGTGGCGACGGTGTTTCTTCCAATAAGGTATCCCCGGCTTTAGCCCCATCTCGACGACAACGTCAAGGAGCTTGTAGGAGTGGTTTGGTCCTCGAGGACTTCTTCTAGTTGTAGGGATCGTTGGATTTTCAAGAAGTTTCATCGGCAGTTCATCCTTCTTCGTGCTCGGGATGGATGTGCTCTTTTTGACCCGTTCGACGATTTTCGGTCCGCAACCAACAACGTCAGGCCGGCCTAGGGAGAAGCAACGCGCTGTTGACATGGTTTGGAGGTTGAAGATGACAGACTTCTTGAGGACTTTACTGTAATTTTCGTTTTTGTTAAGCTGTTTTGTACTGTTCGATTTTTTTTTAATATTAGAGTCCTATTCACCAAAAAGAAAAGAGTATCATGATAAAATCAATAACTAGTCATAAGGAGGGAGAATCTTGAACCATTTTGATGTAGAGACAGGAGGACCCTAGCAGACGGCGGTGACCGCAGGAGTGGACTCTAGGGGCTCATTCATAGCTGTCGTCCTGGTCCAACTTTCCGGCCACGTACGGCACCTAGTATGAAGCCAGTCGTCGTTGACTGCTAACGCAAGGGGATCATCAAGCGAATATTCGGTCACACGTGTACATGTGACAATGTACTAGCTAGAGCTCCTATCTCCCGTGTCTCTGTGGTGTGGGACAGGTAGCTCCTCGAACGAGCAGCCCTCCCGCCTAAAATAAATAAATAGAGCCTTCCCGCCAGCCAGCAGCATCCTCATCCCAATCCAGTACCTCGCAAAGCTCTTCTTCTCCATTGCTCGCTGCCTCTTCTTCCGGTGAGTGCCGTTTCCTCGGTATTTTCTCTCTTAATAAGCTGCCATTTACTTGAGCGATTCTCCATGATTTCATTTACTTAATTACTTATTGGCGATCAGTTTTTCCTTCTCTCGCGATAGCTAGCGTATTCATTTCATACGATAATTACTACTCCTCAAAATAGTCATTGGAGTAAGTACTGCTCACTACTGTACTCATCTTTTTCATTCTATACACACACTTAAAAAAAATTACTCCCACTCATGCATCTAGCGTAGAGGCAAACATATATATGGGTCTCATTTGATTTGTGCTAACTGGCATCGCATCACGGGCCAGATGGCCCCTTCCAGCCTTCCTATCCTAGCTAGTACCTTGGTCAAGCCAATGGAATCTTCCAAATTTAGCCTTTCTTTCTTTGTAGCTGAGGTAGAGTGTGTGAGTGGAGGGAGTATCCCAAACTGAAAAAGGTGCATCAGATCAACCATACATGTGATTTTGATTTGTCGCCCATCCTCCCGTCATGTAAGAAATCGTATCAGTTAGTCCCCACCACCAGCAAAGCATCCATGGAACGAAACTCGTGAAGTGGGAGTATGTGAACGCATGGAGTTTTTTTTTTTGGGAGGCCTTGACTACATTGTCACTGTCACCTTCCCAACCCACGAAGACCTGCGTGTCTCCTTGATGGCTACACCTTTGTCTCCTCGTTTCACGACCCCTCAATCCCTAGTTGTATGGAGGAGTAGATTTTCTCCGTAAATACTATCATAATCACCGTTGAATAGTAATTGTAGGAGTAGATTTTTTCCGAAAATATCATAATCACCGTTGAATAGTACACGTAACAAACTCTGATTTGCCCGTGAGATAAAAAAGAATATCCTCCCGGAATATTTTTTTTTTATCTCCACCCAATGTATAAACGGAAAAACAATACTACAATTGACACCCGTAAAATCGTAACAGCTAGCTGGTTTATTCTCAACAGTCCCGTGAAGATACTACGGTTGTTTGTTCCAAACAACGAGCAGTCAACAACCTGGACTCTATTTATCCTGCCTGCAAACCCTCACGGTGTCGTCGATCCATCGGGCTAAAACTCCCTTTCTCTTCTCACCAGAAACTCCCGACGAACGATCGATCTGCGGCAATGGCGCGGGAGCAGCTGGAGGTGCTCTCCGCCCTGGACGCGGCCAAGACGCAGTGGTACCACTTCACGGCGATCGTCATCGCCGGCATGGGCTTCTTCACCGACGCATACGACCTCTTCTGCATCTCCCTCGTCACCAAGCTCCTCGGCCGCGTCTACTACTACCGCGCGGGCTCCCCGGACCCGGGCTCCCTCCCGCCAAACGTCGCCGCCGCCGTCAACGGGGTCGCCTTCTGCGGCACGCTCTCGGGCCAGCTCTTCTTCGGATGGCTCGGCGACCGGATGGGGCGCAAGCGGGTCTACGGCATGACCCTCATGTGCATGGTGCTCTGCTCCCTCGCCTCGGGCCTCTCCTTCGGGTCCACGCCCGAGAGCGTCATGGCCACGCTCTGCTTCTTCAGGTTCTGGCTCGGCTTCGGCATCGGCGGCGACTACCCTTTGTCGGCCACCATCATGTCCGAGTACGCCAACAAGAAGACCCGCGGCGCGTTCATCGCCGCCGTGTTCGCCATGCAGGGGTTCGGGATCCTCACGGGCGGCGTCGTCACGCTCATCATCTCCGCCGCTTTCAAGGCCGCGTTCGATGCCCCCGCGTACCAGGACGGCGCCGTCGCGTCCACGCCGCCGCAGGCAGACTACGTGTGGCGCGCCATCCTCATGTTCGGCGCCATCCCGGCCCTGCTCACATACTACTGGCGGATGAAGATGCCCGAGACGGCGCGGTACACGGCCCTCGTCGCCAAGAACGCCAAGCAGGCCGCAGCCGACATGTCCAAGGTCCTCCAGGTCGACATCGCCGCCGCCCCCGAGGAAAAAGAAGACGCCGCAAGCGACCGGAACTCGTTCGGCCTCTTCTCGGCCGAGTTCCTGCACCGCCACGGCCTCCACCTGCTCGGCACGGCCACGTGCTGGTTTCTCCTCGACATCGCCTTCTACTCGCAGAACCTCTTCCAGAAGGATATCTTCACGGCCATCAACTGGATCCCCAAGGCCAAGTTCATGAGCGCCCTCGAGGAGGTCCACCGCATCGCGCGCGCGCAGACCCTCATCGCGCTCTGCGGCACCGTGCCGGGCTACTGGTTCACGGTGGCGCTCATCGACCGGATCGGCCGCTTCTGGATCCAGCTGGGCGGCTTCTTCTTCATGGCCGTCTTCATGCTCGGGCTCGCCTTCCCGTACCACCACTGGACCACCCCGGGCAACCACATCGGCTTCGTCGTCCTCTACGCGCTCACCTTCTTCTTCGCAAACTTCGGGCCCAACTCCACCACCTTCATCGTCCCCGCCGAGATCTTCCCGGCCAGGCTCCGCTCCACGTGCCACGGGATCTCCGCCGCCGCGGGCAAGCTCGGCGCCATCATCGGCTCCTTCGGGTTCCTGTACCTGGCCCAGAACCAGGACCCCAAGCGCGTGGACCATGGGTACAAGGCCGGGATCGGGGTCAGGAACTCGCTGTTCATTCTCTCGGCCTGCAACTTTCTCGGGATGGCGTTCACGTTCCTCGCGCCAGAGTCCAACGGCATCTCGCTCGAGGAGCTCTCCGGCGAGAACGACGACGAGTCGACCACGGCGGCGCCGGCGCACGCCAGGACGGTGCCCGTGTGACAAGATCGATCGATCGATCGCCTGGAACGCATATCAGCTGTTTGGTCGGATGTAGTATACGGTTGGATCGCGGGCTACACGTGTACGCGTGCACGTAGCAGTCCAACGATGAGTATAATATATTTTTCCAAGTTAATTATAGATAGAGTTGGTAACCAAATACTACGTACTATAAGAAGATGCGACGGATCAGTGCTGTCAGTCTGTAGTAGTACACTCGTGTTTAGTAGATCAATGGACAGAGTGAGTTGAGTTGTAATATGTTTACAGAGTCCAAGGACGTAATTTTGTCTCAGGCCATGCATTGGGCCAGTGTCAAGAATATATGTACTCCCAATTTATCTACGTCTTCTACCTACTACCTATCTTGACAGTTTGATTCCTTTTATTTAGTCATCAGAGAGACAATAATACTTTATGCCATCTTTGTTTATCATACCCCCTCTATCCTGAATTATTTCGAATTAGATGTCACTTTTTGAACAGAACATATAATTTTGATCATTTTATCTAAAAAAGACGAAGAGAATCGATAGGTTCGGGGAACCGGCCGAAAACGAATTTTTCTATATTTCGAATGTGTCATGTACCGGAGTTGGCATTTTCTCCATCGATCACAGTCTCCTGGCTGGCGTTCGTTCGAACGGGAACACACGCAATACCCGAGACTGAAAGAGACTGATGATGATGTTTGAAAAATCTCGCCTCCAGCAACGGAACAGCGTACGATCGAGTTGCGGCGTTGTTGACAAGTGACTGCTCCTGAGTGCAACGTATCGGAGAAAAACGGAACTAAAGCGTGATATGACAGATATATGAGTAGTACGATAGCAGTGACTGAATTTCGGAATGGAAGGATGATTAATTAACCACTGGTTGGCAAGGCCTAGACTAATTGTAACCCCTTCAGTGGTCCGCATGCACACTGCACTCCACTTGTCCATCACAACAGGTAGGACGGCGACGCCAGCTCGTCGGCCTACCAATGTTGAACTCAACTCGAGCAGCAGCTCACTACCTCAAGTTCCGGATTCTAAGGCATTTTTACAGTGGCATTTTTTAAACTGCCTTCAAATGTTTCTTTTTAAGGCACTTTTATGTGTGGTGCCTCAAAAAGTTAGATAATGCAAGGCAAAAGAATAGAGTGCCTCTAATAGACCATCTTTGAAGGCAAAAAAAAGTGCCACTAATAATTCATTTTTTAAGGCATTTTCATCACATGTAGTAAATTTTTTTTTGTGGCAATTCTATGAGAGTGCCATTAAAGGTTAACCTTTAGAGGCAATATAAAAAATGCCTCTAAATGTTAACCTATAGTGGCATTTTCGGCAAAAACTTTTTGAGGCGGTCCTACAAAAGTGTATCTAAAGGTTAACTTTTAGAGACAGTATCAAAAATGCCTCTAAAGCTAAACTTTTAGTGGGACTTTTAAAATATATAGGAAATTTTTTTTTTGAGGCAAATCTACAAAAGTGCCACTAAAGATTAACTTTTAGAGACAGTATCAAAAATGCCTCTAAAGCTAAACCTTTAGTGGCACTTTTGTTGAATTGGAGGCATACCTGCTATTGATCTGCAGCTAAGCTTACATGACGTGCTTTGGGGTTCTAGAGGATGGAGTAGGTGTGGAATTCCTTGCTAGGATCGGACCAGAGGCGAAAGTGCTGCTCACGCTGGCCCTGCCGCTCCATGAACACGTTGGTGCACAGAGCGTACACCTCGCCTGTCTCGTTGCCTAGGAACTCGAAGTCGATCTCGTCATGCGTCGCTCCATGTGACGGCAACTACACGTATGTACAGCAAACCAAATTAGGCACGGACATCAATCAGACATCGTCCAAGATCGAGAAGGTTGAGTGCGCGCTTACGTAGTATGCGGTGACGGTGACAGCGGAGTTGCCGGCGACGAGCTTGAGCTGCATGTCGATCTTGCCGAACAGGTACTCGTGCTTCGACTGGAACCCGGAGCTGGAGGGTATACAAGGCATGGCAGACGGAAAGTATTCTTTAGGGGTCACCGATAAAGTAAACCAGTTACATGTTGAGTAAAATTGAAGTAAACCTATCGAGAAGATATATACACTTCTAGAATCGGTAAACATGATTGCTCAGCGATATTTCCTTCTATAATTAACATCTCCAGTCTTATTTGAGATGGCATGATTATCACACCTTTGAGATGGCATAATTTACTTTTCAAATTGGCGTTTGACTTTTCAAACTAGGATTTGATTAAACCCTTTATTTTGTACAGCGATGACACCTAGTACATGATGCAATCATTCCAAATTGCAATGACACATTCATGTACCCTTCCCCTCCGGAGTGCCGGACATTCCGGAACCTTCTAGAACATTCCTGCTGAAAACACCGGAACCATTCTCCAACCCCGAAACAGGACTTTCCTTATATGAATCTTATTCTCCAGACCATTCCGGATCTCCTCGTGATATCCCGGATCCCATCCGAGACTTCGAACAACATTCGGTCTCTTACTCATCATTCCATAACTACTCAACAACATCGAATCCTTAAGTGTGTCTCCCTACGGTTCGTGAATTATGCGGACATGATCGAGACACTTCTCCGATCAATAACCAATAGAGGAATCTGGAAATTCATATGGCTCCCACATATTTCTACGATTACTTTGCGATCGAATGAACCACTTACATACGATACCAATTTCCCTTTGTCTCACGATATTTTACTTATCCGAGGTTATGATCGTCGGTATCTCTGCATACCTAGTTCAACCTCGTTACTGATGAGTACTCTTTTCTCGTTCCCATGGTATGTGATCCCTTGTGAGCCAGTCACATGCTTGCAAGCTAATTGGATGACATTCCACCGAGAGGGCCCAGAGTATATCTATCCGTCATATCGATGGACAAATCCCACTCTTGATCCATGTGTCTCAACCAATACTTTCCGAACACTCAATGCCACCTTTATAGCCACCCTGTTACGGTGTGGTGTTTGATGTCATCAAAGCATCCTTCCGGTAAAGGTGATATGCATGATCTCATGGTCGAAGGAATTAGGTTACTATGTATCAGAAAGCTTATAGCAAATGAACTATATTAAATGACTATCTTTATGCTACGCTTAACTATAGGAGTATGTCCATCACATCATTCTCCTAATGATATGACCCTGTTGTTAATAACATCTCTATGTTCATGATCAGGAAACCATGATCATATATTAACCAACAAGCTAGTTTAACAAGAGGCTTTACTAGGGACTCTTTTATGTTTACAAATCACACAAGTATTAATGTTTCCGGTTAATACAATTATAGCATGGTATGTAAACATTTATCATAAGTATGAAGATATGATAATAACCACTTTATTATTGCCTCTTGGGCATATCTCCAACAGTCTCCCACTTGCACTAGAGTCAATAATCTAGTTTCAAACCTTTGTGTATTCAACACCTATGGCTTTCCGGTGTTGTATGTACACGTTTGCAAGTGGTCAACTGATCTCCGGATCTGACACTTCCAGGTCCGTGTGTAATTGCATGTCTTTGTGTCTCTACGCATCACTCATTCTTTAATGAGATGGCTTTGTATAAATTTGGTCCTTCGGTGAGACCTTTAGTTCTTTGGGGTTAAAACATGTTGATAATATTGTCGTACAATATATCTTCATAGTATTATCCCACTGTGAACTACACCTAGTTTGATAACAAACTACTTGACACAAATGCCCTCTTTAGCTGCTATAACAGCAGTTATATACTTAGCCTTTTGTTGTAGTATCTGTCACAATGTCTTAACTTTGAAACTCATCCAAATCTATTATGGAACTTACTTTCCATTATATTGTGCCACCCTTAGTTTAGATTGAGATAAACTTAATTTGTACTTTGTGACAAAACTAGTATCAATGTAATACTTTTACAATGAACTAACCATCTATTTGCCACTTCTACAAAATAATATACTCTTAGTTCTTCTAAAAGATCATAAGAATATCCTTACTATCGTCCAATGATCATCTTATGAATCATTCTGGTATATGCTCATAACATTTAGAGCATAGGACATATCTGGATTTGTACATATCACAGTATGATTGATATAAATACTCTTTGTGATTTCATACATCAAGTATCAATCTATACTTGAATCTTTGTTTCACTTACCAAGTGTCAATACACTTGAATATATCATCAATATTGAACTCATTCAATCCTTTCTGTGTGACAAGAACCTTTCTTGTAGTTTCTATATTGAACTCATTCAATACATCATCTATGTACTTTCGGCACAACCATATTAGCGTCTATTGATGCCAAATATTTGGGTTTTGCCTAAGTCTTTCATCAGGATGAAATTTTTAATATGTGTTAATAAAAGATACATCATTTCTAATCAACAATATGTCCTCCACATAATGTATTAGAAATATGTCTTAGCGCTCCCACTTAATTTCTTGCAAATGCAAGCATCTTCATTATCTTCGATGAAATTAAACTCTTTTAACAGTTTCATCATAGTGAAGATTCCAACTCCGCTATGCTTACTTCAACCATTGAAGTTTGCATATGCATTTAGCATCCTTTGAATTAACAAAACCCTTTGGACCATGTCATGCACACGTCCTAGGTAACCCTTCTATTAGAAGAACTTGTTTTGTTTATTCAACTACCACATAACAAAAATTATATGTAGTGGTTGCTACATTAATCCGTCTAGACTAAATATCGCTATGAAAGATCAAATCTTGTCATAGTCAACCTTTGAACATTTTTGTGAACTCTTTCCCAACATGTCGACTATTTCATAGATGTGAAACATCCATGTCTACTTCTTTATAGATCCAAACACAACTGTAAGGTCTTACACCTTTCTCGAGGGTCCTTCAAGTTCAAAACTTGATTTCTCGTGTATGGAACTATCACGGATTTTATGGCTTCAAGCCATTTGACGGAGTTAGGGCCCATCGTCGCTTCTTTGCATGTAATCAGATCATTATTGTCAAATAATGATTTAACTCTCAAATCTTGGTATTTGATTGTTTACCCGACCTACTTGTTTTAATAGGAACTTAGATCTCCGTGACCACAACCTTTGAGGCACGTGAGCCATGAGCATTATTGTTGCCTCCGAAACACTTTTCGGCGCTGCGCAACTCTGCATGTATAGCTAAGGTTCCTTTAACCTTATCAAAGTTCTATTGTCCTCCCACTTATCTTTTCACGAAAAATTCCTTCTCAAAGAAACTTGACGTTCTAAGCGACAAACACTTTTGTCTTCGGTGTTTATGGAAGAATACTTAACAGTAATACAAAGACAGGTTTATCCGACTTTGGTTGCAAACATCTTTCTTATGCATAGCATACCAATGTTTAAGAAAGGACTACTTGGGTTTTATCCCAAACCATAACTTTATATGGTGTCATTTTAGCGGATTATGATGGAGCTCTTTTCAGTGGAAAACGGTAGTCTCTAAAGCTTTTAATCTTTAAAATATAATGGCAGTTTTGTGTATTACACCTTCGATCTTACCATGTCAAACAAGGTTTAATTACATATCTCGAACGCTCCATACTCTTATGGTGTTTCGGGACATTCAAATTCACAGAACGATTCCTTAAATCTTAGGTATTATGCTAAACTTGTAACTCAAATATCTTCCTTTATGATCTTATCATAAACTATTTACATTCTTGTTACAATGATTTTGCACTTCATCTTGAAAGTCTTTGAACTTTTCAAATGTTTCATACTTCATCCTTATTAAGTAAATATTCATATATTCACTCAAATTTTCGGAGAAAGTATATGAAGTTGAAATCCATCGCTCTTGACTACACATAATGGATTTCGTACAACAATATGTACAAGTTCCAATAAGCTAGTCATTCGTTCCCTTTTGGCCTATGAACGAAGTTTTAATTATCTCTAGGAAAGTTTCACAAGCGTCATGTGATCAAAAATCAAAAGACTCCAAAATTCCATCCACATGGAGTTTCTTCATGTTTTCTTTCCAATATAATTTAAACGGCGATGTCACTTCCTAAGTGATCTTTCAATCAATTTGTCTTTCGACATTTTTAGCATTAGTTTTATGGATGTGATTTCTCCAACGAGATTTGTGAATCATCCATCTTTTATGGATTACGGCAATTATTTGAACAACCCTTTTGTTCTCATAATACCTGATAAAACAAATCTTGAAGGCAAGCTTTGATGTTTAACGAGCAACACAATAACCCTTTATTTGTTCTCGATGAACATCATTACATATTCTTTTGCTAGTTACTTAGGCCATTGTAGTTCATGAATTGTGTTGTTTCGTATGACGATTCACACCAACAAATTCAGTATCAAATACTTAAGAACCACATTGTTTAATAAGCAAAGAATATAGCCATAACATGTATATCTTCTATATACTTAAACTGAACAATTCTAGTCTTTTCTTTTCTGCCATATACTTATGAGATTCTCTTTCAGTATTTCCTTTTCTGTTTGAAAGAATCTATCAACATCAACAGTGGAGTCATACATATGACACATAGTCCAAAGCGTGTATAATTAAATACCAATGTCTTTGGACTTGCACTTTGAAATAGATCACCATCATCAAATGTTTGGTGTTCTTTCAAATTCCTTTCTTTAGTAATCTATTGGTGTAGTAAACACTTTACCTACATCAAATATTCACCCTTATCATGGAATTATCCATGATCAAGCTACTTTTAGCTTATAACGGTGAACTACGAGTATAATGTTGCTCTCCAAAACATTTTGGAGGATTAGGACAACTAGTGTCTTCAACCTTTTGCAAATTCTCATCAAATACGAGAACATGACTTTTGCCATATTATACTCTATCATGTTGCAACCAAAACTTTGTTTCAGATATCACAATATCTTCCACACATCATGGTTTCTGAAACAACTCTTTCAGATCCTAGATAACCTTGATATTAAGACAATCCTTTGAATATCAAGAATCATGAAGACAAACATGATACTCATACACTAACACTTGGAATTATCACTCTTGATTTAATACTAATTATTAAACTTCATGGAGTAACCGGAACTTACTGAAAGTTTGCAATAGGACTTTTAAACTTTAGATTAACACTTCAAAATAATACGATACCAGTTCGTAAAGTAACTAACCAGAATTCTATAGTTCTATCATCTCAATTAAAACTAAGCGCAAGGTGGTAAACGGATGCCAATGACTACAACAACTATGCACATTCACTTTGATTTAATTTATGATAAATAGTGTTCAACTTTTAATCATATTGCCGTTGAACTCCCACTCAAAACAATATCCCTCACATTGTTTTAGTGATCACACGAACCAAATCCACCACATCAAAACCGATCATCACGAGAGTTGATGTAGCTTCAATGGCGAACAATCAACATGTTCATCATATCTACTATATGACTCATGCTTTACCTTTCGGTGATCCGTGTTCCGAGACCATGTCTGTACATGCTAGGCTCGTCAAGATCAACCTTAGCTTCCGCATGAGCAAATCTGGCTTGCTCACGTTGTATACACTCGCAGAATCTAACACACCCGATCATCACGTGGTGCTTCGAAACAACGAGCTTTAGCAATGGTGCTTACTAAGGATGAACACTTTAAAACTTGAAATTGTGTGCTTGAGGGATCATCTTATAATGCTACCGTCGTTAACTAAGCAATACAAGATGCATAAAAGGATTAACATCACATGTAATTCATAATATGTGATATGATATGGCCTTTCTTCTTGTGCTTCTGATCTCCATCTTCAAGCACGAACATGATCTCCATCATCACCGGCATTGCATCAAGGTTAATGACGCCGCTCCATGGTTGTCGTCCACCAGCTTCAACTATTACAACTACTTTGAACAGACAAGCGGGTCTTAACAGAATTTAAAGACAACCATATGGCTCCTGCCGGTTGCCAACTTACAATAAGGAACATTGCATACATCATATATAATCACAATCATGGCCATATCACATCACAGCACACCCCTGCAAAACAAAGTTAGACGCCTCTAATTTTCTTTGCATGTTTTACGTGGTTTGGGGCTTTCAATAAGTGTCGTTCTAACTTACGAACAAGAACCACAACATTGATACTAGTATTGTCAATCACCCGTTGTAAATTGAATCTTAACTATGTTGGGAGAAACAGACACCAGCAAAGCCACTTATGCAATACAAGTTGCATGTCAAGCGTGGAGCAAGTCTCATGAACGATGTCATGTAAGGTTAGCCCGGGCCGCTTCATCCCACCATCCCGCAAGATGCAAAGTACACAAGAAGAAATCGACAACAAAAGCATCAACGCCCACAATGACCATTGTGTTCTACTTGTGCAACAGATCTACATATAGACACGGCTCTGATACCACTGTAGGGGTTCGTAGCATGGAAAACAAAAAATTTCTACCGCATGCAAACAAACAAGCCAAGATCTATCTACTAGATTGTAGCAACGAGTCGATAGAGGAACTCACCCTCGAAGATTCCAAAGCGGTTAAAGAGAGCAGATTCTCGTGGGTGATGTAGTCGTACTCTTGCCGATCTCAAGATCGCGTAGACGATCCTTCCGGCGCTGCGTTCCGGCAGCGCTTCCGCAGTCGGTCACACGTTCGGTACTCGATGAAGACCTTCCTCTCCCTTGTTCCAGCAGGCAGCGGAGGTTGTAGCACTCTCCTCGCGATTCCGGCAGCACGACGGCGTGGTACCGGAAGTAGAGGGGAGATCTCGCAGGGCTTCGCCTTAAGCCGGAGCGAGTATGGTGGACTATGAGAGAGCCTTGGTGATCTAGGGTTTAGACACACCAATTAGAAGGGCCTAAACCAGCGGCTAGGGCAATTAGAAGCTCTAACTCGGCGGCTTGGGAGAAATCCCTAGGCTGTGGCTAGGGTTTAGGTTTAGAGGGAGGCAACTTGTGTGTCTAGGAGGGGAACCCTGCCCCTCCTTATATAGGTGGAGGGAGGCGCCAGCCAAGGGGAGGGAGTCCCTCCCCAACTCGGATCCCTAGTGGGCCGGCGGTGGAGGAGGAACTCCTCCCCAACTCGGTTTCCCACTTCTTCTCCACTTTCCAAAATAGCCGTTTGACTTTTCAAATTGGCGTTTGACTTTTCAAACTAGGATTTGATTAAACCCTTTATTTTGTACAGCGATGACACCTAGTACATGATGCAATCATTCCAAATTGCAATGACACATTCATGTACCCTTCCCCTCCGGAGTGCCGGACATTCCGGAACCTTCTAGAACATTCCTGCTGAAAACACCGGAACCATTCTCCAACCCCGAAACAGGACTTTCCTTATATGAATCTTATTCTCCATACCATTCCGGATCTCCTCGTGATATCCCGGATCCCATCCGAGACTTCGAACAACATTCGGTCTCTTACTCATCATTCCATAACTACTCAACAACATCGAATCCTTAAGTGTGTCTCCCTACGGTTCGTGAATTATGCGGACATGATCGAGACACTTCTCCGATCAATAACCAATAGAGGAATCTGGAAATTCATATGGCTCCCACATATTTCTACGATTACTTTGCGATCGAATGAACCACTTACATACGATACCAATTTCCCTTTGTCTCACGATATTTTATTTATCCGAGGTTATGATCGTCGGTATCTCTGCATACCTAGTTCAACCTCGTTACTGATGAGTACTCTTTTCTCGTTCCCATGGTATGTGATCCCTTGTGAGCCAGTCACATGCTTGCAAGCTAATTGGATGACATTCCACCGAGAGGGCCCAGAGTATATCTATCCGTCATATGGATGGACAAATCCCACTCTTGATCCATGTGTCTCAACCAATACTTTTCGAACACTCAATGCCACCTTTATAGCCACCCTGTTACGGTGTGGTGTTTGATGTCATCAAAGCATCCTTCCGGAAAAGGTGATATGCATGATCTCATGGTCGAAGGAATTAGGTTACTATGTATCAAAAAGCTTATAGCAAATGAACTATATTAAATGACTTGATCTTTATGCTACGCTTAACTATAGGAGTATGTCCATCACATCATTCTCCTAATGATATGACCCTGTTGTTAATAACATCTCTATGTTCATGATCAGGAAACCATGATCATATATTAACCAACAAGCTAGTTTAACAAGAGGCTTTACTAGGGACTCTTTTATGTTTACAAATCACACAAGTATTAATGTTTCCGGTTAATACAATTATAGCATGGTATGTAAACATTTATCATAAGTATGAAGATATGATAATAACCACTTTATTATTGCCTCTTGGGCATATCTCCAACAGGGGCCATCGCCACCGCGGCCACGCCGGCGGCGGCGGCGGAAGGGAGGCAGGAGATGGAGGGAGAACTTGGCTGGGGCGCGCCGCGGGAGGGGAGGGGAAAGCTTGGTGTTGTAGCCAGGTTCTCCAAATCGACGAGGGTAGGGGAAAGCTTGGTGCATGCGTGTACACAAAAAATATAACTAAGATTAGTGCAGAGATGGCCGGAAAGTGGGATGTGCTATGGTACTCATGCTATGTGAGCTTCAGGATAGAAAAATCCATTGCCTACAGTACAATATTTAGTGTACTATTTAAAAATGTCTCTAAAAATGTGAGCTTCAGGGTTACAAAGGAATCTGCGAGAGCTCTTGATTGATGGGGCCGGCTTCAGGTGAACGACCTTGTTCATGCAGTACCATATGCGCCAAAAGAGTCATCAAGATCATGATCCTCTCTGTCTCCGCCTTCCCCTCGATCATGTGCAGCAGCCATGGACAGCGACTCGATGTCAGGTAAGGTCCAGACCTCCGCCATCGCCTGCTAGAGGCTTCTCGCCATGGGGCACCTGCAAAACGTGTGGAAGGTGTTTTCGCGTTCCATCCCACAGATGACACATGTGTCAATAACCTCCATGTTTCTTTTCTTTTTATTTTCCCAAGTTGCGAGAGAATTCGTTGCCATCTTCCAAGCAAAGACGCGTACCTTAGGGGGGCAGGGCACCCCCAAAGTGCCTTCCAAATGGCCCTCCGGCCATTCGGTGTCCTGCTAGTGGCGCCTATAGAAGGCCGGTTCAGCTCGTCCATGCCGAACCAATATGCGCTTTTGACGGTGAAGATGTCGTTCGGTGCCAGAGCCCAAGCCAGGACATCATGAGATCGTCGAGCCGATAGCTTGATCTGCAGAATAGCATCGATGTCGGCCGGCAAGACGTGCTTATAAAGAAGCTGGATATTCCATGCTCCTTGGTTAGTTAAGAGGGCTGAAACTCGGCACAGACGACAGTCAGCGGGCACCGAAATAGGCATGTATGAGTAGGGCCTAGGAATCTAAGGGTCCTGCCATATCTGAATCTGTGAGCCATCGCCAACACGCTAGATGTGTCCTTTCTTCAAAAGCTCAAGACCATGATGGACCCCCTGCCACGATGGTGATACGTTTACATTGTATCTTGCAACTCTCCAAGGTTAGGAGGTGGTTTTAGTCCAGGCTTGACGCACAGTGTCTCATTGAGGCAATATTTTTCTTAATGATAGTCGAAGTTTTCGTTGATAGGGAGATGTTAATGGTTACTTTGCGAATCATGTAATCCCGTGAAAATAGACGTTATATAAGCAATTAAACATGTGCGTGTAGCGGTGGCCCACGCATGTGTAATTCTACTTTTTAAAAAGTTTTTGATTTTTTAGGGTCCTAGGTTAATTTTTTGAGAATTGAGATAGTTAGGTCTTTTTTTAGAGCATCTCTAAGGTACTACTACCGTCTGACCCAAATTATTTGACTCAAATTTATCTAGATTCGGATGTATCTAAACTTATTCTAGTGTTAGATACATCCAAATCTAGATAAAAGTCAATTACTAGTAATTTGGATTGGAGAGAGTAGTTAGAAAATAAGGAAAGACCCGCAAAAAAGCTAATTTTTATTAGTAATACATTTTTTAAAATTAATTTCACAAATAATACACGGATCGAGTAATTTGCGAAACTAAAGGGCCATCGTGTTTTGGGAAGACGACCAAACCTGGTCTTCATTTGAGAAGACGAGTAGAAGCTTCTTTAATTGAAAAGACGACGCCTAGGAGCTTCTTTAATTGAAAAGACGACGCAAGCTTCTTTAATTGAAAAGACGACGCCTATGAGCTTCTTTAATTGAAAAGACGACGCCTAGGAGCTTCTTTAGCGCAACACGTACCATGCATGATCAGATCCCGGTCGTCTTTTTAAAAAACGACGGCGCCGGTTGTCCTCTAGAATAAAGACCAGATCCTGGTCGTCTTTTCAATTAAAGAAGAAGCTCGTCGTCTTTTGAAATAAAGAAGGGCTCCGGTCGTCTTTTGAAAAGAAGACGACCCGTTAGTTTCACAAATTCCTCGTTATGTGTATTATTTGTGAAATTAAATAAAAAATATATTATTTTAAAAAAATTAGCCACAAAAAATATAAGGGAAGTAAAAAGTTGAGCAGGTGGGCCAGATATCTACCTATGGCGCTGGCCTCTGGCCACCTGCCCGTGGGCTTCCTCACCTCGAAGAAAAATGGCTAGCCTCTGACAAGAAGGGCAACCTACAACAGTCCACGATTCTTTCATCTCCTTCACCCAGCGCCTCACCGCCGTCTCCTTCCCCTACCCCTTCTCGGGCTCGGACGCCTCTTCCAGTACCCTCCACGCGAATCGAACCAAAACCCGATCCCTCCCACATTCCTTACCCCTCTCGCAAGCCGCGCCATGTCCCGCATCGCGAGCTCGTGCCTCGCCGTGCGGCTCCTTCCCCGACCTCCGCCGCCTCCTCCTATTCCGTCTCCCCCGTGGCAGCGGTGGCCGCCGTTGCCGCATCCTTCCCTTCCAAGGAGGCCGCTGCCGCATCAATTCTTGCAATATCAATACAATCTATACTTCCGCAATATTTCACATGTCGATGCCAACCATGTCGAGGAGGGCGCCGACACCGTCATGCTGCTCTTCCTCGGCCTGCTCCGCCATACCCACCTCCTCCCCTGCCGCCGACGCCGCTGGGTGCCTCGGCTCCGTCCAGACGCTCTATGCCAACACCGTCATGGAGCTCCTTCCTCACGCCGCCGAGCCGCCATCGCTGCCTCTCTGACGCATCCGCAATGGCTTCTCTCGCTGGACAATGGCAACCGCCGCAATTGGCTCTCTCAATCTCGATCTCTCTCCCTTTCCCCCCTCTCCTCCTATGCAGCGCCGATAATGGCGGAGCTGACGAGCAGATCGTGTGCCTCTGTTTTTTCTATGTGGAGGGGGGTGTTACTTGTGTGCACTAACTAAACGCAGGGGGTATTTCGCAATAGACACCACCTATTTTCTTTTAGACATAGATTGACAAGTTCAGTGACCATTGTTGCATCGTGATGACAAGTTCAGTGACCAGCGTATCCAAATACAGACGTGCGTATACCGTGAGTGGCCATACAAAACGTTTTCGACGAGTTCAGTAACCAGCGCGACGTATTTCGAGAGTATAGTGATCATATCGTGCCCGCGCGACCAGCATAGTGACCATTGGTGCATTTTACTCTTGTCCAAATTTAACATAACTAGCAAAATGCCCGCACGTTGTAGCGGAAAGAAAACAATATGCTTATATACCTTTTCTCTAAGTAAACATATATTTATTAACTTATATACCTTTTCTCCGAGTAAACACATATTCATTATGGCCAAAGAGACCTAAAAATATGCGGGAGATCGATCTCGAACAGCCTCTTCATAACCTTTAGATCACCATTGCTATCCCATGGCCACTCCAGTTGCATTAGGAGTAAAAATATACAAACAAATAACCAAAATATAAAATTAAAAAGCTATGACGGATTTCTTAAAAATAGAGTTGGCCGATGCCTCGGTCACCGCCAAGGAGCCATGTACTACCTCCCAAATTCATCACGAATCCACCCCAAAAATCATAAGAAAGTTTGTAGCCCTCTTAGCCTTTCCATATACATGTACTCTGCTACCGGGCCATACATGTGTTGCCATACCGCCCCCATCTTCCTCGCCGCCCCGAGCATGTACCTTTGGTATGAATCAGATGGGATTTAGAGGGATATTTTTTTGCCAACAAGAAGAAAAACCTTGATCCACTGTCGATGCTCCTTGATTTGATTATATTGCCCACATCGTTGCTAGGAGAAACAACAGTGATTGGTTTTTACGTACATGCATGCATGGAGCGGTGAGTTGCTGACACACATAGGTAGACACGTTGTGTTTTAGTATTTGGAAATCACGAGGGGAAAGAAAGTGAGCTGGATAAATCGGTTCCCTAATTTGAAATCGGTTCCTTCGCTCTGGATTTGGTACCATCGCCTACGTGCTAGTTTCTTCTTTGTTTTCAGAAAAAAAAGAAACGAAGAGTTTTCTTTTGACTTACTGGTGGTATAGCAGTAATAGGTGTTTTTTTTTTCACTTACCGGTGGCATTGGTGGGTAATTTATTTTTTAGTCAATGGTTAAAGTCGTCCAAAAAAGTGTAGGTACTACAAGAAACACTCCTTCCTTTATTATTAGGTATAGATTACCGGTGGCATTGGTGGGTAATTTATTTTTTAGTCAAAGGTTAAAGTCGTCCAAAAAAGTGTAGGTACTACAAGAAACACTCCTTCCTTTATTATTAGGTATAGATACTGTATGTACGGACCTGATGCCTGATGCCTCCAACTTTCGTTCCCCAAACTGATGCCTCCAACTTCCGTCCCCAACACCGCTCGCCTTCCCCTCGCCGCTATCTCCTTCACCTTGATGTGTGCCGCCGCCTCGTCGACCAGTGCCCCATGGCCGAGCTCGCTAGCTCCTCCCTGATCTCGCCCATATCCCGTCGTCGTCCATCTCCGCCGCACTGCACAAGAGCTCCGGCCGCGTGCCTCCATCCCCGCCGCCACGCGCTGCCGCCTCTTCGACTCCGGTCGGCCGCTGCGCGCCCGTCCTTGATCTGCCCGCGACCTCGCCGCATCCGCGCCGCCCCTGGTTCCCCGCTGCCAAGCCCTATTACCCCTGCGTCCTCCGGTTCACCACCTCGCGGCTCTGGTGGTTCTAGCGATGTGCTGCCGCGATTCCGACACCACCGCGGCTCCGGCTGCTCCACCTCGTCACCAACGCCTCCTCGACATCGTATATTACCTCCGCGACGACCTCCTGTGCTTCTGTCCCACTACCTCGTTAACCCTTTCATCGACCACGCCATTGCCCCTTCTCCTGCTCGCCTCCCCGTCATGTTCCCGCACGGTCTGGCTTCTCCAGATCTACGGTGTGGTGGTGGTGACAATGCGGTGATGGCGCTGCTGCTGCCATGGGCTAGCCGTGGCCTCGCTGTGGCTAGACCAGCTCCTCTGCTTCGACTATGTTGCCGTCTCCCACGACTACGGCCTCGACTACGCCTCCAGTTCAGGTATGATACTGCTATGACCGGCCCTCGACCCAATGAACTGTGCTAAGTTTCGGACTATGGTGGTGAGTCATCTCCTAGAGATTGCTATGCTGTTGAGCTCCTGTTTGTGTTGGTGTTCTCCAAGATAGGTGCTATGTGGTGCTGATTTGCTACTGGTAGAATGTGTAGATATGTCGTAATCTGGTCTATGTAAACGAGTAGTGGCAACAGTGTTAGTTTTTGGCTTGATGATGTAGTTACAAATGGTCATTAGAAAAATTGAGAAGCACCCAAATTATTGGCATGTACTACCAACTGGATGAATCAATGTTATCTCGCCTCGTTTCTATATTTTGACATTTAATTATTTGTAGACCATTTAAAAAATATATGATCTAATTTGAATTGTAGGAAGTGAACCACTTCATCTATGATAAGAATTATGTGAGATTACCGTGGTTTGTCCTTGTGGTGCTGACTTGGAGTTTGTTGAAGTGCAGGGTGTGTGTCAATGGAGATTATGGAGGATGAAGATGATAGGTGGGTACTGATATGTTGCTTATGTGTTTGTGTTTGGTTGCTCACATTATTTCATAAACAGATTAATTCTGAAGAAAATCTTCCATAGACACCGCCATCGATTGTCAAACCCCTTGATCCTAGGTGCATTTTTTTAGATTGTGTTTTTGTATGCTAATACATCTACTTGGAAACTCCCTCTCACTTGGTCTAAATATCCTATCGTGCCCTGTGCAGTCCTGAAAAAGTCTTTTGTTCTTTCAACTGTCAAGTGGCTACCGGTTAAACCCCTACACTGCTCGTGTCACTGGCCGGTGCCACTGCGACCACCATCGACTATGCACATTCCAGTTTGTGCCTCTCTCCCTCTTCCTCTAAGCTTCCATGCCCGATTGATTGAAATCTTCCGCTAAAATGTAGTATGTGTTTACAGTGTTGTTTGTGCCTCGTACATGTTTGTTTCAATGCCTGCAAGGGAGTTAGCAGTAATTAAGAGCTGGTGAGTAAATTCTCGTATGAACATCAAGTTCATTCCTCCAATCCTTCAGAATGTTGTACGATGAAACATAAATTTAAACTAATGGGATAATCTTCTTACTGTGTCTCTATGGCCACCTATTGTATTTGCTGAAACACAAATTATCCTTCTGTGCTTTTTTGTGAAAACTGTGCTCTAAATTTGCATTGTGGGTGGGTAAGTTTGAGCTTTTCTTAGCTCCTGGAAGAAAAACTCAGGCACACATGTCATAGAGATGATAAGAAAAGCTTATTAGCTTCCACATTACTTTTGTTTGTTATGAACTAGCTCCTTACAGTACACATTAGTCAGAGTTGGTTATTGGCATTTAGTTAATACATGTTAGAGAATTAATTTTGACATACAGTAGTAGTGTTGACTGAATAGACCATCGAAACTTAACAAACAACCAAAATTATAGATTAGTGTTTGAAGTTCAGTCACTGGATTATATATTCAGATAGTTCATCACTTCATTTCACTGCTTGATTTCATATCTCCTTCAAATGTCTCATCCGCACGCTCTTCCTCGTCTGGCTCTCCAGTGCGACCTCGACTCCTCACCATCGCTTGTGAGCACCGACGCCAGGAACCGCCGCCCCCTCTTTAGCTAATGGTCAATACATTGATACCTTGGACTGTTTCTATTTTTGTTCTTCTCAATTTATATAGATTATGCCTGAAGCTTATGTTTGAACATATACATGCGATTTAAATTGCTGAATTCTTATTTTATGCTGAATTCTTGCAGATTATTCCGTACCTAAACTGCCGCATGCTATGCTGAATTCTCAGTATATACATGCTATGCTGAATTATCAATATAGCGTTGCTGGTTCTCCTGGTCGCATCCCGCGACGACTCATTGCCGGCTTCCAACCACCTGCGGCTGGAAGCCCTGCTCCAGTCTCTGATCCATATTGCTCTCCAGGCTCCAGTGATTCGGTGCCGACATGTCCTGCAAGTTGATGAACCCAAAATGGATAGGTATGCTTTCTACGACTCTAAGTTCATCTATTTGGTTGACTGGCTTATGAGGAGTACTTCTCTCATTTTGGTTTCTTCAGCCGTACATGTACATGTACTTGTATTGGTCTGTTTGCTTGACATAATTCCAAGATTTTATTTCTGGGTTAAATTTACAAGCCAATTTCTGTTTGCAAGCCAGTTGGTTAAGGTGCTAGAGAGGGCATAGATTTATCAAGAGAATTCTGACAAATATTCATGCAAGGACTTCAGATCTAAAACATAGGTGAATCCTTTCTTCCATACAGAAGTCCATTTTTTGATTAGAGATTGTTCTCCAACTGATAGATTGTAATATGCCATACGTCCTGTGAATTGGAAATCCAAATTATATTGTCTTATCAAGTTCTCTTCAAAAAATTGAGAACTGGTATTACACCATTTGAATAATTGTATGTGCTGCTAAGTCTTCATTGCTTATATTATTCTCTTGTTGGGTGTATTGTAAATTATTTACATGTGAAAGCGCTTAGGACAAGACTAAAATACAGGTACCAAGATTCTATTTAGAACGCTTTTACCAATCCTGGCGAAGAATACAAAATATTTTCTCGCAAGACTAGGGGCACCTTTAGGACCAGTAATTAGCAACTGTTTGATTCTCTAGTCTTCAAGCCTTGTCATCTTGCTGTAAATACTTTGAGCGAACTGTTGGCAATGCCACTTAAGTAGTCAATAGTCACAAGTTAATTTATAATAAAAGAGAACAACCACTAATTTATTCACCAATAAGGGTTTTGAAATAATAAACACATGCTATGTGGAAAGTTCATGCTAAGAATATTTTTTCACCAGAGAACACACTTTGGTTCAGATAAATGCAGTGATTTTACTTGAAATTGTTGATTCTTATGCATGAGTAAATGGACTACCTCAATTGTGGAAAAAATGTATCATGTTGTGGTTAAGACACTGCTCTTGTTGTCTCCGGTTACTAATGATCATGTTTACATTATTAGGTGATCAAGTTACCAAAAAAAGAAGTCAACATGCATATCACATCGTTATGTCCATGCAATTGTGTCTAAGGACATTTTATCGGCTGCTTAGATATGTGATGCTCTACCTACCAATTATCTCAGCATATATTTCAACAGTTTACCACTAGACTAGAAGTTTCAAATTATTGGTTGCTACCACTGATATATTTGGTAGGTTTTTGTTGTTGCTTGCTTGAGTAGCATGCGGTCTTGAATATTATAGGTAAATGATGTCTTTTTGTTGAATAAGTTCATCCTAGAAAGTGAATATAATCTAAAAGTTAAATCAACAGCTTACCAGCTTATTGTTTGATGCATATTTGTTTGCCTTATATGCTCATTAAGCGATACCAGCCTAATCTTTGTACAAAACATGTACAACCGCATACTTTGTGTTCACTGGTATCATCGTTATTCTTTGTCGGTGCTGATTTGTTTCTTCCTTGAAAGTATAGTACCATAACATTTTCAAAGCTATGCAGCAACAAGCAATTTTCATATGCAGTTCGACGAAGTACTTTGAAAGACGTCGATGAAGTACTTTATCATTAAGCACATACTCCATGCTATTTCCATTAAACCTCCATAGTATTAGTGTTGCTTGTTGTCTACTGTACATTGATCCTATATTATTCCAATTTTCTTTCAAGAGACATTTTTGTACCATGTTTGCAAGGTAACTTCACTGTAATATTTATTTGGACAACACCCTTTTCTTCCTGTTGATAACATAATATGTCGTTGCACACACCTCTTAAGATAAATACTTTATGTAACTTCACAATAAAATTAATTTGTCCTAGTATATTAGACTATCAGTCCCATGGCGCTGAGATCTGCAGGATCTCAGTGTTTGCTTGCCCACTGTTGAGACTAATGTAAAGAAAGAAAGTGATTTGCTCAGTAGAGTTCCTATCCAGTTCTGTCATTCCTATTGAATCCATAGTACTAACACCTTTTGTACCCTGTAATTATGTAAACTAAACGAATGTTTTCAAGAGACTATATGCCATGTTTAGAAGCCTGTCTTTGGTATCTTTGTTTTCTGTCTCGTACGAGCTAAATGGGAAGTTTCTTTATATTCTTTGTGTAGACCAATGGCCGTCGGATTTGGTTCGGCATGACTTGGTCTGGCTCCGGCCGTGAGAAGGACAACGCTGGACATAGTGGAGCCAGGCCACCACGACAGCGTTCACACAGTACATCACCTGCTCCCAACCACCACTCCAGGATCGTGTTTCTCCCCTATTCTGTTGTGCTCTAGTCTAGTTTCTCATGATAATCCAGTCTTGAAGTAGCTTGCCTCCATCTAGTCTGAAGTTATTCTACGACCTAGTCCTTATGTGTCTTTACATCGAAGTGAAACAAAATTTCTCAAACAATGTGGCAGTTTTCTTTGGCAGATGATTGATCCTTTGTTCAAGAAGGTGATAGAGAAGACCCGCGACGTGTCCCAGGAAGAAAAAGGGCGTGGCCATGGAAGCCATGTCTACCAAGGTAATCGTGTGTCCCCCTCTACACTAGCTAGCCAGTTAGGACCAATTCTATTTTGTTTTCTAATTTGCTTGGTGTTTTTTTACAGGGAAACCAGAAGAAGCCGTTGCGCATCTAACCAAGGCGATCCTGCTGAACCTCAGCAACCATAAGAGGTATGATGACTTGGGAGTGAAATCAACAATAAGTCTAAAAGTGAAATCAACAATGACTTGGGAGTTGTTATGTTTCCTGATGGCACCATTTTTTCCTATTCACTTTGATTGTTCTATGGTACTTACTTTGACATCACATAAGTCTTGACCCCGGTAGACGCTCTATTTTCTATACCTTAGTAGCTGAAGCATTGCTTGAATTTATTACTCCTTCCGATCCGAATTAATGTACTAAGTTTTTTCTAGATTTGGATGTATCTAGCACAGACAAGGCAGGCCTCCCTAATGGACAAGAAGTAAAGGGAACTCAAAAGGTGGGAACCTCTTAGCAAGCTATTCAGTTTTGCATCTCTCTCTTAGCCTTACTGTATAATTTAGTCTGCTCAGCTTTCGACAGAAAACATTTGTCAAATTTGGATGATGTATGAGTGCTGTCCTATGTATCCGTCTTTTTGATTCAATACATCCGACCATGAATAGTAACCCTTTTTCAGGTTTAGATAAGGCAAGGTTACTTTTGCATCTTCGTTAAGAAAAAACATTCATGTGGATAGAGATAGCCACTATGTTATGTGCGGGTTAAGAAATATTGGCATGAATCGAAATACTGAGGTAAAAAAAGATGCTTTGACATTATCCAATAGTCCTGTTTTTCAAGCAAATCGGCATTTTTTATCATGAGAAATTTCTGGACTCTTATTGTGTGCTCACATGAACTTCGTGTTCTTTTGTTTAGTGGATTAACCGCTAATTTAGTGCGATCATTAAGAGAATTATCCATTCATATGCTTAATTGCAGGATTTCTTCACACTTGTTGATTGTGATGCCTGCAGTTTAGAAGAAACATATATATTTCAGTACCTACCTTGATCCAATTTCTGGTAAACGCTGCCATCGACTACTGAAACAGGAAGTACCAAATCTATTCTTTTTTTTTCAAAGGAAGCTCCATAGTTTCCTATTTGGATTAGCTTGTCAGACTCTTGAATTTTGGGGATAACATAAGTGAGGATCCAATGATCTAGCTGATGAGTCCAGGTTCTATTTGTATTTCCCATTAACTTTTCATCCAGTGATCGATTATCCTGGTAACAGGGTGGTGGATGTCATCTATCCTTCGCTCAGCTGGATGATCGTCTTCATGTTTGTCGTTAGCTTCCTCGGTCTATTTAGTCTTATTGCACTTTGCAAGGTACTTGATTCATATCATTGGAATTTATATCTTGTTGTTCTTATGAAGTGGAGTTAACAGTGTGGCTTATACAAAAACTGAAGTTCTGTTTTGGTGCTTGCTAGGTGATGCTTATTGATTATAAGCTGACCTATCCCAGTGGAACAGTCCTGGCTATGTTGATAAATAACTTTCATGGTACTACAGGAGATGAGCTTGTAGAGTAGGAAAGAGATCATCTGAGCTCTTTAAGTTAAATTAGCTATGCTTTGCAGGTTCAATCTGACATGTTTCTTCTTCTTCTAATACTTCTGTTCTTTAAGTCCCTTTCTTTCCTTTTCACGGTCAAATGCATAACATAATGTTTTAAACAATTGCATAATTAGTAGTCTTAATGTAATAGAAGAATAGTTGCTTTTGACCTATGGCGTTTTACTGTTTATTAGGTTATCCAAGTTAATCATAGATTATTTATGACTTTATGTAGTTTAATACCATCTCCCAACCATCAATGGATATTCTTCTAGTTGCCAGAATATTTAGTGAAGTTACAGATAGTCTTCTGCCCATTAGATGCCATCTAATCCTATCAACCACTTACGGGGATATGTTAGCTGTTATTTTGACAGAACTTAGTGAGGAAATAAATGTGTATTTGATAATTTTTTAGTATCTTATCCTTGTAATACAGTAATAGAAATTGAAAATCATAAGATTCTATTTATGTATTTATCTTGTAGTTAGTCTCACTGAATCTGCATGTATGGATCCATTTATGGACAAACTATTTGTGTCTGATCTATGGATCCATCTCAATTGGCCTCACAAATTCATGTACGTAGATTTCATGTATGCATGCATCAGTACGGGACCATGGATCAAACGACGCCATCGGTGCACAAGTCGTGGTCTGAGGCACGCACGAGTTCCACATCGTTGGCTTCAGCAGCCACATACGTTTTTCCAGCGTCACCAGCTTCTCCATCAAGTATGGCTCCTTCCTCGCTAGCAAGCACACCTGGGCCCTTGCCTGCAACTTCGACGACCAAGGTCACCTCGCAACCATCCCCCTTGAGCTCCTCAACAAACAAATGGTGTCGGGATCGAGGATGGGCTTGGTGAGTGGCAGTCTGCCTTGTGGCGAAGTGGTGACGCCAACATATTTCAAGCTACTAGTAGGACCAAATTGTTGGTATATTTGAACATGTGATATATGTTGTTGTTACTTGAAGTTCAACCTGGGATATCTGGAGCCCGTGATATCTAGTGTTGCTGTGATGTGTAGTTGAACTTGTGATATCTAGTATTACTGTGATATATATTTGACTGGAATTGTGATATAAGACTGGAATGACCAATTGTGATCTGCCTCAAAATTGTGATATATGGTGCATCAAAAACTCACATTACAAGGCACTATCGATATTGCCTCTAAAAATCACTTTGCAAGGCACTATCGATATTGCGTCTAAAACTAACTTTGGAGGCACTGTTGATATTGCCTCTAAAACTAACTTTGCAAGACACTATCGATATTGCCTCTAAAACTAACTTTGGAGGCACTGTTGATATTGCCTCTAAAACTAACTTTGCAAGGCACTATTGATATTGCCTTTAAAACTAACTTTGCAAGGCACTATCGATATTGCCTCTAAAACTAACTTTGCAAGGCACTATCGATATTGCCTCTAAAACTAACATTACAAGGCACTATTGATATTGCCTCTAAAACTAACTTCGGAAGACACTATCGATATTGCCTCTAAAACTAACATTACAATGCACTATCGATATTGCCTCTAAAACTAACTTTACGAGGCATTATTGATATTGCCTCTAAAACTAACTTTACAAGGCATTTTCTAGTTATGCCTTCAAGTATAAAAAAAGGCATTAGAAAAAATGCATACAAAAATAATTTAGAAGCACTTTTTAGGTATGCCTTCAAATACATTTAACGACGATAGCGGATACGGTATTTTTTTTTTGCCTTAAATAACAATTTAAGGCAAATTGTGTATTTTTAAAGACACTTTTTAGTGCCTTCTATTTGAAAATGTGAGGTAGTGGCTGCAGCTGCTGCTGCTGCCGGCGGCTGGTTGTCCGGTCAAACTCACACCTTCCCTCCCTGTCTTTCTTGTGCTGAGCTGGGCTGATGCATGCATGAGTGGACAGGGCAGCGCTACGATGATCCAACAGGTATACTACTACACAGGTTGCCGCATAAATTCATCAAGAGAAATATACTCCTACTAGCTAGCATCAGTGCAATCTGCTGTTTGTATTGTGCTGGGTAACACTGAACACAACTACGGCCCCGTTTTAAAATATAAGATGTTTTGTTTTTTATAAAATAAATATATCTAGGCATCTTTTGGTGTATAGGTTCGGAGTGAACCTGTATATAAAAAGGATTTAGATATATTCGTTTTATAAAAACTAAAACATCTTTTATTTTAGAATATAGAAAGTACTTCAGTAATATAAAGAACCGAGATATATTCGTTTCACAAAAGCTAAAACATCTTATATTTTAGAATTTAGAAAGTACTTCAGTAATATAAAGAACCGAGACATGCAGTCATGCATTTTTGACAATCTGACCTTTGACAAAGCTATGTGTCGTCTGACCCTGGCGAAACTGTTTCAGAATCTAACACCTAGATTCGGCGTCATAGAGGAGGGAGCCAAAATTGTATAGATCGATGCCAAGGTTTTCCGTTGCTGAAGCAGGTTGGCACCATGCCATATGACATCGAGCCCCTTGAGCCACTATGTGGCAAAAAAATAACTCCACTGCCCTTCACAATTTCGGTTCCAACCTCCATAGCGCCGAACTCAAGGGTATGATTTTGAAATGGCTTTAGCAAGAGGTCAGATGAGGCATTAGTTTGCCAAAGGGTTAGATTTATCAAAAAATATTGTAATTGTAGTCGATTCCGCTAAGTGTTGTTGCATATGCATGCAAAGAACCTGAGACCTACGGGTTACGGTCAACTTGCTTGCCACTAGTGCAAACAGGGCAGGCTTAACTCTGCTTCCTGGGAGCTCACGAACCATATCCGAGGTGAGACTGGTTGTGAGTTGTGACTCCCCTCCCCTCTTCTCTCTTGATACAGTACCTGAGCAGGCTTAACTCTGCTTCCTGGGAGCTCACGAACCATATCCGAAGTGCCCCGGCCGAACCGACGCCTCCTCGCCATCGCTGGTGACGGGAGATGGCAAAGGGGAGGCACCAACTATAGATTTAGGACTTCCTCTTGTAGATGTAGGTTTCTAGGGTTGTTTCGGAGGAGGGCCCTAGGTCTTCGCCGCCAGATCTGGGGTGTTCGGTGTTGGTTATTGCTCCTCGCGCTCCTCTGGTCAGAGCGGAGCTTGGAGACCGGCGCCGCTATCTCCACAAAAAGGTGGTCGAGGATGTTTGTGTTGGTCCTCGACTGTGCGTAGTGGGTTCCCTTCTGTATGGATGTGGAAGCGAGGGGAGTGGGGCGTGTGGTGGTTCTGCTCCGGATCGGTCGTGGAAGGGCAAAAAACACAGAATTAACCTAATGGCAAAAAGAAAACACAAAATAACCTGCTTTTAGAAAGATTTCATAATCTAACCTATTTTCTTGGCGTCCTACCAGACGGCTCCGTGATCAGTAGGACGACGCCGTCCGAAACGGCGCCATGGTGCCCATGACGCTTCAATCAACGGCGCCATATATCGGTCCGACGTGGCGGTCATCGTGAGGCTCAGGCCCACCTCGATAGGATGACTCCATGGTAGACGGTGCCATGCTATCAAGCATGGCTCCTCAGCCGACGGTGCCATACCACTTTGCATTCAATCCAGCCATGCATGATCTAGTACTACTTTGCACATATTTCCTGAAACGTACTACGGCAGTTTGCTTTGCACTACTCTACATACATACCAAAGTCTCGTCTTAGCTCTGCCATGCATGCAGAGACGGCCGATCGACTTCATATTAATCTAGCTTCGAGGTGCAGATACCATACATGTACAGTCGTAGATGTGGCAACATATAAATAATCGTAACTGTATTAGATGGATTGCAGTATATTATGTATAGTACTCCCTGGCTCCGTTCAAAAATAACTAATCTGGGTTTGTCTAGTTTTGAATGTATTTAAACGTATTTTAATATATAGATACATTCAAAAATAAGGATTAAAGTTCAAGTAACCCTCATGTGGCGACCCCCAGGCGCCGTCGGAGGGTCCCTAGATTTCGCCGCCGCCGACCTCCCTCCTCTAGATCCCATCCCTCCGCCATCGCCGCCGGCGTCGGCCGCGATGGCGGCGCCCCCTAGTACCTAAGGTGATAGGGGTGACGGCTGTGGCGGTCTTCTTCGAATGGCCAGTTGCGGCGGTGTCGATGGAGCGGGTCGGGGTGGCGACCTCGGCCAGGCGACGACGGGTGCTCCTGCAGTTTCTTCAGGCGGTGGCATCACGCCGTGGGCCTAAGGCGTCCGTCTAGGCCCATTATCTTCCGGATGGCGCAGATCGAGGTCTTGGGGAGAAGGAGGTGTCGTGGTGACAGCATTAGAGACGATCTTGCGAGGACTTTTTCGGCGGCGCTAACGTGCGGCCACCATGGTGGGCGGCGGTTGCATATATTAATCGATCATGACCGAGTAGTAGTTCTTAGCAGATTAATACACTACATAGTTATATATATTTACTCGATCATGACCGAGTGATGTGCAACGTATTAATCAAGAATTGCATTCGGTTTGTATCGATGGATCGTACCATGTGATTCATGCATAGAGTACAGTACTATACGCATGCATGCATCTCATCCGTGGACCAGGCTTGAGCTGGTTCTACGTGATCCTAAGTAAGCGAGCAGTATAGGTACAATGCTTTCGCGTGTGCATGGCTTAATAAAATTGATACTATACTTATATCAATAAGTTGTAACTTTTTTTCTGAAAGCTCATCTAAAAAAACTCTAACGTTAAGCGTATTTATCCTAGAGTAATTTAAGGATGAGTGATCGACCGGAAAGTGGATACTGGGTACGCACGAGTAAGAACAAAGTGCGCATAAAAGACTAGTGTTGGTCTGTGAGATTAGTCTAGAGATTCTATTGAGTTTCCAGAAGTGACAGTCGCTGGTCCGGAGAAGCCGGAGTGTTACATTCCGTTCATGTAGTCACAACGCTATATATAGGTGAGCATGCACCGAAATAGGATCAGAATACACTAATATCGACGGGGCTGATAATGTGATACATGCATGGCTGGGTTGAATGCAAAGTGGTATGGCGCCGTCGGCCGAGGAGCCATGCTTGATAGCATGACGCCGTCTACCATGGAGCCATCCTATCGGCGCGGGCCTGAAACTCACGACGACCACCATGTCGGACCGATATATGGCGCTGTTGATTGGAGCGTCATGGGCACCATGGCGCCGTTTCGGACGGCGTCGTCCTACTGACCATGGAGCCGTCTGGTAGGGCGCCAAGCTTATAGGTTATATTGTGAAATCTTTCTGAAAGCAGGTTATTTTGTGTTTTCTTTTCGACTTTAGGTTAATTATGTGTTTTTTGCCTCGTGGAAGCGAGGAGTGCTAATGGGCATCTTCGTTGGCTCCTCGAAGAAGATGGGTTCGTTGGCCGGCTCTGGAGGTGGTAGATCATCGGAGTCCTCTTCCCCTTCCTTGTGATCATGATAGGAAGTGGGGGAGGGCTCTAGGATCCATTGTTTTGGAGCGCGGCGAGCCATTCTTGGGCGTGTTGTGTCGAGCACGCCAAAAGCTGCCAGTTTTATTGGAGTACCCAAGTGGCGGCAGCAGGATACCGCGGCTATCCTTGGCCAATGTGGCCACTCCAGGCGCCATGAGAGCGTTCTTCTCAACCTTCGGTTTGGAGGCCCTTCCCTAAGCTTCTTGTCGGGATCAACGCTTAACCGCAGGCAAGTGGTTTATCCCCGCCAGTGTTTAGGTGGTCGGCGATGGAAGTTTGTCGCATGCGGCGAAGGAGGTCCCCTAGTACCTGATTACTTTTATTCTTTTTGTACTGGGGTTCTTTTTGCAGAATTTGGGGCCCTATCTTCAAATTGTTTGTTTAGTTGGGAAGAAATAGTTAATGTTCTCTTTGTAATTGTGTACCTTTCCTTCAATGCAACTTCATGGCCTTTCGATGCCTTTACTTGCACACTTATGCCCTGTGGTCAACCCTTCCTGATTTCCTATAGTAACTGGATAGCATTGCGCTGGTCGAATCAAGTTGTAGAGAAATGTTTTTTTTATCTAGAAATAAATTTCCCATTAACCAGAGTGCTTAGCAATATCGCTGGACACCTCTCAGCAGATACAAAATCTAAAGCTGTATCATCCCATCCAACACATTCGTCCTCCATATTAGACCCAAATTGGGCTAAGGAATGAGCTACTTTATTACAAACACGCTTGCGGAAACTAAAACTAGACGAATCAAAGGAAACTATGCATCTACTCCTTGCTTCTTGGATCAACACTCCGACCTCAGAGAGATCATGACTGTTTGAAGAAAGAGCACCCACCAGCACTTGGCAATTTGATTCGAAAACCACTCTCGACAGACCCAGTGCTTCGTCTCCCTCAATTGCAACAATACAGGCTTCCCCTTTAGCTTGGAAAGCACTGCGCAGGTGTCTCAGTTTGCCTGCCGCTGCAGCGATGAATTCATCATTCTCATCTCTAACCATAAAACCCCAAGATCCTTCATTCGATGACTCCCAAAAAGGCGCATCAAAATTTATTTTCAACCTATTCATGTTCGGCTTCTTCCAAATATCACAGAGTGGAGAAGCTCCCGAGACTCCTTCATTTGCTTCTAGTGTTACCTCTATTCCCGCTTTAAACCGGATAACATGTTTTTGTATAATGTGGCAAAGTTGAGACGCCATTCTCTCAAGTTCACTAGCATTTACTTTATTTCGAGCCGTCCACCAATCCTACAAAAGTATGAAGGCCAGCAGTTTCTTCTCCTTTGGTAGGTCCAGAATGGTACTCATCATTTCCATAGCATTAGCGGCTGCCACACATTCTAGTCTCACATCCTCCAACAACAATTCACGCCAAATTAGCTTTACTTTCTTGCATTTGCAGAATAGATGTCCTCCATCCTATAGCAAACCAGGCACCTCGTATCCAACTCCACGCACTTCCGTTTAATGTTCATTCTTGTTGGGAGGCTACTACCGATGTGGACACATCTCTGTCTAGCCGGCACTCTCTAAGTTTGACACCTAGTTTATATGTTGACTTTACCTAGAACGTCCAGGTCCCAAGCCACCATATCCTCCATATTGTGTCGAATGGGTATTGATAGAATCTCCTTGATATCTTCTGCACAGAACATGTCACGGGTCATTTCCTCATCCCATTGGCCAGTGATTGGATTTATAAGGTCACACACTCAAATATCTTCCTCAATCTCATCCGGTGTCCTAACTCGCCTGGTCTGCCCTCCTGGTATCCAAGGGTCACGGAATACACATCAATGTTCTCCCCGTCCCCTACTCGCTAGATGATTCCTTACTTGAGAAGTTCCAGCCCCCGGAGAATACTCCGCCATGTATAGGACATCCCTGGCTTGGGCAACGCATGCAAAATGGAAGTATCCGGGACATACATTGATTTGATCACAGTGCAACAGAGAGAGTCGGGATTTTGTAGTAGCCTCCAACTCTGTCTTGCTAACATCGCCATGTTAAAAATATACAGATCGCTAAAGCCCATACCCCCTCTTGCTTTGATTTCATCAGGTTGTCCCAACCTATCTAATGGCATTTTTGTTTATCATCCTGCTGTCTCCACCCGTACTGACATATCATATTGCTTATATCATCGTGAAGGTATTTTGTTAGATCAAAACACAACATCGCATAAGTGGGAATGGCTTGAGCTTCTTTAATTAGGATTTCCTTCCCTGTCTTTGACAAAAGTCTCTCCTTCCACCCCTGAATTTTCTGCCATATCCTTTCTTTGAGATATTCAAACTCTTTTGTTTTTGACGCTCCCAACTACATAGGAAGCCCAAGATACCTCTAGTTAAAAGATTCTCGGTGGATGCCAAGGACCCCAAGCACCTCTTGTTTGGCCCGCTGACCCGTGCCTCTACTAAACATCACCGATGATTTATCCTTATTAATCATTTGCCCAGATTCCACCTCATATAAAGCAAGTATTTGTTGGAGCTTTGTGGCGTTGCTTGCATTAGCTCTCATCACTATCAGAGAATCATCTACGAAAAATAGGTGGTTGATCTTTCGAGCACCCGGGCAAAGTTGAATCCCTTGCAGCAATCCATCTTCCTCCGCTGGTTTAAGAAAAGTCGACAGCCCCTCCGCACACAAGATAAACAAGTATGCTAACAGAGGGTCCCCCTGCCGGATCCCTCTCTCGGCCGTAAAGGGAACCTCAAGTTTTCCATTTACCTTCACCCGATAGGAAACTAATCTTACACAACTCATTACTAGCTTGATCCATGCATCCACGAACCTCATCTTTTCCATAATCTTCTCCAGGAAATAAGGCCATTCCACTCTATCATATGCTTTACTCATATCAAGTTTCAACGCCACCAATCCACCTCTTCTACCCTTCCTCTTGTGCATCATATGTGTGATCTCATAAGCGTGGAGAACATTATTTGTAATCATCCTTCCCGGCACAAAAGCTGATTGGGTTGGTGAGATTATATGTGGCAGCACCACTTTTAGTCTATTTGCCAACACCTTTGATATCAATTTGTATAAGACAATGCGGAATTGTGCCACACTTTATAGATTATTTACCTTTGGAATAAGCACAATCATAGTAACATTACACCATGAAGGCATATTTCCTCCATTCAGCACCGCCAACACCTCCTTTTGAACTTTTGGTCCAACCATAACCCAAAATTTCTTATAGAAGATAGCAGGCATACCGTCTGGACTTGGGGATTTGAGATCGCCTATAGAGTCCAAATAATACTTCACCTCATCACCCATAAACTCTCTTATCAACAAGGTATTCAGACCATTTTTACTGTGCTTGGCACATGACACAATAACTCGTCATTTTTAGGCACCGCAGAAGACATGGATAGACTTTTGTAGTGATTAGTAATAAAAGGCCCTAAGTCCTCTCCCTCCACTACTCCACCTCCTTCTCTACTCAAATTTTTAATCCCATTCATCATCTTCCTTTCCGAGGAAAAGTCATGGAAGTATGTGGTATTTCGATCCCTAAAATTTATCCAATTCGCCTGGGCACGTTGCTGCCAATACAAATTATGATGGTCCTCAAGGCGGCTTAATTTGAACCGCAGTACATGATCTCTATTTACCCCCTCTTGCGTAATGGACTTGTTGGGAATATGCCCTAGAGGCAATCATGTATGATGATATTTCTCATTGTATTCATAAATATATTAAGTTGTCTTTGTATAAAAATCTGATGTGTATCATTGAATATGTGATTCGGTTGTGGAACTATACATTCATGTTGTTTGTACTAAATATCCTTGGTCATCGAGGTTGTGCTGGACACATAACTTAGACCAATGTGAAAGTCGGCTAATGACTCGGTTTCACTTGTCATGGGCATGGAGATGTTATTCCGACTTACACAGATTCGGCTAAAGAGTTTAGCGAGTCGGATTGACCCATATTGAGGTACAACAAACAAGTTGTCATTTGTATATCTCAATCAATGTAATCCTTTGACCTGAGGTTGTTGCACAGTCCGTGTTGAGGATCATCAACTTAGGTTCTGTCAAATGCTGATCCGTAACTGGGCAGTTATAAAGGCAGAATTCGGGTCGAATGAGAATCAAGCTGTGTGATGTGAATAACCAAGATGAGATTTTTTCCCTCCACTTAGAGAGTATTCTCTGGGCCCTCTCGGATGATATGATTCGGAAAGCATGTCCATGCACAACTCGATTAAGTGTTAACTGAGGCGATCGACTAAGAGTTAGTCAGATGAATCACTTATCTCGGATTGAGAAGAGAGTTGGACTATTTAAGGGATGACAAATATTCTCCTATAGTATGACAAGGTATATCGTGTGGAAAAAGGGACTCGGACACAAGTCGCATTGGAAAGGCAAGTCGTCATGACTCTTTGGTACTTGGGAATTGGCACATTCTGCTAGGAGCCACTACCGACTGGTCGATTGAGAGTCGGACTCCAATCGTGTCCAAGTTGCCATGAGCCTACGAGGTCACACACTTAAGAGCAGGAGCAAGTTCGGATTGGATCTGAACCAGAAATCTGATTGGGTTGGACCCGAGCCGGATTTGAACTGAGTCAGTGAGTCGGACTCACAGTGACTAATATTATATAGGCTTTAGTGAATGGGCCACGAGTGAGTGGAGGCCACGTTCACTCCCTATATATAGTGGGGCGTAGAAACCCAGGAGGGTTAACGGTAAGGTCATTCTATGTGTTGGAAACCCTAGCTCCACAACAGTCTAGCCGTCGTATCGAACCAAGCAGTTCGCCGCCGGTGTCCTCCTTGTATGTGTGGATACCAGCAGAGGTGTTGTACGATCAGCACCAGGACAATCATTGATTGGATCGAGATCACAAGGAACGCACTGCATCAACTGACGTGCTTCACCAGTAATCCGCAACCGCGCGTCTAGTGGTAAACCTCGTGGCCTTCTACCTCAGCTAGATCTTGGGATCACCATGTTAGAGGAAAAGTTTTGTTTTATCTCTACGTGGCCCAACAGTGGTATCAGAGCAATAGCTTCTGGTTTTAGGCTCGAGATCTCGTATATGTGATATGCGGTTAGCTATAGATTGGATCTATGTGTTGTTTTGGTGGTCGGTCTATGGGATAGATCGGTTTTGTGCAAGGTTGATTGGATCAACCGTACTCGTGGAATGGTAGATTTGATTTCCGTGATCATGCTGCTGAGGTCGTGGAATGACATACCCGGGGATACTACTTTACGACCCGAAAGTTCGTAGAAGAAGGCAACACGGGGCCCGAGTTGCGTGTAATCACCGTGATTCGAAAAGTTCGAGGGGTAATTACCGAGAGGGGCATTTCGAGTGAATGGTGGCCAAACCAAATATTTTCAAATCTTAGTCGTTATGTCGGGATATTCCGTTACATTAGTACCTGTCGTGCCCCTGCTGTGCCCCTTCTAAGTCACTGTCCACGTGCCACACGGGCAAATCTATTTATGTACTTTCCTAACCCCCGACATTGAATCCGGCGGCGACGGTCCTTTTTCTCCATCCCCCTACACTGAATCCGGTTTGGCGGCAGCGACGGTCATTTTTCTCCGCGCCCCTCCTCCTTCCCACCCCCCCACACACACTGAATCCGGAGGCGGCATGTCAAGCGAGGCCAAGGTGGTAGCTACGTCGGCGACTGATTCGGCTTCATTGGAGCTAGCGTCTTGGGCACAACGCCAGACAAGCGAAGCAGCGACGGGGTCTGTAGCCCAAGTTAGCGAGGAGGTCAGCCAGAAGTCTGCTAACAGGGTACCTACAAGCAGTGGGATGAAGATAAAAGCTAGGACGATGGCGGAGTGTTCGGCTGCAGTGCGGGGTCATGCAACCCAGATCTCGAAGAAAACCACCCGGGAGAAGAGCAAGAGGTGATTTTTTCTTATCTGTGCCTTGTCTTGCAAGTAGATTAGTTATTACAAAGTAGTGTCGAATGAACTGAAAGGTCCCCTTTTTAATCAAATTAGGAACAACTTCGATGCAGCGGACCTATATGATTTCACGGTTCATGTTCGCTAGTACACTACAAAACTAGATTTTGGTTGCGAGAGGGTTGTGTTCGGGCAGGATGTGCGTCTGCTTGTCAACTACAAACAAGTTGTGTCTGTTTCACAGCTGATAGATATGCTTCATTCTAGAATTCCTTGGGGATCCAGATAGAGGGCAAAATTGGTGTGGCGTAACATGAGTGATACCTATGTGCAAAAAATTGAGCACTCCCATGAGCTTCAGATGCTTTGGGAGTGTTGTGCAGCTAATCGTCAGGTGAAAGTTGAAGCGATGATTGATGATATGTATGCAGATACTGGAGATCTTGCTGCCAGAGCTTCTGCTGCTCGAGTTTACAGACCACCAGATGCTGATCAAGCTAAGTTCAATATACACCTGGAGGTGGATTCATACACAACAAAACTTGATGGCGGAGTTAGTAAGCAAATTTCGTCATGTACTCTAGAGATAGCCGTCGATTCCAAAAACATAACTCTTATTAAACTGAGAGAGATGATTGGTAAGGAAATCATTATTGGCCCTAAGCAGATGACACGACTCTGGTGGTGGCATCACAAGAAGCAGGAGTTCATAGAGGTTTTGGATACCAATGATTTGATGCAGATTATGCGAAGAAAGAAGCAAACCAGGAAGGTGTTCTTCCTGGCTGCCATTTCTGATGTTGTTAGACAGGTTGTAGTGGATGCAGAGGCCCCTGTTGTGGCTGAACAGAATGAGGCGATAGACGTTGATCATATCTGATGAGAGCTGCTATCCAGGGCTTGTCAGATAGACAGCATGGCTCCCCTGCCTGTATTTGTAACAAAGATTGTTGTTTCTTTGAAACTGTGTTGATGTGGTCATGTTTGTTCAGAGATTGCAATCCGATGTTCTGTGAGATGTTGAGATTTTCGGACATATCACTCGATGAAAGCATCATTGTTGTAATAAGACACAAGTACATTGTAGTTGACATGATTGTGTTTGCTGAGATGATGTGATAAATTTGTTTCTAAGATTATGATTGTTGAGAGATTGTAATATAATGTGTTGTGAGTTGTTGGGATTTTGGGACATATCATTCATTGAAACCATCACTGAACAAGGTGATATATAAGTAACTTGTAGTTGACATGATTATGATGTAATATAATGCTCTGTGGGATCAGTAATTTGACTAATCGCTGGATAACTATCTGTTATTTAGAAGGAAGTACTATCATGGATGAACAAGTGTAGGGTTTAGGGAAAAAACTTACTAAGTAGGAGACAGTGATCTATTGGACGCATATGTCTAGGATTTATAAATAAGGGTTAAGGGGTTAGTACAATAAATAGTTCATTAGACCCTAAACCATAAACCATAATCCTGTTCGGTACATATGATTTTATATGTTGCTATAAGTCAAACAAATTGGGAAGGAGGAAGTACATGATTAATATTACAAATTATTAAATATGAGATAGTAATCCAGCCATGAAACATTGTATCAATTAAACCATTGTAGCATGCCAATTTAGTCAATGTTGCAACGTTGATGCACTTCACTTTCCCCACCCCTTCTCTCTCCACTCATTACCCTCTAAAAGGATACGGATGTCGCCTAGAGGGGGGGGGGGTGAATAGGCGATTAATTTTTTTCCTAGAGTGGATCAACAAAGACGGAATAAAACTAGTGTTTACTTTATAAAGCACAGCCTAGAAACAACTAAGGTTCACCTATGTGCACCAAAAACTTATGCTAAGCAATACAAGCAACAAAGTGATAGCAAGATATATATTACTTCAAGCATGAAGGCTATCACAATGTAAAGTGCATAAGTAAAGAGCTCGGGTATAGAGATAACCGAGGCACGCGGGGACAACGATATTTTACCGAGTTCCTCCCGACATGGAGTATGTATCGTTTGGAGAGGGGGTGGTATCAAACCACCAACGCCACAAAAGGCCTCCCTTATTCTCTGGTGAATCTCACCCCAATGGGATCGATCCATGCTTCCACTATTGGTGCACTTGTCGGTGGCAACCGGAACCTCACACAAGGTTGGGGCACTTCTCCACGACTTAATTGGAGGCTCCCAACAAATGCCACAAAAGTCCACAATGCCACCAAGGCCACAAAACTGTCTAGGGTTCCAAGAACCCAAGAGGGACAAGCTCCAATGAGTAACTCAAACCAAATCCTTCGAGGAGAACACAAACCGATGCACTGAATGCAAATGGCAAGAACACCACAAAGATGCTCAAATCCCTCACTCTCAAGTTCCAACAAAGCTACTAAAGCTATTGGGGGAACAAGAGAGGATGAATCAAAGAGAGACACAAAATCCCTCAAAATCTAGATCCCCAAAGATGCACTCACAAAGAGATGAATCGGTTAGGTCAAAACGTGGATCTAGATCTCCTCTCTCTTCCACTCAAATATGGGCAAGAATCATCAGAGGAAAAAGATTAGGAAAGCTTCAAGATCTAGAGAAAGTGTGGAAAAAGCTTAGCCTAATGGAAGAGGAAGAAGCTTCAAAAGCTAAAACCAGGCAAAGGGGTTAAATAGAGGCCCGAGAAAATCTAGCCGTTGGGGCAGTTTTCAGAACGGACATGTGCCAGGAAAAACATGAACCAGCGGCAGTGGTCAACGAGGAAGTGGGCGCGTGGTTCCCTGCACGCGCGCGGGCAGGCGCAAGAGAAGCCAGCGGCGATGCGTGCGCGAGCAGGAAAATCGGGCCGCCAGCGCGCGGGGCCCAGCGGCAGGGCGCGCGGGGCCTAGCTGGCAGGGTGCACGCAGCGAGCAGCGTGCGGCGACACGCGAGCAGGATTGGCGGCGCGCGAGGCAGGCCCAACAAGCGGCAGCGCGCGCCCGAGCCAGCAGCAGGCGCAGCAAGCTGTGGGGCCAGCAGCAGACGGAGCCAGGTGCGCGCGACGCTGCAGCGAGCGAGCGGCGGGAGCGGGGACAGCGGGGGCCCCAGCTGGACAGGCAGTACAACAACACGAGTGCGCGTGCAGCGAGGCGGCATTAGCGGAGTCAACGCGCGCAGGAAACGGGGCAGACGAGCTGGGCGAGATCTGGATCTGCATCTGGGCGATTCTGGGCTGGCCGGCAGTACCGGCCCATCCGGGCGGTACTACCGGGCCGAGCGGTACAACCGGAAAAAAGTACTGGGCTAGGCAGAAGATAATCCGTGGCACTCAGATGCAGGCTGTAGTACCGGCCCGCCCGGGCGGTACTACCGCTCGGCCGAGTAAACAAAATTTCCTTTTTCTTTTTAAATAAGACTGGCAAATATTCAAACGGGTGTAATTTTTGTTTGGTAACTCCGATCGATCCGATTCCAATTGCGTTGGAAAGAGGAAGACATGGGCTACCCTATAAAAATTGAAAATATTGGTTATCACCAAGTGAGAAAGTATCAAGTAGAATAATGTGAGATACCTCACTTGGTGAGAAACCGAAAAGCCGCATAAATCAAAATCGCAACAAGATACATATGGGAGATCCAATTTTGATGAACAAGAGCTTGTTATGGAGATTACCACAAGCTCTATATCCTCACATGGATGAGACCAAATAACAACTAAATACGATGATGCAAGTATGCAAAGGTTTGATCTCTCTCCGAATGATGTGACTGAATTACTCATTCGAGAGCCCTTCTTGATAGTACGGTTATCTATCCTAAACCCGGTCTCCCACACACAACATGAGACCGTCAAAAGGGAAAACCTATCAAGATTATACCTTTTCCTTGAGCATTCCACTTGAGCTCGATGTAGACGATCTTGTCCTTCTTAAGATGGAACGCCTTTCTTGATTCCTCATCATCGATCCATGATCACTGAGGATGGAAAGCATCAAACATGAGATCTCCTATAGATGGCGCATTTTGAGCTTGCACAACATATCTTCTTCTCATTTCATCGACCTTGAAGCCGACACAAGCTCCAAGCGATGCCAATGGACAAATCCTACAAGTGCAACTTAATACACACATTAGTCCATAAAGATTGTCATTAATTACCAAAACCACACATGGGGGCCCACATGTTCTTTCACCCTCCTCTCTCTCTCTCTCTCTCTCTCTCCTCACTGTCGCCGTGGACGCATTCGCCATGCTGCCCTGGAACGACGAGGATGACCAGTCGAGCACCGACAGCTTTCTCTCCGACATCGAGTCTTCCCTCCCCGATGTGAGTTCCTCTATTTTCTTGGCAATGGTTAGGCATTGGTAATTACCTCGACCCAAGACTTGAAATGTGCATGCAATCATGTTTATTTATAGCTTTTCGTTCCCTTATAAGTACCACTCACGATCTACAACCCTGATTGGGAGGGCCTAGATCTCGATTGGGAAGTACCATGTGACCATGGGCTAAAACTGAGGAAATATGTTGCATTTGAAGGCAGTAACACTGGAAGAAGGTTTTTGGGTTGTACAAATCTGGTTTGCTTTTGTTATGTACAATGGAGACATGAAGAAAATTGTGTAGTGTTATGTTGATAATTAGGTCCCGTGTTTTTTTAGGTTGGCCCGGTGTGTAAAGCAGTAGAGTGGGTGGATCTTGAGTGGCAAGACGCACTTAAGAAATGTTTGGCCCAGTTGTGGGATATGTATGAGCTCGAAAGGTCGGGGAGATTTACAGATGCCCGTGATGCAGCTACAAAAAATTACAAGCTCTTTGTAGGAAATAAGGAGCTGGAACATGAAATCAAGCATTTGCGGTCAGAGCTAAATGACATAATCAATGGGAGCTTGGTGGTTGGAACTGCACGGAAGATTCGTAAGGCAGAAGAGGATAGGGATCAACTCATGGAAGAAAATAAGAAGCTAGAGTACTGTATTGCGGAGCTGTTGAAGGATCTAAAGAAGGAGCGCGAGGTGAACAAGGATAAGCTACAGACAATCAAGGATTTTTTAGATGAATAATTTGTGCCGTGGCAATATCTGAAACTAGTTAACTATAAGACTTGCAGTTGTGATATCTTGACTAATCCAAACTCAATTCTTGAGCAGATAACCTTTCAGAAGAAAGCATAGTTTGCATAGAGAGAGGTCCACGTTCACAAAATCACTACTACATGGATAAAACACGATTTGGTCCATCAGAACAGATAGTTTGCAAACTAACTTCATAGGAACTTATAGTTTGCATAGAGACTGGCACGGAGATGGTCGTGTTCCTTCCCGATAAGCTCCAGTTAGAGGGTTCGTTCGATTAGGTCCGCTTTGGTTTTTACCTCCTCCCTCGGTACTTGGACGTGCACCTCCTGCTGTTTCAAGAGCTCCATCTGGGAAGCGACAAGCTTATCAGTAAGCTTAAGATTATCCACCATGAGATCCTTGATGATGACCTCCTTCGCACGCGTCGAGGCAATACTTTTCTCGTGAAGTTCCTTCCAGCCGGCGATGTCCACCTTCAGATTGTGGCACTTGTCATAAAGGATGGTGACTTCTTCTCTCAGGCGGTCATGGGACATTTTCTGAAAATTCTGCTTCTCCATTTGGATAGCCATCTTGTCCTTTAGCAAGGTCGGTAGTTCTGGGTTGAGCTTTCGCCTCTTCTGCTGCAATAAAAATATGTGGTTAGTTTCCAGAATTTAAACAATTAACGTGTGTCAAAGTCATAATTTGAAGGACAGAGCAATCAAGGATTTTTCAAAATTTAACAGAATCTACTAGTGGCACAGTCCTAATTCCAGAGATAATGTCAGAGCAATATAGGATTTTTCCCAATTCAACTAGATAAACTAGTGGCATACTTCTAATTTATATGACAGAGCAATATACCCTTTTTCCAATTCAACATGATAAAGTAGTGGCATAGTCCTAATTTCAATTTCAGAGCAATATAGCCTTTTTCTCAATTCAACAGGATAAAGTAGTGGCATAGTCCTAATTCCAATTTCAGAACAATATAGCCTTTTTTCCCAATTCAACGGGATAAAGTAGTGGCACAGTCCTAATTTCAACTTCAGAGCAATAAAGCCTATTTTTGCCAATTCAACATGATAAAGTAGTGGCATGGTCCTAATGTCAATTTCAAAGCAACGTGGGACTATATCCAACTAAGGGTGATGTGGGTTTTTCCAATGTAACCAAATAGTAGTGGCATAGTCATAATCTAATTCCAAGCTCAGATACATAATGGAAAGAAAGGATGATGACCATTCATGAGAACACAAACCCATAATTTAGTTGACAGGCAAGTAAGATAAACAGAGAAATAAGGAGTTGCTCCAATATTGCTTAATTTGACGACATGTATAAATTACAAAAGCAGCGAAGCATGAACTGAGATTCCTGCCCCCCCCTCTACTCTGAATTTGAATTGGGCATTGCCGTTAGCTCCCCGTTCTCCTTGTTTGGACTCTTGGGCATGGTGAGACCTCGACCCATGTCCTCCTTCATCCGTCTCAATGCATCCAAGCAACGGTCTCTGTCATTGTAGGCTTCGATGGCAGCCTTTGCTTCTATGATGCGTTCTTTGAGTGTCTCGATGGCTTCGTCCAGCAAGAGGACGCATCTATCCTGGAGATTCTTCTTGTCATGCAAGAGCTTTGTAACTAAGTTTACGGCTGGGTCTTGTTTGGACAAGCTGTGTGCGATCAAATTCTGCAGCTCGTCGATCACCCTCTGCAGCTCGTCGCGCTCTGCTTTGAGCCTCTTGATGTTAAGTGAAAAATCAAGCGTGATCTCCTTTTGCAGAGACAAACGCCTTCGAAGGCGATCATTAGCCTGGGTTAGGGAGCGTGCACCCTGCAGTTGGTTGTCTATCTTGGCATTGATCGCGGCCACCTTGTCACGGCAATCGGCCTTCGCTTGTTGCATCGTTCATGTTATTTAAAATAGGTACTCTATAATTATACCACATGTTCCAGGGAAGCACAATATTCAAGTCACAAAAACCCCAAATGTGTCTATGAAGATTGAGCGTGGTACTACTTGGAGGCTACTTGCGGGCAGACACGATAATATTTCCACATTTAGAATCTCAAAAATAAAACCAAATGCATGTCGGGATTTTCTACCTCGCTGAGCCGGGGAACAGGGCCAAATAGGTCCTGCACCACCGCCGCCATCGTGCTGGTTTCAGGATCCACAACCGCCCTGGAATATGTAGCAGAGTAAGAAGAAGACTATACAGGGAGGAGCCCTGGCCTACTGCAACATTTAGCATCGCCGCCATCGTGCTGTTTTCAGGGTCCACGGCCTCCCTGGAATATGTAGCATAGTATCTGGAGGAGCCCTGGCATGCTTCAACATGCAGCACCGCCGCCGCCATCGTGCTTCTTTCAGGTTCCATGACCGCCCTGAAATATGTAGCATAGTAATACCAAGAAGAAGAAGAAGAAGTAGACATAGAAGAAGAAGAAGACTGTACCGGGAGGAGCCCTGGCCTGCTACAACATGCAGCGCCTCCGCCTCCATCATGCTGCTTTCAGGGTCCACGTCCGCCCTAGATAATGTAGCATAGTAATAATAAGAAGAAGTAGAAGTAGACATAGAAGAAGAAGACTGTACCGAGAGGAGCCCTGGCCTGCTACAACATGCAGTGCCACCGCCGCCATCTTGCTGCTTTCAGGGTCCACGGCCGCCCTGGAATATGTAGCATAGTAATAATAATAATAATAAGGAGAAGAAGTATACATAGAATAAGAAGAAAACAGAGAAGAAGAAGACTGTACCGGGAGTGGCAGGAGCCCCAACCTCTGGAACATTCAACACCATTGCTAGGAGAGATTGGGTCTCTGTGCATGGGGGGGGGGGGGACTGAGCAGTTGGTTGAGCAGTAAGTCCAAGGCGGCGATTTTTCTCCATTCTCTCCGCGCGCACGGTCGATCTGCCTCTCCTTTGGGGAGCCATGGCTAATGCAGATGGAGGAAGGTGAGGGCAGGAGAAAGAAGAAAGTGATGGGTGGGGGAGAATGGTCAAAGAGTCCAGTCCGTGGGACAGTCCTATACAAGACCATCGTTTACTCCGGTGCTATCTCAACCTACATCCACCATTCATTTGTTAATCAATGGCCTCTATCGCTTCCTTCTCAAAGAAGCATGACTGGCAGAACCACGAAATAAAACCCCAAAGTCCACACGATGGGACTCGATTGGACTGGCTTTAATGAGATGGACGGTTCAGTAGGGGCTTCGGCGCACGCAGCCTAGTATCCCGTGGATAGGGGTGTGACTACAAGGGAGGAAGTAATTATGGGCTGCACGTCCAGCATGCATGCGTGCTCAAGGGGTTATCATGATGCGTGCAACTGCTGCACGGATAGAACATGCTGGAACGTTCAACTCCACGTCGATAGGCACGCACTGGACACTTCCCGATGCTGCCACATGGCGCATTTTGTAGTTTGTTATGTGACAACACTCCCAGTACGTAGATATTTTATGATGTAGTACAATTTTTATGTGACTAGACTATGAGATGCTCCTGGCGCCCCTAATAGGATCAGCACCCAACTCTGCATACCCGCCATCGCGCATTTCCGAATAACTTCTTCGTGCAGCATGGAACCGTGCCATGGCAGTGGCAGATCCTTGTCGGTGGCTGACCGTCCTGCGTCACCTACTCGTCGCGACATTGTTCGTGCCCGCTGGAAGCCATCTAAGGCACCACGACGTGTCTAGCCGCGCCTGGATCCATCAACATCGGCCCTCGAGGACACCGTAACATCGAAGCTTGTCATACCCACCGCACCCGAGAAGCGGTTTGCACTGGCAGAGACGGAGGAGCGCCAAGCAGCAGCCAAGGCGGAGGAGCGCCGGAGGAAAGCATGAGAAACCACCATGAAGAAGGGCAGGAGGAATAGAGGAGCCAGCGACGAGGATGACTCCGACTCGGGCAATGGGGAGGCGTTCATGGAGCAGTTGGAGGCAGAAGCGGAGGAGAGTTACGTCGACCCATGGGACTACGAGGAGGAGGAGGACTCCGACGAGGAGAGGCCGCATATATACGAGGAGGGAGTTGCCGATGAGTCATTGAAGGACACTGCCGCCGCCACCGACAAAAACGACGACGACGAGTAATGTTCTGTTGTTAGTATTGTTATTACATATTTACCTGCCACGCCCTGCATTGTAATTGTTGTAACTACCATGTCGTGTGTAATAATACTGGGATGTTGCTACTATAACAATTTCGTGTGGCTGATAGATCAAAGAGGATCAACGGTTGGCTGGCACGATCCGCGTGATGACTGTCTGACCAATCAGGATGTGTTGCTTTCTGTGTGAGCTATAGTAAGGACTTTTTTGAGTATTCGTGACTAGCATAGAGGGCAAATATGAGTTAACATGGCTTCCAACCCTATATTCTCCCCCCTCGCTTCCCAGAACATGGAACAACTCCATGGATTGAGCCCAAACCCGGCACCTAGCTCCCTCTCGGTATCGCAAGCGACTTCTCCAACTAGAGATTTCGTGGTGCTTTGGAGAAATCTCGACTTTCCATTTTCTGAACCCAAAAAACCAGCATTTTCCCAAAGGAGGTGCAAGATTAGGGCGCGTCCATGATCCCAAGGAAATTTCCATGCATGCTACACCATGGTGCATGGCCATTCCCGGGAAGTGGGTATTTATCTCGTGGTGCAGGCATAAATTGTTTTTTTATTTACGTCCTGGTAAATGCGGTTTCTAACTGTATGTACCCTATAATACACTCTCAATTTTGGGGGAAAAATGGTTTGAGGTTCCCCATGGGGTACTCTAACGTCCCAGCATTAGAGCTTAGAAATAAGTTGAACCCAGATGTGTGCATTGCATTCATGTATAGAAAATCCGAATAATTTTCGCGCTTTAAATAAAAAACTTGTCAAAGAGATTGAAGCTTCTCTTAACTTGATGGAATTGAAGTAGATCATCAAGTTGACCGCATTAAGTTTCAATATGACCTTTTCTAAAACCTTATTTTGGGTAAGGGAGATTTGATCTAAGGGTGGATCAAATATAATAAATGTTAAACCCTAAGACATTACTTAATGATTTATATTTGATCCTTAATTAATCATATCCTTGTTGGAGATATGCCCTAGAGGCAATAATAAATGTAGTTATTATTATATCTTTGTGTTTATGATAAATGTTTAAATTCATGCTATAATAGTATTAACAAGGAAACATTAATACTTGTGTGATTTGTAAACTTAATTTGAAGTCCCTAGTAAAGCCTCTATATAATACTAGCTTGTTGGTTAATAGATGATTGTGGTTTCCCTATCATGAACATTGAGATGTTGTTAACAACAAGATCATATCATTAGGAGAATGATATGGTGGACATACTCCTATAGATAAGCGTAGCATAAAGATCAAGTCATTTTAATAGTTCAATTGCTATATGCTTTCTGATACATAGTTATCTGATTCCTTCGACCATGAGATCATGCATATCACCTTTGCCGGATGGATGCTTTGATGACATCAAACACCACACTGTAACTGGGTGGCTATAAAGGTGGCATTGAGTGTTCAGAAAGTATTGGTTGAAACACATGGATCAAGAGTGGGATTTGTCCATCCATATGACGGATAGATATACTCTGGGCCCTCTCGGTGAAATGTCATCCAATTAGCTTGCAAGCATGTGACTGGCTCACAAGGGATCACATATCACGGGAACGAGAAAAGAGTACTTATCAGTAACGAGGTTGAACTAGGTATGCAGAGATACCGACGATCATAACCTCGGATAAGTAAACTATCGTGAGACAAAGGGAAATTGATATCGTATGTAAGTGGTTCATTCGATCGCAAAGTAATCGTAGAAATATGTGGGAGCCATATGAATTTCCAGATTCCTCTATTGGTTATTGTTCGGAGAAGTGTCTCGATCATGTCTGCATAATTCACGAACCGTAGGGAGACACACTTAAGGATTCGACGTTGTTTGAGTAGTTATGGAATGATGAGAAAGAGACCGAATGTTGTTCGGAGTCTCGGATGGGATCCGGGATATCACGAGGAGATCCGGAATGGTCCGGAGAATAAGATTCATATAAGGAAAGTCCCGTTTCGGAGTTGGGGAATGGTTCCGGTGTTTTCATCGGGAATGTTCTAGAATGTTCCGGAATGTCCGACACTCCGGGGGGGAAGGGTACATGAATGTTTCATTGTAAGTTGGAATGATTGCATCATGTACTAGGTATCATTGCTGTCCAAAATAAAGGGTTTATTCAAATCCTAATTTGAAAAGTCAAACGGCTAGTTTGAAAGTCAAACGACAAGTTTTGGAAAGAGGAGGAGTGGGAAACCGAGTTGGGGAGGGATTCCCTCCTCCAACCGCCAGCCCACCTCCAAGCCGAGTTGGGAAGGGACTCCCCTCCCCTTGGCCGCGCCTCCCACCTATAAAGGGAGGGGCAGGGCTGCCCCTCCTAGTACACAAGTACCTCTCCTCCAAAACCCTAGATTGGCGCCACCACCTCCTGCTGCTGCCGCCACCTCCCAGGGTTGCCCTAGCCGCCGACTTGGGGTGCCCCAAACCCTAGCCGCCGGCTCTAGCACCTCCTCCTTGGTGTGTCTAAAACCTAGATCGCCGAGGAGCTCTCTCATACTCCACCATACTCGCTCCGGCTTAAAGCGAAGCCCTGCGAGATCTCCCCTCTACTTCCGGTACCACGCCGTTGTGCTGCCGGAATCGCGAGGAGAGTGCTACAACCTCCGCTGCCTGCTGGAACAAGGGAGAGGAAGGTCTTCGTCGAGTACCGAACGTGTGACCGACTGCGGGAGCGCTGCCGGAACGCAGCGCCGGAAGGATCGTCTACGCGATCTTGAGATCGGAAAGAGTACGACTACATCACCCACGAGAATCACTCTCGTTAAACACTTTGGAATCTTCGAGGGTGAGTTATTCCATCGACTCGTTGCTACAATCTAGTAGATAGATCTTGACTTGTTTGTTTGTATGCGGTAGAAATATTTTGTTTTCCATGCTACGAAACCCTACAGTGGTATCAGAGCCGTGTCTATATGTAGATCTGTTGCACGAGTAGAACACAATGGTCATTATGGGCGTTGATGCTTTTATTGTCGATTGCTTCTTGTGTACTTTGCATCTTGCGGGATGTTGGGATGAAGCGGCCCGGGCTAACCTTACATGACATCGTTCATGAGACTTGCTCCACGCTTGGCATGCAACTTGTATTGCATAAGTGGTTTTGCGGGTGCCTGTTTCTCCTAGCATAGTGGAGATCCAATTTACAACGGGTGATTAACAATACTAGTATCAATGTTGTGGTTCTTGTTCGTAAGTTAGAACAACACTTATTGAAAGCCCCAAACCACGTAAAACATGCAAAGAAAGTAGAGGCGTCTAACTTTGTTTTGCAGGGGTGTGCTGTGATGTGATATGGCCATGATTGTGATTATATTTGATGTATGCAATGTTCCTTATTGTAAGTTGGCAACCGGCAGGAGCCATATGGTTGTCTTTAATTTATGTTAAGACCCGCGTGTCTATTCAAAGTAGTTGTAATAGTTGAAGCCGGTGGACGACAACCATGGAGAAGCGTCATTGACCTTGATGCAATGCCGGTGATGATGGAGATCATGTTCGTGCTAGAAGATGGAGATCGGAAGCACAAAGAAGAAAGGCCATATCATATCACATATTATGAATTGCATGTGATGTTAATCCTTTATGCATCTTGTATTGCTTAGTAGACGACGGTAGCATTATAAGATGATCCCTCATGCACATGAATTTCAAGTCATAAAGTGTTCACCCTTAGTTAGCACCGTTGCTAAAACTTGTTGTTTCGAAGCACCACGTGATGATCGGGTGTGTTAGATTCTGCAAGTGTATACAACGTGAGCAAGCCAGATTTGCTCATGCGGAAACTAAGGTTTGATCTTGACGAGCCTAGCATGTACAGACATGGTCTCGGAACACAGATCACCGAACGGTAAAGCATGAATCATATAGTAGATATGATGAACATGTCGATTGTTCGCCATTGAAACTATATCAACTCTCGTGATGATCGGTGTTGATGTGGTGGATTTGGTTCGTGTGATCACTAAAACAATGTGAGGGATATTGTTTTGAGTGGGAGTTCACCTAGATTAAACTTTATTATTAATTAGAACTCAATTTGTCATAAACTTAGTCTAAACTATTGCAAATATGTTGTAGATCAATGGCAACCCCTACCACCAATTTTAATGCGTTCCTAGAGAAAGAAAAGTTGAAAAACAATGGAAGCAACTTCGCGGATTGGTTCCGCAATTTGAGGATTGTCCTCACAGCTGGTAATTTGACCTATGTGCTGGATGCACCGCTGGGTGACCCACCTGCAGCTGATGCTACCGATGAAGTAAAGAATGTTTACCTTGCTCGGAAGAATCAGTACTCCATAGTTCAGTGTGCTATCTTGTATGGTTTAGAATCGGAGCTTCAGAAAAGGTTTGAGAATTCAGACCCACATGATATTGTCCGTGAACTCAAATTGATCTTTGAGACTCACGCGGCAATTGAGAGCTACGAGGCTTCTGAAAAGTTCTTTAACTGCAAGATGGAAGAGGGCAGCTCCGTCAGTGAGCATGTGCTTAAGATGTCTGGGCACGCAAACAAACTTCAAAGCTTGGGTATAGTGATTCCTAATGCTTTGGGGATTTACCGTGTCCTCCAATCACTACCACCAAGTTACAAGAACTTTGTGATGAACTACAACATGCAGAACATGAACAAGCAGTTGCCAGAACTGTTTGCTATGTTAAAGTCTGCAGAAGTGGAGATCAAGAAAGAGCACCAAGTGTTGTTGGTCAATAAGACCACCAAATTCAAGAAAGGCAAGTCTAAGCAGAAGGGACACTTCAAGAAGGGTGGCAAGAAAGTTGCCACACCGACGGAGAAGACCAAGGATGGACCCAAGCCTGATACTGAGTGCTTTTACTGCAAGGGAGAAGGTCACTGGAAGCGGAATTGCCCAAAGTACTTGGCGGATTTGAAGAACGGCAACATCAAGAAGAAAGGTATATCTGATATACATGTTATTGATGTGTATCTCACTAGTACTCGTAGTAGTGCCTGGGTATTTGATACTGGTTCGGTTGCTCATATTTGTAACTCGAAACAGGTGCTGCAGAATAAACGGAAGCTAGTGAAGAACGAGGTGACGATGCGCGTGGGAAACGGATCAAAGGTTGATGTGATCGCGGTCGGCACGCTACCCCTTCATCTACCATCAGGATTAGTTTTATACTTAAATAATTGTTATTTGGTGCCTGCGTTGAGCATGAACATTATATCAGGATCTTGTTTATTGCGAGACGGTTACTTGTTTAAGTCCGAGAATAATGGTTGTTCGATTTATATGAGTAATATGTTTTATGCACATGCACCTTTGATAGATGGTCTATTCTTGTTGAATCTCGATAGTGGAAATACACATATTAATAACATTGAGGCTAAACGTTTGAAATCGAGCGATAAATCGACCTATATGTGGCACTGTCGTCTTGGTCACATTGGAGTGAAGTGTATGAAGAAACTCCATTCCGATGGACTTCTTGAATCACTTGATTTTGAATCACTTGAAAGATGCGAAGCATGTATGATGGGTAAAATGACTAAGACTCCATTTTCTGGTATGATGGAGCGAGCTACGGACTTATTGGAAATCATACATACCGATGTGTGTGGTCCAATGAGTGTAGCATCGCGCGGTGGTTATCGTTATGTTCTTACCTTCACGGATGACTTGAGTAGATATGGGTATATCTATTTCATGAAACATAAGTCCGAAACTTTCGAGAAGTTTAAGGAGTTTCAAAGTGAGGTAGAGAATCAACGTAACAAGAAGATTAAATTTCTACGTTCTGATCGTGGAGGTGAATATCTAAGTTACGAGTTTGGCGAGCATTTGAAGAAATGCGGAATACTTTCACAATTGACACTGCCGGGAACACCACAGCGTAATGGTGTGTCTGAACGTCGTAATCGAACTCTCTTAGATATGGTTCGTTCTATGATGTCACTTACAGATTTACCGCTATCATTTTGGGGTTATGCATTAGAAACAGCCGCATTCACTTTAAATAGGGCACCGTCTAAATCCGTTGAAACGACACCGTATGAATTATGGTTTGGGAAGAAACCTAAATTGTCGTTCCTTAAAGTTTGGGGATGCGAAGCCTATGTAAAGAAGTTACAGCCGGACAAGCTTGAACCCAAAGCGGAAAAATGCGTCTTCATAGGATACCCGAAGGAAACTATTGGGTATACCTTCTATCATAGATCCGAAGGCAAAATCTTCGTTGCTAAGAATGGATCCTTTCTAGAGAAGGAATTTCTCTCGAAAGAAGTGACTGGAAGGAAAGTAGAACTTGACGAGGTTGTCGAACCTTCTCTCGAAATTGCGAGTAGCGCAGCGCCGGAAGAAGTTCCTGTGGTGCCTGCACCAATTAGAGAGGAAGCTAATGATGATGATCATGAAACTTCGGTCGAAGTTGCTACAGAGCCTCGCAGGTCAACGAGAACTCGTACCACTCCAGATTGGTATGATCCCGTTATGAGTATCATGTTGGTGGACAACACCGATGACCCTGAGACATATGAGGAAGCGATGATGAGCCCAGATTCCAATAAATGGCAAGAAGCCATGAAATCCGAGATTGGATCCATGTACGAAAACCAAGTATGGACTTTGGTGGACTTACCGGATGGCCGGAAGGCTGTCGAGAACAAATGGATCTTCAAGAAGAAAACAGATGCTGATGGTAATGTTACTGTCTATAAAGCTCGACTTGTCGCAAAAGGGTTTCGACAAATTCAAGAAGTTGACTACGATGAGACTTTCTCACCAGTAGCGAAGCTAAAGTCTATGAGGATTATGTTAGCAATTGCTGCATATTACGACTATGAGATATGGCAGATGGATGTCAAAACAGCATTCCTCAATGGAGACATTGATGAAGAGTTGTATATGATGCAACCCAAAGGTTTTGTCGATCCTAAAGATGCTAACAAGGTATGCAAACTTCAACGGTCCATCTATGGATTGAAGCAAGAATCCCGAAGTTGGAATCAACGTTTTGATAAGGTAATCAAAAGTTTTGGTTTTATACAAACTTATGAAGAAGCTTGTATTTACAAGAAAGTGAGTGGGAGCTCTGTAGCATTCTTAATACTATATGTGGATGACATATTGTTGATTGGGAATGATGTAGACCTTCTTAATAGTGTCAAGGAATATTTGAATAATAGTTTTTCAATGAAGGATCTTGGCGAAGCAGCTTACATATTAGGCATAAAGATTTATAGAGATAGATCAAAACGCCAAATATCATTATCACAGAGTACATATTTGGACAAAGTTCTAAAGAGGTTTGGAATGGAAGATAGCAAGAAAGGGTTCTTGCCCATGTTGCCCAATATGACCTTGAGTAAAACTCAAAGTCCGACATCGGCAGAAGATAGAGAAAGGATGAGTAAGACTCCCTATGCCTCAGCCATATGATCTCTAATGTATGCCATGCTATGTACTAGACCCGACATCGCATATGCTGTTAGTCTAACTAGCAGATATCAAAGTGATCCAGGAGTGGATCATTGGACAGCGGTCAAAAACATCCTTAAGTACTTGAAAAGAACTAAGGATATGGTTCTTTCTTATGGAGGTGATGAACAACTCGTTGTTAATGGTTACACCGATGCTAGTTGGAACACTGATCCGGATGATTCTAAATCACAATTTGGATACGTATTTATTTTGAATGGTGCAGCAGTTAGCTGGAGGAGTGCAAAGCAAAGCGTTGTGGCGAGATCTTCAACTGAATCGGAATACATGGCTGCTTCGGAGGCTTCACAAGAAGCGATATGGATGAAAGAGTTCATTACAGAGCTGGGTGTGGTTCCTAGTGCGCTGGACCCAATGTCTATCTACTGTGATAACATGGGAGCCATAGCCAATGCGCAAGAACCAAGGTCACACAAGAAGCTGAAGCACATCAAGCTACGTTTTCACGCTATTCGAGAACATATCCAAGATGGGGATATAAAGATTTGCAAAGTACACACATATCTGAATGTGGCGGATCCGTTGACTAAACCTCTCCCGAGGGCAAAACATGACCAGCACCAAACTGCCATGGGTGTTCGGTATATTACCATGTAATCTAGATTAGATGACTCTAGTGCAAGTGGGAGACTGTTGGAGATATGCCCTAGAGGCAATAATAAATGTAGTTATTATTATATCTTTGTGTTTATGATAAATGTTTACATTCATGCTATAATAGTATTAACAAGGAAACATTAATACTTGTGTGATTTGTAAACTTAATTTGAAGTCCCTAGTAAAGCCTCTATATAATACTAGCTTGTTGGTTAATAGATGATTGTGGTTTCCCTATCATGAACATTGAGATGTTGTTAACAACAAGATCATATCGTTAGGAGAATGATATGGTGGACATACTCCTATAGATAAGCGTAGCATAAAGATCAAGTCATTTTAATAGTTCAATTGCTATATGCTTTCTGATACATAGTTATCTGATTCCTTCGACCATGAGATCATGCATATCACCTTTGCCGGATGGATGCTTTGATGACATCAAACACCACACCGTAACTGGGTGGCTATAAAGGTGGCATTGAGTGTTCAGAAAGTATTGGTTGAAACACATGGATCAAGAGTGGGATTTGTCCATCCATATGACGGATAGATATACTCTGGGCCCTCTCGGTGAAATGTCATCCAATTAGCTTGCAAGCATGTGACTGGCTCACAAGGGATCACATATCACGGGAACGAGAAAAGAGTACTTATCAGTAACGAGGTTGAACTAGGTATGCAGAGATACCGACGATCATAACCTCGGATAAGTAAACTATCGTGAGACAAAGGGAAATTGATATCGTATGTAAGTGGTTCATTCGATCGCAAAGTAATCGTAGAAATATGTGGGAGCCATATGAATTTCCAGATTCCTCTATTGGTTATTGTTCGGAGAAGTGTCTCGATCATGTCTGCATAATTCACGAACCGTAGGGAGACACACTTAAGGATTCGACGTTGTTTGAGTAGTTATGGAATGATGAGAAAGAGACCGAATGTTGTTCGGAGTCTCAGATGGGATCCGGGATATCACGAGGAGATCCGGAATGGTCCGGAGAATAAGATTCATATAAGGAAAGTCCCGTTTCGGAGTTGGGGAATGGTTCCGGTGTTTTCATCGGGAATGTTCTAGAATGTTCCGGAATGTCCGGCACTCCGGGGGGGAAGGGTACATGAATGTGTCATTGTAAGTTGGAATGATTGCATCATGTACTAGGTATCATTGCTGTACAAAATAAAGGGTTTATTCAAATCCTAATTTGAAAAGTCAAACGGCTAGTTTGAAAGTCAAACGACAAGTTTTGGAAAGAGGAGGAGGAGTGGGAAACCGAGTTGGGGAGGGATTCCCTCCTCCAACCGCCGGCCCACCTCCAAGCCGAGTTGGGGAGGGACTCCCCTCCCCTTGGTCGCGCCTCCCACCTATAAAGGGAGGGGCAGGGCTGCCCCTCCTAGTACACAAGTACCTCTCCTCCAAAACCCTAGATTGGCGCCACCACCTCCTGCTGTTGCCGCCACCTCCCAGGGTTGCCCTAGCCGCCGACTTGGGGTGCCCCAAACCCTAGCCGCCGGCTCTAGAACCTCCTCCTTGGTGTGTCTAAAACCTAGATCACCGAGGAGCTCTCTCATACTCCACCATACTCGCTCCGGCTTAAAGCGAAGCCCTGCGAGATCTCCCCTCTACTTCCGGTACCACGCCGTTGTGCTGCCAGAATCGCGAGGAGAGTGCTACAACCTCCGCTGCCTGCTGGAACAAGGGAGAGGAAGGTCTTCGTCGAGTACCGAACGTGTGACCGACTACGGGAGCGCTGCCGGAACGCAGCGCCGGAAGGATCGTCTACGCGATCTTGAGATCGGAAAGAGTACGACTACATCACCCACGAGAATCCGCTCTCGTTAAACACTTTGGAATCTTCGAGGGTGAATTATTCCATCGACTCGTTGCTACAATCTAGTAGATAGATCTTGGCTTGTTTGTTTGTATGCGGTAGAATTTTTTTGTTTTCCATGCTACGAAACCCTACAATCCTAGTATTCAATATACAACCCATGAATACCAAGTTATAAACATAACTTAAGTAATAGGAATGCAACAACTAATTCTTGATCTATCTTAAACTCATCTACTTATACCATGAGTACCATGGTAATACCTAACCTTAATCTTTTGTGAGATTGAGTAGGAAGGAAACCAAGTCAAGATCATTCATCATATATCTTTCTTTCCATATCAATCTTTATCATATATATTGGAATTATATTCCAATATCTGTTGTTCATCAATGTTGAGTAATCAACTATTGATTCACCAATTCTTTATCTATCAACTCTTGACCATATTATACCATTCACTTAAGGACTATAAAGAAATAAGTAAGAAGGGGTAAATAGTAATGCTAGATTTTAGTATCATCTATAGGATGGGAGAGTTGGAAGAGAATAAGATCACTGTGATAGTTGATGGAGTTAACTCACTCCTGAATGGATAGAAGGGTTATTTGAAATAAAGATATATGTGGTAACAAAGAGGATTCCCAGGATGAATACAGAAGATAGTTACCAGGAGTAGTCCTATTGGATCAAGTAGGTATAGTCAATGAATTATATCTCTTAATACAATAGATCTAAATAGAAGATAATTATAATACAACTGCAATGTTGTATGGATGGAAGCCTTGATTAGTCAACTAGAATCCTAAACCATAAAGGATCAAAGGATTATAATGATCATGCCTTACTCACCAAGAATGAATGCTTATATCATGTATAAGTGACATTGGTGGGCAGAACATGATTAAACCCTAGTCTAGATATGTTATCCTAAGATATCCATGACAAGTCACCATGACATGATGTGAAGTTTGAATATAAGATAGTATGACTAAGATGAAGTTGGAGTAGCATGAAGTTATTGAAATAATAATATTCCTCTTAAATAATAGTAAGCACTTGAGGTGAAGTAGTTTGGTGTATACATCTATTGAAGTAATGTTAGTAATGGATGATTAAGGAAGAGTATGAATGGAGTTAGAAGTAACCCCTTGTTGGATTGGAGATTATTAGTAGTAGAATAGTTTGATATAACCAAGTATAGATATGAGAAGATTAGGATAGCTTCAGTGTCAAGCTCATTGGAATTATAAATGGATTTAGAAGAATAAAAGGTGGATAAGAAGATTCTTGTGAAGTAAAGCTCATCATGATAACACATGATGATGGATAGGAAGAAGTAGAATATCTAGGAAAGGAATTCCTTAAACAGAAGTCTAGGATTGTGAATTATGGAAGATAGGAACTCTTGATAAATACTAAACCCTAAATCTATAGCCAAGCTTAATATCCATCTCATCTGTTGGATAATCATTTTATTTCCACAATGCTTTATAGGAATAGTTTCCTATAGCAAATCCCTTAAGCACATCTTTATCATTTCTAATTATCATAACCATATGTGTTTAGGAGTTATATTTATCAATTCTTTCCATAAGACATTCCAGAAAATAACTTTCTGTTTTAAAGGGTGATATCATTAAAGATCACAAATATAAAGACAATGTGTTTAGCCATTAATCTTTATTCACATCAACAAAAGAATATAAGTATAATAAGAACCCTAAACCCTAGGGTAAGTAATTATAATTCACACCCTAACTCTTATGCTAGTTATCACAAAATATAAATCTTGGTATTTACTAGATTTGTGAGGATGATATTAACCACATTAAATCCTTAGGATATCATACCTCAAATAAAAATATAGGATCATTATATAATTTTTTTCCTCCAAACTAAGAGCTAACTAAAATTAAGTTTTATAAACAAATAATAAAATATCCTAAAATAAATCCATGGCTTATTATGGAAAGAAAATTAATAACAAAGGCTCTTACAAAATATTGAAAGGGTCTATATAAAGAAATATAACATTATATAATAAAAGTTCACAAACTTGCTCCTTTTCTCGCAGCCCAGAACCAGCCCACCTCGGCCCGAGCCCATATACCGTTTCGTTCTATCACTGGCAAGCGGGTCCCACACGAGAGAGAACCGTCGTCTTCTTCTTCCTCTGGTTGATCGACACGCCGCCGGCGAGCCACATCACCCCCGCAATTCTAGACCATCCGGACGCGATTGACCGTCTCAGAACCTCGCCCCAACTTGTTTGGTGTCCGCCAAGTGGATTCCTGCATTGATTCGCGCCCACCTTAAGCTTCAGTAGCGCCACCGCATCTCGGCCATCGTCGCCATTGTGCCGTCGTGTCTGAGCTCGCCTTGTCGTATAAAAGTTTAGATAAGGATCGCCCGAGCCTCGGCTACTTTCCTCTCTCCTCAATTCCCCCTCAAACTCCCTCTGTCTTCCCCAATGAACAAATGCCGCCACCGGCGAGCTTCGGCTAGCCATCGTTGTAGTCCACCTTGACATGCGTGGAGGGGTCGAGGAGAAGCGCCACCACATGTTGATCATCTGAGAGCAGGATGTAATCAAGGGGAGTGCAGAGTCAAGCAAATTTCATCAATTTCCTCCATAGTCGCCGGCCGGAGTCGGCGACCTTGTACTCGCCTCCGGTCACCATTCACATCGCCGACCACTCCATCACGCCGGGGGTGAGTTTCCGCATCGAACAACCCTAACTACGCTTCCTAGCATCGTTTGTAGCTCGAGTTCGCTGTCGGGCCGATGGGCGCCGCCGTCGTAGGTCGTCACCGGAGCAACTCTGGCGACTAAATCGTAGTGTTGACACTACCCCTAGGATCGCCTTGCCCTCATGATTCTAACCTAACCATCCACGATCACTAGGGAGCCCCGGTTCGCCGCCGGTGACCACTTTCTGGTGGTGGAGGCCGTGCTGATGTCACAATGACATCATGCATGCGTCAAGGTTGACATGGTCAGCTGTTTTACTGGTCCTTGCCCATGTGGCATGTGACATGGCCCTGGTCCCACATGTCATCGACTAAGAGTAGAAATGGATTTAGTAATAATTATATTTGCTAATCTGGATATGTGATGTGGCATGTGGCCCACTAGTCAATGACTAGGGTAGATGTAGCTCCGGTATAAAAAGTATTTATGTTTAAGGAAATAGATAAACATTATAAGATCAAATATAAATATTTCCTGAAATGTAATAAAATGATTAAATCTTGTTTAATTAATATCTTTTGATTTATAATTCACAAAAATGTGTATAATATATGAAAATTTTCAGAAAAATAAAATCTACAACTTAAAATTATTATAAAATATTATTATGATGATTATCTAAATAAATATTATTTAATAAAGGTTTTATAAGTAATAAAACTTTGATAATTCATCTTTTAATATTGGTTAATGTTAAAAATATGAATAAAATACGAAAGATCTTAGAAAAATAAGAACTATAATTCAAAACTATAATCATGCATTATTATTCCACTTAATTAAATAATTGTTATTTATTAAGTCTTTATAAAGTAATAAGTATTATAAAAATCATATCTTATTATTTTTAAATCACAAAAATAAGTGTAATATACCAAAATGATCACAAAAATAATACCTATATGTTAAAAAATATAATATTCCACTTTTGAGTTAAATAAAAAGTTAAACACTTTAATAACTTGAATTTAAACCTGTTTCTTAGTTGTTAATACATATAATGTTAAATAAAATTAGTTAATATTTATAAAATTAGTCAATTAAGTCTAATAAATAGTATTAGTCTTCAATATTGATAATATGAAGTCAAAATGGTTCAACCATTTTAAATGCAATTTTATTGAATTATCATTCATCCATAAGTGTAGATATTTCTTAAAAAGATTCTTATCCAATATGAAATCTTCAGTAATAATTTGTGATTAAATAAAACCTTTTACCTTACTTTAACTACAAGTTATAAACCTAACAAAACACTATGTTGAATCCATAAGTAGTTAAGTAATATTAACTCCTTGTTTACAAACTATAACCACTCATCTATAAAAAGGAAAATAATTCTATTCCATTATAATGTTAGGAAACCACTACTCAAATAGAAGTAAATGCCATTCTTAAATAACTTTAAGGAAACATTATGAAGTGAACAAAATACAAATATCATTATCCAAATAAAGTAATTCTTTCTTACTTAAAGACTATAACTTGAAATAACACCTAGTAAGGTTAACTTAAAATTTAAATACTTTCCCTTAGCTAAGTAATATTTTTCAAAAGTTATTCTTTTAAGGTACATTATAAATCAAGACATAAACATTTTATTGAAAGCTCTAAATGATGAACAAACCCTATATACATAGTCTACAGATACATTTCACACTTGAGTATTCCATTATTGTGTGTGCTTTATTATACTTACATGTTGTTTCACACACACTCACAAGCCTTAATTAGAAGCACATGTGTGAAACTTAATCTAAAAGGGCAACACATTCCAAGGAAACCCTTTCCAGTAGCCAAACCCTAGAACAACGTTATCGCCGGGATTCGAGTTTATCAACTTGCATTACATTACTTATGCATAAAAGCATCTTGCTTATTTAAACATTAGTCCTTACCGGACCAATGATACTGATTTCAGATATTGGATCTTATATTGTCTTGAAGACCGTGAGTGCATAATCTTGCAATCACAAAAGGAAAGTTCACACTTGCTCATGTCCTTTGATTATTTTCTATAAAGTATTTTACAAATCTAGTGTTGTCATCACCTGCATTTGAAAAAGGATAGAAAACACTATTTTCATAATAATGTGATTATAGGTTATTTACCATGAGGTAATAACCTACTATAAGAGTTCCGGTGGTAAATGAACATATTATCTAGGACTTAACAACCAATGTCGCCAGTGATTCTTGCACCGTATATTACGCGTTGACCATGAGATTTGGAATGGGATGGAGAAGTCAGTTGTATCTTTTCCCTCTCGCGTGGAGCCAGATGTGCGGGTCGTGGCTGTTATCACTCGTAGCATGCATATTATATGGTAATTCGTAGAGGATATGCAGCATATGGGTGGGAGCCGTCAACGTCCCGTGATAGTTCCGGCATCTGAACGGTATGTACTGCCAATTGCCATAATTCAATAGGTGGGCAGGCGTACACCAAGGAGACATGCGGGGTCACGGAGAAGGCAGTGATTGGCCTGGATCTTAGGTTGGGCCTCAAACCAAGGAAGTTTGAATGGGGACATACTCCCGGCCGTGCAACAAAACCTAAGGTCTCTCATGGGTAAAGTGACGCACCTCTGCAGAGTGTAAGAACTGTAACTTGTTACTCCCTGTTCCTGGAAGGAGCTACGAACGTGGCGGGAAAGGAACTCCATGAAAGTTCTGGTAAACCCGTGAAGGCTGACGGACATAGCTTTTCAAGAATAAAAACAACCTTTGAAGAAATGTTTACAAAAACTTGCATTGCCTACGACCTACGGTCTGTGGCTGTAGCTATAGTGCATCAAACACTCTGTTTCTAGTGAACTTGCTGAGTACGCTCGTACTCAACGTATCTTCTTAACCCTTGCTAGGTTCTAAAGCCAGTACAGACGATGTCTACATCAAGTTATGCTCTAGAAATCATCATCAAAAGCTAAAGCTCTTCAATGAAGTCAACATATACATCAACTCAAGTGAAGACGAAGTTACTGATGAGATAGGAATATAATCTCTGGCCATAGAACCTATCTCTTTAGCTTATTGCAATAGCAGCAATGCCAAACCTTTAGTTAAAATACTAGTCTTATTAATATGATAGTTTTTGAGTTGTTTATTTCTGATTCTTCTTTGTAAGAAGTTTCGTTCTCTCTCTTTAACCTAGAGCGTTCTCTGGATTTTGTGTAAAGAGTTTAGTTGTAACCTATAGTCATGTCTTGGACCTGTTGTGTTTCTGTTGTACTACTCTGAGGGATGTAATACTAGTGAACGGTGTTTCATTGGTGTTATGTCAACGACTATAGTGTACTACATCATGCAGTGGTATGCTGGGTCACCGCAGGTACCTAGTCTGGATGCATGCCTGGGTCCAAGATTGCACCGACCGTCGCGTTGCCGCGACCGCCGTCGGGTTTTGCTGTTTTCTTGGGCAGCACCAAACAAAATGTAAAAAAATAAAAAAATGTGAAAATGGCTCCTAGAGCCCTTGCATGTGACCCACTGCCCTCATAACAGGGCATACCAGGTCCTTTGGCACCCAAGGCACCACCAGGATGTCGATCGAGTGTGAGTTAACATGGCTTCCAACCCTAGATTCCCCCCCTCTTTTCCCAGAACATGGAACCACTCCATGGATTGAGCCCAAACCCGACACCTAGCTCCCTCTCGGCATCGCAAGCGACTTATCCAACTAGAGATTTTGTGGTGCTTTGGAGAAATCTCGACTTTCCATTTTCTGAACCCGAAAAGCTGGCGTTTTCCCAAAGGAGGTGCAAGATTACGACGTGCCCATGGGACCGAGGCAATTTTCACGCATGCTACACCATGGTGCATGGCCATTCCCGGGAGGTGGGTATTTATCTCGTGGTGCAGGCATATACTGTATTTTTTAGTTACGGCTCGGTAAATGCGGTTTCTAACTATATGTACCCTATAAGACACTCTCAATTTATACTATATTTTTTTTGAGTTATAGCCCGATAAATGCGGTTTCTAGTTGTATGTACCCTATAAAGACACTGTCAATTTTCGGGGAAATATTTTTTGGGGTGCCCCATGGGGTACCTAGGCTGGATGCATGCCTGGGTCAAGATTGCACCGACCGTCGTGTTGCTGCGGCTAACGGTGGGTTTCGCTGTTTTCTTGGGCAGCACCCAACAAAATCTAAAAAAATAAAAAGAAACATGAAAACGGCTCCTGGAGCCCTTGCATGTGACACACTGCCCTCATAAAATCATAGGCAGGGCATACCAGGTCCTTTGGCACCGAAAGCACAACCAGGATGTCTATCGAGTGTGAGTAAACATGGTTTCCAACCCTAGATTCCCCCCTCGCCGCCTAGAACATGGAACCACTCCATGGATTGATCCCAAACCCAGCACCTAGCTCCCTCTCGGCATCGCAAGCGACTTCTCCAACTAGAGATTTCGTGGTGCTTTGGAGAAATCTCGACTTTCCATTTTCCGAACCTGAAAAAACGGCGTTTTCTCAAAGAAGGTGCTAGATTAGGGCGCGCCCATGGGACCGAGGCAATTTTCATGCATGCTACACCATGGTGCATGGCCATTCCTGGGAAGTGGGTATTTATCTTGTGGTGCAGGCATATACTGTATTTTTGAGTTACGGCCCGGTAAATGTGGTTTCTAACTGTATGTACCCTATAAAACACTCTCAATTTTCGGGGAAAAATGGTTTGGGGTGCCGCATGGGGTACCTAGGCTGGATGCATGCCTGGGTCCAATATTGCATCGACCATCGCGTTGCCGGGGCCGCCGGCGGGTTTAGCCGTTTTCTTGGGCAGGACCAAACAAAATCTAAAAAATTAAAAAAAATGTGAAAACGGCTCCTGGAGCCCTTGCATGTGACCCACTGCCCTCATAAAATCATAGGGCATACCAGGTCCTTTGACACCAAGGCACCACTAGGATGTCTATCGAGTGTGAGTTAACATGGCTTCCAACCCTAGATTCCCCCCTCGCTGCCCAAAACATGTAACCACTCCATGGATTGAGCCTAAACCCGGCACCTAGCTCCCTCTCGGCATCGCAAGCAACTTCTTCAACTAGATATTTCGTGGTGCTTTGGATAAATCTCGACTTTCCATTTTCGGAACCCGAAAAACCGGCGTTTTCCCAAAGGAGGTGCAAGATTAGGGCGCGCCCATGGATCGAGGAAATTTCCACGCATGCTACACCATGATGCATGGCCATTCCCGGGAGGTGGGTATTTAACTCGTTTTGCAGGCATATACTATATTTTTTTTTGAGTTATGGCCCGGTAAATGCGGTTTCTAACTGTATGTATCCTATAAGACACTCTTAATTTATATTGTATTTTTTTGAGTTACGACCTAGTAAATGCGGTTTATAACTATATGTACCCTATAAGACACTCTCAATTTTCGGGGAAAAATGGTTTGGGACGCCCCATGGGTTACCTTTGCTGGATGAATTCCTGGGTCCAAGATTGCACCGGCCGTCGTGTTGCCGCGGCCACCGGTGGGTTTCGCCATTTTCTTGGGAAGCACCAAACAAAATCTAAAAAAATAAAAATAAACAAGAAGACGGCTCCTAGAGCCCTTGCATGTGACCCACTGCCCTCATAAAATCATAGGCAGGGCATACCAGGTCCTTTGGCACCCAAGGCACCACCAGGATGTCTATCGAGTGTGAGTTAACATGGCTTCCAATCGTAGATTCCCCCCTCGCTGCATAGTACATGGAACCACTCCATGGATTGAGCCCAAACCCGGCACCTAGCTCCCTCTCGGCATCGCAAGCGACTTATCCAACTAGAGATTTCGTGGTGCTTTGGAGAAATCTCGACTTTCCATTTTCTGAACCCAAAAAACCGGCCTTTTCCCAAAGGAGGTGCAAGATTAGGGTGCGCCCATGGGCCCGAGGCAATTTTCACGCATGCTACACCATGGTGCATGGCCATTCCCGGGAGGTGGGTATATATCTCGTGGTGCAGGCATATAATGTATTTTTTTGAGTTACGGCCCGTTAAATGTGGTTTCTAACTGTATGTACCCTATAATACACTCTCAATTTTCGGGGAAAAATGGTTTGGGTGCCTCATGGGGTACCTAGGCTGGATGCATGCCTGGGTCCAAGATTACACTGACCGTCGTGTTGCCGCGGCCGCCGGCGGGTTTCGCCGTTTTCATGGGCAGCACCAAACAAAATCTAAAAAAAATAAAAAAAACACATGAAAACGACTCCTAGAGCCCTTGCATGTGACCCACTGCCTCATAAAATCATAGGCAGGGCATACCAGGTCCTTTGGCACCCAAGACACCACCAGGATGTCTATCGAGTGTGATTTAACATGGCTTCCAACCCTAGATTTCCCCCCTCGCTGCCCAGAACATGGAACCACTCCATGGATTAAGCCCAAACCCGGCACCTAGCTCCCTCTAGGCATCGCAAGTGACTTCTGCAACTAGAGATTTCGTGGTGCTTTGGAGAACTCTCGACTTTCCATTTTCTGAACCTGAAAAAACTGGCGTTTTTCCAAAGGAGGTGCAAGATTAGGGCCTTCTAGAAGCTCCCCCCATGGGGCCAGGTTGATTCTGCGTCCCAATTGTAAGGCACCGTTGGATTAGGGAGAATGGACGATAAGGATCTTCCTTTGCAATAGCGATCCGCGAGTAGGAATTTATGCGTCCCTATTGTCCCTGGAAACCACTAGTGGGCCTACCTCTTTGACTTTATAAACGCGACCGTGTGGCCGAGGCTCAAAACCCCGTTTGTTCCCTGCAACTCGTGTCAGCACAAGCGTTGAATCTTACCTGAAGAAACGGCGCCTCGCTATGGAGAGGCCCCGTCTCATCTTGCACAAGGCTGAGCTGTTCGCCCAATACGACATACTCGCGCTGCCGCTAGCGAGGCTACCGGCCGGCTATGAGCTCAGCTACGTCGGGGTGCTCGTGGCGCTGCTCCTGCGCGGCATCGTGCTGTCGAGGCAGATCGAGGAGCATCGCCGCCAAGTGCCGGAGCAGAAGAGGGCAATGGACCGATACACGCGCACCAACACGTACTGGCCAAGGTTCTTCAAGAAGGAGCAGGATTCGTTGATTTGGATTTGCAGAGCTCACCGTTCGGAGACCACCCGGATCTGCGCAACCACGAAGGGAGGTAGCGCTTTTGGGGAGTGCCTGGGCGTACGCCCTCCATCGTTATCAATGCTGCATGCCATGCAACACTCGTGAAGAGGAACGCCTCCGGGCTCGCCCTCATCAATTTAGACTCAGAAGAGGCGGACGACGACGCGGAGGACGTCGTGCACGACGAAGACAGCAGGAGCGACATAGTCGATTAGGGTCACTTAAGCCTAAATTTAATCTATATATGGTAGCTTTAATGACCTCTTTGGATAGAATGGCCAAGTTGTAAGAGCGTGTACAATATTGTTTGAGTCTAGCAAAAATCTTATACACAAGTCTTATAGAGGGAAATATGCTACACCGTTTAGACACACTGATTGGCCCCACTGTTAGAATAAAATACCTATTTAAAATGTCTCTTTTCTTATTCTTTTCTTCTCGTCCAAAGCTCTTTTCTTGTACAACATCGGTTGAGTCTAAAGAAAAGCTTAGACACGAGTCTAGCAAAACCAAGTATGCTCCAGCGTTTAGATACACCGGTAGGCCCCTCTACTGGTATAAAAAACCTATTTATGAAGACTCTTTTCTTATCCTTTTTTTCTTGCCAAAGCTTTTTTCCTCTTATAGAGCATCAATGCCCCTGACGTTGCCGATGCGACATCGCTGACAAAGACGAGGCGAGGCTAATGGGACGGTACGCTGTCTCTGCTCCCAGCACTTGATGACATAGTCATAATTTTGGTGTGCGTCAGAGGAGAAGGACAAGTGTGTATACGCAAAAAATCTGCTCCCCGCTTGCTAGTCTAGTCGGAATCCCACTACTAGGAAAACGGCTATAGGTAATCAGCACATCCGTGGCTCACATGGTTGAAGTGCCCCATGGCTAAAACAGGCGTGGCTCACCTGTGGACAATGCCCTACTAGTAACTAGAACAACCGTGGCGCACATGACTATAGTGCGCCACAGATGTGTGTGGGCCAGGGGCCTGTTGGCCGCACGCCAAACATCTGTAGCGCACTACAGTCATGTGCGCCACGGTTGTTAGTGTCATCTGTGGCGCACATGGGGGGGGGTGCGCTACGCCTAAGCGCACGCCCCCCTCTGCTGTGAAACGGCCACAAACTTCTGTGGCGCACTCGGCCTAGTGCGCCACTGGGAGTAGACACATCTGTAGCGCACATGGCCTAGTGCGCCACGGTTGTTTCTACTCCCTGTGGCGCACTAGGGCCGTGTGTGCCACGGATGTGTCGATTTTTTTAGGACAGCACTTTATGTGCACATGTGTGACCACACATCCACCACCCCACACTTCACTTTCCCCTTCTTCTTCCTCCTTAGATCTAGTCGGGATCTTCTCCTTCCCACCTCAATTTCTCCACCCATTCACCATTTTTAGCATGTAAAACTTGCTTTGGATGTTACATAAGTAATATAGGAGGTCTCCGGTCTCTCATCTCCTTCTCCGGTCGACGCGCGCACCTCTCCTTTCCATCTTTCTCGCGATCGGTCTCTCATCTCGGTAAGTTGTCCATGTAAGGATGTGTTCATGTGTATATGGATGATGTGCTCATATGTATGTAGATGATCGATGCTCATGATGTGTGTATGTGGAGAGGATGGTCATATGTGTGTGTGTATATGGAGAGTATCGATGATGCTCATGCATGTGCGTATGGAGAGGATAATGATATGTTCATGTGTGTATGGATCGGGGTCTCTCTCTCTTGTGTTTGTATGTGAACAAGTTGCCATTTGTTTTGCCAAAATGTTGATTCATTTCCATTTTGGCAAGACTTTGGCATTTCGCAAAGGTCCTAATTTTAGGATAGGTCATGCCGAAATTTTCTATCGACCATTGCATGCATGCATTCATTATGTGGTTCTAATAGACTTCAAAATTGTACCGTGTACACCGTGCAGGCAAAAATGGTCCGCATAATGAGCGAAGGCATTGTGGCTAGATTTTTGAAATGTGCGACGGCCGACATGATACGAAATAACAAGACAGATATAAGATGTCCGTGTAGAAGATGCAAACTCAACTGGGTGATCGACCCAGATTTCGGGAATCTGCAGGCGCACCTGCTCCGCCATGGTTTCATGGATGGATACACTCGTTGGATAAGCGATGACGTAGATGATGGAGACGGTGAAGGTGGTCAACATGAAGATGATCATCATCACGGCGAGAACGGGCGAGATGATGAAGAGTATCCTGGAGATGGTGAAGGTGCGGAAGCAGACCGGGATGATGATGATCTAGATGCTGGAGGAGCAGACGACGATGGAACAACGTCAGGCTGGGTGCGGGACCCTTATGTGCAAGAGCTGCTTCTCAAGCAGACGAGTAACGCCAGGGCTGCCGCTAGAGAGAAAGCCAAGCTTGCGCAACTTGAGAAAGACGCGGTTACTCCATTGTATGAAGGATGCAGGCCCGATGATACCCGGTTGAATGTAACGCTCAAGGCTATGGAGATGAAGGCAAAGCACAAATTGAGCGATGCAAGCTTCGACGATATGATGGCATTCTGGCATGATCGTCTCCCAGAGGGGAACACATGTCCAACTAGTATCGAGGATGCCAAGAAAATCGTCTGTCCTCTCGATCTACCGCACGTTAGATATCACGTATGCATCAACGATTGCATCATTTATCGGGGCGAGGACGCGGAGAAAACCACATGTCCGGTGTGCGGCGTGAGTCGATACAAGAAAGGGAAGAAAGCACCTCGAAAAGTGGTATGGTACTTTCCTATCACTCCTCATCTGCAGCGTTATTTCGCGGACCCTAAGGAAGCGAAGCTCATGCGATGGCATGCGGAAAGGAAGAAGCCAGGAGATGATGATGACCCCGAAAAGGATGAGCTGCTGACGCACCCTTCAGATGCTAGCCAGTGGAAAGCATTGGACCTCGAATTCCCAGAATTCGGTGGAGATTCGAGGAACATCAGGCTTGGTGCGAGCACCGATGGACTCAATCCGTTCGGTAGCCAGAGCAGCACGCGCAGCACTTGGCCCGTGTTTGTATGGATGTACAACCTCCCTCCATGGTTGTGCATGAAGAAGAAGTACATACAAATGAGTATGCTAATTCAAGGGCCGAAACAACCTGGTACCGACATCAATCTGTATCTCGGGCTGTTGAAAGAGGAGCTAGCCACGTTATGGGAATCTGGAGCCAATACTTACGACGCCGTCGCACAAGATTATTTCACTATGAGAGCCGCGTTGGTCACTACGGTGCAAGACTATCCAGGTTGCGGGTATATCTCGGGGCAGGTTATCCAAGGATTCTGCGCATGCGTTAGGTGCATGGATAACACAAGCTATCTCCAACTAGAGAAGGATCCAGGGTCATCGAAAACCGTGTTCATGGCGCACCGGAGGTGGCTCGGCAAGAATGATCCATGGAGAAAACGTGGAGACCTGTTCGATGGCAAATCAGAGACCCGAGGAATCCCAGAGCATAGGAGCAGCGAAGAAGTGGAAGAGTTGCTGAAAAACTGGAAAGATTGTCCTAAGCCTGGAAAGAAGCGAAAGAGGCAGCAACAAGACAAGCCGCTGATGAAGGTATGGAAAACAAGGTCTGTTTTCTGGGAGTTGCCATACTGGAAGTTTCTCCGCACGCCTCATAGCCTCGACATCATGCATATCACGAAAAACGTGTGCGAGAGTCTGGTCGCCACCATAATCAACATGCCAGATAGGACGAAAGATGGTCCGAAAGCAAGGCACGACCTGATATGCTTGGGTATCCGGAAGGAGCTTCACGGAGGACGCACTACTCCTGATGATCAGGAAGATGACGATGATCATGAGTCGGAGACAACACAAGGTCGTCGGAAGGGTAAAAAGTTCAAGAAGAACGAATATTACTGCCCTCCTTCTTGCTTCACTCTAAGCCAGGATGAGATCAAACAGTTTTTCAAGTGCCTTCTAGGAGTCAAATTTCCTTACGGCTACGCGGGCAAGATAAGCAGATACCTAGACGAGGCGAAGCAGAGGTTCAGTGGCATGAAGTCTCACGACTGTGTCGTGCTAATGACGTAGGTACTTCTGGTCGCACTAAGAGGGATAATGGACGAGCACGTCCGTGAAACGTTATTTGGCCTATGCAAGTTTTTCGACGTCATCTCTAGGAAGTCGATTGGCTTGAATCAGCTCGGAAGGCTACAGGAGGAGATCGTGGTGATACTATGTGAGCTTGAGGTCTACTTCCCACCTGCATTCTTCGACATTATGGTGCATCTGCTGGTCCATGTCGTGGAGGACATCGTACAACTTAGGCCGATGTTCCTCCGCAGGATGATGGCGTTCGAAAGGATGAACAGACACATCAAAGGATACGTTCGCAACAGGTCCCGTCCAGATGGAAGCATAGCCAAGGGCTTTCTGGCCGAAGAGTGCATCTCTTTCTGCACGAATTATCTAGACATCGAGAACCCTGTCGGTCTTCCCGTCAACAGACACCTTGGCAAGCTCGACGAATCTGGTCATCGAGAGGGTCGTCGCATACTGCATGCAGACTTCGATTTTCGACGCGCAGACTTTGATCGAGCAAACCTCGTCGCGCTACAGCATTTAGAACTGGTCGATCCTTGGGTACAGAAGCACAAAAGGTTAATCGAGAAGAAGTACAGTGACCGGGGCATACAGAGGACGCAGGGAGAAATAATCAAAGAGCACAACTCAGATTCCACGCGTTGGTTTAGGCAGACGCTCCTTGATAATCCCCCGCACTCGCATTCTTCTGACACGGAAAAGATCATATTCACCTTGTCGCAGGGACCGATGCAAAACCTGGTGACCTATCAGGCGTATGATATCAACGGCTACACATTCTACACGGAGGAAAAGGACAACAAGTGTGATTATCAGAACTCAGGCGTAACGTCGGAATTCTACACCGATGACAACGTGAAGGAAAGATTCTACGAAAGAATCGAGGAGATCTGGGAGCTCGACTACTGTGGAGAAAAGGTGCCGATGTTCCGTGTCAGATGGGCAAAGAGCGTCGAAAGAGAAGACCGGTATTTCACAACCATGGTTATACCCGAAGCAGCCAAATCCAAGGCCGCCGGTGCAAACGTGGCCACGAAAAATGAACCGTGGGTACTGGCTACCAAAGTGGACCAATGGTTTTTCATTACCGACCCGACAAAGCCTAGCCGTGTTGTCGTGAGGAGAGGAAAAAGAAACATCATCGGAATGGATGGAGTCGCCAACGAGCAAGACTTCGACCAGTACAACGATCCAAAGATTGAAGATGACGACGACTACGATACAGCAACATATATCACAAGAAGAAAAAGGACAACCCTACCCAAAAAAGGTAGCCCGTTCGAAAGAAGAAACATTAAAGTGCCGGGGCTAAATTATTCAACCGCGACAAAGAAGGGAAAAAAGATTGTAAAACGCTAGCTCAAAAAATATTGTAAAACGCGTGGTCGAAAAAGATTGTAATATTCATGGACAAATTATTATGAAATTTAGTTATACTTTAAATCATATTTTTGGGCATTTTTGGAATATTATTACTTTTGGGCATTTTTGGAATATTTAAAAGTATTTTAAAATCAAAATAAAACTTCTATGGCATATATCGCCACTTTTGGGCATTTTTTGGAATATTTAAAAGTATTTTTAAAATAAAAACAAAAAATTGGGGCACCAGGATTCGAACCTGGGTGCTCTCAGGTTTAGAATAGAGTAGTGGGCAGAACCAGTGGGATAAGCTAGTATAGTTGTTAGCTAGTGGGGCTGTAGTTCTCTTATGCAGTAGTTAGAAGCCGATAGGCGTAGCGCACTAGCCCATAGTGCGCTACAGATATCCGTAGCGCACTATGGCTCAGTGTGCTATGCCTAAGTGGCTTTATCCACACGTGGCGCCCGACCCCCTCTCTCATCCCCATCTCTCCATCTCTCAGCCCGAGTACGATCCGCCGCCGCCGCTGCTCTCGATCCGCTGCCGCTGCGTCTGAGGAGGAGGAGGCCTGCCCGCGCCCGAGGAGGAGGAGGTCCGCCCGTGTCCGAGGAGGAGGTCCGCCCGCGTCTCAGGAGGAGGCCCGTGTCCGAGGAGGAGCAGCCGCCGCGTCTCAGGAGGTGGAGGCCGCCGTCGTCTGCCCGTCATCGTCCGCCCGTCGTCCACCCGTTAGAGGTGAGCGTCGCCTCTCCCCTCTCTCCCTCTCTCCCTCTCTCTCCCTCTCTCCCCTCTCTCTGCAGGCCATGGTTAGGGTTCTGCTTCATGGTCTGAAAAAGAACTCTCTATGCGATACTCAGCTCTAGTATTATGCAGCCAAGTGTCTATTAGTCTAGCAATCGTGAAGCTTGCTCTTATATACAAGTCAAAAGAACATTATTGTTGACAACGAATTGGCATATCAGTTCGAATTGGCATATTGTTGACAAAAGCTTGCTGTTGGTTCACCTGGGCATGGTCGCTGATGCCAATTGTGGCCACGGCGCCATCGTTCTTCACCCACTCATGGGAGGAAGTGTACTTCAAGCCATCAAGAACTGCAACACGCATCATAACAGTTCAAACATGACTGTAGCTTGATTTACACTTTTAAACAGGCATTATCTATAAATGTATTCCTCTTTCTATTCGTAGTGAAGATTTTTCTGTCTATACCTTTCCTTTTTCCGGTATCCTATCCAGAAGGAAATAAAATACAAATAGAAAGCCACAACAATGTATTGAGTGGAAAGAGTTGGTCTACAAATAATGTAAAAGAGCAAGAACATTGCACACAGCATGTGCTCTCTACCCAAAAAGTGATATAGCATCCTATACTGCAGAATTCTACTTTAGCTATGCATAGAAAGACTGTACCAGTGGAGAAGTATCTGGAGATAGAGTAGGCAGGGGTAGCAGCCCTAGCTCCACTGCTTGAAATCTTGAGGGCATTGGCAGCTGAGCTTGCCCACAGCCTCAGAGCCATTGCAGCTGGATTAGTTGTTGCAACCTTGCAACCCAAGCAACAAAGTGTATATGCGTTCTTCTTTTCCCTCTCCTTGAAGGGGATAGTAGCTCAGTGGTAGTAGTGGTGGGAGGATAGGGAAATGGGAATTGTTTGGCTCAGGAAGAGAGGGGGGAAATAAGAGGGGGTGTGCAGGGATAGGATTTGTATGGCTGCTGGGTGCTCATAGCCTCATCCTTGGTTAGAGCACAGCCATTAATCCTTCTCAGCTTGATCCGAAATCTATTGATTAATGTTACACAATGTGAGATCAGAAAATGGTCCCTAAGTTTGTACTACTAACAGTAAACCGTGAGTGTAGACTAGTAAAAGCCTGACTGTGAAGCCATGGTAATAATAATACTAGGACTTAATCCTGATACATGTCAATGTAAGGAGAGATTGGTGAATTTTAATCTACCGTGTCCTTTGCGTGTGGCATTATATTATTGTTTGTTACCGGTGTATCCCTCGCTGTACACATACCCATCTAACAGAGAGGAATCGCCTCTGGGTAATGCAAAATATTTATGCTTGGGTTTTAGTTGCTGTCAATTGCTGTCAATTGCTGCTGTCATGACAAAATGAAGTAGTAAAATAAAACCTGGCTGTCAATTGCTGCTGTCAGTTGACAGAAACATGTATGCTTGGGTTTTAGTTGCTGCTGTCAATTTCTTGGGTTTTATTTGCTGCTATCAATTATTTATTTGTAGTAAAATGGAACTTTGATGTCATTGTGCTTGTGCTTGTATATGAAGCACTTTATTATGTGTGTATGCAGGTTCTTGTATGAAATGAGTCCCGATTCTTGCCGAAATGTTGATTAACTTTCGTTTCGGCAGAAATCGGGCACTCCTAGTTTAAGAAAATTAGCAAAGGTCATGCCGGATTTTTTCGTGCATTTAACCAATTATTTGTTTTTTATTAGTGCAAAGATGTGTGACAACGACGAGGCTGGATGTTCTAAGCGCATCAGCGCTGAAGGAGAACTCAGACATCCAAATAAACAATTGACATTCTGGGAGGCGGCCCAACGGCTAGAAGACGATGAAGAATACCATCCTTCGGAGAGCGAGGATGATGAGATGGAAGACGTGGAGGAAGAAGCCGAAGGAACGGCAGACGATGAAACCACTGATGGCGGCGAGGGCACAGGGAGTGGTAGCAACCCTCCTAAGAAGAAGAAGAAGCCGAAGGACCGGCGCCCGAACACGGTCGGCACGGCCAGGGAGGAAATTAACGAAGTGAGCCCATCAGGGGTTCCTTTGGAGCCCGCCCTTGTCGTCAAAGGGTACGGTGGGAAAGTGGCGGCGATCACCCGGACAACCATCTCGATCAACACCGAGAATCTCCGGCATAAAGATAATGGCCACTTGCGCACACTCCTCTTCGAGAAGCTGCACGCAAGATACAAGTTCCCCGCTAAGTATCAGAACACAAATTATCATGGGAACGAAGTAAAAAAATCCGCCCTCACAAAGATGAGCACCGCCCTGGCCAGCTGGAGAACCCGGATAAAGAAGAAGATCTATAAAGAAGGCAAAAGTCTCGAGGAGATCCAGAAGATTGACCCGCAGATCACCGAAGATCAGTTCCGGGAGTTCAAGGAGAGGTGTGAATCCGAAAGAGCCCTGGCCAATAGTAATCGAGGAAAGGTGCTGCAGGCGATGAATATAGGTCATCATCATCTCGGATCTGGTGGATACAGAACCGCGGAGGCCAAATGGAATAAGGAGGACGAAGAGTATAGATCCAAGGGGATAGAAAACCCCTTTGCTAAATTCGAACCCGGGCAGTTTCGAAACTTCATCAGGGCCCGTTACCATGTGGACCCAAAAACCAAACAACTCACCGCGGATCCTGTGGTGAAGGAATTCGAGGAAATTGTGGTAAGTATAATCTAATTACCGCGGATCAACACGATTGCAATCTAATCGATGATCTAAATGATTCACTGTTACTTCTTCTGCAGGAGGAGGAAATTGTTGCTAGTCATGGATCCCAGGGTTCCTCATCCTAGGGGTCGACGGCGGCCACCCGGTGGGATAACCCTTTTAACAGGGCGATGAACCGGGCCAAGAAAATAAAGCCGGTTACGAAGAAGCCGTCGTCGGCTGGCCGTCTGGCCGTCCTCGGGGGTAAGAATTGGGTGGATCATTTTGGTCCACCGCCGAGGACGCATGTGGCGCCATCGGGAAGGAGCGAGGAGGAAAACCGAGAGGTTCAAGAACTTAAGGCACAAGTGGCGCGGATCCCGCAGATCGTCCAAGACAACCTGGCAATCACCCTCACGTCCTTCCTGCCTACCTTGGTGGAGTCAATAGCGAACTGGAGTGCGGGTGGTCGAGTAGGGCCGTGCCCGATTCCAAGCATGGTCAGCAGCCACTCGAACAACGCGGCGCCGACGAATCAGGCGAACTACGTGTTCGTGACTCCGCCCGCTAGCACCGCGGCGCCGCAAGTGTTGGTGACTCCCCCTGCCATCACCGCGGCGCCGGAGTACATGTTGGTGCCCCCCCTGCCATCGTCGCGGCGGCACCGGAGCTCCAAGCACCCATCGGTAGGGAGAATACACCGGCGGCCAGCACCGCGCCATCAAGCAGCCCTTCCGTCTCTTGCACGCCCGTCGCCGTATGCGGTGCGTCGACATTAGCCGATCTCGACGCCATCACGGTAAACAAATTGCTTTAATTACCGCCTTTCATGCCATCTATTACTCTTATGGCATCTCGCTCTGACGACGCCGTACATGTTTTCCGCAGACGGATGTTCCTTGCACTCTCTTATGCTACGTGAACAACAAGCTGAGGGATGTTGCCAAGGGTACCATCGTTCAACCCTTGCAGCGCACGTTCCACTCAAAGCCGATGCCAGATAGCGTGCACAGGGTTAAAATTAGTTGGGTGCTAAGGGGTTGCGATGACCTGGAACCTCCCATTCAACCCCCAGGAGCGGATGAAGAAGAGTCGTCTGTCCTCAGAAGTTGCTTCGGCTTATTCTTGCTATGGCCAAAGAGCATGATCCGTTTGGGGATGGCGGGGGCCATCACGCCACAGACAACAGCACCGCCTGTCGTGCCAGCGACAAGCGGTGGCAAGGCCCCCTTACCGCCCTCGCCGTCACCTCCACGCGGTGGGTCGGATGATCATGTTGATGATATGCACATGGCGCAGGATCTGGCCGAGGACGACGAAGACTGGAATGATCACTTCTTCAGCACTCAGTTTGGCAACGAAGAAGACCTAGCTGGTGGCCCCACAGAGAAAGCCACTATCACCAAGCGTCTGTTTGGTTCTCAGGAGACGCCTCCAGCTTGCGCCTTTACAGAGCCAGCTGATACAACCAACCGGCCCTTTATTCTAAGCCCTGACACACTACATAGGGCGGCCGGTGCTCAGATTGCGGTGCCTGCCCACTCTCCAAAAGGAAAAAAGGGCAGGAAAAGAAAATCTAGCAGCTCGACCAGCCGGTGGTGTCAACAACTGCAAATCCGATCAGGTTTCAGGACGGCCACCAAGACCCGAGGGAATTATGTGGAGGATTCATGTGGCGGGTGAGCCCATGCTACCTAAGAATTTTCGGAAGCTCGCCAGTTCGGAACTGCAGAGTGTGCATGACGGCGTGCTGACGATAGAGAGACGCCTTCTATCGGAGAAAGATCCCTCGCACCTGTTATTCGTGGTTAAGGTGCCACCAGGCTTGGGCTTCGTCGACAATGCCTCTGCGGATCTGTTCTTCCTGCGGTTCGACGACATCTTAAATATGTTCCACCTATACCCGCTGTACTATACCATGGTCCGTCTGTTTTCTCTCAGCCTGGCCATGCAGATCATTAGAGAGAACACACCGGGCATCGCTATAGTGGACCCCTACTACATGTGTGACGGCTGCTTGGGTTCCCCCGCCGAACGACGTATCGTGGCCTCGTACCTAAAAAGAATCCTCGTGGCGAACAAGACAAGGGAATACATTCTCGTGCCTTACTTTCCCGAGTAAGTCGTTATTCACTCGCCACCGTCGATTGGCTTTATTAGATCATCATCATTCTTTTTCCAACACATTCCATTTGAATTTTTTGCGCAGAGCTGAACACTGCACGCTCATCTCCTTATCGCTGAAGCATTCCCACGCCACGTATTTCGACTCGGGGAGTCTAGAAAAGAAGAAAAACTACGACAAGATCAAGGAAGTTCTGGATGATGCTCTCACTGGCTTTGCCTCGACGGAAGGCACCACCTTCGTGCGTACGAAGGTCAAGTTCGGCAGGCACGTCTTCAACCACGTAACGGAGTTCCCCTGCGTGAAGCAGCCGGAAAACAGTAAGAAGGAAGCCTACTACACACTCCATCACATGAGGGCATTCCTACTTGACCAGCAAAATTCTACGCTGCCAGATCATCTCAAACAGTGGGCCGAAGCAAAGGCCAAGATCACTGATTCGGATATTAGACAAGAGATGTATCGCATCCAGCAGCAGTTTGGGGCAATCATCTTTCATGATGTCATGACTTCGGGGGGAATCTTCTACGGAGGAAATATCCCGAATAACCGTGACATAGAATATCGCCTAGAGATGCAAGGTGACTATAGGAAGTTCATGACGAGACAGGGCGTCCTCCCGTTCCCTAAGCCGAGCCAGAAGGCTTGATGTTGTCCTAGTTGTAGTTACAAACTATAGATGACCTTTGTGTGTGTGTGTGGACAAGTGTACTTATCTTATTAGGTTTATGAATCATCGCTTACTTATTTTGCTTATTATTATTATATATCAATCAATGCTTGGTTTTTTTGCTTACTCTTTGGTCCTTTGCTCAATTTGGTCCTTCTTTTTTTCCTTACTCTTTTTTCGAGAATAATGCCGATGATTGAAATGTCGTGGCACACTATATATGTGAATGTGCTACGATGGGACTGTGAGCCTTGTGATATGCACAAGTCCAGGTCTTGTGCATCCTACTTGGCTCACCGTTCCATCGTAGCATATTCCTGTGTCCAACGACCTATGTATATATATGAGGCATTCTTTTCGAGTTATTTTTGTCTTTTTCGAGAATATGCTGATGATTGAAATGTCGTGGCACAATATATATGTGAATGTGCTATGACAGGATAGTTAGCCGTGTGATATGCACAAGTCCAGGAATTGTGCATCCTACTTGGCTAACGGTTCCGTCATAGCATATTCCTGTGTCCAACGACCTAGCTAGTTATATATGAGGCATTCTTTTCGAGCTACTTTGGTCTTTTTTGAGAATAATGCCGATGATTGAAATGTCGTGGCACACTATATATGTGAATGTGCTACGATGTGATTGTGAGCCTTGTGATATGCACAAGTCCAGGTCTTGTGCATCCTACTTGGCTCACAGTTCCATCGTAGCATATTCCTCTGTCCAACGACCTATGTATATATATGAGGCATTCTTTTCAAGTTATTTTTGTCTTTTTCGAGAATATGCCGATGATTGAAATGTCGTGGCACACTATATATGTGAATGTGCTATGACGGGATAGTTAGCCTTGTGATATGCACAAGTCCAGGTGTTGTGCATCCTACTTGGCGTACGGTTCCGTCGTAGCATATTCCTGTGTCCAACGACCTATGTATATATACGAGGCATGCTTTTTGAGTTACTTTGGTCTTTTTCGAGAATAATGCCGATGATTGAAATGTCGTGGCACACTATATGTGAATGTGCTGCGATGGGATTGTTCGCCTTGTGCTATGCACAGGTCCAGGTGTTGTGCATCCTACTTGGCGAACAGTTCCATCGTAGCATATTCCTGTGTCGAACAACCTAGTTATATATGAGGCATGCTTTCTGAGTTACTTTGGTCTTTTTCGAGAATAATGCCGATGATTGAAATGTCGTGGCACACTATATGTGAATGTGCTGCGATGGGATTGTCCGCCTTGTGCTATGCATAGGTCCAGGTGTTGTGCATCCTACTTGGCGGACAGTTCCATCGTAGCATATTCCTGTGTCGAATAACCTAGTTATATATGAGGCATGCTTTTTGAGTTTGGTCTTTTTGATTTAGGAGTACTTTCTATAAGTGTATCTTCATATGCGACTTTAATTATATATGTTTTTTTTCAATAATCGGTTAATTATTATTGTCAACTTATAGATGACGTGGTACGTCGTGTACAAGGGACGGGTTCCCGGAGTCTACGATGATTGGGAAGACTGCCGGAGACAGGTGCACCGTTTCAGCGGCAATAGCTACAAAGGGTACAACACTATGGCGGAGGCGGAAGCTAGATACACGCGCTATCTAGCGGGAGTTAGGACAAGGAACCGGATGAAGATCTACACCTTCGTCGCGGCGGTGATCATGCTTATCCTCTTTGGTTATTTATCCCGCGTTTGTGTCTAGCTAGCTAGTTTAGATGTCTAGGCGAGCTTCCGAGCTCTAACTTGTTCGATCGACACATGTATTCGCATGTCACCAACTACTACTTTGTAACATGATCGAAACAATGTAACTTAGACTATGTATTCATGTATGAGACTTATCTATATGTATTTGTTTCAATCTTGTTTTTCATATTGAGTATTTATATATATAATTGTATATCTTGTAACTGTGTGTATATCTGCTGTAATATTGTATATAATCTGTATTGCATATAATCTGGCTCGGAAATTAAAAAAACAAAAAATACATCTATGGCGCACATGGTCTACCTTTTGTGGCGCACTACACCTAAAGCGCACTATGGAAGCTTAGTGGCGCACTAGGTAGTGCGCAACAGAAGATCCCAGGGGTAGCGCACCAGCCCAAACTTCTGTGGCGCACTAGGAGGTGCGCTACGCCTGTCTCTACACAACCGTGGCGCACTAGGCAGTGCGCCACGGCTGAGAGATAGCCGTAGCGCAAGGCCTGTGGCGCACTGCTAGTGCGCCACGGATGGGCATTTTGAGTGCGCCACTAACAGCCTGTTTCCTAGTAGTGTCCTCGATACAGTTGCGCACTGCAGAAGACCGACAAGGCAACATGCAAACACCCCTCGATCAAAGAGCCTCCCATCTTCTCCATCTAGTGCGCACTTTGTTCTCGCCCACAGAATTGGTTCTTGCAGGCCGCCATCACTCTCCTCCAATAAACCCCAACAATAATGAATCCTCCGTCGCCCCCAGTTCATCCGGACTCAATAGCGGATTCGATGCACAAGATTCGGTATGGTGGCTAGAGCAAGTTCGAGGACGACGCCTTTGGAGAAATTTCTATGCATATGCACACTACCAGCGCCGTCAGGCTGGCCGCATGCTCCAAGGAGTTGTGCCGCCAAGTTGCTGGTAGAAAAGGTAGAATATGCCCCAACGATGGTTGCGGGACATTGGTCGCATTCCACCACTTCCTCAACCACAAGATGGTGTGCCCGCATGGCCCCTGCTACTGCCCTGAGCCTGGCTACGAATTCGCCGCCCCGCCCACAACGCTCCTCGCCCACCTCGAAAAATCCCACTTGATGGAAGTGCACAGTTTCCACTACGGTGTGGAACACAGGTACATCTCTCAACCTTTGCTTGCACCTGGCTCATGGAGAGTAGAGAACGTCAGATCCGAGGACGATGGTATAGTGTTCGCCGTGTGATTTGAGATGCTCCACTTTGGCCTCGCCATATCCGTCGAGTGCGTCAGGTCGGCGGCATGCAAGTTTCCGCGGTACATGGTGGAGTTGCACTTATATAAACCTTCAATGATGGAGGGGACAAGGAGGAGTTCGCCGAATATAGCCTGTTTTTCGAGCCGAAGAGCCGCGCGTCACTGGATGCCGCCTGGATGACTAAAGATTTACAGAAATTTCTGATTAATAAACATGATAGGTTCATCCTGGATTACCCATTCTGCATCCACAAGGTGGTAGATGATAGATATGACCGTCTTGATTCTGATGATCTTCCAATCAAATTTGGGATTAGGTATTGATATTGATTCTAGTCGACCAAGGTTTTCAGAGATGAAACAAGAACTGGTTCTATCTGTACTGCTATTGTGGTTCTATCTATACTGCTATTGTGTTTCAGTGTCCGTATTGTGATTCTGTATCCATAATTTTGGTCGTTGAACTGTTACAAATCCATGATTATTTTTATGGATAATCATCTTAAAAATTAATGTACAATCTAACAACCTCGAATCAGGTCGACACCACACATCACATACCCGTTACAAGTACCAGATATAAATAAATTTCAATGAAAATTCAAGAAACAACGTTACTGTGCCACCTTCTCTCTGCTCCTCTTATTATTGTTCAATCCCGCCCTGCACTAAACAACAGTTGATGAGGACTGAAACAAAAAAGATCAAAATACAAAGTAAAACTAGTTTCAAGCTTACCGTTCGTCCGGAGAATCGTACAGAGACAAAATTGACAGGGATTTATTGTTTCTCCTGCAGTTAGACGAAAGATCCTCAAGAACATCCTCAATCACCCCAGCAACTTATTCATATTCAAACTCAACTCCATTATTATTGTTTCCCTTCCGCTCCCGCTTACCCTTTTGTTTCTTTTCGCCCCTATCCCCGCCGGCACGTCCACGTCCTCAGCCAATTGCTGCTTACCAATGTTTCCCTCCACATGCGCATCTTGCTGAACTTGTCCCTGTTTTCCTTCACATGCAGCACTTCCTCCATGTCATCTTGCTGCGCTTCCTCCAGTTCTGCCTGAGAAGCCTCATCTTATTCCTCCGTGATGTGAACGGGGACAAGTTCAGCATCTCCAAATTCACGTGGAACTGGGATTTTGCATATCCTCTTGATATGGCCCAACCCTCCACACCGTTTGCACTTCCGCTTCCTTGCTCCTATGTAGCATCCCAATTGTCTAACAATTGCAATGCTACTAGCCTAGTCTATATATAATGGCTACTTCCTATATATAATTGTTGCATCATAATTATATCATGCTCATGTCATCATGCCACCTTGCATTTGAGCATCATATAAAACCCTTTTTGTTTTGGTTCTTCCCTCATATGCATTGTAAATTGTATTTGCCTCTTGATATTGTATTTGGTTGTTGATATATTGTTTAATGTCCAAGTTGAGTTGGGGGCATATCTTTTATTCCACTCCACCACCTTTCTTTCACCACCTTATAATTCCACCATCCAACTAAATATGAGCTTTGCACTTTATTTGAGTTTACCTCTAGCTCATGTGGGTTGGGATGGATCCAATTCTATCTCCACATGCTCTCATATATGCACCATATTGTTTCCACATTATTGGTTTATGAGAGCCACATGGCCACCTTTGCATGCCTTGTGAGGGGAACCCTTTTTCTAGCTTCCATATGGATTATTATGGATTTATGCTCATGTGGGGATATTTTTGGGACTAGTAAGCATCTAGTGGAATATACACACTAGCAAGTCCCAAGTATAATCCAATGTGATCATCTCCATCTACTCCATTTGGAACTTTCCTTTAAATTTTTTTTGCTTGGCTTTTATTCCAATTTTGGGAATGCATAATAATAATGCCATGTTGATATTATTGTTCTCACAAAAATAAACATGGCATTAAACATTTTGCATGGGCCATGCAAGTACCACCTTTTGCTTGTCCTTTGGATTTTTATTTGAATTTTGAGTGGATCTTTTCCCCATATCCATCTCTACCCTCTTATGCTTGATCTTGCTTGATGCATGCAAGCATCTAAACCCCCACCACCATCTCCATCCATGCCATCACCACCTTTTCTTCTCTTCTCTCTTTAGACTATATCTTGTTTGAGCTTGTCTTAATCATGCTTGATCTAGTCAAAAAGAACCACTCCATCTACCTCTCTCCCTAAACCTAAACCATACAGTCATCTCTCCTCTCTTTACCACCCCTCTCTCTCGGCCTCTCTCTTCTCTCTACCTAGCTGGCCCCACTTGGCCACCTGATCACCCTGGCCCCACCTAGCTACCCCATCCCCAGCAGAAACCCTAGCCCGAGCCTCCCACTACCCAACCCTAGCTCCAACCCGAGCTCCCTCTCTCCCTCCCTCTCTCTTTTCTCTCTCTGCCCTGCATGCCCCACACCGAACCACCCTCCTTGGCCTCACCCTGCCCCACCTGGAAGCCCCTGCCCTGGCCTCCCAGCTCGAGCATGTGAAGGAGGGGGGAAAAGGTGGCCGAGCCACCTTTAACCCTACCCACTCCCCCACGGCACCCCCTCTCCTCTCCCGTCCCTATCTACTCCCTCTCGGCTCTCCTCTGGCCTCTCCAGATCTGGCCGAGGCGCCCTGGCCTTCCTCCCTCCCTCTCCACCGACCCCAGCTCCCTCTCGCCGGACACCGTCGGCTCCACCTACGATCCATCGTTCCAGCCGGCGTGCCCGTCGGGGAGGTGATCGAGAAGACCGATGCGACCCTCTGCATCACCCCCATCCACGCCAGCGAGGAGGAGAAGCTTCGGACCTGCCGCAGCACCGCGTGGCCGACGAGAAACCCTAGCTTCAGATCGCCTGCGTCCTCGCCGATCGGCTGCTCCCCAGCCCGAACCACCTACACCGACCGCCCCACGGTGAGCCCTGGGACCCCCCAGACATCCTCTCCCTCTCCGCCGCATGCTGTCCTCGCCGCGCGTTTAGCCGAACACACCGCGTGCGACGGCGGCGCTATCGTCTGCTCGCAGCTGCGCCTCGCAGACGGCTTAACCAGCCGCCATCCGCCCCTCTGGCACCTCCCTACCCGTACCGCAGCGGCTCCGCCCATCGCGCGCGTGGCCCGCGTCGCGGATACGAGCCCGCGCGCCGCGCTCTGCCGCTGGCGCGCACCGACCCGTCGTCAGGCTTCAGAGAAGAAGCACAGTGCGCGTCGCCGTTTTGCATAAAACCCCCCCTAACGTTCTACTCCTAACCCGCGGTCCACCAGTCCCACCTGTCAGCCGTAGTAGCACTTTGCAGATAGGCACCCCAGGTTATCACCCCTCAACCCGCGCTCCCGTTTTGGCCACCTGTCAGCCTCCGCGCTGTTCCGCCGCTGGCACCTGGGCCCGAGCCAGCTAGCCCCACCTGTCGGCCTCTAGGTCTAGCCCAGCCGCGGTGAGAAAAGTTTCTCCGCGCGCTGTGCTGCTGAGTCAGCCAGTGACCCCACCTGTCATTGTCTGTGTCTGTATCTGCCTGGGTAACAAAAGTATTTTTCTGTATTCTGTTTTAATTCAAACTTTTTCAAATTAATTCAAATTCAAAAATTCAAATCTGTTTTATAATAACTTTTAAAATATAAATCCAAATTATACAAATAATATATGTTTTGAAATCAGAAAAATATGAGGAATTCAAATACGCCATTCAAAATATATTTTGAACACTTTATTTTTTCCAAGTTGATTAAAATTACTTTAAAATGCCCTTTTGTCTTAATTAAATAATAACTTTTGTTTTATAACTCCAAATTTAACAAATAATATGTCTAAAATGATTAGCTCGACGAGACCTTTCTGTTTATGCACTCCTTGTTCTGAATTGCAGCATGCATCATATAAATATAAAGTATACAGCAACTTATATGAGGTTAAAATGTGATTAAAACTCAATAAAATGGTTTATTCTTGTATTCCACACCTCACCCATGCCATGCTACTTTATTGCCATGCAAATTGTGCATCATTCATCATGGCATGATTGTTTGCTTGATGCATTTTATTCATATGCTTGCGCACTTTATTTATGTTGGCCCTTGTTTGTTTGGTTCTTCTTCGAATAGACGCTGAGCAGGGTATATACCAAGACACCCAGGAGCACTACCCAGATCCTTCTCTCGCTTCAACTGAGCTGCCAGGCAAGCACTACCACATGCTTGCATACATATAGTACCTATTGCCTCTTTCTTATTCTTGCATCATTGAGTCGCGATTGCATTAATATGAATCCCAAGTATTGCATAGCCTTTACTTTTAAACCCCACCGAAGCTTGTTCCTCCATCCCCTGAGCCATTACTACAGGAGTTGTTTGAGCCATGCGAGTCATAGAACAGCATGTGTAGGGTATGTGAGTGTCAGATGGATAACGAGGTACCTATACAACTTAATCTGAGTAGTAATGGGATAACTAATGAAAGTGGCATCGGTGAGCCATATTTGCTATTTGGTTTTTCAGGCTCACTTGTGTCCCGTAGGACCCCGAGTACTTGATTCCTGTTCCTTGAATATTCGCGCTATCCACATCCGGGAGGCTTATGGACCCCCCTGAGCCAGAGCTTGATTCATTCTTATTTCTTGGGGCCACAAACTAGTTTGAGGTTTTATTTACTATCCTGTACTTATGCCATGCTTTACTGCTTTATGTAAATTGTGCGAGGTACTGCACACTGTACTGTTTAGGGCCGTGACCCGTTTTCGCTGTATCGACAAGCCCAGTCACACTTTCGGGTTCCTAGTCGTTTACAGCCGGCCACACAAACCTTGAGTCCGTCTCGTAGCCGGCCAGCTTCGTTGCGGGTAGCTTAATGGGGTGGCCCCCTGAAATATTTCTGAATCCTGTGATTGCTTTGTCGTGACTGCCTCGTTGGGTTTTGATTTGGTTTTTCCGAGGTTGATCGAGTGTGTGTTGCTATTTGTGCACCCCTGCAGGGTAAAACTTTCTGAAAGCCGTGTCCGCGGTTATGGACGACTTGGAGCAGAGTTTCTCGATCATAGACAAGAATAACTAAAGTACCGCTTTTAATTTGACTAAGTACCGGACTAGTAAATAGTGCAACACTCATGGAATGGATAATAAAACTGCCAACGGATGGGGGGGGGGTTGTTCGTCCGCTTCCTCGTTGGTAAGCGAGGAGGAGGATGGATCGGTTAATATTACCATTATAACTGTTGTTATTAATTCACGGACATCCGTCTATCTATGGTTAGGCGGATGGTTAGCGAGTATCTATAGAATTGCTAGAGTTTATCTTTTGCTGCAATTGCGTCACCCCAGGTTGTGTCCCCTTTAGAGGCATAAAGACTTGCTGAGTACCCTAGGGTCTCACACGATAAATTGTTTGATTCAGATGAACAGGTAAGCTCACAAGATGGATACTGGGTGGAGGAGACGGACGATGTGGGCAACGATCATTCGGTGTAGAGATTCCAGGAATGGGGATCCGTGAGATCTGTGGGCGGGATGTGTTTATTTATGTGGCATCTTATGCCGATTTGCTTCTTATCCGTACTCGGATCTTGTTTTCCGCTTCCGCTTGATACTCTGATGTTTGATGTATGAGCAGATATCCTAAACTATTATATCTATCTAGGATATTTGGATCTTGCCGTATGGCGTTGCTATATTTTCCTTTCTTTTTAGATGGAATGACTCTGAGAACCATTGTATGGTGGCTTGCATACATACTCATTTGTGTATGTAGTTGATCCCTTCGCCTGCCGATTACGCCGCCCGTTCTTGTCCCGATGTTTGGAAATGGTTAGGACGGCCGAAAGGTCTACCTGTGAGTGGCATTTGGGCCCCACCATACTATTTTAACCATTTCTGCTCATCCAGGCTTGTAACTAGGAGCGTAATTCACCGAGGTAGTTACAATTGGTATCAGAGCCATCCCGCCCTTCAGGGTCTCAGCCAAATGGTCGTTGTTAGTCTAGCAAATATTTTTGGTAGTTATGTATACTAGGGAAAAACAAAACGTGAGAGTAGGACTGCTTCCACTTTTCTTCTTACCCAACCACCACCCTTTTCTGGTAAGGAAGTGTAACGTTTTCAATCCTCTTCTTAAAATTCAAACTAGGATTCACGTGTTCTGGGTTTCCGTAGTACCATAGAAAGTGTGTGTGTGTGTGTGTGTAATTCCTTGTCTATCTGTTGCGTCCAACTTGTTATCGCAATCTGCCTTTGGTTATCAACTGTTGGTACATTCCATACTGACAGGCTTTTGGAAACCGGCGCGATCTATCCGACTCCTTGTTAGCCGGTGCCATCTTCTTAAGGGTGTCCTTCCTCTAGCAACTCCACATTATGTGAAAGCATCTGTTGCTAATCTCTACCTGATAAGTGATTTTGCGCATCTATTGGTATTTTCATGCCGAAAAATGCGGAAAATTTTTCTTTGATACATCTGTGTTTCCACACTCCTTTCCAGTCGTGTGTGAAACATTATCTATCTCCCTTTTATCAGCATGTCCATGCTAACTCATTCTTTTGTCACCGGCGCTTAATCCTAGAGTTTCATTTCATCTCCTTTTTATCTTAGGCTAATTACATAACATGTGTCGATCCGATGCTGGTGATTGTAATTTGGTTCTCGGCATAGCTATATGACACTTATCACGAGTGGAATTTGGAAAATGCTATCAACCCTATCCTCCAAATGGTGACGGTTATCCCCTATGATTTTGAGTTACACCGTGATCATATCTATGCATATTCAAGTATCTTTGGCAATCCGGAGTTTCTCAAGGCACTACGGTGATCTATCATCGGTTCTTGTCCAAGATCTCTTTATCTTTGTAACCGGTGATCCGATCGACAATGTGAACCAGGCGGCATCTCTTTTTCTTCCGAAGGACCAGATAATCTATTCTTCCAGTGCATCTTCTTCAACACGAACCCGTGCTCTTAATATTGATCTTTCTAAGAGCGTTGAGCTCAGGAAGTGTTCGAGCATTTGTTCGTTTCTCTCGCCTTTTGAACTTGGTATTCTGGGAATATCTTGTTAATCCATGGTGGTATATGTTGATAATATGCTTGCCTTTTCGATATCAATGGAAGGACATGGAAGATCATCTGTGTCTCTTTCTATCAAGCTTCGTGAGCAATGCCTGTGTGCAAAGTCTCAAAGTGAGAATTCTGACTTTTTGAAGTCACCTATCTCGGCCACGTCCTTCTGCTAAATAGATCGCTTCAATTCTAGAATCAGCAAGTTCATTGTTAATTCCATCTTCCATCATCAATCAAACCCGGAGTTTTCCTTGTTGGCAAGTTATCATCGTCGTTCCGCTAAAGATTTCCTTAAGACCGCTAAATCTCTCTCAATCATTTCAAGAAGGACTTGGAGTTCTTTTCACCTCAGTCTCGTCAAGTGATCTTTTGAAACCCTCTCGTTCTATCATCTATGCTCAATCTACCGGAGGCCATGAAGACTTTTCAGATCTTTTGTAATCCTTCTGTGCAAGTGGTGCTATCTTTTTCTTTATCTGTGGAATCTTGCAGTTGTTCTCCGTAATCTTCCTTCATATCTTTCCGGTGGCTTGGTACTTCCGACATGACGACAACATCATCATCTTTATCTATCTATGAATCCGGTGAATCGTTTGCATCTATCCTTGTTTTCTAACGGAGTTCCATGAGTTATCCTTGTCAATACCTTCAGTCTGTTTCGGTAGTTGGTTTGCATGATTTTCTTATTCATGTGCGGAGTAATGCTTTGAGTGCGGGATGGAGTAGCTACCATACCACTACTCTTATCATTCGCTCTTGTACATTGAAGTGGTGAATTAATGTGATTTCACTCATTCCACGGAAGTTAGAAGTGGCCTTTATCCCTTGATACTTTTACTTCCGTCTTTGTTTTTCCGGAGTGCTCTCTTGAAGAAAGTAATCAATCATTCCTTGTTGGTGGTCTATCTATTCTAGATGGAGCAAAATCTTCAATTATCTGGTGGATCAAACGCAAACTTCTTTCGGTCCTCTTCTTTCTACCGATGCTCGACATCCCCAAACAAGATGAAAGGAAACTATCTCTCTCTTTGTTTCATCAATTCTTTTTCTGTGGTAAAGCCAATTATGGTTGAGGCCATCAGCCGCAAATCTATTGCGTTAGCCTCAAGGCTAAAGAAAGCAATAAGTATCTCTACAATAAACTCCAGATCCTCCATATTCTTTGCTTCTCGGGATTCCAACATGATCTGGCTTCACATCCGTCTCTGGAAGTTATATCCGCGCACCTCAATTGCGTGATCCTTTAGGTCTTACCGGCGCAAGAAGAATCTAATCCGACAATGTCTAACTAAATCTTTCTGTTGATATCAAGGGACTCTATTGTTTGAAGGCAATATTGTTTCCGTATTTCATTTCTCAAATCCGAGAGAAGATACGATGCTATTGTCATAGTAGTTCAAAACCTCTCCAATCTAGATCTTTCCTTCCGGCGAGACAAGATTTCATCATCTCTAGTATCGGTAAATCTTTAATCTTAATGATGTGTCTTTCTTTATCCATGATACATCATCTTTTCCTTTCTTTCACAAGTGGTTCTTTTTCTTTTATCATGTTTCTTGAGAAAACCGGAGCTATGTCCATCCTATCCTTCTTGTCTCACGACAATCTTTCAACTCTTCTAACCGTCGTTCTCAAGCAAAACGCAAGACTCACAACAAGTCTACCAAGTTTTGCAAGGTGTACTGGGTGCACCATTCCGTTGTTCATCAACTTGGGAATGTGAGGGTCACCTTTGTTCGAACACCCACCTCTCCTTGTGTTGTTTTCTTTTTCCTAGGAATCTCGGGGCGAGATTCTTGTTTAGTGGGGGAGAGTTGTAGCATCCCAATTGTCTAACAATTGCAATGCTACTAGCCTAGTCTATATATAATGGCTACTTCCTATATATAATTGTTGCATCATAATTATATCATGCTCATGTCATCATGCCACCTTGCATTTGAGCATCATATAAAACCCTTTTTGTTTTGGTTCTTCCCTCATATGCATTGTAAATTGTATTTGCCTCTTGATATTGTATTTGGTTCTTGATATATTGTTTAATGCCCAAGTTGAGTTGGGGGCATATCTTTTATTCCACTCCACCACCTTTCTTTCACCACCTTATAATTCCACCATCCAACTAAATATGAGCTTTGCACTTTATTTGAGTTTACCTCTAGCTCATGTGGGTTGGGATGGATCCAATTCTATCTCCACATGCTCTCATATATGCACCATATTGTTTCCACATTATTGGTTTATGAGAGCCACATGGCCACCTTTGCATGCCTTGTGAGGGGAACCCTTTTTCTAGCTTCCATATGGATTATTATGGATTTATGCTCATGTGGGGATATTTTTGGGACTAGTAAGCATCTAGTGGAATATACACACTAGCAAGTCCCAAGTATAATCCAATGTGATCATCTCCATCTACTCCATTTGGAACTTTCCTTTAAATTCTTTTTGCTTGGCTTTTATTCCAATTTTGGGAATGCATAATAATAATGCCATGTTGATATTATTGTTCTCACAAAAATAAACATGGAATTAAACATTTTGCATGGGCCATGCAAGTACCACCTTTTGCTTGTCCTTTGAATTTTTATTTGAATTTTGAGTGGATCTTTTCCCCATATCTATCTCTACCCTCTTATGCTTGATCTTGCTTGATGCATGCAAGCATCTAAACCCCCACCACCATCTCCATCCATGCCATCACCACCTTTTCTTCTCTTCTCTCTTTAGACTATATCTTGTTTGAGCTTGTCTTAACCATGCTTGATCTAGTCAAAAAGAACCACTCCATCTACCTCTCTCCCTAAACCTAAACCATACAGTCATCTCTCCTCTCTTTACCACCCCTCTCTCTCGGCCTCTCTCTTCTCTCTACCTAGCTGGCCCCACTTGGCCACCTGATCACCCTGGCCCCACCTAGCTACCCCATCCCCAGCAGAAACCCTAGCCCGAGCCTCCCACTACCCAACCCTAGCTCCAACCCGAGCTCCCTCTCTCCCTTCCTCTCTCTTTTCTCTCTCTGCCCTGCATGCCCCACACCGAACCACCCTCCTTGGCCTCACCCTGCCCCACCTGGAAGCCCCTGCCCGTGCCTGCCCTGGCCTCCCAGCTCGAGCACGTGAAGGAGGGGGAAAAAGGTGGCCGAGCCACCTTTAACCCTACCCACTCCCCCACGGCACCCCCTCTCCTCTCCCGTCCCTATCTAATCCCTCTCGGCTCTCCTCTGGCCTCTCCAGATCTGGCCAAGGCGCCCTGGCCTTCCTCCCTCCCTCTCCACCGACCCCAGCTCCCTCTCGCCGGACACCGTCGGCTCCACCTACGATCCATCGTTCCAGCCGGCGTGCCCATCGGGGAGGTGATCGAGAAGACCGAGGCGACCCTCTGCATCACCCCCATCCACGCCAGCGAGGAGGAGAAGCTTCGGACCTGCCGCAGCACCGCGTGGCCGACGAGAAACCCTAGCTTCAGATCGCCTGCGTCCTCGCCGATCGGCTGCTCCCCAGCCGGCCAGCTTCGTTGCGGGTAGCTTAATGGGGTGGCCCCCTGAAATATTTCTGAATCCTGTGATCACTTTGTCGTGACTGCCTCGTTGGGTTTTGATTTGGTTTTTCCGAGGTTGATCGAGTGTGTGTTGCTATTTGTGCACCCCTGCAAGATAAAACTTTCTGAAAGCCGTGTCCGCGGTTATGGACGACTTGGAGCACAGTTTCTCGATCATAGACAAGAATAACTAAAGTACCGCTTTTAATTTGACTAAGTACCAGACTAGTAAATAGTGCAACACTCATGGAATGGATAATAAAACTGCCAACGGATGGGGGGGTTGTTCGTCCGCTTCCTCGTTGGTAAGCGAGGAGGAGGATGGATCGGTTAATATTACCATTATAACTGTTGTTATTAATTCACGGACATCCGTCTATCTATGGTTAGGCGGATGGTTAGCGAGTATCTATAGAATTGCTAGAGTTTATCTTTTGCTGCAATTGCGTCACCCCAGGTTGTGTCCCCTTTAGAGGCATAAAGACTTGCTGAGTACCCCTAGGGTCTCACACGATAAATTGTTTGATTCAGATGAACAGGTAAGCTCGCAAGATGGATACTGGGTGGAGGAGACGGACGATGTGGGCAACGATCATTCGGTGTAGAGATTCCGGGAACGGGGATCCGTGAGATCTGTGGGCGGGATGTGTTTATTTATGTGGCATCTTATGCCGATTTGCTTCTTATCCGTACTCGGATCTTGTTTTCCGCTTCCGCTTGATACTCTGATGTTTGATGTATGAGGAGATATCCTAAACTATTATATCTAGGATATTTGGATCTTGCCGTATGGCGTTGCTATATTTTCCTTTCTTTTTAGATGGAATGACTCTGAGAACCATTGTATGGTGGCTTGCATACATACTCATTTGTGTATGTAGTTGATCCCTTCGCCTGCCGATTACGCCGCCCGTTCTTGTCCCGATGTTTGGAAATGGTTAGGACGGCCGAAAGGTCTACCTGTGAGTGGCATTTGGGCCCCACCGTACTATTTTAACCATTTCCGCTCATCCAGGCTTGTAACTAGGAGCGTAATTCACCGAGGTAGTTACATCCTAGTCTTGAACCTTTTGCGGTGAAGGCTTTGGTCCTTTCCTTTCTAGGCCTCCCAGGTGGCCTCCTAAGAACTGGTGGTTCGAGTTTGAACCCTAGATCGACTATCTCCCAATCATTTTCATCAGCAATAGGTGGTACATTTCCTGCAAAAGTTGCAGCAAACTTGTCCACGAGAAATAGTTATGAACATAGTTCTCTATTTCAGCACCTCTACCTCTCAGCTTTAAGATGATATGCAATGCATGGTGGCATGGTAGACCAGTAACCTGCCACTTCCTGCACGAACAAGTCTTGTTACCAATGTCTACAATAAACCTCCGTTCAGTTCCGTGCTTGTCTTGTGCATAAACCTCAGCCAATGTATTGAAACTTCTGACTGTCCTCGTCTTTATCGTTCTCATTGCCCTGGTGGTTGCATTTAGTAATAAAACCACCTTTGGAATTATTTTATGGCCTACAAATTTTCTTGCACAAATTGTCTGCCTAAAATCTATCTTCAACATTATACACTTTCTTATTGCATCTAACAAAATAACAATTGCAAGTGACTTCATGCTCCTAATCTTAGCATTGAACCTTTCTGTCAGATTAATGCAAACAAAATCCACTTTACTTAACTCACCAAACTTGCTTCTGGCCCATAACTTGTTATGATGTTCTTCGAGGTATTCTTTCAGCTTCGGCACGGTATACAAGTTTTGCATGTAAGTAGCATGCGTGCTTGGGGTGTACGTGTATGCTGATTGCCACAAGTTGTCTTCAAAGGTCTTTCCTTTGAACTTCTTCGTGAAGCTAGTAGCGAGGTGACGCATGCATTCCCTATGCTCAATCCTAGGAAACACGGCATCAATAGCATTCTGAAGTCCCTTGCATGCACCAGTGTGTATCACCAAGCCTTCAGGGTGACCAATTACTACATGTAGTCTCTGCATGAACCATGTCTAGCTTTCAGTTGTTTCACCCTCAAGAACAGCATAGGTTACAGGAAAAAGGCAAATATGTGTGTCCACAACACAAGCGGTAGCAAGCTGTTCCGTGAACTTCCCTATTAAAGAAGTTGCATCTGTTGCCAAGTATGGCCTGCAGCCATCTAGGAACCCCTTCCAGCATGCCTTCAGGCAGACAAAACATCTCCTGAAGCATTTCTTATCTGCCTGCTTATACTTGACCCCCCTTGAGACCTTTTCTCTTCCTTTCACAACCTCGTAATCAATGTCAACAACACTACCAGGTGATGTCTTCTCTACCTCAGCTTTGAAACTATACAACATGTGAAAACTGTTAGTCCACTTGCCCTGAATGAAGTCTAGAGCCATATCCTTCCCATCAAATACTCTATGGTAAGGAATCAGAACGTTAAACTTTTCACTAAGCTTAGTTCTGAGTTCAGCAGGTCCAATGCTACGATCTTGCCTCACCCAGTCAAGTACCTTAGCAGCAATCCACTTGGTTGTCACCGGTCGAACTTTATCACTTAAAGAAGTATTAGGGAAGTTGTGTTTCTTCGTGTTTACCTTGATCTGCATTCAATGGGAATAAAAATAAATCAGAGGACTCATCAGCAGAACAAATATGAGAAAGACCAAAACTAAATGTAGCTATTGCAACCTGAAATGGGTGTCCACCCCGTATTGGAGATGCATGCAATCTCCATTTACACACCTTACTTTCCCTACAATGCACCCTAAATCTCTTTTGGGTGCTCTTTTCAATGATAAATTCGAACCCAACTCTTATTGCATAGGTAGCAACAGCATATCTGCATTCCTCCACAGTATCAAAGACAATCCCCTCATCAATTGTAGGGTTGTCCATGTCAAAGTGTATCACTAGCCTGTCCTCATCTTCGTCGTCGTATCTGCATCCCATTTCCCCATCCTCACATTCCTCTTCCTCATCAGTCCCATAGTCAGGCTCATAGTTCGAATCAACCAAATATTCCCTACTCTCCATCCTATCAGGGTCAACAGCCACATACGGATATGCTTTCTCATCATCATCTTCGAGCACAAAATCACCCTGACCGCCACACATTCGGATGTCTTCATGCTCAACGAAAGGCTGGTCGGTCACGCTCGGTATCAAAACGGAGCCTGCTCTGTTCGCGTTCCACACGGCCCGGTATCATTCAGGACAGTCTCTTCCCCAGTATCTTTTTAACGATGTGCACAAACATCAACATAGTCCCCGTGCCGAGGTGTTTACTCCACATCATGGCCAGAGCCTCCTCAGTTCTAACGTCGTAGAAAGTCTATGAATTTATGTCATAGTACCTGATTACGAATTCATCATGATGGCCAATGGGAAACTTTCCAAATTGCATGTGCAAGTCACTTAGAGTTATATCCTCCGTGTCTACTATCAGCCGATAATCAAATCCACTCGTAACTGCGATTCTACCGTCGAACAAGGTTTCAGTTCGACACCCATGCCAAATCTTCAAAAGAAATCTGGATGAAGCAGACGTCCTACGGCCACCAACATAGATCCTCTCCATCAACACGGGACTAGAAACTCTAATTGGGAGATGCAGAGATGGAATTGCAGTTTTTACCCTTCAGGGAGGATGTACGGCACGTTCAATGGGCTCCAGAGCACCAAAGCTTTGAACCCAGTGTCCTCTTCCCCTGTTTTGTGCTCCTCCATGTTCTCCAGCCTTGAAGGGTCCATCTCCTCGCTCTCCTTACGAGAAGGACCCATCTTCGTGTTCTCCGGCCAGACAAGATCCATTTCCGTGTGGGATCTAGATCAAAGCCACCATTGTTGCGTGAGAACCTAACGCCCATCAAACGATTTTTGTTCCCATATGCGCCTGGGCGGCGACGGAGGCAAGGAGACAGGGCAAGGGGGCAAGACAAGGTGGGTAGGGGATGATGGGAGGGCGATAGTCCAGGGGGGTACAAGAGTGTTGCCGAAGGGGACGGAGTGGCGGCATGCAAGACCAGAGCGGTGGAGCGGAGTGGAGCTGCGAGCGAGCGACAGAATATGGAAAATCACAGAATAATGGGGAGCACTAATCCTTGAACCTGGGATGGGCACCATCGATGGTCGAGGTTGCGGGTCCCACCAGTCAGTAAAACGCCACGTTCTCTTCCCCTGTTTCTGATGGTGTTGTTACAATTCTACGATCGTAGTGGCACAGGCAAAATTTCTGGACACAACTAAGGACACACTCATAAATATACTTAAAATGGAACGCTGACCTGATACATTGCCCGATCCGGTTGCTAGCCATGACCTGTATATTTAATATCTTAGCACTCTTATGCTGAGAAAAGGAAATAAATATTCAGCAGTTAGTTAAACTAGTTTCGAATAAATAAGATACACTCTTAGGAAGCTTAGCTATGGCCCCACCTAAGCAGAAGCCACTATCGCCCCATCCACCGCCGAAGCTTGGCTATTTGGCCCCTCTGAGGCAGGCCATGCGGCTACTACAAGGCCGGTCTTCCATTGCCATCCGAGATGGTTGATTTCGCAGAATGTGTTGCATCTGCGGCGGCGGTGGCAACGGCGAAGGCCGCGGCGGCATCGAGAAGGGCCAACCGAGCATCGTGGAGAATGCGCGCGGTGGCATTTTCGTGTGCTCTGGGCACGAGAAAGAAGGTACGTTCCGAAGCGTTCCTGCGAGATTGCCGGTGAGGAAACAAACCCCCGAACAGGGCGGTGCCAAGGTCAACAAACACTCGCCTCCATGCCTCGGCGCGGGCAACCTTACTGTGGGGAAATCTGGGCGGACGCCGTCAGCGGCAAGGACGATCCATCCTATGCACCGTCAGCGGCCACACAACGGCGGCGTGGATCTATATACAGTTAGCTTGTTGGAGTGTTCGACATCTGGAACCAATGATGGGCAACAGCTTAGCACCAGAATTCAGTTTCAGATTCATAGGGACCTATGATCCCTGCCACAAGAAGCCGGAGTTCACCTTCGAAGAAATTGTTGCAGCGGCGCGACTGTTCGTACTGAACCGGGGCTGGTTCAAGCACGTCAACTAGTGCATGAACATTGAAGATCTGTTGAAGTTTGGCGGGAAGGAAAAAGTCCAGTTGTGGTTGAAGGATCGCTGAACTTACGTCCTCTCAAGGCAATTGGCTAGCCAACTTTTATGGTGGAGATCCTTAGTTTCTTCAGTGTAGAATAGTTAGGTTCAGAGACTAACTCTGTAGAATGCCTTTTGTAGAGGCAATAGCCCCCTTTTGCGCAGCTATCCCATACTGTAGTATGGAACTAGTCTGAAAGTAACCAAATACTATCAAGATGTATATATTTATTCAATTACTACAGGCGGTTGAATTCAGTTTACTGTCATACTTATCCGAGGCAGACAAGATTCAGACAATATTTTATGAACTGATCTTGGGTGGTTTATTCATGCAAGTTCCATGCAGAATCACACACCAGCTCGAACAAATATATGTAAAAATTGCTCGAGGCATACAAACCAACAACATTTCGTGCCTTTCAGATTGCTCACCGGCAGCATTTTCCCGGCAATGGTGACATTGATCATTGCTAGCCCACCCTCTTTTCAGGAGGCTACCCTTGGTTATGCACACAAATTCATTAGCGACACATACTACAAATTCATTTAGCCACACATACTACAAAATCATTAGCCACACAAACTACAAATCATTAGCCACACAAACTACGAATTCAGTAGCCACACATTACAAATTCAGTAGCCACACATACTACAGCAGTTCAAACTATTACATAAGGCATACTACATGCTCGACCCTCAAGTCAGCAATCTTTCAGCTTCACTAAAACTCTGTCTTCACTCGAGGGAAATCAGAACCACCAGCCTATCCAAGCCCGATCCCCCCACCAAAACCGTGCGCTCCGTCGCGGAACGGTGGTGGTCCTGTGCCATCGATCCTTCCAGGCCAACACCGCAGGCGACAAGGACACTTTCTGGCCGCCTCATCGGGGTCCTAAATGCCATGTACCGGATCCAGAACCTCCTGCAGGTGGATGATCACCGGGTGCTTCCAGCAATGTTGTCCTCTTGCCCTGCTTGGAATCTCGACATTGTACATCTTAGGAACGGTGTCTAGATCTTTAAGCCACAAATTTACCTCGATGATCCATCTGTCAATCGGTGACACAATCTCCACCAGCTTGCCGCCAAGGCTACTGACGACCTGCTTAAGGGCCTCCAGTTCCCAAGCATGCAAAGGGAGGCCGTCAAAGCCGAGTTTAGAGAAGAAACGAAGCTGCCCCAAGTGATCGTCCTACCCACAGGCGCGATGCCAACACAGGAAGCTCATTTTCTCACCACAGCACTCGAAAGAACGGGAAGAATGCAGAATGCGCTCGTTGTCTGAGCTGTGGGTGAACCGGAGGAAGAAATCGAATGGCGGCGCGCATACCTCAATATTTACCACTTTTCTTCTGATCCCAAAACAAGACCTGAAATCCGACAGCAAGTCTGCCAGCGACACGACAGGATGTGTGCCCAGCACGGTGGCCATGAGAGCGTTGTCGTTGAACTCCTCTGCCAGGTATACCATGCCTGGGGTGCACGATAGCATGCAACCTCCCGAGGCCGATCGCCAGTCCGGATTACCCGGCCGGACGCACTCCGCCATGCGAGAAGGTCTAGGCAGTGGCGAGAGGCTAGGCTGGGGACGCGAAGCTCTGACACGCCGACTAGGAAAAACGAAGCGAGGGTGATGGTGGCGAGCTTCGATTAAGGGCGTGGGAGGTTGACCGGCCATGGCGGGGATGTAAGGAGAGAAACGGAAAGCTCCGATCTGGAGACCAATAGCTGGAGGTAAGCAAGGTAATGGAGAGGGGAATAATAGGGTAGAAGAGCAGAGCAGAGAAGAAGATCTAGTCCTCGCAGGCGTAAACCAGTCCATGACCACAAAAGATAACGGGAAATACTGACGGGTCAATGCAAGAAGAGTTGACCTAATGACGGGATTCGAGTTCAACCTTTTTTTGACTGGTTCAAACGATCGTTTGGCCGTTAGATTTGTATTTACCCCCATTTGGCCCCTCTCAACAATTGGCAAAGCTACTATAGCCCTTCCGCGAGATTACACGCAACTTTGACCACGCGTTGCCTTGGCGTCTGAACTTTTGGGCCGCATATTAAAATTCTTGACATACCCCTACCGGTCGGTTTCTGCCATCGGAGTAGACGATGACACGTAAATCCAGATGTGGTGATCGAAGATCAAAGGAGTTTGATTGAGTCGGAACAATGGTTGGAATCCATGTTCGGAATGTAGATGAGATCTATGTTTTCAGAAAAATCGTCGGGTGCTCCCCGCACCCGCGAGGGGCACTGCCCCTTCGATCCCCGCCCGCTATCCAGCTAGCGGGATAGCCGGCTTCACCCTGTCATAGCACCTTCGATGTTGTTGTGAGTTTCACAATGCTAGTAGATATCGTATTTATGCATAACTTGTTCATGCAGAAAGTTGTGAATGGTATGGTTCATGTGCATGTGTTATATGTGTGTAATCCATACGTGATCTACGAATCACGGTTTTGTCAACCGGCTGGAGCCTAGGTGCTGTCATTTTATTGTATAATGACCTGCGTGTTGGATTCTCCATGTAATTTACTTTACTAAGCTAGTGTAGCTGAGTGGAGAACCTGGATGGCATGCAAGGCGGTGTACATGTCGACGATATGGAGTAAGACGGCTGGCACGAGTCGGATTATAGACTTTGTGGAGATGGAGATCGCCATGAAGAGATCCATACCATCTCACATTATGATTGATTTGTTTCTTTTATTATTGATATGTCTCTGTTTTAACTCTATTAAATAGTCGGTAAAATCTAATCCCTCAAAGAAGGTCTAGTCGGTTTTCCTGCCAGTGTTTGCACCATCACAAGTCGGACATTTTTGGTAGTGGGCTCATAAAATTGAGGTGCTACCAATTCTTTTTGACTAGGTCGGTTCGAGTCGGACTCTTACTGCGGAAACACTCGGTAAGCTAGACGGGTCTATCACAATAGTTGTGGGACTCGGGGAAAAGTCGGACGGGAGCCGGGGCATGTGATGTGATACGTTGGAAACGTATCTATAATTTTTGATGCTCCATGCTTGTTTAGTATCTACTTTGCTTTACTTGTCCACACTTTGAGGTGCTTTTTACATGTTTTCTGGTACTAACCTGTTAACAAGTTGCAACAGTGCCAGATGCCTGTTTTATGCTGTTTTTGGTTTCAGAAAAGTTAGTAAAGAAATATTCTCGGAATTGGATGGGACGAAGGACAAAGTCAATAACTTTCCGTGGGAAACAAGAAGTCCAGAGGGGAGCCTGTAAGGCCAGCCAGGGGGGCCAGACACACCCTAGGCGCGGGTGGGCCCTAGACCGCACCTGGCTAGGGTTTGAGCACCCTGGCCGCCTCTCGGTCTCGCCCCTTCGCCTATAAGAAGCTCCTGATGCAGAAACCCTGAGTACCGGATCAGAAATCCACGAAACTGTCTGTAGCCGCCGCCACCATCGTCCCTAGATCGGGGGGATCTGAAGTTCTTCCCGGCACCCTGCCGGAGGGGAGATCATCCCGGAGGCCTTCTCTCCGGTATGATTCGTGAGTAGTTCCACCTTGGACTATGGGTTCATGTAGTAGCTATATGGTTGTATCTCCTCCTTTGTGCTTTCATGTATAGATCTTGTGAGCTCCGTTCATGATCAAGATCTAATCTATTTGTAATCATGCATGTTGTGTTTGCGGGGATCCGATGGATATTAAGATTATTATGTTGGTTTGATTAATGGTTTTATCTTTATGATTCTATCATGTCTGTGTTGTTTGTGATCTTGCATGCTCTCCGTTTCTTGTGGTTATCTTGGCCAAGTAGTTGCTAGTGACTCCAAGAGGGAGTATTTATGCTCGATAGTGGATTCATGCCTCTAGTTTCCAAGGGAAATGACAATAATCTCTTCGGTTGTAGATGTGTTGTTGCTACTAGGGAGAAAACAACGGTCTCTTGTTCATGGAACATGTGGACTGTTTACCTTACACACTCCGCTTAAAGCAGTTTTATGTTGCTTGCAACTTAATACTGCAGGGGGTTCGGGTGATAACCTGAAGGTGGACTTCTAGTCATAGATGCAGTTGGATGACGGTCTATGTATATTTTTGTATTTCCCAATCAACTTCATAGGATCTTTTTGGCTAGTAATTGCATTGTTATGCCTTGCTCAGTTCTTGTCAATTGCCCAGCTGTAATTTGTTTACCCTTCATGCCATGTTGTTTATCTAAGGAGAGCACCTCTAGTGAACTATGGACCCCGGTCCAATCTTTACCATTGATACATCTTCCACTATTACTTGTTTACTTGCTGCAAACCATTATCTTCCACACCATACGTTTAATCCTTTGTTACAGCAAACCGGTGAGCTTGACAACCTCACTGATTCGTTGGGGCAAAGTCTTGAGTTTGTGTTGTGCAGGTCTCCACGTTGCCAGCAACACATTTGAGACGTTTCCTTCCTCCTTCAGGTTCGATAACCTCGGTCTCTACTAAGGGAAACTTGCTGCTGTGCTCATCACACCTTGCTCTTGGGGTTCCAACGAAGTGTCCCACGTCAACACTGGATGCACGCATCAAGATTTCTGGCGCCATTGCCGGGAGGCTAAGGACATCTTCACTAGGGGAGTCCTTCACTTCCTTTCTCTTTACTTTGTTTTTAGTTTTGTTTGTTTCTTTTGCTTGGTTTTGTTTGCCTCTTTTCAAAAAAACAAAAAAAAATCAGTTCTTTCTCTAGTTGTTGCCATGTCGGGGTCTGCTTTTATTTCCCCTATGGTATAAATCTCCACTTTTAAGCAAAAAAGTGAAGAAAGTTTTAAGGAAGCTTGGTCTAGAATCTCTGCTTTCCAGAGGGAAACTGAGCCTGAGGTAAGCCTCATCTTGGTTATTGATAGTTTCTACCGTGGTATTGCTCTTCATTATAGATATGCTTTGGATGTTGTGGCTGAAAAAGATTTTTTGCTTTGTACTGAGGATGAAGATTATGATGCTATAATAAAATTAATCATGATCTATGGTACACCTGGCAAGTCTGATTCCTCTTTCACAAGTATTTTTGCTAGGTTGAACCATCTTGAGACCAGCATTGCTGCCATGAATAGTTGCTATCACACTCTTAGGGCTTACCATGATTATGTTCCCATAAATTCTGAGCCTTCAAATTGGTTTCCCACAATTAAAGTCTCAATAAACACTACACTTTTTGATGCTCGCTGTGATATCATGTCTGAATTTTGTCTCATGCCTAAAGATATTTTTGATTCCTTGAGTCTTTCGGGGCTTATTGAAGGAGGAGAGGAAATCTCTCTTACCAACAACGCCACTATATTGCCCATTGAAATAGCTGAAGGTGTGTTTACAAAAATCTCAAGGAAAATGGTGTCTACTGATTACCGTGTTATTGAATGTGTAGGCAAAGGACAGATCACACTTGGAAGATCTCTACTGAAACACCTTGGGGCAGTAATAGACGTGGGAGAAGGCATCATGCACTTTACTCCCCCGGTAAGCAATCATATCTTCCCTAAGAAGAAAAAGAAAGGTAAGAAAAGAAGGAACAAGAGGGGCAATTCTTCATTTGAAAATACTTGATTCTTCTTGCTTCTTGCGCCTAACTTAAAGGCGTTAAAGAAAAGTACTTCTTGGGAGATAACCCAAGAGTTTCCTTGAGTCTTAGAAGTTATTACTTCTGTAATGACCTCTCCTTATCCTTTTTGTTTGCTTTTTGTGCCAAGAATGACCTCTAATGAGAGGGAAGTAAGATTTGGGGAGTTGTTGTCCCGAAACAGATTTCTATCCTCCACCCAAAAACATCGCGAGGAGGCTCTGTAACTCATATTGAGCTCACAATTTAAGAATAAACCCCACAGTATGTTGGCTAACTTTTGTTAGTTAAACACTTTTTGATTTGATCAACATAAGATGTTCAAAAAAATTCGTTTCTACTTGCTGGTCTGTTTTGACAGATTTCTGCCATTATTTGCATTTGCTTCTTATTAATTCCTTTTTGAGCTCTCTTCAGGTAAATTGAGTTTCTTTGAAGGAGTTACTACAGTAGCTTGTGTTTTTAGTGAAAAGCCTTGCTGTTCCAAAGCTTTTCCAGTGGTCTAATATCTTTTGAATAAGCTGATGTTGCTAATGAAGATTGTGTGAAGTTTTGTATGAAGGAAAAATTTCAGGTGTAGAGAGAGAATGATGCAATGAGATGAAGAATGGACAAAAGCTCAAGCTTGGGGATGCCACCATGGTGTCACCCCAAGAAATATCCAAGAGGTACAAGCGTCAAAGCTTGGGGATGCCCAAGGCATCCCCTTCTTCATCAATAAAAAGCTTAGGTCTGTCTAGACACTTTGTTTTTATTGTTTCATGCACAGTTGTGTTGTTCTTGGAGCATCTTAGTTTTTGTTTGCTTTGTTTAGTTTGTTTAGTTTGCTTTAGTAGTTTGGAACCCCGCTCTCGCTGTGTTGTTTTGCAAATAAGTTTGCTTGGTGTTTGGAAAGGAGTAGTAAGTTCTTGCTTGAAGTACAAGAGGATCTTGCATTGACTGTGACTTAGACTTTAGCATGACATGCTAGGTGTTGTTTTAGCATTATGCTTAGTTATTATTGTTGTAGCATGTTTTTTCCAAACAATTGGGATTTCTTAGTGTGCCTTTAAAAAATTATACGTTGTTTTAGCATGCAAAAGCATAGTATTGTGGTATTCTCCTTTGATGTTTTGCTTGGGTTGACTTGGCACATGCTCACACCATGTTATGACTATGACAAGTCACCATTAGCCTCTATGATCATTTAGTCATTGACTTGTAGTACCACTCTTTGCTTTGATTAGTTTGCTTTGTTGCATTGCATAATTATGGCCATTATTGCTCTCTTAGTTGGTTGCTCCCAGTCTTTTGCTAGCCTCCACTTGTATGAGTAAGTTCTACTCATGCCTCCAACTCCAAAGAAACCAAGTTATTCCAAAGTGTCCACTATAAATTCCTATGCATGGTGTGTTACACCATTCCAAGTATATTCTTGTTTTCATCTATCTTCCAATTAAAAACTATTTTGTTATGTGAAAACTTAGTGATTAAAGCCCTCACGAACTTGATGGCACATTTTATTCTTTGCCCCTAATAAAATTGAACCATTGTGATAACTTTGTTGTATATGCTTGCACTTATAAGTTGGAATTAGCAGAACCGTGCTGTCACGGGGAACGTTTTCAACATTGCACTTGTACATTGTTGTACTCAGTTGATATCATGTTCTTTTGTCTATGGATGTCACCGGTGTGAAATAAAGAGGGAACTTGTAAGTCGATGGAGTTTGTATCCTGTGTTAGAGAAACGCCTGGGCCGCTAGCCTAAGCCATGCCTAATCATGGTGGAAACTTGCAGCATCACCATAGTGACATCTATGAAGCATTCTTCTTATAAAAAAGAGACACATTAAGAAAAGAGGAAAGAGAGAAAAAAGCACCATATTCCCATGGTACATAAGAAGAATTGTTGAGATGCTCATTGTCTGCTTGCCTTGTCATTTTGGTTATGGGAAAGCTCCTGTACCATGTGCAAGGGGTACCCCGTTGGCGGTTCTCAATGATATGCAAATACTTACAGTGACAAGAACTTACCTGGACCCAAAGTAGAGTATGCATGAGGTGTGGCCCTCGTATTCAAGGGGCATGAGATTGCCAACTTATACTTCGTCAAGCATATACTCCAGATTTGCCACTTTAACCTTAACCACTTCAAGATGCTTATGATAGGGGCAATGAGGGCTGAAAGCTAACTAGTACCATAATTTTTGGAAGCTCTTTTTGAAACTTGTAATCCCTGCTTCCTTTACAAAAAGACCTTTCTTCCACCACTATTGAGTCTACACCTTCTACCTTTAGGCACCATTAAGAGAGCATAGTTGTCATTATGTGTGTAGTGTTCCAAAGCTTATTAATTGATGCATATTGTGTTATTACTTGTTCATGTGCTACTTGTTTCTAGTCACCCTTGTGAACTTTGTAGGTGTCCTATGCATTATATTGCTACTCTATGAGGGACAAGCTGACTGTCACTATGATATGTTTTCTGCATGTGAAACAAACAAACGTTTTTAAATGCATATTATTCATGATCTTTGTTTGTAGCTTGCCATGTTGCATCCATAGTTACTATGTCCTATTGTTAGAACTCCATCTTTCATGTACATGTTTAGAGTTCTTTGATCCCAGCTTTCAATGCTTGCAAATGGTTGGATCTTTATTGTGAGGGTGCATGTCACCTCAAAAATTATTCTTTTATCACTTACCTACTCGAGGACGAGCAGGAGTTAAGCTTGGGGATGTTGATACGTTGGAAACGTATCTATAATTTTTGATGCTCCATGCTTGTTTAGTATCTACTTTGCTTTACTTGTCCACACTTTGAGGTGCTTTTTACATGTTTTCTTGTACTAACCTATTAACAAGTTGCAACAGTGCCAGATGCCTGTTTTCTACTATTTTTGGTTTCAGAAAAGTTAGTAAATAAATATTCTCGGAAGTGGACGGGACGAAGGATAAAGTCAATAACTTTCCGTGGGGAACAAGAAGTCCAGAGGGGAGCCCGGAAGGCCAGCTGGGGGGGCAGACCCACCCTAGGCGCGGGTGGGCCCTAGCCCGCGCCTGGCTAGGGTTTTGAGCACCCTGGTCGCCTCCCGGTCTCGCCCCTTCGCCTATAAGAAGCCCCCGATGCAGAAACCCTGAGTACCCGATCAGAAATCCACGAAACTGTCTGTAGCCGCCGCCACCATCGTCCCTAGATCGGGGGATCTGAAGTTCTTCCCCGCACCCTGCCGGAGGGGAGATCATCCCGGAGGCCTTCTCTCCGGTATTTTTTTTCCATACAATACCCCGGGAAGAGGGATCGGGTTCCATTATCATCAGACAACGGAACAACAACCACACACATCAAACGTAGTACTGACCCACCTAGGGGGTCAAGAAAAGGAAATGCAAGAGGTTCAGATTACACACCAAACAAACTAAACAAAAATAAAGAAGGAGGATGGAGACGCAAGAACACCGCCCTCAGGCTAGTGGGGGACAAGTCCATATCAAAACACAACCAAGGAACTAAAACACTGGATGCCAACACCAACTTCTCGCAGCCCAGTCCTTTTTTCAAGTTCTCCTTCTTTTCTCCCGCCCCCTTTCCAGTTCCGGAGCTTCATGAGCACGATCTCCAGGAATTGCAGGCAGTCCCAGGAAAGGAACAGGGGCCACATCCATAGCTGCCGCATCATCCAATGCATTTTGTTGTAAAGTATCCGCTCCAGCTTGCAGCACCGCCCGGTCATTCTCCCCATGCAACCCTGCCCAATAACGAATGAACACACAAGCATATATAACCAAATCAACAGGCGAATTAATGAGTTTTTTTCAAAACAAGCCCTCATTCCTGAGCTTCCAAATAGCCCAGCAAATTGCCGCCACCACCGTAATCTGCACATTCCTACTAACACCCACATACTGAGAAGCCCACCAAAAATATTGGGAAAAGGATCCAGGTCTATTTGCAGCACCAATAGCTCTAGCAACCACCCCCCAAACGTATTTAGCTGCCACACACGAAAAGAACAAGTGTCTAGTGCTCTCATCCTCATTACAAAACCTGCAAGTAAAATCTCCAACCCAATTCCTCCTCTTCATGTTGTCTTTGGTGAGAATAGCATTGTGCCAGATGAGCCACAGCCAAATTTTAATCTTCAAGGGAATTTTTGCTTTCCACAGATGCTTAAAACTTCTATCAATCCCAACATTTGACAGATGTGTGTACATTGACTTAACAGAGAACTTGCCAGATTTATTCCACATCCACACAGGCCTGTCCTTTTCCTGATTCAAACTCATCCCAGACAGCAGCCTTCTCATTTGTTCCTGATGATTCAACCCATCAGTATCCAGCCATCTCCTAAAAGAGAGACTCCACCCTTTTTTGCCATGTCTGCCACCGTGATTATTTGGTTCTGACAAATATCAAATAAATCAGGGAACCTATCTTTCAAGGGTGTGTCCAAGCACCAAGCATCATGCCAGAAATCAGTCAACTCCCCGTTACCAACCTTCATTCTCCTACCAGCCAAATAGAAACACCTAATCTTAATCAAATCATGCCAACATGGAGAATCACTCTGTCTGTGTTTCACATTACCGATCCCACCTTTCTTCAAATATTTTTTTCTTACAAACACTTGCCATGGACCTTCCTCAGCTTCGAGGCGCCACCACCACTTACACAACAAGCAAATGTTAAAAAGCCTAATGTTTTTAATCCCCAGTCCACCTTTTTTCCTGGGCCTACACACATATTTCCATTTAACCAGATGATATTTCTTCTTCCCCACCTTCCCATACCAAAAGAAAGCTCTAGTGCGTTTCTCAATTTCTTCCACATTTGACTTATGTAAAAGAAACATAGTCATGGGGTAAACAGCCACACTAGAGACACAAGCAGTGATTTTAACATGTCTCCCTCCCAGGGATAAAGCTCCCCCCATCCAGCCATCCAACTTTTTCTTCAACCTATCACCAATAAAACTCATCTCAGCCACTGTGCATCTCCTACTACAAACCGGCAAGCCCAAATATTTAATTGGCCAACTACCCTTCTGACAGTTGAACATCTCAGCATAATTGGACAGTTTCTCATCATCCTCTAACACCATCATCACCTCACTCTTCTCAAAGTTAATCTTGAGCCTAGACATGGATTCAAACAAATACAGCAACAGTTTCAAGTTTCTAGCCCCCTCAGGGTCATCCTTAATAAACAGAATGGTATCATCAGCATATTGTAAAATGGCAATCCCTTTATCAAACAAATTATCAACCAATCCTGTAAACAACCCACCAGCCTGTGCATTAAGCACCATCTTAGCCAAACATTCCCCTGCCAAATTGAACAAAAAAGGAGAAAAAGGGTCCCCTTGCCTAACCCCCTTAAAGCTGCCAAAGTAAGGACCAGTTTCCCCATTGACCTTAACACTGAGAGTAACCTGAGTCACAGCACTTTTTAACCAAATCATCCAATCTTCACTAAAACCTTTCTGCCTACAACAGTAAAACAGAAAGTCCCAATTAACCTTGTCATAAGCTTTCTCAAAGTCAATTTTTAAAACCACACCCTGTTGCTTCTGACTTTTCGACTCTTTTAAAATCTCATGTAACAAAGTCACCCCATCTGCAATAAACCTCCCCTTAATAAAAGCAGTCTGACAAGTATCAATTAGTTTTCCCATCACAGGCTCAGTTCTAACTGTCAGAGTTTTAGTAAAAATCTTAAACAGCACCTGGAGCAGACAAATAGGTCTATACTTCTGTATCCTATCAGCATCATCACCTTTCGGCAGGAGAGTAATCACACCATAATTAATACTCCTCAAATCAATCTTATGGGCAAAAAAATCATCAAACACAGCCATAACATCTGTTTTTATAACTGCCCAACAATGCTGATTGAATTCAACAGGAATCCCATCAGGACCAGCAGCTTTATTTTTCTCCATCTGATCAATAACCTCTTTAACCTCTTTCTCAGTAAAAGGCACCCCCATCTTCTCCCTATCTTCCTCATTAAGCTTCTCCCAGTCCTTCCAGTTATCATCTGCAAGCCTAATAGAAAACCCACCAGCAGGCCCAAACAAAGATTTATAGTAACTAGTAGCATGCTGCAGGAGATCACGAGTCCCCTGAATCTCATTCTCCCCATCTTTCATTGAAAAAATCATTTTCTTTCTCCTCACCCCATTAGCAATCCTATGAAAATATTCAGTATTATTATCACCTCTAAGCAACCAATTGTCCCTCGATCTTTGCTGCCAAAATCTCTCCTCATTTTCATACACCTCTAGCAACTCTTTCTGAATAACTGCCTTTCTTTTAAGTTGTTCAGCAGTAAGCAAAATCAACTCCTCAATTTTTTCAAGCTCCTGCAGCTCCTCCACCAACCTCTTCTTCTTTTTTTTATCCTCACCCCTTAAATGAGCACCCCATCCTTTCAAATCATTTCTGACATTCTTTAGTTTTTTCTGCAGCCTATCAAGACTGTTCTTGCCATTCACACGTTTTTCCAAACTTTTTCCACCCTGGTCAAAAAATCATCACACTGTAACCAACTTTTCTCAAATCTGAATTCCCTGCCCCCTGTTTCCTGCCCTTCCATAGTATCCAGAATCAAAGGACTATGATCAGAAACCTCTCTAGACAACTTGTGTACTGTAGTAAGAGGAAACAACTTCTCCCATTCTTTACAAACTAAGATTCTATCCAATTTCTCCAAAGTCGGATTTTTCTGGTTGTTGGACCAAGTAAACTGCCCTCCAGACATGATGATCTCTCTTAAACCATAAGCATTAATAATCGAATTAAACATATGCCCCCACTTATTCAAAGCATGACCCTTATTTTTTTCAGAAGCACACCTGATCACATTAAAATCACCACCCACCAATAAAGGAATAGTTTGATCCTAACAAACCTTAGCTAACTCAACCAAAAACTCCTCTTTATTCTCCTCTTGAGCAGCCCCATATACTATCACCAAATGCCACTGAATCTGTTTCAAAACATCAAACACCTTCATCTTAACATGAAATTTGCCCACAGACACACCAATTTGAGTCAATTTAGAGGAACGTAGGCCCCCCAAAATGCCTCCAGACCTTCCACAGAAGGCAACCAACTCCAGGAGAATTGATTCATAGGATCAATCCTCCTGAAAAAAGCCTCAGAATAGTCTTTCTTAATAGTTTCCTGTAAACCAATAAAATCCACCCTCTCCTGTCTCAGCAGATTGTTCAGATAAGCACATACACCTTTCTTCCCCACCCCTCTAATATTCAAAATAGCACCTATCATAATGCAGATTTTCTCTCCCTTGTTCCAGTTACAATACCACTCATAGGGTGATAGTTGTGAACCTTCACAGCAGCAGCCTTTAACTTCCTCTCCCTCATAACAGAACCAGTTCTCAACATTTTCTTTTGTTTCCTAGAAACCACAGGAGTAAATTCCTCCTCATCATTACTAGCATCCTTCCAATCCAGAAACAAAACCTTCTCATTCATATCAGCATCACATTCATTCACTACCTGCCTCCTATCCTGTAAACTATGTCTAGCAATTTCTAACTCTTTTAAAGAATTAATATGTTCCAAAGATATAGAAGAAGCATCTATCCCCATTTCCAACGCTCTATGCATAATAATATCATCATCCAGAGTAGCAAAAGAATTATGCAAAGTTAAATTTGTACCTGATAGATCTCTGGGAGGTTGTTGAGCCAAATGCCCTTCAGCCATGTTTCTGGCACCACCTTGATCAGCTACCCTTGAGCTCCTTCTTATACCCTGTTCTTCCACATCAGCCACCTGTTCAGATTGAGATCCCACACTTTCCTGAGTAGAACCATCAGGTTGAGACAAGTCGACAGCCACTACTTCCTGATCTTGATTGACAACTTCCATGTCCTGAGCACCCTCCATCCCAGACCCCCCAACAGTCCTTTTTTTCCACTATCAGAGGAAGAACCAAAAGAGGTATCAGTAGATGCACTATCATTTTTTGCCTGGGCACCCTCATCTTGCACATCCACATCTTCCAGCAAATGACCATACTGCTTCATAAGCTCATAGTGCTTGTCACTGCTTTTATCCTTCAACAGACCCCTGATAAAATCATCAAACCTCTGGGGACCAGCAACAATCTCAGTACTGACCTCTTTAATCACAGTAGAGGATAAATTCTGTAAAACATCCATGTGAACACTGCCCAACCCACCCCCATCAGACACATTTTCCTGAGTATCAACTTGCATCCCCACCACAGTTGTTCTGGTTTGATTACCAGTCCCACCACCACCACCAAAACCACCTGCTACATTCTCTCTAATCACAATTCCCCTTGCACGACCATCACCTCCAGAGTTAGCCCAGATGTTAGCCATTTTAGTCCCAAAAGAAACTCCCCTAGAATCCTCCTGCTCCACCACAACCTGTTTTCCTTTGTCCAACCCAGCTTCACCAGTACCATCACCACCATGTTGACGACCCCCAACACCTCCATCACTACCTGCACCAGGAACAGTTCTTTTCCCACTATCATCATCAGGTCTCCTATGCTCAGCTTCACCCTCATTCTCCTTATCCAACCTATCATCACCATCCTTCCCATCAATCCCCATAGCAGAAGGCAGGTTGGACACAGCATCTGGAGCAAAAATCTCCCTAGTGTACTTGAATTCATAAATCCCACCCTGCATCTCCCCCCTTCTGGTATTAGGAACCAAAGAAACATCCAAACAAGCAATTTTCACCCTTACATAAGCCAAATTCCTCAAGCTATTCCTGTCCAGGGCCACAGGCTTGCCCACCAAAGAGGCAACATAAAAGACAGTTGATTTCTCCCTGTACTTCATAGGGATGCCAACAATTCTAAACCAGGCTTCCTCCAACCAGTCAACAGGTTGCAAGTCCCCATTCCACTTAGATAATTGAATAACAGCATCAGGGATTGTTTTCATGAAGACCTTCCCAAAGTGGAAGTCATCAATGGATCTGGCAGAAGGGAACCTCATCAAAAATTCCACATCATTAATAGACCTGGCATTAAACCTCCATCCAGACCCCATAGCATCAGCCCACATTTGAAATTCTTTCTCCAAATCCTTTCTAGTGACATCACCCCTAACCACACTTATATGAGCATAATGCAACTGTTCCATAGACTGAACATTTGACTCCACCACAGGAATAGAATGAAAACCCTGCTCAAAGTCAGTACTGCCAAAGAAAAGAGGAACATACTCCCAAGGTTTCCTCTCTTGACAAACCAAAATGCTATGATCCTTCCCACAATTATCACACATAACCTCTTCCTGAATCACATCTAGCAACTGCACATCCCCAGAACCCCCAGCCACAACACCATCCCTCGGCATACTCACTATTGGTGGTGGTACAGAGGACCCCACCAGAGTAGTAGCCACAACATCAGACTGAGTAACTGATAAAATTGGAGACAAATTCACAGGGCGATTCCCCCCAATAGGCACATTAACAGAAGTAGATGCCGAGGTGTTCAAGCCAGAAGCAGATCGAGTTATAGGTACAGAAGTGTTCATCCCAACCCTAGGAACATTAACCTGTTCAACTGTTCGTGCAAAAACCGGCTCCCCCTTCTAGGGTTCGAATAAGAGTTACCTGATCTGCCTGGGAAAGACGAAGCAGTAGCATCAGACCCAGAACCTTGCTGCATCTCCGGGCGGTGACTCCACCGGCCCCGATTACGAGCCTGCTCCGCTTCACGACGGCGAGCCTCCGACAGCGCCCACTCCCGCGCCAAAGCCTCCCTGCGTTGATCCTCCATCCTGGCCTCAATCTCCGCCTGCCTCAACTCATCCCTATGCCTCGCATCCCGACGCCGAGCATCCTGCTCCTCGCGGCGCCGCTCCTGCTCGCGGATCCAGCCACTTTCCCTATGATCCCCCTCCAAACCTCTACGATCGACAGGAAAACGACCTTGTCCATACCCAGCTCCGAATCTGCTCGCATAGGGACCAGATCGGACTGGAGGACGAGAAGGGGAACCACGCCCACCGTGAAACCGCCGATCCATATCAGATTCCGCAGCCACCACCTGAGCAAACGATCTACAATCCCCCGAAACAACTCCGTTCCACTTCACCGAAGAAACAACCCGCGGCGACGATGGCTGAAGAATTGGAGGTTCCCGGACGAACACCACACCACACACACCGCGAGATCTGGAAATGGCGAGAGGGGAAACCGCTCCCGATCTAGGGTTAGAGAAAACACGATGTGGAGGCGAAACTGGCTAGGGATCGTGCTCCGTCGTATTAGTACCCCGCGCCTCACCTGGCAGGTGGACCTCCTCCAGCGACGCCCCACCGTCAGCGCCCGCAGCTCTCCCACAACCACCGAGCCGTATCACCCGGCACGTACGCACGTAGGGCGACGCACCGGCGACACCGCGAGAAACTGCCCCTGCACCACCACCGGTGGACCCACGAGAACGTGCCAACCTTCGTGTACCAGGCGCGACCCGTACGAAAATTCCACCACCGAACACCAACTCGCCAGGATCTGTCCTGAAACATCGCGCAACAACACCTGTCCCGAACTCTCCCTCGAGATCAGGCCCCGTCGGCAAGGACTAATCGAGGGCCCAGCCACCTCTCTGATTATGGACCTCCAACTCCCGAGCAACCCACGTCGATCACCGGAGAAAACCACCGCCGTGGACGTAGGAAGGAGAGGAGAGGAGGAGAGAGAAGCCATCCTCCAACAGCGTTATTAAATCAAATAGGATTTGTTTTTCGCCTTCTCTCCGGTATGATTCGTGAGTAGTTCCACCTTGGACTATGGGTTCATGTAGTAGCTAGATGGTTGTATCTCCTCCTTTGTTCTTTCATGTATAGATCTTGTGAGTTCCGTTCATGATCAAGATCTAATCTATTTGTAATCATGCATGTTGTGTTTGCGGGGATCCGATGGATATTGAGATTATTATGTTGGTTTGATTAATGGTTTTATATTTATGATTCTATCATGTCTGTGTTGTTTGTGATCTTGCATTCTCTCCATTGCTAGTGGTTATCTTGGCCAAGTAGTTGCTAGTGACTCCAAGAGGGAGTATTTATGCTCGATAGTGGGTTCATGCCTCTAGTTTCCAAGGAAAATGACAATAATCTCTTCGGTTGTAGATGTGTTGTTGCTACTAGGGAGAAAACAACGGTCTCTTGTTCATGGAACATGTGGACTGTTTACCTTACACACTTTGCTTAAAGCAGTTGTCTGTTGCTTGCAACTTAATACTGGAGGGGGTTCGGATGATAACCTGAAGGTGGACTTCTAGTCATAGATGCAGTTGGATGACGGTCTATGTATATTGTTGTATTGCCCAATCAACTTCATAGGATCTTTCTGGCTAGTAATTGCATTGTTAAGCCTTGCTCAGTTCTTGTCAATTGCCCTGCTGTAATTTGTTTACCCTTTATGCCATGCTGTTTATCTAAGGAGAGCACCTCTAGTGAACTATGGACCCTGGTCCAATCTTTACCATTGATACATCTTCCACTGTTACTTGTTTACTTGCTGCAAACCATTACCTTCCACACCATACGTTTAATCCTTTGTTACAGAAAACCGGTGAGCTTGACAACCTCACTGATTCGTTGGGGCAAAGTCTTGAGTTTGTGTTGTGCAGGTCTCCACGTTGCCAGTAACACCTTTGAGATGTTTCCTTCCTCCTTCAGGTTCGATTCCCTCGGTCTCTACTGAGGGAAACTTGTTGTTGTGCTCATCACACCTTGCTCTTGGGGTTCCAACGAAGTGTCCTACGTCAACACTGGGTGCACACATCATGATGCCACCCGACCAACAGGAGTCGTATGAGATATGATTGACAAGGAGTTGTCTTCCCAGATCACTTGGCGGCTAGCGGTGATGCTAAAGCTCACTAGCCTACTTTCTTATCTAGGATCCAGAATCACTAAGTAACCATCGAAGGGGTGTTGGTTCTAGTGGGAGCATAAATATTAAAGTGTTTAATATGCTTGCTCTTTTATAAATACATGTCTTGAGTGTTTTGCATATTTTCTGTTGTAGATCATGGCACCAAGTAACTGTCATCCTCAGATATCCGGTTTTTCTTTGAGAACCATTCTTGATAAATATAAACCGAACGACACTAATTTTACCAACTGGTATCGAAATCTGAGAATTGTTTTCAAACAAGAAAAGAAGGACCATGTCCTAGACAACCCACTTCCAGATGAGCCGAATGAGAATGCGACCGTCACTGCCACCAATGCCTACTGTCGGGCTAAGGATGAGTCCATAGATATTAGTTGTCTTATGCTTGCTCACATGGAACCGGACTTGCAGAAGCAGTTCGAGAATGTTGAGGCTAGCGATATGATCTAAAGCCTCAAAAGTATGTTCTAGGCTCAGGCTAAGACTGAGAGGTAGCAAGTCTCTCAGGCTTTGCTAAGTTGCAAGCTTAAGGATGGTGTTCCACTGAGTCCACATGTGATCAAAATAGTTGGTTACGTGCAGTCTCTGGAGAGGCTTGGCTACCCCATTAGCAAAGAGTTCGCTACGGATATAATTCTGAACTCTCTTCCTAGTGTGTATGGTCAGTTCATATCGAACTACCACATGCATGGTATGGATAATAATCTCACTGAATTGCATGGGATGCTCAAGCAGGCAGAGACAGATCTCAAGAAGGGCACTAGTCAAGTGTTGATGGTGCAGAATAAGGCTAAGTTCAAGAAAAGTTCTTGGACTAAGAAGAAGGCTAAGTCCGGAGGAAAGCAGTCTTAGGACCCGGTCCCAAGCGCTTCCTCAGGGACTAAGCCATCTACTTCATCCGGATCCACTTGCTTCTACTGCAAGGCGGATGGCCACTGGAAGAGGAACTGTAGCAAGTATTTGGCCGACAAAGCCAAGAGTGGTGGTATGACTTCCAACTTAGGTAAACTTGTTTGCAATATTATAGACATCTATCTTGCTGATGCACCTAATAATTCTTGGGTATATGATACCAGATCAGTTATTCACATCTGCAACTCGTTGCAGGGACTGGTAAGAACTAGGAGCATAGAAAGAGACGAGGTTGATATTCGAGTTGGCAACAAAGCGAGAGTCATTGCATTGGGAGTCGAGACGATGCAACTTCATTTACCTTCCAAATTCATTATGGATATGAATAATTGTTATTATGTTCTAGTGCTCAGCCGGAACATTATTTCTGCTTCATGTTTGATGAGGCAAGGCTATGAGTCGAATATTAAGAATAATGGTTATTCTTTATATTTGAATGATATGTTTCACGGCTTTGCACCCGTCTAGGGCGGGTTATTTATTTTGAATCTTGATGGTGAGTCGGTTTATAACATAAATGTTAAAAGGTTGAAACCAAATGATCTGAATATGACTTACTTTTGGCACTGTTGGCTTGGTCATATAAGTTTTAAACGCATGAAGAAGCTCCATGATGATGGACTCCTAACTTTGTTTGACTTGGAGTCGTTCGAGACATGTGAATCTTGCCTACTCGGCAAAATGACCAAGACACCTTTTGCAAAGAGTTGCGAAAGGGCATCTGACTTGTTGGGACTAGTACATAGTGATGTATGTGGACCAATGAGCACGACAGCCAGGGGTGGTTATGAGTACTTCATTACCTTCACTGATGATTTGAGTCGGTATGGATATATCTACTTGATGAAACACAAGTCAGAAGCCTTTGAAAAGTTCAAAGAATTCTAGAATAAAGTACAGAATTAACTCGGCAAGAAAATAAAGTTTATTTGGTCAGACCTAGGAGGCGAGTACATGAGCCATGAGTTTGATGACCATCTGAAAAGTTGTGGAATAGTTCCTCAACTTACTCCGTCGGGAACGCCATAGAAGAACGGTGTGTCGGAAAGGCGGAATCAGACCTTGTTGTACATGGTACGATCAATGATGAGTCGGACAGATCTGCCTTTATCATTTTGGAGTTATTGTCTAGAAACAGCGGCATTCACACTAAACAAAGTACCATCAAAGTCGGTAGATAAGACACCGCATGAGATGTGGACAGGCAAAAAGTCGAGCTTTTCTTTTCTTAAGATTTGGGGTTGTGAAGCATTTGTCAAGCGACAGTCGGACAAGCTTATGGCCAAGTTAGATAAGTGTATTTTCATGGGGTATCCGAGGGAAACCTTGGGTTACTACTTCTACAACCGAGAAGAGGGCAAAGTGTTTGTCGCTCGGAACGGTGTCTTCCTAGAGAAAGAGTTTCTTAGTCGGGGAGTCAGTGGGAGCACAGTGCAGCTCGATGAAATTTGAGAGGAACCGACTAGTAGCGAGTCGGAAAAAACCTTGGAGGTTAAGCCGGTCGTGGTAGCTGAGCCGGCAGCAACACCTGTACTATGAAGATCGGCAAGATTACGAAGTGTTCGTGATGTGTTACTGTTGACAGTGATGAGACGGCAAATTATTCGGAAGCAATGGTGGAATCTGATTTCGAGTCATGGCTTGTATCCATGAGATCCGAGTTAAAGTCCATGGATGAAAATCAAGTTTGGAACTTGGTTGATCTGCCAGACGGTGCAAGACCCGTCGAGTGCAAATGGTTCTTTAAAAAGAAAACTGATATGGATGGAAATATTTCCGTCTATAAAGCACGTCTTATCGTGAAGGGGTTCCGACAAGTTCAAGGAGTTGATTACGGCGAGACTTTCTCGCCCATAGCGAAGCTTAAATCAGTTCGGATCATGTTAGCTATAGCAGCCTATTTCGACTATGAGATATGGCAGATGGATGTCAAAACGGCTTTCCTTAACCGAAATTAACCGAGGACGTGTATATGATATAGCCTGAGGGTTTTGTCGATCTGGATAATGTTGACAAAGTGTTCAAACTTCAGAAATCCATTTATGGGTTGAAGCAAGCATCTCGGAGTTGGAATATTCGTTTTGATGAGGTAGTCAAATTGTTTGGCTTCATCAAGAGTGATCATGATTCTTGTTTATACAAGAAGTTTAGTGGGAGCAAAGTGAACTTTGTAATCTTATATGTGGATGACATATTACTGATTGGAAATGATGTCCAAATGTTGCAGGATACCAAGGAATCATTGGAAAGGAGTTTCTCAATGAAAGACTTGGGTGAGGCAACATATATTCTTGGAATTAGGATCTATAGAGATAGATCAAGACGGCTCATTGGATTGAGTTAGAGTACTTATTTGGACAAAGTGTTGAAGAAGTTCAACATGGAATCGTCTAAGAAGGGGTTCTTACCGATGTCCCATGGTGTAAAACTTAGCAAGACTCAGTGTCCTTCGACGACTGATGAGCTAAGTCGGATGAGTGCGATACCATATGCTTATGCAGTCGGATCCATCATGTATGCCATGATTTATACTAGTACGGATGTTTCATATGATCTAAGTGTTGTGAGAAGATACCAGGCTGATCCTGGAGAAATCCACTAGACAGCGGCTAAAAATATCCTAAAGTACTTGAGAAGGACTAAGGATATGTTTTTGGTTTATGGTGGTGAAGATGAACTCAGTGTAAAGGGTTACACGGATGCGAGTTATCTTGCTGACTCTGATGATTCTCGTTCGCAATCCGGGTATGTGTTTGTGATAAACAGAGGGGTTATGAGCTAGAAGAGTTCCAAGCAAGAGACTGTGTCTGCATCTACAACAGAGGCTGAGTATATTGCCGCCTCGGAGGCAGCAAAGGAAGTTGTTTGGATGAGGAATTTTCTCATATATCTTGGTGTGGTTCAGGGCTCGTCCAATCCGTTAGATGTGTATTGTGACAAAAATGGTGCTATTGCACAAGCCAAGGAACCTACACAACACCAGAAGAATAACACATACTCATGCGGTACCACCCGATTCACCAGTTTGTGGATCAGGGTGATATCAAGTTATGCAAGGTACACACAGATGCAAATATTGCGGATCCGTTGACAAAGCCGCTACCACAGCCAAAGCATGAGGCCCACCTAAGAGCTATGGGCATTAGATGCCTAGACATGTGATGTCGGAAGATTGACTCTAGTGCAAGTGGGAGCTGTTGGGAATATGCCCTAGAGGCAATCATGTATGATGATATTTCCCATTGTATTCATAAAGATATTAAGTTGTCCTTGTATAAACATCTGATGTGTATCATTGAATATGTGATTCAGTTGTGGAACTATACATTCATGTTGTTTGTACTAAATATCCTTGGTCATCGAGGTTGTGCTGGACACACAACTTAGACCAATGTGAAAGTCGGCTGATGACTCGGTTCCACTTGTCATGGGCATGGAGATGCTATTCCGACTTACACAGATTTAGCTAAAGAGTTTAGCGAGTTGGATTGACCCATATTGAGGTACAACGAACAATTTGTCATTTGTATATCTCAATCAGTGTAATCCTTAGACCTGAGGTTATTGCATAGTCCGAGTTGAGGGTCATCGACTTAGGTTTTGTCAAACGCTGATCCATAACTGGGCAGTTATAAAGGCAGAGTTCAGGTCGACTGAGAATCAAGTTGTGTGATGTGAATAACCAAGATGGTATTTTGCCCCTCCACTTGGAGAGATATTCTCTGGGCCCTCTCAGATGATATGATTCAGAAAGAATGGCCATGCACGACTCGGTTAAGTGTTAACCGAGGCGATCGACTAAGAGTTAGTCGAATGAATCACTTATCTCGGATCGAGAAGAGAGTTGGAATATTTAAGGGATGACAAATATTCGCCTATAGTCTGACAAGGTATATCGTGTGGCAAAAGGGACTCAGACGCAATTCGCATTGGGAAGGCAAGTCGTCATGACTCTTTGGTACTTGGGAGTCGGCACCTTATGCTAGGAGACACTACCAACTGATCGATTGAGAGCCGGACTCCAATCGTGTCCAAGTTGCCATGAGCCTGCGGGGTCACACACTTAAGAGCGAGAGCAAGTTTGGATTCGATCTGAACCGAAAATCTGGTTGGGTTGGACCCGAGCCGGATTTGGACTGTGTTAGTGAGTCGGACTCACAGTGACTAATATTATATGGGCTTTAGTGAATGGGCCACGAGTGAGTGGAGCCCACGTTCACTCCCTATATATAGTGGGGCGCAGAAACCCAGGAGGGTTATCGGTGGGGTCATTCCATGCGTTGGAAACCCTAGCTCCACAGCAGTCCAGTCGTCATATCGAACCTAGCAGTTCGCCGCCGGTGCTCCTCCTTGTACGTGTGGATACTAATAGAGGTGTTTTACGATCAGCACCAGAATGATCGTTGATTGGATCGATATTGCAAGGACTGCACTGCATCAACTGACGCGCTTCACCAGTAATCCGCAACCGCGTGTCTAGTGGTAAACCTCGTGGCCTTCTACCTCAGCTAGATCTTGGGATCACCACGTTAGAGGAAAAGTTTTGTTTTATCTCTACGTGGCCCAACAGGACTCCCTCCGACACCTTTCCAAATCTTTCCTCGCAACTTTAATATGTTTCTTTAAAGCTCCGAAGACTTCTTTATCCCATAGCCACAGGTTTCTACCAATCTCCGCCAGCGCACCACTAACTTCGGATCCTTCATGCTCAAACGCAGAGTTCCAAGCTTCTTCAACTATGTGTGCACACTCCTCCTCCTGCAACCAAGCCTCCTCAAACTGAAAGCTAGGGGTAGCATGATCTCCCCTTTGTGTAGCTTCCAAATTCAACTCTGCAATTATCGGCCTATGGTCCAAATGTCGTGGATCCCCATTGATGATTTTATAGAGTGGAAACATACACCTCTAGCCCACATTTGCAATCGTCCGGTCCAGCCTTTCACGGATGTATCTGTTTGCATTATGCCAATTATTCCGCCATGTAAAAGCATCACCAATAAACCCAAGATCAGAAAGGTTTGCATCCTCCAAAGCATGCCTAAAAGCATCCATACACCCTGGGGCCCGAGCCAGACCCCTTCCTTCTCATGCAAGAACAAAACCTCATTGAAATCCCACATGCAAAGCCAAGGTAGATCCGATTGGCCACTAAGGGTATGGATCAACCTCCACGTATTATCCTTCAAACCACCCTTTGACTCGCCATAAATCCCTGTAAACCTACATTTATTCCCTAACTCCCCAACGACATCAACATTAATGTGGTACCTTCCCTTCCACCTGAGATTGACCTCCACACTTTTTCGAGAGAAAAGCGCCAAACCACCCCTACTCCCCACACAATCCACAACGATCATGTTAGGCATATTCAAACTCCACTGAAACCTCTCCATCTCCTCCTTCGTCAACTTTGTTTCTGACAAAAAGAGGATGTCAGGATCTTCTGCCTCTTGGAGATCAAGAAGGCCTCGAACTGCCGACTGGTTTCCAAGCCCCCGAAAGTTTTAGGACATAGCTTTCATTGCTCCTCGCAGGGCTATGAATGCAGCCCCGCGGACAAAGATACATCAGACGCCTCCACCATTGAATCCTCCGCCATTCCTCCTTTCCACTTATTCTTCTCACCACCCTCCACCTCCTCCACCCCTTCTAAGGATCGCTTCACACCCACCTTAACACCTACCGCCTCTAAGCAAAGATCCTCCCCTCTTCCGGTCTTCTCTTCTCTAATCTTGTTTGATCTCTTGAAAGTCCTCCCCCCCCCATTCTTCTTCTCCTGACCAAACCCAAAAGCTCCCAGAACCCCTTCCACAGCTAGCGCATCAACCCGTCCAACATGATCGATGTACCAGACCAGGAGGGCCATGCATAGTGGGCTCCTCGGGACAACCATGTTGGACCGAAACCATTTCAGGCACCTAAGGCCCAACACCATCCTGGTCTCCTTTTTCCGATCCCCTACCCCCAAGAAATCCAGCTGTTTCTTTGCTTTCTTGCTAGCTACCGCAGGTGCAGGTAATTCCAGTGGACTAGTAACCTCCTGCTCTACAGCAACAGTTCCCTCAGGCGATGGACCCGAGTTCCCTTTATTTCAGCTTCCAAACCCTCCTTCCTCCAAGATTCACTATCACTCCGAGAGTGAAACGGTCTTCCACCAGAGCCAGAGCCTGATCTTAAACCCTTCCCATCAGACCACCTCTGGTAACCAGAATCATAGCTGTTTTGTTGAATATCAGCCTTCAGCCACTTTTCAAACTATTGTTTCTCACCTCTCACCAGCTTGGTAGAACAAGATCTATCTTCGTGTCCAATAATACCACAGGTATAACAGAAATCTGGCAAGAATTCATATTTGAAAGGGAACCACTTTAGCAACATCTTCTCACCTAACTGCAGTGCAATCCCTCTCATAAGAGGCTTTGTGATATCCATTCTGATACGAATGCGTAAAATTTTCCAATTGCCCAGTCATCCTCCCCCACATTCACCTCTAGAAATTCTCCAATCTCATCCCCTATCTCCACACCCGTCTTCTTGTTCATCACTCCTAGAGGTACTTGAACATCCTAACCCAAATTGGTACTGAATTGAATTCATACTCCTCACTAGATTTCAACGGATCATACTCCTGCATCACAATCAACTCCTTCCCAACCATCCACGGCCCCTCATATATGGCATTGTGTTTTCCCAAAGCTTGCAAAGAAGTGAAGAGAAAAATGTTGTCACCTAGCTCCTTACATCTAATTCCCTTTGGTGGACACCAAATCCTTCCCAAAGCCACCCTCATCCCCTCGAGTTCCCAACCGCCTGTAGGAATCCTTCCTATTCCGCGGACATGTTGCTCATCCCAATCCGCAATCCCCTGCTCTCTACCGCCGACAGCCGCAGATTCTTCATCAAACCCTCGACCTTCTCCATCCCAGCACCCCGATCGAATAACACAAACCAGACCACAAACCCTAACTAGGTGGTGAATTATTACATATTACAATCGCACGCCCTGGGAGCGCACAAAGGCTTTTTGGTGGAGAGGTTGAGCGATGGAGATTGGAGTGGCTACGAGAAACGATCCCAACTCCCCTCCCACCGATACAAAGAAACCAACGAAGATCAGGCCCAGATCCTGATTGCCAAAACCAAACGCCCATAAATTACGAAGCACCAACCGTTCACCCCTTGGGACGGACCCAAAAAGATATAGAGAAATGTTGGAGACATGTCAATGTTCAAAAAGATGTACTCCCAAAGAGTATTTAGGTTAGTAATTTGTTTATATTATATACCATAGAAGTACATTAAGATGAGGTATCAAGCAGGATTTCCCAATTATGCAGTTGTGCGTTGACTGTATCCAGGATATATCTTTCACCGTATCCAAGTACAAATTCGGGAGTACAGCGTGCTGCTTTATCCATACATAACACGGTAACACAACGCCATGATGATTGTGCAGATGGGCCTTCAACTTCACATTAGCCAAAACTGCCAGCGCCAAAAAAAATTAAAAAAAATAAGACAGCAAAATTACAGTCAAAACTCCCGTGTGCAAAAGAAACAATGTTTTTTGCCTAGCAGAATCTGAAGCCACTCACATTGGCTAGAGAACAAACAGTAAAATTTGGAAATTACAGGTCTATCTGCTGTGGAAAGCTAGCTTGTCATCCTGGTGTCTAGCTCTTCTAACTAGGCATGCGCTAGTCCTCGTTACTAATACACGGAACCCGATCTAGCCTATGCTCCCTTGACTTTACGTGATGGAGGTCGTCTGAATATGTTTATAAGATCATCGAGGCCCTGTTCAAGAGAAAAATGTGATCTAAGTTATAGGCAAAGAGAGATTCAGATTAATGTTAATAGAAATGAGTCGGTCCATACCCGTGTAGTGATCACAAGGAAACTGAAGAGGACAATTAGATAGGAACCAAGCACTAGAAGGAATAACAGATCAAAAGTAACACTTGCAACCTGTGTATTGAAGAATCAGAGGCTGAATTAGGTAACTTCAATGCGGTGACAGTATCACAAAAGCAACTTATAAAGTGAGATTAGACTTAAAATTTGAAGCAAGTAATCAGGGGATTAACCTGCAGCATAACACATCATAAGGCACTGAACAACTTAGGCATATGCTCAGTACAATTTTAAGTTTATTTCATTCTAAAATTAGTGACAATATCCTGACATAAAGAAGTGACATGAAGCTTACACCCTTACCTGATATACATTTAAAGTTGATTTTGTTGCATCATAGAAAGTGAACATGCCATCAAGGACGTCATTTTGAACATGCACATCAGCAGTATGCTCCGATAGTTCCTGTACCAAGATATGGTGTCATGGCCTCCGAGAAAACTGTCTACAAGGTGAACTAGATAAAAGCAGATGCATAACCTTTTTAAGTGCTGCGATAAAGGGATCATTCTTCTGAAGAAAAGGTGCAACCCGTGGAGTCCGAGAAAAAAGATCCAGCCAGGACTGGATGTAGTGAGGACTGATGGCTAAGCTGCTGCTCTCAGCAAAAACTTCAATGTTCCTTCCTCTCAATCCATAGATGTGTCTCTGCAGAGAGGTATAATTAGTAATATCGTACTTCATCTAATTATAGAAGTCCTGCTTTAGAAAGAACAAGTGGCAGCCAGTAACTTTAGTTCTTCCAGTCACTCATCATGGCAGCATTTTGTATATCAGAGGACTTTTTGCATCACATTCAAACACGCTACCTGAATAACTTGAAACCAACGTAACATAGATGAACAGCAGAATCTCCTAAACTGGCATCTCTACTCAGCTAGACATTTGAGTGTACGTGATGCACCAAAGTAATTACATGAACTTCTTTGTTGACATATTTCACAAAGCAACATCGAAAAAGAGAAGCTTCATGCTAAGTGTCGAACAGTTAAGTCTTACATGCATGCTACTGCTATAGATATTCAAAACAAAAAACATTAACCAAGCTAAATATTTAATTGGCCTGTACTAACACCTTTAGTCAGAAAAATAAATATTGAATGAATATTTGTTCAAGCACTAAGTCGAGATGTATAGCACAAGCGGCCACTTGCCAGCTTTGGAGATTCTCACATGGAATTAAAAATGTCTAGAAAACATCAACACATCTAACTGTGAAGAAACCATTACGTCATCAACATTATCTAACTAGTGCACAAAGCAAAATAAATAATTTCCAGCGCAAATAATTTAGCTTACCGCGAGACTCTCAGAAACTAATCTGACAGTTCTTGTTATCGACTCAACATCTGCTGATTCTCTGCAGCAACAAAGCACAATATTAGACACTATGACAGTGAAAAGAGAAATAGGATGCAATAGAAGTGACATACCTCGTGTCATACAGACCACCAGTGCTTTCCAAAAATTCAGGAGGGGTAGACAATTCCGAAAGAGTTAGTGCAGTCACCCTAAACCTCGAGAATTGCTCGTGTTCCCATGCTACCTGCAAGATTGCGAGCCTGTCATGTCAGCAATAAATATATCAAAGCCACCATACTATTGCAGATGGCTTTGATATCTTCAAGGTTGATGCGAGATTGATGGGATACAAAGCTAATGATGGATGCTATACAGTCCTTCAAAAAGCAAGAAGAACATACTCTAGAATTTGACACATTGATCTTCTTGTGCTTGATGGCAACTGAAATGCCCATTTCCTTGGAGACATCTGAAAAATCCTGAGAGCAAACAAATTTGGAGTTGTAAATGACTTTTGTTCTTTTGCAGACAACTGAGTTTATGAACCAAAAAGCTTGAAACGGTCATCATACTTCAAAGATTTGCTTGATGTAGGGATTCTCTGGAGGCTTTGATACATGCATCCAGAGATCACTGTTCCAGGAACCAACACTATTCAAGCAAATTGCATAGTCAATGCTTTCGCGTACACGCTGATCGAAACTTCTAAGCCACTGTACCAAAATTCAAAAAAATGCAGTGGTGAGTTGACCAAGAATCTGCAACAGAAGATTTTCATCATGGGCAATATGAGAATGAACACTAACCTTGCTAGTTCCATTGTAGTTGTAGGGTCCACCAGATGTTAAGCCAAAGAGAAGATTAAACTTGCCTCTGGTTTTAGGATTTGAATAGAGGCGTGAAAAAATTCGCGAAATTTCAAGGAGAGCCACAGCTCCACTTCCATTGCTGTCGCTTCCCACAGAAAGTGCCTGAAAAAATGTGTATTATAAAAGATATCTAAAATAATATCAAAAAAGATTCTCGAAACTCTTTTGGGTGACATACAGGTGCAGCGCCAAAAGTGTCATAGTTTGCGACTATGGCAATAGTTGGAAGCTGTTCAGCATCACCCTCTCCTTTCAATCCAGGTAACCATCCCTGCAAATCAAAGATATTCAACTCAGGCATGTTGACATCTCATGAAACACACTACTAGTTTCTTAAGCCAGACATCTGGTGTAACAATCACTTCCAGCATACAGCTAGCCAATCATGGTGGTCTATTTTGTTTTCCAAACAAAACATATCTATAAGATGTTACAGTGAACTATAGAGTAAATAAGGTCAATCTGATAAATGCTGAAGTAGAGAGTAATTGCATATTAGAGTGGCTACCTGAATATTTGAAATGGTTGGAGATGACACCTTTTTAGGTTCCGCTGATGGCACTATAAGCTTGTATCTACAAAACCACACAAAGACAATTAAGACCATGCAGGAGGCTAACAATTTAAGCCATGTGTTACATAGGTAATAGTGCAAAATGCTGGACACTCTGAGAGTATGATCAGTTTTGTCTTCAAGTATTACCCTCCGGTTGATGCAGAGGCCGGCTGACCAGAAGAGGCAATTTTACGGATATCTTCCAATAGGTTATCCATATTGTCGTCATGGAAAGCGAAATACACCGGAAACTACATTGAGTAATGCACATGATTTAGGAAAAATATTATATCATATGATAAAAGTAGATCGCTGATAAAAGAGACTGGAAACAACAATTAACAGGAGCAAATCCAAAACAAAATTCATGATATATAAAAATAACATTATTACAATAAACGGGACCAAAATTGTTGGTGATCTACCAATAGCAATTTAAAGGGTACATGTTGCAAAACAAAAGAGAAGGTACCACTCAAGATTTCAAATGCAACTATAATACTCCCTCTGTCCCGAATTACTTGTCGCAGATTTGTCTAGATACGCATGTATCTAGATGCGTTTTAGTGTATAGATACATGTGAATCTAGACAAATCTACGACATCTAATTCGGGACAGAGGGAGTATATCTTATGTTGAACAATGCAGCCAGTTGCCACACAGATTGCAGAAGCTGACTGCACATTTATTGTGCTAAAACAGAATGTTTGCAGTTTGAAGTGCTACATCTGTGGAGCTATGTGATACAACTAAATAGCTATTGAATAAATAAGGAAACATATCTATTTCAAGCAAAGGTAGAATGTCTGAGAAATTATTAACTTACTGGCACTTCTTGATGCAAGAGCAGTTTTTCCAGCTCAGCCAGCACACTCTTGGGTTGCCCCTTGTCATCGTTGCTCCCCTCAGCATTCTTAGAGGCGAGGTTTGTCGGGAGTAGAATGAGCAACCCTCCGAGATGCTTCTTCTCTGCCAAGTACTCTGAGTAGAGGGAATGGAACAACAGTTTGTCACTCATACAGATCGAAACTATTAATTCAAGCAGATTTCACGTGCCAAACAATTAATACTGCAGCCCAAAAATTGAAAGAACATGCTATTTTTCAGATGGCTCATACATGATGAAACACCATTGCTGAGCCGTGATTATTGTTGTTTGCACACGTCATGATTCGACAGTTCGTAATGCCACATGAGTGAGTTTTTAAAATTTGGCAAGCGTAAGTAGCAAACGAGCCAAGTAACAACTAAAGGCATACTTGAACGACAAGCATTGAGCTTATCCCTGTCGGTCATCTGGTTGCTGTAACTAAACGAGGAGTACAGCAACACCGGAATCTTACAAGATCGGAAAAGATATCGCCAACACCATGCATCTCGATCCAGTAGATAGGGAGTATCTAGGCAATGCGAAGTGGCGCATAGATCGAACGCAATTCTAGATAGAGCCGGGGAAGAGCTCGTCTGCTACAGCGTGCTGGTACAACGAGGGGTCGAGGAGGGAGAGGAGGAGGGAGGAGTACCTCGGAGGAAGGAGAGCGGGAGTTCCAGTAGCGGCGCGACGAGCGCGGAGCGGGAGAGGTCGGCCCCCGCGGGGAGCGGGAGCGCAGCGGCGTGATGGTTGAGCGCGGCGGCGCGAGAACCGAGCGGGGCGCCGGCGAGGTCGTACTGGATGAGGCGGTAGACGCCGACGGCGGCGGCCGCGTCGCCGAGCTCGACGCAGGCGAGGAGGACGAGCAGGACGGCGAGCGCGGAGGAGACGGAGGCGAGCACCTCGCCGGAGGGAGGCATGGCCGGCGCTGTGGGGTTTTGGAAGCGGGGCGGAGATGCAGATGCAGCCGCTGCCGCTGCTGCCGATCTGATTGGTATCAGACTCGTCAATCAAATCAGTCCTCGTCTCACGACCTCACCTTCACCTTGCACGGAGGTGGCGACGTGGATTCGCTTGATATTTTCTTTGGTTTTCTGGGTTCTTTTGCATAAGCTTTACCATGTGCGTTCTAATCGTGGATTTGTGTTAATATCATTTTGCATACATAATGGAAGAGGTCATATGCGGCTGACATACTGCATCAATTAATTATGGGCAGCGCTAGCCGTCCACTCTGAAATGGAAACGTTCCATCTCCGGGTCTTCGGCCGTCCGATTTATTCAGATCAATAATTAGATCTACGATCTGTTTTTCTACGTATTGTTTCGCTTAAATATAGCAAAAACTGGTTCAGTCTAGAAAATACAAAAACAGATTGGACCTCGTCGACGGCCGTGTAGCAAAAAAATTCTAATGTAGCAAAACTAAATTCACCGGAGATATCGCCGGAGACTTTCACCGGGAGATCTCGCTGGAGACTTTGTAGCAAAATATTTGTGTTATTATAGCAAAAACAGAAAACGTGTGTAGCAAAAAATATTAGCAAATGTAGCAAAAAATCAGACTTAGCCGGAGACATCGCCGGAAATCTTGTAGCAAAAAGATGCTACCTAGTAAAACGACTTCGCCGGAGACTATCGTCGGTCATCTTGTAGCAAAAGTTTTGCAGTATTATAGCAAAAAAATATTTGTAGCAAAAAAATATATATGTATGTAGCAAATCATGCGGTGTAGCGAAAAATCCCCCCCCCCCCCCCGCCCACGAAAATACCCCGCCCCGTCTGTAGCAAATTCGTCGACCGTCAATAGCAACATTAATGGTCGTCAGTAGCTAAAATGTCGACCGTATGTAGAAAAATCTACATGTGGTAGGTAGCATGCGCGGGGTCACGATGTCTACGCACTTCTATTCTTGTAGACAGTTGTTGGACCTCCAAGTGTAGAGGTTTGTAGAACAACAGCAAGTTTCCCTTAAGTGGATCACCCAAGGTTTATCGAACTCAGGTAGGAAGTGGTTAAAGGTATTCCCTCTCAAGCAACCCTGCAATCAAGATACAAGAAGTCTCTTATGTCCCCAACACACTCAACACACTTGCCAGGTGTATAGGTGCACTAGTTCGGCGAAGAGATAGTGAAATACAAGTAGTAACGGTGCCAGAAAATAGCTGATAGCGTGGAGAAAACTGGAAGCAAGCAAACATGCAACAGATCTAGATGCAAACGGTGTTTCAATGTTTAGAAACAAGGCCTAGGGATCATACTTTCACTAGTGAACACTTTCTCATATAAATATCCTCTCTTTATGATACTACTCTTAACTACTCTCCGGTTGGACACTCTAATCCATGGTAGAGCTATAACAGCACACCTCAAAGTCCGTCTTCCCCAATCTAGATAACCCCACACTGTCACCTTGAGCGCTAGATGATTCCAACAAACATCATAATTTCATAGAGACATCCAACTCCAAATATAACTCATAATAAATATTCAATCTAGCCAAAGTGCCACACACGGTATGCACGCTGTCACTTTCACACACGTGGGGAAAAACATAGATCTATTAAAGCACAAAGAGTATTTATGTAGACGCAAGCCTAAGTGCCACCATGGCGTGCACGCTGTCACTTTCACACGCATGGGGAGAGCAGAGATCTAATGAAGCACTTGAGTAGCAAGGTAGATCTACTTGATTACAAATCTCATGACCACAAGATCATGCATAGAGAGAGAGAGATGAACACATAGCTACCGGTAGAGCCCTTAGCCCTAAAGAAGAACTACTCCCTCCTCGTCATGGGAATCGGCAACGGTGATGGAGATGGTGATGGAGATCGATGGAGATGGCTCCGGGGGCACTTCCTCGTCCCGGCAGGGTACCGGAACAGAGACTTTTTGTCCTCCGAATCTCCCCTTCGGTAGCGGCGGCGCTACAGAGGTTTTCGTGGATTTCTTTTCGATTCTTTAGGGTTTTCTCCCCGGGGGCTTCTTATAGGCGCAGGAATCAAGGTCGGTGGGGGTACAGGGGGCCCACACCCCCTCCAGGCGCCTCCAGGGCTTGCCCGCGCCTAGGAGGGTTTGGCCACCCTGTGGCCCCCCCTCCGGCTCTGCTTCGTGGCTCCATGTTGCTCCGGGAAAAATAATAACTTTGGCTTTTGTCCCGTCCAATTCCGAGAATATTGATTTTCTGTCTTTCTGGAACCAAAAACAGAAGAAAACAGGCAACTGGCATTGTGGCAACTTGTTAATAGGTTAGTTTCAGAAAAGATATAAAAACACCTCAAAGTAAAGACAAAGCAAAGCAAAGTAGATACAAAACAAGCATGTGGTATCAAAAATTATAGATACGTTTCTTGTTGGAATTATGCCCTAGAGGCAATAATAAAGATGTTATTATTATAATTCTTGTTCATGATAAAGTTTATATTCCATGCTAGAATTGTATTAAGCGGAAACATTAATACTTGTGTGGTTTGTGAACAACACCGTGTCCCTAGTACGCCTCTATGGACTAGCTCATTGATCAATGATGGTTAAGGTTTCCTAACCATAGACATGAGTTGTCAATTGATAATGAGATCATATCATTGGGAGAATGATATGGTGGACAGACCCAAACTAAGCGAAGCAATTAGATCGTGTCATCGTGTTCGTCTTTGCGAAGCTTTTCTTATGTCAAATATTGTATTCCTTAGACCATGAGATAATGCAACTCCCTGGTATCGGAAGAAAGCTTTGAGGTCATCAAACGTCATCCTATGAGAGGGTGATCATAAAGGTGTCTCTCAGGTGATCGGAAAGTATCAGTTGGGTTGTATGTATCGAGATGGAATTTGTCCCTCCCAAGTCGGAGAGATATACTTCGGGCCCACTCGGTAATCAATATCAACACCCTTGCAAGCATGTGGTTAAGGAGTTAATCACAAAGTGATATCGGATTACGGAACGAGTAAAGTACTTGCTGTGAACGAGATTGAACTAGGTATGACGATACCGACGATCAAATCTCGGGCAAGTAAAATATCGCGAGACGAAGGGAATATGTATATGGGATTGATTGAATCCTGGCATCGTGGTTCATCCGATATGATCATCGATGAATGTGTAGGAGTCAATATGGGTGCCTAGACCCCGCTGTTGATTATTGATAGAAGATCATGACTGCATATTCTCGAACCCGCAGGGTCACACACTTAACGTGTCTCGACGCTAGGATAAATTGGATAATTGGTTTATGAATTTTTGTTCGGAGTCTCGGATGGGATCCGGGACATCACGAGAGGTTCCGGAATGGTCCGGAGAATAAGATTCATATAAGGCAGTGCAGTTTTTGGAGTTCGGAATTGTTCCGGATTAATCGGTATTGTACCGGAAGCTTCTAGAACCTTCCGGAAGGGTCCAACGTGGTCCCACCTTCTGGGAGGGGGCATGGGCCTATGAGGGAGTGTCCTGGCCGCATTGGGCCAGGGGCACAAGGCCCCATAGGGCCCAGCCGATCCTAGATAAGTTTAAACTCGTTTAAACTAGAGATAGGGTTTCTAGATAAGGGATAAGTTTAAATCGTTTAAACTAGAGATAGGGTTTCTGGATAAGGGAGAGTTTAAATCGTTTAAACTAGAGATAGGCTTGGAGGATGGGCAAGGGCTGGCCGCACCCCCCCTCTATATATACAGGGCTGGTGCGCCCCCTCCCCACCTACACACCTTCCTCCAAACCCTAGTAGCCCTGCTGCCTTCCTCTCTCCCTCCCGACTGTTTGTAGGCGAAGCCCTGCTGCAGAAATTCTCCACCATATACACCGCGCCGTCGCGTTGTAGATCCAATCTATCTCTCCACCATACTTGCTGGTCCGAGGAAGGAGGAGACTTCGAGGTGCCGCACGTGTGCATCTCACGGAGGCACCGCCACTTGTGGTGCTGGATCGGATCGGATCGCGAGGAGGAGAAGCGAGTATGACTACATCACCCACGTTCCGACAAACGTTCCGCTGTGCGAATCTTCAAGGGTATGAAGATCCAATCTAATCTCTCTCGTTGTTTGCATCTCCTAGATTAGATCTTGGCTTTCCTTCTGTTCGCTCCGTAGAAAATTTTGATTTACTATGCTGCGAAACCCTTCAGTGGTATCAGAGCTAGATCTATGCGTAGATGTGATTCACGAGTAGAACGCAACATGGTTGTTGCGGGCGTTGATGTTTTCTGTTGCAAGCCTCTTGTTTGTGTTCTTCTTATGACGCGGGATAGTGAGATTGAAGCGGTCCAGGCCAACCTTACGCGACGTCGTTCGCGAGACCGGCTCCGCACTTGACGTGTGGCTTGTACCACACATGCGGCTGGTGGATGTCAGTTTCTCTCACTATAGTTGTCATGGGATTAACACCGGAGTTTGGCAACCATAATATCACCGTTGTGGCTTTCCGTAGGTAAGAATCGTTCTTAGCATCTACTCCCATAAGCCACGTAAAACATGCAACAACAAAGTAGAGGCGTCTAACTTGTTTTTGCAGGGAGTGTTTTTCTGTGATATGGTATGGCCCAAGATGTGATGTGTATAATGTATGCAATGATCATGTTTTGTAATGTTTCACGACTTGCATGTCGATGAGTACACAACCGGCAGGAGCCATATGGTTGTCTTTATAATTGTGTATGACCTGCGAGTCAACTTCTTATACGCCATGTAATAGCTTTACTTTATCGCTAAGTAGTTAGCAATAGTTGTAGTTGCTATTCGTGGTGGAGGCAATCATGGTGGAGTGATGGAGATCATGCCGGAACGCACAAGATGGAGATCATTGCGCGAAGATTGGCTATACCATGTCACATAAAGTTATATGCATGTGATGTTTATCCTTTTATGTATCTTATTATGCTTAGATCGCGACGGTAGCATTATAAGATGATTCTTCACTTAAAGATCAAGATAAAAACTGTGTTCTCCCCAAAGTATGCACCGTTGCGAAAGTTCGTCGTGTCCAAGCATCACGTGATGATCGGGTGCTATAGACTCTACGCTCACATACAACGGGTGCAAGCCAGTTTTGCACACGCGGAAATACTTGGGTCTAACTTGACGAGCCTAGCATGTACAGACATGGCCTCGGAACGCAAGAACCGAAAGGTTAAGCATGAGTCATATGAATGATATGATCGACACTTCGTTGTCCACCATTGAAACCACATCTCTTCTCGTGATGATCGGATTAGGTGTGGTGAATTTGGATCGTGTTCACTAAACAACTTGAGGGATGTTGAATTTAGTGGGAGTTCATCTAGTAATTTGATTAAGTTGAACTATTTATCATGAACATAGTCTAAATTGTACTTGCAAATACTGTAGATCCAATGGCCAAGTCCAACTTCAACTTCAACGTTTTTGCTGAGAAAGAAAAGCTTAGAAACAATGGGTCTAACTTCACCAACTGGTTCCGCAATCTAAGAATCATTCTGTCTGGCGGACAAAAGGACTATGTCCTTGAGAAAGCGTTAGGTAACCCCCCTGCTGCAACTGCGTCGGCTGATGAGAAAGCTGTCTGTCAGTCGCGCAAAGATGATTATGGTGTGATTAAGAGCACCATGTTGTTTGCTATGGAACCGGAACTTCAAAATCGTTTTGAAAACTATCCCGGGCCCTTTGAGATTCTCGAGGAGCTAAAAACCATGTTTCAGACTCAGGCCCGTTCTGAGAGATATGAGATCTCTGAGAAGTTCTTTAACTGCAAGATGGAGGAAGGGAGTTCCGTTAGTGAGCACGCCATTAAGATGTCGGGCTACACTCAACGCCTTGAGCAACTGGACTGCAAGATTCCAGAGGAGCTCAAGATTGACAGGGTTCTGCAATCACTCCCTCCCAGCTACAAAAGTTTTGTAGTGACTCATAATCAGATTGGTTCCACTGATACGATCACCGAGCTCTTCGCAAAGCTGAAGGCTGCGGAGGTGGACATCAAGAAGGATAATCATGTGTTGATGGTCAACAAGCCCTCCTTTAAGAAAGGTAAAGGTGCAAAGAAGCCCTTCAAGAAAAGCAGCGGCAAGCGCGTTGCCCCTGGTGAGAAGAAGCTCAAGTCTGGACCCAAGCCAGAAACTGAGTGCTTCTATTGCAAGGACAAGGGTCACTGGAAGCGCAACTGTCCGAAGTACTTAGCGGAAAAGAAGGCTGGCACCATCAAAGGTATATTTGATATACATGTTATTGATGTTTTCCTTACTAGCCCTCGTTGTAGTGCCTGGGTATTTGATACCGGTTCAGTTGCTAATATTTGTAACTCGAAACAGGAGCTACGGAATAGACGGCGGCTTGCGAGGGATGAGGTGACGATGCGCGTTGGCAACGGATCAAGAGTTGATGTGATGGCCGTCGGCACGCTCTCCTTAGTTTTACCTTCGGGATTAGTTTTAAACCTTAATAAATGTTATTATGTGCCTGCGTTGAGCATGAACATTATTTCTGGATCGTGTTTATTGCAAGACGGTTATTCATTTAAATCGGAGAATAATGGTTGTTCTATTTATATGAGTAACATCTTTTATGGTCATGCACCCCTTGTAAATGGTTTATTTCTTCTAAATCTCGAAAGGGATGAAACACACATCCATAACATTGAGGCTAAGAGATGCAAAGTAGATAGTGATAATACTACTTATTTGTGGCACTGTCGTCTAGGTCATATTGGTGTAAAGCGCATGAAGAAACTCCATTCTGATGGACTTTTGGAGTCTCTTGATTTTGAATCATTTGACACATGCGAACCATGCCTCATGGGCAAGATGATCAAAACCCCGTTCTCCGGTATGATGGAGCGAGCAACGGACTTGTTGGAAATCATACATACCGATGTATGCGGACCAATGAGTGTTTCGACGCGCGGTGGATATCGCTATTTTCTCACTTTTACCGATGACTTAAGTATATATGGGTATATCTATTTAATGAAACATAAATCTGAAACGTTTGAAAAGTTCAAAGAATTTCAGAATGAAGTGGAGAACCATCGTAACAGAAAGATTAAGTTTCTACGATCCGATCATGGGGGCGAATATTTAAGTTATGATTTTCTCACGCATCTCAAAGCAAGTGGAATCGTTTCACAACTCACGCCACCCGGAACACCACATCACAATGGTGTGTCTGAACGCCGGAATCGAACCCTATTAGATATGGTCCGATCGATGATGTCTCTTACTGATTTGCCGTTATCATTTTGGGGTTATGCATTAGAAACCGCTGCATTCACTTTAAATAGGGCTCCATCTAAATCCGTTGAGACGACACCGTATGAACTGTGGTTTGGTGCTAAACCTAAGTTGTCGTTTCTTAAAGTTTGGGGATGCGAAACTTACGTCAAGAAGTTGATGCCGGACAAGCTCGAACCCAAAGCGGAGAAATGCGTCTTCATAGGATACCCTAAGGAAACTATTGGGTATACCTTCTATCACAGAACCGATGGCAAAGTGTTTGTCGCAAAGAACGGTTCCTTTCTTGAGAAGGAGTTTCTCTCGAAAGAAGTGAGTGGGAGGAAAGTAGAGCTAGACGAGGTTATTGAACCTTCTCTTGAATTGGAGAGTAGCGCAGCAACTGAAATTGTTCCAGTGCCGCCTGCACCAACAATAGAGGAAGCTAATGACAAGGATCATGAAGCTTCGGACGATGCAGCTACTGAACGTCGCAGGTCGACAAGGTCGCGTGCCCCTCCTGAGTGGTACGGCAACACTGTCTTGACTGTCTTGTTAGTAGAAGACAGTGAACCTACGAACTATGAGGAAGCGATGATGAGCCCAGACTCTGAAAAATGGCTAGAAGCCATGAAATCCGAATTGGGATCCATGAGCGAAAACCAAGTATGGACTTTGGTGGACCCTCCTAGCGACCGAAAGGCCGTTGAGTGCAAATGGATCTTCAAGAAGAAAACGGACGCGGATGGTAATGTTACCATCTATAAAGCACGGCTTGTTGCGAAAGGTTTTCGACAAGTTCAAGGTGTTGACTACGATGAGACTTTCTCTCCCGTAGCGATGTTTAAGTCTATTCGGATTTTATTAGCAATTGCTGCGTTTCATGATTATGAAATATGGCAGATGGATGTCAAGACTGCGTTCCTCAATGGCAACATTGATGAAGAGTTGTATATGATGCAACCCGAAGGTTTTGTCGATCCTAAGGATGCTGATAAAGTATGCAAACTTCAGCGTTCCATTTATGGACTGAAGCAAGCATCTCGGAGTTGGAACCTTCGTTTTGATCAAGTGATCAAGAGCTTTGGATTTGTTCCAAATTGCTACGAAGCTTGCATCTACAAGAAAGTGAGTGGGAGATCGGTGATGTTTCTGGTACTGTATGTGGATGACATATTGATTATTGGAAATGACATCAACATGCTTAACGATGTGAAGAGTTATTTGAACAAGTGTTTTTCAATGAAAGACCTAGGTGAAGCTGCTTATATATTGGGCATCAAAATCTATAGAGATAGACAAAGACGCCTGATAGCTTTAAGCCAGAGTACATACCTAGACAAAGTTCTGAAAAGGTTCAGAATGGATAAGGCATTGAAAGGTTCAGTGCCTATATTGTCAGGTAAGATATTGAGCAAGGCTCAGTGTCCAGCTACGGTAAATGATAGGGAAGCTATGAGCAAAGTGCCTTATGCCTCGGCCATAGGTTCCATCATGTATGCCATGCTGTGTACTAGACCGGATGTGTCCAATGCTCTTAGTTTGACGAGCAGATATCAAAGTGATCCAGGAGTGGAACACTGGACAGCCGTGAAGAACATCCTAAGGTACTTAAATAGGACTAAAGAAATGTTCTTAGTCTATGGGGGTGATGAACAACTCGTCGTAAAAGGTTACGTCGATGCTAGTTTCGACACCGACAAGGATGATGCTAAATCTCAGACCGGATACGTGTATATTTTGAATGGAGGAGCTATGAGCTGGAGAAGCTGCAAGCAAAACGTGGTCGCGGGATCTACAGTAGAAGCGGAATACATGGCTGCTGCAGAAGCGTCAAGTGAAGGAGTTTGGATCAGAAACTTCATCACTGAGCTTGGCGTGGTTCCAAGTGCATTGGACCCACTGGAGATATTGTGTGACAACACTGGCGCCATAGCACTCGCTAAGGAACCAAGATATCATCCAAAGACCAAGCATATCAACCGCAAGTTTCATATAATCCGAGATTATATAGCAGATGGAGATCTGAAGATCAGCAAAGTACATACAGATCTGAATGTCGCAGATCCATTGACTAAACCTCTTCCACGTGTAAAACATGATCAGCACCTCAGTGCCATGGGTGTGAGATTGTTGCCAAATGTAAACTAGATTATTGACTCTAGTGCAAGTGGGAGACTGTTGGAATTATGCCCTATAGGCAATAATAAAGATGTTATTATTATAATTCTTGTTCATGATAAAGTTTATATTCCATGCTAGAATTGTATTAAGCGGAAACATTAATACTTGTGTGGTTTGTGAACAACACCGTGTCCCTAGTACGCCTCTATGGACTAGCTCATTGATCAATGATGGTTAAGGTTTCCTAACCATAGACATGAGTTGTCAATTGATAATGAGATCATATCATTGGGAGAATGATATGGTGGACAGACCCAAACTAAGCGAAGCAATTAGATCGTGTCATCGTGTTCGTCTTTGCGAAGCTTTTCTTATGTCAAATATTGTATTCCTTAGACCATGAGATAATGCAACTCCCTGGTATCGGAAGAAAGCTTTGAGGTCATCAAACGTCATCCTATGAGAGGGTGATCATAAAGGTGTCTCTCAGGTGATCGGAAAGTATCTGTTGGGTTGTATGTATCGAGATGGAATTTGTCCCTCCCAAGTCGGAGAGATATACTTCGGGCCCACTCGGTAATCAATATCAACACCGCTTGCAAGCATGTGGTTAAGGAGTTAATCACAAAGTGATATCGGATTACGGAACGAGTAAAGTACTTGCTGTGAACGAGATTGAACTAGGTATGACGATACCGACGATCGAATCTCGGGCAAGTAAAATATCGCGAGACGAAGGGAATATGTATATGGGATTGATTGAATCCTGGCATCGTGGTTCATCCGATATGATCATCGATGAATGTGTAGGAGTCAATATGGATGCCCAGACCCCGCTGTTGATTATTGATAGAAGATCATGACTGCATATTCTCGAACCCGCAGGGTCACACACTTAACGTGTCTCGACGCTAGGATAGATTGGATAATTGGTTTATGAATTTTTGTTCGGAGTCTCGGATGGGATCCGGGACATCACGAGAGGTTCCGGAATGGTCCGGAGAATAAGATTCATATAAGGCAGTGCAGTTTTTGGAGTTCGGAATTGTTCCGGATTAATCGGTATTGTACCGGAAGCTTCTAGAACCTTCCGGAAGGGGCCAACGTGGTCCCACCTTCCGGGAGGGGGCATGGGCCTATGAGGGAGTGTCCTGGCCGCATTGGGCCAGGGGCACAAGGCCCCATAGGGCCCAGCCGATCCTAGATAAGTTTAAACTCGTTTAAACTAGAGATAGGGTTTCTAGATAAGGGATAAGTTTAAATCGTTTAAACTAGAGATAGGGTTTCTGGATAAGGGAGAGTTTAAATCGTTTAAACTAGAGATAGGCTTGGAGGATGGGCAAGGGCTGGCCGCACCCCCCTCTATATATAGAGGGCTGGTGCGCCTCCTCCCCACCTACACACCTTCCTCCAAACCCTAGTAGCCCTGCTGCCTTCCTCTCTCCCTCCCGACTGTTTGTAGGCGAAGCCCTGCTGCAGAAATTCTCCACCATATACACCGCGCCGTCGCGTTGTAGATCCAATCTATCACTCCACCATACTTGCTGGTCCGAGGAAGGAGGAGACGTCGAGGTGCCGCACGTGTGCATCTCACGGAGGCACCGCCACTTGTGGTGCTGGATCGGATCGGATCGCGAGGAGGAGAAGCGAGTACGACTACATCACCCACGTTCCGACGAACGTTCCGCTGTGCGAATCTTCAAGGGTATGAAGATCCAATCTAATCTCTCTCGTTGTTTGCATCTCCTAGATTAGATCTTGGCTTTCCTTCTGTTCGCTCCGTAGAAAATTTTGATTTACTATGCTGCGAAACCCTTCATTTCTGACGTATCAGGTCACCCTGCCGTCGCACATGGAACTCGGCCTTGGTTGGGGGCGGAGCATGGAGGCGAATCCTACGTGCGGTGCCAGGCACACCTGCGGCGGGACTCCTATGGCGGTGGGAGTGGTTGGTGGTGGCCAGAGAGGCGGGGCGTACACGGAGGTACGAGCATGGCCGATAATTCTGTCTGTCGGCGACCGGTGACTGCTTTGGTGGCGCTGGCGATGACTGCCTGCTCCAGCGCGGCGAGGCGACCAGGGGGGAGACCGGCGCGAGCTGCAGGGGACGCGACGAGGCAACCAGCATCGTTCTTCTTCCTCCTCTACCTCCGAGACGCGGGCGCACGACAGCAACGAAGATCCTAACAACGCGGGGAAGAAAGGTATTTGGAAGATAAGGTTGCGGCTTGGTCCCACCACGTGGGCTTGCGGGAGTGCGGAAGGAAGGCGAACGTGCGGTCGCGAGTCGAGGACCCGAGGGATCGATTGGTTCGATCCCCGGAAGAACTGTATCATCTTCCATTAATATGGCCAATCCATGCCTCGTTTCAAAGAAGGCCAAGGCCAAGAGATAAGATTACAACACGCTGACGCCCAATAGCACAACTCCAAGCCACGACTAAACTACTCGCAATATCACCACCTATTTTAGGCAGTTTTGGAAGAGACATGTTGTTCGTCGGAGGCCTCCTTCAAAGGAAATCTTTTTGAGGACCTCGACTGCAGAGGGTGAGGCGCCCACAAACACCACGTCATTTATATGACGCCGTAGGCATCAGCTGACCAGAGTTATCCTCGTCCAAAGATCTCGCTCCCACCCTTTGCCACCTCGTCGTTCTTTAAGCCAACTGACAAACCCCGTATCTAGGCTAGTGTAACTTGCCCCATCAGCCTAGGCACGTTATCCAAACCTCTCGGGAGAGTACACGTCCGATCGGGAGATGGTTAATCGTCTCGCCACATTGATCACAGAGTGGACAAGCAGCTAGGTGCTGCAACCCACGACGACTTAGTCTACCTGAAGTCTAGATGTTCCTAATTGCAAGCCAAAGCGATACTTTGCACCTGGCTGGGGCGCGGGAGCGCCAAATCTGTATCGTTTCAGCCATGGCCACCCTTGCAGCAAAACATGGCACTATAGCAGGACTGAAAAGAGTATGGGTTTCTCATGTCTCAGATCTAGTTGATGACATTGTCGGTGCCCTCAGTCAGAGTGACCTCAACCAGCCGAACCGCAACTTTAAGAAACTCCCTAATCGCAGTCACGCTGAGGTATGAGGTGTGAGACCCTGCCATGACACATCTTATCAAATCGGTGAATCGTTTCGTACGTCACCCCAAGATATGTGGCCACACATCACGAGATCACAACATACATAAAAATCATCATAAAACAGACACAAAGTGCTACAATTGGTTTTATTCGTCCATTGTGGCAAGATATTACATCATGCCAAAACTTGGCTCAACACATATGTTTTCTAACAGTGGAAGACAACTGTGAGACAACGCCTTGGTGTGACTCCATTCCACATGACACTGGATAGCCTTGATCCTAACACACTTTCGGTCAACCCTTTGACTAAGTAGAATATGGATCCTCGCCGAGATCTAGCTACATAAAAACCAGTATGAGTATAATGATGTATTCGTATGTAACGTAACCACAAGCTATAAAGAATCAATTGCCATGCAACAAGTATTAATAACAACAAGATTCAGAAAAATGGCAAGAATAAAACTAGTGGCATAACCGAAAAAGTAGCATGTCAAAACAATCAAGAGGTATTGCAGGCACCGAGCCCAAGCCAAGATGATGATCTCGCATAACTTAGAGTTGTTGAAGAAGGGATTAATACAGCATGTCGGTAATAGACATAAAATATGCTTTTGACGTGATAGTTGGATACCTCGATTGTCTTTACACATTTAGAGGAAACCACTGTGTTTGTCGTGTATCTGAATTGCTTGATAACCATAGAATTTGGAACGAAGCTTTGGTTCGCAATATATTCATGCCCATGGATGTAGCGACAATTTTTATGATCAAACCTTCTTGTTGGTTGGATGATGATCTTCTTGCAAGGCACCCCGAGAAATCATGACAGGTTACGGTACACATCGCGTATAATATTTGCCTTTTAGGAGTCTTCCGAAAAATGCGCCTTTGCTACATCGAGTTTGGTTCCTAATGGTGCAATTAGCTGCTATAAATGCATTTGGAAGTTCGGGGTCCCTCCTAAAGTCAAAAGTTTTGCTTACAAAGTTGCATCTAATGGCTTAGCACGAAAAAAGAATAAAAAAGATAGAGGTTTCAGGTTAACTAACAACTGTCTTTTTTGTGACAGAGAACAATAGTATAACACATGCTTTTTTCAAATGCTCGCATGGGAAGAATTTGTGGTTAGCGATGAGGGATGTCTGACCTATACCCACTGATGTTGATCTTTAGGTTGATCCTCACAAGTGGTTTCAAATGGTTATTGAGAAAGTCCCGATGAGGGTGGTGAATCTCATTTTACTAATTGCTTAACACGTCTGGTATGCTCATAATGAGGTAACACATGATAAACCATTACGTCTACTGAAAGCACTAAGCGGTTCTTGATTAGCTATGTCAAGACCTTGAAGAGCATTACATCCTTGACCATGGAGGAGAAAATTAAGGGAAAGATCCCATTGTCGAAAGGAATGGAGGCTGCTACTGTTGTTCATAACTTACACTTGCAGGTGGCATGCTAGCTAAAACCCTCTTCAGGCTAGGTTAAACTTAATTGTGATGGTTCTTGTAAGGAGGACAGTTCAACAGGAGTGGGCATGATCTTGCGTGATGAAGTTAGAAGGATTTTTTTCTCCTCATGTCGTCGGTTGTAATTGTGGTAATCCCGTAGAAGCTAAAACAAGGGCTTGCGCTAAAGGCCTTCGTCTAGCTGTCGAATGGAGTGAAAAACGGTGGTGTTAGAGTTGGATTGTTCTGTCCTAATTGATGCAGTTGGTGGAAGATCCCAAGATACATCATGTTTACTTATCTCATTATGGAGATTAAGAATTTAATCTAGGACAACAGAAGCATTTCTATTGTAACGGTGGAGTCTCGCAAATTTTAAAAAAAGTGATGCCAAAACTATTATTTGGCCTGGTTTAGAGACTGAGGTGTTGTCTCAGGATCTGTACATGACATCCTTATGAGTCTTATAAATTAATAAAAGCCATTTTTACCTAAAAAACAAAAAAACAGGTAAAAGATAGTCTACATTGACTTTTTCAAAAAAAAAAATACGCCTTACAGGAAGTTTAAGGGAGTATAATTTTTCTTGTAATCATTCAATCCAAAGGTCCATTCACGAAGAGTGTGAACTCATTACATGATCTTATTGTAGAGTGGGTCTTTAATATGAACAACGACTTGCTTAGGCATTATGATATAATATGTTTGGGTCCTTAATAGAGTCTGATTTGTCTAATTTGGATCATATGAATCTAAAAATTTGAGTCCATTAATTTGGACCGGAGGAAATAGCAGTTTTTTTAATGTAAAAACTAGGGGTTTTGTCGGGGATATGACCTCGGGTACCCTACAGTTAAGGTATCAAGTGATCCGATAAAGCAATGAGTAATTCAATAAAGGGTATGTATAAGTAAAGGACATTTGATGTGAGAATAGAGGAAGGAAATAAAAAAGAGGAAGTGGACTAACCTGGGATGACATAAGGATAACTCGGCCCAGCTGAATCACATTTACACATAATTGGATCCAGTCCGGGATAAACAGACCCTGGCTGGGCCAAACTGGCCCCAGCAGGCCCATTCTTGCGCCAAACTCCCTCGCCACCTCGTCACTTCCACGGGTGGGCCGAGGTCTGGCTAACTCGTCCCACCACGGGCCATACCGCTGCACGCCACCACTTCACCCCACCAAGATTCCTGTCTCGACGCCCGCCAGCAAACCATCAAGCTGCCTCGCCACCTTCCTCGAGTGGGCCGCCACCGAATCACCTCGGCCCACTGCGGGTTGATGGCTCCAAAATTTTCCATCTTCCACGCGTTTAAGTATTGTTTTTAGTCAAGCAATTGACAAAGAAACTCTCAATACTTGCCACTAATGACTAATAATTGCAAAAATACGCAAAACCTTGCTTTGAATTATGTTGTGCATGAAAGCATGGCTTTTAATGCAAAATCAGGAGCCATAATAAAAGAATTTGAGGAAGTCCACACGACCAAGTAATTGGAAAGCAAATTCCAGACGTCAGGACGCGTAACAACCACCAATACGGTCGGGTTTCGCTCGTACTGAGTGGTGGCGGATTCTTCTCGTTAAACCCTACGACTTTTATGAAGATGCTTATATATTTTGAGGCTCTAGCCGCCAGCCAGGAAGCCGCCATTCTCAGATTCCATCATACCACCACCAAAGGATATCCATCAATCCCATCATCCATCCCCTCCATTAGCCATACTCACTACTTTGTACTTTAGATCTTCTTGTGATTTGGCGATCATTATAAGAATATTTGATTGCAATCTAAATATTTTGCACAATGTTTTCTATTCTAGATCTATTCGTTATGAGTGAGTAGTCCTTACTGGTTGCGGGTTGGGGAGAAACCTCGTAGCAATTATGTGCATCTAATCATGAGAGTATTGTATTTTGTTTGCAATTGAGATTTGTATCTTTTATTTCTTCGTCTCTTGTCTCAATCTGTGGACTTGTAGGTACCCAAGATCCCATAGATTGATAAAGGCTTGAGGTGAGATACTTAGCTAGCGGCGATCTCATAGGAACCTCAGTGACAGAAATGACAGTACGATCTTCCCTTAGCGAACCATTCAGGATCACAACAACATCGCCACTCAATGCTTTGATCTGTGTTTTACACATAATAATCGTTTATAGCCCGTTGCTTCGGTGTGCACTCGGTTGGATTAAAGACTATTGATATGCCCACTGCATCACGGGGGCTCTAGTATATCAGGATGTGTTGCCTATAAGAGATTATCTTCGTTCAAACATTACACATTACATATGCTTATTATTATCTTTTATCCCATATGATGTGGAGCTACAGGCGGATCTTCAACCCTGGCCTATATCCATTCATTGATTCAACCCATTATAAAAGTAAACTAGATTGGTCTGGTAAACTAAGATAAAACAAAGAAACAAAGTATTGTAGACGTGTTTGTTGGGGATATACTATATGGATATCCTTATAGCATTGTCTCCTATTCGGATAACCCGGGTGATCCATAGTTGGTAGCATGGCCCATGGCCTGCTGGGCGGCCCAGTTAGATGGATCCAGAAAGGAGGCCCATGCCGGATAAAGGAAGACTACGGAGGAGTCACCGACGTACCCGGAGCCTTGGAGTGCAAGACACGCTAGACTAGTTATAAGCAGTGTAGAACTCTGTAACCTGTCCGGCTATGACTTTTCCCTGTAACCCTAGGACCTGGCGACTATATAAGTCGGGCCTATGAATCCTTTAGGGCATAACCTAGTATCGATTAGCATACACCTCGTACAACGAACCAATCCTTGTAACTCGGCGTATTGCCATTATAGTGATTTATAGCAGGAGTAGGATCCCGCCACCGTCGTGGGATCTGAACCTGGGTAAGCTGTGTTACCTCGTATCCGTCAACCGTCTGTCTTCCCCCACATCTCTAAACACGCACCGTGAGGACCCCTTCATGGCGTACTCGTCGGCAATACCACGACAGTTGGCGCCCACCGTGGGGCAAGAGGCGCTTACAGCACGGATCCGGACGGGATCCCTCGCCGTCTTCGAAGACAGACAAATCGCATCTCCGGTGATGCGCCGGCTTCGCCGCTGCTCGTTCTAGCGTGTGATCGAGTCGGCAGCATCCCGAAGATCTACATCTACATCGCCTTTGGAGGTTTCCGAATCTCCATTAGTAAAACGGCAACGTCCCGGTTTGGTTTTTCCTCGCCGACAGGTTGATGGAACCAGCAGGCTTACGTTACGTGAATTGATATACAATCACCCACGCACAGCAGATCGGATCGGATTGTCGATCGACCAGAAAATACGCTGGCCTTGACTGTCGTGTAACCGGCTAGCTAGCATGTTCCGATCCTGATCAGTATTCATGCGCAAAGATCAATCAAGACGTGATGGCAAGGAGCTCATACGTAAAGAAGTTCTTGGCAAAGCCATATTTTCCGGGATTGTGGCGATGCATGCATCCGACAATTTCCTTTTGAAGATGGTTTTGTTGTGCAGCTTTGTGTCGGTGTGTCGTGCCGATTTGCCGGCTTCACCCTCGCGGTCGGCGGCCACAGCCGGATTCATGGATTGTTCGGGTTCACATCGCTACAATCAGGAATAGTCAAGCGTCGTGTACTACTACAGCTCCGACATGGATGCTATTGCGGACTAGTTCACGGTTTCATTTTAGCCTCATTGCGAGATCCGTCTACATCGCGAACAACACCTACTTCGCACAAACAGCTAAGTCCATATTTATAAATTTTTTGTTTATGATCATGAGATTAAGATTGGTTCACTCATATTCTGAGTCTTTTACAACTTTCGTTTTTTATCATATCTTTTTCACGATCTGCCTTGCGCTCGTGAGTATAAACTTTCTACTGGCTTGTCGTTACCCAGTACCATGCAAAAAACCCGTCTTCGGGCGTTAGCTTAAGTTTTCTGGATACACGTTTTTTGTTGTTTTTATGTGGATTCCGGAGTATTGACTTTTCGGCACTCAAAGCCGGCGATTTGGCCTTGGGTTCTAGATGGTGCCATTAGGCATCATCACCCAAGGACATGGTTCAGTGCTACGAGTCTTCCGTCTCACGAAAGGTCAAACATAAAAACCAGAATAATGGATAAGACAACACTTGCTTAAACAAAATTTTACATAAACTGTTCAAATTAGTTAAGTTTTTTCCTCCTAAACAGTTTTATGTGTTCAACTGCTTCATAATTTCAGCCTTAAAGCATTTGTTTAAAGGCCGTGTTTGTTCCGCCTTATATTTGTTTGTTGGACATGATTAAAGGAACAATTTAATACATTTGTATTTTCATGTTTATGTTTCAGGTACATGACGCTTAGATATTGTCGTGTTCCTTGGAATTAAGGTGTTTTAAGCCGGATTTTCATTAGACTTGACACCTTGGGGGCTGCAATTGCAATTGTTGACCAAGACTTGAGCCGCCTTTGAGGATGTCGGATCGATGCTCGGGGGCTTGACACTCTAAACTTAAGAGCTTTATCCCGCCTTGCGTCCAAGTCGGAACAAACCTCGGGGGCTACAGTACGATGATCTCCAAGACATGGTTTAGTTCTCTTTGAGCATCAAGCCAGAAAATTCATGTGAATTCCACCTTGACGCTCGGGGAATACACCGATGCTGAATTTTTGTGAAGTTCTCTCTAGAGCACCAAGCCGAAAGTGTTTCCGACTTGGCGCTCGGGGGCTACACTGTTCACATTTTCTCTAAAGCTACTCTGAGAGCACCAAGACGAATTTCTTTTGAAACTCCGACTTGATGCTCGGGGGCTACAATCATTTGATGTACCATTATGTATGTTCTTTTGAGCATCAAGACGACTTCGATGAAGCCGACTCAATGCTCGGGGGCTACATATGGTTATGTCAACAAAACTTTCAAAGTCGGTGAAGAATCCGGCTAGCAAAACCCAGGGGCTCGACATAAACTTTGCCTTCGCGGATGTTTCACTGGGTTACACGGCTCGATGGCCTAAACGCCCGTGATATGAGAGGCTCTAAGACCTTAAATCGGAAAGCTCTTATGTCTGTGGCTTTGCTGGCTCTAAGTCGGCATTTTGACATCTTTTACGCCCGTGGCCCAGTAGCTGTGATTTTTTCCGGCTTATATACGACCCCGCATGGATGATGATATTGGAGCGTTCCTAGAGCATGACAAAATTATTAACGATTCGTTAGAGAGTTCTCCGCCTTGGATTCGTTCGCAGAAGCATACAAGCAACTCTCTGGCTAGGCTTAGTCGAATGAGAATATGATATGGGAGCTCTCCAAGATTCTTCGCGAAGCATGCCTACAAATTGAAGATGACGTGATACTTACACTCAAAGCTAGATGGAGGAACGTGAGGATCTTGAAGAACTCCGGGGGTACTATTGTGGATATACCAAATGGGTATACCTACGACATACTCTCATACCGGCAAGCCCGGGTGGCCCACAGTTGGTGGTTAGGCCTATGGCATAACCGGGCGGCCCAGTTGCTGATAGACAAGACAGAGGTCCAGCAGATAAAGGAAGGCGACGTGCCACCGCCTAAGATGGAAGCCGGTGCCTTGGAGGACACGAAGACTAGTTAATGTTGGTCTAGGACTCTATAACCGTATCCGGCTGGGACTCTCCATGTAACCCTAGGTCTTGGCGTCCTTATAAGCCGGCCTACGGGAGCCTTTAGGGCAGAACAACAAGTGCATAGCACTACCCACACACAGCGAACCCTCCAATCCTATAACTCGGCATATTGCTATTATAGTAATTTATAGCAGGAGTAGGATCTCGCCACCATCGTGAGATATGAACCTGGGTAAACTGTGTCAAGCTGACCCGAACGCTCTCCGTCTCCCTCCACGTCTCTAAACTCGTCGTTGGGATACCCCTATGGCGCACGTGTCGACAAAACCACGACAGTGTTCTTTTTATTTCCTTGTAGCATTGCTTTTCAAGGCTCGATTAAACCTAGGTCTTCTAGGGAAAAAAGCTAAAAGGATCGTATGGGCACCTAGAGGGAGGGTGAATAGGTGCTACTTCAAATTTTCTTCCTTTTGAAATTAGGGTTTGACAAGAAAGGTAAATTCTCTAGATTATGCAACTAAGGTGAATTTACCTAAATGTCAAACTAGCACCTACAAGCACAAACACTAAGCAAGAACAAGTAAAGTAAAGTGCGGTAAAGGATAGAAGTAACCAAAGTGGAGGACGGGGAGACACAAGGATTTGTTTCCAGTAGTTCCTTCCTTTTGAGGGGAAGTACGTTTATGTTTGGAGAGGGGGTGGTTTCAAACCACCAACGCCACGAGAGGCCTCCCTTGTTCTTCGATGAACCTCACCCCAAAGCGTTCGATTCACCTCTTCCACTATATCGGCAACCTTCGAGGTGGAAGACGACACCTTTACAACAAGTTTGGGGTACACATCCACAACTTAATTGGAGACTCCCAAATACAAGCAAGTTGTCAAACAATCAAAGACAAGCTTGTAAGAACCAAATCAAAAGCTAGGGTTTCCAAAGAAACACTAGATCATGGGGGACCTCAAGTGAATGAGGGGGAAATGAAGATCTCTCTTGGTGAAGCTGTAGATCAAGGCCTCCTCCTTCGATTCTCCAAAGATCAATGACTTTGGATGGTTGGATGAAGAGATCTTCTTGATTTGGTGGCTCAAATGGGGATGGTGTTCTTCAGTGGGTCGAGCAACTGGAGGAAGGGGATAAGGTCCTCTATTTATATCCCTTCACTCCACTGAACCGTTTTCTGACTGTTGGAGAAAAGTCAGACCCGAGACTCCGGTCTACACCGGAGATTCCGGCCCATCTCCAGACCAGCCTCCGGACCAACATACAGAATGTCCCAGCCCTTCTGTGAGCCAAGTGCACCAGAGAATCCGGTCCAGCCACACTAGAGACTCCGGTCTGAGGCTTGGACCGAAGACTCCGGTCAGTCTCCGGACCTTGCTCTAGACCACCTATCAGACTGTCCTAGGCAGAAATCTGGATCCCCCTCCGGGGATTCCTGGGAAAACTCCGGACCACACCAGAGACTCCGGTCCAGCCAGACCGGAGACTCCGGTCTGGAATTCCCAAGAACATGTAAATATTGCAGGGAAAGTTCCGTAGGTCAAGGGTCCTTTTCACTTTGCATTATATCAACCTATAGACAATAGCATACTGTAAAATGATCTACTTGTTGTTAACAAACACCAAAAATTATTATGACAGTAAATGTCCTTTCGATCTCCCCCTTTTTGGTGTTCGATGACAACAAGTGATTTTGCATGGAATAATTTGCAATAAATTATGATAGTGTATAATAATTCCCCCTTGACTATGTGCACTAAGATAAACACGTAAAACATGCACGACAGGTAGTACATAGATAAAGCACATAGTTCTCACGCGAGTTACAATAATGTAGGATCACCCACATAGTCACACACAAATAGCAAATAGTATCTCGCAAGCACATAAGACAAAATAAGTACGAAGTTTGAGATAGCAAATAAGAATCAAATCCAAGCCCAAGCCCATGCAAATCCCGATGACAATGTCTTCTCCCCCTTTGGCATCGAAATGCCAAAAAGGGAAAAGACCTAAGCTAGTGCCCCAACAGATCAGTAGTCCCCCTCGTTATTATCCTCGTCCTCCTCATCTATATCCTGATCCTCATCACCATCATCATAGTCATCATCACCATCTGGAGCTGCAGGCCCTTTGCCGTGTGGGCGAAAAGAGGAGGTAACCTGGTACCCATATCCAGAGGTGACATCAGAAAAGGTCTTCCAATCCATCAAATTGTCCTGTTGGGCATTCCATGCCCCAAAATAAAGAGTGTAGTCTAACTCAGTGGATTGTTGAGCGGCATGCTCATCAGTGTACTCATCCTCTCCTTCCTCATCATGCTCTTCACCCCGAGCCTTAATCTCCTTGAGGAGTTTCTCTATGTGACGGTTGCTCTTGTAGTAGGCATGTTGTTGCTTGCGGATGTCCACATTCATGCAACAAAGGGTCCTCTCCCAGAATGAGGCCTTCTTGACCCTCTCATGTACATAGTCACATGTCATGGGAGGCAGAGGTGCATTGTAGGCACTCTTCCTCCAATCCCTAGTAGGAGAGGGGGCCCTCTCTGTCTCAGTGATCTCCTCCTCCTCATTGGCATAGGAGCATCTAGGAGGAGGCCCCATGCGTCCCTTCTGCTACAGTGATACAAGAGTGTGCTCGATGAGGTTGGGAGCCAAACCAAGTGGAGAACCATGACCCTGGGAGTTGATGAGTCTCATGAAAAGTGGTGCATATGGAGGAGACTTCTTGTACAATATGGCATGGTACATCTCCTCAAATATGAAATCCATAACATCAATAGGATCTGCATCTTCCTTGGGGCCATCCATGTGAATCCTGTGGGTATGTTATAGCAAGTTGACTAGACCACATCTGATGGCATCATCATTTCCAGCACTAGGGGAAATGGTATGGCGGAATATCCTCAACATCATATTGTAGAGGGGCTTGAGTCCCTTGGACCTGCCCACAACACCGTTGCTGCCATACAAAGGGACAAGCTTGTTCTTGTTCTCCCCAAGAGCTGCTGAGTGCATGCGCACCCCAACATGAGTGGACACGCCCTGGAAGGTCTCAAAGATGGCATCAGCAAAGTTGTAGAAAGTAGCAGAGCAGCGGTGGTTTCTAGTCATCCAGGTCATAGTCCTTGCTTGGTTAGACCCAAAAACAATTGTGGTGTAGAACTGCTGCACAAGGGTGATGTTGTAACCTTCATGTAGCTCCATCAAGTTGAACAGCCCTAACTTCTCACTAATCCACAGTGCATCAGAGAAGTAGGAGTTGTTCCTCATATGCTCAACACTCATATACTTCTGGGGCACACAGGTGACTTCTTGAGCACACTGTAGATGCCTTTCATGAACACAGCCTGCTCCTTCCTCAAATAGCATGGGTCCTCGCTCGTACATGGCAAGGCATAGAAATTAGTCTTCCGCGGCTCATGGTACTCTTTCTTTGACATGTGGTCCAAATACTGAAGATTGTCGTACTTTGCCCTCTTGGCATGGTTCTCTTCCTCAACCCTATCCTGCTCCCTCCTCATTTATGTTGCATCACGGGTCTGCTGTCTCCGGTTGGACGGGGGCACTACATACTGACCCTCGGACTCATCATAGCGAGGATCGACCCTCTTTGACCTGGCCTTGGTGTGAGGAGGACGGCGAGAACTAGAACCTGTGAACAGCAGTGAGGGAGATAGCATGGAGGTAAGCATATATGTCCCAAAGATGCAGCACAAGAGCCTTGAGGGATTACTGAATATGTTTGAGTCACCCCACACCGGAGTCTCCGCAGTTCACACCGGAGTCTCCGGTCCTGAGGACTGGAGTCTCTGGCCCTGGGGCCAAAATCTATGGTCGGGAGGCTCGGGCAAGAACTAGGAGGCTGCTGGAGGGGTTGATTCTAACAGATCGGGCAAGGCAACAAGGCTAATGTACTAGTGTGCACACATACAAGTGATTCCCATGGGCAAAATCAGCACCAATCGTCAAAAACAAATCAAGGGATGAACCCTAGGAGAGAAAGAGGAGGAGAGGTACCAGATCTGTCCATCGGATCGATTCCACCGGTGGGAATGACCCAATGGTGGAGGGGAGGAGGCTAGCCAGCGGCACGGCGGATCCCGGGGGCTTCTTGACCTCCGGGAGGAGTTTTAGAGGAGGAGGCGACGGGGTTGAGAGGGGAGGACGGTGGTGGATGAATGAAACTGCCTGTTTCAGTTCACCCCGTCCTCCCTTTAAGTGGCCCGAAAACCGTCTGGACCGGAGACTCTGGCCTACACCGGAGACTCCGGTGCAAGTACACCAGAGACCCCGGTCCTCCTCGACCAAAAACTCCATGTTTTGTGTTTGGATACATATATGAGAGAGAGAGAGAGTATTTTAGGGCAAGGAATAGTCTTGGGTTAAGATGACATACTGTGAAGAATCAAGAGAAGCCATAGAAATCCATTCAAATGTTCAATAAAGCTCCAAATAAACACGAACTAAGAACCAACTCTTCAATAAGAAGAGGGTGGTGGCCGAGGCCACCATGTAAGAGTTTGTGGCATGACACCGCGAAGAATTATCCTTGGGTTCATAGCCACTACTCATCAATGAAGCTCACATATCACAAAATGATATTAAGAGAATTGAATTTCTTAATTTTGGCATTATGGGGGGGGGGATAGCCCAATGTATTAGGGCCGCACTCCCCCTATCTCCATGCCTACACCTAAACCAAATAAGAGTCAATACATAGGTGAGTATGCAAGGTGATCAAGTCAACCTTCTTGAATCTATGATATTTAGTTCATTCCTCAAATAACAAAACCTTGCTTCATCAAGTGGCTTCGTGAAGATGTCGGCAAGTTGGTCTTTGGTTGACACATAGGATAGCTCAATATCACCTCGAGCAACATGATCTCTAATGAAGTGGTGACGAATCTCAATATGCTTTGTCCTTGTGTGATCCATCGGGTTGTAGGCAATCTTGATAGCACTTTCATTGTCACATAGAAGAGGCACTTTGTCACAATGGACACCGTATTCCTTTAAAGTTTGCCTCATCCATAGCAATTGAGTGCAAGCACTAGCAGCTGCCACATACTCGGCTTCGACGGTGGAGAGAGATATACAATTTTGCTTCTTAGAATACCAACATACCAAGGACCTTCCAAGGAATTGGCAAGCCCCGGATGTTGATTTTCTATCATCCTTATCACCAGCCCAATCCGAGTCCGTGTATCCACAAAGAGCAAATGTTCACCCTCAAGGATACCAAAGACCATAGTGTGGGGTATGAACCAAACATCGAAAGATTCTCTTGACCGCCATCAAATGGCTTTCTTTAGGAGCCGCTTGATATCTTGCACATACTCCTACACTCAACACAATATCGGGTCTAGATGCACAAAGGTAAAGCAAAAAACCAATCATAGACCGGTATACCTTTTGATCCACATCTTTACCATTTGGATTTAGTTCAAGATGAGTCTTTGTTGCCATGGGGGTAGGAGCACCATTTAAATCTTTCATGTTGAATCTTTTGAGCATATCTTGAGTATACTTGGCTTGGTTGAAGAATGTTCCTCCTCTTACTTGCTTGATCTCAAAACCAAGAAATACTCTCAACTCCCCCATCATAGACATCTGGAACCTATTAGTCATAAGCTTTGAGAATTCATCATTAAAAGCTTTGTTATATGAGCCAAAGATAATATCATCAACATATATTTGGCATACAAAAAGCTCCCCATTGACCTTCTTAGTAAAAAGAGTGGGATTGATTTTCCCAACCTCAAACCCATGGCCTAACAACAACTCTCTAAGATGCTCATACCACGTGCGTGGGGCCTGTTTGAGCCCATAGAGCGCCTTATCAAGTTTGTATACATGGTTTGGGAAGTTAGGATCCTCAAATCCTAGGGGTTGCTTTACATATACCAACTCATTCAATGGACCATTAAGAAATGCACTTTCTACATCCATTTGTTGCAACTTAAAGTTATGATGTGCCGCATAAGCAAGAAAGATACAGATGAACTCAAGGCGAGCCACAGGTGCATATGTCTCTCCATAATCAATGCCTTCAATTTGAGAGAACCCTTATGCAACTAATCTTGCCTTGTTCCTTACTACAATTCCATGCTCATCTTGCTTGTTCTTGAATATCCACTTGGTGCCTATAACATTGCGGCAGTCCTTTGGCTTCTCAACTAACCTCCATACTTTATTCCTCTCAAAGTTATTGAGCTCTTTGTGCATTGCTTCCAACCAATCCGAATCTTCAAGATCTTCCCATACTTTCTTTGGTTAAATCATGGAGTTGTGTGCTTGGTGTTCACTAAACCTCTTCAATTGTGCTCTTGTGGACATTCCTCTCCTTACATCTCCAACCACATTCTCTAGAGAGTGGTCTCTTAATTCCAACATTCTATCCATTCTAGCTTTGTGACGAGTTTCGATCTACTTGTTGTTTCTTGGGGGGCCTCTTCATCATTTTGATCCTCGTCTTGACCCATTAACTTGACCTTGGTCATCACCAGAATCATTATCTTCATTAAGAGGCAAAGATTGACCTTGGTCTTGATCAGGCACACTACTAGACTGGAGTTGAGCTGCTCGCATTGCAGATTGTATAGATCTTCCTTGTGTAATAGACCGAGCAACACTTGACATTCTAGAGAATGGTGACTCAAGCTCCACCTCACTAGAAGTATCTTCCTGATCAACATGTTGAGGGTCCACAACTTGTCTTTGGCTTGGGTCATTGTCCACCTTGGTGGATGGAGCTTGTTGTTGTTGTTGTGAAGATGAGGGCTCCACTTGAGTAGAGCATAGTTCTTCTTGATCCGCCATAAGGGGTTCCTCAACGGGGAGGATAAATCCCCCACCCATTCTTCCTATGGCATCCTAAGGCATATCATCATCTGCATCACAAGCATCAACACACCCCCCTTGGGGACCATCATATTCTTTGAAAGTCACACTAGAAGATTCTATGACAGCTCCGGAGAGCTTATCATAGATTCTATAAGTGTGAGATTCGAGACCATAGCCAACAAAAATACCCTCTAATGCTTTGGAATCAAATTTGGACTAGCGAACATCCTTTATGAGATAGAAACACTTACAACCGAACACCCGGAAGTAAGATACGTTGGGCTTGTTACCGGTAAGTATTTCATATGGAGTCTTGATCAATTCTTTGCGGAGGTAGAGCCAGTTTGATGCATGGCAAGCAGTGGAGATTGCTTTGGCCCAGAAGTTATATGGATATTTAAACTCCGCCAACATGGTCCTTGCCATATCAATAAGAGTTCGGTTCTTCCTCTCGGCTACACCATTTTGTTGAGGGGTATATGCAGCGGAATATTGGTGTTTTATTCCCTCATCACTAAGAAATCCATTCAAGGTGTAGTTCTTGAACTCGGTGCCGTTGTCACTTCTTATAATAAACATGGGGACATTGTATTGGTGTTGAACCATGTTGATGAAGTCGATGAAGTTCTCTTGGGTCTCACTTTTCAACTTGAAGAAATATACCATGAGTATCTTGAATAGTCATCAACAATCACCAAACAATATTTCTTCCCACCAAGACTTGCATGAGATGGAGGACCAAAGAGATCCACATGAAGGAGCTCCAAGATCCTCTTGGACTTTATGCGGTTCTTTGGCTTGTGGGGAGAATCATGCATCTTTCCTTCAACACAAGCCCTGCAAACACGATCTTTGGCAAAGGAAACATTTTCTTTTAGTCCAACAATGTGGCCATCCTTGTGGAGACTTTGCAAAGTTCTCATATTGACATGGGCTAGATGGCGATGCCATAACCAAACCACATCGGCCTTTCCGAATAAGCACATCGCAATTGTAGTGGTTTGCCCCGAAAATTCCACCACATACAGGTCATTTTCGACGTACCCAACGAAAGCGACCTTGAGGGACTTGCTCCACATGAGGACCACAATATCATCATCAATAAAGAAGGCAAAGCCCATCTTTCCAAGAGCACGGACTGAAAGTAAATTATAACCAAGGGTCTCAACAAGCTTGACGTCCACGAGTGTATTATCGTGAGAAACCACAACCTTGCCAAGACCCATTACCTTAGACTTTGACTTGTCGGCATATGTCACGGATATTTGATCATCATTTGGTCTTAACTCCTTGACAATATATGAGCTTCTGGTCATATGACTTATGCAACCACTATCAAGCACCCACTTTGACCCTCCAGAAGCATATGTCTACAAAAGATCAAGCTAGTTTTTAGGTACCCATTTTTAAATGGGTCCTCTTTTGTTAGCAACAAGGGTCTTGGGAACCCAAATAGACCAAGCAATATACCCATCAAATGGGCCAACATATTGTGCATACACATCACCATAATAGTCACGCATTAAAACATAGTGAGGGCTAGCACTTCCTGCAAAATCATCATGAGACATATTTTTGCCACTTGTGGTCTTACTCCTCACAATGGCCTTGTCTTTTTCTTGTGCGGTCTTGGCCTTCTTCTTGTTGTTGTTCTTCTTCTTGGCTTTGGAGACAAAACCAATGCCCCCTTTATCACCATTAGACCTTTGCTTACTCAAGAGGTCATCAATGGACTTGTTTCCTTTTGGAAAGGTGGCCTTAGCTAGCTCCCCCTTCAACCTAGCATTTTCTTCAAGGATATTTGTACTACTAGAAGGAATGAAATTACTAGGTGAAGGGATATTGTTCAATTGAGTTTGAAGCTTTTCATGGGACTTTGTGAGTGACAAGAGTTCACTTTCCAAGGCCTTGCGAGCCTTGTCAAGCAACCTAAATTCCTCTGCAAGTTTTTCATGAACAATACCAGACTTAATCTTGTCCTTTTTAGCCTTTTTATATTAGCAATAACATGGTCTCGTACCTTAACAAGTCTATTAACAATTAAGTCATTAGCCCCATCAAGCCCTTCAAGTTTTAGTTCAAGGGACATCCTAGTCTCTTGTTCTTCTTCTAGAGCATTATTCAGGGCTTCTACCTCAATCATGTGTTCTCTCCCTAGTTTACATCTTTCATCAAGAAGCTCTTGTGTGTGAGAAAGTTGATCTAAGAGGTCCACAAAATGTCTCTTGTGTTTCCCTTGCAAGTTATTCATGAACTCATCAAAATCAATTATTTCCTTTTTGACCTCGAGAGACATCTCATCATCAATTTCATCATTAATCAAGAGGGAGGGGGTGAGATGATGAAGATTCCTCCGTTCCTATCATGGAGATGGCCACGACAGATGCTGCAATCGGCAGCGAGTAGTAGAACAAGGGGCAAGGGCGGGCAGCCATCTGCGGTGCGAGATGAGGGCGAAGACTCAGGGTTTACCCAGGTTCGCCCCCGGGGAGGGTAAAGACCTACTCCTGCTAGATTGTATTGATGAGAGAGTACAAGGGCGAGCTCGACGTCTAGGCGGCGAGTCGCATGGGGTGCATGATGGAACATGTCCTCTATGCGTACCCTAGGCAGGTTTATATAGACTCACCTCGCGAGGGTTTATAGATCTACAACCGAATCAGTTAAGGATTCAGAGGATGTTTGGCCTAATCCGACTGGGCCTAGCTACGCTTCTAGGCCTCCAGCTTCCAGTCTCCTGGCTCCTTATTGAATCTTGATCCAGTCGCCGTCCTGCAGGCCCACTCGCTGGCAACATGGGCCAGTAGGAAACATTCTGCTGGGTATACCCCACTTGGCATATCCCATCAGTAGTCCCCGAGGCCGTCGTTGATCGTCGCAGGTGTTCTTTGGCAGTCGGAGTATGCGGGTCCAATTTGGATGCCCGGTCGAGTCGGCGGTGGACTCCCTAAATGAAAGAGGGAACTTTTCATCTTAGTTGCAATAACGGCGACCAGTCGAATCCATAGTTTAAAATAGCCGAGTATTCCATTTAGCCGTGGCTTTTTCAGAGGCTATGAAAGGCTATAGCGTAGCTATAGCGGGCTATTCCATTTTAGCGTATTTTCAAAAATTGACCAAATTTCAGTTAAATCTTTTCAAAAGATAGGGAAAACTATAACTCAAACAAGATTCGAGCTACAAGTCACGCAACTATTGAACACAAATAAGTATTCAACCAATTAACTTACAAGTTCTATTGAATCATCTTTAACATAATTTCAAAAAAGGGAAACAAAAATAAGAAAAATTCAAAGAGCAAAAGTTTAGCGGCTAAATTGGAGGCTAATTTAAGGCTAAATCGTGCTATAGCCGGATATTTTCCATTTATCCTATGAAGAGCATAGCCGTAGCCAGAGACTTCTTTGAAGGCTATAGCGCGGCTATAGCTGGTCTATAGCCGGCTATTTAAAACTTTGCAATCGCAGCATGACGAATGGGTTGGCGAGCAGTCGAATCGCAGCTACGGCGATTGGGTCAGCGAGTAGTCGAACCGCAGCTATGGCAATTGGGTCGGCGAGTCGAGTAGACGAAGTTGGACCATCAGCCTTGGTCAAACTAGCCGTTGGGTAATCCAACGGTAATATTGGCGTTATCACCACGCGGTAACGACTCCCCAAAAATGGTGGTTAGAAACTGTTATATAAGGAGAGTGACGGGCGAAGAGCGATCATTCCCCACACTTCCTCCGACCTCGCGCGTCTCCCAGTCTTCCATTCCTCCGTAGCGACCACAGCGACCCAGAGCAATCCCGCAGCCCTAGATCCTTCGACTGATGGCGCCTCCGATAGAACCATGGGGGAGATCCAAATGCACAAAAGTGCTGCTGAAGTCATTCGAGGATGCAAGGATCCTCCACGCCGGGAGATGTCGCATCCCCGCGGCCGGAGAGGTGGTTCCAGATCTGCGCGAGGGAGAATTCATCTGCTTCACCAGCCACCTAGAGAGGGGGCTTGGTTTCCCCACCTCCATATTTTTCCGCCGCTTCTGCGCGTATTATGGCATCCAGATGTCGGACCTAGGGCCACACAACATCGAGCAACTCGCCATCTTCGTGGCGTTTTGCGAGTGCTACCTAGGCTGCCAGCCGTACTTCCCTCCTGTGGCAAGATCTGTTCCACGGGAGGATCGGGCGCGAAGGGACAGGCGACCTGATGCTAGCCGCGGGCAGCCTCACCTTCAGCTGAAGTCCAAGGCCTCCTTCCTTGACCTGATGCTACTGAATAAGGCGACGAACAAGTGGAAGAAGCATTGGTTCTACATGACCGAGTCACCGGCAGACGACGAGGTGGCGCTTCCGATGTACTCCGCTGACCGGCCCGAGCCGTGTCGGCTTCAAGTCGCCAAGCTCCCACATGACCAGCGGATGGTGGTCGACGAAATGCTGATGACAATCCGCAACCTGAAGAAGAATGGCCTCCAGACAATTAACTTGTACAACTACTGGCTTGGGCGGCGGCTAGTGCCTCTGGCCAGCCGCGCCCACTGGATGTACGAGTACACGGGCAAGGACGATCTGACCAAGTCTTGCATCGCCGAATGGAGCGCCACCGACTACACCCTCGCGCTGAATAAGATCACCGAGGTGGAGTACGTCGACTCGAAGGCCGGGATTCCCCCGTTCACCGCGAAGCGCAAGGCGCCACCGGTAAGCTTACTTTTCCTTGTTTATTCCGCACTTGTAAAATTACAGTCGCACTTTGCTGATCGCACGTTGTTCATGTAGCTGTTCCAAGTGGTGGAAGGTTGGCTTCCACCCGCTGATGACGAGAACTTGAATGAGTCCGTCGAGGATGAAAGCGAGTCCTCCTCTGACAAGGGCAACGTCGGAGGTGATGATAATGATGACGACAAGGACAATGACGATGAAGATGACGACGAGGCCGTGGAGGTCACCGCACCCATGGCCCGTAAGACCCGCGGGCGGTGACAACGCGAGCTCGAGGCCAGCAAGAGCCTCGTGGCTCACGACGGGGGTGACGAAGAGGTTCCCGAGCACAGCTCACGGCGCGTGGCCACACCGTCGAAGAAGAAATCACCGCAGAAGAAGAAGAAGCCGGCCAAGGCGGTGTCGTCGCCTCGGTCCGCGAGTAGCTCTGAGGCTACCAGCGCGGCCAACGAGGCCGAGGCCCAGTGCGCCGATACCGGCGACCACGACAGCCGACGCGGCTGTGGTAGAGGATGAAGTGCCGTTGGCGTCACTGCCACCGCCCTTCACCACAGTCGCTGGGCTCGGGGCCGCTTCATCCGCGGGTGTATCGCCACCGCGGGAAGCACCTGCAGCGATTGCTGCGGATCCTCCTTCCGCGACTTCATCCTCGAAGAAGCCATCGGTGTCTTGGGCCCAGAGCATGTTCGAGACGGGCCTCAGCCGGAAGCTGGGGCTGGAGTTGGATAAGCCGGCGAGTATTCGCACCGGCCTTTGTTTTATCCCAGTTGCCAAGTGAGTATCCTTTAGAGTATTTCTTTGGGCAACTGATTTATGTTTTGTCCGGTGAACTCACTGACGACGTCGTGTTGCAGGACTGGTGTGAAGAAAATAGGTCACTCTTCGGTGGCCAAGGTCCCATTGGGTACCACTGGGGCGCAGGTCGATCCCTCGAAGAAGAGGAAGAGCGACGAGATCGATGCGCCCGTTGAGGGCGGGAAGAAGGCAAAGGGCGACGAGGTCGCCACGATCTCGGACGAGCCGGTCGGCGCCTCGAGCAAGACTTCGACTGGAGCAGATGCGGTCACGAAGGCCACAGTGGATGCGGAGTCGCAGCGGATAGAGCCTGCGACGCCAGTTGGGGCAACTAGCCCGACGGCGAGTACCGCAGGGGCGGCGGTGGTGACCTTCCCTCGCTTTGTGGCGAGGGCCTCCATGGCGAGTGTTTTGGTGCAATCGGCGGAGGTCGAGCAGCGTCGCGGCGCACACCTCTTGTGCTCCTGTTGGTGGACGCGGTAGAGCTCCACAATATGCTGGGTGCAGCGATCCAGGTATGTCCAGTCCTCGAGGATCTAGTCGCTAAATTTCAGCGGGTAGATTCTTACTTTTTCGTTGTCTAGTCCCCGAGTGGCTGGTTGCTGAATTTCAGTGGCTGGGCACTTAGCGATTTCTTCATTATCCAGTCCCCGAGTGACTAGTCGCTGAATTTCAGCGGCTAGGCACTTATGAAGTGCTTCATGAGTGTTTGCTGATTTTGCCATGGTTCTGCAGGGCCTCCAGCGCGAGTCGGTGGAGTGATTGGCCGCCAAGGAGCGTCTGGAAGAGGAAGCCTGCTCCGTCCGAGAAGTGAACGAGCAGCTTCGAGCGACTGCTGGTAAGTATTTGATATGCCCTTGGTCAAAGACGTCTTTTTATGTCATGCTCACGGTTGTGATGATGTAGAGGGTCATGCGGCCGCGGTAGACAAGGCTCGCGAGGGTATGGTCCCTGCAAGCGACCTGACGGCTGCCCAGTCGTCCTTGAGTGCCGCGGAGAAGCGGGTCGCCGGCCTGGAACAGGAGCTCAAGGCCACGAAGGCGAAGGCGACCTCGGCAGATGAGAGGGCTAAGGCAGCCGTTGCTGCTGCTGCCAAGGAGCAAAGGTATCGGATGCGCTCGTCGCTTGGCTGCAGAATGACCTCTCTGGTCTACAGGATTTCATTACGGGGATCTGCCGTCCTTTGATTGGTGAGCTCCTTGTTCTTTCGAGTGACTGATGAGTCCCCGAGCGTGCGGGTCGCCTTTGTTTTGTTGGAGCCTTTCTGATTGTGTACTTGTGCTTTGCAGGGAAGATTGTTGACAATGAAGCCGAAGCGCAGTCGTACGACGTGCGACAGTGTGTCACTATGTTGGTGGACTCTGCCGCTCTGTTGGCGACTTGCATCCGCGCATACCTTCAGGAGATTTTGTCGATGGAGGTTATCCCCAGCAAGCTCACCAAGGTCTGGCGGTATCTAGAGAAGGCTCCAACGGTTGTGGAGTTCATGTCGCGGTCGGTTTTTCGCCGAGGGGCGGCGAATGCGCTGAGCCTCGGGCTCACGCACTTCCCCGATGATTTCGACCTCGACGACGTCACCAGCGGCTATCCTTTGTCCACAGGCGCAGTCGAGATCACTGACGTGCTGAAGCTCACCAACCATGCCGCAGTTTACCCCGACCGGGTGTTGGTGATGAGCGACTTCCTGCCGTATCAGGAAACAATCGTTGCCCCAAAGGACGAGGAGCCGGTGAAGCGTGACTTCAAGGTGGAGCAGCCGTTCCGATCGGTGATGGCGGGCACCTTGACGACGTATCCGTCGAACCCGTGGGTGCCCTTTATTCGCGTCCGCGGAAGTGGTGGCGAGTCGTCGCCGAAGCCTGCGGAGTAGTAGAGTTTGCCAAGTGGCATTAGTTTGTAAAGGAAAAATGTGCCTGCCCTTGTAAGCGAACAAATTTTGTTGCCATAAGGAATGCATGGATGCTTTTGTCAGTGCTTGGTTTGATTGTGAATTGTTGATTTGTGCGAGTCCCCAAGCGCGTCTGCCCTTTTTGTGGGGTTTACCTCGTTTTTACATGTATGTTTGTTTTTATACTGTTAGTCAGTTGAGGTCGACTCGCCATGGCTTGAAAAGACAGTCGCATGGCGACCCCACGGGGTGCTCTATACTTAGCCATTTTCCTGGGCGCGAACGGGGTCGTTAGCCGAGTCCCCGAGCGTGGTACTTAGCCGTTCTAGTTGCATGCCCAAGGTAGGTGAGGATGAGGTGCGTTGTTTTAAGCGCGTCGCTCCACCTGACCCGGAGGATCAGCCGCGTGGCGAGTCCAGGACACGCTCTCATACTTGGAGTTTTCCATAGTCGCTCAGGTTTAGGCTGGTGTCAGTCCCCGAGCGTGGTACTTAGTCATTCGAGTCGCCGTGCCAAGGATGTGGAGGACTGGGTCGCTGTTGGAAGCAAATGCGGTCGTCTTGGCTCGGAAAGCCAGTCGAGCGAGGCAAATCCGATGGGGCTCTGGGTTGGTGCTTTTCATGGACGATATGAGGACCGAAATTTCTCGGTGCCCTTGTATCGCACTACTTGGCTGTGCCAATCGCGTGACCAAGGGTTGACTTCCGCGAGTAGCGTAGCTCTGTTATTACGAGTGCAAATGGCACAAGGTATGGAGAGTGGACACAATTTCTGTGAATCGATCTTCTTTATTTCATAGCGGGTAGGGGTACATGTTTGGAGTTCTAGGAGTATAACTTCCATAGGAGATTTACATTCCATGGCTGCTTGATGTCGAGTTGTCCGTCGCCTTGGACGTCGGTGAGGTAGTAGGCATCGTTGCCCAGGACTCGCCCGATGGCGAATGGTCCCCCAAGGGGGAGAGAGCTTGTGCATGCCCTTCTTGTCCTGGATCAGTCGCAAGACTAGGTCGCCTTCCTGGAAGGTGCGAGTCCGGACTCTCCGATTGTGGTAGCGGTGAAGTCCTCGCTGGTAGATGGCGGTGTGGGATCGATCTAGGTCGCGTGCTTCGTCGAGATGGTCAACCCCGTCCTGGCGTGCGATCTCGTTGTCGGCCTCCGCGTAGTTGACCACCCGAGGCGAGTCGTGCTCGAGGTCGGTCAGCATGACGGCTTCGGTGCCGTACACCATGAAGAAGGGGTGAACCTTGTCGACCTATTGATGGAGGTGCGGATGCCCCAAATAGAGGGGAGCTCTTCGACCTAGCACCCCGGAGTTTGTTCGAGGGGAACTTGCAGTCGCGGCTGAGGCCATGGAGGATGCTCTGGTTAGCGTGTTCCACCTGTCCGTTGGACTCCGGGTGTGCGACTGAGGCGAGGTCGAGTCGTATGTTATGATCCTCGCAGAATTCGGCCATGGCTCCTTTGGCGAAGTTGGTGTTGTTGTCCGTGATGATGCTGTGCGGGAACCCGTAGCGATAGATGAGCTCGCGTAGGAACTTGGTGGCGGTCTTCCCATCGCACTTGCGGACTGGCTTGGCTTCCACCCACTTTGTGAATTTGTCGACTGCGACTAGGAGGTGGGTGAAGCCAGAGGGGGTTTCTTGAATGGGCCTACCATGTCCATGCCCCACACGTCGAATGGCCAGGTGATGGGGATGGTCTTGAGCGCCGAGCTTGGTACATGAGACTGGTTGGCGTACTTCTGGCACCCAATGCAGCGTTGGACGATGTCGACCGCGTCGGCGTGTGAGGTGAGCCAGTAGAAGCCATGTTGCATGGCTTTGGCGACCAGGGATCGAGTGCCAGCATGGTGGCCGCAGTCGCCGGCGTGGATGTATTGGAAGATTTTGCGACCTTCCGTGGGTTGCACGCAGCATTGGAACACGCCGGTTACGCTGCACTTGTGGAGCTCGCTGTTGATGATGACGAAGGACTTGTAGTGGCGTACTATCATTCGGGCCTCCGTCTCGTCGGCGGGTAGGGTGCCTCCCTCCAGGTAAGCGACGTATGGCGTGGTCCAGTCATTTGGCTCCGCGACCATGGCGACCAGGGCTGGTTCTGGTTGCAGCGGAATCCCGATGTCGATCTCCCTAGGGGAGATGTACGGCTTGGTGATGGTGTCGAGGAAGACACCAGTAGGTGGCGCGAGGCGAGCCGACCCAATGCGGGAGAGGGCATCGGCCTCTTCGTTCTTGCCCCGGTCGATCCACTCGATGGAGTAGCCGGCAAAGTGCCCCCCCCAGCAAGACTCACGTTGATGTTGGTCGAGTCGTACTCGGAGGCATACTCGGAGGCGAGGCTGTGGATGGTGCGGACCTGACTCTCAGAGAGCCGATCGCGGGTGGCGACTCGTGGATGCGAGCCGAGGCCTCTGAGACGATGAGGTCGGTGAAGCCGACAAAGAGGCTGATCATGCTGACCGGCATGATCACGCTGTGTGTGACGGGGCGTGCCATCGGGACATAGCTGCTCAGCATTATCTGGAGGATCTCGCCGATCACGATCATGCGGCCGGTGGCGATCGTCTGGTTGATTGGCAGATTGGATCTCGCCACAGAACACCGGCCTGACCGGCCAGGCCCCATGGTGAGCGCCACTGTCGTGGAGATGGCCACGGCAGATGTTGCAATTGGCAGCAAGTAGTAGAACGAGGGGCAAGGGCAGCCAGCCATATGCGGTGCGAGATGAGGGCAGAGACTCAGGGTTTACCCAGGTTCGGCCCCCGGAGGGTAAAGACCTACTCCTGCTAGATTGTATTGATGAGAGAGTATAAGGGCGAGCTCGGCGGCTAGGCGGCGAGTCGCAATGGGTGTATGATGGAACATGTCCTCTATGCGTACCCTAGGGAGGTTTATATAGACTCACCTCGCTAGGGTTTATAGATCTACAACCGAATTAGTTAAGGATTCATAGGATGTTTGGCCTAATCTGACTGGGCCTAGCTATGCTTATGGGCCTCCATCTTCCAGTCGCCCGACTCCTTATTGAATCTTGATCCAGTCGCCATCCTGCAGGCCCACTTGCTGGCAACATGGTCCAGTAGGAAACGTCCTGCTGGGTATACCCCACTCGGCATATTCCCATCAGTTCCTCTTGTCATAAGGCAAGTGACGTTCTTGTTGGAGATATTCTCATTTGGAGAGTCGAAGAGGGAGAATGTGGGAGTAGAAGTAGTGGCAAGAGCAGCCACACCACTTGATGTTTCCTCTTCATCATCTTCATTGTCAGAGAAGAATTCTTCATGAGTAATTAATACAATTTCACCCGACTTCTTGTTGATGGGAATCTTCTTGAAGAAGGGTTTGTTGTAAGGAGCTTTGGAAGTTTTCTTCAACACAAGTTTGCCCCCATGATCTTCTCTTTTCTCATAGGGACAACCCGCCACAAAGTGATAGCGGTCGCCACAATTGAAACAAGTTCTCAATTTAGTGACATTGTCTCTTCGTCCATTGGGGTTGCTTCTTCATTGCATTTCCATCTTGGCCTTGGCGGGATCTTTCCAAAAGTTCTTTGGATAGAAGGCCATATATTCACCATGACTAATCTTGACATCATCAGGATGGCTCATAGCAAGCCTTCATCACTATCATCTTCATCAACATGCTCCACAACTTTGGACTTTAATGCAAGGTTGACACCATTTCTCATTCCAAAAGTTCTTTGGATAGAAGGCCATATATTCACCATGACTAATCTTGACATCATCGGGATGGCTCATAGCAAGCCTTCATCACTATCATCTTCATCAACATGCTCCACAACTTTGGACTTTAATGCAAGGTTGACACCATTTCTCATTCCAAGGGCACAAGCACGGGCATCTTTGGCATTCTTGGCAGCAACCTTGAAAGAGGCCATCTCTTGCATAACTTCATTTGAGGTCATGAGGTGGTTGTTGTGTCTTCCTTGTAGGCTCTTCAAGTCAGTAGGCTCAAAAGGCATGAGTGCACTCACATATTTCCTTTTTATCCAATCGTCATCCACATGTGAGGCACCCACATTCCTAAAGGCGGTGGCGGTGGACTTGAGCCTACAATACATGTCTTCATGATCTTCACCATCCTTGATATAGAAGCCTTCAGCTTCATTGCTTAGTGCATCATACCGGTTCCTTCTCATTCTATCATTTCCAACATACAACTCCGTGAGAGCATCCCAAGCTTCCTTAGCGGTGTTGAGGTTCTCAATGTGTGGATAATATTTTGTACCCAATCCTTGTTGTATCATGTGCAAGGCAGTGGCATTGAGTTGACTATTGACAACTTCTCTTCTAGTCAAGTTGGTTGGATCCCTAATATGGAGTCCTTCTTCAATGATGTTCCATAACTCAATACAAGAGCTGCACACATGAGATTTCATTAGTGATTGCCATTGAGCAAAAGTAAATGCAACTAGCTTTGGTGGGTCACCTCTATTGTTTATATGAGGGTGAGGAATTGGAGGGTGATGGCGTTGCGTCAACATGGGAGCGCTTCGTTGGGAAACCCCAAGAGCAAGGTGTGATGCAGCACAGCAACAAGTCTTCCCTCAGTAAGAAACTGAGGTTATCGAACCAGTAGGAGGAAGGAAACGTATCAAAGGTGTTGCAAGCAACGTGGAAACCTGCACAACACAAACTCAAGACTTTGCCCCAACTAACAGTGAGGTTGTCAATCTGACCGGTTGCTGTAACAAAGGATTAACTGTATGGTGTGGAAGGTGAAAGAGGTTTGCAGCAAGTAATCAGTAAAAGTGGAAGATGTATCAATGGTAAAGTTTGCACCAGGGTCCATAGTTCACTAGAGGTGTTCTCCTTAGATAAACAAACATGGCATGCAGGGTAAACAAATTACAGCAGGGCAATTGACAGGACTGAGCAAGGCATAACAATGCAATTACTAGCCAGAAAGATCCTATGAGATTCGATTGGGCAATACAACAAAATACATAGATCGCCATCCAACTACATCTATGACTAGAAGTCCACCTTTGGGTTATCATCCGAACCCCCTCCAGTATTAAGTTGCAAGCAACAAACAACTGCTTTAAGCAAAGTGTGTAAGGTAAACAATCCACTTGTTCCATTAAAAAGAGACCATTGTTTTCCCCCTAGTGGAAACAACACATCTACAACCTTAGAGATTTCCATCACTTCCCTTGATTAAATAGAGGCATGAACCCACTATCGAGCATAAATACCCCCTCTTGGAGTCACTAGCAACTACTTGGCCAAGATAGCTACTAACAACGGAGAGCATGAAAGATCACAAACAACACAAACATGATAGAATCAATAATACAAAACCATTAATCAATCTGTCATAGTAATCTCAATATCCATCGGATCCCCGCAAACACAACATGCATGATTACAAAATAGATGAGATCTTGATCATGAATGAAGCCCACAAGATCTAGACATGAAAGCACAAGGGAGGAGATACAACCATCTAGCTACTACATGGACCCTTAGTACAAGGTGGAACTACTCACCCTTCATATCGAAGGCTGGCATGATGAATAAGAAGGCCTCCGGTATAATTTCCCCTCTGGCAAGGTGCCAAGAAGAGCTTTATATCCCCCTATCTAGGGGCGATGGTGGCGGCGGATATAGACGGTTTCGTGGAATATTGATCGGGTGCTTAGGGTTTAGGCATTGGGGGCTTCTTATAGGCGAAGAGGCGAGGCAGGAGAGCGGCCAGGGGGCCCACACCCTGCCCAGGAGAGACCAAGGGTGGGCCCGCACCTGGGGGGGTGCAACCGCCCTGTGGCTCCCCTCCGTCTCTCCTCTAGACTTCGTGTTCTTCTCGGCGAAATATTGACTTTGGCTTTTGTCCCGTCCAATTCCGAGAATATTTCCTTACTAGCTTTTTGGAACCAAAAACAGCAGAAAACAGGCAATTGGCACTATGACAACTTGTTAATAGGTTAGTACCAGAAAACATATAAAAAGCACCTCAAATTATGGACAAAGCAAAGCAAAGTAGATACTAAACAAACATGGAACATCAAAAATTATAGATACATTTTCGACGTATCAGAGGGTCGGGAGAGTACCATCCTTGAGACTCATGGTGCTCTCCCTTCCTACCATCCCTTTTTATGGAAGAATTAGTGTTGTTTGGTTTATCCCCTACTTCCACAACCGCGGGTGATGCCTGGGCATTCACCTTTGGTATTTATGGAGTTACCTCTTGAGGAGAAGGGGATGATGTGTCACCATTATCTTTAACAAGTTGCTCAAGTAACTTGTGAAATTGTTTGATCACGTTGCCCAAGGTGGAGCTCAATCTTGTTTCCAAGTTATTGAGACCCTCCATGGTCACCGTGTTAGTAGGCTCGCCATCACCCCCCCCTAAGTTGATACCCATATACTCTTAGGCGGTAAAGCCCAAATAAAGATCCGAGGCTCTGATACCAATTGAAAGGATCGTATGGGAACCTAGAGGGGGGGTGAATATGTGCTACTTCAAATTTTCTTCTTTTTCAAATTAGGGTTTGACAAGAAAGGTAAATTCTCTAAATTATGCAACTAAGGTGAATTTACCTAAATGTCAAACTAGCACCTACAAGCACAAACACTAAGCAAGAACAAGTAAAGTAAAGTGCGGTAAAGGATAGAAGTAACCAAAGTGGAGGACGCGGACACACAAGGATTTGTTTCCCATAGTTCCTTCCTTTTGAGGGGAAGTATGTCTATGTTTGGAGAGGGGGTGGTTTCAAACCACCAACGCCACGAGAGACCTCCCTTGTTCTCCGATGAACCTCACCCCAAAGGGTTCGATTCACCTCTTCCACTATATCGACAACCTTCGAGGTGGAAGCCGACACCTTTACAACAAGTTTGGGGCACACATCCAGAACTTAATTGGAGGCTCCCAAATACAAGCAAGCTATCAAACAATCAAAGACAAGCTTGTAAGAACCAAATCAAAAGCTAGGGTTTCCAAAGAAACACTAGAGCATGGGGGCCCTCAAGTGAATGAGGGGGAATGAAGATCTCTCTTGGTGAAGCTGTAGATCAAGGCCACCTCCTTCGATTCTCCAAAGATCAGTGACTTTGGATGGTTGGATGAAGAGATCTTATTGATTTGGTGGCTCAAATGGGGATGGTGTTCTTCAGTGGGTCGAGCAGCTCGAGGAAGGGGATAAGGTCCTCTATTTATAGCCCTTCACTCCACTGAACCGTTTTCTGACTATTGCAGAAAAATCAGACCAGAGACTCTGGCCTGCACACCAGAGACTCCGGTCAACACCAGAGATTCTGGCCCATCTCTGGACTAGCCTTCGGACCAGCATACAAAATGTCCTAGCCCTTCTATGAGCCAAGTGGACCGGAGACTCCGGTCCAGCCACACCGGAGACTCCGGTCTGAGGCTTGGACCGGAGACTCCGGTCAGTCTCCGGACCTTGCTCCGGACCACCTATCAGACTGTCCCAGGCAAAAATCTGGAGCCCCCTCCAGGATTCCTCGGAAAACTCCGGACCACACCGAAGACTCCGGTCCAGCCAGACTGGAGACTCCGGTCTGGAATTCCCAGGAACATGTAAATATTGCAAGGAAAGTTCCGTAGGTCAAGGGTCATTTTCACTTTGAATTATATCAACCTGTAGACAATAGCATACTGTAAAATGATCTACTTGTTGTTAACAAACACCAAAAGTGATTATGATAGTAAATGTCCTTTCAAAAGCTATTATACTACATCCGTGAATCCGAATCGAAGGTATCACAGGACAATCTCCTGGAAACACTCCGCTACTTCCCTCCTAGGCCGAAGTCCCTAGAGCTGGGCTGGGCCATCGTGGTCTTGGCGTCCCACTCTGATAACTTGCCCCAAATAGAAGCCCCGGCTAGGCCAACATTACCTCGGTTGGGCCAGAAATATCCCGACTAGACCCTTTATGCCACCTACGCTAAATCAACAACCCTCCAGGCCAATTCAACAGCTCCTAGGCCAAGTCAACGCTTCGTCTAAGGCAATTGGGCCGAGTTATATCACCCCGGATGCCCTCTTGTTCACCCCCGGACGCTCCGCCAACCTCTACATCGATACTCCTACAAGCCAGGTCAAGCCCTTCAAGTCAAGTGCCAGTCTTGGGATGCCACTGGCTCATACTAGCATATGTACCATGTATGCAGGGAATTTTAGGAGATGCTATGGAATTGGCTGGGCATCTCAGGAATATGCTATGGAATATGCTGAAAGGATAAGACTGATGACTCAAGATGCCAAGGACAAGCACTACAAGACAACTGACAAGTTTGACCAGGCCAAAGAGTGTGAGCCAAGACATGTCCGCTAGGCTCCCCTTTATAAGGAGCACCACGGGGATCGATCCAGGAGAGGCCCTGAAGGTCTCCTCCATTCTCTGCTCATCTTCTTCCTCCTCTTCTCTCCCAGAGATAGCCATTAGAGGTATAGGAAATACAGATCAAGGCGCACCATAATAGCTATAATGCATGGCCAAGTTATATGAGATCTAGATGTAGGAGTAGATGTTTTATCTCACTAGGAGAGCATCGAACCTAGGTATATCGTGCCTCTCTATGTTCTTCCGTGTGCGATATTCACTGCATCATCCCTCCCCGGATTCCTCCATGTCCATGCAGCCCCTACTTTATCTTGCCCATGGCATATGTCGTGACACCGCCATGACATTTGGCGCCCATCATGGGGCTGATTAGAGGCACTGGTTGGATTTCCATCCGGATGGGATCATCTTCATCAACCTCTGCTTCACCATCGAGTAGGAGCTTATTCATCCTCCTCCACAACATACATAGATTAGGAGAGTTGACATACAAGCCTCTCTTATTGAGATGACTCAACCTCAACCTCACCACCAAGTATGTTGTAAGTATCAGTTAACTCATCCAATGAGACATACCTCTAGCTCAATCTCATAACCAAGTATACAGTGAGTATTAACTGACTGAACCAACACGCACATGAGATAACCCTGAATGTCACTTGGGTACTATCACCCTTTCATCACTTAGTTGTTTACCCCGGGAAGGAAATGACTCAACCCGGGGACTAGCCAACATACCAGTAGAGTCACCCATAGATAGAAAAAGAGTCCCGGGGACTCAGTCATTATTTGACCCGACATCCCATGCATAGAACTATTCCGTAGAATAGACATAAGATATATCATCTATTATGTCATCACATATGTCAACTTCTATATGACTTGTAGCTATGTCTTCCATTACTACAGTACATTGTCTGTTATGTGTACTTGCTGACTAACTATGTCATTTTGAGATATTCAATGGTAAGGAAATTTACCCCCAAGTCATCACAATACCTTATAACTCGGATTACTGTTTATATCAATTTTCCAGTTTGCCAGGTTATATTATACCTCGAATTACTATTTGTATTAGTTTGCCAGGTTATCTTATACCTCAGATTACTATTTTTGTTAGTTTACCAGGTTATCTTATACCTCGGATTACTATTTGTATCAGTTTGTCAGGTTATACTATATCTCGGATTTATACCTCGGATTACTATTTTCTATCCTCATTATATTATATCTCATAATTATACCTCGAATCATGGTTTACTTCAGTTTTGCCAAGTTATCTTATATTATATCTTGGATTTACATCTCAGATTACTATTTAAATTAGTTTGCTAGGTTATATTATACCTCATACACAGTTTATGGCAATTTTCCAGCATATTTTAGCCTCATCATTCTCTATCTCGAATTTATATCTTGGATCTCAGTTTATGGCGATTTTCCAGCATATTTTAGGCTCATCATACTCTATCTCAGATTTATACCTCGAATCTCTACTTATGGCAATTTTCCAGCATATCATAAGACTATACTATATCTCGGATGGCAATTTGCCAGCATACCATGAAGAGATGTTACATCTCGGATCATAGCAGTTTGCCAGCATACCATAGAATCATATTATATCTCAGATTTATATCTTGGATCCTAGTTTATGGCAATTTTCTAGCATATCATAAGATCATATTATATCTCAGAATTATATCTTGGATTTATATCTCGAATCCCCATTTGCGGAAATTTGCCAGCATATTATGACCGCAAGTGCATAGCTAGTTTCGAAATAAAGGTATCGATCCCACAGGGATCAGTAGACGAAAGACTAAAATGCTTTTAACTAAAACTAAACGAAGTACTTAAGGAATAATTATAAGACGCAAGAAAAGTAGAATTGTTTGGGGTTTTTCGATTGAGCAAAACAATAAAGTAAAATAAAGTAAACTTAATGTAGAAAATGGGAATCACGTTTGTAAGAAAGCTTGGAACTACAATATGGAAAAGGCGTTTTCGGGGAGTGGTGGATACACCGCTAGCAATTTAGACTGAGTAATCAAGATTATCATAACCAATATTCTCATCACATGTATGTATGTGGGAGGAGATCCATATATGGACAAATAGGCAGCAACCACTGCTCATATCATCCTTCATAACCATATCTGGCAGATAAATGACATCAACCGTATTATCTCGCTATTAAGGGATTTCTTCCATGGCATGGACATGGCTTAATGAGTTCTCCTTGCTTTCCCAAGTTAGTACGTAAGGAATGACAACAGTTTTATAGTCATAATAAGTGCGATCATCCCTCCGTCTACCAACAAGTAATACCCTTCATCAAGTCCCCGTAAGAGGCAAATATTAAAGAGGTGCACAACTCTCAATATCAAGATAAAGACAATTAACATATACACATAATGATGTATAACATAATAATCTCTATCTCATCTCAAACACATACTAGGGTTTCTCCATCTCCCCAAGAACTAATGATCTACTCAGACATGGAGGCAATCAACATCATGGCAATGGTAATGGAAACAATTATAGATGAATAGTTCTTGTATAAATCCATAACTAGTGCTAGAATTATAATAAGATCTAGATGGGATGGATGGAGATGATGGTGGTGCAGCAGTTGATGAATATGGAGATTGATGCCTTGGCCTCCCAGATCTGCTTAGGGCGAAGATGGATCCCTAGGGCAAGTTCTCCCTCCAGATCCCTTCCGGAGGTGAGGTTTTCGGCGATTTCTGGGTGTTTTGTATGTCATCTCTCTGATCCAGTTGCACGGGGTGAAACTATTTGAGGAGGTGGTGTCAGCGCCAACTATACAGCGGGAACTATACAATCGGAGAATTTATTCCCGTCGTATAGTTGGTCGTTAAACCTTCTATGTCCTCTCATTGCTTCGAGTTTTCTTCTAGTATTATTGATATTTCCCAAATTAGCGATTTACGTTGTTTTGACTTCTTTTCGCTCTAGTACAACTGGTCCAAGAGTTGTGTCCATAGTATCCATCATCTGTCCTAATCCTAGTGAAAATAAACATAAAAGGTGCATGCGAACACCGTAAATACCAAGATCCTACCACTACAATGCAAAATAATAATATAAAACATGATGCAAATATGCACTCATCACATATCATAGTCAAACTATATATCAAAATTATAACTCAGATTTGATTCATATGGCTCGAATTTGGACATATATGTTAGAATATGACAGACTGTGTGGAGTCATACAACTCAGGTCTAAGTCATGTAACTCGGGTTTTGAGTTAGATAACTCAGATTTGAGACATATGACACATGTCGAGCCATATAACTTCGATTTTGAGTTAGATAACTCGGATTTGAGACACATGTCAGATTTGAGTCATGTAACTCATATGGATACCTCGTATTTGGACATATATGTCAGACGAAAAGGTTCAAGTTCATACGACTCGTATTTGAGTCATATGACTCAGATTTGTCATATATGCCAAAATTATATGTTGAAACTATATGGCCAAGTGCCCATGATGGCCATGAGTCAAATTTGCCCAAAGATGGCTATATGACAGTGCCCATGATGGCAAAGAGTCCAATTTGCCCAAAGATGGCTATATGACCAAGTGCCCATGATGGCCATGAGTCAAATTTACCCAAAGAGGTTATATAACGAGTGCCCATTAAGGCCAGATGTCAAAATTTACCCAAAAAGGGTTATATGACAAATGCCCATGAAGGATATACGTCAATTTGCCCAAAAAGATTATATAGCAAATGCCCATGAAGGCTATATGCCAATTTATCCAAAAAGGGTTATATGACAAATGCCCAAGAGGGCTATATGTTCATTTGCCCAAAAAGGGTTATATGAAAAATTCCCATGAAGGCTATATGTCAATTTGCCCAAAAAGGGTTATATGAAAAATGCCCATGAAGGCTATATGTTAACTTACCCAAAGAGGTTATATGACGAGTGCCCATGAAGGCTACATGTCAAAACTTACCCAAAAAGGGTTATATGATAAATACCCATGAAGGCTATATATCAATTTTCCCAAAGTGGTTATATAACCAGTGTCCATGAAGGCGAGATGTCAAAACTTGCCCAAAGAAGGTATATTACCAAGTGCCCATGATGGCCATAAGTCAAATTAAGCCAACTCAGTCAAATGAGTAACACCGGCGCAACTCATGCCGGGGTTACATATTACAAAGGAAGGAAATGGCTATATGTCAATAAACCACTCTGGGGGTATTTTAATATGAAGCCTATGCGCGACTCTGTGAGTCCCACTAACGAGGGTTCGACTCGTCGATGTCCATTGTTATGGACTTGGGTTTTGGAGAAGGAGGGGATGCTAGAGATCATGGAACGACTAATAGACAAGCAACACGGGACACGGTGTTTACCCAGGTTCAGTCCCCTGGAGGGAAAATGCGGTGACCCAGCATACCACTGCATGATGTAGTACACTATAGTCGTTAACATAACACCAATGAAACACCGTTCACTAGTATTACATACCTCAGAGTGTTACAACAGAAACACAACAGGTCCAATACAGGACTATAGGTTACAACTCAACTCTTTACAAAAGATCCAGAGAATACTCTAGGTTTCAGAGAGAGAAAGAAACTTCTTACAAGGAAGAATTAGAAATAATCAACTCATAAATATCATACTAATAGACTAGTATCTGAACTATTGGGGGCTTGCATTGCTACCATTGCAATACTCTATAGAAGTAGGTTATATGACTAGAGATTATATTCCTATCTAATCAGAAACTTCGACTTCATTTCAGTTGATGCATATGTTGACTTCATTGAAGAACTTGAACTGTTGATGACGATTCCCTTGAGCATAAGTGGATGTAGAGGTCGTCTTAATGGCTTCATAATCTAGCAAGGGTTAAGAAGATACGTTGAGTACGAGCGTACTCAGAAAGTTCACTAGAAAGGAGTGTTTGATGCACTATATCTACAACCACAGACCGTAGGTCGTGGGCAATGCAAGTTTTCATAAACATTTCTTCAAAGGTTGCTTTTATTCAGAAAAGCTATGTCCGTCAGCCTTCACGGGTTTACCAGAACTTTCATTGAGTTCCTTTCCCGCAGCGTTCGCAGCTCCTTCCCGGAACATGGAGTAACAAGTTACAGTTTTTTTACACTCTGCAGAGGTGCGTTGCTTTTTCCATGAGAGATCTTAGCTTTGTGGCACATTCGAGAGGCCAACCCGTTCATACTTCCTTGGTATGAGGCCCAGACTAAGATCCAAGCTAATCACTGCCCTTTTCGTGACCCCATATGTCTGCACGATCCTTCAGGGCTGGCTCACCTCCGTTAAGCCCCCTTTCGGGCAGGCTAAAACCCTGATGAGTTCCCGAAGACTCTATGAGCTGGTGATGCCCTGGAAAGTTCCATATCAGATGGACTATACCACTAAAAACCACTCATAGATAATCTAGACACCAAAAGTGTGGGGCGTAAGGGTGCCCACCCATATGTTGGATCCGCACAAGGAATCACAACGTCACGTTAAGGTCGTCTTGCCTCCATACGAGAGGAAAAGGATACAACCGACTTCTCCGTCCCATTCCAAATCTCATGGTTAACGCGTAATATACGGCGCAAGAATCACTGGCGACATTGGTTGTTAAGTCCTAGATAATATGTTCCTTTACCACCGGAACTTTCATATTAGGTTATTACCGCATGGTAAATAACCTATAATCATATTATTAAGCAAATAGTGTTTTCTGACCTTTTTGAAATGCAGGTGATGACCACACTGGATTTGCAAAATACTTTACAGAAAATAATCAAAGGACATGAGCAAGTGTGAACTTGCCTTTTGTGATTGCAAGATTATGCACTCACGGTCTTCGAGACAATATAAGATCCAATATATGGAATTAGCATCATTGGTCCTATAAGGACAAATGTTTAAAGAAGCAAGATGTAGTTATGCATAAGTAATGATATGCATTTTTTAAAACTCCCAAAGTGAATCCCCAATGCTTTGAGTGAAGTGAATTTAGGTGATTCTTTTAAGAGTTGGTTTATCTTTAAGTTTTACTTTATAAGTAATGACCTTTATAAGGAACTCAAGGGTTAACAATTCAACATATACAAGTAAAGTATAAAATAATGTGATTATGGTTAATGGTCATTTGGTGACTATTTATAAACATCCTTGGGATTGAGTTGTGAAGAATTGAACAACTTATTATAAGATTATTGTTTGAAGTGGCAAAAAGAATAATATTTGAAGAAAATATTTCCTTTCTAAGGTTTAAACAATCTTCATTGTTAATAGAACATGATCAATGTGTTTTGGTGTTTGATTGATTAGTTTGGACTTGAGATGCTTTATGTCTTAAGTTAAATAGACCAAAGTGAACTATAAAAACATAAGTGATTTATTAGACATGATGTTTATAAGCTTTGAGACTAAAGTTAATTTTAAAAGGGTAACTAGACTTATGGTGTAATATGTTTTAATTATTTTCAAGTTTTAAATTTATGATAAGTATGACTAAGGTGTGGATTTATTCACTTTATATTTAAGTGAATGATTAGATTAAACTTGTTTTGCTATTATGAAAATAATATGCAACTATTCTATGGAAGTATAATTTTGATGATGTTATTGATGAGTTAGATTTAAAGTCACGTTAAATATTATTTAGATATTAAGATTATTCCTCCTTAATATCTGTGAGTGATGTATAAAGTTATCTTGAAGGTTATGGTTTTGAAATTTTGATTTTATGTTTCAAGAGAGTATAAATTTAAGACATTATACTTAATTTGTATTGTAAAATCTAATTATGTTTTTGGACTTTGATACTTAGATTTAAAGGTTTCATATTTAAAAATGTAGTTATTTCTTACTTAGGAAATTTTTATTTAGATAATTAACAAGCATTTATCTTATTATTATTATTATTATTTTTATAGAATAGATAAAGAAATTTTATTATCTATGAACCTTGATATGTTTTGAAATAACATACTTAATATTTTTCTAGTAAAATATACTTATTTAAGATCTTAAAAATGTTTTTTATTTATTTTTAAGTATTATTATATTTATAAAATTCCATAAATGATTAAATGTTTTTTTTGAATACTTACTTCAAATTTTATATAAAAATTAGGTTAGTATTTTTATAAAATAGTAGATTTATCCTTATACACAAAAATGATTTTTTATTTATTTTTAGGTGTTTTTCTTATTTTATGAAATTTCATTTAGGATTTAATGGTGTTAATAATTATTTGCTTTATATTTATTTTAAACAAATAAAATTATATTTTTTTAGGTAGATCTTGTTTTTATGATGATTTTAATATATTAGATGTATTTTGATGATTTTTTTATAATTATCTAGAGCTTTAAATGTCAAAAGGGCATTTCGGTAATTTTTATTTTATTCTTTAATTGTTTTTTCTTTTTCTCTTTTAAGACCAGGCCCAAGGGATCTAGTTGGAGTCTGTTTGGTTGGCCACATCAGATGCCCTGGCCCAGATAGGCCAGGCTTGGTGGATAACCCCACCCGGTCGAACTCTCCCCTCGCGTGATCCCCACACCTCCTCGTTCCTCCTCTCGTACTGCTCGACGCCACCGCAATTGCTTACCCGATTCCGGCGGCCTCTGCCGTCCTCTGGCGCCAGCCAGATGGGGCTTTGACCCACTGTGCTGTGATCTACAACCTCCTCTGACTCGATTTTCTTCCCCTGCCTCTCGTGCACGCTCCCATGGCGATGTGGTACTACAGTTGCCACTGCGTCCTACCCCTATCCCTGATGCCGGAGGGAAGACATCCAGGGATGCAACCCCGACGCCCTTCATTGCTCCGTCGTGCTGCTTCATGACCTTCCTGTGGTGGTGGGGGAGGTGCTGTGGTATTATTTCTTCTCTAACACCGGAGGGAAGGCAAACTTCTGCAACCCCGGTGTCGACCTTCTTGTCTACCACAACAACCATGTCACTAGACAGGTAATGTTTCTATGACCGGCCTTCAAGCCGATGAATTGTTTTGGGCTTAGGATTATGGTGGTTGGTTGAATTCCTCGACATGTACTAGTCTATGATACTAGTCGAATGTATATTTAGGTGATTGGTAAATTTGTTTGGAATTGGTGGTGTTGCAGTGTTCTCTAGTTCGTCACACTTTGATTTGTATAGGAGTATATTTTGTTACTTTCATCTGGTGGTCAAATGGATATGGACTGCTACTACGCTAGATGGGAAATTGTAATCTATTCCGAATAGTCCGGCTTAGTTTTAGTGGTGACCAGGAGTAAAACTTGTATGGCCAATGGTTCTACGTGGTTTAGCAATCTAATAAAACAATTCACAGATGCTCTTGTAAAAGATATATCTAAAATTATTTTGGCTAAATGCATCCACATGAATATATAGCAAACAAGATGTATATGAGGTATAAGAGTGGGCATCGAAGATTTAAGCATACTATAACATGTGTTTTACATTTTAATGCTTGCATATATTCTAAGATGCATATGTTCTGCACAATTATCTCTCAGGTTATGTGTATGTGAGGTGTTGTAGTATATAAACATAATACACATTGGAAAAATTTATGAGTATCCTAAAGGTGTGTTTGATCAAGTTTATGCATATATATGTTCTACTGCTAGTATAATGGCTACGATACATATTTTTGTTCTGTTTTACAAGTTCTTGTTTATTGGAGATGCATTTTTTGAGTTAGATATGCTATCAGATAACTATTAATAGTGATCTTGCTCTGGTCTATCTCTAGTGAGGTTATTTAGTGTTCTTGGTGCTCATATCATTGTCAAGAGGTATAGAACTTGGTATGAAACAAGTATTTAGTGTTTTTAAATGATTTTGAGTCCTCGAGAGGTGCTATAGTGATCTAGAGGTAGATTTCTAGATGGTTTTAGTTGTTGTCCAGTAACTCTACTTATTTATATAGTATCCCTCTCTTATCATCATCTCTCAAACTGATAAGTATAGGTGCTGCAATAAATAGATGGCAACACATATCTTGTTTTAATCTTTTTCTGTAAATATAAGTGTGAATATTGTACTTGAACTAGTTGTAACTTCAAGATTTGCTTCCTGGAATTTATTACTATGCTTGGTTTAGTTAAGCTTGGTGACAATAATCATGTATGAATTGAGGTGTAATATGAAGGATCTATATTGACAGCTCACTGAAGGACTTATATGCATGTTTACTGAAGAGTTACTTCTGTTAGCTTCATATATTGTTGGTGGATAAGCACTGCAGCTAATTTGATCTACGATTCATATGTGACATAATGCCTCAATTTGGATGACTTGTTCATGCAAGGCATGTGTGGTTAGCTGAACTCCATTCGTGATGTTTACTACAAGACCTGAGATATTTAATTTCTAACTGTGTCTCCTGTACTGCAGGACAGATCACAATAATGATTTCTAAGAATGAAATGATTCCTAGATTGGGGACTAGGAAGATGATTAAATTTATTTATCTATTCTTGGTTGCATGAATTAGTTGGTGTTGTTTCTGGCTCTAGTAGCATTTTTTGTCCTAGCTGCTGTTGTGGTGCCTCATCCTAGAGTGTGCATAATAGCAGCTAGGTAGCATACCTTGCTTCTATGTTTCAGGCAACTGGAAATGTTTTCCCCAGGCCAGGGATGCACAAGCTAAGGCTTAAATTGATATACAAACATATTTCTATACTTGGTTCTTGGCCCAACTTATGATGCAAAAGCTAAGGCAGAGATTTATATTAGAACAGATGTTGAGATAGATTGGTAACTTTATAATTCTCTATGAGGAATATACATAGCACCACTATGTAGATATGAGGGGACTTCCTCCTCCAATCCTCCTAGATGATCATCTAGTTGAAGGGTATAGGAATTGGTTTGATGTGGATTATTCCCTTTATTTTCCCAAGATGCTTATGCAAAAGCTAAATACAGATCTTAAAGATCAACCTGTTTCTTATAGAGTGGTTGCTACCCCATGGCTGGTATGCTGGTCATTGTTCTTGATCAACTGCTAATTGATTTGATGGCTTGCTCCACCTTCACACCTTGTTGCTACTGGCTTTCAGCTTAAGCTTTTGTTTACCCTTCTCCTAGTGCTCCTGATCTTCTCCTTGTTCTCCTAATACAACTGTGGCATGGCCTTGATTTCTTCCTTGTCCTAGCTCTTGGATGGCTCTACAAAGCAACCAGAGCTGGGAAGAACAAGAAGTGTTCTTGGAGATGTGATATAGGAGTCTGGGGAAAATGGGCGTTTTAGAAGCAATGTTGTTGGTGATGTGGAGAAACTGGTATGAGACTAGCTAACTACTGCTGGCTTCCCTTCCCCTTATTATACAGGATCTACTTCCTACTTTCCTGCCTCCTGGGTTGCTGCTGTATTGACAACACACCCATATGCATGCTGTGATAGTGCTGTTGTCAAATGGGACCCTTTGGGTGCAAGTTTCCATGAATGAAACTTGATGGTGTGGATGAGCTCGGCTGATTCTGATATTTATCCCTGTTTTGGATACTTCTCCACTTGGTGAAACTTGCTCCATGCCCGTGATGCATAGACCGAGGCCACTGCTAGATAAGAAAAGATACTATTCATTTGGTGAAACTTGTCCCTTCTAAAAACAACTTAGCTCAATGAGGAGACAAAACAGTGCACTACACTATTGATATCTAAGATCAATTTATTATACAAACCCCTCCTTTCTAGCATGTAATATATATATCTTCTTGTAATAAATAATTCTTTTAGTTATTCCATTCATGTAATTCCTTATTTATTTATTTGTTTCCTGTAATACACTTTCAGTCTTCTTTTGTAAAAGAACAACAATACCATATGTATATATACAAAGATTATTATTATAATCATTTAAGTTTATTGAATTGGTTCCATTTACTCAATTGTAATTATGATTATATATCCATATTATATTATAGACTAATTCTTTTCTTTTCTTTGTTTTAATACTTGTGATTTAATTATATCCCAATCATAAATAATCTCTCAAGGATGTGATTATAATTGTAACACTATTTCTAATTATAATTTTATTCTTTTGCAATTTAAATATATGTTTTGAATATTCAAATTTGAATTGCTATTCCCTCAAACATAGAAATACTGTAGAGGTCATGTCGAAATCCATCGCACCTGCCCTGATGTTTCCATCAGAAGAAGAGAGATCTCGATCCCTCTATAGCTTCTTTACTTTTGCGCGAAAATTCCCCAGATTTTCTTATGCATGAATGCAATGCACACACATGTGTCCTCTCTAATTCTAGGTGCCAATCCGAGGATGTTATAGACTCTCCCCCTTAAAATAAACTTTGTCCTCGGAGTTCGTATACTCTCACATTTCAGAATGAGGGATTGTCTTGTATTTGTTAAGACATTTCTCAACTCCATGGTAACCTCAATGGGAATAATTGTAGTATCCCATATTCAGATATTTTCCTTAAGTTCTCATCCTACTTGGCAATCTCCAACTTGTTATCCCAATACCCCAAAGTTCCTTTTACTATCATCCCTTTAGAGATATGTTCTTATTATGGAACCCTTAAGTTGGAGTCTCTTCTTTAGTTCATTACCCTGATTAGTCATCCTAACTAACTCCTTTACTTGATTATCAAGCCTCCTTACTATACTGTGTAAGGTCTAGGAAGTCTCACTAAAACAGGGTTTAAGCTCTATTAGACAATAATTATGGTCAAACGACTAAATTTTTGGTTTGCCATGGTATGGTTTACACTGGTATTCCTTCCGAAGATTGGTTTTGAACTCATTTAGTCCATGCCCATTGGAATTTCTTATTGTTTCCTTTATACATGTTTAATTGGATGTGCTTTATTACCTCTTAAGGATCACTTAAGAGTTGTTTCCTGTCGAATTAGTGCAACATCCCAAAATTACTAATCTTGGATCATCAAACTCTAATCATCAAACTTAGGGTTAACAAAAACTTTTCTAAATAAATTTATGAATGCATGCATATGTGTATGCATTGATTTTTAATTCTTTTAAACCACCTTGTTTGTGTGAGCCATTGCTTGTAAAATGTTTCTTAGGTGAAATAAACATCATCTACAACATTTCCCACACTTTTCCTAAAGACAAGTAAATCAAAGCACATATATGAAATGAATGGTCATTTTGTCCAATTTAACTCCCATGCCTACTTTGGCTGTCTCAAACTTTCAGAACCTAACAGAAACTTTTCTGGATCTTTGCACCCCTTGAATGTACTCATAACAAAGTATCAAGGCCCACCTTGTGATCATCCAGAAACTTTCAAATGCATAGTTTAAATGACAATTCAAAATTGAATCTTTATCATATGGGAAGATCCCACTTTTTCAAAAACTACTCAAACAAGCTCAACTTTCAAAACCCAAGCATCTGCAGACTCACCAGCACCAATCTAGCAAACCCACCAAAAATCTTTTCAAAATTCAAAACTTGAGTTCATGCGGCCATTTCATCTAACAGGTTGCAGACACAAATCAAACAAACATCAAACACTATTGTGAGCAGTGATTCTTGCCTAACTTGTTCCCTAGTTAGCTCACACACAGCTTAGTAGATCATCTAGAAAGATTAGCCCAGCACTAGCACCACTATGAGCTTGCCATTGCCATCAATGGTGAACAGCCGAGCACCCCCTTGTCACCCTATTGTGGACAGCAGGCTAGAGGAAGAACTAGCCATGCCAACCTTGTCTGGGAGGCAGCCCACCATCCATCGCCACTACCTGTCCCATCCGCAAGCGTTGCCAAGCCCTGGACCACGCGCACGAACCGCGCCCAGACCATGCCGAGCGTGCGCCAGAGCGCCACCCTCGACCAGCGCCCACAGACCGCGCGCCGCCCTCACCGCGTGCACACACGATCGCCATCAACCCAGGAGACCAGCAGACATCCCCGTTTGCCACCCCGTACCACACAACCACCGCCCGCCGTCGAAGACGCCGCCTCTGCCGCGCAGAGCACCGCCCGTTCCAGACCAAACCACACCGCCCCATGCCTCGAGACCATGTCGTTGAGCATCGCCAGGAGACACCGCACCGTCCCCTACCCTTGCCCATGCCTTTAGCCGCCTGTAACCTCGCCCCCGACGAGCTCACCGTGCGCCCCGATGGTCCCCTCGCTCGACTATAAATAGAGGCCACCCCCGCACGATTTCTTCACACCATCTCACTCCCCTCTCCTCACTGATCGTGCCACACCATTCTCAGAGCAAGGCGAGCACCACCTCGCCGGAATTTCACTGGAGCCTGCCGCTGCCGGAGAAGAAGGGCGCCATCGATTTCGTCCACCCCAGGAGATGCCGCGACCACCCCTGAGTTTGCCGTCGTCGACTTCGTCGGTCGCCCGCCTTGCCGACCCTCGCCAGCACCCCGGTGAGCCCCCAGCAACCCTCACTGGCCGCGCTAGGTTTCGTTCTCGCCGGAGTAGTCTCGCGTCGACGATGACTCCCAGCCGTTGGATTAGAACTAGATCGAACGATCCACGTCGCCCCATACCACTTCGCCCAGCCCCGTGTCACTGACGAGTGGGGACACTCACTTAAGCAGCCCGCGGGAGCACTGCGCTTAGCAGGCCGACCCAGTAACTTTTCCCGCGCAGCCCAGTTATTCAATTTAAACCTTTTTCTATTTCAATTCAAACACACTTCTGTACCCAACTTCTAAAATCAACCCAGATCGATTCAGTGCACCAAATTGAATGAAACCAATTTTGTTGGAAAGGCCTGTGAATGCTGAATCCAAGCCCGTTGGATTCAAGTCATTTGGATCTACAGATCACCCATGGTAAAAATAACAAGGTAGACGCTTTTCTGCATTCAAACATTTTTCAAATTTAAACCATAATAGCTTTTGAGTTGATTCCAACTCTCAAAAATCACATTTAACCATACCTTTCAGAATATATAAAAATATATAGGTTTACTTGCAGAAATAATGTTCAAGTAATAAAAGAATGCTACATAAGCATTTCTAGCCACTTTAATTAATTAAAATAAAATGGTAAAACCTTATTAAATTGTGACACCACTTTAAATCACATTCCCATGGACTACAATATGTGGTGATGACATGTGTCAACATGATCCCATGTTTGGTTTGGAGAATATTAAATATTAAGTAGTTTTTCAATGAGTAGAAATTACTTTTCTAAAAATAAAAGGAATTAAATCAAGCCTTAACCTTGTAATGTTAGAGATGATGCTAGATCATCTATAGGACCCTTGTGTGTGATGATTTCAAGTAGTTAAGTATTATTTGGTGATTGTGTACCTCGTATTTATTCATAGACGCTAGTACCGACCAAGGATACGAGGAGGAAGGAGGATACTACGAAGAATAAGCCGAGGAGAACTTCAACCACTGCTCTGCACAAGGCAAGCCAATACTTGCAAGCTATTAACCTAGCAAGCTAACACTTGCAATTTAGCAAGCTTATACTGATATTGATGCAAGCTGATACTATACCTATGCAAGCTAACCCTTGCAAGATACCCTACTATTGCAACAAACCCATA